>CM012451.1:825000-2261829 GCA_003999625.1 Oryzias javanicus | reverse complement strand
TTGCCCAAGACACTTCGACACATGGCGGGCAGGGATCGAACCCACTACATTCCGATCATGAGACGACTGTCCGGCTATGCTTGATGCAAGAAATTTCCATGAAGGTCCCGCCGACGTCACTGCCTAGAACCATAATTAATACTTAACATTTATATATATAAACTAATGAACATAGACAAAAGATATTATAAACTTCTATTAAATTTTTACACTAATACCAATAGTTACTAACTAATACTTATTAAAACATTTGACCAAAGTCTAAATCTAATTGGGGCCAGCTAATTTCAAAGCCTTTAAATTTTTTTTTTTTCTAAGGTTTTTGGAATAGAGTATTTGTATTTATTTACATTTATGTAAGTCATCGTGTCCAAAGTCCTCCAAGCAGTTGGGGGAGACCGAGACATCGACATAGATAAAATCATGTTTTTGGAGCCTGAATGTCATAATACCTACATACTACTAGTCAGACTTCTAACTACCTCCTACTTTCCTGTTTTTATTTTTTTAAGTGCTGTGTTTATCAGATGGCCAAGTTCTTTATTTGTGCCTCTATGTCTTTAATTTTGCTGGTTTCCATTTGCGGTAACCTGGATTTGGCATTTCTGCCAACCCTCCAGTGAAAAGTGGAGGCACGGTGAATGAACTTGCAATTTTTTTTCGTCTCATTAGCTTGACATGGAACTGTGCAAGCATTTATCCTTTGTGGTGTGAAGGATGTGGACGAAGTCAGCTGAGGATTGATATTCCGTGCTGGGGAGGGTGGGTGCATGGCCCATCGACCCATTCCATTTTTATTAATATTTTGTGGTCTGGGGGGTGGGTGCATGGCCCATCGACCCATTCCATTTTTATTAATATTTTGTGGTCTGGGTGGGTGCATGCCCATCGATACCCATTCCATTAGTATTAATATTTTGTGGTCTGGGGGGTGGGTGCATGGCCCATCGACCCATTCCATTTGTATTAATATTTTGTGGTCTGGGGGGTGGGTGCATGGCCATCGACCCATTCCATTTGTATTAATATTTTGTGGTCTGGGGGTGGGTGCATGGCCCATCGACCCATTCCATTTGTATTAATATTTTGTGGTCTGGGGGTTGGGTGCATGGCCCATCGACCCATTCCATTAGTATTAATATTTTGTGGTCTGGGGGGTGGGTGCATGGCCCATCGACCCATTCCATTAGTATTAATATTTTGTGGTCTGGGGGGTGGGTGCATGGCCCATCGACCCATTCCATTTGTATGAATATTTTGTGGTCTGGGGGGTGGGTGCATGGCCCATCGATCCATATGTTGTGGTCTGGGGGTGGGTGCATGGCCCATCGACCCATTCCATTTTTATTAATATTTTGTGGACGGGGGCGTGGGCGTCGGGGTATGGCCCATTTATACTTTTTTATTACTGTTTCTTTTATGTTCCTCCTCCTCCTAACTAGACATGGAACCATCCGATTTTTTCTTTTGTATGGTGTGAAGCGTCGGGATAGGAGGGTAGTCTCCAATTTATTTGGTTCCTCTTCTTTTGACTTACGTGCGTGTGAAATCAGAAGAGTTTTTGCACATCCTGCGGGGACCCCTTGACTCACAGTGTGAGTTTTAGTCACAAAGTGATCTACCCACGAGTAGGTTGTGGGTGGGGGTATGGTCTTCCAAGCTCGACTTGGAAGAAAGTACGTTACCCAGAGTAGGATGTGGGGTGGGGGTATGGTCTTCCAAGCTCGACTTGGAAGAAAGTACGTTACCCACGAGTAGGTTGTGGGTGGGGGTATGGTCTTCCAAGCTCGACTTGGAAGAAAGTACGTTACCCACGAGTAGGTTGTGGGTGGGGGTATGGTCTTCCAAGCTCGAGTTGGAAGAAAGTGCGATACCCACGAGTAGGATGTGGGTGAGGGCATGGTTCTCTGAGCCATTGGTTCTTGATTATCCACTTGAAAAAGTCTTTGGTCTTTGTGAGAGATATTTCTTCTCGAACTAACTTTTACTGACCGTGTTCAGTGCTTTCAATAAATAATATCGAAAGGATGACATCAAATGATGTCATCAAAAGATTTCTTTCAAATGTTTGCATCAAATGATGTCATCATGATGAGTCATCAAGATGATGACGTCATCAAGATGATGACGTCATCATGATGATGACGTCATCATGATGACGTCATCACTGACAAGGCATAGCACACAATTTGATTGCGTAATGCAGAGAACTCTTGTTCTTCTGTTTTCTTCTGTTTGTCCAAATCTCCTGCATACTGCATGCAATTTCTACCATTTAAGTATCATAAGGTTCAGCTTATAAAGGAAATGATTGCTTTCCTTTGAACATTTATTCTGCAACCTTTGGTTCTTTTAGCAGTTCAACAAAATTGCTGCATTTTTTGGCTACTGAAGTACAATGTAAAGGATCTTTTGCAACTCCAAACTTTCTGCAACCATAATTTCTGCATATTTTAGGATAATTAGAAAATGCAAATAGGTTTTTGTTCTACACTTTCTGGAATTTTCTGCTGTATTTAGACAATCCTGCAAAAATTTATAGTCTTACATTTTGGAAGTTCATTAAACTTTAAAATAAAGTGGATCGATTTTTCTATCCAAGTTAAATTGTTGTTTTTTTTTTTTTTTAATGTCTTATAGTTTTTGAACTGCAGCTGTTTGAAATCAGGCAATGTTGGACTTTACTCCCGATTCTGACCGTTACTACAGCTTGTGATGTCATCACTTAGCGCGAACCGAGCTGTTTTAATAGAAAACTTTTCCAAACAAATTGGTGTAATTATTCAACCCTTTGTCCTAGAGTCACAATTTTTTTTTTACCAAAATGTAAGAAATTCCTCTAGATTCGTTTACATCACATCAAAGTTGTGGGGTGAACAGGTTTTTTTGCGAGAGCCCCAGTATGAGACAAACTCCACCTGAATCGCTCATATTCTCATATTGTACACAAACGCTTTTTTTGTTGCCTGTTTTTTAATTGCCGTCGTGAGAAAACTATTGTAAGATGAGATTTTATTTTTTATTTGTAAAGTACATTTTGTTTGTATACTGTTGCCATGGTTACGGTTTGGCGGATGGATGTGTAGAAAAGGAAGAGAAGGAAGTGGTTCGCCCCGGAAGTGTCACTGTGCGGGGAGAGACGTGGAATAGAGATGTATTCATTGGAAAAGAAAGCAGACCGCCCGTGCTGTTTTTACCCACATCCCAGGAAAGTAACGTAAGATTGGTTGCTCCAAAAATTTCGTCCTTACATTGGTGGCAGCAGACTGTGGACTGCAACTTTATGCAGGAGTTTGTTTTTTCTTTTTTCGCGCGTCTCACGCTCTGTTGCTGCTCCCTCTTTGGCTCTTTCAAATGTTAATTAGCGTATGAGCGCAAGATGCTAGTTATACGGACATACTAAGACTTCTACCTCAACAATTGTACGAAGAAGTTCAAAAAAGCAAATACCGAGGCTGTAAAGTCGTAGCAGTTTTTTTTTAACTGTGATTTTGCGTGGATTTTCACTCCACTTCACTGAGAAAACGCTCGTGGCTGCTTCGTGTCCCGCTTCACATGATCATATTGTTCGATTTTGGAGGCTTCTGCTTCAAACTGTACATGCTAGTTTCCCCAGAGCAATGACGGCTGAAACTGGGCTTTAGCCTGTAGCTTGAATAGGAGAGTAAACACTGTGAGGACAAACGCTGACTTCTACTTGCAACGAAAACTATGACCAGTCCCAACATTTGGAACGAACTGCCTTTTGCTTTTGGCCCCTCGCTTAATATGTCACAATATTTGAAGGGAGATTTTCCTCATATTTTTGGTGCAGAAGCAACTGTTGCAGCTACTCCTAATTTTGAGGACAGTTTGGCTAAATTGCTCCCCACACACCTTGGCGATGCAGCTTTTAGCTACTGGGACACTTTTCCAAATTGAGCTGACAAAATGATAAAATGTAAAAGTCTTGTTATAGTTATTGCTTTAATTTAAGGGAAACAGAATTTTTTTTGACAAAAGGAAATATGTTTCAAATTGTTTTGGAAAATAATAATTTTATTTATAATTGTAATAAATGGGAAACGTGAAAATTATTCAATTCATTTTCTGAGAATAGACAATGACATAGTTATTGATTCATCGGCAATCGACTAATCTGGTCTTGATGTAAAAACATCTTTATTTAAATTATATCGGATCTAATGGTAATATTCACTTGTCATTTTGAGTAATCACATTAATTTTACATTGTTTTTATTCAACTTTCCTTAAAATATATAGTTCTGAGAGTTTTATTTGTTGATTGTTTTTCAATTGATTTTGACTGTTTGACACCCCTGGTGTAAAGCATAGGCATGGTTATTGTGAATCACTGTAGTTGTGATTTCATTTCTTTTTGTAAGTGTTTTACCTTAATTATCAATTCTACTTGCTTACTTTATACAGAATGCTATACGAGTCAGCTGATACAGAGTTTATTTTGGTAAAGTTTGGAATCCTGTGGTTGTAAATGCAACACTGTAACTGTGTATATTGTTTTTGTGAAATGTTCATTATTACACTGGACTTGGCTCAAGCAGCATCTGTCTCGTGTGATTCATTCACTATTCCCCTTTTCAGGGGCGTAACAAAAACAGAAAAAATAATTCCAGTAAACCAATGTGTAATCGTGAATATTTTAAATTTTTAATGTCAAGGTAACAATATTTATATATTTTGTTATGAAAACTTCAACCTAAATGGACACCCCCCCCCCTTTAGGTTCGGTGGATTAGTCTTCTGCAGGTACTCTGTTAGTGACAGACAGACCTGCAGTGTGAGGTAGAGAAGACATGCTTTAAAAATCAGGAGTTGTAAACACTTGATTTAGAGGAGGACCTCCATGAAAAAGAAAAGAAGAGACAGTCTGTCTATTGCCGCGGTGCATGCTGGGAGCGGAGCGGGGGTGATACATGAGAGAAGGAGAGCCTGCACGTGCACGTAACAGCCGCGCACGGGGGCAGGTACAGCAGAACATGTAGTTTCTGTTCAGAAGAAAAGTTCTTAAACGAGAGAATAATATAAAAATAACTACAACATATTTACTGATTTAGGAGGAGAAGAAGACTTGAACTTGAATGTTCTGATGTCAGATTAAATAAATCAAAAGTGTTATATATCTTATTAACAAATATAACACTGTTATTCAATTCAATTCAATTCAATTTTATTTATATAGCCCAATATCACAAATTCAATTTGCCTCATTGGGCTTCATGCCTGCAGTTTTTACAGATGCACAGATGGAGTCATAAAATATGCACAATAGGTAAAAACTAAACAGACTATAAAGAACAGGTCATCCCTGTCCTTAGACCCTTCCTCGCGGTAAGGAAAAACTCCTAAAAAACCTGAGTCAGGAAAAAAAAGAAGAAACCTTAGGGATTCCCACATGAGGGAGAGATCCCATCCCAGGACGGACAGGCGATACCAGAACGGTTAAAGAAAAGTTAGCTGCTAAAACTGCATATATGAGTAGAGTTCATGTTATGGTTTAATTATTGTGTATATTATGTTTATGTTCTTATTAGAAATATTAGAGAATATTAGAAATATTGAAATGTTCCCCACAGTTAGTTTCAATGCTACAATTAATACAAAATAATGAAAGTTTAATTTTAAATTTTTCATTTCAGATTTAATTGGATGTTAAAGTATACAAATCTGAAGTTGCGACAAGACACCATCACCCCCTTATTTTAAGACAGGAAAAACCATGCTAGTATTATTAGCAACTCGAATTTTCATTCCTGCACTTTAAAATTCTGTAATTCTTGCTTGTTCAATATTCATTGTTAAAATGTTTAGCAATTTTCATTGTTTGGTACCATATTGGAAGGTTCATTTGTTCAACCTGGGCGGCTTTGTTCAATTTAACATTTTGGCCAACTGTGTATTTGAGTTTGAAACCCCTGCTATATCTCAAGTTCATAATTATATTAAAAAGTTAAGGTTTTACATTTTTAAGAATTAAGTTTTATAGTGTTAATAAATGTTTATTGTGTTCGGCCCGAGACCTAAGATGTGTTTTGGATTTTGGCCCCTCATGCGATTGAGTTTGACACCCCTGCTCTAGAACCTGTTAAAAACACCATTTTCATTCGGCTTCGTGTCCACAGGAATGGCTGGCTGTGACAGCTCCAAAAAGACGCAAAGTTTCCGTGCATGTCCTGTCCAGGAAGATGGACCCGTGTGAGTACCGTGTACACAGAGACTTTATTTCCATGTGAGGCTGAGATGAGCTTGTACGAGACTTTGTGTGATCAGGTCCAAAAGTGAGGGAGCTGCATTCCACAAACGGTGTCAAGTTGAGTCCTGCTCCTTCTCTACCACAGGTAATCAAAGGTCACCACACTGGTTTTGAAGGTCCCACCGACTCATCTGCCTTTTTTATTTCAAATGTCACCTAAAAGGAACATTTTGTCTTCTGCAGCCCACATTAGTTCAGGACATGACAGGGTTCAAGAGAAGCCTGCCTCTGTTTCCGCCTGCCAAGCCTAACATCAACTTCATGGCTGTTAAACTGTGACCAATCCCAAGAAGAGATGACCTCACCGAGTCTGCATGAGTGTTTGACAGGTCAATGAAGACACCCACAGTAGGGCGGTAACAATTACATCTAATCAATCAAAAGCGATGTTGATCTCAAGACAAAGACTGAAAACAATGGATCGCTTTTTGCAGAACGATGAAAATGTGAGGAAGCAGCATCACAGGTTCCTGCAGAGCCTGGATGTGTCTGAGCTTCTCTCTGTCAGTCTCCATTATCCTCATCCGCTCCATGAGGATGGTCAGTTATTATTGCAATATCAATGCTATTGATGCTCATGGGATTGTTGTAATCTGAATGCTTTTTGGGTTTGTCGTTATACAAGAAAACATCTTAATATGCCTTTTATCCTCTTGCCAACAACACGGAGGGAACCGATCGAAGGCAGAGAGATATACAACAAAAGGTCAACATGATGAAGTGATGCTATGTGTTTGAATCCCTCAATTTGACGCCCAGAATGGTGGAGAGGGCGTTCCGGCAAGCTCTGTGACGTCCCGTGTAAGGGAGCTACAGCTTAGATGGATTTTCTTAGTTCTTGACATTGACTGTATATGAGAACTGGACTGAGTGTGATGTCTCATAAGAAAATGATTTACTTCTAGCTCAGGCTGAATGAAGTGGATTGGAATGTTGGATCCAGACGACGTCAGGAACCAGTGATTGGTCTGAGTCAACATTTCTTTGGTAACGACTCTCACCAATCAGATGTCAGCTTGTTGGAAGTCCACACCCCTGCCGCTGAAATTCCTGTCAACGCTTGACGCAAGACCATCTACCCTTTTTAAGAAATGTGATTGGTCAGTTTATAACTTGAGTACCGTATTTTCTGGACTATAAGCCACTACTTTTTCCCTATAGGTTTTAAATCATGCGATGCGCTTATACAAAGGTGGCAGCTTTTCTGTGGATTTTTTTCTTCCACTGCTAGGGGAGATTAACCGGATTACAAGATAGACAAAAATCAACGCAAATCAGAAAAGCCAACGCTAGTTTTTCTTTAGCAGATAGAACACTCGTGACAAATTACTAACTGGTAATTGTTTTAAACTCCTTCATCATGGAAATCACACAAAGAAGTTTGTGTGGTTGACATTTTAAGTTAAACGATATGAAGCTTGCTATCTAGGAAGGAAACCACACTGCTGCACACAAGCTTAGCATCAATGAATCTATGGTGAGACGGTAAATACATACATGTACATTTAAAGTACAAAATTGTTATCATTATCTTATTTTTCAAAATAGATATCTGCGGCTTATAGCCCAGTGCGTCTTGTATTTCTTTCTTTTTTTTTTTAAATCGAGCAGGTGCAGCTTTATATACAAGTGCGCCCTTATAGTCCAGAAAATACGGTAATTTGCCCCACAGAAAAAATATCATGAAGATTATATCAGAGCTAGAGTGGTCATTCTGACATGTAGTATGAATGTTTATTTCTTTGTAGAACTCTATGGGATTTTGGTTTGTTAGAGCCAGCATGTACTTCCTGTTTGGAACACTAGGGGGGGAGGGGCCATTCAGTCCACTACCATTATACAGTCAGTGGTTGTTAGTCAGGTACTGTTGAAAGATGTTCTTCTATAAGTCTTAATTTATTGACTTTGTCGTTTTCTGACAGCAGGGTTCTTCACTATGCTCTGAGATACAAAAAAGTTTAGCTTTAATCTAATTTCCAAAAGCATAGATGATATTTACACCTCAAAATGATGAGACGTGGGGTAACTTAAAGCACTTCTCTAGTCAGTCTCACGAGTTATTGTTCAGACATGTGAAAGTTTGCCAACTGTTCGCCTTTTTCAAACATGTTTTCTGTATTTAATTGTTGTTGCGATTATCAGTACTTTTTATAAATTTGTATCATATGGATTATATTCTAATCATTAACATGTTTGAAACAAAATAAATTAAAATCTGCATGTATTTCAATAGTTTCTGATACCACAACCTAAGAAATTATGAAGGGTGGACAAAGACAGATGGCTGGGGGGGACGCAGACCCTTTGATCATGGGCCGTCCTGTTCAACCACCTGAGTCACTGCTGCCATTAAGGTACATAAAGGTAAAGTAGGTGAGATGCAGGCGTGGCATGTGGTACTTTTTCAGCCTCCTTAACCCTGCAGACTCTTCCAGTGAAAAGTGAGAGCTCCTAGCTAGAAGAAACTCCTGAACCTGAACCAACAGAGGAAATGTCTCAACTGGACAGAGGAGGAGGAGGACTGGACTGTTGGTCAGAGGTCCAAGCTCCTGTTTTCTGATGAAAGAGTGTTGCTTTCGTGAGTTCATCCAGAGCACTACCATGTACTGATCTTATGACTTCATGAGATGAAATGTAGCGATCTTAACACATTTAAAACCTTTTCAATAAAACTTTTTGTGTGTAAACAAACTTTGAAGTAACTTTCAAACTGCGAACGGTTCTGTTCTCAGCTGATGATGAGGTGCTCTACCTTCTTCATGAAGCGGTAGCAGTGTGCCAACGGTCACCTCACCTGTCAGACTGCCTGTAGAAACACACTGCCGTGGAGACAGAACTAACAGGTCTTAAAGATAAAGACGGCAATAATTAGGTATTTGCTTCATGCTAGTTAGCATAGAAATGTTTTTGACATGTGTGCAGCCAGTGTTGAACTCTTTTCTAAGGTTCATGGAACTGGAGGGAGGGGCTTAAGGTTAGGGTTATGGTTAATACACCAAATGGTGTCCGAGCGCAGCTGTGTCTGCAGCTCATCACTCCCTCAGGGGATGAGTCAACTCTGAAGTACACATTTCACACACAGCTGCATGACAGCCAGCGCGACTAAAACAATAAATATGTGCAACCAGTAACAACATTTAGCTTTGGATGCACTTAAGAGACGTTGCAGTGCAGTAGTCTGCATCTTGGTTGCACCTATTACGTGTCGCCAACATGATTTTGATCTGGATGCACGTAAATGCATGTGAATAACATCAGCCTTCCAGGATGAGATTTTGAGTTTGAATCCTTTTTTGCATTTTGTTTTGGAGTGTTTTAGATGAACGCTGTGCCTAACATCATCAACAAAAGACATCTTAGAAACTCAAAATGCTCCACTATTTTTATGTAAAAAGTGAAATGCAACTATCCACTCCCCCAAACGGAAATGATTGGGCGGTCAAGTATCAAATACAGAAGTAGGTCGTGTATAACCTTTAACCCATTGGAGACCAGCGTACATAATGACTTGTTTCCACTGAGTGGTCTGAACATTTCCAGTGAGTGTTGGACCATCAAGCCGCATGTGGGGTGTAGATCGATAATGTAGACAGATGGAGCAACAATGGAGGGTTGTGCATCAGCTCCTTTTTTTCATATTTGGGTTATGGTCATTTGTATACAGTGTTCCCCCAATGAATGTCCCCTTCAATAAATGTTTTACAAAGCATGATCAGAAGTATTTGTGATAAGTACGGATTGGTAACAAACATTCTTTGGGCGCCGGGGGGTGGGTGAGGCCATCTCTAACCCCCACAAATAAGGGGGGGAAATACTGTAATAAAAAAATGTAATATTCTTTACAGATGAAGAAGAATACAATCAAAAAGAAGACAAGACTTTCAGCTTGGATCTTGAATTGGAAAAACACTGATTGGACACTTGTAAAACCTTCCATCAATCAACAATTTTCATTGTGTGATGACAGTAGCTCCGCCCTAATGATCCATTACATTTTTAATAGACCTACAACCAACAGGGGACCAGAAATGGTACCAGTCTGTCCTGTTTAATGGGTCTATTTTATTATGGAAACGCTCAAAGTACCGGTCTGGTCCGGACCGCTCGGTGGCATAAGGCATACGCTCAGGCATTAGAGACCGCCCACTACTGGAAAATAAATGGTATATAGATTGTATATAAAAAGTACATTTGCAATGAGTTTTGCCTCAATTTCCCACCCTAATTTTCAAGTAACTATTAGCATCATTATTGAAAAAGATTTTAAAAAGTCCTAAATACAAGTTCTTTTAATAACCCTTCCGCTCTCCTTGGGGTCCAGGGGACTCCAACCATATATTGATATGTGATTCCTTCCATGACAAATGTGGACAAAGATGGACAGGATTTTATGTCTGTCATGGACATTAGTGAAACTCAAAAATCAAAGATAAAAAAAAGTTCAGCGCACTGTCTTGTGGGGTCCAGATGAGCTCCCTTATAATGTAAACAAGCTAAGGAGAGCAGAAGGGGTTTATAGGGGCCATACCATTGGTAAGCTGTTGTTTCAATGGAGGACAGGCAGACGTCAAACACAAACATCAGGCTAGCTCCTTCATTTCTTCATTGATTTTTATTAAATATGGCTCAAATTTAAGCTTGGAAGGTGATTGATGCGGTTGTATATTTAAATATTTATTATCTATAAAGATTAATCTGTAAGAAGAGCAAGAATTGCATATTCAACTGTGAGGTAATGTATTTCTCTCAAATTAACAGCTTGTAAATATCTGTGATTTTTGATTTAGCCTCTGCTAAAATCTATATAACTGAGCTTGTAAATTCTTGTCATCCAAGTCCAAAAAGGAGGAAGATTGAGGAAGTTCAATGGCATTAAAGACCGACAAAGTGCTTTCCCTATTAAAAATGTCTCTAAGTGCTAAAAATAACAAACACCCTTTACCACATTTTTAAAGTGAAACAACTTTTACTATTTTTGGATTACATACATGGTTAATACATCACAATTGCATTTAAATTTACCTTCAAATTGACAATTTCATAGTACTTTGAGAATGAGGCTCCAACTAGCATCTGTAGCTGATACAAGAAACATTTTTATAAACTTAAACCTAAAATGGATCATAACATCAAATTCACCTGCCGAACTGCAGGTTCAAAACACAGTGATAAATAGCTATAAATGGTCTGGCAGGTTCAAGTTTTGGGCCTCAACCTCTTCACTAACAACTGATCTCTGCTATGTTTATGTCACCGAGCAGAAAGTTAGCATTAGCGCGGCATTTTCTAGCTGGGCTTTCTCTGGTCTGTGTGACCAAGAAAGAAGCTCAACAATGATGGGACGATTTAGAAAATTATGTGTGAACTCACTTGCAGTGCAGCCAAAAACAACATTTAGGCTCAGAAGCTCTAGTTTTACGTAACTTTTCCAGCATAGCAACGTGCATTTTTGCTGCACATTTTACGTGTTCCAAACATGAATTTCCATCAGTTTTTCACGTAAATATAAGCTAATAATATCAGCCATGTTTGGAAACATCAGACATTAATAAAAACATACAAGCTAGAACCAAGCTCGCATGCTACTTGCTAGCACCCACTTTAGCACACAGTTCCCGGTTCCCGGCCGGATTTCTCTATTAAAATGTGATTCCTGTCCTGTTAGGATTCCTCTCCATCAGATTTTTTTTTATTGACATGGTTTTTAAAGCCATTGCAAAACACTGCGTCCCCCTTTGAGGTTCTTTTAGTACTTATTCGGACCTCTTCCATCCATCATCCCTCCGGAAGACTCAATGCATCGTAATATGTCGCGTGATTTCCAATTCAGTAATATATATCAATGGGCCGTACCATGAAAAACCAACTTTTTTGAGCTTTTAATTGTACTATACTGTTGATTCTTCTCTATAAAGAACCCCAAAGTTGTATTTTGATACGTTCACACATTTCTGAGTAATCCTCTGCAAACCTGCACTCTCAACAGCAGCCCCTCCCATACCCTCGTGTGATGATGTCACGGAGTGAGACCGCCCCTTTCAGCAGGAGTCTACTCTGCCAGCTCCGCCCCCAGTCGAACACCAACACTTAATTTCTCCACGGAGTTAGTGATGATCAGCAAAAACTTTCATTTTAGTTCAGGTGTGTCAAACTCATTTTGGTTCAAGGCCACATTCAAATCATCTGATCTCAAGTGGGCCGGACCAGTAAGATAATAGGAAAATGAACAATGGTCAACTTGTTATGTGCAGCTTTGTTTTTGCGTTTATCTCCGTTTGTGAATATGCTACAACAAACCTAGTAGCCTAATCACTTATTACTATTAAACATTCATCCACAGACATCAATGAACTTAAAAAAAAAAATTTACAAAATAAAAAGTCAATTTTTACATCTTACCCAGACGTGGCATGCTCTTGGAAAGAAATTCACTTGGCAGCGCTTTTCATACCTGCTACCGAGTGGCGGAATTGCGCATTTCAGTCATTTTTTAAAGAACCATAACTTGCCCATGTCTGGACTAGACATTTACATTGTTTCTCCTCACAACTGGGCTGGGATGAACCATCTGGTGGGCTGGATACAGCCCGTGGGTCTTGTGCTTGACACCTGTGTTTTAGATGCAGAATACCATTTATCTTCCAGTTGTGTCCTGTCTTCAATAACTTCCAGCTCAATCAGGTGTTTGTTACTTTAGACGTGGGGCTCCTTTAAGACCCCTCCCGTCAGGCGCAGTCCTACAGATGTCGAGTGTATTTGGGTTGTGGAGCAGTGTAGTAAGGGCAGATATATGGTATGTGCATCCATCTCTGAAGAAGTTTGGATTAGTTTAGTGAGATAAATGCAGACACGGCTTTCTCTGGAATGACGTCATGAAATGGGTGGCAGCCATATGCAGCGGAAGGCGGAGCTTCAGGAATCGAGTTGTTTTACTTCCATGTAGGAAAAAAACTCATGACAAATAACTAATATTTCATAAATAACTTGTTTCTTAATGTTCCAAAGGTAATATATGATCACGTATAAGGATATAGTTCACTCTGAAATGCTTAAGGAAGTCATGGTATGGCTCCTTTGATCATTAGAAAAGCTCCACAGCTAAAAGAACTGTTCTTACAATAAAACTGTTAGAAATGTGTGTTTTGGATCCTTTATTTGTACTGGCTGTCCACTCTGCTGTTCCTGTTTGCCCCCCCATGTAAACGTTGTGACTACTCTTTCTTTGCTCAGGGTTGAAGGAAATCCGCTGTTGCAGTTGACCCACTTTGTGTTCAGAACTCAGTGTTTGTACTGAAGTCCGTCTGAAGTTCTGCTTCCTGGAGTTCGAACCGGAACAGTTCTGGGTTCGATTGGTTGTGTCTGCTGTTCAGATCGCTCGGCGTCTCCACACTCGGAGGATTTGTTCGTAAACCGTCAGCAGTCGTGTCGTCTCTATACAAACACGCAGGTAGAAACACGATCCAGAACACGGTCGTCTTCTTCAGGAAACTCCCTCTCTGAGTCTTTAGCTTCTCTTTCCTTTCGTTCCTTCATGTTCCTCAGAATGAAGTGTGTTTTAGTGAAGACAAAAGTTTCTTTTCCCTGTTATCTATTGACGTTTTAAAGAATTCTAACCGGTTAAGAGTCAATCTTGGTGAGTTTTTGTTTTATTCTAGTTTCTTTCAGTGGTATTAATAGAAACAGAAACTGAAAGGATCATCTGCTCCAATCTACTAGTTTAGCCTTTTCCAGGGTAATATTGCCTACAAACGAGAAGGTTCTTACCTTTATTTGAAATTTATCAATATGAATTCATTATTATGAATGTATTATTACAATATTGTTGCCTCATTTATGACGCTGTTGGCTGATCCAAACACTGAAGCCTCTCAGAACTAATGCTGCCACGATTAGACGACTATGATTAGCAGACTCATTAAATAATTGAATCTATTAAAATAATCGTTTGTGGCAGCACTACTCAGAACTGAGGAGAAAATGTGATGAGATCATTGATCAGCTCACAGCAGGTAAAGCTGAAGTGTGATGTTGTTTGACCCTTTACAGAGCTGACTCATGGTGGTTTTTCTCTCAGGTGCAGGCTGGTGTCATCCTCTCTCCTAAAGATGGAAGACTCTGTGGTCATGCGGGTGGTTGATGACATCATTCACTCTCCAGAGGACAGCCGGCTCTACAGAGGCCTACAGTTCACCAACGGTCTGAAGGCCGTTCTGATCAGTGACCCCACGACCGAAAAATCAGCAGCGGCTTTGGACGTCCACATCGGTCAGTTTCTTCCTGCTGGTCATTGGATGGATGGATGGATGGATGGATGGATGGATGGATGGATGGATAGAAAGAAGTGAACAGGATCACAATCAATAAGCAGTACACATATAGAGCAAAGACAACACACTAAGTATAAGATGATAAATAAATAAAAATACAATAGTAAAAATCTCCAGAGAATATTAAAAAAATTAAATAAAAATTATAGATACAAATTATTGATAATTCCTCCTTCCTTCTGTATTTTGGAATTTTTGTTTTTTTAATAAAAGTTTAATAGAATGAACCCTTTAACATCAGAGCTCCAGTGTTTATGTACTTTGATTTACAGTCATTTTTTCAACTGTTAACATGATAATTCCAGTAGAAAAGCAGCTTGAGCCGCTTTCCTCCTTCACAATCTACAGGAATTATGTTAATGGTGGAAAAATTACAGTATGTTAAAAAACGGCCCTACCAGGATTTTCTATAGCCTTTCAGAGTGAACTATATTTATTTATAGATCATGTATTAAGATGGATCCACATACCATATATCAGCCTTTAGTAGGTCTGGTCATCACTTCACTGCTTCACAAACACAACACACGCTTCTGAACGGCTGTGGACCGGTTTGGGGGAGGGGGTGTCTTAAAGGAGCCCCGCATCTAAAGTAACAAACACATGTTTGAGCTGGAATTGATTGAAGACATGACACAACTGGAAGATAGACGGTATTCTGCATCTGAAATGAATGTTTTTTTCTGATCATCACTGTCTCTGTGGAGAAAGTGAGTGTTGTGTTAGTCTGGGGGCGGAGCTTGCAGCACAGACTCTTCCTGGAGGAGCTCTTAGCAACGATCTTACATCAGCACGTTTCCAACCGCTCGTTTTCGTGGGTATGGGAGGGGCTGCAGACAGATTAGGATTTTAGAGGATGACTCTTAAATGCATGAACGGATCAAAATACCACTTTAGGGTTCTTTATAATGAAGAATAGACAGTAAAATGCATTTAAAACATCATAAAGTAGAATTTTCATGGTAGGACCCCTTTAAAGATTATGTTTTTGAGCATCAACAACAACGCCTCAAGTATTATAGGGTTAAACTAATTTACACGATGAAGTTGTCCTACGGTCTGTGACATAAAGAGGTCTTTCCTCAGGTTCCCTCTCAGACCCGGACAGCGTCCCGGGCCTGGCCCACTTCTGTGAACACATGCTGTTCCTGGGGACAGAGAAGTATCCCAAAGAGAACGAGTACAGCCAGTTCCTGAACCAGCATGGAGGGAGCGACAACGCCTTCACCAGCTCAGACCACACAACTACTTCTTTGATGTCTCCCATGAGCACTTGCAAGGAGCTCTGGACAGGTAATTACATGAGGTCTATTGAGAACTAGTGACCGTTTACATTTCCTTGAATCCGTCTTTATTTTAAAACTGTGTTTAGTTGTTTTTTTAAATGCACAATCTCACTGTGTTCTGAAACAAGACGCTCTTTTCAAGGCTTTGAAGTCCCATTCCAGTCACCTTCTGATCTATTTTGCAAGCATTCCAAGCGATCTTTTATGGCAAGAAATATCAGATCTATCCAGACGTACAGGTTTGATCCAGATTCCAGCTCAGACCAGGAAAACAAAGACGTTCATGGCTCCATTTGGAAGTAGAAGATCAGAATGGAGTGGAGCAGAGACGTAGAGCAGAGATGTAGCGTCTACATCACACCTACAAGCTTTTTTAAACTAAGTTTTTGAGTATTTTCCTGATTCACCATGATTTGAATACATAAATAATCAGAAATGCAATTTTAATCTTAATTTCTCATGAACACTTTTTTGATCTTTCCTCACTTTTTGATTCATGATCTGAACTTTGTTTTGACCTTTTTTAGGGGACAGAAAACAGAACATCTTCTCTGTAACTAGCTGATCAGAAATCTTTATGCTGATTTCATTTAGCTTGATTCCTAAAATGCTGGTGTTTTTGCTCGTGCTGCACCTGAGAAGATACAGCTTTTAATAGCAGATTCCAGTAGAAAAGTGAAGATTTACGTCTCTTGATTTAGACCAGGGCGCGTGTGTCTGCGTGTTTTCCAGATATCATTGGCCTGCTCACAGCTGATCACCTGGATCACCTGTGAGCAGGGAATGTTGGGAAATATGAAGAACGCAACTGCCGGGTCTCCAATCCTGCTTGAGCTCTTAGTACTTAATAAAGAAACATTTAAAAGTGTTATGTGCAGGTACTATAAATCATTGGATGCATTGCAGGTTTGCCCCGTTCTTCCTGTGTCCTCTGTTTGATGTGAACTGTAAGGACCGAGAGCTGAATGCTGTGGACTCTGAGTATCAGAAGAACCTGATGAATGATGACCGCAGGCTTTTTTCAGCTGGAGAAGACCACATGTGACCCGAACCACCCCTTCAGAAAATTCAGAACAGGTAAAACTTTCAAGACAAGAATAATTTAAAAAAAAGTATAACTTTGTTTTTTTGTTTATTTATTTAAATGATCAGGATTTTGTTAATTTATATAAAATAAAACCAATTATTAAACATATACCCTTGACTTCATGGACTGAATGAACTTGAGCCTGAAGCACTGTTGATGTGGAATACAGCCAGCAGATGGCAGCACAGAGTCATGACGTTGATATTCCAGCTAAAGGTAGTGGTCATGTCATCCTGAGAGCTGCCAGCTCCTGCAACAAACTCAAGTATCACATTCTGTCTGACTGAAGTCATTTGATTTCATTCACACTTTGTTAAACCCCAGAAGAAAACATCGTATTGCTGCACTTTATGTCAAAAACTCTTTTACTGTTCAGTTCTTTCTGATTGAAAGATCAGCCGTTCATACATATATATTGTTTCTCTGAAGAAGTTTAAACTTTAACTGCTTAGAAAGTGTTTTATATATTACTGCATAAAAAAGGTCTGTTTGACTGTATACCAGAACTGGACTGAGTGAGTGTGATGTCATCCATAGAAATGGTTAACTTCGCGCTCCAACCAAATTGAGTCAGTTTAGTCGCCATTTTTGTTGGAACTAGAAAACGTCAGAAAGCCGTGATTGGTCTGAGTCGGTCTGAGTTATCGCTTCTATGACAACCACTCCCACCAATCAGAAATGAGTTGCTTGTAATGCCACACCCCTTCCACTGAAAGCAGGCTCAGGAGAATCTGTCAAACGTGTTGAATGTTTGATGCGAGATGACCTCTAACATGAAAAACTTCAAATAAATAAAACGGAGGATTGACTAGAAAATATTGCAGAAGAAGGAGTCTTCTGACAAATATGCGGATAAATGTAAAACCATCTTTTGAAGGAAACAAGCTGACTCTTGAGACCAGACCGTCTACCGAAGGCATCGATGTCCGTCAGGAGCTGCTGAAGTTCCACTCCACATATTACTCTGCTAACCTGATGGGACTCTGTGTGTTAGGACGAGGTAAGACCCCACGCTCTGGGATGAGGGGGGTGAATCACTCATTCACCTGTCATTCATTCATGTAAATAGGAATAACAAATAGAATATAATGTTGCTTTCACTTTATTCTGCTGCTATTACCAATTGAACCCGTTCGTCATAGGTGGAATTCTGTCCTGAATGTTTCAGAGTCGCTGGACGAGCTGACATCGATGGTGGTGAAGCTGTTTGGAGAAGTAGAAAACAAGAATGTTCCTGTCCCAGAATTCCCTGAGCATCCCTTCCAGGAGGAGCACCTGAAGGTGAGCTGCTGCTTGCTTCTACTTGTGTCTTTTTGTGTTTGTGTCCGTTTCACATTTCCACTTCGTTTCCATGTTTGTTTCAGCAAATCTACAAAGTCGTTCCTGTCAAAGATGTCCGGAAGTTATACGTGACCTTTCCCATTCCAGACCTGTATGAATATTACAAATCGAAGCCTGGACAGTATTTGGGTCATCTGATTGGTCACGAAGGACCTGGAAGTTTATTTGCAGAGCTGAAAGCTAAAGGTACACACCTGCAGAGCATCAAGACGACCTTCAACTGATCATTGAAAACAAAGCAGTTTTTCTTGTAAAAGAAATTCACCCTTGAAGCCGGTAGATAACTTGATTTAAGAGTAATAGTGTTTGCAGGTAAAGCCCCCTCCACCACCTCCTCCTCTATTCCTCCTTTCTGAGAAGATGATGAACAAATGCAGGAGTTGATCAGGTTTTAAGAAGCAAGATGGAGATGAAAAGCATACACACACCGATACAAACAATGTGAGGGGACGTGTAGCAGACCGACTATAACCAAAGAAATGTTGACTCAATTACATCCTTTAC
Source organism: Oryzias javanicus (assembly GCA_003999625.1). Taxonomy (NCBI): domain Eukaryota; kingdom Metazoa; phylum Chordata; class Actinopteri; order Beloniformes; family Adrianichthyidae; genus Oryzias; species Oryzias javanicus. The sequence goes on along the minus strand of CM012451.1, from coordinate 2,243,013 downwards.
ACTAAAACGATGGGAAACGGTCGTCAGAACCACAAAATGAAAGAAAACTGCTCAGCTGGATTGCTTATGATAACCATACGGACCATCCACTCAATGGGAAATTTGACGTTTCAACTAAAATTAAAGTTATGCATTTTCAACAAAAAATGGTGCCAATATGTGGAAACTACAGAAGATTCTGACATCTAAAGCTTTGAATTAACACAACCAAAAACACAGCCTGATTTTTGTGTCTATGTTTAGTTATTTATTGTTCTTGCTGTTGTTGATTCATATCTATAAATAGAAACATACAATTCAGATGAGGTTCAAGAAAATGTTTTAAAATATCGTGAAAGTGTTTTCATGTGTCTGTGACCGGATGTAGGCCCATTTGGGATGGCAGGGATGCTGGAGCCTATCCCAGCACCTGAAGGGCTAAAGTTCTCTGGATAGAACCATGCAGAGACCAAACACTCACATCTGAGAGAGGAGAGTGTGCCAACCACTGCACCGGTCCTCAAAGACAGATGCAGAACTCCTTCAGAAATTCTTTGGTTCTGATTTGTGTGTTTCTCGTGAAGGTTGGGTGGATGAGCTGGTTGCAGGTCAGAGAGAAGACGTGAGAGGATTCATGTTCTTTAGAGTCAAGATGAATCTGACTGAAGACGGCCTTTGTAAGTCTGAACATAACTCAACACACGCTTTAACCCTGCAGCTCCAGTGTTGATGTTGTTTGATTTCCTGTAACTTTTCCACCGTGAACACCTTCACTCCAGCAGATTCTCCTTCACAATCTACTGGAATGATCGGGTTTACGGGACCTTAAAGATTTTGTGTAGGGGTGACCGATGACGCCTCATGTAATTGTTGCAGTTCACGTGGATGACATCATCCTCCACCTGTTCCAGTACATCCACAAACTGCACAGCGAGGGGCCTCAGGAGTGGATCTTTGAAGAGTACAAGGTTAGAGCCCGGAGAATGTGGTTTCATCTGCACGCTGTGTGCTGAGTTAAGAAGGAAGTGCATTCAGAAATGATCCGTTCATGCCTGATCTCTCAGTTAACCGGTTAGTTGCTTCCACATCAGCAGTTTTTGTCTCTGGGCAGGACATGAAGAAAGTGTGCCTCTTCTCGTGAAGAGCGATCCAGCTGCCTTCAGACTAAAAGCACCTCCACTACACTCTAAGTGGCAGGTTTACTGCATGTAGGTCATCATCACATGACTGCTCTGCTAAGGGGGTAACATATTATGAAGACTTTACTCCGAAACAAGACAGGAATGGGGTTTTAAACCCTCTTCAGCCTTTTGCATCCTTTGTTCTTGATTTCTCATGAGGGAGTTTCTTCTCTCCGCTCTCTGTGCTCAGTACTATCCTATTGAAGAAGTTCTCTCAGGAAAGTTCATCATGGAGCAGTTCAGGCCAGATCTCATCCAGACGGTGCTCCAAAGGCTCAGACCTGACAATATCCGGTCAGTACGGCCTCCGCTCTGCAAGGCTGCAGTCATCGTCTGAACTGTTCTTCATTAAATTTGATGATATTTACTTGATATTATGCATTTTGCTCCATTATTAGCTTGTAATGAGTATGTTGGAGGTCTGTGTGATATTAATATACAAGATTTTATTTTTTTAGATTTTATTTATTTGCACTGTAACATCCTGCTGCTCACCTGGCAGGTGTGGCCAATGTGTCTTAATTAATGTATGTTCTCTGAGATTATGTAAGAAAGTGCACATTCAGCTGAAATGAAGCACCACATATCTGCTCATTTGACACCAGCAGACGCGCCTTCTGCAGGATGAACTGGACATATTTCTGAACTTTTCTTTACATTATTTTGGAGTTCTGTCATCTGTGTGAAACATCTCCTTTGCTTGGTGTGTGATCCTTCATCTCTCCTGGTTTCCAGAGTGACGGTGGTGTCCAAGTCGTTTGAAGGGCAAACGGACAGGACAGAGGAGTGGTACGGCACGCAGTACAAGCAGGAGGCTATCTCAGACCAAGTCATCCAGGTGAGAGTTTCTGTTTCCATCTGGTCTCCAACTGCCCTCACGGGTGGAAAAATGGTTACGTCTGTACGGGATCAGCAGGTGGTCGAGGTCGTCTTCCAGGCATCCGACAGGCACGTCTGTGCACAACCATGCAGTGTGTGTGTGCGCTCAGTGCCTGAACGTCACTAAAGACTAGAGTGTGGCGTTAGGACATTGCATGAAAACATCTCCTGTACATCATCAGTTAACTTTGGAATACTTCACCAAACATTCAACATTTAACACAAAAGTGGTGCATTCCGTTCTCCTGACATCCCTCTAAGGTGGCCGTATGGGCCTCAAAGGGACTGAAAGACACACCTGTGCTCCCTTTAAGATGCACTCTGTGCAGGTCAACCCCTCTATGGGTGCACGTGACCACCGTCTCAAATGAATCAAGTTAGACCGTTCAGTCCATAAACCTTACCTAACCTTGTTGATTGCACCCCTTTGTCTCTCAGAGATGGTCTAATCCAGGCCTAAACCCCAACTTCAAGATGCCCGTGAAAAACGACTTCATCCCCTCCAACTTTGACCTTTGCCCTTTGGAGGAAGACTCTTCCTCAGTTCCCACTTTAATCAAAGTGAGTATCTGAGCCTTGCTGCCTGAGCCGAGGCCTTAGTGCTGATCTGAAGTTGTGTAGTGGTTTATTCTGCAAACTGGTGCTGGTTTGTTCCAGAACACGGACATGAGCAGGGTGTGGTTCAAGCAGGACGACCGCTTCTTTCTGCCCAAGTTGTGCCAGAACTTTGCTTTTTTTAGGTGAGTCATTTATGAAGAAGGTTGGTTCTTACAGACGGCGTCCAGCCACCGTTATGGTTGTTTTACATGTATGCTAGTATGGGAGATCTACCGGGGTTTAGTAGTTTCAGTGAGTGCTGTTACCACTGCTGTTTACCAATAAATAAAAACATGTTACTGACGAGCAATGGGAGCATTTTAAAAAAATAAAACAATGTTAGTTCCAAGTTGTACATTGGGTTACTGGGGATAGGCTCCAGCAACCCCGTCAGCCTGATTAGAATTGGATGAATATCTGATAAAGTGAACAGTGCATCCACCAAGCCGGATGAGAGTTTCTTATTCTGCTTCCTGTCTCTTTCTGTAGTCGCCACCTTTACACAGATCCTCTGCACTGGAACCTGACGGACATGCTGGTCAGATTGTTGAAGGATGACCTAAATGAATATACATATGCAGCCGAGCTCGCTGGCTTGATGTATGATATATCCCCACAGAGGAACGCCATCGTCGTAAGTAACCACAGACACAAGCTGGCCGAATGGATCATCTCCTACCCAGAAATGGGACGAGCTCTGGAGTTAACTCCGCCCACCTCAACATTGTTCTAAAAATGGCAGAGTGGGGAGGCCACCCGAGGGCCACCCACAGGTCCTTGACTGTATATGAGAAGGGGACTGAGTGAGTGTGATGTCATCCATAGATAAAGGTTTACTTCTGGCTCAGAATAAAATCAAGTCAATTCTGTCTGGAGTTTTTTCATGTTGGGCTCAAATGATGTCTGTGAGCAGTGATTGGTCCCACTCACAGTTTCTATGGTAACCACTCTCACCAATCAGGAGTGAGCTTGTCAGAAGGCCACACCCCTACCACTGGAATGCAAGCTAAACAAAATGTGTCAATCAAATGTTTTGAATGTTGGACCCCATACTTAATCAAAGCATCTGATTGGTCAGTTTATAACTTGAAGACTTCACTTTTTGGCCCCAAACCGTTTCCGAGTAATTTGATTTTAAGTATGTGCAGATATCGAGTCCTGATACGACACTTTGGTAAAACATTAAAAATAAAAAATGTAATAAAGAGAAAAATGTATCCGATCCCTGATTGGGACAAAATCTGATACTGATGGAGTCTGAAACTACATCGGAGTGGAACTTGAACCACAGAAAAAGTATAATTACAAAAAGAGGATTATCAAGAATTTTTAAAAAAAAGGATTATCAAGAAATAATAATAAAAAAAAGTATCAGATTAAGAATGGATATTCTGACCAAGAGAATGACGGAGTCACAGCTGTTCAATTCTCTATAGAAGTTTTTGGGATTTTGACTTGTTGGAACCAGCGGGTACTTCCTGTTTGGAACACCATGGGGAGGAGTCACTCAGTCCAGTTCTCTTATACAGTCAGTAACATATCTTCTCCCATCTGTAGATAGAAAACCTATTCGCTCAATAACGACAAATCATGAGGGATTTGAGTGATTTTTCTTTTTACGCAAACAATAGGAACAAACTTTGAATAGATATTTTTTAAAGCCGACGGTAAAAGTAAATTTTCGGTGTAAGATCCAACATTTGTTCCATCCCAGCTTCACAAACTTTACAGATGCATTCACGAGTTTGTCTGGTTGTTGAGGCGTTATTTTGACCCCTCTGACCAAACGAACCAGGCAGGACTGTTTTGCTTTTATTGCTTGCTTGTTCTCTTTGTAAGTGTAAAGTTTTAACCCTTTAACACCGGAGCTCCAGTGTTCGTGTTCTTGAGCCTCTTTTCTCCCTCACAATCTGCTGGAATTATCGTGTTAATGGTTGAAAAGTTATAGCATGTTAAAGATTTAGTGTTCAAGGGTCTCTGGCGACGCCTCAGTCACCAGTTCAAATTCTTCTTTTTCTTCAAAACTGGTCTGACATCAAACCTGGTGCAGTAAAGATGTCCTTCTTGTCTGCTGCCTTGTGTCCTCCCGTGCAGCTGAGTGTCAGAGGATACAACCACAAGCAGCACATCCTCCTGCAGAAGATCGTTGAAAAGCTGGTCTCCTTCCAGATCAGTCAGACACGCTTCGACATCATCAAGGATGAAGTAAGTCCTGACTGGACTTTTTGGGGTATTGATTTAGTTTATTTATTTTTTAAGATCTGTTTTTAGTACTCAAGACACTTGAACAACTTCCGAGCTGAGCGGCCGATCACTCACGCCGCCTTCAACGTCCTTCTGCTGATGACCGAGGTGGCCTGGACCAAAGAAGAACTGATAGAAGCTCTGGACGGTGAGGCCTGTTCTTTCCTCACACGTTCAGAATTCAACACTTTTATTTACTTCATCATCAAGTTAGACTTGTTTTTTAGTGAGACTCCTTTCTGTTTGGCCCCTCCCATTTAGAGGGCAGCATAATGTCTGATTAATGGGGTCTTTGAGCAGCTGAAAAGTGTAAAAAAAAAAAATCCAGAATCTCAAGTGAAGTCTTTTTGTGGTGTTAATAAAGTGGATGTGAGCACAGATGAAGTTTGTCTTCCTGGCAGGAATAATACGTAAGGTTTCTATCCAAATGTTTTTTTCTTTTTTGTTGAAATTAGAAGTTTGAGAGGATTCAAAGCTTTCATCTGATATCAGTGGCCGTTATTTTGTTGTTCACTTTGAAGCCAGAGAAGTCTGGTTTTTTCTCTGTGAATCAGCTGATCACGTCAGCAGTTACAGTCAATGAAAAAAAGGTTGAAAACTTAAAACAGGCAAATGCTGTTTTTTGGCTAGTCATTTCCGAGCCACTTATTTTTGTCTGTGGGCAGATTGTCTTGTTTTTTTTCTCCTGTTGTTTAGTAGCTCTGATCTGGTACACAGAGTGCGTTTGTGTCTCTGTTCTCTTTGGCTTCAGATCATTTCTTCATCTCAGACGGGTGCATTAAGTTGTTTAAATAACCTTTCTGAGCGTCCAGCCTGGTTATGATTTTTTTGTCAGCTCGAATGACGTGACAGGAGCAGCCACCGTGATGGTGGAGGCTCTCGGTCTGAGTGGCGGCTCTGCTCTGTGATCTGTGTTGTAGATGTGACCCTCCCACGCCTGCAGGCCTTCAGAGCTCTGCTGTTGTCACGGTTACACGTTGAAGCTCTCATCCACGGCAACATCACCAAGGAGGTTTGTTCAGACTGTTTGATTGTACTAATACAAACGATCTTCCTGCATGGCAGAACTCTTTACACAGCAGTGTAGCACAGGCCTACAGTTCTAGAATGTACTGTTTGTTTTGTGTAGGAGCAGAGTAAAGCTGAACACATTCATGTGGATGAAGTTCTTTACAGGTGAATTTGGAAAAGTGTTATGAAAAAGAACAAAAAGTGATTCATCTGCTGCTTATAGAAAAACATGGTACCAAGTATTCTATGTTTTATATGCTATAACATAAAATACTAGAAACAAAGTAAATGTTCTTTTCATATGTAGGCACATTTAATATCAGGACATTTCATATAATTATTTGTTGTATAAAACAGACCAAAATGCAAAAATACTGAAAGATAAAAAGAATCAGCTTCAGTTCTTTCTTTTGGAACCGCATGTCCAAAGTCTGGCCCGTCTTCAAGTTCTCATCCTGCCATAAACTCAATACAATATGGACCCTCAGTACTTTCTAAGAACAGTTTGTTGATTGTGATTGGTTAAATGAGGTTAGAAGCTGTTGTAACAACCTGCAGCCACTTGATCTTCAGAGGCTTACAGGTCAAACAACATGAACAGACGAGTTTGTTTTCAGTCATCCAAATAAAAATACTTTTATGTTATCGTCCTGTTCACATGATTTACATTTAAAATGTCTTTAATAATGACAAATATGTAACATTTTACACAAACCCAGATTTATTCTTCCAACAGACTTTTTCTTTATTTTATTTCTTGCCTTCAAATCAGAAATTTACAGTAATTTTGATTTTCTTTAACAAGTGTCTTAATCTATTTGTGTTCTGTGTGAACAGATGAAAAGTATCCCACTGCAAACAAATGTTTTCACTAAAAAGTGAATTTGTATTAAACCCTAGAACACTTTCACTATAAAAAGTTACATCATCACTTTTTACCTGATACCCCCAAAAAAAGTATTTGTCATAAAAAATAGATCAATGGGATACATTAGAGTAGTTTCATTTAAATTTCATCTGTGGAATGTGAAACAAAATGGAAAATAAAAACATTTGAAGATCCTGAAAACATGCGAGAAAATGACTGAAAAATGAGAAATTTGAGAACAAAAAAATCCTGAAAAATAAAAAGTGATACTGGAGACTTCTTGGGACATGTGAGACTTTACCCAGGAACCCTGGGTAAAATGTAACATATTGAAAATCACGCGGCCACAGTGCTCTAGGGTTAATGTTCTAGTAAGGGTCCAAAGAATGCAGGCATTTGAATGGTTGACCCTCGAGGGTTTCAGTTGGACGTCCCAGACGACCATACTTCCTATATTTTTTAGGGAATTTTACCGTCAGTCTACTTCTTTTTAAAGCTATTCTGCAGTACATTGACTCATGAGCTGTGCCTCACAGTGTGTGAAGTGAGCCCTCATTTCCTCCTCTCAGGTAGCCCTGATAGATTCATGTCTCCACCTCAGTGTGTCGTCTGATGGTTTGGAAGCATCTGGATAGCTCAGGTTCTATGGTACCTTGACTACAGCTAAATGACTAAATATACATTTCTAAATTGAAAAACTCAGTTTTTGCACAATTTAAAATTCTTTAAATGAATTCACTATATTGGATAAGGCCCAAAGCAGCTGTGGATCAGCACAAACAAAAGGATGAAGGATCACTTTTTGTTTGAAATGAAAGTTTTGCAGCTAAATCTTTCCTGTGTTTTCTCTGTAGTCTGCTCTCAGCATGATTCAGCTGGTGGAGGACATGCTGACTGAGCATGCTCACACTAAGCCCCTCCCTCCCAACCAGCTGATCTTCTTCAGGGAGGTTCAAATGCCAGACAGTGAGTCTTAAACTGAGCCTCACGCAGACACCCCCCCCACCCCACCCACCCCCCACACACCCACACACACCCACCCCCACACACTGTAGCTCAGTTCTGTCAATCATCTGGCGTGTTTGTCTGCTTCACTCCGTGCTCCTGCTTTGATCTTCATTTGTTTGCTCTGACATTAACAGTGAAAGTCACTACACTGACAGCAGGAACGCCCTCAGCTCCACTGCTCAGACCGCTGACTGTATAAGAGAACTGGACTGTGTGTGATGTCACCAATAGACAATGGTTTACTTCTGGTTCCAGTTAGATCATCCAGTTGCCTTTTTTTGTGAAACGAACGCCAACATTTTGGAGCCAGACTTCGTCAGTAAACTGTGATTGGTCCGAGTCAGTCGGAGTTTTCATGGTGATCACTCTCACCGGTCAGTAATCCCTCATCTAGTTTGAAGGCCTCGCCTCTATCAGCTGAAAGTGGGATATACCAATTCTGCTAATCAAACATGGAAGGTTTGATATGAGAACGCACACGTCTGATTGGTCAGTTTATAACCTGAACTACAGAAAATTATTAAAACAATTAAGATGTTAAAAAAGCTGTAAGAAAATGGTATCAGAATAGTTCCTGACCAACAGTGACAGCTGTTTGTTTCTCTGTAGAACTCGATGGGATTTTGGCTTCATGGAGCCAGCAGGTACTTCCTGTTTGGAACACCAGGGGGAGGAGTCATTCAGTCCAGTTCTCATATACAGTCTATGGATAATACGCAATCAACAATCATAGTAGATTCTAAAGAATCTAATATTCAGATTAAGAATAAAGATTCAGAATGTAGTAGAATTATCGTGTTAACAGTTGAAAAGTTACAGTATGTTAAAGATTTAGTGTTTAAGCGTCACTGGTGACGCCTCAGGTGTTTTAAGGGTTAAAGAACAACAGACTAATTCAGTTCTATTTCATCTGTATTTACAGTTTTTAAGATATAGTGAAGCATCTTTGGTTAAAAGAAGTTCAAAAATGTGTTTTGGTTATAGCACTGTTTGAGTGAAAACTCTGCAGCGTGACGTAAAAACAGAAGTCCAGTCACCAAAATCGAGCAGTAAGCCGAGAACTTTCCCTCTGAAATGCTGCTTTGAACCCCCAACCTGATGTTTAGCACATTTACCGGCAGATCGAGGTTAGTGCGGGGTTGGTAGCCGTTACCATGACAACGCATCACATCTGAAAGGTCTCTTAGGTGTCATTGTCAAAATGAATGGACTTCATGAAAGCAAACATCCTCTGCTTTATGTCATCCATTCATTTCACACATATAGTTCTCTTGCCTTTTTAAATATTTTTTAAGCGATCTCCTGTTATTTGTGGCTCTTAGTTTCCTTTTAACAGTAGTAAATAAGCTTTTGTTGTTTGTTTCAGGCAGCTGGTTTGTCTACCAGCGCAGGAACGAGGTCCATAAGGATTGCAGCATTGAACTGTACTACCAGACGGACATGCAGAGCACCCACAGCAACATGCTGCTGGAGCTCTTCTGCCAGATCATCCGTGAGCCGTGTTACAACACTCTGAGAACCAAAGAGCAGCTGGGTGAGACCAGACCACCTGGATGGACTCCAAAACGCTGACGTTCTTGATAATAATGCTCCTCCATCTTTCTCCTCTCAACCCTTCAAGGTTACAGTGTGTCCAGCGGCGCTCGGCGGGCTGACGGCGTGCAGGGCCTTCGTGTTAGCATCCAGTCAAAGCAGCCGCCCCACTACCTGGAGAGCCGTGTGGAGGCGTTCCTCCTCTCCATGGAGAAGGTCCTGGAGGAGATGAGTGAGGAGGTCTTCCAGAAACACATCCAGGCTCTGGCCATCCGCCGTCTGGACAAGCCCAAGAAGCTGTCTGCTGAGTGTGCCAAGTACTGGGGCGAGATCATCTCTCAGCAGTACAACTTTGACAGAGGTCAGTGATGTGGACCGATTATTTTAGTCAGCCACAGCTTTGTGATTTATGTTGGAGATGAGCTCGGAGTCGGCTGCGGGGGAGGACGGTGACCCTGGTTCCTGTGTTCTGTTGCAGACAACATTGAGGTGAAGCATCTGCAGACTCTGAGGAAAGACCACATCATGGAGTTCTTCAGAGTAAGTGGAGTCTGCTCAAGCTGAGGCTCAGTTCAACCGGATCTTTGACTGTGAGGACATGTTCCTGAAATAAATACATACAGATAGCTTCTTTTAAACTGCAACTGTTTGTGTTGTTCGTGGTGTGATGATGCACATCAGGAAGGTTAATCCAGCTGTGATTACTTCAGATCAGATTCTTTTCATCACGGAGATGTCCTCAGAACAGTTGAACTGCCTTCATGCTGACATGTCAGTCCCTTTCATCTCCTGTTCAGAATGAGGGATAAAATCCTCTGATTAGAGTCCTTCTCTGACCTACAGAGGAGTGAAGAGCGAGGCTCTTCTTCTCCAAAGCTGTCACATACTACTATTCTTTCTGAAGCCATTTTGATCTCTTCTAAGACAAAGCTGACCAGAACTGTCATGTTGTGAGGAGAAACTCAGCTGTCCTGGTCATGAATCCTGATCATTTAACAGCCAGATGTCTGACATGGCTGTGAGAAAAGCAGCTTTAATTCCTGTCTGTGTCTCACAGAAGCAGCTGACAGCCAAGAGTCCCAAACGACGCAAACTTTCAGTGCACATCTTGTCCAGAGAGATGGACTCATGTAAGTTGAAACAGTGCTGCAGGGTGTTGGGTTGTCCGGGCCCCTAAAGGTCGTAGAGAGGAGGGGCTGCATGTTAAGAGGAGTACAGGTGTGTCTGAATTCCTTCACCACTCACCACATTCACCAGTTTGTAGAGCTGCTCAAATCGACAGATCTAAAATCCAGGACCCTAGACCTTTCCCAGAAGTTTCAACAAAAACCAGAGTGCATCAATGCCCGCTGGACTGGTGAAGATGGACCACAATGCATTGGGTTTGAGCAATTTTTGAGACAACCATCCACATTTTTACTTTCCGAACACAGTCGATTCAGAAATAGTCTCTGTAAAATGTTCAGATTTATTAGGTTTTTAGGAAATGCGTGAGATCATATTTGTCATTTAACCCTTATTTTTTTTTTTTTTTTTTAACTTGTCCTGTCCAACAGCTGAGCAAGCAGATACGGGCTGAGAGCCTCTTGTGTTGGACAGATTTTATTGTCCCAACAGGGGTTTATAATAAACCCCTGTTGTATTTCATGCTAATCTTTATTTTAAATTATGTTGTATCTTTTTCTTTTTTTTTTTGTTGGACCGGACGGAAACAAGGGGGGGGGGGTTAAAATAGTGGGGTTACGAGAACAAAGAAAGTAACACAGAGTAGTAACATCCTATAACAACCAGGTCTAAATAACAATCTGGAATGGGCGGGGCCTGTCTACACACACTCAGTTACACACATACCTGTTGGCTAGACTAATCTTTACCTTTAAAGTTGTCAAAAATGAACACAATACCACTGCAGCTCACACACAATCATAGAAGCTGACACAAATAAAGCCTTTCATTCCATCACACATTCTGTTAGTGCGAGGTGAGCTGACACCTGTGCTCAGGTGAGTGTTTATGTTTTGCTGATGTGAATGTTGATGGAATGTATAGAAGGAGAGAGAGCCCGGCCACCCCCACGCCCAGGCCCCCCACCGGGGCGGCAGCAGCAGCAAGGACCCCCCAACACCCGCCAAGGAGCCATGGAGAGAACCAGTCAGCCGCAGAATCCCGCCAGGCACCCAGACCAGGGCACGCGGGACCGCCGCGGAGGCCCCCACACCCGAGAGCCGGAAGGCACGGGAGCACAGAGAGCGCGGACCCCCGCCCAGCCAGAGCAGCAATCCCCCCACCACGCCAGGAGGGCCAACGCAAGGCCCCACACCCGGAGAGCCCCCCAACCCCAGAGGAGCAGCACACCACCACCCAGCAGCGCCGAGCATCCCCCGCCCCACCCAGGCACGAGCCAGAGCTCCCCAGGATGACCCGCTTCTATGCTCCAGACGTCCGCCCGCGCCCGCCGCGGGAGGTCCAGGGGCGAGCCGGGAAGGGGCCGCCCACCCCCGCCAAGCAGAGAGACACCCAAGAGGAACGAGGGTCCCAGAGGAATGATGTTAACAAGGCCTGGCCAGGCACACCCACTGATGGAGTCCCGGAGAGGCCCATTTCTCGAGAACCGGGACCGGAACCCGAACCGCCAAGACCTGGACACCCCATGGCTCCGATGTAGTTTGATCCCCTGTTAGATCTTGGGGATCCCTCTCCCAGCGTGGCGAGGAGGTCACAGAGCCCAGGAGACCGGCACACAAGAGACAGGACCACCAGGCCGAGGGTTTCCATCCCCCCTCGCCAGGGATGGGGTAGGGGACAGAGGGTCGAAAGTCCCACCTTCCTTGTGTGATGCATGCGTGTTTGTTTGTTAGAGTGTATATTTTGAGGTGTCATTTAACCCTTAAACACCTGAGGCGTCGTCGATGACGCTTAAACACAAACATACTGTAACTCTTCAACCGTCGACATGATCGTTCCAGTGGATTCTGGAGGAGAAAAGCATCCTTCACTGGAACAACGTTGTTTACGGTTGAAGAGTTACAGTAGATCAAAGAACAGAAACACTGGAGCTCTGGTGTTACAGGGTTTAAGAATCATGGTGAGCATGGTGTTTTATTACTTTTAAAATCCAGGGAACTAGACCATCTCGTGCCCTGGATTTTAAAAGCAGTTGAAACACCATGCTCACTACTTCTCCTCTTAACGGCAGATATGATGATTATATTTAAAAGTAGTGAAGGAATTCGGACATAGCCTCATCTCTCCAAACAAAAAAATTGTGCCTTCAAGGTCAGATGTCACTCCCACTTGATGATGTCATCAATAGTTGCTGGTCAGCAATGTTAGCGTGGCGCTGCTAACTCTTGTAAATGCATTGATTTTATAACTCTAAAAAGTTAATGTTAAAATAAGAAGTCATCACTTACATTTAAATGTAAACACAGTGGAAGTAGCTGTCATACACACACAGCTCCCTGGACCGGGGAAATATTTGAATAATGATCCTAAACTCAAACAAGCAGACATGATTCCTGAGGATTTTATAGAACTCTCAACAATAAATAGTGTGGAGAAAGAGGGGCGGGGCATGTAGATGTGTCACGTGAATCGCGTTCGCTGTGAATGCAGTCAGGCTGCACGCGAGCGACACGCTCGTCACGCGAGAGACACGCTCGTCACGCGAGCGACACGCTCGTCACGCGAGAGACACGCTCGTCACGCGAGCGACACGCTCGTCACGCGAGCGACACGCTCGTCACGCGAGACACGCTCGTCACGCGAGAGACACGCTGGTCACGCGAGAGACACGCTCGTCACGCGAGAGACACGCTCGTCACGCGAGAGACACGCTGGTCACGCGAGAGACACGCTGGTCACGCGAGAGACACGCTCGTCACGCGAGAGACACGCTCGTCACGCGAGCGACACGCTCGTCACGCGAGCGACACGCTCGTCACGCGAGACACGTTCGTCACGCGAGCGACACGCTCGTCACGCGAGCGACACGCTCGTCACGCGAGCGACACGCTCGTCACGCGAGCGACACGCTCGTCACGCGAGACACGCTCGTCACGTGAGAGACACGCTGGTCACAGCTCCATGTGCAGATTTGAGTTAGAACCGTGAGCTTATGACAGACGTTCCTGCATCTATACAGATGTTTGCTCCAACCTGCAGCATGCCCATAGAAAGAACTAAGCATGAACATTTTTGCCTCACACTAACATGGCACCCTAACACTGACCCATCTACAACCTTGATATTTACATGAGGTAAGAACTACCTCTAAGGGCAGTTAGGGTATCAGGGGTTTTTAACAGGGATGATATTTTCTCAGGGAAAATGTGTTTTTCTGCAAAAGGGTACGTTTGTATCTTCATGTCATATTTGATGTCTAGAATGTTTGATTTAATCAGTGGTTCCACTGTTTGCCGTTTCCTCTGAATGACTGCGCCTCAGGTCCTGCAGTGGAGGAGAGTTTGCAGCAGACGGACGTCAGTCTGGCGGATGCTTCGTCACTGCTACAGGTAAACCTGGCTCCATCCCTGGAGTGGAGAAGCATCCAGATAATGAAGCTCCTCTTCCTCTAGTTTTTAGTTATTATGATCACAGGATAAAGTTTTGAGTATTTAGAGTTTGTGTTCTTGTTCTTCTATCTGGACGCGGCTCAAGTCTCCAATATGCAGATAGTCTCATCTGAGAGGACCGGCCTCGTGGTCGTCCCAGAGCATCTGTCCAGCAGGTTCTGATCTCCGGGTGGACATTTGTCGTCTGGACCTGACCCGGGCATCACGAGGGGTCCTCTGACCTCGTGTGCTCTTGTCTTTGCAGCCTGTGGTGATTCAGGACATGACGGAGTTCAAGAGGAGCCTGCCTCTGTTCCCTCTGGTCCGGTCCAGCACCGACCCGGCTGCTGAGCCGTGAGTGTTAGACGCTGCGACGCCAGGAAGAAGAAGCTCGTCTGTCTGATGGCGATTCCGTGTGTTTGGATGCAAAGCAGACAGAAATGTTTGTGATATCATTCTTACCAGAAACATCTGCCATAGAGCAGATCATTAAAGAGTGAAGAGTGGTTGTCGTTCTTCATTTTTTTTTCAAATATATTTTTATTGAAGATTTTTAACACATTTATACAAAGCAATCCCCAAAAAGAACACATACTCATTGAGAAAAATAAAAAGATAAATTAAGTAAAGAAAAAATAAATAAAGAAAATTAAAAATAAATAGATAAATAAATAAAAAATAAGTGGGGTCCACCCCCCTTCATCACCTCACTCCTCCTCCCCTCCTATCTTTGAAGTGTTCTAAAAAAGCATCCCATGTAGAATGAAATTTTTCTAATTTCCCTCCAAGTTCAAATCTGATTTTTTCCAATTGGGCATGTTTCATTAAGTCAGATAATAGGTTTGCATAAGTCGGGGGATTTTTTTGATTCCAATGCAACAAAATAAGTCTTCTAGCCAGCAGTGTTACAAACTTAATGAAAGATTTTTGTTCATGAGAGAGAGTAATAGTGGCCGACGGCACACCAAATAATGCAAACAAAGGTTCAGGGCAGAGGCGTGTTTGACAGATTTCTGACATCAGATCAAAAGTCCTTGTCCAGAAAGTGGATATCCTGGGGCACTTCCAGAAGGTATGTCCAAGTGAAGCCTGTTCTTGATTACATCTACAACATCGTGTGTCCACCCCTGGAAACATCTTGGAAAGTTTTACTTTTGATAGATGCAATCTATGTAAAACTTTGAATTGCAAAAGTCCATGTCGTGCGCAGATTGAAGAGGAGTGAACATTGTCCTGAGCTTTGGCCCACAGGGTAGAGGAGATACTAACACCAATGTCTTGTTGCCAAGCTTCTCTGAGGTGGTCCAGTGTAGGTACATCTTCAAAGTTTGACAAAACATTTAGTACTTTAGAAATTGAACCTCTAGCTATGGGATCTTTCAAAAACACCTTATTCATGTCATATTCAGGGGGCCGGTGGGGAAAAGATGGGAATGCTGTCCTAACAAAGCTGCGGATCTGTAAATATTTGAAGAAGTCTTTCCTTACTATCCCGTATCTTTCACAAAGTTGATCAAAAGTGGCAAATGTTATTCCTATAAATAAATCTTGCAAAGTGTGTATTCCCTTAGTTAGCCATTCATTAAAAGACACTTCTGAAAGCGCTGGGGTAAACTCATGGTTATTTGTTATTGGAGTTAGTATAGAGATGTCATCCCATTTAAAATGCTTTCTAATTTGGCGCCAAATTTTAACTGTATGGGAGACAGTAAGATTTTGAGGTTTGGGAACAGCCTGGTTAATAGAAGCGAAAATAATTGCTTGCAGTGATGTATGTACACTGTGCTTCTCCATCTCGACCCAGCCAGCCCCCCCGGGATTACACCAAAATGACAAGGATCGTATGTTGCAAGACCAATAATAAAATCTGAGTTGTGGCAAACCCATTCCCCCTAGGTTTTTCGGTCTGCACAGAAAAGATTTCTTAATCCGAGGGGTCTTATTGTTCCAGATAAATTGTGAGATTAAGCTGTCCAAATTAGAAAAGAAAGATTTAGTAATGAAATAAGTATACATTGAAACAAGAATAAAATTTTGGTAAAACAGTCATTCTAATGATATTGATTCTTCCTGCTTGAGAGATTGGTAGATTCATCCATTTGACCAAATTCTTCTTTGTTTGTTCTGTCAGAGTTAAGAAATTGTGTTTAAAAAGTCCCGAAAATTCTTGTGTGATATTGATACCTAGGTATTTGAATTTATCAGAGATAGTAAAAGGATGAGTTTGAAGAAATGGATAAGGCTGTTTGTCCTTATTTTTAGTCAAAAAGAGAGTGCTTTTGGATAGATTAGTTTTATACCCTGAAATTGTCCCAAAGTCTTTCAACACTGACAATATGATAGGCAGTGATTTCTCTGCTTCTGACACATATAGCAATAAATCATCGGCATACAGAGATACCTTATGTTCAGTTTTTCCCCTTACGATGCCCGAATATCTCACATCTGTTTTTAATGCAATGGACAACGGTTCAATTGCCAAGGCGAACAACAAAGGAGACAATGGACAACCCTGCCTTGTTGAGCGACCCAAGGGAAAATAGGGCGAGCGAATACCATTAGTATGTACTGATGCTTGGGGGTGAGTATATAATAATAGAATCATAGAGATAAAAGTAGAACCAAATCCAAATCTTGACAGGGTGGAGAAGAGATAGTCCCACTCCACCCTGTCAAAGGCCTTCTCCGCATCCAAAGAGAGCAGCAGTTCCTGATTATTTTCATTCTGGCGCGTGTAAACTATATTCATCAGTCTCCTAATATTAAAAAATAGATGTCTATCTCTTATGAAACCTGTCTGGTCTTTAGATATGACAGTAGGGAGTACATTCTCCAGTCGTGATGCCAATATTTTGGCAAAAATTTTATAGTCCACATTTAGCAAACTTATGGCCTGTACGAGCCCGGTTCTAGGGATCTTTACTAGATTTGTGTATAAGTGTGATACTGGCTTCATAAAATGAAGGTGGTAGGGTTCCTCTTTCCAGAGCTTCATTAAGAACTTCCAACAGAATTGGGGCAATCTGACCTATAAAAGCTTTGTAAAACTCCACTGTATATCCATCTGGACCTGGGGCTTTAGAATTGGGCATTTTTAAAATGGTCTGTTTTATCTCTTCTAATGTTATTGGTTTCTCTAATATTTCTTTGTCATTTATGTTGATTTGAGGGATAATGAGATTTTCAAAAATTTGTTAATTATTTTAGAATCTCTTTTTGATTCAGATGCATATAATTTCATATAAAATTGTTTAAATGTTTTATTGATCTCTTCTGGTTGCATTGTTATTTGTCCTGTCTCAGTTCTGATTTTTACTATAGATCGTGAAGCTTCTTGCTCTTTAATTTGAGATGCTAATAGTCTTCCTACCTTTTCTCCATGTTCATAATATTTATGTCCTAATCGTGTTAATCGTTTAGTTGTTTCGGTAGTGTACAATAGATTAAGTTCAGTTTGAAGAGACTGCTTTCTATTAATCATTTCAGGTGAGGGGGTTGTGGCGTATTTTTTATCAATATTGGAGATTTCATTTATAATTTCAGATTCTCTTTCTCTCTTTTGTTTATTGAGGAAACTACTCCACGAAATAAGTTGCCCACGTAAATATGCTTTTTGAGTCTCCCACAAAATGCATCTAGATGTTCCTGGTGTGTCATTAGTGATTTGAAAGAAAGTGAGATATTTTTTAATTTCTTCTTGGGATTTGGGATTTGACAATAAAAAGTTATTAAATCTCCACATTTTGGAAGTTTTTTGACCTATTGCAAGTCTTAATGTTATCGGACAGTGATCCGACAAGACTATTGTTTTATATTCACATTGTTTAACTTTTGGCAATAGATCTTGGTCGATCAAGAAAAAATCAATTCTCGAATAGGAGTGGTGGACTGGTGAAAAGTAGGAGTATTCTTTTTTATCAGGGAAGATTGCTCTCCAGGGGTCTACTAATTTGTAAGTATTCATAAATGATTGGACCGTCTTTGCGGATTTTGACAGGTTCACTGTTTTTTTGTGATGATCGGTCCAATTGTGTATTGAGGACCAAGTTAAAGTCACCAGCAATGATAAGCTTGTGCGTGTCCATTTTTGGGATTTCTGCTAAGAAGGATTTCATAAACTGATGATCATCAATATTAGGGGCATAAATACAGATTAATATGACTGGATTCTGATAAAGCCTCCCTGTCACAATAACATATCTACCCCTACTGTCCGAGATCACGCTTTCTCTAACAAAAGGAATGTTTTTTTTGATAATTATTGCAGCACCCCTGCTTTTATCATTAAAGTGTGAATGATAAGTCTGCCCAATCCATTGTCTATGTAGTTTACCATGGTCCTCATCTCTAAGATGCGTCTCCTGAAGGAACCCTATTTCTGTACCAAGTTTTTCTAAATGGGAGAGAATATTGCCTCTTTTTATTGTATCATTAATTCCTTTGCAGTTCCATGAAACCAGATTAACTGTGTTTTGTATCTTAGTCATTCCAAGTTCTTAGTTCTACATGTGATAGATATTTTCCCTTGTAAAAAGGACAACTGAGAAGAAGGAAAAAAAAAAAAAAAAAAAAAAAAAAAAGAACCCAACAATGCAAAAAATAAATAAATAAAAATACCCATGACATCCAAATAAGGGCCCACCCACAACCCACTCTTCGATCTGAAGAACAACACGCTGCATCCAGTGCAGAAAGACAAAAGAACCCCCAAAAAAACAACTCAAAAACGTAAACAACTCCAAACTTGCGCAAGAGGAACCTAAACTAAGTCTTGACTTCTCGCTAAACTCCGCTGATAACATATATATATTCCTTTTTTTTTTGTGTCCCCCCCCCCCATATTATTCCCCCTGACCTTCTTTCTGGGTCAAGTCAATTAGTTTTTGGTTTTTTTTTTTCTCACCTGTAGGCTAGCAAACATGCTGAGAACTTAAGCTGGGTATATGCTTCCAAGCATATAAGTATCTATTTGACACTAAAATATTTCTGTACAGAACTTGAATAGGGTCTCAGAACATAGAGTGCAAATAATAGCCTGTAATGAGGATTAAACACAAAAGAAAATATTAGCTTGTGCATATGTAATAAGTTTAAAGCGTCCTCACATATAGTAAAAGCGTTAATCATTGTGATAAACAGTCATAGCCTACCACAATAAATCAAATCTGCCAAGAAAATATATAAAAAGAAGAAAAGCAAAAGTCTGTTCATGTTCTTTACCCCTTCTCAGGTTGATAAGCAGTCCACACGCATCAGTTGTTTTCCTCTGCTGTTGGTGCAATATTCCGTACAAATGTTTCCGCTGCCTGTGGGTCGGTAAACGTGTGTCTTGAACCTTTCACTGTTATCGCCAACCTCGCTGGGAAGTAGAGGCTGTATGGGACTCCAGCTGCTCGTAGTTTGGCTTTTATTGGGTTGAATGCTGCTCGGAGTCTGCCAACTTCTGGGGTTATATCCGGAAGATATGAACTGGGGAGCCTTTGTAGAAGAGCTTGCCTTTTTCTCTGGAGAGTCGCAATATTTTCTCTTTATCAGCGTAGTAGTGCATACGAACCACAAAGGCGCGAGGGCGTTCGCTTGCCCTTGGCTTTGGAGCTAGTGTTCTGTGAGCTCTATCAATCATTGGAGGTGCATCAAAGTTTTCTGCGCCCAAAATCTGTAGCAACAGGTCTGCTACAAACCGGCTGGGGTGGCCTCCTTCAGCATCTTCAGAAATTCCAACGATTCGTAGGTTTTGTCTGCGACTCCGGTTCTCCAAATCCATGTATTTTTCAGAAAGCTTCTCATGCTTGTCAAATAAAGCCTGGTGGGATTTTTCCAAAATGACCACTCTGTCACTCATATCAGTGAGTGACTTTTCCATTTCATATTGTGTGTTTGCAGCTTCCACCTGTGTGTCGCTTAATGCCTGTAATTGTGGAGAGAGTTCTTTCCTGAGCGCATTTACATCAGCTTTACATTCTTGACGGAGCATTGTCATTTCCCCCCTGAGTTCGTCTTTTAAGGCTCTCATCTGCTCTCTTATGTCCGTTGAGATGTCTTCCCGGAGTGTTTTCAAAAGGTCTTGCAGAGTTTGCACGGTGAGTTGAGATTTTCATCGGTTATGAGGCCGCAATCTGCTAGGCATTAGCATCCGCTCTGCTAGGCGAAGCGTTAGCCAGAGGAGCCGAGGATGCCTGAATAGTCTTCTGTGTGTACTTACGATTCTCTTTTTTAGCTGCCATGTCACGGGAACTACAGCTGGGGGTGCCGTTGTTTTAGTAAGTGTTTTACCGGGGGGGAGAAGGTTTATTATCAGTTGTTACTCAGCGGAGTTGCCTCACGTGCGCTCCTCACTCCATTGGCCGGAAGCGGAAGTCCGTCGTTCTTCATTTTACTTTACAATCTGACAGCAGTCTGCTCCTGCTTCTCTCTCTCTCTGGAAGTCACAGAAAATGACCTCAAACTGGAACGCCTCACTCCTCTCTCATTACTCTTCCAGCTCATTAGATTTTCATACAAGCTTTTAAAACTCTTCATGACCCTTTATGACCCAACCTTCAACCACATTTCTACTGATGGAACATTATTAACAGTCATTTGATCTGGATCTGACTAAAATGTTTGGAAAAATACGTTTATTCACAGAACTGGCAAAAGTTTCGATACAGAGACATGTTGAGAGCATGGCCTCTAGAGGAGGAGCACAGGAACTGCAGAGGAAAGCAGGAAAACACCTGGAAATCAGGTGTGCTTCACGTCAGCTGCTTCCACATTTCTATTCATCAGCAGGCAAAAGAAAAGGAGTCCAGAAGGAGCCGGAGGGAGCAATGACAGAAGAACAGACGTCTCCTGATTCAGATCAACTGCTTCAGTATTGACCTGAACAGTTGGTTTGAGGGTTTTGACATTATTCTGGAGGCTAAAACACAATATTCCAGTACTTGATTGCAGTTCTGTTGAGTGGACAGGAGCAGCAGCCGTCATACGAGTCCAGCAGCAACGCTCCACAGTCCCTCCAGCTGCAGGCGGAGCCGTCCTTCAGTCTCATCATGAACGCCTCAGACCAGCTCCTGTGGATTCTCCACGTCACCGTGGCCTGCCTCCAGCTCAGACCCACGGCTGTTACGCCAGTGTTTGCTAAGCTTGAATCAGGGGGAGCCTTAACAAATGAGGGGGGGTCAAGCCTGCAAATAAACATTATAAAATGTGATTTATATAAAACTCTGAATACATCCTCTGCAGCATTCTTTAAAATACACTAAGGTTCCAATAATGTGAGAGCAGGACGTGCTCAGACAGCAGTCTGTGGTGTTTGTGTGAATGCAAACATGCTCCTCTGTCCTCCATCACTGAGGGGGGGAGCTTTGGCGCCCAGCCACTGCCGTGAAAACCAGCACAGAGGAGGTGGTGGGGGGTGAGGAGTGATGCTGCGCCTCCTCCACATCAGTCCGGGCTCCTCAGGCGTCCTCCTGCTCGGGGAAGTTGAGGATCTTGCGGTGGGCTTGCCTCAGGTACTGCTGCTGTTTGAAGTACACCTTAAACGCTCCTTTGATGGCCACAAAGGCGATGCCGCCCTGCAGGGAAACACGTCCGTCCACACATCAAAGCCCTCCTCATGGGAGCTGCAGGAAATCTTTCATTTCAGACAGACAGGTGACCCCCCCCCACCCCACCCCCGACAGGAACACAAACACAGCCGGTCCTGCTGCTTCCTGTTGGGCTGCAGCGCTGGAACAATGCAGCATTGTGCTTCTAGTTTCTGTTGACCAGCTGGAAACATGGAGCCGTGTGGTGAAGGTCCACGTGGAACTCATTAGTAAAGACTCTTCAGAAATCTCCTCAACGTGTATGGAATCTGAAGTTCATTTTCACCAAACATGTCTGTTCTTGTCTGGATAAAAACCAGATCAAGTTTGTTTCATTTGAACATGCGGTTTGATTTCTCTGTAGATGACACACCTGGTCAACACAAACTCAGATCAGAACACAACCTCCAAACCTCTAAATGATGATGATCTGGGTTTGTCCTTCTCTGAGCTGCACCATCACAGGGAGGTTTTCAGGTATGGAGAGGAATAAGAATCATCCTGATTGATGCGTTCCTTTGATTTGTCTGTGTGTATTCTTGATTTGTATGTTATATAATGCATTATGTGTATAAGTACAAAAAAATACTACAAATTATTTACACATGCAACTGTTATGCAATTTACACGTGTAACTTTGGTAAGTATGTGGAGTGAAGTTTCACAGAATGTAATTACTCTTTGCTAATGAATTTGATAGATGAACTTAAATAAAAATGTAATCAAAATAAAGTAAATGAATTCACTGTATAATGAGGGAGGTTGCTAGTTAATTGAAGCACTTAAGATTAGAGACATTTTTATTGATAACATTTGTTTATTGCTAATCTGTAATGGAATGTGAATTTGTTAATATGTACTGCTATTATTATGTGTGTTTTAAGGTTATATTGACAGCTGACTGACCAAATAGAAAATAAATAAAGATTGGAAAACTAATCTCAAGTGAAGTGAGTAGATCAGTCTTCAATTTTGGATGCTGTGATCATTTAAAATCTGGGAAAAAGTGAACAAAAAACTAGGAAACACTTGACAGAGTTTTCTTTTTAGCCACTTTGAACTCTGATTGTAAATATTATCTGGTGAAACTTGATATTTTCCCACTTTCTTAAACAGATATGTCCAATAATTCATATAAAAGAGTCTACACACTCTCAAATCAAGAATACGCACACACAGATGGGAGTGAGTCTATTTTCTCTCCATATTCATGAGCATTGTCCTGAGTCGAGCTCAGCTCCAAAGGTCTGCTCTCACCAACATGATGGCCTCACTGAGGAGGAACTCCTGTGACAGCCAGGACAGAGGAAATACCCACCAGGATGGTCCTCTGCAGGTTGGAGTTGACACTGCTGAACATGAGCTTCCCAACGATGGTGGCGATGGTGGGGAAGACCAGGGCGCCGCACAGGATCCGTGTGGCTGAGACGTGGTCGGCCAGCGGGCTGGCCTCTGCGGGGATGCGAGGAACCGGGCAGCCGATCCCTGCAGGTCAAACATTTGTCCTGGTTATCGTGCACACACCATCGACATCCAGTCCTTTCCTTTATCAGACACATAATGGAAAATACCCTGTCCGCTAAAAATATGAAGCTAAATCCTGAATTTTCATGACCAGGCGACAGTAATTAGAAGTAACTCAAAAAACAAATTACCAAAAAACAAACATTATGGGACGGGGGTTGACTAATTTGTCAATATGTACTCCTTTACCTTCCAAAAGAAAAGCAATAGAAATGCTGATCGTTACAATAATGAAATAAAGCATCAGATCAGAGAGAACGTTCACCTTTTACCACTTGTTTTGTCCAGATGATGAAGGAAAAATAAGTTTTAAAGAAACCTGCGCACTGATCCAGAACGTTTGGGCTGTGTGATCAGAACTTCTTTTTAGGTGTGGTTTAGCACTTTTTAATCCACACCCAGCAGCCAATCAGAATCCAGTATTCACCCAGACCATAGTATAACTGAAGGTATTTATGACATCAAGACAACGTTGATCACAAACAAACCACCTCAGACTCCACACAGATGGAGCTCCCACCTGGAAAGATGCTGTTGAGGATCTGGAGCTTGTTGGAGTACTTCCTCCACAGCCGCAGGACGTAATCCTCCCAGCGGATCATCTTGCCGAGGATCAGCATGACAGGGATGGTGGGAAGGCCGATGAGCAGGAACAGGGGGTCTGCTCGCTCCATGACGTCCAGCCCCTCCTTATGGCCAACCACCTGCACAGAGAGAGGTTACTGCAGATGTCCTGAACATCTACCACAGCTGGACACGGCCATCAGCAGCTACCTGCATGACAGTGACGGCTCCATAAGTGACAGCTGTCCAATAGATGGAGCCCACCATGATGCCTGCTGCAGCAAAGGGGCCGGCCTTGGAGATGAGGCGGTCAGCCAGGTCCAGCACGTAAACCACAGGGCCTGTGGGAGGAACAGACAAGCGTCACATTCAGAGCTCTGTTTACGCTTAAGGAGCAAAACTGTTCAGGAGCCTAACCCAAAACCCTGAATCTGAAACACGACATGGTCTGTGGGACGTGAGGCTGAGGCCTCCAGCAGACGCTCAGAGATACATTTGAGTAGAAAGCCTAGAGGCATTATGAAAGTCAGGTGATCAGAGCTTCAACAAGGTTCACATTAGAAGTGCTTCTCCTTTCAAGGCCTTGAATCAGAGTATCTTTGTTCCAAACTGATCTGCCTCCTGAAGACGGTCAGAGCCGGCCTTTAAAAGCTCAGAATGCAAGAAACATCGTCCCATTGTGTCCTTGCTAAAAAGAAAACATATACAAACAAATATGATGCTGACAAACAAAGGAATAATCTTAAAAAAAATAAAATTTGTTTTCTGTTGGAAAGAAATTTGAAGGACAAAGTTTCCCCTTAGATCTTCTTTCCGTTCTTTCTCAGATTCCCACCACTAAAGACAACAGCTGCATGAGGAGTTTGTTTTATGTGTGCCACTCTCCATAAACATGCTGCCGTGCATCACAGACCAACACTGCAGCCACATCTTCACACTGCAGGAGCTTTCAAAGACCTGTCTGAGGGTTTCTACTTCTAATTAGGAACTTCTCAACAGCAAAACAGGGAAAGTCTTTATCTCCAGGAACTCGACCCCGGGTCTGCAGCCTTCAACACTTAAAGAACCATTTAGGTTTGTTTCTCACCAAAAACCCAGTAGGAAGCACAAAGTCTTCACTCAGCCTTTAGAAAAATACGATAGTGATTTAAATTCATGGTTTTGCAGCTGAAATGATGCATTTAAATAAACTATGTTTTTTTGCATAAATAAAACAAACATGAAGAGAAAACAGCTTTTTTAAAAAAAACATTTGAGACAGTTTATAACTTTTGATTGAGCTTTGCATGACTTCCTTTCAAAATAAAAGACATCCTTCACCATAGGATCATGTCAATGCAGTAAATGCAGTAGGAAGGAGAAAGTCATCAATGGTTTATTTTACTGATTTCTGGTGCATTTTAGCCACAAATTCATAAATACAACCAAAATCAGAGCTAATGAAGTGACCGCTACCATATATTAAAGCCATGAGGAACACTTTAAATCCTTCAAATCGTTTAAAAATGGAAAATCTGCTGTCATGTCAAGAGTAGTTAAAAACTAGAGTATTTTACTATTATAAGATCATCTGTAACCAACCAATCAATAATTGATGTTCAATGGGAAACAAATCAGAATACTTTGAAGCTCAATGCAAAACCTTCAATTGAATGATAAAAATGCACGAATTTTATGGTTGAAACTATTAGCCTTCTTTGCAGATCCAGACGATGGTTAAAGGACTTCTGTCTCATTAAAGAAAAAAAAGCGAAGTAATTTATTATCTGCACTCCAGGTGGTTTCTCACTAACTTAGAGCAAGGCTTCACACAAACACACTCTCCAGCTGTGGTGGATGTTCCCAGGGTCTTCACTGCTGACCAAACCAACACAGCTCCACCCTATTGACATCAGCACTCTGGAATATTATTCCTCTCTGTCCTGCGCTCCAATGCTGAAACGGAACTGGGTCATGTTTGCTGGTCATTAACACCAAGACTGAAGAATTCAATTCAGCTACTGGCAGCATCTTCTAGAATTCATATCATTAACAGGAGAAGCAGAAGGAGGAAAAAACAGCAGCAGATGCAGCAGCAAGTCCAGCTGCAAGTGCAGTGGGTGCAACACCAAGTGCAGCAGCAGGTGCAGCAGCAGGGGGTGCAGCAGCAGCAGCAGGTGTACCTACAGGTACTTTTTTTGTAGATTTTTGTGAAACTCTTCACAATAAATGAACCAGGATTACATTTTTGCCAGGCTGCAACAGTCCTGCGGTTTTCAGCAAAATAAAAAAAAAAAAAAAAAAAAAAAAAGGGGGGGGGGGGGGGGTAGCAGGTTTGCGGCTCGGAGTTTAGGGAGCTCTGATTTAATGAGAACAGCCAAACAAGCGCCATATGCAAAACGTTTACTGGTGCTACGCAGTACCGCTGTGCCACCGGCGCCGTGTGTTTAACAGTGTTCTGCAGGCGACCCACCACATTTCAGTAAGAATAAGGAGGTTTTCTACACCTGTGTTTAACGCTTTGAACGGGCTAGAACAGAGTTTTGGACGCGTGGTTTGTCTGTGATAAAACTCTACTTTAAACAGCTGTGTTGACAGAACTTCAGACTATGATGGTACAGACTAAACAGCCATTTTCTGACCATAATTATTACAGTTCTATGAGTCAGTGAACGCACCGAGGCTGACGTTACCACCCTCATCAAATTTGATTGGTACTTCGTGCTAGCTCCGCCCCAACGCGCCACAACGGGGCCAAAAGCTTTGAAACTGAAACTTTCAGATTCGAAAATTAAAAAAAGATTTGAAACTGAAAAAAAGAGTTTTGAAATTGAAATTTTGAGCTTTGAAACCTAAAAAACAGAACATTTGAAGCTGAAAATAATTACGTTTATTTTAGAATAGCAAAAAGTTTTGAATATTTTTCTTTTATTTTCCGCAAAACACTAATATTTTTTTCAAAATATTTTATTTTGGTTTCAAATAATATTGGCCCGATTTATCTCCAGACAGCAGCAGCAGCAGCAGGTGTGCAGCAGGTGTAGCTGCCCCTCTTCTGGGAGCCTGAAGAGCTCCTCGGGGGTCAGAACTGGCGTTTCTGCGGCTCAGTATCGACCTCCCATCTCATCCAGAAGCAGGAAAGACGAGTTTCAGCAAAGCTCATCCGTTCATGAGAAATGATCTGAACTCAGAATGATGAGATAAGGCGAGAGCTGTGGCAGCTGTCCTGCATTCTACCTTCAGCTCCAAACTCATTTCACATTTCTAATCTAACCTGCAGCAGCATTCTGCCAGAGCATAAACCAGCAGAGAAGCAAGAAAGCAGAGCTTTCCTGAGCTGCACACCTCCTGCTCAACCTCCCAGCAGTTTGACTTCATCTCAGAAGGAATCAAACCGAAACTTGTGGACCTGGGAAGCATGGCTTCTTCACATCTGTGCTGGAACACATCTGATCTGCTGCCTGATGAAAAGTCAGACAGGTGTCATCAAAGCTCCAGGAAATGGGAAGAAAGAATGAAGTGAGAGCTTCTTTACATGATTAGATTCAATGACAGCCAAGCTTTTGTTACTGTTAATAGATCTAAACCCATTTCCCAGCTGAGCCCAGAGCTCCTATTAGCTAACACTGCATTAGGTCAAGTGTTACTCTGAATGAGTCACAAAAGGACTGTGGCCCTAGAGGATGATGGGTAATTTATCAATGAGCAAAAAGCCTAGTGATATCCAGAGAATGTCTTCTTGCATGCAAAGCCTTAAAAGACAGATTTGAATGTTCCAGATTGTTGCTGCAGCGATGAAGCAGAGATCTCTGCAGAGCTCACGGGACTCTCTTCACAGACCTTCTCCATGTGGAGCAGCAGCACAAAAAGCCCCGGTGAACCCACCCTCCCTCCGGTGGAGGTGTTCTGCCTGCTTTCTACAGGTTTGAGTGAAAGTCAAAGCTGCATGTCATGTGTTTCAAATGGACAATGTTTGATGTAGCAAGTGTTCAACCGTTAGAAGAAAACAGAGTGTTCAATCAAGCCAGTTCAAAACTTTGACATTTTGTGCTACATATTTAAGACAAAGCAAAAACACCTAATAGGACAATTGATGCTAAATCCATAGAGTTGACAGCACATTGTGCAAATGTTATTGATTTATAAGAGTTGAAAGCGTATGTGATTGGAAGACGATGGGTGGAGTTTATTCACTGAACAGGGTGAGAGTTTTCTCCATCAGAGAGGAACCTCCTCCAGCAGCTTGTTGCAGAATTAGATTTCATTTCTGGATTCATTCACAAGTCTTCTCAGGTTCTAGGACCATGCTGCTCACCATTGGTTTGGGAGCTAGTTGTTCAGGTCTGTATGCGGGTGAGGACGATCAGTGCAGCAGTTCTCCTCATGCCTCTCTGCAGGTTACAGTTGCCTCCCGCCCAACTGGCTGTTCAAGGTTATTCCTCTAATTCTGCGTTCACACCCAACCCCATTCATATAAATGTTTGTGGCCCGCCCCTCTTTTGCCGCACTGTGAATTTGCTGCTCGCCGCCTTTCCAAAAAAAAGTGTTCCTAAACATGGCACGGTGGTCGCGAGTGGGAGGAGCCACCAGCTAAAGTTTTAAGCTTGATCTCTAGATGGAGCGGTGTCTGTGTGCACCTCATCACATCATATGCAGGACAGGGACTATGTTGAGAGATGGGGTTTATTTATTGTGAAGAGTTCAACAAAAACATTGGTAATCACATCTCCATGACTGGGTTCATGTGATCTGGTACCGGGGGCCGAGTCTGATAACAGCCGCTTCCGTGTTTCTCTGTTTCTGTGACTGAGCTTGAAGGCTAAATATCTCACATTAACCTGAGAGGGACGCCAAATTGTCAATTACTGTACAATCTTGACTATAAGTTTTTTTTTTTTTTTTTTTTTTTACAGATTGGCCAGGGGTGTGATTTATAATCAGGAGTGACTTTTTGTGATTTAAACATAAATAAACTCATATATTTGTTATTTTCCCACTAACAGCTCGTTGCCTTTTAACGGTTGTGTCCCACTAACAACCACTAGAGGGAGCTGCAGGTTTGTGTATCAGTATTTGCTGCTGACAGAAACAGAAGAAGTTCCGTCCAAAACAAACGTTGCTGAGAATCTGGGGCCCGTTTCAAGAAGCAGGTTTTGTTGGAACTCTGAGTTCATGAACTCCAAATTCAGTAAAACTCTGAGTTTTTGGTTTCAGAAAGAAAGATAACTCAAACCCGTGAAAGTGGGTGAAACCAAGCCCGTTTCAAGAAGCGGGTTAAGCTGAACTCAGAATCAATCACTGTGGAAACTGAGTCTGTGAACAAACCTGGTCTGGAGCAGGTTTTCTTCAGGAAACTCAGAGTTCTCTGCGGTCTCCGCCCCTTTTTAAAGTGAAAGATGTTCAAATCTGAGTTCTTCATTAATATTTAGAGAACATTCACATTAGAGACGTCACGTTTCCACCAGCAGAAACCAAAATGACATGTCCATTCATAGAGGATCATGTAGAGAGGAGCTGGATTAATCCAGAGGAAATGTTATTTATGTCTGGAGAGGATTTGAGGACACAGTCGATTGATGCAGTTTCTACGATTCATTTTTATTTGAGTGATATTATAAATAGTGAGTTTTCAGCAAATATTTTTTAAGTCTTGAGAATTAAATTTAAATAAATTCTTATTTTAACATCCCAGCCAGCAAGACCAAGTGGGCTTAAAAGGCTTAAAATATGGCTTAAAAGTGGGCGGACAATGTAGGCCCCAATTGGGTTTGTCCGCAGTTTCCATGGTGGCCCCAGGTGTGTTTGCCCACATTGGCTCCACTACCCAGGGACTGGAAGCCTGGACAGCGCCCCTGCTTGCTCTGCTGATTCCTGGGCAGCAGTACTTGCTTGCTTTGCTGGACCCTGGGCATTGGAGCTCGCTATGTTGTCCACCGGGCAACTGGCTAGCGTAGCCACCTAAGTCAATGTGGGCAAACACAGCTGGGGCCACCATGGAAACTGCGGACAAACCCAATTGGGGCCTACATTGTCCGCCCACTTTTAAGCCATATGGGGCCCACTTGGCTTTGCTGGCTGGGATATTCTAAGCAGCTACAGTGTTTCTTTTTAGCGTGCAGAGACATCCGTGTGTGTATGAGGTGGGGGGTGGGTGGTGGTGGTGGGGTCATCATGAGATTACTGAGATGACTGGTTAAATTATTAACAAATCAAGAATCATTCCTTACTTTACAAGTGACAAAATAACCTTCCTGACATTATTATTTATTCATTATTTGAAATGATTGTAGACGTATGCATTAACTCTGCAGCTTTTTTTCTCTCTCTGTGTTACCGCTGCAGCTGGGTTTCTTTTTGTGGCCAATGTTCTTGTAGTCATCTTACAGGAACTTGGCAATTTTCATCGCCGGAAGTACGAAACTCAGGTGTTTGTTCCCGTTGCCATGGTGAATCACGCTGTCTTTGCTCCATTGATCAGGGCTTTTAATGGTCGCTACGCTCACACCTGATTCTGGTTCCAACAAGTTCAAGTTGATTGAATCAAACATTTTCAGCTGTTCTGAAACCCAAAACTCTAAGTTTGAGAATTTTGAGTCCACAGACTCTGAGTTCAGGTAAATTTGTTGAACCTGCTTCTTGAAACTGATCCCTGATCGTTCTCCTCGTGAACATTATGATGTTTTTATTATTTACATCAAAACATTATTAATATTGGTTTAATTCTTCTCTCCTTGGACTAATGCGGGACAGCAAGCCGTCAAACTGGGTTATGAACAGAGAGAAGCAGCTAAAAACATTCAGATGCAGCTCCTGCAGGCTACAAGGTAAAGATCATGCATGAAAAAGACTTTTCTCCAGAACCGTTCTCCCACACGCAGCGGGAGCTTCAGGTGAACAGACTGTAAGATAAACATGAAGCAGCTACTTTAGGGCTTGTCATAAAAACGTGGATTTACATGAATTTGATGTGAATTCCATTCCTTATGAACAGACAATTGATAGAAATTATGTGAGCTCAAGGGGTGTGGACACACGGGGGGTTGGGGTTGGGGTGGTCCAGGTACACACGTGTCCCGAACTGTGGCTTCTGATCCGTACGGACCGTTACACCCTATGTACTACGGATAATAATAATTATTAGAAATATTTAAACAAGGGGTCCGTACGGATCAGAGGCCACGGTTCGGGACACGTGTGTACCGCGGACCGCTCCCCCGCGTGCACATACCTCAAACTAGCATAATTTAAATCAGTTGACCGTTCACATCGAATGAAAATTGCATCAAATTCATGTAAATCCTCTTTTTTTTTTTTTTTACAAGCGTTAAAGCTGCTTCATGTTTATCTTGAAGTTTGTTCATCTGAAGCTCCTGCTGTGTGTGGGAGGAGCTTCTGTCAAAAACCTTTCTCGACTTCATAATGAAGGACGTGGATCGATAGAAATCAGGTTTATTTCATTTTAAGAGTTGAATAAAAGCATCGGTACACGTTTCCATTACTGGGTTCAAAGAATCTCCCAGTAAAGAGCAGCAACTGTCCCGCACAGGAGAGAACCGCTCCGTGACGAACTTGCTGTGCCGTCAGGGTCCGATTGTATGGCAACCCAGATTGGCCAAAAAGTCACCAGGAAAAGAGAGTACGGCAGTGCCACGTTTTACAGAAAACAATTATTATTTTAAATAATTAAATGTTCCCACAGTTAATTTCAATAAAACAATTAATACCAAAAAATATTTTAACGGTTTTATTTATGATTAATATTAAACACGGGGTGAGATGAGAACATTTGTATTTTAAGTGGAATTCCAGATAAATTTGGCATTTTCAACACTATTTTAATCATTGTTGTCTCTCAGTTTTTATAGATTTAGTCTAAAAACATGTAGATGTCATCAGAAACTACATGATTTAACATTTTGTTTGTGTTCAAAGTTTAAAGATGTTTTAGTTTTTTTTATAAATAGGCCTCAATGACCAAATGTTTGGATGTTGCATATATAAATATTTTGTGTATTGAATATATGATTTGAGTAGTTTCCAAAAATCAATTTAGCTTTTATATTGTTTTTTTTTTTTTTATCTTTTACTGATCAGAAAAATGATCTGAACCGTGAGTTTTGTGATCCGTTACACCCCTCGTGAGTATTGTTTCTTCTATAACCGTGTACATCTAGCTGTACGTAAAAAGATAAATCTTATTCTAACTTGAGATATGTTAGTCAAATGTATTAATTTTACACATATGGAAAATCGTAAAACAAGCGCCTGTTTTTAATAGAAAAGCTGACAGGTGGAGTGTGTTCACATTCAACTGGATGTCTGTTGTAAAGTTCCAGCTGATGGTCTCAACCAAGAGGGTTCTGACTACCAAGAGTGTTTGAAAAGGTTTTATAAGATGAAACATTGATCAGTCAAATGCTCTACTACAGACCGTTCACTGTGCAAATGAGTAGCTAAGAGCTACAAGTAGTAATGAGTCGATGTTTGTTGTACAATCCCATGTTCAGTAAATGTTCATGGATCTGGCAGTTTCCATGAGGTGTTATTTACTAAGAAGAACTTAGAAGAAAATCAGGAAATAAACTTAAAATGACACAATACTACTTTTTTAATTTAAGTAAATATACCTGCTAAAATAGTCAATTTGTAATACATTTGCTCGGGGGAGGAAAAGTTAAAGTACAGGAGTCTGAGGCTGCGATGAGACACCAACACCTTCTTTGAAGACAGAAAAACCCTGGAAAACAAAAACCACTGAAATAGAAGAAAATACAGAGGAGAGCAGCAAGTTCTCCACCTGTAGAGGCTCTTTGGAGGTCTGCCGTCCTCATCTCCACAGGTGGAAGACTTTCTGAAATGCGGCCTACCTAATTTGGGAAAGACGATGAGGTATTCGGCATTGCACTGGGGGCACGCCACGCGCGCCGTGCTGTTGCCGCGCTGCTTCTCATCCACCCAGCGCTGCAGGCAGGCCTGGTGAACCCACTTCGTGGAGCCGCGGCATCGGCACGGTCGCACCCACTCTGCCGTGCGATCATCCTCGTCTGTGGCGAAGCACACCCAGCAACTCCTGAGACGAACACACACAACCACAGAGGACACTTCAGGGAGAGACGCTCAAGGGCCTGATCTAAACGAAACACGTCCACGTCATCAGGCTCAAACAGGGAAACTTTCTGGACTTCAAAAACATCAAATGAACTGCACATACATTCAATATTTCCCACAAAGCTTTGCTTTCATTTTCACCAACAGTAGAGAAGACTTCAAAACAGCCCAGGGCTTTTCCAAAGAACTTAATTACTATTATTTTTCACAACAAGCTGTTATAGAGGTGCAAGCTGTAAGAGGACAGATTAAGCGTTGGAGCTAAACTGCTGATCATGCAGCTCTGAGATCACAGAGCAGTAAATGTGAAGAACTGTACACAACTCTTCCAGTGGCTGAAGACAGAACAAAGCTGCCTGCTTATGAGTTTCACTTCATCAGCTCTCAGCTGACTGAAACCACCCGAATGGGCTTTAGGTTTAATCTTTACAAACAGAAACAATTATTCATTTAAAGCAACAGGACTTAGGCCTTTTACAAATGATTGTGGCTGAAAAAACACATGGAATGAATTATATCTGAATCAAGCTGCCTTGTCTTTGAAGTTCTTTTAAAAGCAAGTTGTGACTAAAAAACAAACACGATGATGATGCAACACCTCACGTTTAGGCAGTTGTACAATGAGAGGAACTCCAGAGGAACGGTGGGGTTACAGGGAGCAAAGCTGGAGAAGGTGAAGGACTTTAAGGACCAAAGATCTAAAGTCCAGACTATCAGAGAGTGTGGAAAGAGGTAAAGACACGGTTCCAGCAGGTTGGAATGGGTGGAGGAACGTTCCAGCCGAGATGAGTGACAAAAGAGTGTCAGCAAGACTGACAGTAAAGGTGTAGGAGACTGTGGTGAGAGCAGCCACGCTGACTGAGACTGAGGCAGCAGAAATGAAGCTGTGGAGGTTCTCTTTGGGAGTGACCAGGATGGATCAGGAACGAATGAATCAAAGGAACAAATCATGTAGATGTGCTGGAGATCAATGCAGAGAAGCAGATTTGACACAGTGAGAGGAAGAACAGTGATGGTTGGAGCTGAAGTCTCTTGGAAGACCAGAGAGAAGGACATGAGGGGGGGTGATGGTGAGGATGTAGAGTTGTTCCTTCTAGTTTTCATTCTGAAATTCTTCTAAACCTGAATAAAACATGCAAAGAGAAGAGGCAGCAGGTTCTGCTCTCCTGTCACCTGTCCAGCAGAGGACCACAGAGGGAAGATGGACAGAATCAGATCTGACAGAAGAATCTCTTTTTCATCACATTTCCATTTGTCTCAATGGTAACAGGCAGGAAAATAAAAGCAAAGAGAGAAAGAACCAGAGAAAACCTTTGGAGGGATTCATTTATTTCATTTTGTGTTTCTGTCAGCCACTAAACTCAAGCAAAACAATTACTAAATGAATTTACCTAAAACATCATTTTTTTCCCTTAAAAACAGTCAAAGACAGCCCTTTGGATTAAAGCCCTTAAACGTGGACGATCCAAGAATGTGAAGCAGAGAAGGACTGCTGAAATGTTGAACTAGAACATCACAATGCATGAATGTAGAAACATTAAAACGGCATTCTGAGATAGGATGAGCATTAGGAACCAGCCGTCAGCGTGGGACAACATCACTACAAAGCCTCCTCTACTCAGAAATGGCCATGTGACTGTTTTCTGCATGACACATGCAGCATCATAAACATCTTGAAGTGATGTAAAGACCTTCAAGCTCCTCTGCTCAATCACAAAGTTAGCTTTAGAACTGGCTAAAGACATCTGAATATTGACAATGAATGGTTTTCTGCTGCAAAGCCTGTCTGTTCTGCTTCTACATTCAAAGAGAAAATGTGTTTGGTTAGTTGAGCAGCAGAGCTGGATGTGCCAGTTGTCCCTATAGAAATCTAAACCCTTCTCTCTGATGCCCTCACCAGGGGCCCGTTTCAAGAAGCAGGCTCAACAAATTTAGAGTTGAAACCTGAACTTAGAGTCACTGAACTCAAAATTCTCAAACTTAGAGTTTTGGGTTTCAGAACAGCTGAAAATGTTTGATTCAATCAACTTGAAGTTGTTGGAACCAGAATCAGGTTCGAGCATCGCGAGCATTAAAAGCCCTGATCAATGGAGCAAAGACAGCGTGATTCACCATGGCAACGTGAACAAACAACTGAGACTTCCGGCGACGGAAATTGATAAGTTCCTCCAAGCAAATGCAGACTACAAGAACATTTTCAGCAAGATAATAAACCCAGCTGCAGCGGTAAAACAGAGAGAAAATATCTGCAGAGTTAATGCATACGTCTACATTTGA
This sequence comes from Oryzias javanicus, assembly GCA_003999625.1. NCBI lineage: Eukaryota > Metazoa > Chordata > Actinopteri > Beloniformes > Adrianichthyidae > Oryzias > Oryzias javanicus. The sequence goes on along the minus strand of CM012451.1, from coordinate 2,208,140 downwards.
ATCATTTCAAATAAAGAATAAATAATATCAGGAAGGTTATTTTGTCACTTGTAAAGTAAGGAATGGTTCTTGATCTGTTAATAATTTAACCAGTCATCTCCGTAATGCATAAATGACCGTTTTCCTTACCCCCCCACCCCACCACCACATACACACACGGGATATCACCGCACGCTAAAAGGAAACACTGTAGCTGCCTGAGATATGTTAAAATAAGAATTTATTTAAATGTAATTCTCAAGACTTAAAAAAATATTTGCTGAAAAGGTTTTTTCATCCACAAAAACTACATGCCGGAGCCTGGATTCGAACTTGAGACGCTGCGTTGCTGCCAACTGAGCTAATACTTCAGGCCTACAGGTCACCAGGGAGTTGAAATCATTTACCGGTGTTTGAAATTTAATGATTTCCATTGTTAAGGGTTTCAAACGATGAAAATAAAACTCTTTATTTTTAATAGTAAATCCCTGGAAAAACTCACTATTTATAATGGTTGCTAAAATAAAGATGAATCAGGGAAACTCCAGTCAATCGACTCGTGTCCTCAAATCCTCTCCCCACATAAATAACATTTCCTCTGGATTAATCCAGTCTCCTCTCTACATGATCCTCTATGAATAGACATGTCATTTTGGTTTCTGCTGGTGGAAACGTGACGTCTCTAATGTGAATGTTCTCTAAATATTAATGAGGAACTCAGATTTGAACATCTCTCACTTTAAAAAGGGGCGGAGACCGCAGAGAACTCTAAGTTTCCTGAAGAAAACCTGCTCCAGACCAGGTTTCGTTCACAGACTCAGTTTCCACAGTGATTGATTCTGAGTTCAGCTTAACCCGCTTCTTGAAACGGGCTTGGTTTCACCCACTTTCACGCGGGTTTGAGTTATCTCTCTTTCTGAAACCAAAAACTCAGAGTTTTACTGAATTTGGAGTTCATGAACTCAGAGTTCCAACAAAACCTGCTTCTTGAAACGGGCCCCTGGTGTTTGGTACCTACATGCAACACAACAGCTGCTCAACTGTTGGGTCAAAGTTTAAAACAAGTGTTAATGGCAGAACCCAAAACCAACACCAAGAGAGGATGGTCATCACAGAAGAATAGGACTAAAGGGACAGGAAAGTCTTTTTCTGTGAACAGGAATAATACCACACCAAAACCACTATCAATGGAAATGAGTTTGTGGGCTGGTGTGTGCTGGTAAAAAATAAGATGAAACCACAGCAGTGAATTATTAGCATGAGAGGGAGAAACCTAACAGGAATCTATAAGGAAGGCGAGGAAAATCAAAAAGCAGAGAAAGCTGCATTGCTTTGACTCGTTTGAAACATACACACCTAGCCAAAATTACCTGTTGTTTACAAATTTAATCCAATTTTGGAAGAAAAGAAAAACACAATAGAACCAAAAAAAAAAAAAGAATTATTCTCCAGAAAAATAAAACCAAATATATAGGTCATCTGAAATTTTGGGTGACGGTCCTGTCCAGTTATTGTGGGTTTAAAGGGGCCCTGCCATGATTTTTAAGCCTTTCAGAGTGAACTATATCAAATATATATGATCATATATTACCTTTGGACCACTAACTAATTATGTGCAAAGTGTTTTGCTGATTATCACCAGCTCAGTGGAGAAATTGAGTGCTGCTGCTAGTCTGGGAGCTTTCAGAGCAGACTCTTCCTGGAGAGAGCTGTTGGTATTATTTTACGTCAGCACGTTTCCAACCGCTCGTTTTCATGGGTATGGGAGGGGCTGCAGACTGTGCAGGTTTTAGAGGATTACTCTTAAATGCATGAACGGATCAAAATACCACTTTGGGGCTCTTTATAGAGAGGAATGAACAGTAATATGCATTAAAAACCTCAAAAATTAGAATTTTCATGGTAGGGTCCCATCAAAGTCCCCCTTAGACATTTCTTTCTTTAAATGTTCCCAGTGGGATTTTAATTAGGACTGTGAAGTTTTTGACAAAAATCCCACATCCTAAATGTCTAAAAAGACATTTTTCCTTTTGATCTGAAGCCTTCGTTTCCAAAAATCCCTCTGATTGTTGAATTCACTTCAACAAGAAATCTCATGAAATGAAATGAAGAATACAGAGAGGGTCTAATCACACGTCAGTTTGTAAATGTATGCAGTGGTGATGTTTCTAGATGCAGATGAAGGGTTACGTTCAGGAGAACGTTCTGGTGTCCGGTTAAACCACCCGCTGGATCCTGAGCGGAGCTGCTGTAAACAACTGCTGCTGCAGTTCGCCGCTCCTCCACGGGCTGGATCAAACACGAACGGCATATTTGTGACAGCTGATGGAATTTTACTTTCAGTTTCATTTTAAATACATGAGGCCAATTTAAAATAATCCCGTCTTGGACGCAATTAAAATACGAACGGGCGATGCAATAACGCACGGCTTGTCTGCACTTTTCTGAATTTTTTTCTGCTCGTATGTACAAAAACATCATCCTAAAATAAAACCTACTGCTGAACGTGCAGCTGTCCACTGTGTACTGCATCCTTCTTCAAAAATAACTTCTCACAAAACTCTGATTCTTTTTCCATCCAGATGAAAAATGTCTCTTTTTCGCCAAATGATTGAATAATTATTGACGTTGCTGTGACCAATAAATCCAATCCATGTTTTCCTCAGATTCCTTGGTATAATAATGAAAGCTAACATCAGTATGGTCTTTCACTGAATTACAATCCTTTACAGCACAGAAGTGGAACGTTAGATTATCTTCTCCATCCTCTACAGCTGCATCCATGTCAGCTATCGTGATGTAAGCAAAGCTCAGGAATTCAAACTGAGTTTTTCTGAGACTGTTTGAGTGATGGAGAAATACTCGGAAATGCAAAAACAAAAGGATTTCTAATTATATTTTTTCTGTTTCAGAAGTAAAATGCCACAAAAACTCAAAAAACATTATTTTCATTGGAGGGAGACTTTAAAGTCTCTCATCATCTTTTGATCTATTGTTAAAGTGTTTCCAGTGGTCTTTTAATTCTGATGATGGCGTTTTTAGCCAAAATCAGAAAACTTGGGCTGTTTTCTGAGACATAGCTTCTGTAGAGCGACAGGAGTTCATCAGAAATTCACCTCTGTGGTAGCAGAGCAACTCCGCCCCCACTTCCAGTTACCCAAATGCTTTCACTCTCCCCCCGGCCAGTTTACAGCGCCTCCCAAATCCAAGATGAGAGTAGCGGTGCAACAAAAATGTTGATCAATATCAGATCTATCCAGGCGTACAGTTTAGATCCAGATTCCAGCTCAGACCAGGAAAACGGATCCATTCGTGGATCCATTTGCCTACAAGTGGACGATCAGAATGGAGCACAGCAGGGAGCTTGTGCCCTACAGATTGTAGGCCCTGCAATCTATTTTTCATTTTTTTTGTCTGCTCCCAATTCACAATTTAAATAAAGATGAACCCAGAAATTCAAGACTCATTTTTTTTGTGCATGTCCTCCATCATAAGAAAAACATTGCAAAAAGATATTAAACACAAATTTCTTTGGAGCAGGTCTTTAAAACAACCTCTTCACCATGTTTAGAAAAATATAAGCTCAAAACGAGGCTTTAGAAAAACTAAATAGACTATATGGTTTCTTTCAAAAGGGAATAAAAAAAACAAAAGTGGGTCATTGTTCACACAGCCCAGATATCTAGGATTCTAAAATCATTAGAATTTCGACCACGTTCTGACATCTATGTGAATTTAATGACCATATTTATGCATTTTGATTTTCTTCTATAAATGTTGCATAAATAATCTTACAAATGCATTTTGAAAAATCAAACCTTCAAATGAATGGCTTATACGTTGTTTTGTAAAGATGTAATATTTGTGTCAACAGTTCACTTTATGACAGATACATGAAGTCAAGCAGAGTCTAAACAAAGCATTTTCTAACCTCCATGAGCAGAAGAGTCCATTATATTTAAAAATTACTAAAGCCAATTACTCAGTGGTCCAACATTTATGCACATTTGACAGTGGTGCCATTAATAAAGTTTCTTTGCAAAATCATATAGAGGTTTGGCAAATGACCAAACCTATTTAGCTATTAATAGACCATGGTTTAAATAAGTCAGATCAGCGGGATAAACAGCCTTGCATAAGATTTGAATACGGTGTGAGCTTTAATTTGATGAATAACAAGCCACCATCAAATCCTGTGAAGCTGAGCATCATCTCAACAAAACAGGTAAATATAGAATCTATAAAAGCTTTCAGTTTCTGGAAATATATCCACTTATCTGCTTCAAACCTTTGACCTGTAATTGTTTCTTCTAAACATTAATTAATCCTTAAAAATCGTATGAACTACAAAGCTTCACTTCAAACAGAAATACATTAAAATGCATGGAATGAAGGAAGACAGTTCATCTACAGAGCTGCAGTATTTATAGTTCCTTAACAGAAATGTTCAAGCATGCGTGTAGATCGACAATTCATAGAGACTAAGGGTGACTTTTCAACAGTAATGAATGTGGTGGAAATGTTGTGTAAGAAAGAGCTCAGACTGGATAAAATGTCTCCCTCGTGCATTTGGGAAACACTGCATTGCAGTGGCAGCCGGCCCTGATAAGAGCCGTCTGTTTACCATTGATAGTCTGGGTACACAACAGTGTACAAGCAAGGGTACATGGCAACATCTCACTACTATCAGCTTCTCGTACTCAAACTTGAGCATTGACTCTGCCCCACAGCTGCAGTATGTCTTTGCTTAGGAAATTATTTCAAAGTTCAATATTGACAGAATGTGCAACCAGAAATGACTGGTATCACCCTTCATCCGATTTCTGTCAGTGTTTTTGACTTGGGCCTCGTTGTGCTGTGTCTGCTTTGCTTCAGTTTTGGTCCACACAGCACAGAAATGCTCATTGATGTGTGGTACATGACACGACTCATTCTACTCCTGTCTTTATCCATCGTTAGTCAGATACTTGGAGGCACCGACTGATATGCTCCAATACTATTGACCATCAAAAGAATAATTTCAAATCAATACCCATCTTTATCTCTAAGGCAGAAGCCCCAGACTTTTTGGCACCATCAATTGGTTTATCGTCACAAGATGTGTCAGGTAAATGTAACAAAATAGGACATTAAAAGAAGGATTTGATAGCAAGACTGCTTCATAAAATCCAAAGCCAAAACTAGCTAGAATTTTATTTCTGGGGTGGTCATCTTTTCCAGACATTAACTTCACCGCTCATCTCATAAATATCTGGATCATGGTCCTCAGTTTGGAGGTCACACTAAGGTTCACAGATTAGAAATAGCCCTAACACACAGGCCAGTTCCTGATCCGTCACACTTGACCTACAGGTTCTTAGGAGGAGACACCTACTGACACTAGCAGTGCAGCTGGTGTCCACAGGTACACAACAGCCTTGATGTGCCAATGACAGAGCTAATTTGACAAATATATGAAGATCCACTCCAATGAAAATTTGTTTTTTTTCTCCTCATGGAGAACACAAAAATATTCATCTCAAAATTCCATTTATGAGCATTTCTTTATTTAAATAGTTAAGGATCAAGAGTAGATTAAAAAAAAGCGGTTTAAAAAACAATTGCACTTGTGACGTAGAATATATGCAGGGAGGGCTGCAAGCTTCCTGCTCTGCTCCATTCTGATGCAGATCCACTTGAAGACAAATAGATCCATGAGCGTCTGTTTTCCTGGTCTGAGCTGGAATTAGGATCTAAACTGGTACAGCTGGATAGAAATGATATAGATCGCAAAATTTGTTGCACTTCTAACGTTAGCTTGGGGGTTCGAGTGGCTGTAAGCCAGCAGGTGAGAATGTAAACAGAGAGCTATGTTGTGGGTGAAGGGGGGATGCTCTGCACCAACAGTCTGGTCCGGAACTCAGAGGTGAATTTCTAATAAACTCCTGCTGCCCTGCAGAAACTATGTCTTCGAAAATGACAGGTTTTTTTGGACTGAAAACAGCAGAATCTTAATAGTAAAGAGACCATTGGGATTGCTTTTAAAAGATGATCAGTGGGTCTTAAATGGGTAAACCCACACATTCAGTTGCTCATCATCACAAATATGGATGTTCTTTACTATGCATCACTCGAAGGAGAATTAAAAGCAGCAGCACCCCCCCCCCCCCCCCCCCCGAAAAAATAAATAAAATATACAGAACTTTCTCAAATCAGTTCTCATGTTTTCTCTGTTAGGTTTAATTAAGCAAAGATGTGCTTATTTTGATGCTGTAAATACATGTTCATATAGCACTAGACACAGAAAATGCACGTACAGAGAGCAGTGAGTTATAAGTTCAGACATCACTCCGTGTGTGGGCGGGCGCGTGAGAACTCACCTGTCCAGGTTCTGCTGCGCGACCACTGCAGCCTGTTCCGCCATTGTAATCGGCAGGTCGGGTTGAAACGCTCCCTTATCGCTTCAGATAGTTAACTGCAGTAAACATATACATTTAAAACGCAATCCAGTCGTCAAGCTCAGCGAAAGATGACTCGTCAGCTAGCTAGCTGGTTAGCCGCGGGGGCTCGTGCGTTGTTGTCCCGCGGCAGCCGCAGTCCAGAAAATAACTATCTACTCTCTCACAGTCATGTCGGTTCTAATAGCAACGATCTGCGGACTGTGTGCTATTTCGGGTAGAAATCCTTTTTAAACCTGTTATGGCCTCGTTTGCTTGACCGTTTGACTCCATTGACTGGCCGTCTCTGAGGTAACGTAAGGTAGCCTGCGTCTGACGTCATCAAAATAAGCCCAAAACGGAAGTGAACTGGGAAATATACTTTGGAATGTCATAAAGTCAAAAGTAAATAGGTTTATTCGTTACGATTTAGGAAACATCGTTTAAATATTGTATGTTTATATTTTAGAGGTTCCCGACTTGATTCACCAGAAAATGAGGATAAAAATAGGAATTCTTTAAATCGCGTCCGGATTTTCATTATACAAGAATGTATACCTAAAAAATCTAACTCAACTTTCCACGGGAATGTATTTATATATTTGTAAATTAGTTTAGGCTTAAAATGAAAGCTTTACACACATTTCAAAACAATAAAACTTTTTTAATTCACTGGTGCTCCCATATTAACTACAACTCCCATCAGTCACCTCGGTATTATCCATGCGCTGCAGTCAATCAGCTGTTGAGGGAACTGCTGACTACCTCGGCACCAGGGCAGCTCGTTTGTGATATCCAGAGCCCGACGAGGCGTAGAGAATTAGCTTTATTCACAGTCTCAGAAAGGTGAACGCTAAAGGTAAACCGCGGAGGGGCGACGTCACCGTGCGTGCATGCTGTTCTGACGTTTAGCAGGACATATGGTTCAAAGAGGGATTTCACGGACAGATCGTGTCACGCAAATGGGATGTCTCGACCAAACTAGCTGCTGAAAGTGTCAGCTGTTTTCGGTCAGGGTGTGTGGTGAAAAGGCCAGTGAGGTGAACCACCACAGGCTCCTCGTATCCTGCTTTCATGACCTTGGAAGCGTTTCTCTTGGAGGAGAAAACGCAGACCGAGTGCATCGTCTGTTAATGTGGCGTTCCTGTTTGTTTTTATCTCGATTATGGTGCTATAAGGATCTGGCATATGGACGATGCATAAAATTAAAAGAAAAAAAAAAACATTCGTGCTATTAAAAGGCCTGAAAGATGCTCGTTTCAGTGTCACCAAACAGTCGTCTGATCTTTGCTGATTTGGCAGAGTTTTATTTATGGTTGAGCCTTTCAAACTACTTTGAATGGTGTTGACTATTTGTGTGAAAGCCACACAAGTTGAACTTTTTAATTTAATTGAACATATTGCAGCCCGTTTGCAGAATGCGCGCTGGTTTTACGCAAAGCGTTGAGGTGAAGCGAAAGAACAAGGAGCAAAATTCTGCTTCAAAATGAGTCATTTTTCTGTGTTTATCGAGAATAAACTCTTTTCCATTGGCAACATATTGTTGTCTTTACGTTTTCATGGCTGAAAAGGCTAGGTACATGCTGTACTATGAGGGGAAATAGGATCTTTGGCAATGCGCTTCAGTCTCTTTTTACGCATTAAGAAAAACGTATGATTCGTGAGGATCTGGGTTGAAACCTCCAATAACTGTGGTGATCCTTACTCCTTGAATCTGTTAAACTAAAAACAATAGTCAGAAGTTTTCCAGTTGCGTCATTTTCAATTGCAGCAAAAAAGGAAATAAACGGAACAAAGTGTCCGCTTGGAGGTGGAAAAGTCCAGTGGTCGCCCGTGTCAAGGCAAAAGCGCCTTTCACCTTGCGGAAGGACAGCTGTATTTACTGACGTATGTAAATGAATGCAGGGGAGGCGCTTGTGCAGAAGAGAATCCGTTTCACATTGCAGCTCCGGAGTTCCTGCGTGGAAGGAAAAACGAGACGTGGCGAAATCTGGTGAATATCAGCTGCTGGCGCCTGGAGGCTTTCTGGTTTGGTCTGTGGAAAAGTCCGTTCGTTCCTCTGCGCGGATAAATGGGCGATCAGACGTTCGGCTTGCAGCTGGCCGGACCCTCAAACATCCTCTCGGTGTCGGAGTTGTCCCACTTCATCCGGTACTACAGCAGCCCGGTGTATGAGCTCATTAACAGCCCGTGTGTGTTTCCTCCCGCTGCAGCTCCTCAAACCATGCAGGATGACTTACTGATGGACAAACACAAAGGCCAGCCTCAGTACCAGCAGGACCCGACGCAGGCAGAACCTCCTCCATCCACGCCGACCCCCTCATCGGAGCCCTCCTCGTCTCCCTCCGACTCGGACAGCCCGTCCAGCGGCAGCAGCCAGGCAGCTCCGGCGCACAGCAGCACGGACAAAGCGCCGATGGAGTCCCCGATCCTGCCCGGCCTGAGCTTCCCCCACCAGCCGCAGGACGCCGGCGGTCCCCTGTCCGCTCCCTCCTCCACGTTTGGAAGCACTTGGTCCACGGGGACCACGAACGCTGTGGATGACAGCTTTTTTCAAGGAATACCCTCCGTGAACGGGACGATGCTCTTCCAGAACTTCCCCCACCCCGTCAACCCGGTCTTTGGGGGCAATTTCTCCGCGCAAATCGGCCTGTCCCTCAATCCCAACAGCAGCAGCAGCAGCAGTCCCAGCAGAGGAGGTCCCCCGTCAGCCCCAGCCAGGGCCCTTTCCCCCAGAGAAACGTTTATCAGACCATCATCAGCAACAGCAGGGGCTCCCCCGCGTCCTCCCCAACCTCCGCGTGGAATAATCACCAAAACGCCGCTTGGAGCACAGCCGCCAACCCCTGGAGCGCGCTGCAGGCAGGCCGGGACCCGCGGAGGGCGGTGGGAGTCGGCGTCGGGGTGCACTCACCCCTCAACCCGATTTCTCCCATGAAAAAGCCTTATTCTAGCAATGTTATTGCACCCCCCAAGTTTCCCAGACCTAACCCTCTGGGACCCAAGCCCTGGATGGAGGACGCCGCCTTCAGGCCTGACAACAGTGTGCTGCCTTTCCAGGTAACTAAACTGTCATATCAATTCTTCAAGAACTTCTCAGTGATAGTGTCTTCACGTGAAACCGCTTCAATCACCCCAAATTCCAGCATGTTCTCTGAAGTGAGGAACTTGTTCTATCAATGTTGGTTCAGCTTTGAACAAATGTCTAATAAAAACGACACAACATAGTTATTTTTTGTTGTTGTCAACCGTGAATATAGACTCCAAATATCTCAAAAACTCATCTTTTGTGATGATAATAAGTCATGACATCTTCTTGAACCTCAGACCTGACATTATTTTCATTCAATTTCATTTTATACAGTATATAAATTAATTCACGTCCTCAAAAAGACAATCTAATGTTTCCATCTTGATTTTTGTTATTTATTAAAGTCCTTACAGCTGGAAAAACACCAGCGGTTTGTTTTGTTGTTCACAAATATTTTCCTGCGTTTATGTATTTCGTGTTGAAGCGAGCTCTTAATAGTCTGACATGAAAGCGTGCATGGGCAGATTGACTTTGGTTTGACAGAGGATATGTGAACTGGTAACAAAACAGACCTAAAGGTCAAATAAAAGAAGCACTTTATACTTTTCTGTAAAGAATCTGTTTGTTTATGTATTTTTAAGTATTTTTCCATAAAATAGGTCATTTTCACTAACTGATAGCTAAATCTATAAAGTTCGTCTCTTTCCCCCCATTGTATTTGGGCTGCATGTCATGGATACTTCCTAAAGTTCAAGCCGAGAAGTTAACCTGTTTACGTCTGAGGAGGACTCTGTGTAAGCCGGGCTGAAATTCCAACCTGCTTGAAACCCAAAGCCCTCTGCTGCAGATAATGGTCATGTGTGAGCCGGTTAGGCCTCTCCAGGTTTTTGTTACTCAGTTTCCTGTGTCCAGAGCTTCTGTCAGTGTTCTCTCCTGGTTAGATTTCAGCTCCAGTTATCACTAGGAGGCAAGGTCGGGGGTCGGTGGGGGGGGTCTGCGTGTTCCTGCACATGCAAGGGTTTGTGTGTTAAAGGCAAACAGCATAGATGAAGCTCAGCGATCCTCCACATGGCCCACCAGACGGCACACCACAATTACAATATTAGTGTTGCTTTGTTACAGAGAACTTTAAAGACCCATGTCAATAAAAATTGTGTTTTTGTGGCATTTTGGTGATGATAATGATAAAGAAAATGAAGATTAAAATAGCGTTTCTGAGTATTTCTTTATTCAAACCAATGTGAATCAGGAACAGATGATAAGAATGCATTTGAAAAAGCTTGTGGAAAGGGGTGAAGTAGAAGCTACACTTGGTGGGCCACAAGCTCCCTGTTCCGCTCTATTCTAATGCACTCACTTTCAGACAAGTAGATCCATGAAGGTCTTTGTTTTCCTCGTTTGAGCTGGAATCTGGATCTAAACTGTACAGCTCATAGCTCTGATATTGCTTGCTATTTTTGTTGTGCCACTAATATCTGTTTTGAGTCTCAAGGACTGTAAAGTTAGCCGGAGAGAGAGCTAACAGATGGGTGTCGGTTAGGAGGCAGAGTTGCTCTGAATTGTCCCGCTCACAACTCGGTGGGGATTTCTAATAAACTCCTGCAGCTCTGCAGAAACCATGCTCTTGAAAACAAATCAGGATATTTTTATATTCCCTAAAAATGGCATCATCACAATCAAAAGACCACCCTTTGAAAATAGGGGTGTTCCAAAATACTGATATAGTAATATATCGCCATATTTAGCCCTGCGATTGATTGTTGGTGGTTCTCACCAAGTATTGATCTGTCATTTTCATTTGAAGAGGCTGTAAAACGTTATTTTTACCATCCTTTGGTGAGACGTTCCACTGGAGGAAGATAGGGGGCGCATGTTGCAGGACTGGTTGTCTTGGTGACAATGCTAGTCGAAGACTTAGTATTACCAATTTCAGCAGTGTCGCACGAGTGTCTATTATTTGCTGCACGAGACTCAAGTTCCTCACTTTGATGGTGTTCAAGCTCAAAAATAAATGTGGATATATTTTCCTAAAAAGCATGTTTTCTTCTATATAATGTGAGTAATGATTTTACAAATCATTATCACAGTACCGCGATACCATCGATATCGAGACCCCATGCATCGCATATCGTATCGTATCATGAGTTGGCAGTGATTCCCCCCCGATTGACAATAGATGATGATTGTTGTGACTTTCAAGTATTTTTCTTCAAGAGTCAGACTAATGTCTGTGAGCTGTTCTCAGCCTTGTCTCTTCAGTCACTGGTTCTTGAATGTTCTAACCGGAGAGAAGGTCTGAATGCCACATGTCAACTGGCCCGTTCACTGAAGGGACACCTGCAGCAGGTGGGGCAGCATCACATGCTCCACCTGTGGCTGCTGCACCTGCTGTCACGGTCCGACTGGTCTTCCTCACAGAACCACGGTCTGAAGCGCTGAGTCATGTGCGCTCTGAAATAGGTTTGGACTCGCCCACTGCTTACTCAAAGGGCAGAGGAATGCATGGAATTCAACTTAATGTGTCTGCGTTGAGGTTGCACAAAGTCTCTCCAGTCTTTTGAAGTGATCGTAACGGCAAACGCAGCATAAACCTCTGGAAGTGGATTCACATCAGGACGGCAGCCTCCGGGTCGGGGTTACTGTCAGGACCTGCCTGAGGCAGAACCGGGGGAGTTTCAGTCTGAAAGTTTCACACCTTTAGCTTCTAAACTCAACAATGTTGGACAGTTTCTGGTTATCCAGTCAGAAAATCTACATCATAATCTCTGTTTTGATAGAATTATGTTTTATTTAAAAAAACACTTATCACGTCTTACTTCTGTGTTGGCGTAAACCAGATATTTTTTTGGGAATTTGGCATATTTGGCTGAAGTAAATCCCTGATCTGTTTCCTGCTGTGGCTCTCCTTCATCTCTCTGGTTGTTGCTCTGATTTTTCTCTCGTGCCGCATGGACAGACGAGCTGCTGAACTTGAACAGGTGAACTTGAACCCACCTTTTTACACTCCTGTTCTAAAGGTGTGTTTAAGAGCAAAGTCTGTTTGGAATACAGCGTGTCATCTCTTCGGCCCTGCCCACCTCCACCACCACATGGTGTCAGAGAGGAGGGGAAGAGGCAGAGGGAATGAAAAGCTCAGCGTTTCAAGTGTTTGCCGTTTGTACCGAGTGGGCAGATTTTTATCTGTGCTGGGCTACCAGGTCCAAAAGTGGGGGAATGATGCTTTTGAATGCTCAGCCGAACGGGTAACAATAGCTGTGGCAGGAAAACAACATGGCCCCCAGCTCGGACGGCAGACACAGCTGCCAGTGGCCGCTGTGGTTAGACGGCCTCTTCAGCCTCACCTTTGGCCCACATCATGCTCTGTGTGGATTCATCTTCAGCTTTCAGGTTCAGAGCGGTTTGATGAACGAGAGACAAATAAAATCCAATTTATAGTGAATGCAAGAAGGCTATGATGGTTTTCATGTTTGAAGACAGACCTTCAAATTTACTAGTTTCTCTGTAGTAACTGTCCTAATAAAATCTTTCTTGATCACTTTATTCTGGGTTCAACTGCAGTTTGTTGGATCAGATCTTTGGTCTCAAAGGAAATTGATGCTTGCAGTTTTCAAATCAACACGGGGACAAAACAACCCGTTTAACTCTTTAACACCTGAGGCGTCATCCGTGATGTTACAAACTCATCAACATACTTTTCAACTGTTAACTCGGTCGACATCATTCTAGTAGATCTTGAAGGAGAAAAGCATCTCTCGCTTTTTGTCGCTTCTCTCCTTCAAAATTGACTAGAATTATGTTGATCGATTAAAAAGCTACAGTAAATCAAAGAACATAAACACTGCAGCTCTGATGTTAAAGGGTTAAAAAGACAGTTAAATCTGTTAGGTCTTCAACACGTCCTACAAAGTACAAACTAACCTTTGTATGAAATGTTGAACCTAACACGAGTTTCTATTCTTCCTTTGGGAGATATTTTCATTTAGAACAGACATTAATCTGCAACCTACAGAGAGTTTATATGGAAATGAAGGAATCTAAGAACGGAAGCTCATTCAATGCAAAACTTCAGTGTGTGTCCAAAGTGTGGAAGCTGTAGCTCTTTGAAGGAAGCTTCTCTACCAATCCTGCACATGAATCCTCTGCCTGTGTTTTCTGCTGCAGGACCGGAACCGCCCTTTTGATGCTTTTGGCTTGCATTCTTTGGAGAGTTCCATAATGGAAATGATAAGGACTGACCATGACAAAGGTAAACCACACCCAGCTGGTGGCCCACCAATGACTATCGCTGATATTATATGGAGGAATCACTTTGCAGGTTAGGAATCTTCATTCGTCACGCTTACCCTATCAAGGCTTTTGTCATTTCCTTTTTTTTTTTAAATATTTAATCCGATTTTCATTTATCATTGTTTATGCAATTTAAGATCCAAACCATGATGTTGTTTGTGAAGCAGACTACTCGTCTTGGATTGGTTTGCATGAAAATCTCAGTTTGACCTGTGGTACTGATCCGTTCTCTCCTTGAAACCTGGACCCCCCTCTGAATCATACAGGGGGAAGAAATCAGCTCTCCAGCCCTTTTGGGGCGGCTGGTTTCTCTCAGGTTTTTAAAGTAAATATTTTTGCAGCTCTGATCACAAGCCCATTGTAACAACTCAGATGGAGTCCTGTCAGGTGGAGTGTACGCTTTTATTTTGCTCCGCCATCCCGCCATCTTAACAATGGAAAAGTTGGTGGGAGGGAAATCTAACGACCAGAACGTGTTTTTTTCCTCAATTGCTGAGTTTGTTTTTCCAGTCTTGTGTTGCAAAACGATCATCTTGGCCTCCAGTTACTGGAGAAGCACGGTAACGTCCCGCAGGGGCTGTCAGCATTCGTCATAGAGTAAAGTCACAGGACCTGTAAGAAAAGTGGGGGTGGGGGTAGGCACAGGGGCGTGCGTTCTTTGCATGCTTCCCCCTGACTTTAGAGTCCAAACACACACCTCCACCCCGAGAGCATACCTGCTGTGCCAATGTTTTAGATCTCAACACGTTACGGCACATTTATAGCAGATTTTTGAAACTGTGGAGGGAGAATGACCCGAGGCTTCATGGGAGGAAAAAGCCTGTTAAGACAATACCAATACGGAAAAATGTTCAAACCCCCACGTTCACGGGGCTTAGCGTGCCGTGGCCTGAAACAGATGAATTCAACCGAGTTTGACGAGCATAACTGGGTTAAATGTGAAACCTCTTGCATCAGGTGATGATGGGTGGCATCCTACCTTTACAAACGTGTGGATGGGAAGTGCTGTGGAATGCTTCTGACTGACACTCCGGAGTCGCACTGTTCTGCCTCCATGTCATTTCCTGCAAGCAGAAGTGCGTAGCTCAGCTGTAGAAGGAAAAGGTGTTTTCCAAATGTTGGCAAACTGCATGCTAGTAATGGAAGCAATGTGACAAAAGGCTCGCTCTGGCAGATGAGGAACAGGTTAGAACGGCCAAAGGTGTCAGTGTGTGGCTGTCAGCTGATGGGTCGGCTTTGGCCGGTTCACGTCGTTTGATTGGAACAACTGATGCTGGAAATTGGGTTTTTAACATGTTCTTGTGGCATTTTTACGATGATACAGGACATATTAAAGGAAAATCTACCTCACAGTTGAAGTTTTGAGTATCTCTTTATTCAAATGGTTCTGAGAAATACTGGTTGAAAAAGTCAAAAACTTCCCGATGCATCCGCTTACAGACAAAGAGATCCATGAACGTCTTTGTTTTCCTGGTCTAAGCTTGAATCTGGATCTAAACTGTATGGCTGGATAGATCTGATATTGATCAACATTTTTATTTCATTGCCAATGTTAGCTTGGGGGTGTGAAAGGCTATAAACCAGGGGTCCCCAAACCTTTTCTTGTGAGGGCCACATAACTGTTTTCTTCTCTAATGTGGGGCCGGGGTCGTTTGTAGGCTAACATGAAAAGTGTAACAATCACAGCCTAAATGTAAACATTTATGGTTTTCCAGAAAGCCACACATAGCTACATTTTAAATAATTCATTTCTGTAATCTTCACAGAAAAAAATCATAATGAATAATTTTAAAAGTTAGAACAATAAATAATCTATCCTCTCCCGTCATAGTTTAGACAGCAGAAGGGGGAAATAAAAGGTCTTGATCAACCAGATTGAGAATTAAAAAAAATACAAGTCTTTGATAGTGTTTCGGGCAAATGTGAAGGAGGGCCGGATGCGGCCCGCGGGCCGTAGTTTGGGGACTCTTGCTTCAAGCTAGCAAGAGAGAGTGTAAAGAAAAGGAAGGTGGGACATGAGTGGAGGCTTATTCCATGTCAAGAGGTGAATTTCTATGGAACTCATACGGCTCTGCAGAAACTATGTCCTATAAAACAATAGGTGAGCAGAGAATTTTTGATTTAGTCTAAAACAACATAATGATGACAGAAAGAATCAGAGTTTTGTAAGAAGTTATTTTTGAAGAAGGATGCAGTACACAGAGTACAGCTGTGACGAGCAGAAAAAGTGACTGAAATTCATGTTATGTGGTCAAAGTTAGAGAGAAAAAAGTGGATTAAAGGAAAGCATTAAAACATGGACCCCACAGACTGAGGTAGATGCTGGTCCAAAAACAATTGAATTTCTTTCTTCTTCACAGTAAACGACATGCGATGGCTGAACTGGATATTGAACGTGTGAAACAATAAATACATATATAAGATTTGTTTTCCTTGTATCTGTTTAGCCGCTGGTTCACATGTTCAGGCTTTGCCATTATGTAGTGAAAAGAATTCAAAATGTGAATTTGTAAAAAAAAATCCTGAAGTTAAATCTTAAGATGTTGATGTTCTACATTTTTGTAAGAGCTTGTGGCTGGATTAAAAATGGGTTAGATGGAGATACAGAAATGTTTGTGGGAATTAGCAAAGATTCTGTCTAGTGCAGAGGAGGAAATATGGTTTTGACTTCCTTCTGATTTTGTAGGTTTGCTAACTTAAGAAACTGACTGCCTGTTATCTTAATGGTAAGTTCATTTGAACAGTAAGAGACGGAAAATCAAAGAAATTCAAGAAATCAACTTTCAAGAATTTCTCCACCTTTCATGGAATTAAATAAGTATTAGAGCCTTTTTGCTGCAAAGACTTCATAGTTTACTTCTCATCAGAGGTCAGAGGTTATTTGTAGTTGATCAGTTTCTGTTCATGTCAGGAGGAATTCTGGTCCGCTCTTCTTTACAAATGATGTCTAAAATTGTTGCTTAGCAACTCTGAGCTTCAGCTCTCTCCAGGTGTTTCTTGTAGGACTGACATCCTGTCTGGACCTCTCCACGACCTTTAACTGCTTCTTCTTCTGCCGTTCTGTGGTTGTCTTGGCTGGGTCATGATCCTGTTGGAAAACCCTTGCATGGCCCATTTTAATCTTCTTGGTGGAGGGAAGGAGGTTCTTCAGATGTTAACCATTCTTGTATAAAGTAAAAGTTCCGGATCACGAGCAGCAGACGTGTCTCAAACTCTCAGACTTTTAAAGTCTTTTAAAGTTGCCCACAAGTGACTTTAATCACCAAGTCACTGTAAAACAGCTACTGCAACGAGGAGAGTGGAACATGGCACTGAAGAAAAGTTTTGAAGCCGATTTGGTGGAGCTCAAAATCCCTCTTGCAGACATCCAGGCTAAGCTAACTCCGACTGTTCTCGCTGATGCAAAGCTATCAGCTCTGTCGGAGCTTGAGGCTAAGCTATCACCACTGCTACGACTTGTAGAAGATTTTGGACAGGAAAAGGCCTGTAACGAACAATAAGATAATCACCAAGATCTCCTGGAGAGAAGAATGGATGATCATGATCTAAAAGTACGGATGAATAATGTGATTCTCATATGACTTCAACTACAACCTCTGGCTCGGCCTGGAGCTACCAACGTTAGCATGGATGCTAACGGAGCTGTGATGGATGCTAATGTGACCATGGAGGATCAAGTTGGAGTTTTTCTTGAGTCTAAAGGGATTTCCTTGGACCTAAATACTGTTGAGGTCAGTCATCTGATTCCTCGGATAAACCAGAGATCCTGATCAGGTTTGTGAATCAAAGCACAAGATAACTGATGAAACAACGCAAACACCTGAAGGGTTCGTGTGTACCTTAATGATCATTTATCCAAATATCATGCTGATCTGGTGAAGCACACGAGGCTCCTACGACAGAGGAAACAGATCCATTCTACATGGATCCAGAATCTTTGTCAGACCACTCGGACCACCGGACCTGAAGAAACCTCTGGAAATAAAATCCATGAAAGACTTTGAGAACTGTGGAATTATGCATGTTTGAACCTTTAATTCAAGAAAAATAAGTTTCAAATGGGACCTCAAAAAAATGCTGAATGTGAACTTCGACCCGATTCTGAGCTGCAGAACTTGAGCAGAATTCCCTTGAAATGAGAACTTCAGTCTCTGTCAGAACAACGAAGAACGATTATTTGGCCTTAAACTTGTTCCTAAACTGTGATGTAGCACAAATTCATGATCTTTTTCTTTTCAACTTATTACTTTTTGTAACATTATAATCATTCTTTGATGAACACAATCTGCACAAATTGTCTTTTTTAAAATGAGAATATTTACATTATTGTTACTGATTAATATAAATGATTTGTCTATGGATGCTTTGAACTTTGATTACATCACTGATATTAATGATCCTTTACAACCTAAATCTATTAATATTTGGTATTAAATCCTGAACCAGATATTGATAATTCATGTAGAGAAAATGGTCGAGTCGGGGTGGGATTATATAAATACATATATGTGTAAATATGTATATATGTATATATATATGTTAATATATTTAAGCGATCTACTTGTGATACATAGTGTGAAATGTTATTTCATGTATTAACTGATTGCTTGATATAAACCATTTCATTCCTTCATTCCTTCATTCATTCATTCATTCATTCATTCATTCATTCATTCATTCATTCATTCATTCATTCATTCATTCATTCATTCATACCAGTGGTTTTCTTATCTACTAACTCCTGCTGTTGTTTGAGGAGGAATTCTCTCTGTCCTCATGACCATAGAAACCCACCAGCTCAGATCTGTTTGGAGCTCCAGACCTCCAGGTGGATTGATGCTCATGTTCTGGTGACCTTTAACCTCCAGCTTGTTGCTGATGGTTCTGGAGTCCATTCTGGTCTGTGCAGGTCTACAGTCTTCTCTCTTAAATCCACTGAAAGCTCTTTTTATTCTCTCATGTTGGAGAGTTTAGAGTCTGACTGATTCTGAGACAGGTGATCAGTTCAAACAGGTGATCAGTTCAAACAGGTGATCAGTTCAAGCAGGTGATCAGTTCAAACAGGTGATCAGTTCAAGCAGGTGATCAGTTCAAGCAGGTGATCAGTTCAAACAGGTGATCAGTTCAAACAGGTGTCTTCAGTTCAGGTGACAGGTTGGTTTGGTGAGTCTAACTAGTCTGTGTGGACCAGAACCCTCTTACTAGGGGATCAAATAGTTATTTCCTCCACTGTATTCATACTACGGAACAGTTGATCTGACTCTGTGGAACTCAAGCACAGACTAGCTTGCTGAATTCTCAGTTTTTGTTGCAGAAGCTTCTGATAAGTCAATGTTCAACTGTGTAGATCACATTTCTCAAATGTTTGAACATATGAAAATAAATTGATAAGTCTGGAGAAAAGGCGTTTTGCTCAATTTTTCAGCATTTCTGAAGTTTCTTTGCCATAAATGAAAACCATTCCTGATCTGGTTCAGCAGCATCATTCCTGTTGACTCTTATTACCTTAAGACCAAAGTGAAACTGCTGGTTACTAACATTACATTCTCATAAGCTCCTCCCCCTTGAGTCAGACGGTTTGTTCTGTCAGTTTTAAAGGTAAAACCATTAGCTGTCCGTCTCATTCCAGGAATGCTTCTCATCAGCTGAGAACCAATAAAAAAACCCAAATGAATGCAGTAGATCCAGTTCTGAGCTTCCAGCTGAGCGCTCAGCCGCCACATTCAGCCCATCACAGACATTTCTAGCATTCTTTTCTCAGCTTGGAATACCTGTTACTGCCGCTGAAGTGTTTTGGTATGCAGGAGATGTTTTCTTTTGTTCAAAGACAGCTGTGTTTCAAATCAAGTAGAGTAAGTCTTCTTAAAGAGCATGAACTGACTGAAGAGTGTAGGTTACCTTATGTTAGCTGTTTTTGATTTTAATAATTCATCATTTGTCAAATCTTCAGTTTTAAGGAAACAGGAAAATCTAAAGCAAAACATTTCAAATGTTCACGTGGATTCATGTGGAGAATGAAGCCAATTTGACGCAAACACTGGAGATCCTCCCTTTGGGCTGGAAAAACCCCGCCAGCTTCCAGTTTGACAGCAGCTGCCTACAGATGCATCAGCGCACACACAGCCACACACGGGGAAGCATACCTCTGAATTGTTGCTGACTTGGACATTCTTCCCACACAGTCTCTCAAACCTATTCCAGGCTGCCATCCATCATAGTCTACTCAGCTGAGCAGACCTGCAGCCTCCCTGTTCCTCGCCACTCGCATGTCGTCACTAACCACCTGAGATGCACACAAGTGTTTGTAAGTCTCTTTAGTCCTTGTGAAAGCAGCGTCCTGATCCCACCCCACTCATGTTGCGTCTTTCCCTCAGCTGCTCTGGTTCACTCAGCCACATCTCTTTGTGCGTCACTGCAGCCCTGAGTTCTTTCACTGTTTCAATTCAATTCAATTTATGTAGCCCAATGTCCCCCCATTAGGCTTCATGCCAGTAATTTTACAAATGCAGAAGGTTAGTCATAAAGTATGAACGATAGGTAAAGACTAAACAGACTAAATAAACTGGTTATCCTGCCCTCAGACCCTCCCTCTCAGTAAGGAATAACTCCTAAAAAACCTGAGTCAGGAAAAACGAAGAGGAAGCCGTGTGTCTGCAGCATTTCTCCCACAAAAATAATTCAAACTTCTTCAAAGATGGATGCACATACCATTTATCTGCCTTTAGTAGCCATGGCCATCTCTACGCTGGTTTACAACACAAATACACTCGCCGTCGGGAGGACTGTACCCGGTGTGTGTGTGTGTGTGTGTGTGTCTTATAGGAGCGCCGCGTCTAAAGTAACAAACATGTTTGAGCTAGTATTCACTGAAGATGGGACACAACTGGAAGATATACGGTATTCTACATCTAAAATGAAAGTTTTTTTCTGATCATCACTAGTTCTGTGGAGAAATTGAGTGTTGTGTTAGTCTGGGGGCGGAGCTTGCAGCACAGACTCTTCCTGGCGGGAGCTGTTGGCATCAATCTTACGTCAGCACGTTTCCAGCCACTCGTTTTTGTGGGTATGGGAGGGGCTGCTGCAGACAGAGCAGGTTTTTAGAGGATTACTCTTAAATACATGAACAGATCAAAATACAGTTTCAGAGTTCTTTATAGTGAGGAATGAAGAGTAAAATGCATTTAAAACCTCAAGAAGTAGAACTTTTATGGTAGGGCCTCTTTAGATGATACTTCAGCATAGAGATAGTGTTATTTACAATCAGTGTGTTTCCATTTTGTTCTGAATTTTGATGAAATACGTCAAAATTCCAATAGATCAGGGCTGTCAAAGTCCAGGCCTCGAGGGCCGGCATCCTGCTGGTTTTTATAGATATGCCCCCAAATAACCAAAATAGACCATGTCCAAGTGGGTATTTCCACCATTTTCCACGAGGACAGCTTGACGGTGACGTCTCCTGCTCCATAGGACTGTAGAGTATTGCTGCATTGTCCAGGTCACGTGGTCTTATACTGCAAACGTTCATGGTGTGTCTTGGTGTCAGTGGAGTCACCTGCAGCAGTCGTCTATCATTCCAGTCAAGAATAGTTTGTCTGTAAACCCTCGTATTTGGAGCTCGTACCCTCACGTC
The DNA here is from genome assembly GCA_003999625.1 of Oryzias javanicus. Classification (NCBI taxonomy): domain Eukaryota; kingdom Metazoa; phylum Chordata; class Actinopteri; order Beloniformes; family Adrianichthyidae; genus Oryzias; species Oryzias javanicus. The sequence goes on along the minus strand of CM012451.1, from coordinate 2,186,797 downwards.
TGGTAAACGGCCTGCAGCTGTGAGGCGTTTGCTAAACCAAGTCTGAGGTCAGATGTCCTCAGGTTCTGGTCATGGTTCCACTCCTGGATCTGTGACAAACTCTACTGTAGTTCTGTGTCTGCTGATGATACTTTGAGACTCACTGAGCTCACCTGCAAAATCTGACTGACTGCTACCGACCTGAAGGTGCTATGAACAGGTGCTGCTGCTCGTCCTTCAAGTCCCTGACCATTTTCTGGCCATGGACGAGTTTTCATTTGGTGTCAATGTTTTCACAGACCACTCTGAAGTTGATTTTTATATCAATTTATAAAAATCTATTTTCAAAATAAAGCACTACTACAAGAAATTTTGTTTAAAAAATTGAAAAATATCAGATGTTTTTTATGCAGATGATGAAGATTCAATAAAACATAGTTGTTCATTTAGAAATCGTTTCTGATTTGGGAAAAGAAAAAGTTTGTGAACAGATGTCGAGCTTGCACAACCTTGATGTAGGAAAATGCTCTGTTTCTTTTATGAGTTCCACAAATCACAAACTTTATTTAATTGAATCTTCATTCTCTGTAAAATGCTTGCCGTTGGTTTAAACTTTGATATGAGGTTTTCCCTTTAACATCAAAATGGAGGCTAACAACCAGAAGCTAGCTTCAGCTACATCTGACTTTTAAGGTGTAATGGATAAATAACGCAAAATAAAATGACACAATTGTCATAAAACTGATATTTTCTAAATATAATACGAGCGTGAATCCATCGTGTCTCCAACTTTATTATGTTCGTCTGTGAAACAGTCGAGTCCGTCGCCGAGTAGACGTGACAACAATTGTCCCGATAACTCTGTATGTGGAGGAAGACTTGTTTTTTTCCGTAAACATCAGCTTTACTTTTCTATGAAGTTGAAAGCTCTTCTTCAGTTTCCTCACTGGATCTTTTCTTAAAAATCAGCTTCTTATACCACAGAATGTTGACATTGAAAAATTTTTCTTTTAGAATGTTTTTGGGTTTTGTCCTCAGTATGTCAGACACACTGTGTCAGACTCGTGGAAAACAGACGATGAAGAACACACATCGACGAGGATCAGTTCATTCCTGTGGACGCTCTGCTTCTCCTCTGGAGGGTATTGCTGGTCAGTCTTCACCATGAAAATTTGCGAAGGCTTCAGAGGGTTTGGGCTAAAGGCTGAGGGCAAAGCTTCATTCTGTTGGTTATGATCTTCAGCTTTAGAGACACACATCCTTGAAAGTGAAGAGCAGCAGTTCTGGTTGATGATTTCTCTAGAACTGAAGCCTTACTTTTAAGTCTTTGGTGTGATGTGACTAGAAAATGGAGCCCAGTCATCCAGGGACAGTTTGGATGCTCACCACTTGGCCACGGAGCGGGTGGGCGGGGTTACACGTGCTCTCAGAATTAGGTCAGGCAAATGGTTAACCGAGTTTGGCCCTTTAAACTTGTCATCCTTTTCTGTTAACAGCACACCATGATTTCATGTAAAGAGGGATGTTCGTGTACTTTAAACGGCATGTAATGACTGCACAGAGATAAGCTGATGTGTTTATTGGCTGCTTTAAAGGTCAGACCTCGCCTTTCTCCCCAATAAACGGCATCATCAGCGTATGTGTTCTGTTTTGGTGGAAAAGTCGTGACTTCTGAAAACATGACAGAGTTTATCCAGTTTGATTGCAAAAACAAGCCTGGATGTGTCTTCTGGTTAGCAGTTTGAGTATCTCTCACAAACCCCGAGTTCTGTTGAAACACTGCTGGCTAAGCCCAGCAGCGCTCCGGGTTAACTGTGTTCCACAGAGCACTTCAGAAGGACTTCAAGGAGTTTGCCTTTCTTAATTCCACGAAGCACAAACTGCAGTAGATTGTTGTCAGAAATGCTTTTCTCCCGTTAGAGTTAGGTCTTGAACCCTGACTCTTGAGGCTGAGCTGCCAAGCAAACTTTGACCTCATTGTAGTCGGTGCTAAATATTTTTACAGACAACGTGAAATACCAGTGGAATCCATGGAGGGTTCCATCAGGTTTCTTAGAGACACTTCCACCGTTCTTTCTCTCTGGTGGTCCTGTGGTGTAAATTTTGTATTAGGCTTTTCTCCTAACTCATGTTGCAGGCTTATTAGTCCTAGAAAGGAGTTATTTTTGGGTTCATCTGTAAACGAGAAGAAGCAGAACCAAAGTGACTCACTGTCAGGAGCAACAGTTATTTTACATCCTGCCAATTTGGGATGTTTATTTATTATCTTTGTGTTGAGCAAGTCCAACAAATCACAAGTCAAAGGACAAGTCATCAGAATGAAGACGTCTTTCCTAGTTTTCTCTGACTGTCACTTCTCTGATTTCTGTTGAGATATCAAACCTGAAATGGTTTTTCCATAATAGACCCACTGAACAATAACAGCAAATGATGCACCATGAGCAGAGAACGTCATAATGTCTCTTCTGACTGAGTGTTGAACCACTCCTGGAAGGTCGGACAACATTGGAGGCTTTCTGTGAGGAAATGTCACTAAAGCAGCAGAAACTCACCCCCCACCCCACCAGCCCCTCTGGAGAAGCAGATGGCACATGCCCAGAGCTATTTAAAGACCTCAAGAAGGCAACTGTTTAAGGGTGCAGGGTGTATGCAGGGGCTTAAATTAGGACTGCTAAGTCACTAGAGTTCTAAATGTGGTTCTGAACAAACAGCATCTGACAGACTGCTGCTGGTTATGAAGAGCATTGCTGCAGCAAAGCTGAAGGTGTCACTTATTATATTTGGATTATTGCGTGTATTGATTTGTTTGCTGTATTTGGTGTGTTTTTTAACCCTTCAACACCGGAGCTCCATTGTTTAAGTTCTTAGATTTACTAGAACTTTTAATCTGTTAACACAATAATTCCAGTAGATTCTGAAGGAGACAAGCGGATTGTGTTAACGGTTGAAAAGTTCTAGTATGTTAAAGATTTTGTGTTTAAGCGACACAGACGACACTTCAGGTGTTAAAGGGTTAACAGATCTATAAACTGGTAAGATGGTTGGTTATTATTAATAAGGCTGTTTTAGGAGATTCTGCATTAAAGAGTAAAAAAGACTGATAGGGCTGCCGCAATTAGTCGACTATCGTCTATTAAATAGACGATTAGTCGACTAATCGTCTATTAAATAGACGACAACTAATTTAATTACTGGACTAGTCGTTACTTTAAATTATCTGGAGTCCGACTGTAGTAAAGTTGAAAGTTATAATGTAATTCTGCTAACTTTTTGGACTATTTTGGCATTTATTAAGCTTTTTAAGGCTGTTTTGGAGTTTAGCTAATATTTCAGCTACACTGTACATGCTAGCTGTTTTGGCTAATTTATGATTTTTTTCAGTTTTTTAGACTAATTTGACATTTAACTAATATTTCACCTGGTTATCAGCATCAGGGACTTTTGCTTTCAACTTTAGCGTTTTTAGCTGTCAATTTCAGCATCTTCCACTATCAGCACTAGCGTCTTCAGGTATCTAGTTTTTAGTTAATTTAAAGCTAAAGATGGTTAAGATATGTGTTTTACATCCATTGTGTGCATGACCTGATTAAAATCAGAAAAAATAATCAGTGATTAGTCGACTATTAAACTAAACCTTATTTACCCATTGTCTCAAGTATGGTGCAAGCATTTTAAGATAGTCTAACTGTAAAGAATTATCAACAAAGGGGCACCCAGCTGCAGGTGGCGGACGCCATGGCGGATTGATGTAAGCCACGCCGTCATGGCCGATGGACATCAACCTGAATACTGATACTCTTTTTTTAGTCTTTCAAAGTGATAACAGTCCACAGCTTTTTATTCAATGTTAAATTAAGATAAATCCATGGTGCCAGTGCAGTGTATTAGCTTACAGTTTGAGCATTTTTGTGTATACAAACATTAAGTCAGCAGCAAAAAAAAAGGACATACATTAGATCCAGTTTAAACACAGAAACCAAAATGTAATGAATTTATTTTGCCTTATATCTGTAGTTCATACTTATGTTAAAAAGTTACGGTTTTAAATTTTTAAAAATGTAGTTTTAGAGAGTTCAATAAACGTTTGTCCTGTTCGGCCCGCGACCTAAGATGTGTTTTGGATTTTGGCCACTTGTGCGATTGAGTTTGACACCCCTGCCTTAGTATGTCCTGCTCCTGTTTAGTGGACAAACACCCCCCCCCCCCCCTCCTTTATTGTACCAGTAAAATACAACTAAAATCAACATAGCATAAAAAACAAAAAAGATGTGTATTATAAAAATACAACTTCTGAACATTTCAGTTTTCAGTTTGTAAACTTCTGATTTGTGCATTATGACAACTTCTGGTTGGACGTCCATCGACCGTTATGTCTATCCACCATGGCAGTCCGCCATGACACCTGCAGCTGGGTACTCTTGAACTTTGTTTTTCATGTAAGTAGCCATTTTGAAATGACTTGTACTGCCCCTAGTGGAATGATGATGAACTGCTCAGCAGAAAACATGGATCGAAATCTTCACAGTACATTGGGTTTTTAAGAAAAGTTGTGTTCATTCTAATGAGATATAGAGTTTCAGAAATACATATATATGATACCAATGGTTATATAGGGTTAATAATGGATAATTAAAGGGTTGTTGCCTTAGACATTTGCATGTCTGTTTGCGTCGAGTAAACAGTTTGATTTGAGGCTGCAGGTTCTCCGTTTACCAACACAAACTTGACATAAACTGTTCAGGCTTGTGCAGGAACACAGCCTTCAGCTATGGACATGTGTATTTAGTGCTCATTATTCTTCATTTAGAGTTAATGTGCAGGATCAGCTGAGAATATGAGAGTGAGGAACATTTCAGTGAAAACCTTGTAATGTGGTTGAAGGAGCAAACAAACAGACCACCCACACATTTATCAATGCACAAATGTGTGCTGCTGTCTCTTGGTGCTGTTGACCTTGGATGACTGACTGAACTTGACTTTCACATGTGGAACCAGAGAGGTGTAAAGGTGAGGGGTGGTCTGATGTCCCTTTTTGACGCTTAGACACAGCCTTCAGAGTGGGAAGTGTTTTCTGATAGTTTGATTGAAACAGTCGCTTCAGACGCTAATCAATTTGAAAGAATAAAATCATGTCCTGACCTGCACAGGTGCATCATCCAGAGGATTGTGGAGATCCACATCCTCCTCATCGTCCTGATTTACTGGTCTTCAACCAGATCTGCTAGTTTAACCAGGAAAGCCCGCCTGTCTGTACCCCGTGTAAGGGAGGAACGACACATTGAGGGATTCAGAGATGCATCGTCTTCTCTCCTCCCAGTTCAGATTGTGATCCCGCCTGAACATGTTCCTAATGTAGTTGGATTCACAAAGTCAAGCTGGACTTTAGCTGCACTTCGTTGCAGCTGCTTGTGTTGTGTTAAACCTGAGACCAGTTTTGTCTGCTTTTATATTTTTCCTGTCCTTTCTAATCATAACGGATGATCAGGAAGTCTTCCTTTAAGCCTGTCCAAAGAGCCCATGAAACAGTCAGCACAGTCGCTCTGTAGAGATCTGACATGATTTACGACCTGTTTTTCATATCTACTGTCTGTCTGACTGCTACTTTTGTTTAAACGAATCATTTCCTGCCTTGCTGGTTCTTTCCTGCTGGTGAAGATCACTTTGACTGCTGATAAACTCAATTGTCCCCAAATAGTTAGTGTTGTCCCACTCTTGTAAACATTCTTTTTTTGTCTGTTTTTTTCTTCGACAGGACGAATGGGACTCAGCCTCCATCACCCTGGATCTGACCACATCGTGCCGCTTCATAGTAAGTCCCACTTTTAGGATGAGTCTGTATCCTGGGATGCATGTGTTGGTTCTGCTCTCCACAGTTCAGAACATCAGCGCTGGATTCCCTCACACCATAAATGCACGACTGACCCTTAGTGCTTTGGGAAGCACACTTGACCTGTGAATAACTCTACCAAAAATACCCCAACATGTAAGACTAGATTACCCCCCCTCCCCCCAGCCATCAGCAGATGGGCCAGAGCAGGAGTTGTGCTCTTTATATGCTCAGACATGACCTGAACTTTGCCGATCATTGATATGTCACGGATACGACCTCTTGATTTCCACGTTTGTCTCCCCTTTTCCTCTTTTTCTTTCGTTGTTTTTATTCTTTGGACAACAAAAGTAAACAAAACAAAAAGCAGCAGCTGGAGATGAAAACATGACAGTTCGTCTCCTCATGTTGCAAAGGTTTGCAGAAGCTACCAACGCTTGGTTGTTTGTTCTCCTGTGGATCTTCTGGGCTTAAATCTCACACTGATGTTGTGTTTGGCCCTGTGGAGCTGGGTCTCTCTCCTCATTCTGAGGCGTCACGCTGGGACAGTCTGGGAAACTTTCTATGGACAATGGCAGCATTTGAAGTGAAGAAAAAAGTCTGTAAAGTTCCACTTTGGATGTTTTGTTGTCCTCATGACAGCGCCGGAGAATCGTCTTTCAGACCTTCAAGCTAAGCGGAGCCGGAAAGACATCAAACTCACAGGAATGGCCCCGTTTCCTGTGAAGCATGCGCTCGCTCAGATACCACACAGCTCCATGTTTGTTCTTCCTCCCAACCCCTCACTGCCTCTCCCTCATGGCTGCAGTCCCTCCGGCTGTGGAATGGCATGGTTTAGCTCGGTCTTCTCTTCATTTTGCTCTGGTTGCTAGGTGACTTTGTTTTTGCTGGGGCCAGACAGAGATGGGGCAAAGCAGCAGAGACTGTCCAGGCTTTTTTGGAATGAAGAGACAGATCTTTTTTAATGAAAACATGGGCGAGGAGAAGAGCCCCGGAGACAATAAACTCCCAGACAAGCCAGAGGGGCATGTCGCATAATGAAGTGCTTACAATACAAAGCTGTATTGGTTTTTAGAGGCGATGAGTCTTCTTTGACCACAGATTTTGACCAAAGAGGGGGTACTTAGCACTGACTTACCCCCTCCAGTCTGTTGGCATTTTGACTGGGCTAAACGATAACTTGGCCTCTTTATATTTTCATTTTGATGCGTGCAGGTATCAGACTACTTTCTGGGAACATTTCATGAGTTTTCCATGAGATTAGTTTTATCTGTATAACTTGAGTTTTGCTGCGTGTGAACGTTTGTTTTAACCTCGATAAAGGAACCACTTCTGAGCTTTTATCAGATCATCAGAGTGTTTCTTACAGATGTGTGCCAATCTAATCCTGAGTCAGAGGATTTGGCCTTCTCAGACACATCTCAGTCAGTCTTCTCTGGTTTCATCATACTGCCAAAGCAACATCTTTACAAATAAATCATGAGTTCATTCCCCTGTGGCAGATTTTCTTTAAAAAGGAAAAGAAAATCTGCCAAAGGGGAATGAAAAATCATCTTATCTGAGAAAAGAATTCTAGACCCACAGAGATGTGTCTTCTTGAAATAATGTCTTTTGTAGAGATGTAACAATTACATTTAACAATCAATTCATATCACAATTTGTGAACTGATTTGTAATCAATCTTGGTTCATTTGAACGATCCAATTCACTGATTTAAAATGGATCAGAACATCTTGATCCAAACTTCCAGCAGTGACTCAGAGATCAGTACCTGGTTCTGAACAGGTTCTGAACAGTGCAGCTGAAGTTTTCCAGATTCTTGTATTTCGTCAAGATGTCTGCAAACAAACAAGAATGAATGTCAACTCCATTCACATTTAAGTTTTAAAAAGTTCAGCCGCTACATCAGAGTAATCATCATTAGAACATTCTACCACTCTGTGTGGTCACATGACTTGGTAAATTCAAAGTGTTTCCACACATTTGACTGTAAACATAAATAGATTTATTTTATTTTGAAATGATTGTTTAATGGGTGCAGGTCAGTTTGATTTGATGCCAGTAACAGCTGGCCTGGACAGGTCGATCTGGTTGGATTGTAGGAATAGAACTCAATTAATCGGTTAAGGCGATTCAATCGTTAAATCCATAATATTTTGGTATTTAAACACTTTATTGGAGTCAAAGTGTTGAAAAATTGAACAAAGTTGTTCAGCACTAAAAATGTACTTTAGTTATGTTTGAGTCAGCAAGAGCAAAACTTTATCTTTATTGAAAAGTAGTTCTTTGTTGCCTCATTTGATTTAATCTAGTTGTAATACCAGAAACAGATAAGGACAATTCATTCAAAGTTGAAACAAACTATCATTTTAATTGTCTTTATTTGTGGTTAGTTTAAAGCTAATGATAGTTAAGATGTGTTCTTTAAATCCACTGACTCGATAAGTCGACTATTGAAATGATTGTTTGTGGCAGGTCTGACCTTCGTCCACACCATGAATAGAACTGGTGCACACGTTTGTGTTCTGGCACTAAACCAGAGGACTATTATCAAGACCCCCAGCGGTCCCTCTCTACCACGACAACCTGCTGGTGTTATTAGGAACTGCAGAAAGTGTTTGTAATCTTCTGAGACCTTTTCACGCATGAGTGACTCGGGCATCATTTCAGACCTTCAGTTTTAGAGCGGACGGTGGGTGCTGGTCTGTCATGTTTTCTGATGCATCAGGACGCCCCCTGCTGCCCCCCTCCATCCCCACAGCCCTCAGAGCTCCTTATCATCTCAGGAAGTTTCCATTCTCACCCGGCCCGCCGGTCCTGGCCCGGGAGCAACTTTAATATTTTACCAGGCTCATGATAATGACTAACCGGCCCCGCCTGTGGCCCAGCTGCCCCCCCTGCTTTATCATCTCCTTTGCGAACATTCAGAGATGATTTGCAGGAACTGGCTCCACTGCAGGTTCATTAAGATGAGATTACAATCTGCAGCATTATGCTGCTTAGTGCCTCAGCCATTTGTGTGGTTGAACCTTGCCTATTACCCCCCCCCCTCCCCAACTGAAACCATCCTCATGCTTCTGTTGCCAGTAAGGCTGAAGAATGTCTGTGGCTCCTCTGTGGTTTCATTGTTGCTTCAGTTGTTTCTAATTTGGTTGATTTCCACAAAACCCATATATCTTTTTCCTTTACTTGTCCCCCCCACCCCTCTGTCTGTCATTGCCCCCCCCGGACTGACGAGCAGCCCGGAGCTATGGCCGCAGAAGAGGTAACGTGTGGATTTTCTCTGTTCTGTTGCCATGCCGGCTGGGTCTTGCAGAGGCTTTTGGGGGGAGGGAGGGGGGTCTCTGTGATGACGGGGAATGGAGACATTCAGCAAATAAAAGTTAGCTGACAGATTAGTCGACTTTTCTGATAATTACTGCAGTTTTACTACCTTTATGTCAGAGATTCCTACAGATAAAGCTTCTGCTTAGGTTTCATATTTGAGCCAGATCTCTTCAGCTGTTCTGTTATCTTCTGTTATCAATGACAGGCAGACGCTGCAGGACAAAACTCTGCAGTGGCTTGAGGAGGAACTCTTTCTGAAAAGACCACCTTTCAATGTGCAAACATGACTTTATGTTTGTGAGTGACGGGTTACTGACCCAGACACATCTGTCCCGGCTTTTGCAGCTTTTTTAGTAATTATTTGTGTTGGTTGTTGTGATCTGAGTCAAGTAGATGCTACACAGCTGGAGGTCTGGAAATGACTTCATGTTTGGTTCAATGGGGTTGGCTGTGAGCAGATAAAATCTACATGTCAAATTCAAATTGTATTGGACATGTTTTATGTCTCTAGAAGCAGTCGTGATGATCACTGTCAAGGTTCTAAAATCTCAACACGCCCACACCGCTGTACAGACGTCCTAATAGAAGATCGCTCGCCGCCCCGCCTGCATCATCTGCAAGACCAAGCGCCTGCAGGTGGGGGCGGAAAAAAATGCCTGGGATGAAGGCGAGAGCAGGAAGTCGGGGTTATCCTCAACATTTGGATGAATTTTAGCACGCCTCTCCTCATTAGTATGATCTGGGCTGTTATATCTTTTATATTATTTGGATAACAGAATTGAAAAAATAGCTGCTGGTATAATTTTGTGTGCACTGTCCCCAAACAATAAATAAAATGAACACAAATAACTACAGATGATTTGACATCTTGTTCATTTTTACATCAGTGATTCACTACTTTCCAGATAGGGTTACAACATATGCAGATTTCCTTCTTTTAGTGTCAGTCATTTCTGATCAGCTTTAGGTCACTACAAGAGTGTCAGGACGTCGCAATGCATTGTTTCGTATGGGCAGCTATCCGAACAATCGCTGCTCTGCGTCCCACCTGGTCACCTGAAACCGGCTCACTGAAAGGCCATGACGGCGGTGGACGGCCGTGCTGCAGCCTGTGCTTCCACCGCATCGATTTGTCCTCGTCAGGACCGGCTCAGCTGACTCCTCCATGTGGAGGAGCAGCAGCTTTGCCCCCTCTGGGTGACAGAGATCCAGCCACCCAATGGAGGAAACATTCAGCCTCCGGTGTTTGTGACCATGACCCAGAGCTGTGACCTCACATGAGATCCACTCACACATTGAGAGGTTTGCTCTGTGACTCTGCTCCCCTTTTACCCAGAAGGGCAGGCATGACGAGGGCTGCACCGGATCTGCCCTCCTGAAGGAGCTCTTGCCCCGCCCAGAGAGAGATGCTGTTTTACAGTCATGTCTGCGTTGTCGTCTTCTCACACAAATATCAAACCAATGATCGTAAAGAATAGACTACATGGATACACTGTTGTTTGGGCGTGGCTTATCTTCTGATGGGTGTGGTCAAATGAATCTACTTTCCTCACATTTAGAGTGATAGGTAAATGTTTACATATGTATTTAGAATTGTTTCTCTTTTTATCATTTAAAGGCTTTTTAATGACACAGCTGGTCTCTTCTGACAGTGTTGGTTAAATCAGACCAAATGTCAGCTACTTTTTATTTGCTGAACTACATTCATATGTGACAGAAGGAAATCATTCATGTGCAGTTAATCAGACGCGACAACAGTCCACGGGACTTTTTAATGACATCTTTTATTTCCTTGATTCATTTTTCTTTTTCTAATTCTGCATCGAGAATGAAAAAAAAAAAACCAAGGAAATAAAACCTGATCAAAGAGCTTCATTTTCCTGAACTGCAATCATATTCTACATTGATTTAAATCATTTCATTGCAGATCGGCTCAGACGTCACTTCTCATCAGGAGATGAGGGCTTCTGCTCTATCTTCATATGCTTTCATCATTTATTTCAATACTTCTGTCACTCTTTGACAAACTGGTAATCTGCAGAAGGATGAAGGCATTTTCAAACATAAGTGACTTATTGAGACATAATTTAGTTTAAACCTGTTTTTAAATAAAGTGAAATCAGATATTGTTTCCATCAAAAGGTCATTGTTAATACACTTCAGCCATAATGCAGAGAGGATGTGTCTCCCCTCCACCATCATACTATCAAGTGTAAATGACTAATAAGAGAGCACTAAATGACTAAAGCAGATGTTGACTTATCGTCTGGATTTATGTTTTAAGTCTTTATTTTCTTATTTACTAATTATAAACAGGAAACCCCCGTTATCTCAACTAACAGATGTAAAAGAATCAGGACTTTCAGATTCTATAGACTACAACAACAATGTCTCTGAGTTTGTGACCGATTGAATATAAAGGAATCAACAGTTGTTTTCTTCATTTATTAGAGTAACAAACCAGCGAATGTCCTGGTCAAAACAGGCTTTAAGATTTAAAACCTGTCTGAAAACATAAAGAACCACTGGGAATACTTTTACAATAGTTTGGAAGGTGATCAGAATGGGACTTTAAGACGCTACTATTAAAAAAGAAAAGGATTGTCTTTAATAATGCAGGTCTGATAACGAAGTAATAATCAGTAAAATAGTGTTTCTAAAAGCTAAAACTGTAAAGGAAAAAGGACGAATGTGTTGATGTGTTTGGGTTTAAGAGAATGTCAGAAGCAGCACTCGTAGTGTGAATGGAGGCTGAACGTTGTGTACTTGTGTTGGTCTGGGTTTCAGACGTGAACGTTTGTGTTTCTGGTCAGTTCTTGTGCTGTCTGAAGTGAGCCGGACCGAACACTCAGATCACAACTGAATGAGAACTGAGTGAATGTTGAGCTGCACGAGTGTCAAAGCTCCACTCATCCTCAGCTTGAAGTATTTCATTCTCAACATAATCCAATCTTTAACCTTTCATCTAAACTTGCTTTTGTCAGACGTTTCTGTGGCGATGTGAAACGTCTGACCGTTTCCTCTCCCTCCCTCCACCTGAACCTAATGTCGCGTGTTTCCTCTCTTCTCAGGTCGCTCTTGCCTGTTTCCCTTTGAAGATGGTTTCCTCAGCGACGGGCATGGCGACCCTTCCTTGACTCCTGGTCTGAACTCGCCGACCCGCTGTCAGAATGGAGAGAGGATGGAGCGCTACTCCAGGAAGGTCTTTGTGGGAGGCCTTCCTCCTGACATCGATGAAGGTAAAGGAGAAGCTCTGCTCTTCTGCTCCTCTTGGTGTGTAGAGGTGGAAGTCATAGTACGTTTTGTTCTCCTGAGGTTCTGCCACAAACCTTTGACATGACTTTATTGGTGATTTGATGCTCTATTGTAAGGTCAGTTGGAGATATATTTGCTAATATATTGAGTCAATCTGTGTTCAATTTGTTTTCAGATTTAGTTATTTAGAGAATAAAAATGTTGTTCTTATACAGTATATTTTGAGAAGCTCTGGTCTAAGTCAGAGATCTGCAACCTGCAGCTCCACATCCACATGTGGCTCTTTTATCTCTCCATGGATGAGGAAAAAACAAAACAATAGGGATGACTTAATTAGCATCTATTTAATTTAGATTAGTTAAGTTTATACATTGATGTCTGAGATGCAGAAAGATGATAAACTATGTTGAGGAGGCCTTGTTTGCTGAAAGCTGCCTCCAGAATGTACAGATATAACAAATACAAAACAAAACTTTGGTAAAAAGTTTCATCTTTTATAAGTATAAATGACACAACAATGGCTAATAGATGTCCAGAGCTGCACTGAGAGGATCCTGCTTTCTACAGAGCATCTTTTATTTTGAAAATAAAATGTTTAAAATTCTCTCAAATGAAAAAAAAAATAGAAATGCTAGTTTCTTTTCTATTTTTACTTTTATTCATGCAAAAAATATAAACATAATTCATATCTATTATTAGCAAAAGAAGATAATGAGTGCAAATCTAAATTTCTTGAAGGCAGAAATAAGATTTTGCATCTCCTTCTTGGTTTGATGGGTAGTTAATGTGTCCGAATGACTCTTGTTCTGCTAAAAGTTGCTGACCCCGGGTCTAAGTGCAAATAATGTGTCCTACTCTTTGTTTTTATTCCTGGGAAAAGATTGTTCTTTTAACATAAAGAGTTGTAGAATCATTTTCTTCTTTAACGCTTTATCGTTTTGTTGTAATATGAGAAATCCTAGTTGGCTGGCTTCTATTATTTATGCTGTTTTTGACTCATTAAAAAAAAAAAAACAAGTCTCAGTCAGTTTTACTCTGCGTCAGCCCCATGTAAATCCCTCGTTCTTCTTCTTGTCTTCACTCTTTTGTCAGAGGAAGAGTCATTTTTCTCACGACTGTCTGTTCTGCAGGTATTCTCAATTCAAACTTAACCCTTTCACAGCACAGCTCCAGTCTTTATGTTCTTGGATTTACTGTCACTTTCCAGAAGATTCTGAAGAACAAAAGCCGATTTTCTCCTTCAGAATCTACTGGAATGATCATGTTAACGGTTGAGAAGTTACAGGATGTTAAAGATTTTGTGTTGAAGAGTCACCGGCGACGCCTCAGGTCTTAAAGTAATGCTAAACAAAATATAGCAGCTAAAAGCTGACTCATACCTTCTAAAAATAGGTTTGTAAAGTCAGCCAGACACAGGCTGAAAATGGGCAAACGTGGCCGTACATGACGACAGGCGGCCAGACGACACCCGCATAGAGAGACAATGTTATGCTCTTTCTTTGAGTGGAGTGACAGGTCGTAGCAAACACGTATATGACATGCATGCTGTGCATCTGCCATGTTAATCCTGCAGACTGCTCAATGCCACATGAGTGCTGGTCATGTCAGAAGTCTATACTCCTTGGCTGTCCCGTACAGGTCTGCCCAATTTTTGGGCCAAATGAGCCTCAAAGGAACGGAAACACACCTGTTCCCTTTTAAGATACACCTTGAACCAGCAGCTTCTGTGTCCAGCCTCAACCCGGTCCACATGCGTGTGACTGTCGCTTGAATTTGTTTTAGTGTTAGTGGTCATTCAGTTCATTCAGGCCTGCGACGCACTGACGTTTGACCCCTGCCCTCACCCAACAGTAGCTGGGCTTGCTCCATGACCTTCTGACCCTGGGAGGGGATAATGAATGGATAAAGTCTTTCCAGATCTTTTCTGTCCCATCTGGGAATGAGCTAACACGGTGTCATCACTGCAACCGTCCAACAGGGTGGGATGAGTTCACAACTGTCAGCTTTGGCTCCAATGTCATCTTCAGTTTGATGACTAGATACGGTTCTACACCAGGGCTGGGCAAACTACTACTAGACTACTTAATCTGGCCCTCCAAACTGGAGTAAACCATTTTGATTGTCCGAATTACCTTTTATTTTCCCTGCAGTTCAGGCCTCTCCCCATAGCCGGTGCAGTACAGATGAATTCATCTTTGCTCAGGGACAGAGTTGTTCTGCATTCATGCAGTGTTTGAAAGTTTGTTGTTTTCCCAATATTCATGTGGGATTCATTTCTCCAATTATTCCTACAACACATGAACGCAGCATTTCTCTGAGGGACATCAACCCATTGGGGAAAATGGCACAAAAATAATTCTCCTAAATGTTCTGTTTTAAAGTAATTTTCGTTTAAGATTTCGACATGTTTTTGTCGTGTTCTTTCTTTCTCTCATGAGGTGAATTACCAAAACTCCATAGATCTGCTCCTGGTCCGGCCCTTCAGTCCCAATTTAGAGACCTTTGAGTGAGAACGTTTGCAAAAGGAAAACATCCTAAACTCTCAGTCAACGCGAGTCAAAGTCAAGTTTGAAATGTTTGCAGCTGAAAACTCCTGTATTCTGCAATAAAAGGGGAGAACAGTTAAAAAGCTGACTTTATTTACCTGAGTGTCGTTACTCACAGATAAGATCAATGATTTACAAGCAACAGGATGGATTGGGTTGTTGGAAGCATGATCACGGCCTTCACACACAGTTGAGCAAAGCAGTGGAAAGACGAGCGTGTCTAAAGAGCCTGAAGAGTCTTCTAGAAAGTCTTCAGATGAACTACGTCTTCAGGGTTCAGTAAACACGCTGCAGTCTGGGTAAATGAGGCCCTGGCGGCATCCTGTGCATTTCCATGAGCTGCACCGTGGAACATTTGCTGCTGATTAGATGCTGGGTGCGTGTCCCCACAGGGTGAACTCCCATGACTCTCCATGTTACGAGTGAGGCTGCTGCTGACAGTCTGACTTCTGTTTAATGCAGGAGCAGGGCAGGGAGGTCTGCTTTTCTACACTGAACTGTGTTCTCTCTGCAGATGAAATCACCAACAGCTTCCGGCGCTACGGGCACCTGGTGGTGGACTGGCCCCACAAAGCCGAGAGCAAGTCCTACTTCCCCCCTAAAGGTACTGACAGCCTCTACTGCGGTCTGTGTGCTTGGAGTTAACACAGTAAACCTGTTTGGAAAAGTCAGCCCCCCCCCGATCCAGAGCGCTGCACGCCGCCCACAGGCCTGAGATCTGCGGCGTGCTGTTCCAGAGATTAAAGCAGAGGAGATGACTGATGTTCAAACAGTGATGCTCTGCATCTCCGTCATGTCCACATGAGTGAGAGGATTCAGTCTGAAGTGTGTGTGGGTGTGTGTGTGAATGAGTCTATGGCGGGGAAAGGACACCGTGTGGAAAGAAGAGCACTTGTTTGACGGTATAGGATCCAGGCGTCCAGCCTTGCTGTTGGATTCCTGATTCAACCACGATAGTTTAGGGTTGAAACCAGAGGTGGGGACTCGAGTCACATGACTTGGTCCCACCTGTGGTTGAAACCATCGTTCACACACGTGGTGTGATTGTCTGTTTCCATGTGGAGGAGAACAAAGTCATTATGGAGTGGGTTGAAGAAGAGCTCTCCTCCCATCAAACACGGCTGTCATCTCTCTGCTTCCCTTTAGATGACTCATACTGGGACTTTGGGACGGGGAAAGGCGGTTTTTGGTTTGATTTGTGGGGAGGAGAGCAGCCAGAGGAGGAATTTCAGAGCGATTTAGGCGTTTCCTGCAGCCGTTAATGCTTGACCCCTCAGAAACGCTGCGTCCGTCTGTAGCAAGACAAAAACAGCAAGAGAAGCACAACTACAAGTCTGGGGTGTTGACTCCGCCCCCACGCTTGCATTTTCACACACTGCACCAACACTGATGGATCTGTGGAGGCTACAGCCCACACCAGGAACGACACAAAGAAACCTCCTGAGGACCCAACATTAAGTAGAAGTTAATCCAGAAAACATGGTTCTAACTTTCAAACAGAATAGTCTGAATCTGCCTCTCGTCTCCTATGGAGGAATGTATCGCTGAGACTGATCTTAATCTAAAAATCCAGGAAGCTGCTGCAGACTTCATCCCTCTGAGTCCAAACCAAAACGACTGACAGGAGACGAGTGTCTTCTCTGACCTCTCTCAAGCAGAAAGCTCAGTTATCATAATGCAGCAGTATAAGAACATGCACTTTAAATGTAATAATGATCATTTCACTCAATAGTCTGACATGCGTGCATGATGGAGGATTGATAAAACACAAAAGACCTCTTAATTGTCATGTCAGAGGTGGTTAAAACATTTTAAGACTGAAACATTTTTTACAGAAGAACTCATTACTAGTACTGCCGCTGGACTGCTTTTAGCGCTCAAGCTAACACAGAGAATCCAGTTGATTTCTGACTCAAAAGAAACTGGTGTAATTTGTTAGTTCTTTCGTGGCCTGGTGGCAATTGATCGGTAGACCAGCACCGGCCTGCGGCCCGGTGGTTGGGGACCACTGTTCTAGAGCACCAGGTGAGCCTGTAGAGTGAAGATGTTCAGCACCTGAACGGGTCGACCTCCACCAGGAGCATGTGACGGAGATATGACTGACTGCAGAAGAAGCAGACTGAGCTCATGTCACTCAGGTTACATTGAGCCCACCTGAACTTTTGTTTGACATGTTATCAAAATACTATTAAACAGAAGACGAGGATCTGACAGTGTGAGAAGAGTCTGGAAGGTAATGTAGCACAAGAGAGAAAACGATTGGACAAGGTCATGTGTTCAGGTACACACCATGTCTATTAATAGTCGATTGAGAATACTACAGTTTAAATGGTTATTGCGTCTATAACTAAATAAATATATATAAGAATGTACCAGAGGTTTGTGTTAAGTGTGGAGAAAAAAGACATTAAAACATTGTATGTGAGAGTTTTTTTTAGAGGAAGTTGAACTCACTATAGAAAAAATAATCTCAAAACAACTCACATTGAGTCCTGCCTTATTCCTTTGGCTATGTTTACAGAAAAACATAATTTTAGGAAAACAGAGACTACATTTATAGATATCAGTTTGTTGAGGGCTAAAAGATGTACGGCACAGGCTTAGAAGAATATCCCAGTGGTTTAAGCAAATATATTATTTATATAATATTATAATATATTATATTGCCTTCCTTCAGAAAGAATAATGTATATTCCCAAAACCAATTAACACTGCTTTGAGGAAATTTTGGGATCCTTTATCAATTATATTAAAACTCTAGACTCAACAGATGATCCAACAGGTTTTTGATTTCAACTGCTTAGAATTTTATGACTTCAGACTACAAGTGAAGGATTCTCTTATCTAATATGAGTATCAGATATCAGATGAGAGAAGTTGTGTTCATTGTTGTGTGTTGTTGTAGATGTGGTTTATGGCTAAAAGTGATACGATTCAGCCTCTTATTTTCACAAGAAAGATGATACAAATATTGAAGTGTCTGTGTTATGACTCGTTTTTACTAATAATAATACTATTAAATACTATAATAATACTATTAACTCTTTATTTCAGAACTGTGAGAAGAGGGAAACAAAGAAACCTGAAACCCGTTTTGGATCTAAAGATTTCATTATTACAACTTACCTAGAAAAAGATGCTTTAGAATTGTCAAAATTATATTCAAGGTTCAAAATAGTTAAACAATGTATATACACAAGTCTTGTTCTAAAAAACCCATTCTGCCTGTGGTCCCAGATGGTTCAAATGTGAAAACAGCTTATTGACCTTTGAAATGGCAGCAACTACCAGTAGGCTCCTTTATGTGACAAGCCCTCTAGTGGTTACCAGCTGAACTGCACCTGGTTTCAGTAACTTTTTTTTTCTTTTAGAAATGTTGCCTTTTCTTCTGCCAATTACCTTGATCAGGTGTGTTTTCCCGCTTCTAGGTTACGCCAGGTTCACACTGGACACGGCCGCGCGGCTTCCGCTCCGCTCTTTAGTTCACACCAGACGAGCATTTTTCCGCGGCGGTCCGCAGGCGCTTCTGCTAGAGCTTTTTTTGTCTTTACCATCATGGTTGATAATTTCATAACCTAAAGACATTAACCCATGTTTCTGCTAAGAAGAACTGCTCTATGCCTCTCTGCTGTTGTGTTACACCCAAAACCCCGCCCACCCGCTCTGTGCGTCTGTGCGTGTGCGTGTGTGCGCTCGCAGGTGTGTGTGTGTGTGTAAATTAATAAATCCAACAAACGCACAGATAGAAGACTGTGATGGAATGGCCAGTGTTTATCTTCTTTGATTCACGTCACTTTTCAACCGTTGACCCGATCATTCCAGTGGATTCTGAAGAGCCGCTTTTCTCCTTCAGAATGATCGAGTTAACGGTTGAAAGGTGTCAGCACGTTTTCACCGACAGAACTCTTCAGCACAGAGACAGAATCTCTTCCTGGGTGTCGATAAACACCTGGAGCAATGAAGCTCTGCTCCAAATGTTTGTGACCCATAATGAGCTTTTATGATATTATCTGGTCACTCGGTGTTGGGAGAGCATTCTGTTTGTCGTTTAGTTGTTTTCCAGCTGGTGTGAACAGAAAATGACACACACAGTTATCTCTTCTGGAAGCACAAACCATTGTGGTTTTGGTTTCAGAAACAACTGTCTTGTTTGTCCTTGAGGCTCTGAAGGTCAAGGAGCCACAGGTTGTTGCCACAATGCCTTATATTGTAATTGAGCCAATCACAAGACCTCGTACACATGGTTCAAAGTAAGTACAGGAGGTTCACAGTACTGAGTTTATTACAGGAGCCTCCAGGACGGCGGAGATCTGAACACGGGTTGCATTGGTCCACGAACAAAGAAGCTTTCTTCATGTGAGGTTGCAGGAGGAATGATTTCTATTCAAGGTATCAAGAGTTGTGGTGTGCTGCACATCCTGCATATAATGATGCGTTTCTGCCCACTGTACTGCGACTCGCTGGATATTTTCTCTTTTTCTGACCGTTCTCTGTACAGACTAGAGATCGTTGTGGGTGAAAATCCCAGTAGATCAACAGTTTCTGAAATCTTCAGACCAGCCAGTCTGTCAGCAACAACCACAGTTCATAGTAGAGTTGTGCCAAAATGTCAGGATGTGATATTTAGTCCTGTGATTGATTCTCTCTGAGTTCCCACCAAGTATCAATCTTTTATTTTGGTTAGAAGAGGCTGTAAAATGTTATATTCATCATATACATTTTTTCTTCTGTTGTTCACAACAATTCTGCACTAAATAATGACACTGTTCATCATGTTTACTATTGTTAACATGGAATTTCACAGATAATTCCAACTCAACTGGTGTCAATGTTTGTCACAGACAGGATTACTGACCTCAGCAATGCTGCACAAGAGAGTCTATTATTTGTTGCACTAAATAAGACACACAAGTTTTTATTATGATTGTGTTCAAACTAAAAAAATAAATGGGGATGTATTTTTCTAAAAAATGTGTTTTTCTATATATTGTTAGTTATTAGCAGGGATGTAACGCTTCAATCAGGCCGAGATTTGATTCACATTTTAGAGTCACAATTTCAATTTTTTTTTATTTTCATTTTTTTTTTCCCAACTCAATGAATTAAAGGTATTTTAAGGCCATACATGTTTTCTTTTTGCCCTTACATCAAACTGTTTTCCTACTATCAGAGAGGATTCATTACAAATAAACAAAGATACACAACATTGAAATGATCCCAAATCCTTTCATACTCGGTTCATGTTGTGCTCTATGTGACGGACAAAAGTTACAATGTTTTTAAATATAAATATTGACACATGCACTATAGAAAAATACTCGACCATCACTACATGCAATGTTGTTGGTCTGTCATTTAACTTGAACAGAAACATAAAATGAACTTTTGGTCCTCTCTGCTCACAATAACAGAAATATTTGTGTATTTAAACATACTTTAGAATAAAAGACATTTTCTAGAGAAAAATCATAAACTTTAAAAAACAGCATCTCCATGTTCTCCACTGAGTTGTTGATGGAAGACCGAGTCTTCAGGAACTGATCAGTTAGTATTGATCTGCTCTTTAGAGCTTCTCTCAGGTGTCTGGATAAGTTGGTTGGAGGAGGATCTACATGAATTATTTTCCTGCAGACTCTAAATTCTTCCTCTGTATTATCAAGTTTCTCTGTCTTTAAGGACAGACCGCTCCCCAACCGCACGCGCTCAGCGCACCCCCACCCAGTGATTCCCAGCCCTAGTTCAGTCACTTCAACCACCTTTCAGATTGATCTGCAGCAGATCGTCCTGATATAGTGGCTATATCAATACAGTGGGTTGCTGTCATGTGATTGCTTGATTAGAAATCTGTGTTATCGAGCAGCTGGACAGGTGTGGTTAATGAAGTAGCCAGTTAGAGTATATATTAAAGTCGCGGCCGGATGAGGCTGTTACAAAAGCTCCATAGAGAGTTTCTGAACATAGAAGGAGGCGTGTGGATGTGAGCACGCTCTCCTCGTGTGGATGTGAGCACGCTCTCCTCGTGTGGATGTGAGCACGCTCTCCTCGTGTGGATGTGAGCACGCTCTCCTCGTGTGGATGTGAGCACGCTCTCCTCGTGTGGATGTGAGCACGCTCTCCTCGTGTGGATGTGAGCACGCTCTCCTCGTGTTCTCACCCACAGGTGTTGCAGCAGCAGAAACTGCATTAAACTAATGAGCCAGAACTGTTCTTGGACACTTGGAATCTGATTGTACATGTATTTTCTGATGGTTCTGTCTGGCTTCAGCCCACAAACACAGTCCTCCCTCTCCTCTGTCATGTTCCTGAAACAGCCTCATCGCCTGACCTTGGAAGAAGCCTCGGCTCTGGCTGCTGAATAATTCATCTGCAGTTCTTGTCTAAACTCTTTCTGTGCACTTTGCAAGGACATCTCCAGGCTGTCCTCCAGATGCAGACGGACCTGTGGTCTTCATCCATGTTGCGTTTCCTTCAGTCTTCAGCTGCTCAGCACCGTCCTGCTTGTGCTGAACAGGAAGTCCAGAGTTAAAGACGTTCCATCCATAGGGTGTAAAATGATCAATAGTTTGACAGAAATAAACTCAGGGTTTGTGCACAGTGTCAGAAGGGTGGTTGAAGTGATGGTCCATGATTCTGTCTTTCAGGCTACGCCTTCCTGCTGTTCCAGGAGGAGAGCTCTGTCCAGGCTCTGATCGACGCCTGCATTGAGGAGGACGGCAAGCTTTACCTCTGTGTTTCCAGTCCCACCATCAAAGACAAACCGGTAAGAGGAGGCTTTATCTGCTCCACACACAGAAACAGTTTTAGGAGGAATGTAGCCACACAGACGGAACCAGCTCACAACGGCTTCCAGCTGCTCTGCAGTTTTCCATGACATAAACATGTTTTTGGTGAATGTTTTTTCCCGTCTCAGGTCCAGATCCGTCCCTGGAACCTGAGCGACAGTGACTTCGTCATGGACGGCTCCCAGCCTTTGGACCCCCGCAAGACCATCTTTGTTGGAGGTGTGCCTCGACCTCTGCGTGCAGGTGGGTCCCTGGTGTGAAGCCAACGTTTTCTCAAAGCCTCTGAAGTGGTCTCATAACTTTGACTGGCATGGAGCGCGGAGGCCGGAAAGTAGTCCCCGTGAGGGAAGTAATCCTGGTCTTGAGTTTCTGGGAAGCCCGCCCAGTGGTCATCATGTTAGGAATTCATGCTGTAATGGAAGATTCAGCCTCTGTGTTCCTGGGATAAACATTACTTGCTCGTCTGCAATCCGACCCAAGCTAATTACCCCCCAGCAGTGTCTGCTGCTGTGCTGGATAAGATGAACATCATTTACAACATTTTACAGCAGAAGTATCTACAGCAGGTGTTATGAGAGGCTTTCCTGCTGCAGAATAACAACGTTCTTCCTCCTCTCCCCCTCCAGTGGAGCTGGCTATGATAATGGACCGTCTGTACGGGGGGGTTTGTTACGCCGGCATCGACACGGACCCTGAGCTCAAGTATCCAAAGGGAGCCGGCCGCGTGGCCTTCTCCAATCAGCAGAGCTACATCGCTGCAATCAGCGCCCGCTTTGTTCAACTGCAGCACAACGACATCGACAAGAGGGTGAGCAGGTCCAGCAGCATCCCCGTCACGCCTCACTGAAGTGGTCTGGGTCCTTCCCATCCAGCTGCTGCAGACGTCTCACATTCAGCCCAGCTTTCATTAAAGAGCCGGGCCGGGCCGGGCCGGGCCGGGCCGGGCCAGAATGTGGAATCATTCCAGCCTTTGGCTGCTGTGCTCCCAGCAGATGTTTCACGTGTCATTCACATGGAGCAGCTTTAATTATTGCAGCTCCCTAGACTTGAAGATGCACTCTGGCTGGAGCGCAGTCGGATTATTTTAAGCTGAACAGCCAAATGCTGAGGAAGATGGTGACTAAGAAAGACCTCTGCATGGCGGGACTGTCTGGCTGCCCCTCCATAGCCATCACCATTTATCATTAGGGGGGGTTGGAATATCAAATTAGAACAGTGTGGAATGTATTTAAAGAAAAGCAGATTTTGCCCTTATTGATAATAGGTGTCTTTCACTATAGTTCTCCCAAAGTTTATCCAGTGAAAGCTGCTGTCATAGTTTATTTAACAAAACCCCTCCTGTATATTCATCTCCACAGTGACCATAACCCCCCCATGACCGTTGACCGTTCCAGTTTCAAATGATTCTTCAGGAATCCAACACATGTTGAGATGAAACAGTGACTGGCATCAAGTCTTTCTCCTTAACCTTTAACACCGGAGCTCCAGTCTTAATGTTCTTTGATTTACTGTAACTTTTCAACCGTTAACATGATCATTCCAGTAGATTCTGAAGGAGAAAAGCCTCTTTTCTCCTTCAGAATCTACTGGAATGATCGTCTTAACGGTTGAAAAGTTACAGAACGTTAAAGATCAGTGTTTAAGTGTCCCCGACCACACCTCAGGTGTTAAAGGGTTAAGAAAAGAGTTTACTAGAACTTAATAATTCACTTTACCTCTTTTTCCAGGTGGAGGTGAAACCTTATGTCCTGGATGACCAGATGTGTGATGAATGCCAGGGGGCACGCTGCGGGGGGAAGTTCGCCCCCTTCTTTTGTGCCAATGTCACCTGTCTGCAGTACTACTGCGAGTACTGCTGGGCCAGCATCCACTCACGTGCCGGTCGAGAGTTCCACAAGCCGCTGGTGAAGGAGGGCGGCGACCGCCCCCGACACGTGTCTTTCCGCTGGAGCTGAGAGGGGAGGGTCTGGGGGGGGTCTGCCCTACCCCGGTGGGACGACAGAAGCATAAAAAAAGAAAACTCCTGCTGCCCAGAACCGGCTCAGCAAGCCCCCCTCTCACAACGCCTTCTTCCCCCCCCCGTGAAAACAAACATAAAACAGAAATCATCACATGCACAAGACTGTGTTGAAACCACACGGCTCTGAGCTCCGGCTCAGGTTCCCCTCTGAAGAAGCTTTGTAGGGAAAGGACATGCAAACTCCTTTAGCTTAGACTTTGCACTTTGGCACAAGATCTCACTAGAAACACCTGCAGGACGTGAACACCTGCACGATGGTGAACACCTGCGGCACGGTGAACACCTGCGGACGGTGAACACCTGCGGCACGGTGAACACCTGCGGCACGGTGAACACCTGCGAGACGGTGAACACCTGCGGGACGGTGAACACCTGCACGATGGTGAACACCTGCGGCACGGTGAACACCTGCGGCACGGTGAACACCTGCACGATGGTGAACACCTGCGAGACGGTGAACACCTGCGGACGGTGAACACCTGCGGCACGGTGAACACCTGCGGCTGGCGATGGTGAACACCTGCGGACGGTGAACACCTGCACGATGGTGAACACCTGCGGACGGTGAACACCTGCGGCACGGTGAACACCTGCGGCACGGTGAACACCTGCACGATGGTGAACACCTGCGGACGGTGAACACCTGCGAGACGGTGAACACCTGACTGCTTTCAGTTCCCTGTTCTCTTGACTGGTGGGTGGTACATCTTGATTGGCCCCTCCCTTTATTGAAACATTTGTGGTTTCAAATGAATATTTAAAAGAGAATATCTTTATTTTTTGTTTTGTACCTATCTAGCTATACATAGATAATTTAAATTGTATGTTAAAGAAGCATGCACTTATTTTCAAAGGCTGTAGCTTTGTTGCCCCTAGTAAAAAAAAAAACTTACCAAAGGTAAATAAGATAAATACTAACAGAAAAGCAGAATAGGTGGCATAAAAATGTAGCAAAATGTAACAGCTGTCTGTCAGTATGGGCTTCTATATATTGCCCAGAAAAAAACAACATGGTTTGGTTCCTGATTTTGACTCCGAAGATAATAATACCTCATGCACACAATCAAATTCATTCACCTTCAATTTGGAAGTCTTTATTTTTTGATAAAATAGCAGATTTTTTACTGTTCTATAAATGTGATGCTGGAAAAGCTTTGCTGCTGAATTCATGGTACAAGCATACCATTAGTACTTTTCTCTGGCTGGAGTGGAAAAGGATAAAATCCAATGTAGACAAACAGACCGCCGAGCTGCCTGACGCTCAGAGGGGCCCTGGGGGGCCCCAGCAATGACAGCTGTCTTTGTGGTGGGGGTCAGGGTGTGCATGTTTGTTTTCAATCAGGTTACTGCATGCAATAGACTTTTAGCATCATACCTAATATTCAATTCTGCCCATGTTTGCACAACACCCGATAGCTGAACCTGCACCCAACTGGACAGTGGAGTAGGAGGTCAGAGGTCAAGGCCAGGCTCACCGGGTTCACAGGGAGGTAAAAAAAAAAACAAGTGAAATGTAGGATTACCATTTAAAAACTGTCCAATAGGTGAAGTACTTTTTTGCAGTGATTCTTGATATAATTGTGCAATTTTTTTCTACCGTATGTAGTTGGATCTGAGTATGCCTAGAACTGTGATTCGCTTTAACTGTCGTTAATGTCCGACATAGAAGTCCTGTGAAACTTCATAGCTAGTGTCTGCACACGTATTATGGTCTGTTGTACACGTCAGTGCGCACACATGCAGACGCCGCACAAACACGCGTCTGAGCTTACGGGGAGGACGTGGGAGATTCTGGGTTTTTGTTGTTACCTGTTTGTAATGAGCTGGAGTGGAGACAGCAACCAAAGAGCTCTGCTGCGTGCTGAGTCATCACAGAGGGGCTGTTGGGAGGCGGGAAATGAACCGCTGAAGCTACTGAGCCCCGCGCATGCTCTCACTGGAGGGGGGGGTCAGGAACATGCAGATGTGTGACCTGAGGGTTTTCTTCTTTTTATTTTTCCTGCAAAGCTTGAATGAATTGCTCTGCTATAAAGTAGATGGATTTGGATTTAGCAGAAGGAGCAATCTGGATATAGCTGGGGGTGGGCGGGGCGGGGTGGGCGGTAACCAAGTGACACTGGCTGGGGTTTTGCATGACTGCATGTTGTTGCCCCCCCCCAGCTGTGGGGTCTGATGCTGGAGCCCCAAAGTCTCCGCGTTCTTTCACCTTCTTAGTCGTAAACTGTTTTTCCTGCTTTTGTTTGTTTGTCTAAATGAAACTTAGAGTCTAAAAACCAAGAATTCTGGGTGTTCTTGTGACTTCTTCTCTCCCCCTTCTATGTTTCTGTTGGTCTCTGTGCACTACACTTGGAACGGTTTAGCATGCTTTCTGACTGACAAGATTTCTTAATACCTCAATTTTGAAATATATAAAGAGAGAAAATATTTTATAAGATTACTCAGAAGCCTATATTAATTTAAATCTTTCAGAGAGATGACTTAAGTGGATTTATTTTTATGCCTTTCCAGTTCTTGTTTGGAAGGCATGAACTGAAGGAGCTAGAGCTTTATCACTAATAATCATGGAGGTAGTGGGAGGAGTCTCTACTTGATGGCGGTGGAGGCCGGCGTGAGTTTCCACGGGTTCAGAGGAAGTCAATTATCAGGTGCTCGGAGCGGAAACGGAACACCTTTTCTATGTTTCTAATCAATCATTTATTATACTGACCAGAGTTGTGGAAGATCTTCTGTTTGTTATTTTTTTAAAGAGGTTTTTTATTTCCTAAAGTGCGTGCTCCCTTTGGTTTTGTACACAGCGGCGCTAAAAGCAGCGTGGTGATTGGTTGCTCTGAGAGGAAGCAGACGTGGGGGCGTGGGGGCCACAGAGGAGATGTTCTCTAGACTGGAGACGGAAAAAGGGTTTTAACCGATTGTGAAACTTCCCCACACCCCCGGTGGCCGCCTACTTGAATTAGTCCCGTTTTAAGGCCAACAGCCTTGATCCTTTCTTGTTATGTGCAATACTGTTTGTACTGTTTGTAGAAAAGAAGAAAACAAGAAAAAAGAGGCAGAAATCTTTATGGCAGAATAATTTTCATTGCAAGCATTGTGATTCACTAAAAATCATTTTCTACTGTGTATTTACTTACTACTAGCATCCTCCAGTAGTGATGTAGCCTTTGTACTGAGAAATTTTTATTATTTTTAGAAAGTTTTGCTAAAGAAAAGTAATTTAAACATTTGTGTTTTTTTTTTATTTTTATTTCATATTTTTCTTTATAGAACTTTTGTCACACCATACAGAGGGGAAATTTTCATAACTGGTCAATGTCTTTATTATTTTTATTTTTTTACTTGGAATAAATTAATTTAATGATTCTTTCAATAAATGTTGTTTTTCTTCATCTGCTCATGTTTTCATTTTTTGAAGCTGAGAAAACCTTTGTAATATTGTTACTAAAGTGTCTGGTTTGTTAAAGAGCTAAGCTTAACGTGTGTTGCTTACGTTTGTGTGAAAATGATCTAGAAAACAAATAAAAAAAAAGTACTCAAGAAGCAGGTTGATGATGTACAAGTGATTTGTAATGTAGTATGAAAATGAATGGAATAAAACAAAAAAGGCAGAATGTGGAGCATCCTTTCAGTGTGTTGTGATGTCATTGTGGCCAAAACACAACATTTAGTTCTGGTTCTGTAACTTTAGGGTCGTCCTTTCTCACAGAACACACATGAAACCTCCAGCTGAGCAGAAGAACTTCTGTTTTCATTTTTTAAAACTAGTCTAAGTGTACTACAAGTATACTCTGCCTATACTGGACGTGGTCTGTAAGGGGATCCAGTTTTGTTCATCCATAGATGAACAGTTTTGTTCATCTATGGAGGTCACCAGCCCTGTTCCTCGTGAGCTTCCGTCCTGCTCGTTTTGGAGCTAACTCCACTTCAGTAGAAGCTGATTATCTGGATTCAATCATCCCAGTTTCTGATTGACTGAACGCAATGTTTGTAGAAATCAGTTTGAGTTTGCATGTCTAAGTTCTTCTGATTGAAAGCATTGATCTGCTGGGTTGATCATTGCTGCTGTTCCTGGTCTGACTCCACAGCCTCTGGAATCTCCAGGAGATCAGCTCAGCTTTGTTTCCGTGCAATCTGAAGTAGGACACTGGCTCTAACTTCAGTTTCTGAAGAAAACCTGAGGCTGGGCGTTCAGAACGTCTGCAGCTGCTTCACAGACAGAAGTGACTGAACACAGCTGGACGATGCTGCAGCACGGCTCCTTCCTCCTGAACGTTTCACAGCTTGTGAACATACTTTGTGTTTGGTCCCCTCACGTCGGGTTCACACTGGACGCGGAAGCGCCGCGAAAGGGAGGCCGCCTCAAATCGGCGCCCATGTTAGCCTATGGCGTTGTTCACGCCAGTGTGGAGGGCCCGCTGTGCAGCGGATCGTGTCGGCGTCCGCTCTACTTTGTGTGCGAGCGATACGCGTCAATCCCGGCAGGAAGTCACATCAAGATACATGAGAAAATCCAGTTTTTCAAAATATAACCAATTTTTCACAATAAAATGTGATCATGTTTTTGTGTCTAAAAAGACTAGAGATGAAAGTAAACATACAATCGCAGCACACACACACACG
Source organism: Oryzias javanicus (assembly GCA_003999625.1). NCBI lineage: Eukaryota > Metazoa > Chordata > Actinopteri > Beloniformes > Adrianichthyidae > Oryzias > Oryzias javanicus. Next base: position 2,158,447 of record CM012451.1, on the reverse strand, counting down.
TGTGCGTGACCCCACACACACACACAGATCAAGGTGTGGACAGACTCCTGAGCGGGGCACGGAGCTGGATTTGGGTGAGAGGCAGAGAGAAGTTCCTCTTAGCAGAAACACGGGGTATATCTTTAGGTTATCAACTTATTATCCATGATGGCAAAAACAAAAAAATCTCTAGCAGAAGCGCCTCTGGTGTGGAAGCCGCGTGCGCTCCGCACTGCGGCGCTCCGCTCTGCGGCGCTCCCGCGTCCAGCGTGAACCCGGCGTGATGGATCTGTGGTCTACAGGAAGGTTTGGTTCATTATGGGTCTCAGCAAAGTTACAGATAAAGACTCGTATCTGCTTCTACTCGGCTCTATTTCCTCTCATTCTGCTCTGCGATCATTCCTTCTCTTGTATTTGATCCAATCAGACCAAGCTTCTACTGCCATAGGATTGGGGCTCTTCGTGCTGTAAAGGATTGTGGGTAGAGTAGTTATTAAGGCTTGTTCAGAAATGTTTGTTCTGGTTGGCGTTCGCTCTTCTTTTTATGATACAAGAAGATGAGAAATATTTTCAGGACACCCCACTGGTTGATGAGTGACAGTCACCAAAACATCCTCCTCATTCCGTGTTCCAGAGCAGAAGTGCACAGAGTGGCAGGACGATGAAGGAAAAAGAATCCTGTTCTGTTCTTTTCCACTGAACTTGAGCCGTTACTCCTGGAGCAGACGAGCAGCTGGAAACTAGTCTCACTTTAACCTCTTCACTCCCCTTGTTGGGCCGGTACGAGTCTGACCTGGAGCTGCTGTCAGGTCCGTCAACATGTCCCTTAAGCTGAGCTTGAAGGGGAACACAGGAGAAACCAAGTTGCTTTGGTAAAGTTCCAGTCAAATTCAGGTGTGTGACCAACAAAGGAGTCTTGAAATCACCTGATCAAGTGCGCCATCTACTGAGGACAAAACGAGACGGTTCCAGAACTTCAAAGGTTTGCAGAATTTATTACAATTCCACCATCATAAAGAAAAAGCAGCAATTACAGAAATATGTACAAGTCTACAATCCTTTTAAAATACTTGTGGTGGGCTCCAGGAAGCCCTCTGAACTTCCTATGACAATGAAGGCTCAACACTGAAAACTGAGTGGTGTGCAAAGAGGGCAGGAGGCCTTAAAGGAGCCACCTGCTGTAACTACAAAACAAAGGGACCTCCATGCTGACCGACGCCAGCAGCAGAGAGGCTGGGCTAGAAGAACGGGGGGGGTCACATGGCTGTGTTTAAGGTACCGGCATACTTCAGGTCCCGCTCAGGGAGGGGGTCAGCTCTGCTAGTGCAGGGAGTGCATGAAGCTGTCCAGGTTGTACTCTGTGTCGTACTGCTGCTGGTCCCACAGCTCTCCCAGACCGTCGATCACAGACTTCATGGAGGACTTCCCTGAGGTGGAAGACGCCGGCTCTCCTTTGTTCTCCTTCTCGTCCTGCAATCACAAGCTCAGATCAACACTTTGGTGGAAGCTGGGCTCAGATGGAGTTTCTATGGCCCACCTTGTCCAGAGTGAAGAGGTTGAGGAGCTGGTCGGTGCCCATGCTCTGCATGCTGGTGTTCTCCTGGTTGATGACAGTGTTGGCGATGCTCATTTTGAACTTCTGCAGCCCCATGATCTTCTCCTCCAGCGTGCCCCGGGTGATCAGCCGGTACACGTTCACCACACGTTTCTGTCCGAGAACAAACCATGAGCAGTCAGAGGCTCCTGCTGAGCTTCAGTTTCAACCCACGGCGTTCTGAAGTGAAGACCGAGTAAAACAAACATCCAGAACAGCGACTGCTCGTTCTGGGGCTCAACCCTCAGCAGGGTTTGGTCTGGAGGTCCACAGCTCACCTGTCCTATCCTGTGGGCGCGGTCCATGGCCTGCAGGTCCCTCATGGGGTTCCAGTCGTGTTCCACAAACACCACGGTGTCCGCACCGGTCAGGTTCAAGCCCAGACCTCCAACATGGGTGGTTAGCAGCAGAACGTCAATGGACGGGTCGTTGTTGAACCTGGGCCGCAGAGAAGAGAAGGTCTGACGATTACGCCCAGAAAGACGGGAGTCCACGTGGCCGTGGCGCCTCGACGCACCTGGAAACGATGGAGTGGCGAAGGCCGGCCTGCACGCTGCCGTCCAGCCTCAGGTAGGTCACGGTGGGCATCTTGGGTTTGAGCAGGTCGTGTTCAACAATATCCAGCATGCTCTTCAGCTGGCAGAAGATCAGCACACGATGTTGGGCCACCACGGCTTCAGTGCCGCTCTCCGATCCTCCCCCGTCTCCCAGACCACAGTCCAGGAGCAGCTGAGGAGCACAAACGCGTCAGAACGTCCGCCCACGCCCCAGCAGCACACGCTGCTCCCGCCTTCACCTGTTTGAGAGCAGAGAGTTTGGGCGCGTGCTGGATGTCCCGCAGGCTGGAGTTCTGAGCTGCCAGCTGATCCGTGACCCGTTTGTATTCTGGGTGCTGTGGGGTCAGAACCAGGCTGGGGTGGTTACACAGTTTACGCAGGTACTGAAGCGCCTGGAGGAGAAACAGCACGGAGAGAGCAGCAGGATCAGAACGGATCAACAAACACACCAAGAGAACCGCTCAAAGGTGAAAGCAATTCATTGAAACATTTTAAACTCCAATCATTTTGATCCATGTTCAAAGTGTCTTAACTACAATGATGCCATTTTTAGACAAAAATCTAAGAATCTGTTTTAGTTGTGCCGTTTTAAGGACAGTTTTTAAGAGTTCATTAGAGACTGACCTGTGAGTTGTGGGTGGGACTGTTGGCACAGAGAAACCCCTCCCTATTGCTGAGAGCTCTCTTAACATTCTCTCCTACTAGCTTACAGCCCCTCACCCCTCAAACTAACATTAGCGCTGCAACAAGGCTGTGGGTGCGAGGTGTGTCCAAACTTTGGGCCTGTTCTGTACATTTCCTCCATCAGAAAGATGCTATAAGAACATGATTAAAACCATTTTTCTGGGAGAGGGTCTCTAAGAGGTTTCTAAATTTTGAGACAATTATTAAAGGAGCGACACGTAAAAAGTAACAAACACCTGTTTGAGTTGGAATATATGGAAGACAGGACACAACTCAAGATATACGATATTCTGCATCTAAAATTAAAGGTTTTTTACTGATAATCACTGGAAAAGGAGATAAATTGAATGTTTTGCTACACTGGGGCGGAGCTGTCAGAGCAGACTTTTCCTGGAGAGAGCTGTTGGCATCGATCTTACATCAGCACGTTTCCAACCGCTGGTTTTCGTGGGTATGGGAGGGGCTGCTGCAGACTGTGCAGGTTTTTAGAGGATTACTCTTAAATGCATGAATGGATCAAAATTCCACTTTGGGATTTTTTATGGTGAAGAATAAAGTAAAATGCATTTAAAACCTCAAAAAGTAGAATTTTCATGGTAGGACCCCTTTAATAAATGTGTTTGGAGTTCTAACAGTTTGGTAACACCACTGAAGTGGTGCTTATGAAGATCTTCATCAGTCAAGGTAATACTGTCTGCCCAAGTCAAATGTGGAGGAATATTGACCGTATTCAAACCTGAATACCACCCAAACCAACCAGGTCCTCCATCATCATCATCCTCCTCATCATCAGGAGGAAAAACTGACAGTGGACTTGTACCTGGGAAGCATCCCCACCGCTCACACTGTGATGACATCATTGCCACCCTCAGACATGTTTGACACAATCTGAGGGGTGTACAATCCACCTGACTGAGCGGATCTCAGGATGGGGCGGTCAGATTCTAATCAGAATCAGGGATGAATAAAGATCCTTACGATGAATGAACCTGTTGGTTTCACATCATAACATCTGATCACACTTTCCTGTAAATACCTGCTTCTAGTTCAACCTAAATGTCAAGCTCCCCCTGAGCTCCATGAAGTAAAGCCACCAGCACCTGGAAGACGTGTCCCGTGGCCTTCAGCTTGGGCTTCTCCTCCTCCTCAGTAGACGCCATGGAGATGCTGTCCTCCACGCTGGCCTTGGCTCTGGACTTGGCAAAGTCTTCATAGAGTTGAACCTTCAAACAACAAACGGAGCAGGATGTGTTTCATCAGGTTCTGGTCTGAAGACACACAATTCTTCCAATATTGTTTTGTTTTAAGGAGCCTCATTTAGCTGGGATCACAGGTAACATTCACCTGAGAAACAGAAACTGAACGTACCTGCAGGGGACTCAGGTTACAGTAATAGTCCTGAATAATTTTAGGAGGAAGATCCTGAAGGACATCCTCCTTCATCCTCCTCAGAAGGAACGGTAACACCTGTCGATGGAGAGCCTCCATGGCCAGAACACCTGGAAGAGACGGCTGCTTTAGTTCTTCAACCGTGACAGGGTCCTACAGCTAGCATGCTCAGCAACTCCAGCTTTACTCTCTTTTATCCTTTAGGAGCCGGAACATCTCACAGAACACTGGTGGGACGGGGACATACCTGCTTCCTGCTCCCGAGAAGAGCTTTTGGCGTCTCTGCTGGCGAGGATTGGTTTTCCGTAGCGAGCGGCAAACTGCCGTTCTGTTCCCAGAAAGCCCGGCATGAGGAAGTCGAACAGCGACCACAACTCCAAGACGTTGTTCTGCAGGAGAAGAGAACCTTAACCGGAGCGCAGGGGAAGCCACGCCTCCACTGCGCTGCGTCCAGCTCACCTGGATGGGCGTCCCCGATAAGATGAGTCGAAAGTTAGCAGCTAACTGCTTGATGGCTTTAGAAAGTTTGGTTTTCCCGTTCTTGATGATGTGACCCTCGTCAAGAATACAGTAATTAAATTTGATGTTTCTGGAAAGGAAGAAGGAAGAATAAAATGCAGGAGATGGATTCAAGCAGAAGGAACGGCTTTGGAGAAGCGCTCACCTAAAAAAGTCGATGTCATTTCGTACGACGTCGTAGGACGCCACGATAAGATTGTGCTTTTTCACCTGATGCTGCAACCTGAGGACGGAGGACACGTTCAGACCCCACGAAGCCGGGCCAGACCGGACCGGACCGGACCGGACCGGCAGAGGAGAGGACGACTCACCGCATGCGCTCGGTCGGGGGCCCCGTGTAGTGAAGCGGGTGGAGGTACTCTTTCGTGCAGAACTTTCCCACTTCATCCACCCAATGGCCAGTCAGTGTGGGGGGGCACACCACCAGAGAGGGGAGGGGGCTGCAGTCTGCAGCCTTAGTCTTGGTATATTCTTGTGCCCTGAACATCCCAGAAAACTGGTTTAGACCCTTCAGCGCGCAGATATCCATGCATCCCAGAATTAGTAGATTTGAGTATTAAAAGAGGCTCAAAGATGAATGATTGTTAAAGCTGGAGGGTCTTGAGTGACGCTGAAAGTTTGTACCTGAGGTAGTGATCTCCTGCCAGAATGCAGATGGACTGCAGCGTCTTACCGAGACCCATGTCATCACACAGGATCCCGTGCAGCTTGTATTTGTTCAGGAAGGACAGCCAGTTCACTCCATCCTGAAACCCAGACGCCGACCGAAGGAGCAGTGAGCAAAACCAGTTATACGACTCAGCAAAAACATTTAACCGAAAAACACATCAAACATTCAAAAGCTCCAAATGAACTAGAACCCATCACACACCTGCTGATACTTCCGGAGCTCTGCTTTAATCGGAACTGGAATCGGATAGTTTTCCAGTTTTCTACCATCCAGCAGCTGCTCCAGGAAGTAGCGCTCTCTGGCTTTCTGGCGAATCAGGTCAGCAGACATAGCTGGAGGGTCTGGAATACCAGCCTGAAAGACAGACGCAATAAAAAAACTGCAGGACAGGTGCTGCAGCAGCCCTGAGCAGACGGACAAACCTCCAGAGGCAGCAGGCGGATGAGCGTGGCGAAGCACTGGGTGGCCATGAACCGGATGCTGTCGCTGGGGTCGCTCATTCTCCCCAAAACGGGAACCACCAGCAGAACGATGTAGGGTATGATGTCCACCTCCAGCTGCTCCATGACACCTGCATGAGTGCGGTCAAGGACAGTGACCCAGAGGTTCTGACCCGCAGGAGTCCTGGACCACAAGGACTAGACCGTTCTCACTATTCTACTTTCTTACTGCACCAGAATAATTTGTAATTTGTAAGTTTGCAAAAGTTTGTTGCCCCCCCCCCAGCCGATCAAAAATGGAAATGGTTGTTATGGAGATAAAAGCATCAATTCAGAGTGGCAGCAGCAGAGGGAGGAGTCTGCTGCTGCTGCTGAGCCAGTGATGGTGGTGGTGAGGGAGGGGAGCGCCTGAGCGCGGTCCAAACACTTCCCTCAAGAACGCAAAGAACATGAGGGACTGTGGCGGTTACCCGGGATTCAAAGAGCTGTAGTTACAAACGTAACTTTCATCTTTAAGCTGGGCAACATAAACAGAGAAAAGGATACAGGCTAAAGCCTCGATGGCCCCTTCCTGTTTGGTGAAGTCATCGATGGCAGCCAACCACGGCAGAACGCACTCCAGGAAACTGTTCATGACCTCCAGAGTGGCGATCTTACTGAGCACGCCCACACAGCGAGCCGCCATGTGTCGCACCGCCGTGTACAGGTGCTGAAGGCAGTTGAACAGATGAGGTAGGTGCTGCAGTAGCTAACGGGGGATAAAGGTTAAAAATACGGTCAACATTTTAATCCAAATGTGACTGCAGTCGTTTAACATCAGCATCATACAAGATCCACGAGGCGGTCATGCTGTAACCGCGGTCTCACCAGAGGTCTGAGCTCAGCAGCCATGGCTCCAGCCATCAGCTCCAACACCTGCAGAGAGTTGACCAACTCCTGAGCTGCAGCATCTCCTTTCTCCTGCTGAGCTTGTCTGTCTGAACACAAGAACCACAGCAGCTCAGAGGACCAACCAGACATTCTGAGAGCTTCAGGAACTTAACAGACCATCATTTGGATCACACGTGTCAAGGTCAAGGTCCGGGGCCGAATTGGTTTAAAGTTTTAAAAATATATTTTAGAGCGTTCAATTAATGTTTATCCTGTTCGGCCCGTGACATAGATGTGTGTTTTGTATTTTGGCTCCTCGTGTGACCGAGTTTGACACCCCTGGTTTAGAGCCTTCACCTCCACTGATAAAAATTCAGTGTTATACAAATGAAGCAGTCAGATAAAGCCAAGCGTACCGATGGACTGACCCCCCTGCAACACGGTCCGTAGGGGTCCCACCGTGCTCTCCCAGAGGTACGGCAGACACTTCACCAGGTCTGCTCCAAAGTGCCTGGCAGACAGAACTCCGCCTCGCCTCGAAACGGCTTTTGTTCAGGGAAACATAAAGTCAGGTCAGGTCAACAGCAGAACATGAGCATGTCTTCCAGACGGACCGCAGCAGCCATCGGTACCTCGTCACCGTCAGAACCAATGGAGCTGCCAGGAGGAAGCTCAGACTGGGTCTTGGGGGCTTTAGGAGCCGGACCCCTCTTACTGGTGACGGCAAAAGCAGCCCGTTGGTGGCGGTAGAGGGTGATGATGCCCCGAGTTTTGTTGACCACATGATGCATCCCATCCTTTTCTAAAGCACCAACTTCAAATACAAAAACATGATTTGAAGAAAAGAACACTGTTAAAAAAATAAAAAATCCTCTTTGAAGTTACAGTAATGACCAAAAACAACAAAACTCAACATTTGCAGTTTTGACCCAATCAAACTTGTGTTTGGAAGTACTCTTACTCTTCGCATCGTCCTGTGCAGAAGGAACAGGGCAGGCTGCTGAGGGTGTGGCTGCAGAGTCCACACAGGCTGAGGAACAGAGGTTTTTGATGATCTTGGGGTTGGGGCAGGGTGTGCGTCCAGCACACTGTTGGAGGAGCTTAGCGATGAAGGAGGCAGCATAGCTCTGGATCAGAGTGTTCTCCTCCTTCTTCATGGTCTCCATCAGAGGTCTGATCAGGGGATTGAGTTTGTCTGGGAGGACCTGCAGGTTGATCACGGCGCAGGCGGCGAACATGTGGACACGCAGGTGCAGCTGCTGCCATTCTGAGCTGGTCTCCATCACCGTAGACTGAGCTTGCTGCCGTTTGCTGTTCAGCGCCGGCCACAGTTTGGTCTTCACGTTCAGACCCACAGTGGATTCAGTAAAAATAGTGGTTACCTAGAAAACAGCATCGACTGATGAATTTTTTTTTTTTTTTTAGTAAAAAAAAAAAAAAAAAAAAAAAAAAGATTCTCTTAACAAAGATCCATTCAGTCTACAAGCCCTCACCAGCTCGTTGGCCTGGTCGATGGTAAAAACACTACTACTGAAGCGATCCTGGAGGTCTATGCTGGCATCAGCCAGCAGGGTAATCAGCTGCTTGCACTCGTTCTGCATCCGCGTGAACGGGATTGCGATCTCATCGTAGTACAACTGCTCCGACAGGATGGCCAGAAGGCGAGGCTGCACCATGGAGGACACCACCTGACAGTCCTACAAGACAGGCGTGCTTAACCACAGAGGAAGCCGTCGTTTACTTTGACACTGAATGTGTCCGAGCTTCACCTTCTGCAGTGCAGCCCACTCGCACAGCACCAGCGCCACAGCGATGCGCTGCAGAGCAGACTTGGAGTTGAGGTGGAACAGCAGCAGCTGGGCCAGAGACTCTGCGGGCCGGATCTCCTGAGTTGCAGCATTCAGCTGAGGGTCACAGATGCACTTACACAGAGCACCAAGCAACCTGGACCACACAAGAGAAGGTCAGAACCGTTGGATGTCTGACCCCTTCTAAGGGAAGCAAGACCGTATGCTCAGTCAGGTTGAAAAACAATAGAAACTCACTTGGCTGACATGAGTCGGGCTCGGACCACCACATAGTCCCTGGTCAGCGGGTCATCTGCCACCGTCTCAGCTCCAGCTATGTACTCCTGAACCGTCTCCTTCACCTGACTGTTGCCCAGACGAGCTTTCACTCCAGCTTTGTCCTGCAGCAGTTCACAGTTCCATCATTGGGTCAAGGTCACGCTGCATTGGAAGTGCTGACTCAGCAGTGGAACAAACCCTGCCCATCATCATCATTCATTGTTTCAACTTGGCAAAAACCGCAATCATTTGCATCAACTACATTTCTCCTGAGTATAGTATAGTCGCCTGTGTTTATAAAGCTTCAATCATGTTCTGCATTCAGTGATGAAAACCTCTTTATTCTACATGTCCTTCAGCACACGCTTGAGGGCGGGATCTTACACACAACTGGTCCTTGTCCTAATACGAAGTAATGAAACTTTTTACAAGATTACAAACATTCAATTTAAGAGATTTAGAATTACATCAAATAAACTTGAAATGAATCAGCATTAAACCCTCCACTACAGTAAAGGGAATAGTTTCATAAACTTCTATTAAACAACCACAGATGTGTTAAAGACTCACTTCCATGAAAATTATTTTGTTAAGCATGTTCTGGCATTTTATCATAATGGCAGATAAATATGAAAAAAAAAGTACGATAAACTGCATTTCCGGGTATTTCTTCAAATCGTGAATAGTGCCAATATTTCTCACCATTTTTGGTGCTCCAGTTGCGGTAGTTTGGGGTGTGACCTGGCTGTAAGACTAGTCACATATCCCATTTTTTTAAATTTTCTTATAATAAAAAATAAACAACCAATCAATCAATCTCCCACTGTAACTGCACCAGGCTAGTACAGCAAAGAAAACGAATTATATCAAACAGTAGAAAATAGAATCTTCTTTTCCTTTGGGCTTTTCCCTTCAGGGTCTCCACAGTGAATCATTTTCCTCCATCTAAGTCTGTCTTCATCATCCTCTCCTCTAACACCAGCCACCTTCATGTCTTCATTCTCTGCATCCAGAAACCTCCTCTTTGGTCTTCCTCTAGACCTCTAGACTCAGCATCCTTCTACCAATATCTTCACTGTCTCTCCTCTGAACATGTCCAAACCATCTCAGTCTGACTTTATCTCCAAAACCTCTACCATGTGCTGTCCCTCTGATGGATTCATTCCTGATCCTATCCATCCTGGTCACTCCCAAAGAGAACCTCAGCATCTTCATCTCTGCTACCTCCAGCTCTGCTTCCTGTCTTTTCTTCACTGTTTCTAGTCCAACAACATGGCTGCTCTCTCCACAGTCTTGTACATCTTTCCTTTCATTTGTGCTGAAACTCTTCTATCACACATCACACCTGACTCTTTTCTCCACCCATTCCAACCTGCTTGCACTCTCCTCTTCACTTCTTTTCCACACTCTCCATTACTCTGTACTGTTGACCCTAAATACTTAAACTCCTCCCCCTTCTTATCTCTTCTCCCTGTAACCTCACTCTTCCACTTGGGTTCCTCTCATTCACACACATGTACTCTGTCTTACTGCGGCTAACCTTCATTCCTCTCCTTTCCAGGGCAAACCTCCACCTCTCTAGCTCCTCCTCCACCTCTCTGGCTCCTCCTCCACCTCTCTGGCTCCTCCTCCACCTCTCTAGCTCCTCCTCCACCTCTCTAGCTCCTCCTCCACCTCTCTAGCTCCTCCTCCACCTCTCTAGCTCCTCCTCCACCTCTCTGGCTCCTCCTCCACCTCTCTGGCTCCTCCTCCACCTCTCTGGCTCCTCCTCCACCTCTCTGGCTCCTCCTCCACCTCTCTGGCTCCTCCTCCACCTCTCTAGCTCCTCCTCCACCTCTCTAGCTCCTCCTCCACCTCTCTAGCTCCTCCTCCACCTCTCTACCTCCTCCTCCACCTCTCTAGCTCCTCCTCCACCTCTCTAGCTCCTCCTCCACCTCTCTAGCTCCTCCTCCACCTCTCTAGCTCCTCCTCCACCTCTTTAGCTCCTCCTCCACCTCTCTAGCTCCTCCTCCACCTCTCTAGCTCCTCCTCCACCTCTCTAGCTCCTCCTCCACCTCTCTAGCTCCTCCTCCACCTCTTTAGCTCCTCCTCCACCTCTTTAGCTCCTCCTCCACCTCTCTAGCTCCTCCTCCACCTCTCTGGCTCCTCCTCCACCTCTCTAGCTCCTCCTCCACCTGTTCTCCATGGTGATTCCTGTCTGACCTCATCAGTCAGTCTGTCCATCACCATTGCAAACAGGAAGATGGCTCAGAGCTGATCCCTGATGTAATCCCACCTCCACCTTGAACTCCTCTGTCACCCCGACAGCACACCTCACCACTGTCTTACAGCCCTCATACATGTCCTGCACTGCTCCAACATACATTTGGCAAAGATTTTACGTCGGATGCCCTTCCTGACACAACCCTCTGTATTTATCCAAGCTTGGGACCGGCACTATGAGACCCTGACTTGGGCCCCCTTGTGACTACATTAAACAGTAGAAAATAGAATAAATAATAGAAATTGTATTTTTAAAAAGTTCACAATTATACAGTAAAGTTTTGTCATAGAGCCGTACAGGTACACAAACATCACAATGGTAGAGACATTTTAGAAAACTAGATGAAATATCTAAATGAAATATCAATAATTATGGTGAAAAAGCAAATAAATTAAAATAATAATAATGTGAGAACAGTAGAGACATTTACTGGGCAACAATACTGATAATCTTTGTTTCTGATCAGATGGAGAACCTTTTTTGGACAAAAAAAAAAGTTGGGGACTCCAATAAGACCGACTTAACCAGGATCGTACCTTAGAGCGAGCCTTCACCTCCAGCAGCATGTTCTGGTCAATAGGAATGTGCGAGGCCTGCATCATGAGGCAGAGCCACGCCCCCATCCACGGACAGCTGGCTGCTACCACGTACTGCTGTGGAGCCTGGAAAAGCAGCTCCATCCACACCTGCACAGACGGCATCCACAGAGCTGAGCAGAAACCTGAGCAGCAGAAACCTGAGCAGCATTAACCGACGTTTGCCACTTTGCAGAGGAAGAAAGAGGAATAACCTTCTGTATGAGCTCCAGGATTTCCTCATGACTCTCCAGGATACAGGACTGAAAAATGTGCCGCAGCATATCTTGTATTATAGGGTTGATCCAGACTGCACAACTCTGAAAACACAGACAGGAAGTTTTATCCAACTACTGACCAAAACATTATAAAAGTAGATCCTACAAATGTTGAGGAAGTGCGTGGGTATTTCTGTAGACCTGGTCAGCTGTTGACAGCAGAGTGTAGAGAGTTTCCAGCGCTGCCCGTCTCACTGAGGATATGGTGTGTCTCAAGAACGGCCAGACTCGAGGAACCAGGACAGTGAGCGACTGCTGCATGCTGATGTGATACAGAAGACATGAGCATTTTCATGCTTCCTTTGATAAAATCATCAATCTGAAGTGCTGTCTTCCACACACAGCTCAGACCGACCTGCACTGGCGAACTTGTGGGTAGGTTAGCAGCGAGGACAGCAACGTCATAATACTGTTGGTAGAAGCTGTGAGGTCATCCAGGTCCAGAAGAGCATCCCATAAGGTGTTCACTATGGAGGGAACCTGAAAGACCCCGACATTAAAACCTCTGAACAGACTTGGAGGGATGTATGGAGAACTGATCTGACCTTATTGGTCTGGAGCTGCACCAAGCCGTCCACCACCGGGATGAGGGCGGCAGCTGCCACAGCCCTCACATCGTCATCCAAGTCCTGCAGACCCTCAGTGATGGCGGGGAGCACCCGCGGCAGCAGGACACCCATCAGGTCCTTACAGGTAAGAAAGAGGAAGGACGGACATCAACCCAGAGGAATCTCTACAGAAAACAGCTGACCTTTTCCAGATTTTATTGAGCATAAATTAAGACATTTTGTCTTTGAGTAAACAGAACAGCAGGCACCTGACGGACAGCCAAGGCATACTTGATCCCTAAGAGGCCTCCGTGACGGACCTCCCACTGATCCTCCCGCAGCAGCTTAAGCAGCACGTTCACAGTCATGAAAACGCCACTTTCACTCATGTGGCGCAGAGCTACCCCGAGTGTCTGCGCACACGTCTCCCTGACAGGAGCCACCACCTGCCAACAGGGCAGATGAACACCGCTAAAACACCATTTCTACATGATGATGCCAGAAACATGACCAGCGATGAAGCTCCTCCTACCTCATCGGAAACAAAATCCCCAAAGCGGTCCAGAGCAAAGACACAGAGCAGCCGGATGACCAGATCCTCGATCCACTCCTGGTGCTGCCGTGACATCTGCAGCCAAACGCCACGGTGAAGACTTACTGCCGGCTACAGAAAGGCAGAGCTCAAACATACCTGTTCTGCAGTGCTGCCCACCAGCTTCCCACCGGCAGCACCGTGGCTCTTCAAGATTTCCCTGAGACCTGTGCCGGCACCATGACGCACCTGGTTAAGAATAATTAAAGTTAACCTGGTTACATCAAAGATGATTTTACTGAGAATGTTACGTTGTACATGCTGGTGGTTAAAGAAGAGTACATTGAAAGCATTGATAGTTATTTTACCTCCCATGAAGGGTTGAAGAGGTCATTGCAGAGCTCTTCACAGAAACTCTCCAGAGGCCACTCATTGGACTGAAGATGACAGCAGAACATCAACTTCACTTAATAAAGCATCATCATGGTGGTGTGACCACACGTACCTCCTCCAAAACACTGGAGGTATCTGGAATGTTGTCAATCAAGACTTTTGGCTGTGTTGCTGGCTGATCAATCACAACGTTGGTGGTTTTCCTTCGTTTCTCCTCTGGTTCTCCCTCAAAACCGTCATTGCTGAAAGTTCAACAGAAACTTGTTATTTCCATTTCTTATTCAGTATTTCCATGCGTGATCTATTACTGATGAAGCTGTGTTTGCAGCAGCAAACAAACAGATTCAAACCTCTTTTCGTTGGGATCCACGTCTCTGGATCTCTGCTTTGCCACCAGTTTAGCCATCCTCTTTGCTTTATTCTTCTGACGGCTGCTCATGCCCACCCTGAACTCAGAGTCAATCAAATCTGCAGCTTGAATGGTCTGAAAACGTAAAAACACAAAAACACTTGACATCCTCTGCATAACAATGACAAGCTTTTGACCGTGAGAGTTTTGGTCAGTACAATTTTAGGCTCAAGCTGCTTGAATGTGATAACAGCTTCTAATCAGAACAGATAAGAACTAGAAATTAACCACTTTTTTGCTGTACAATTAAATCAGAAATGGTTTATTTCCAGCAATCAAGAGAGAATAAAACTTGACATTTCAAATGATAGATTGCTTATTTATATGATCCCACCCCTGCAGAAATGAATCTATTCTAATGATGTGATCTCAGCCTATGAATCAAAGAGAAAAAGAGAATGTTGAAATCCAAACTTTAGTGATTTGTCCTACATTTAAAATAAAAAAAGCTCTTTTCAGAGTTCAAATAGATAATCCATGCATTTTCTTTTTACCATAAACAACCAGTCCAAACAGGTTTTTTTTGGCCCAGCAGACAACTTTCTATTTCACCAGCAGCAAGTGAGTCATTGGTGGGATGAAAGAAGATAAATAAATAAATAAATAAAAGTCCAGCAGGTTGTTGCAATGTTTCCCACAGAACTAGTACACTGTATATGAACTCATTCACAGTTACACACGCTGATTCATTAACATATAAATCTAACTGGCCAACAACGTTGAAAATCCTCAAAATTCAAACAGAGAATCAGAAAGTGAATACTCCAACATTTCAAATAGTAAGACAGGGAAGGAGAAAAATGTTACAGATGTGAAATAGATCACGGAAATCGGATCATACTTTACCACGATGAAATACTTTGTTTTCTTAAACCTTTTTAGACCACAAACCGGTTTAATGTCAGACAATATTTTTATTGACTGATCTGTTCGAGGCTGAACTGAGCGACTGATTTCTATTTTTAGCTTTCAGTTTCACAAAAAATGTAAGTTTTACTTTTTTTCTGCAGCCCAGTACTGATTGTACCACGGACCGGTTCTGGTCGGCAGCCCAGAGACCACTGCTTTATGATGCACGAAATTCATTTCTGTCAAACTGAGCTGCTTTTCACTGAAAAGTGAGCACTCTGCTGTCGACGGAAAAAGACGAGTTGTTGCTTTGCAGAATGAACAGTTATGGGAAAAATTCTCAAAGGAAACCCACCAGATGGTTATGGGAACTGCAGCCAGCTGTGACTTTCACTCCTTGAGCTTTGATGACACTCGTTTGACAGGTATCATCGAGGTCCTCGTCATTGAAAAGCTCTTCTGTATCCATTCCAATAGCAGCACCCATGTCCAGGCCCAGCTTCTTCTGCAGAAGCTTCCTTTGACGGGCAAGGCGTTCCTTAGGGTCCATCTCACCTGAAAATCAGAGCCAGCAGGACAGGAACTCTGAGGTTCTTTGGAGAGAGAATTGCACTGCTGTTACCAAACAAGCATGAGCTGTAAGACTGAAGTACTCTGCAGGAAGTGAGGACATTTCAAAGGCCACAAATGAAAACAGGAAGACGACGATGATGCAGAGATTGTCATTTTTAAAAACGTGTGACAAAAAGAGAGTTCAGAAAACAAAGACGAAACTGTTCCACTAAATCAACAATTAAACCGATAGTCAATAGGAGACATTCTGGTCTTCATATAGACCACACTGGCTCTCCTCTTTTGGGTGGGATTCTCCATTTACTCATTTCCCACCACAAAAGATGAGCAACTTAAGCAGAAGCTGTTCCCCACCCCCCTAATTAAAGCCATTCAAAAACACCAGAATGCTGCTCTAATATTCCAGAAATGAGGAGGTAATTCTAAAAGGTCAGAACAAACCAGTTTTATCCTCCTGCAGCTCAAACTCTGCCCCTGCAGATCCCAGCAGGGACGCGCCATGTTTGAGTAAACGCGAGATGTCAAAGTGGTAAAAGCTGAGGCGGTCTGATGACGAGTCCTCTGGAGACAGACCCTCACAAGACTCTAGAAGAAACAGAGAGTTCGATCAGAACACACTTCATTTTCATCCAAAGGCTGCAATACAAGCCATCTCGGCACAAGGAAGTGAGAACGTAAACTACATCTGATAGATGACATTTATGAATAAACCTCCAGGGATGACAGATTAAAGGGTTAAACTTTTCAGAATGACAGTAAAATTGAGTCAAAAGTGGCAGTACAGTCATTTTTGTTTTTAAATAAGAATCAAATAAAGAAAAAAAGTCTTCTATGATCTTTCATATTTCTAATTTCATAGTATGAAATCTGGTTCTGGTTGGGACAGACAATATTTTTATTACTGCTCTAGATGGTATTTTAGAGCAGATTAGAGCAATTTTTTCTCGTGAGGGCCACATAACTGTTTTCTTCTCTGATGTGGGCCGGGTCGGTCTGTAGACTAACAGAAAAGGTCCATCAATCACAGCCTAAATGTAAACATTTACAGTTTCCTAGAAAGCTACACATAGCCTAATTTAAAATAATTCCTTTCTGTAACCTTCATAGAAAATAATTATACCAAAACATTTTAAACACTAGATGTATAGCATTACCTGTGATAATTCTAGTTTGAATGCTGTAAGCTGAATATGGCTGCTGAAGATGCTTTTATGCTAGCATAAAAAGAGCTAAATATCTCTATAGCTGAAAGAGCTAAATACGAAAAATGTACGGAAGAAAAATAATAAGAAAAAGAGAATCACTACTAGACCGATAAATAGTCTATCCTCTCCCATCATAGTTCAGACTGTAGAAGTGTGGAATAAAATGTCACGTTCTATGTGTTTCTCCATTAGCATTGCTGATAGTGTGTAGGGGGGCGGGCCAAACACAGAGGTGGGCCTGATCCGGCCTGCGGGCCGTGGTTTGGGGACCCCTGGTTTGGACCAATAAGGAGAAATGAAATAATTTCCCACACTTGACCATCTCTTAGTGTGCTGTGGCACACTGGTTGAAAAACACTGGTTTGAAGTCTCACTCCAATCATCTTTTGATTTATTTTCAAGTGTTCCCAGTGTTTCACCCAAAATGTACAAAATGTGTCACTTTCTAAGATATAATTCTGTAGAAATTCCCCTTTGATTTGTGTATAAGACTGTTACTGCATAGTGAACCCGCCTCACTTCCCCTCATCCATCTTTTTACCAGCTCTCCTGCTAGCTTACACCTCTCACCTCCAAGCCAACATTAGCAGTGCAACAAAAAGGACAGCAACATTGGAGTTTTCCAGCAGTACAGAACTTTAAGTAAGTGAATCAAATGATTGTAATCAAGTATTTTGTAACAGCACATTGGAATGGTCTTAAAAAATTAAAAATGTGAGCTCCACAGTCATAGTTCAATAAATTGGATAGAAATACAAATATTTTTTTTTAATCAAGTGAAATACCTTCCTTTGGCTTTGGAGTTGGATTCCACCCAGGAATGTTCTTCACAATGGCCTCCACAGCCTGGCCTGCAGCTATTCGAGTGTCCCAGTTGGGGCTCCGTAGATACGTTAGGACCTAACAATGATCATATTTCCTTACAGTTTTGGCAAAAAAATGTAAACATTTGCAAACCTGATTTTGATGTGAACATTCAAAAGAAGTTAGCAAGAGATTGTGAAAATATCGTTTGATCTGAGGCATGCATGCACCTTTGCCAGAAGATTATTGAGTTCATGTGGGTGGAGTTTGACTACTTCTCCTAGCTGCTGGGCTGCTGCTTTTCTGGTAACTGGTGTTGTTCCGGTGTCAAGCAATATAAACAACCGGTCAAGTCTGCACAAGGAGTAGAGAGGAGAAACAGGTTTATGAGACATCCACAGTGCAAAACAACCAAATCACTTCAAACATTCAGAGCTTAGATGCTGGAGGTCATCGGAGTGTTAGGAGACTTTCATAAGAAGCTCATTAAGGCCAGTCTCTCCTCTGTCTTTAATGTGTGAAGATGGCTTTAGGTCCAAGGCATGATGGGACCAATATATACAACTATAACTACCAAGAACATTGAAACATGACGTTAAATTAAAGCCCCTTGCACTGAACTCCTCTGGTCAGGAGTGAGAATGAGTGCTTTAACTAAAATGTAAACGTTCCTGTCTGCTGTTTGTGACCTGCTTTCCCTGGACAGGATACAATACTAGGAAGACTGAACCCAATGGAGTCCAAAAAATGACCCATCTCCAACTCAACATTCACATCTGAGTAAACTTGATTTCTACTGGACCGATGGGACAGCTGTTTCCCAGCAACAGATATGAAAAGTTGTGGCTGCAGTTTCCCAGCATGAAGCAGAGACCATCCCAGCGGCACTCTCAGTCAGAAGAAGCTAGCGGATGAGCTAACAGTTCCAGAAACTTGGTGCCGGCACAGCTCACCTCGACACAGCCATGGTCACTTTTTACGAGCACGCTCGCGTCTCACGTTCAGCATTCAGTTCGTCCTCCTGGGCGCGTCAATGTTCCGCTGTGAGGCAAAGACGCAACGGCGGGGATCAACTAGTTAGCAGCTACTGCTAGTTAGCCGAGGCCCGGCCGGACAGTGCGCTCGAGACAATCCGAACTCTGGCGAACGAAGACGGCGAGCTCACAGCCGGTTCATGTCTTCAAAGTTCTCCCTGTTCGTCCTCTACTCTTTTCAAGCAGGAAATGTCGCCGGAAACCATTCAAAGACAGCTTAGTTTACCCCTCAGAAGTCTTTGACGATAAATATTTTAACCTAATAAGAATTAAAGCCCTTTTTTGTTGCACGTAGAGGGCGATCCAGAAGACTGTTTTTATATGAGGAGCCATCTTGCATTTATTCCTTCCTCCACAGCAGGTACTCGGTGATTGGCTGACAGTGATTTAAAGGACCAATCAGAAGGCGGCTTCTAAAGAGGAAACGACACGACGAGGAACCCCTTTTTACCTTCCTTTTAACATTCGATTTATGTTATTTCATTTTATATCATATTTCCTTTTCAAGAATAGCTACAGGACATGGATTAAAATACAAAACGAACATCGTAGAGATTTATAATTCCTAAACAATACAAATTCAACTTGATTTTTATAGCTCTTTTCCTGTTACAAAGCATCACAAAGTGCTTTCCATGATAAAATAAATATTAGTAGATTTAAAACAAACAGTTAAAGAAGCAATCTTTTTTTTTTTTTATAAAAACACATAAAAATCCCAAACACATAAACACCTAACACACCAATTTAAATTTAATTAAATATTTGTAAAATTTAGAAAATCAAATTAAAGCTCAAAGTTAACATGAAAAACTTTATTAAAATGATGAGTTTTCATATTTTTTCCTAACAACCTCCATAATGGATGAAGCACACACATCCTCAGGCTGCCTTCAGTGCTGAAACGTGGCCTCGCTGTGTTATTTTAGTTCTGATTTGGGACCACCAGCAGACCTGGACCTGAGCAGCTGAGGCCTCCGGGATGGTCACAACTAAAAGTATATCTGTCAAAAATTAAGGTTCAGTACCATTTAGACTTTTATAAACTAATACAAGAAACCGTAAACTCATTTAAATTTTCACAAACCTAAATGTGTTTTCGAAAATTTAAATTTTTATTTTACAGGGACATTTTTTTGCAAAAGTTGTTCTCAAGAAATGGACGTCTTGAATCCTGAGCTGACCATGGTCCTGAAAATTTGGACTCTGCTTGCTAACCGAGATACTAAATAAAAAAATGAATAGATGAACATTAATAATAATATCAATACAAATATGAATACAAATATGAATACTAATAGTAATAAAAAGGAAAGCCAATGCAAGTCTAACTATCCTACATGGACAGCTATCATACCTGCTATCATTACTACTGCAACTATTACTACTACTACTACACTACGACTACCACTACTACCATTGCTACTGCTACGATCGCTACGATTACTACTGCTACTATTTCTACTACTACTACACTACTACTACTACTACTGTTACTATTAGTACCACAACTACTACTAGTACCGCTACCAGTACTACTACATTACAACAGCAACAACAACTATTATTACTACTACCATTACTACTACTACTATTACCAGTACCGTTACCACTTCCACTACATTACTACCATTATTACAATTACCACCACTACTACTACCACCACTACCACTACTTTTAACTACTTCTAACACTACCAATAATACAACTACAACTACCACTACTTCTACGGCTACCATTATACCTACTAATACTAATAATACAACAACGACAAATACTACTAATACCACTACCTCTACTGCTACTAATACTGCTATTACCACTTCTACCACTACCATTAGTACAGCTACTACTACTACTACCAATACTACTACTACTACTACTACAACTAATAATAATAATAATAATAATAATAAGTTAGTTATCGCCAATACAATTGAATAAAACATTAATACTTCAGAGAGAAATTGGAATGAAATTCAAAACCAGATCAAAAGTAAAAATTATTGACTTCAGCTATTGCATGCTTGTACAACAAACAGACCTAAAATATTTCATTTCAGAGAGACTTTTAAATATGACCTGATATAGTCTGGATTTGACACATAAACTGACTAGATTCAGTTCTGCATGCACACAATGTTAATGAGAAATTTGTAGTTTTTTTCTCATTTAACTTCCGCCATCCACTGTTGTGTACTTTAACTGCACAGAGCTGCAACATATAAAGTTAGAAAAATATTTGATTCAATAATAAACATCCTGTCTCTTTTTAGAGTTTGGCTTTGAAACTCTTATGTAATCCATAAAAGATGTTCAGACCAGAGCCGTTTAGAGTGCTATATTTGTTCACTTCTAGAGGACAGTGAAGCCTCAAAAAGTCACACAAATACTCTTCTCACAAAAATTAAAGCAGCACTTTAAAGAAACCCATTAGATCCATCAGATCTCATATGAAGTTGGATATCTATACAAATAACAACAGGTCAGTGTCTTATGAACAAAAGCATGTCAAGTCTTTTAATGGAAATAAAAGTTTTCATTCTACAGAGGCTCAATTGTGTAGACACCATCAAATCAGAGGGAAATGAAGATGTGGCAGGCTAGTCCATTTTCTCCAAAACTTCATTTCTGCAACTCTAAATGCTTTTCAGTATCTTGTGTGCCCCCCACGAGCTTGTATGCATGCTTGACAACGTGGCAGCATGCTCCTAAGGAGACGATGAATGGTGTCTTGTGGCATTTCCTCCCAGATCTGTGTGAGGGCATCCCTGAGCTGTTGTACAGTCTGAGGAGCAACCTGGCGGCGCCTAATGGACCCAAACATAATGTCCCAGAGATGTTCTATTGGGTTTAAGTCAGGGGATGGTGAAGGTCATTCTATTGTTTCAATTGCTTCATCCTCCAGGTACTGCCTGCAGACTCTTGCCACGTGAGGCCGGGCATTGTGGTGTATTAGGAGGAAACCAGGACCTACTGCACCAGCGTAGGGTCTGACAATGGGTTGAAGGATTTCATCTGGATACCTTATGGCAGTCAGAGCACCATTTCCTAGACAGTAGAGGTCTGTGCATCCCTCCATGGATATACTCCCCAGACCATCACTGACCCACCACCAAACCTGTCATGTTGAACCACGTTGCAGGCAGCAGAACGTTCTCCTGGTCTTCTCCAGACTCTTTCACGTCTATCACAGGTGTTCAGGGTGAACCTGCTCTGGTCTGTGAAAAGTACAGGGCGCCAGTGGAGGACTTGCCAATTCTGGTGTTCTTGAGCAAATGCCAGTGGAGCTCCACGGTGCTGGGCAGTGAGCACAGGGCCCACTACAGGACGTGGGGCCCTCAGCCACCTTCATGAAGTCTGTTCCTGATTGTTTGGGTAGAGACATTCACACCAGTGGCCCTCTGGAGGTCATTCTGTAGGGCACGAGCAGTGCTCAGCCTGTTCCTCCTTGCACAAAGGAGCAGGTATGGGTCCTGCTGAGGGGTTGAGGACCTTCTACGGCCCTGTCCAGCTCTCCCAGAATAACCAGCAGTCTCCTGAAATCTCCTCCATGTTCTGGAGATTGTGCTGGGAGACACATTAAACCTTCTTGCTGCAGCACGTGTGGATGTTCCATCCTGGAGAAGTTGGACAACCTGTGCAACTTCTGTAGGGTTAAGGAATCTCCTCATACTGCCAGTAGAGAGAATTACACAAGACAAAATCAGCAGGAGTGGAAAACCAGCCAAAAAAGATCCAGAGGAGAAACTTGAAATGACCTCCACATGGAACACCAGTCCTGTTTGGAGGGTTTTCTAATTGTTGCCACTGAAGTGCACCTGTTGTTAATTCATGAACACCAATACAGATGAAATGGATGAACGAGGTCCTCAGCTGCTGAACCAACAAGAACATTATCAGACAGTTTCATTCAATTCATGCTGGACCAATAAAAAAAGGGTTCCTTTCATTTTTGTGAGTAGTGCATATCAGTTCCATATAATACTTGATGACTGCATCATTGTATCATGAGTATTTCATTCATTCTGGTTTGGTGCTGTGGGATCTATCGGACACTTCATAATTCTCCTCATTCTACCTTTTTTTTTTTTTTTTTTTTGACAAAGCCAACATCAGATGATGCTGCCGTGGAGATTCATCTGTCACTTTCCATGTGAAGTCTTTCCTGTTTCAAAATCGTATCTGATGAAACCCGCAGACATGCAGTCGACTTTTTACCCTCAAACTCTGAGCTTTATTTATCTTGGATTATCTTGTGAGTTGTCAGCAATGCTCAGGATACAGATTTCTGCACAAAGTGTCAAACTTTAGGTCAATTTAAATGAAATTTAGTTTTGGTTTTCCCTGGGAGCAGGAATTTAGGCTTTTCTCCTTAAGGTTGAGAATGGGATTACATGACCTTCAGGGGTTTTGTCAGTTGTGCCAGTTAATCAAACTTGCCACAATTATTACTTAACAATCCCTCACCTACTCTTTTACCATTTCGGGGTTTCGCTCCATGGGTATACTTCTCTGGTTCAATGCTCATTTAAGAAAAGACAAAACATCTACGTTTTTGTAGAATGATCATTTCAAAAGTGTTTAAGTAAATTTAAACTGAATTTTTAAACTTAATTTAGTGCTTTAAAAAGTTTAAAAGTGATGACTAGAATCCCATTTTATATTACACTTGTAAGCCTTTATTTTGGAAAATCTCTTGATTTCTGTGATGTAACTTGACAATTAATGTGTACAAAATGATACAATTTTCCTTTGTGTTATGTACAGGATCACAGAGTACAATTACTATTTCTGTATTTTAGTCCATGTTATGTAATCAAAGGGGTCTTTTAATAGTGCAACCACATGGTCAAGTGTAGCTGCTGCCAGGATGACGGTTTTTCTCATAAAGCTCTGAACAGCGTCCACCTTTAATTTCCATATGCAGATTGCCACTCATCAACTGGCTAACCTTCAGACAGAAATAGAGTAGAAACAACTCCGAAACAGCCACCTCAACCTGCAGGTAATCAGTTTAAACTTGAGTTAGGAGTGTTGATTCAGGAGTGTTCATTTAGGCAAAGCCTCTTTTGCATTCAGATTTAACATCCTGACTGTGTTTAACTTCATAAAGGATTAAGGCGGGTCAGTACTCAGGGCATTACAGAACAGCCTTAAACCCCAGAGTTACAGAATGACAGTTAGTTAATCATCATTGAGGGTCGAGAGAGCAGAGCAGGATCAATGTGGAAGGTCCAGTTTTCCTTGCTGTCATTTGAACTAAACAGAACCAGGATAATCATCTGATGGACTCCCTCCTCATGGGGACAAACAAAGATTTTCATGTTTCCTAATCCATTACTTGTTCTAATACAAACACTTTTGATTTTTATAAATAAACCTACTTAAGTTTACTGTCAGGTGAACTAGCGTGGAACCTCTTGGTTTTTCTGTTGTTCTCCTGGTTCTTCATGTTCTGTGCTTGTCAGTCACACCAGCTTCTAGTTATTAATTATCCACAGCTGTCTTTATTTAGTTCATTATGTACATGTCTGGTTTTCAGGTCTTCTATCGGGTTACTCTTTTGTCATTCCATGTCAGAAATGTAACTTTTAATGTCAGTATTGATCTTCCTGAAGCTTACCAAATGTTTCTGCATGCCGTTGGCCACTAGCAGGTGCTGCGGTGTGTGAACTGGTGTGGCCTCTCCACAGAAGTTGTAACCAAACAATGTTTGGAGCAAATTGCTATAATCAGATATGTAACGGAGTCAGAAGAACCCTTAGTCCTAAAATTACTTTTTATGGGGATTCAGTTGTAGATTCAGTTGTATTTTCCTGCAGTTTGTAAAAGAAAAAAGGTAGCTTTATATACCTAACTGGTAACTTCACATTTTTTGTGAAGTTCCATAAAATTTCACTTTATGAAATGAGGAAAAGTATCAACTACCTGAAAATGTTCATAATTTTACAGCTTTTGGTTGAAAGTTCTTGTTTACAAATATTACACCTTAGAAAAAAAGTCTGACTTTTTGTGTTGCAACGATCATAAATGATAGTCACCAGAACTGACTTTTTGTGCGACATAAATCTGAACAACTTAAGGTTATGTCAGCGAGCCCTGATTGGAAGTCTAATATGCCAGGAAAAACGTTTCAGTCTTCAGACTCTCTAGAGACCATGAAAACATTTGAATTAAAAAGTTCATGTTGGAACATTTTAATGTGCTTCTCAACTTTGAGTCTTTCGAGTTCTCCTCTGCAGCAGTCTATCAGTCAATCTATAAAATATTATTCTTTAGACTACATAAGAGAAAACTTATATTTCAGGACTTTAGACATGTTAGATTTACTGTAACTTTTCAACCGTTAACACTACAATTCCAGTAGATGGTGAAGGAGAATCACAATCTCCTGAAATGATCGTGTTAACGGTTGAAAAGTTACAGTAAATCAGAGAAGATAAACACTGGAGCTCTGCTGTTAAAGGGTTAAAATAAATCCCAGTTTGCCAAAAGGATGAAAATATATATATTTCAAAACCTTAGCATGTACCGCCCTCTGCTGACTGTCAACCGAGCTCCACCTTTTTTGTCATGTCAATGATACTTCCTGTGTGGAACGCCAGGGGGAGGGGCCTCAGTCCAATACATACACCCACAACTTCAGTTCTCAAACTTCATCAATCTGGAATAATAGGTTTGTTCTGTACAAAAGAAAATCTTTATTTTATAAAACTTGGATGGATAAAGGCATATGAGCCATAGTTCAACTGATGAACAGCGATGGCACATATCTTAATCACACAGAATTTAAAATCAACTATCAGTTAGATTGCACATCTTTAGAAAATCTAAGAGTCATCAAGGCCAATTCTCCTAATCTAATTCAATAGATTAAAGCAAGTGTAAAACATTCCTTGATTTTACCTCAGCTCAAATAATGTTCTTATCTGAGATAAAGTGCAATCATAAACTTTTAAAAACATCCTTGATATACAAATTATTCCCTAGAAAAACTCTCTCCCCATCTTTTTCAAAAAATGATAAGTGTAATATTAGATTCAATTTCTTTTCATTCCCTCTTCTACCAAAAATGAAATACAATAAATGAACAGTATTTTTCCCTGTGAGGAAAGTTTTCATTTAAGGTTTAATATTTAAGATAATAAATATCAAATACCTAAAAATGATTTAGAATCCCATAAGTATCTTCTTTAGGGCTGGGTTGATAAAACTTGATTAATCGATTTGAATCAATTTAATCTTAACAGATCAATAATCAATACATAAAATATAGATCATTTTAGCACATAAAGCTAAAGTCAGCTAGCTAGATGCTAACGTTTAATGGGATATCACATAGGACGGCTAATGCTAACGCTTGGTGGACCTAAACCTATATTTCTCGATCTGAATTCTTCCCGTCTCTCTTCTCTTCAAAAGGGTTATGAAGAAATGGTGTCTGTGAATTCAGACGTCACTTTTGTTCAATGATGTCACCAATAATTGCCGGTCCACTGGCGTTAGTGCAGAGCTTCCAGCGCTTGAATATACATAACAGCGGTTTTTATTCTTCTCAGCGTGACGTGTTTAGCCTCACAACGGAGACTTAATATCCCTCCGTTTTGGAGGGTCAAATTTAAAAAAACATTTCCCAGACACACTTAGAATTAAACTGCCCCTTCAAATGGAGGCAAGGGAGAAGGGAAGGCCTTAAGAAATCTTTGTAATCTCACAGGCATGAATTTTCCAAACTCTTTCAAGGAAATATTTTTTTAAGTAACCATTTGTTGTCTAAAACACAATTTTTCCTCATATTTACTTCTTCTGGAACAAGGTGTACTTTTACAGCAATATCGCCACCTAGTGGCCAAACTGAAACTCCCTCCAAGAGAAGCAGAACAATGTTTCCAATGTTAATGATCTGAACATTTCTGTTAGAACTTCTCCTTTAGAGAATCCATGAAACACTGGATGATATTAACAATCTCAGTATTTCACTGATACATTTGACAGTATGTGAACTGGATCAGATTAATAGAAATATATTCAAAACATATAGTAGATTATGAATGTGTTTCTAAACAAATGTGTATAAATATGAAACTTAAAATTGAATTGAGTTTTGAATCTGGTAAAGTTTCTGTTAAAATACTTAAAAAAATAAATAAATAAACCCCTGTCAGTGACTTTTAGTGACCAACAGACTCTGACTAATGGACAAACTCTGAGACTAACTTCCCTTCAGAAGTCCCCTGGCCTTTATGGTGAAGGTAAAACCAGTTCAGTCAACATCTGAACCAGTTTGCTATCCCTTACTGCAACAACATTACACCAACAGTTCAAACAGCCAAAACTGGTCTTTCATCTTTCATCCCTGAGTGGGTCTAGAACATGCAGCGGAGGCCTCAAGACTGCTACTGGAACTACAGGGGAGGGAACATGCTGACAGAAAAGACACTTACTGTATATTATTGCATGGATCACATGCATTATTCTTAACATGGTACTACTTCATGGTTACTCAAATTACACAAATATTAAATCATTTCACCAGTTTATTAATATTATATTGTTTGTGCTTAAATAATCAGTTTAAGAGGATTCCTCCATCTCCAGAACTCACTTTATCTCTTCTGGGGTGACGGGTTGCTGGAGCCAACCCAGCTCCTGTTGGGTGAAGGCGGGGTACACGCAGAACAGGTCACAGGTCTGTTATAGGAGCACACAACCAAACAAATCCAGAGGCTTTTCTGATCAATTCATTTGGTCACATCAGCTATCAGACACTCATCAGGTATGATTTAAATAACGTGTCTGATAACAAAATAATTTTAAAAAGTTATGAACACTACAAACACCGTGTACTTAATTACATTAAAATTAGAGGCTATTTAGAACCACCAGAGTTCCTGGAGAAAACGCATACATGCACGAGGAGAACATGCAAATCCCAAACATTCTCATTCCCGACTCGTCACATATGGACGCATGGTTAAAAGACCGTCAAAGCTGGAAGTTTTGGGGGTACCCTTCTCGTCAGAATCTGAAGCGCTGGCTGAACCAATTAGATCACGCCCCCGAGTTGGGAATGAGAATGTGTTGGCAAAGAACCCAACTGGGATTTGAACCAAGCCCTTCCTGCTGTGAGTGAGGGGGCTAACCACTATGTCACCGTCCAGCTCCATTGAGAGGATCGGAAATAATGTATTTAAAAAAAAAAATTTTTTTCTCAGTCGCTTTGGTGCATTTCTCACAATAAAAATATACTTCTCACTACAGTTCGTGCAACCTTCTCAACAATTAGTCCTTTGGGAGTAATCTAGTGGCAGTTCCCTCTTCATTTCATCTTTTACATGCTTCTGGACATAAAGCAATCGAGTATGTACACACTTCTGCAAAATGATCACTATTAACTTGTTTTTATCATGTCTGTCAAAATTAATCATTTAACTACACTTAGACAGACAGATTAGTCATTGGTTATACAACTAATTACCTTCATGTCGTTGCTTGTGCCATTGCACTTGACAAACATGTCAAACATTTTGTCCATTTTGAAAATATTCTAAGATGACAAAAAGTGTAGAAGAAATTGTGTTAGAGAAAGCCACCATTGATGTCCCAGACGAGGAGGGAGGATTGCAATGTGTGCAGCAACCACAAAACACGTCCACATCCATACTGTCTGTCTTGGTTCATACAACACCTGCTGACTTTGTATTAGATGCTCTTCACAGGGAAATAGTCCCTGAGAATTCAAGAGATGACAACCTAATGAAGTATGTAGTAGTTTGAGATATTGTAAGCTCTCAGTCCGTCAGACAGTGGTTTACAGAACATGACAGGATGCTTGTGGAGCATCCTTCTCTCTAGTCTCCATTTCTAGATCCAATCGAGGAGTTTTTCTCTTCCTGGGACCCGTTTCAAGAAGTAGGTTTAACACATTTAGAGTTCAAACCTGAACTCAGAGTTCACTGACTCAGAGTTCACAAACTTAAAGTTTTCCGTTTCAGAACAGCTGAAAAGAGTTGATTCAATCAGAATCAGGTGTCGCGACCATTAAAAGCCCTGATCAATGGAGCAAAGACAGCACGATTCACCATGGCAACGGGAACAAACACCTGTAAGAGCTTCATACTTCATGGTGACAGAAATTGATGAGTTCCTACCAGCATATGCCGACTACGAGAACATTTTCATCAAGAACATCAACACAGCTGCAGCGGTAAAACAGAGAGAAAACATCTGCAGAGTTAATGCGTACGTCTACATTTGAATCATTTCAATTCAGGAGCAGAACTAAATCAGGTCAGGAATAACCAGTAATTTCTGTGATCGCGTGAATGACCGCTTTGCTTAACCCCCCACCGCTGAAGCTAAAGAGAAACACTGTAGCTGCCTGGAAGATGTTAACATGAGTATGAGTAGTGACCGTTTCATGTTCATTTCATCCAATTACATTTCCTTTTGGACGCAAAGTAATTGATGAAATACAAATCTATACAAAATTATCGCTTTTGACTTGCTTTTGATTATATTCATTTGATTTCATCATGTCTAATGATCTAAACTTGTCCAGCCTGATTAGTCATTGTTTATGCAACTAATAATCTTTATTTCATTGATTGTATCTTTGTACACAAACTTGTTGTCAAACATTTTGTACGTCCATTTTAAACAGAATCATTATTGTGTTTCCATGAAACTTCCATAAACGTTCTTAAAGAGAACCTCAGTATACACTGATGAAAAGAGATGTTTGAACTATCAGTTGATGCCCCCTCCTTCACAGTGACTCACAGCTGAATCACATGAACCCCTACTTTACAGGTATAACCTGACAAAGTATGTTGTAGTTTAGGATAATGTAAGTTTCTCTTTACGGTAGTCAGGCAGTGGTTTCCTGAACATGCTTGTGGAGTATCTTCCTCTCTACTCTCCATCCCTAAATCTATTTGAGTTTTTTCTCTTCCTGGAGGTGGAAGGTTTATGACTTCATCTACGGGATCCTCTATAAATGGACATGTCATTTTGGTTTCTGCGTGGTGGAAATGTGACGTCTCTAGTGTGAATGTTCTCAAAATGTTGATGAGAAAGTTCTATTTGAACATCCTTCTCTTTAAAACTCTAAGTTTCCTGAAGAAAACCTGCTCCAGACCAGGTTATGTTCACAGACTCAGTTGCCATAGTGATTGATTCTGAGTTCATCCTACCCCACCTCTTGAAACAGGTTTGGTTTAATCCACTTTCACTGGTTTAAGTTATCTCCGTTTCTGAAACTGGAAACTCTGAGTTTTCCTTAACGTGGGGTTCACAAACTCAGAGTTTCAACAAAACCTGCTTCTTGAAACAGGTTCCAGGTGGAAGCTAAACGATCAGTGTCCATGTACACAAATGACTGGTAGTAGCCATGGATGCTACTTGTGATGACATCACAGCACTCCTTCAGATGATGGATTTTTCCCTCAAGAAAATATTGTGACCAGTCAGACAGGAGGATCTAGTCCATGATTGATTTGCAGCACTGTTTCTCAATATTTTCAGTTTCAAAGCTACCATAAGCCTGAGTTTGGTTTGGCACATTTGTCCTGGAGCAGTCTGAACCCCTGATGTCAGAAATGATAAAAGTGTGATAGGTCAGCCATCCCACATAGGTTTGTACAGCACACAGTCTGAATCTGAATTACTCTACTATCCTTAAGGTTACTCTACTGCTCCAATTGCAGGGGTTTACATGTTTTGGGTGTGAACAGTTGTAAAAAAATAAAATAAACAGTAATAAATAAAGTGCATATTCAGTTTCTTGATTTTCATTGAATTCTAGTTTTCAAAATGTCATGAATGGTATACAAGTTTGGGTTCACTTTACATGAGATTGGGAAGCATTTCCAGAGTAATCTGTTACTTTTGGACCTGATTGTTCAAAGAAGCTGGAGTCAGAACTTATTTTGACGACCCTGATGCTTTCAGGGACACAAATACTTGTTTTTGAAGCATAAACTCTCCATTCTGATTAAGTTACTCATGTTCAAGTTTTTTTTTCATACACCCAGCATCTGACATGATCATCATCATCATCATCATCATAGAACGACAGTCACAGTTTTGCAAACACAGGCCTGTATTTTACTTAAAAGTTGTAAATGGCATTGAATGAAACTCTCTGTGACCAGAGAACCAATTCTTCTCTTACAATTCAGTATATCAAGCAAAGAAAACCCCAACTCCATTTGTTCTGCTCATCATGTGTTCAAACAATAATTAAAAAGAAAGAAACTGATCAAGAAAAACAGCACACAAATCAAAACACATGAATCCTCACAGCCATGAACACTATGTAACCATAACCAGTCGACTGGCAGAAATCCCCTCTACTTACTGTCCTGTTTACCTTAGCATGGAAACCAGCGCACATAATACTTCTTATATGGTTCAATATAAATAAACACTTTGGTTCTGAAGTTAAATTATGCAGGAACGGTGTCTCTGAACACCCAACATCAACATTGAACTCTGACATCTGAGAGAAAAAAAAGTCTTCCTCTGGATCTGCTCTGAAAGCAACAGCAGAAAGAATGTTTTGCACACTGAGCACCGGAAGGGTCAAAGTGCCTTACAGAAGTCTTTCCAAATTAAAAACGTTCAGATTTTTGTGCTCTTGTCCATTTCAAAATAAACACCACCACATTTGTTTCACCAGGACGGTATGGGAGTCCTCCATCATCTGTCAAAGCACGGAGCGGCAGACGAGTACTGCAGGCCGACTTGGTGAGAGCGGTTAGCTTTGGGATCCAGTGAGGTGGCTGAGGTCTGGCTGGTGGGGTGCTGTGGGCCAGGAAGCGGCTGCAGGCTGGCGGTGGAGTGACCGAGGTAGGAGCCAGGCCTGTGAGCGGACGTCAGGCCCGGCTGCAGGGTCTGCTGGGGATACTGCATCCCGGACAGGTGCAGGTACTGCGCCACGGAGGCCGACTGGCCTGAGCTGTGGAACATGGACGGGTCCGGCTGCTGCTGCGGAACCAGCTGCTGGCACTTTTGCTTGTGATCCTCTTTCACATCACTGTCGTGTGCTCTGAATAGAGACAAAAGAGTGTTGATTTGCAGTAAAACAGATTTATGAGTTATGTGGATGACTGCATTTATAAAGTCTGTGCCAGAGTTTTCAGAGCCAATATACCACTGACAAAAGGAAGACCTATATTCACAGCATTGTCTAATATTAAACTCACATGAGTAATTTCTCTGCACATGAGACAAGGTTCTCCCATGTGTAACCTGTGAGGCGTTGCAGTCGAGGAGGCCATGTAGGAGATAAGTGGAGGGTGAGACGTGAAGCAGCCACACAAGCTGCAGCCACCAGCGACGGTGCGAAACACAAAAACACATGATCTGGAGAGAAAACAAGAGAGTTTGATCAAAACTCTGACATTTCTGTACAACAGAAGATCTCACAATTTAAGCCCCTCTGATCATCTTTGGATCTAATTTCAAAGCATTCCCAGTGGTCATTTAATTAGGATTATGATGTTTGCAGAACCAAAAAAGGGGAACAAAAAAAAAAAAATCAGCAGCGTTTTCTAGGCGTTGACTGTATATAGAGAACTGGACAGAATGAATCCACCCCCTGGGGTTCCAAACAGGAAGTACCCGCTAGCTCCAAGAGGCTGAAATCCCATAGATGTCTATAGAGAAATAAACAGCTATAACTCAGTCATTCTATTTCTCAGAATAAAGATTTTAACACATTTTTCTTAAATCTTAAGTTACTCAAGTTATAAACTGACCAATCAGATGCCTCCATAAAAGCATGTGGTGCTCGCTGGCCTCCACCAACATTTGACAGATTCTGCAGAGCTCCTTTCAGCTGAAGCGTGAACTTTGAACAAGCTTATTCATGATTAGTGACAGTAGTTGGGTCAGACCAAGTCACTACTGTCATTTGACTCCAACACTGTGACGTCCATATTGTGGAAAAATCGTGACTCAATTGCTTTCACTCCACTGGAACTGAAAGGAAAGGCATTTCCCATGGGTGATGTCACACCTGCTCTGTCCAGTTCTTTATTTACAGTCAATGTTTCTAGGACATAGGTTCTGCAGAACTGTAATAATGCTAGTGTGAATGTTGTCACCTGAATTTGGCCACTGAAAATGCTAGTGACGATAGCTGAAGATGCTGAAATTAATTGCTAAAACCTTATAGTTGATAGCTGAAATTGCTGAAGCTAATAGGTGAAAATGCTGAAGCTGATTAAACAGAAGCTGATTAGACAGTTAAAATATGAAGTTAAAAGCAAAAATAGTCTAAAAAACAAAAAATAGCTAGCATGTAGCTGAAATATTAGCTAAACTCCAAATTATCCTAAAAAACCTTAATGCCAAAATAGTCCATAAAGCTAGCAGAATGCCATTAGAACTATCAACTTTACTACTCTGCAACTCCATATGATATAAAGTAACAACTAATTGACTATTAAACAGTCGATCAGTCGTTTAATCATGTCAGCCCTCATGTCCATTCTGAAAAACTGCCACAACAAACACCAAAACACACCAAAACACATCTTTCATTGACATGAGTCTTTAAAGAGGTTTCTCAACCACAGCCTTCTCTATTTGAAATAAATCTCATTACTTTGATCTTCAGGATTTCTAGATATCTTTTCAGATTTTCTTCTAACTCTACTGACCCATTTTGAATGTGATTCTTTAAACTCACTCATTTCCACAGGAAAACAGTAGGAGGCTTAACAGACTTGATTTAGAGGGAAGATCCAGGAAGCTAAGAAACATTAGGTTGCTGGAAGAACAAAACCTGAAGACAGGACTGTTGTTTCTTGTGAGGCACAAAAATAAAGTGTGTCATTCCTGGCCCAAAAAAGACAAGGATGGTGAAAGCTAAAGGTTCTAGTCAAAGCTTCATTCATTCATCTTCTTGGCTGCTTTGTCCCTTTTGGGTCGCGGGGGTGCCGGAGCCAAACCCCGCTACTGATGGGCGAAGGCGGGATACACCCTGGACAGGTCGCCAGTCTGTCACAGGACCTCAATCACGCACACATTCACTCTCACATTCATACCTAGAGGCAATTTAGAGTCACCAATTAAGCTATGAAGCATGTTTTTGGAAAAGCTTCAATAATGGAAGTAACTGAATGGGCTGAGGAATGAATTGGTTTAATTGGCTGTAGTAGGATATAAGTAGCATGCCTTTCTAAAAATGTACAAATAAGTGATTCAAGTGAGTGAAATGTTGGAAAACTCCAGCAAGGATGACCTTAAGATTCAACCATTGAAAGAGACCATGTCTCCATATGGTGGAGACGAGAGTTGAAATTGTGAGGTACATACAAAACGTACTTTGCATTTTAGTCAGGACCATCACATCTAGTTTTAGACTGGACGACAAGGACTAGCCTAGAAAACTAAAGAGATTAAACAGAACCGAGCCCCTACTGAGTACCTGATGAATTGTATTTGGCTCCAAAGAACTTTCACTTCTGAATCAGCTTCAGTCTAAGAGCTCATTCGGTTTAATCCAATTTCACAAAAACTATGAAGTTTGATCAATTATCTGTAGACTAACAGTTTAATACCAGAGATATTGCCTGCAACACCTAAACAACACATCGTTGCTCCTCCAATCAGCTGATTCAAAGAACTACAGTTGATTGATGCTGATTGTGAAAGAATGTTGCTGTATTTCAGAGCAAGACTGCTTTCTCCCCTTCAGAGTCAGCTGGGAGTACGTTAATTGCTTAATTGGTTAAAGAGTTATGCAGTCGAAAGAATGTAAAACTGGAGCTAAAGCTTGGTGCTTAAGGGTTGACAGCCAACTATTGGACTCATCTGGGATGACCGTTGAAAAAACAGTAATCAATGTACATTATAGCTAAATCTGCATACTAGACTCACATGACATCTCACTGGAACACACTTATTGGACATAGATGCTGAAAATCTGTTAAAAACAATAGGCCTTGATGCTTTTTTTACTTTCCTCTCTAAAACAACAGATATTCTTCAGTATTCTGATTTAAGCTGATGCCATTTGAACATATTTATGAGCGACAATTTAAAAACTGATACCCACAAGTAATAAGTGCAACCAAGATGCATGTCTGAATTGCCCACACACTTTTTAAGTGCGACTGAGGCTGAGTGTTGTCGTTGGTCGCCTGTATTAATCTACCCTCTCAGCACTGGCCAGATGTATCTAGACAATTATGAGCAAAATAGTCGCTTTCACTTTAATCTTATATCAGATGAAGAAACATTGAATTTTAACATGTTGTGAAACAAGTATGAGATGAAAAAAGATAGTGACATAACATTGAAACAGTAAGTAAAAGATACCTTGCAAGGAAACCTCCAGAAAGTAATCGGCATACTTGGCCATGTAAACTTTAGTCTTCTCCAAGCTGGTCATTGGCCAGCCGTCGTGCAGATCCCCCTCGTGAACGGCAGCAGAAAGAAAGTATTCGATATAATGAGCCGCTGTAGGCAAATACAAGTTCCATTGGAAAGTCTCCAGAAGCAGCAGCTCCATGTGCAGCAAGCCCTGCTTGGTTAGGACCAGATTCATGGAGTTCATGCAGCACAGGTTGTTCAGGGTTTCCAGCTTTGGCACCCGGTCCTCCCTTTCCTCAAATTTACCTGGACAAATCAGAAATCCTTACAGTCGTGCAAGTGTGGACAGATCCATTAAGCATAAGCTCATCAGTGTACATACTGGCCAACAGAAGACACGAGAGTGAAACCATGTGAAGCTGCTGCACGGTGACGTCATAGCGATCCATGAAAAGGTCCAGCAGGTAGACGGCCAGGTGTCTGGCTGCGGGACAGAGCTGCAAATGGTTGCTGATGACAGCTATGAGGTCAGCAAAGTATCGCCTGAGGTTGAGCTGAGGGGATTGACCTTTGTAGGAGGGCAGCTTGAGTTCCTGTTAGACAACACACCAAACCCAAGACCTCAACACACACACACACACATTCTTCAGGTGTTTATGTAAAACAATGAGTTAAAGAGGACTTCAATGATCAGCATTGTCCTAAAAAATAACTTTACTCCAATGACAGAAGCAGAGTTTGGTCAAACTGTACTGTGTGTCCTCCCTCACTCACTCACTTTGTGTCGCAGTGCCTGGTAGATGTCTGCAGCCAGTTGTCCTCTCCACCATTGGTCCTCCAGCTCCATTTAACGCAGAGTGTGGACACCTGAAGGGTCGAGTGAGGGATTATCGAGTCTTCCCGGAGAACTCACCGCTTCGTCAGCGCGCTTCCTTCCATCGTGGAGACTCACCCAGCGAGAACATGAAGCTTCACCGACCGAACAACTCCAGTCACCCCCCCGGACAGGTCCCGCTCGCGCTCAGCAGCTCGAGCTCATCTAATGCCGCAGGTGCGTTCACGTGCGTCTCCAAATAAGAGTCTCACCACATGAGGCGTTGAATGACCCACCGGAAAGACTCAACGAAAGGACGTCTATTTTCTCAAAAATAATTGTTGTTTATTATCAGATTTCTAAATTTTATTTTTATAAAACTAATAAAAAAAATTGATTGGTTATTGATTTTTTTAAAGACAGAATTTTAGATATGAATACAACTCATTTTCAGTTTTTCTTTTCTTTTAAGTAATACTGAGTGTATTTTTAGCTTTTTTTGTTCCCGTTTTTTTCTTAAAATTTTACATTTTGGTATTTATCAAAAATCATTTTAAATGTATAAATATCAAATATGAATAAAAGGACAAGTTATTTGGCTTCATCTTTCTCTGCTCATTTCTTTCAGGCTTTGTAATGCTTTGCTTGAAAGCCGAATCACATTGTTATCTATTGGACAAACTCAATACAGAATTTTCACTCATCCTCCAACATTTTGCCTATAAGGTAAAATGTTACATTTATATAAAATCAGACAGAAACCTGTTTACTCCTAATAAACAGTATAGACCTACATGTATTTTTGGATCAAATGAAAGTTGATCAAAACAAAAAACTCTGAGGTCTGTGAAGGAGACACCAGAAAGCATCATCAAATTGTCAAAAGTGTAACTGGTTTTACTAATAGGATGAGTATATTTACAGTTAGATTCGGTTTTAACAACAACAACAAAAAAAGTGTCGATCTATGTTAAGTAACTAGGTCATTGTATAAAAGAATTCAAAATTTTAGAAGTTTTAGATTTATTGATTCAAACTTCACAACAATTTGAGACATTAATTTTATTATCAATGAACACACTCTCCCCCAAAAATGGTTTTACATTTTAGTTTCTTTTTCCTGTACATTTTTGAAAAGTGAGGTGAATAAAATAAATGGAAAACTTCACAAAGTAGTTTGATGTCAGTGGTCACCGCAGACACATGTGCGCCTCACAAACAATAATATGAAAGAGCAGAACAGCCTTGCTCTTCTTTAGAGACCCACTGGTGAAAACTGGTGTTTTTAACATGTTCTATAATTTTCAGATGATCAATGACACTTATAAAAGATACAGAGATTAAAACACAATTTCTGAGTATTTCTTTATTCAAATTGTTGTGAATCAGGAGCAGATGGCAAAAATGGAGTTAAAAAAACAAACAAATGTATCTGTCATGTAGAAAATACCCTGGGCCAAAAGCTCTCTGCTCTGCTCCATTCTGATCATCCACTTACAGACAAATAGATCCATGAATGTCTTTGTTTTCCTGGTCTGAGCTGGAGTCTGGATCAGAACTGGACGAGTGGATACCTCCACTACTGCTCGCCATTTTATTGCATATTGTTGGCTTGGGTTTGTGAGAGACTGTTAGCTATTGGGGGAGAATGTAAACAGAGAACTCTCAGCAAAAGAAAAGAAAGGGGTTTCTGTGTTGCTCTGCACCAACAGTCCCGCCCACAACTCAGAGGTGAATTTCTAACATACTCCTGCTGCTCTGCAGAAAATATGTCCTAGAAAACTATACAGGTTTTTAGATCTTGGCTAAAAATGACATAATCATGATTAAAAGATCACTGGATACGCTTTTATATCAAAGATAACTATACTGGGACTTTTGAAAAGATTCAATATGGATTAAATGGGTCAGCTGGTCACTGATATGAGAACCTACCAGTTTATTTGAGAACTGAGTAAGCCTCTTTTAAAATTAGATGAGCTTCTAAAAAACATATTCTGCTATGGTACCTGAATGAGTCTTCACAGATACAAACCCAGAAGAGTTTGGTTAACATCAGGGAAAGACTGTCATGCTGAAAATCAAGCTTTAAATCAAATAGGTTTACTTTGTTGAAACATTGTATTTCAAATAAACATTATAGGATATTGAGCCATTTTGCTGGGCTGGCGGGCATTGATGTAGTGAATAATTAGCTGACTGTTAAGCCAAATGCAGTTCAGACTTTCAATTTCAGATAGATTTCTTGAGGATCATCAATGAAAAAGACAAAAATAGAAATTGATCAAAGCATCAGAGGGATGTCATGTCGATGCTTGTGTGCCATCTCAAATCCAGCAGTATAGGCTTTTCACCCAGCTGCTCAAAGAAAAACAAAGAAAACCTTTAACCCTTCAACACCTGAGGCGTCGCCGGTTTTTCAATTTTACTCAAATTTTTAACCTTAAACACGATAATTCCAGCAGATTCTGTGGGACAAAAGCGGCTTCAGAATCTGCTGGAATTATCATGTTAACTATTAAAATTTTGCATTAAATCAAAGAGCATAAACACTGGAGCTGTGGTGTTAAGGGGTTAAGAGACCTGCCCGACATAAAAAAGGAGCACCAGAAAGAGATAATATGTTAACATTTTAATTATTTTAGATTTTGGGTAACAAAAAAGACATTCAGAAGGATCAAAGTATTTCCATATTATGCTTCAATCATAAAAAGAGCAGCCTGCAGAGTCTGTCTGTATCAGGAGGTGAGTGTTAAGTGGATTGGTGATGCTAGCCTCTCTCTGTTGAAGTGGTGGTTGTCTCCCTCGTAAGGGACAGGAAATCTGTGTGAGAGGAAACAAAGGTATCCTGGGTGGAAGGAGAGGGTCCCCCTCCTCTCAGACAGTCTTTGTTCTCCGGTGCCATTCAAAGCAGCTGACGTCCACTGACCTGCTGGGCAGCGAACAGCCCGCCGTCTGATGAGCAGCGGGGCAAAATCAAGCCAGAAAAGCCCTATGAAAATGACTTCAGATTGAGAGATCATCTTGCATTTTATTATTAAATACGGCAGGGATCGGCAACCTTTAATACTGAAAGAACCATTTGGTCCAAAACCAAGCAAGAGCTGCAAAGTCACTGTTTAAAAAAATGCACTTTATCTGTGTTTTGTAGTTATTTAAAAAAAATAATAATAAAATGTACTTTTTAAATGATTATATTGATTGAATTAACAGAACTTTCTTCGTATAAAAATTTTAACTTCTTAATTTCAGACAGAAGCACACAAGTGCCCTTCAAAATAAAATGAACTCTGCATCAAATAAGCAAGATAGTCAAGTCAAACCAGACTTTTTCCATTTTTAGGACTTTGGTGCACATTATGCATTTTCTCCTATTTACTATCAAATTTAACCATGGCAAGAATAACATGTGCATTAATGTTGTTCTAATTGTAAACTACTCTTACCATCATTTTTTCTCAGTTATCTGACATGTTAAAGTTAAAAATATAAACGAGAAAACGTAACTAAAATAGTTAACTCCAAAGTTTTATTTACTAAAATCGCTAGCATTTTTATTCAAAGCCAATGAGCCACAATAGAGGGATGAAGGAGCCCCAAAAGGCCCCGGAGCCTCAGGTTGTAGACCCCTACACTAGGGTGACCAACAGCATTAAAAAAAACAGTGTAAAAAAAGTATTTGGAATTAAGATTTAAAAAATTACAATTAGGGCTGGTTTAATAAAATCGATCAATCGATTGGGATCTATTTAAGATTAACAGATCAATAATGAATTCATAAATATATAAATCAATTTAGTACATACAGCTGAAGTCCGCTAGATTGGTGGTAATG
Source organism: Oryzias javanicus (assembly GCA_003999625.1). Taxonomy (NCBI): domain Eukaryota; kingdom Metazoa; phylum Chordata; class Actinopteri; order Beloniformes; family Adrianichthyidae; genus Oryzias; species Oryzias javanicus. The sequence goes on along the minus strand of CM012451.1, from coordinate 2,119,238 downwards.
TTTAATGGGATTTCCCAAAGGATGGCTAATGGTAACGCTCAGTCCACGTAAACATACATTGCTGAATAAATTAACATCTTTATGAACACATATGCAGGAATTTTCCAAACTCTTTTAAGGAAATATATATAATATAATATAATATATATAATATATATATATATATATATATATAGATATATATTATATATATATTTGTGATCTAAAACACAGTTTCTTGCTCATTCTTTGCTTATTCTTCTTGGAAAAAATGTACTGCTACAGCGGGATTGCCACCTAGTGGCCAAAATGAACCCCCCTAGGAGATGCAGAACAATGTTTCCAATGTTAATGATCTGAACATTTTTGTTAGAATTTCTTTTCAGAAACAACATTACACTGTATGCTATTAACAATCTCATTATTTAAATAATAAAAGTTACAGTATGTGAACTGTATCAAATTAATATAAATATTCAAATCATATAGTAGACTATTAATCTATTTCTAAACAAATGTGTATAAATGTGTAAACAAAAAATGCAACTGAATCAAATTGAGTTGAGAGGATCGAAATAATAAAAAAAAAATTTCAACCAAATAAATACAGGCAGCCCTGGACATGGGTTGCATGACGCTCTGGGCAAAATGTGATTTTTGCCCCCACCCGCACGCAAACAAACACACACACAACACACACACACACAAATACCATGGCCCAACAAAAAATAAGTACTGTAGCTGCTTGGAATATATTGAAATAAGTATTTATTTACTTTAATAGTCAAGGATTAAATAATAACCACCTTAAAAAATATAATAATAATATGACAATGGCAACAGCAATATGGCAACGGTGTTAACTGTTAAAGTTTTTTTAAAAAAAAAGAGAGCGACCACACCACGTCTCTACTCCTCCTCTTCCTCCTCCTTCTTCCAACTCCCCTCCACCAAAGGAGTGGGGCTGCGTCAGGCAAAGTTATTATGTCAAACTTTTGGGTTATTTTATTTATGACTTCAGTTATTACATTCTTTAACATTTTACCAAAAAATTTGTGGTTTGTCAAACTGTTGTCAAAAAAAAAAAAAAAAAAAAAAAAAAAAAAAAAATCATTGCAATTTGGCGCCCCCTCTAGCAAATAGCCCCCTAGGCAGCTGCCCAACTCGCCTATGCCCAGGGCCGGCTCTGGTGAATCGAATCAAAAATCGTTTCTGGAAATTATTATTGATACTAAGCCATAATTAAGGTCCAAGATACATTTGAAAGTATATTGTCATTCATTTAATTGAGAACTATTCAATTTCAAAAAAAAAAAAAAAAAAAAAAAAATCAACAAATCAACAAGAAACAAATATATTATGCCATTTACAGATAGTTAAGATACATTTGATCACTTTTGGGGTAAAACATAGAAACTTAAATGTATATAAATGGAGGCAAAGCAATAAAAAGTGAGTAAAAATAAGTGGCACTAATAAAAATATCAAACATAGAAAATTAATGAGATGAGGAAACAATGGCAGACTTTGCGTCATTGTGAGGTTCATTGTACAAAGATGTGTATGTCTTCATAGCGTTTTTGAGGGCAGCTTTAGGCCCGGGACGGCACAGCATAGCACGGTACAGCACGGCAGCAGCAGGCTAAAGGCTAAAGGAGCTCAGAGGCTGGAATCCCCGGATGGAACCATCATGGCTGCCACTCGTTGAGCTGTCAAGCTCTCCACAAAAGAAAAAGGTAAAAAGCGACACAACTAGTGAAATATCGGAGCTTTCCTGTGTTTTTCCGCGCGGGGTGACTCCCGCCGCGAAGGCGTGTGCGTGCTAACTTTATCGCCTCGCTTTGTATTTTCTAAGTTATTTCGTCTTTGTAAGCTGTCGTGCGTCACATTAAGTCAAATCACTCAACGCTGCTCTGCCGCTAACAGTTACCGCGGCGCTGAAACCGAGCCGAGCTGAGCCGAGCCGCTCGCTCCCTGCTCGCCGCCGCTGCTGCGTGTCCTCCCGGCCGTCTCTCGGACTTTGTTGTGGTTGAACTGCACAATGGAGTCCGGATCAGCCGACCGCTGCGCTGCCCGTAGGACTGGAGTTTGTCCGTGAACGTCCCCGCAGATGTTTCTGCGGGGCTTTAACGCACAGGGCTGGCACATAGACCGAGGGGTATTTCCTGGAGGTTGTTGGTAAAAACCCCAGCTGTTTTCTTTTCCTTTTTCTGTCTGTCCACAATAAGAAAGGACAGCAAACAGGCTGTAAACAGCAACAGGTGGAATTATGGGACTTCAGCCACTCCTGTCTGCAGTGTAAATGTGGAATTCTGCTGAGCACTCATTCATTAGTGTGTTCACTCTTTCAGAAACCTGCAAAGACATGGATTTGGTGAACATTTGTGCAACCACCTCTGCGGAGAAAACAAAGGACGAGTCAACAAGAAGCATAAAAAGTGGCACAAGCGGCTCCACCTCAGGAAGACTGGCGTCCAGCCCCCAGCTATGCAAAGCCAAGATAAGCATGGACCAAAGAAGATAACCGGGGAGTGGGAGCAGCCCCCAGCGTGGCCTTCGTCAAAGAAGCCTCCCCAGGAAGCAGCGCAGAGCTGGCACACCACTCATTCCAGCGGAAACACTCTCAGGTTTGCTTGCTCTCAGTGCAAAGACAGCAGAGAATATATTCCAAAAGATCTGGTCAGACACTTTGAGGAAAAACACAGTGGAAAGCCGCCGGTCTTTTCCTGCCACATGTGCACCTTCAGCACACAGGAGTTCTCATACCTTCATGTTCATCTTTTAAGCCACAGTGACTCCTTCTCTAGTTGCACTATGTGTAATGATAACGTTCAGCGCTCATGGCCTGAATTCAGAGCACACATGACGATGCATCACTGCTCCAACGGCAAATATTCCTGTGAGATGTGTCAGGCGTTCTCCACCGGCGACATTCATGTGTTTCTACAACATCTGCACGGACACAACGTGGAGCTGGGGGAGGCGGACGTGCAGCTATCGCAGCACAACCAGGACAAAAATCTGCTGCTGGCCACCAAGACTTTCTGTTGTCGATACTGTGGGTTTGAAGCCTCCAGGAAAATGCTGATTACCAAGCACGTCAAAGATGTCCACGTTTGCCAGAATGGTAACCAGTGGAAGGAGAAGAGGGACGTTCATCCCATAGCAGTGAAACCACAAGACAGGCTCCTCAGAACCAAGCCCCGGCTAACAAGAAGTGCAGTCAAAGGTACGTGCTGGCTGACACAGGACTGTCTGTCTTTGCCAGGCAGGGAGTTCCTGGATAAATACTGCCATCTGTCTGATCCGAAAACAACACTAGAGGAGACGGAACAGTTTCTGATGAGATCTGTCACTGGAGAAACCGATGACCAGAAGTGGACCAAGGCTTTGAAATCGGTTTTGTCTAATGTTCCTCAAGACCTTCACCCAAAGGGGGAAAATGGCCTCTTACTGAACCCCTCAGATCTGACGGTCCTCACTGTGAAGAACAAAATCACCGTGGCTCAGAATGGAGCCACTTATTCCAAAAGGTTGAAGATGATGGCGTCCTCAGAAAAGGACAGCGCTTCAGCTGGAAGTGCCGTGGGCGAGTCTGGACGTGCCGCCACAGAGAACGGTTTGAGAGATCAGACCGTTTATCCTGAGTCTGAGCGCGCTCCCTGCTCTGACGGCTCACCGTCTGCACACACTTATCCCGCTCCGACGCAGCCGAACAATGACAACTTGGAACTAAAATCCCTTCAGGTTGTTGAGGAGTTGTGTGAAAAGCTGGAGGAGCATGGAATCAGAACCTCCAGTGATCTGAAGTTAGCAGGTGTAAATGCAAAACAGAAAGCCATTCAAAAAAGCCAAATTATAGGTAGGAGGAAAAACCCGCGGCGGAAAAGGAAGACCTTCAGAAAAGCGGTTAAAAGACCAGAAGGATGGGCCTTAAAGATGGTCCTGAAGAAGAATCCTGTCAGACAGAGGCTGTGGGTTTCACAGGAGTCTCCCTCTGATGCAGACGCGGCAGACGGCCGGCACGCACCAGCAAGTGGTCAAACGGCTGTGGACGAGGAACCGCAGACTCCTCAAGCTTTGCAAGCTACACAAGAACGCCAAACCAAAGCGACCAAAAGTTCCACAACTGAGCACCTCCAGTCATCTGAAGGCAGAATGCTGGTGCTGCAACCAGAACCAGAGTTCTGCTCCGAGGATGCAGTGCAGCCGGGAGATGAGGCTGTACCGGAGCCCCCACAGGAAGCTCAGAATGAGCCCTTCATTGCAGTTGAAGTGGAAGTGGACCGGAGCGGACCAGCTGGCAGACGGTGTCCGAAGCGGGCTGCATCCATGACTGAAGACCAGAATGTACAACTCCAGAAACCCCCCAGTCATGTGGTGAAGGACGAGAAGAAGCTAGCTGCTGCTGGAACGACGGACGGCGGAAGTGCAGCTGTTTGTCCGACTGCAAACACACCAGAGGGTAAGATGCATGTCCCAGTGTCTGTGAAGACCCAGAACTCTGCTCTGAAAATGTCCTCTGTTCTGTTTTAGGTGTGATGGAGGCAGAAGTGTCTCTCCTCCAACCTTCTTCAGAGCAGACAGATGAGAGTGCCGTCTGTCCTGAAGAAGCATCTCCGCCGTGTCTGTCTGTAGGTAAAGCCATCCAGCAGGAGTCCTCGCCACCCTCCGGCCGGCCCCGCCAGCCGGCCCCAAAGCACCAGGAGAGGACCCTGAAGTTAGTAGCCATAAACCCCTCTCAGCTGGTGAAGCGTCCGTCTGGAGACCAACCCGTTGTGGTGCTGAATCACCCCGATGCCGACATTCCTCAGGTGGTGAAGATCATGGAGGTCGTCAGCAGGCACCGAGAGGTGCAGAAAGTGGTTTTGTCCCGCAGGACTCTGGAAGCTCTCTCAGCTCCCAACCACGAAACGGGCCCAGAAGAATCCCGGAGCGAACCCGCACGGCCGGGGGGCGGCCCGGTGCAGGAAAGATTCACCTTGAAGTTTAAATTCCGTCGCTTGAACAGGAAGAAGTATGAAATAGTGGGCGTAGACTCGCCCAGCAGGGATTTTGCGGTGAAGTTCTCCTGCTGGTTTTGTGGGCGGATCTTCACATGTCAGGAAACCATGATGAGCCATCGGCAGCGGCATCTGATGGAGTGGAAACGGCCAAACTGTGAAAACTCTTAGTCTCCAACACTGGACACGAGTCTGGAAAAAGACTTTGCAATACACGTTTTTAAGTCTTAATTGTGCTTTGCGTTGTGAATAATCGTAAGCCTCCTGGGGGTTCCCGTGCTCAGGGTATTTGAACCTTTCCTTTCCTGTGTAGCTGGAGACGAGCTCTTGTAGATTAACCTGTAAAGCCACAACCATGGGGTGTGTATAATTGTTTCTATTTTGTCTACACATTTCTTTATTTATGGTCATTTAAGTACACTGTCATGTTGAACCCTATAAAGAACACTGTAATTAGTAAACTTGCCATACCCTCATTGGATCAGCTGACGGACGAGTGGGCTGCCATATTTGTTTTTGGGATGTACCCTCAAGTTACTCTGAAATACCAAAGTGTGTGTTTAAGAAAGGAAAAAAAAAAAAGCTGTTTTATTCTTTGTATTTATGGTTTATCATATATTTGCTTCATTTATTCATTTTTTAATGTGTACATTTATTTTGTATAAACTTGTGTTCAGAAAATATGGCAACTACGAGTCATGTGAAGTGGGAGTTAATTTAACTGATGAGACGATTTCAAATGGTATTTTTTTGTTTTTCTGAAGTCAAATCTACTAAAAAAACCATTAAGAATATGTATATTTTATTTTTGAGCTAAATTTAATGTTTCCCCGTTTTGGATGATCTTTTGATTGCACTATGATGAGAGGATTGGTCTTTCCCCTGTTACCTCACTTTATCAGTCTCTGACAATCTCCAGCCGCGTCCCGCTGTGGCTCCTCCCCTTCCCCTCCCTTCACAACGATCAGGCTGCGGCTTGACGGATGCTGTCAGGGATCCACGGTCAACTCCTCTTGAATTGTGCACAAGTCCCAGTTTCTCAAGTCTCCGTTTTTTTACAGGATTTCTAATTGTACATGGACCGTCTGGTGGTACTGTAAACTATTTTCTGAGAATTTTCACCAAGTGCCTGGTATTAATGTTATGCAACCAATGTGCACTAGTCTCAATAGCATTACTTTTTCAGAACATGAAAAGCAGTAGTTTGTAAGTTTTTGGTGGCATTTTATTTTACTTTTTCTTAAATGAATGAGGACATGAGCAGACTATGAACACAGACAATCTGTTTTTCCGCTCCAAAAGATTTATTAAAAAAAAAAAAGGTTCTTTTCTTTGCGTTATTGTCTCATTCCTTGCATTAATTTGAGTTCACTGTTTACTGACTGAACATGGAAAAACAATAAAAATGTTTGAACAGTTTTGAATCTGAGTCACTTTAGTGTTGGAAAACAATGAAAACTTTTTCTTCTGATCTTGTTTTTACACATTTTTATTTCACTTAAATTCACACAGCTCCTATTTATTACAGGTAAACATGCAGAGTGATGTCCGGTTATATATTATGTCTGTGTTTTAGAACAACAAAGCTGACAGCTGAACACTGTTTAAAGCATTTTTACCTAAATAATCAAAGGTAACCTAACCAAGTGTAACAGAAATGTGTCCAGTATTTCTGTTGTAAATGTCCTTCCTGGTTGGATCAAATGTCAGTCTTCCTCCTGCAGAATGCTCCACAGCTGCTTCTCCAAAATCCTCTGGATGATATTAAACCATGGTGGATTATTTCTCTCTACAACCGTCATAGTTAGACGAAGGTTACAGGAACTTCATTGAATGCTGCTGTTTGATTATGAAGTCATCATAATAAGCATAATGCTACCCCAGCATGACGGGGATGAGACGTAGATCTGCAGAAGATCTTTTCTGTCCAGTTCAAGTTGATGACATTTCTGTCTTCAGAATCTCTAAAAACAGAGATAAAGTCAGACAATTTCAACATGTCTGACAGTAGAGATAAACTAATAACTGTTATTTTCTGATGTAGCTCCTCTTTACTGTTGATCATAACCGTGTCTGATCCCATTCAGGATAAGAAAGGTAAACAAGGAGAAAAATCATTTGTAACAGTCAAAAAAACAATCCTGTTGAAGCATTCTTTTTGTAACAATTACCCCTTAAAATACCCAGAAAAACAACAAATACCTCTTCTTACAACAACTCCATTTATCCTTGGGTGCAGTTTAAACACCCACGGCTAACAAATCAGCATATTGACTGCTCCTATTACATGTGGTCAACATGATTTCCATCAGTTTTTGTGCTGATTGCACTTAAAACACGTGTGAATAACATGAAGCAGAACAGAACCCAATAGAATAATATATCTGCTCAGATGAAAGGTTGGCATTTTCAACAGAACCTCAAATATTGGAAGATTATTCAAATGTGTATTTAGATTTGTGAACGATCAGAGACAGGACATGAAAATATACTTCAGCAGGACATTCATCAAATCAATATTGTACATTTTTCTGTTGAAATTGGTAAGGTTACCTTTTATTATTTATGTAAAATTGTGTCAAACAGCGTTCAGCTGTCAGCTTTGTTGTTCTAAATCCGAACACCAGAAGTCACTATTCATTATTACTATAAGTTGTTTTAATTGAATTCACTGTTTTGGGCCGTCGACACTTTGTCTGATGTCACCATGAAGACGGGCTATTGCAGCTGCATGCCAGCAGTGTCTGCAGCGCAGACGGCAGACGCAGTCACAGTCACGTGGATGCTGGGTCAGAGGCCATTTCAAGGCTTTATGGGGAAGGACAGCTTGGCGGTGTCCTTGGAGTTGCTCTGCGTGTCGATCAGCACAAGAGGGTTCTTCTGGTGGTTCTCAATGATGTGGGACACACTGCTGAAGAACTGGAGGGAAAAGATAGGTTTACATTGTTTACTGGAGGTTACTGTAAAGATTGACACAAAAATAGACACATTTTATCACCAATCTTCCTGTTGAAACTATTTTAATGAACCCTTTAACACCAGTGTTGATGTTCTTTCATCTACTTTAGGTTTTCAGCTGTTAACACCATCATTCCAGTAGAAGGTCGAGTCGCTTTTCTCCTTCACAATCTACTGGAATGATCGTGTTAACAGCTGAAAAGTTCCAGTATGTTAAAGATTTTGTGTTGAAGCATCACTGGTGACGCCTCGTCAGTGAAAATAAAGCCCATCCCATGCACAGGAAACGTCAAACGTCGTTCTCTTTCCTGTGTTTTGAGTCAGTGTGAGAGCTGAGACTCCGTCAGATCAGACCTCCTCTCCTCTCTTCTCCCTCCCCAGAGCGAACTGCTGCGTGTTGGCCATGAAGCGGATGGGGATGTTGTAGACCCGGCCCTTGTAGAACACCACCAGGGTGTACGGCTGCTGAGCGTCGTGACCGGAGCTCTTCCTCACCATGAAGGCCCCGTCCTGGAACACAAAAGCCGCCCTGGTCAGATCCCACGGCAGACCGGCTCACGGGGAACTTTTTGATCCTCACTTTGTTGAAGCGCATCAAAGTATCGTCTGCAGTCTTGCGGTCGCATGCAGAGGCGTACCAGGGTTTGTTACAGACGTCTGCATCCTGGGATGTCTTTAAGTACACGTTACATATTTAAAAACAGAAAGATCTTTTTGTTTAAATGTTGTTTAGCTTAAGCTAACCTTGTCTTGATCCGCAGAGCCGTTCTCCAGAGTGATGCTTCCTCTCTCAGGAGGCTCTGAAACAAACAAGACTTCAGTCTCTTCACTCTGAGGAAGATTTTTGCTCAGAGTCATACTGACTTGGTGAGTTGAAATGTGGAAGAGGAACCCTAAAGGAAAACAAGAAAACACAGTTAAAGCAGTATTCCAGACCAAAGTGACGGTGGCGTGTGGAGCAGTCTCACTTTGGTCGTTTTAGGTCCAGTGTGGAGGACTTTGAAGGAGTCAGCTGCTCTGTTGGCGTGCTGGGAAGTGTTCTGCCTTTAAAATGCACAAAATTCAAATGGTGCTTAAACTGTTTCAGGGATTCTGCTGGAAATATTTACTACTTTATAGACCGTCTTCACAGTGACTTCTGGTGTTTGGATTTAGAACAACAAAGTTGACAGCTGAACGCTGTCTGACACAATTTACATCAATAATAAAAAGGTGACCTTAACAATTTCAACAGAAAAATTACAATATTTATTATATGGATGTCCTGCTGAACTGTATTTTCATTTCCTGCCTCAGAACTAATAAATCGATCCCCTGATGATTCATCACTTACTTTCAAATTCTCTTGGTTTTATCTCAGGTCGCTGCAATAAGAATCACAATCAGGGTACTTTCAGAAATCATTTCTTGATCATGATGAAATGTTGGTACATTATGTTCTGTGAACAAATACTTATTGAGGAAAGACTCCTACCGGCTGTAAGGCTGGTTGTGGTAATCTCCTGGCAAGCAAAACAAAAATGAGAAGAGCAGTTGTCATCAGAAATGAGAGCTACTGGAGGAACAGCAGAAGAGGTCGGGCTTACTCCTTTGGAGGAGGTTTGGGTAGACGAGGAGGAAGCTCAACTGCAGGTTGATCTCTGAAACCTAGAGAAGCAAACGCTTAACTTTGTTTGTGTGTTTGTGGTCGACCATTAGATGGCGCTCCAAACTTCAGATTGCTCACTTTTATTTATATCACAGACTTCATAATTTTCCTCACTATCGTCATGTGTGGGCTTCTCCTCCTGGAAAAGTGTGCAGAGCAGCTGTGAGTGGCAAGAGATCATCACTGCGGAACCAAGCATGTTCATCACTTACATATGCAGAAAATCTCTTATTCGACCTGCAGAAAGTAAGTAAGGAAAGTCAGGAAAGGGTTCTTTCTATTGCACCTTTCTCAGATAAAAATGATTTACAGGTTTTGAAAGTGGCAGAGATCTGCAGTCAGAGCTCGATGAAAAGGTTTGTGTCCTACCTGGGGCTGGGTTTGGGGGGTAAAGAGAAAGACAGTTTGGTCGGAATGGGTGGACACAGTCTGTGAGGCAGAGACAAACACATGAATGAATGTTCTTACTGTACTCATGTTGCATTTCAAACATTTATCTTCAAATACACAGAAACCCATAAAGAACTAAAGTGTATTCAGCATTCCTGTCCCTGCACTGGCTCCCTGTCAGCTTCACGATCAATCTCAAGATTCTTTTGTTCGTTTATATGAATACTGTTAGTGGTCTTGGACCTTCTTTTATCTGAATTACTATTTGAAGTCTATGAGCCTCCAAGAGCTCTGAAGTCCTCAGGTGCCGGACTGCTGAATGTTCCTACATGGTGAGGCCTGGTCCCAGTCCTGCGGGTCTCACCTGTGGAACAGCCTGAGGAGGTGAAGACCTCATCAACTGTGCCTCAAAATCCTTTTAGGTTAGCGTTTAACTAGCTTTTAACTTTTTTGAATTCATTTTATAAATGTGCTATTTATTGTTTTGGTATCCTAGTCTGAACTGAATTATTACTATTTCTTATATTTTTGTTATTTCTAACTTTTTTGTTCTATTTTAATGGATTTATTAGCTTGTTTCTTTTACTTCATCTTTGCTTTTAAACTAGTGTCTTCTCACTCTTGGCTGGGTCGTCTGTTTTCGGTCCGGGGTCACACAGCCCTGCTTTTCCCCATGGTTCCCTCGCCCTGGTTTCTCTTTGGCTGGTGGGAGGCGGGGGTTGTGGAGCTCTGGCTCCTTGAGTCAGGATGTGGACAGCCAGCTGACAGGAGGTTAGGGCTGACAGCGTCTTCAGGGTTCTCTCTCTCTATTTTTATTTCTTCTTTTTTTTTCTTTTTGGCTGATGTTATTCCCGTGTATTTCCGTGCGAGCAGCATAGAAAGATGAAAATTCATATTGAACACATGTAATACATGCAGCCAAGATCTCATTGCTGCATTGTTGCACATATTCTAAGTGTGTCCAAGGCTGGATGGTTTTGTTGGCTGCACATGAAATGAAACTTAAAGTTAAATTCCCATTAACTGTCCCTCTCCTAAAAGTGTAAATGTGTTCTCCACATCTGACCATCTCCTGGTGGAGCCGTGAGCTGCAGAGACAGCCGACCTCAGGAACCGGAACCAGAATCTTAACCTTAACCCATTTCTTCTGGGTCTGAGCGACTAAGAACAAAGTTTACGCTTTAGTTTTTAGAAAATTATATGTGAATACACACTTTAAGTTAAAGTCTTAACATTTGTTGTGACCATTGAATTACACTTTCTCTATTTATAGATGCATAACAGACTGAAAAATCTAATAGTGTTTGTACTACATGTTGTTCAATTTATTTGAAGGTAAAACTAGTTCTGCCAATTTGTTGGAATACATAAGAGACAGACACTCTTTGTACAAAAAATGTCATTTGTTTTTTATTTTTTAAGGCTAACTGGGTTTTAGTCCCCTCGTTTTTATATTGACTCCTGGTGACTTTGCATTTGTCGGCAGAGTCCTGCCACATGCTGAGGGTCTTAAAGGGGCCCTACCATCAAAATTCTACTTTTTGAGGTTTTAAATGCATTTTAATGTTCATTCCTCACTATAAAGAACCCCAAAACTGTATTTTGATCGGTTCATGCATTTAAGAGTAATGCTTGTCTGCAGCAGCCCCTCCCATACCCATGGAAACGAGCGGTTGTGAAGCAGTGTAGCGATGGCCGGGCCTCCTAAAGACAGATATATCATATGTGCATCCATCTTTGAAGAAGTTTGGATTATTTTCATAGAGAGACACGGATTTCTCTATCATGAAGTGGATATAGTTCACTCTGAAAGGCTTAAGAAAATCATGGAATGGCTCCTTTAAAGAATTCTATTTCCTAAACAGAAACAAGATCAATTGACCAGAATATAAGATCTATTCTTTGACTCGCTGTTAATGATATATTTATGTTGTAGTTTATAAAATCTCAGAAACTGAAAAGACTTCAATAATAAGACAGAACTCTCTTGAACTCTTTAGCCTCAATGTTTTTGGCTGTGGCAGTGTCTGTTTTCTTATCTAGTCTTTTTTAACCAATTTCTAAAAGGTTTTATGTGGATTAATGTGTTTTTAAAAATACATTTAGATGCAATTCAGATAGATCTGATCCAATACTTGATTTTCTATGCTGTAAGTGTCCATGCTAACAAAATGTGGATGTAGACTTGAGTTAAAAGCCCCCCTGACTTGATTTAAATGGTAAATTCAAACTTGTTTTCAAAATGTAAACATTATTCACCTGACATTTTTACTTTGGCCAAAGCTTCTATGAAGTCTTGAAAAAAAATAAACTCAAACTGACCTGCTTGTTGGAAGACTGAAAGACTTTTCCTGGAAAGTCAATTAAAAGGGTCAGTTCCACATACTCATTGTGTTTTGAGTGTACAGTTTGAGTGACTTAAGAACATACCTGTTTGTCAGAAGGGTCAAAAAAGTCTGAAAAACAATGAAAATTTCCATTAAAGGTGCAACAGAATTCTGTGATGTTCTGACTGGTATTCTCAGTGTCTGTCTTTAATTTTTTCTTAAAATTCAAAGACATATCAGACCCCCTCTCCATCCTGGGAGGATGTCAAAACTTTGTCAAAGTTTCAAAGTCACGATTTCGATTTTAATTGAAGGTCAAGTATGTTTTTTTCCTCTTACAGCAAAATGTCTGTTTCCTACTAACAGAAAGGATTCAATACAAATATACATAATATTGAAATGATCTCAAATTCTTTGAAACTTGGTTCTTGTTGTGCTCCATGTGACTAACAAAAGCTGCAATCTTGTTTAATGTCTATATATTTTGAAAAGCAACTAAAAATGTTAATTATTCAATACAATTTACATTCTCATAATCCAACTCTTTTTTTATTGACACATGCACTAGGAAAAAACAGCATCATCACTATATACAGTGTTGTTGTGCTGTTTAACTAATTAATAGAACTGTGAAACACAAAATTTTGTACAATCTACGTGAGGGAGAAACAGATCTTCCCCTTTTCCACCAGCAGACCACCCATTGCCACCTGTAAGGGCAGTTACCCTATTTTCATATGGTACTCATCCTCCAGTTTTCTAACTGTTCTGTTTCTGAGGTGACATATTCTCGCTTAACTCCAGCACAGTAAGCAAATTGCATAGAAATTTCTGTTCCTCATTCTGATTCTTCGTTCCCTGCGGTCCAGTTTCCTTTACCACCAGTTGCTAACGTGTCCATGTGGTCACTGCCCAGCCAGGCCGTGGGGTCATTCCATATAACCACTCAAAGGGAAACTAAATGATGTTCACAAAGTCTGATTTAGTAAAAAACAAAGAAGACGAAACATAAGACAATAGGACCGTTTTGGTCAGACGGTGTGTTTTCTGGAGGGAAGTAAAAGTGTAACACCAGTTAAATAGCTGATGTTATTGTATCTAAAATTACTGTAAGGAAGTATACGCGCTTTAACTGTGTTTAGTTAAACAGAACAGAGTGAAATGATCTGATAGGATAGACCAAAATGTAAGACCCCAAACTCAATGCTTAGTCTGACGATCTTTGGTTTGGAGGACGGTGAAGACCTTCAGCCTCACCAGTTGACCAGATATTTACCCAGCGAGGGGTACAGTTACAGGAAATGGTGGTAGGGCTAGAATCAAGACCCAGCAAAAGCAAGAAAGAGCTTACAAATCAACATGGATGTTCTTTAAAGTTCAAAGATAAAAATGGTTAAATTTCTAGTAATGTCTGGTGACTGCTCAAAAGGTTACTAGTTCTGCTTAGCTGCACATAAAGGGAGCTAGTTTTAGGAGCATAGGAATACTTTCACAGATGAGCAGGAGAGGTCACAGGAGCGGAAGAATACTCCTAATGAGCGCGGAGGAGAGGATTCACGAGTATGGAGATGAGTTTTCACATGTGCAAGTAGATGTTTTGCGAGTGCGCAGGAGCAGAGGAGTGGGCGTGGAGACTGTCCTGCATCCGTGGAATGTTCCTGGAATACGTGGAGTTTGATAAATGCTCGTGGGGGACTTTTAGCGGAAATTTGACGCCACATACAGAAACACAAGATTATAAACAAGATCTTTAAATTCAATATTCCATTAAAGATTTTTCTATTTTTTAATTTTTACTCTCAACATATGTGCTTTTTTTCCAGACATTATCATTTTTGTAACTATATATTAAGGATTTTAATTTGATGCTTATAATACATCTTATGGTACCAACGTTGATGTTTTTTTTTCTTTACATGTTAACTCCAGTATTACAGTAACAGTCTGATGTGTTTGCTCAAAGAGTCATACCACAAGATTGGGTCCTGTCAGGTTCGACATAGTTGTCCTCTGCATCTGGATGAATATATGTATCCTCAAAAAGAACAAAATCAAAAGCAGTTACTTACATAAAGCATTACAGTGAAACAATTATGGTTAAGAGTTGTCAATTTTTACTTCATCAACACTCTCAGGGGGCACCTGTTGGGAGGACTTGCTTGGCCTGGTAGGGGCTCTCGGTGGCCGGCTTGGTGGGTTTTGGAAGCTGTCTGAAATGGGACAACAAATGTTTACATGACGGGAAAACCTAGGTGAAATGCTGGTTTTAATCACTTCAGAAAAATGGTGAGGACAGATGAATGCACTTACCAATATACTCTCCCCTTGGTAAGGTAGCTGGAGTTGGCATTAAAGCTCTGTGACTCGGGGGTGGTTCATAGTTGTCATCATCAGGTAGATCCGTGTCCATGTCGTTGTCCTGGCAACAAGAAGCTTGATAAATTTTGGCTATGAACAGAGTGGAGTGTTAGGCTATGTCCAAATTCCCTTCCTAATACCAAACTACTAAAAAAATTAGTAACAAAAATTAAAGCAGCACTTTAAAGAAACACATTAGATCCATCAGATCTCAATATGTAGTTGGATATCTATCCAAATAACAACAGGTCAGTGTCTGAGGAACAAAAGCATGTCAAGTCTTTTAATGGAAATAAAAGTTTTCATTCTACAGAGGCTCAATTGTGTAGACACCATCAAATCAGAGTGAAATGAAGATGTGGCAGGATAGTCCATTTTCTCCAAAACTTCATTTCTGCAACTCTAAATGCTTTTCAGTATCTTGTGTGCCCCCCACGAGCTTGTATGCATGCTTGACAACGTGGCAGCATGCTCCTAATGAGACGATGAATGGTGTCTTGTGGCATTTCCTCCCAGATCTGTGTGAGGGCATCCCTGAGCTGTTGTACAGTCTGAGGAGCAACCTGGCGGCGCCTAATGGACCCAAACATAATGTCCCAGAGATGTTCTATTGGGTTTAAGTCAGGGGATGGTGAAGACCATTCAATTGTTTCAATTCCTTCATCCTCCAGGTACTGCCTGCAGACTCTTGCCACGTGAGGCGGGCATTGTGGTTGCATTAGGAGGAACCAGGGACCTACTGCCACCAGCGTAGGGTCTGACAATGGGTTGAAGATTTCATCTGGATACCTTATGGCAGTCAGAGCACCATTTCCAAGCAGTAGAGGTCTGTGCATCCCTCCATGGATATGCCTCCCCAGACCATCACTGACCCACCACCAAACCTGTCATGTTGAACCACGTTGCAGGCAGCAGAACGTTCTCCTGGTCTTCTCCAGACTCTTTCACGTCTATCACAGGTGTTCAGGGTGAACCTGCTCTGGTCTGTGAAAAGTACAGGGCACCAGTGGAGGACTTGCCAATTCTTGGTGTTCTTGAGCAAATGCCAGTGGAGCTCCACGGTGCTGGACAGTGAGCACAGGGCCCACTACAGGACTGGGGCCCTCAGGCCACCTTCATGAAGTCTGTTCCTGATTGTTTGGGTAGAGACATTCACACCAGTGGCCCTCTGGAGGTCATTCTGTAGGGCACGAGCAGTGCTCAGCCTGTTCCTCCTTGCACAAAGGAGCAGGTATGGGTCCTGCTGAGGGGTGAGGACCTTCTACGGCCCTGTCCAGCTCTCCCAGAATAACCAGCAGTCTCCTGAAATCTCCTCCATGTTCTGGAGATTGTGCTGGGAGACACATGAAACCTTCTTGCTGCAGCACGTGTGGATGTTCCATCCTGGAGAAGTTGGACAACCTGTGCAACTTCTGTAGGTTAAGGAATCTCCTCATACTGCCAGTAGAGAGAATTACACAAGACAAAATCAGCACGAGTGGAAAACCAGCCAAAAAAGATCAAGAGGAGAAACTTGAAATGACCTCCACATGGAACACCAGTCCTGTTTGGAGGGTTTTCTAATTGTTGCCACTGAAGTGCACCTGTTGTTAATTCATGAACACCAATACAGCTGAAATTGATGAACAAGGCCCTCAGCTGCTGAACCAACAAGAACACTATCAGACAGTTTCATTCAATTCATGCCAGGACCAATAAAAAAATGTTCCTTTAATTTTTGTGAGCAGTATATATAGTGCGGGTCCATATAATTCCCTGGATTTTAAAAGAATTTTATACACCATGCGCACTACTTTTCTTTTGTTTTTCTACACACGGGATATGGTGTCACCAATTTCACGAAGTGAAAATTGAATCAATTTTAACATTTTACAACATTTGTTTATGACAAAACTGTGTTTTGATGATGAAAATGCAAATAGTTTGTTTAAAAATTACATTTAAACACGTTTTTTTTTTTAAATTGTTGAACCACAATGCATTGTGGTCTATGTTCTCTAATGTAGTGAGCATCGATGGACATTAGTTTTTCACAAAGACTTCTGGGAAATTTTTAGTGTTCTCAATTAGCAGATTTAGACAGCACTGGAAAATGGAAAATGCACTATATAATGCGTAGGGAAGGAATTCTGACAGCCATAAAAAGACATCATGAAATGTTCGTTTTGATTTTCACTTTGTGAAATTAATTGACATCATAAACTGCGTTTACAAAGACTCAAGAAAAGTAACAAGCATGGTTTCCAAATGGCTTTTAAGATTCAAGACACCAGACATTCTTGAATCTATAGTTTTTCAATAGTTAGGGATTAGTATGGGAACTGACATAGCCTTAGATAGAGGGTCAGAAAGGACATTTTAAAAAATCCTTACATAGTCTGGATCACACATAGGATTCCCTTCCCCGGTATCATCTGCAAAAATAAAACAAAATTAAAGACAAATTGGAACAACATGCATGTGGGAATGGTCCTTGATGTTATGCCCCATTAGGTCTAGGGGTTAGAGGCGCAGCATAAAGGAAAATAAAGAAAACAAAAACACAAATGTCTCCATAAAAATATAACAAATTTATTTACAACACTAAACAAACCAACTCAAAAGTGAAGCTAAAAGCTTCAGGGTGAACCAAGGCCAAAACAACAAACAAAACCCCAACTAACTCAACCCAGGGAGCTTACCTGCAAAAGAAAGAGTAAAAGAATGACAAACACTAACCTCCCTGGACTAACAAACAGGAGAAAACATTTACTAAAGAAAATGGCGGTTCACCCCTACAGCTTCACTTAAACTAAACGAACACTAAACTAACTCACACAAACTACAAAGAACAGAGTGGGACCAAAACAGAACACCAAACAAACTATAAAGTGTGCACACAAACAAAACAGGTGGAGAAGAGCACTGAGCTGCAGTGGCGACTGGTTGCAGCCCAGCTCCCTTCTCATGGGCTGGAGGTCCTCATGGTGCTTTTAAGGTGGCTAAACCTGGTTTGGGCCAATTGGAGCCACGCCCTCCAGCACCACACCTGAAAGAAATCAAAAGAAAGACACAAACAAAGATCCACAAAACACAAAAAAGGTCCCACTCTAACAAAATACACTGACCAAAACCAAATACGGCCACAGCCGTAACACTTGAATATCTGAAATGTTTGTATTCAGGATTTGAAAAACCTTCTGATAACAAAAGCTGAAGAAGAGAAGAAAAATGTAAATGCAGAAAAAGGTTTCAGACTGACTTTTATCTGCTGTATCACTGAGGTGCCTTTTTTAGCATTGAGACTAATTTGAAGAAGTGTGAATACAAAGAAAGCAGAAGATTTCTCAACCAACTGGTGGAAAGAGCAAACAGTAAATAAAACTGGAGCAGTCCATTGTCATAAAGGGATCCCGTGTCTTTGTTTCCCTGAGGGAAAGGTAACATTTGAAATTTTGACCTTGTAAAGAGTCAAATGTCTTGAAGTTTCAAAGAGCGTCTTGGATCAGAGGTAAAGCTTTGTAAAGTGTTTGGACTAAGGGTCTGCAACCTTCTACAGTTAAAGAGCCATTCTGGAGGATTTCTAACTGACCACATCCCAATAGCAGCCACATAGTCTTATTTCAGCCTTTAGAGAAAAAGATTTGTATCTATTGTTACTATTATGATAAATACAAATACATGTGTTGAACTTGTTTCTAATTCTTTAGAAGTCTGTGTGACCTTCTTTCAAAATAAAAGATATCCTGTACCCATAAAATCCTCTCAATGCAGGGAATGTTGGACGTGAAATGTCAGTAGTGATGTTTGTGCAGCATCTCAACCACAAACACACATCTAAGGAAAAAGAAGTGACCCTTTTCATGTTTTTTATGATTATAAATCCTTCATTTTTTAATTTAAAAATAAAAATTGCACCTTAAATTCTGGTTCATGACTTCTGGTTGCGTTTACTGACTTCAGATTTATTTTCTGTGGTAAACAATAGCACTCAAACATCTGTCAAAATGTTTCAGTTTTGGTAAATTATGAAGCCAAACTGCTTGATGGATTGTTGGAGCATTATGGGTACTGTAGTCAGGATCCTGTTTATATTCTTTGTGAGGGAGTTAAAAAAAAAACTTTTGACGTTTATCCCTTTTTTTTGCTAAATAAACTTATATGATAAACTTAAAATATATTACTTTTTCAAATAGAAGATAGTATTTTTCTTTAACCAGAGAACCACAGTACAGGGTTAATGTGGCTCTGGAGCCGCACGTTGCAGACCCCTGAACTGCTCCCTTCTCAAGACACTTTCATGTGGAAGTGCAGCTTTAATGACAGACTTGACCTCTCACCTTTGTAGTCTCTTGCAGGCGGGTTCGGGAGTGGCTTGTTTTTCAACCTGTTAATGTTGAAACAAAAAATAAAAACATCTTAAGTTAACCCTGTAACACCGGAGCTCCAGAGTTTACGTTCTTTGATTAACTGTAACTTTTCAACCGTTAACGTGATAACGTGATATGTGTTATTGATTGAAAAGTTACAGTATGTTAAAGATTTTGTGTTCAAACGTCAGGTGTTAAAGGGTTAAATTGTTTAAAGCACCGAATATATCCAATGAAAAATATGTATTTCTTTTACAGCAAACGTGTTTCCAAAGCTCCCTTTAGCAATCTAACGTGCTTGTTTTGCTAAAAATAAATGAGAATAACAATCTTCTTGCCACTCTCACACCTTTGGTGCGTTAAAGGAATACATTTTAAGAATGGAAGGTGAGAGATCAGCAATCTGTCTGGTTTATTTCTGGTTCGATACTCGCTCTATTTATTCTAATGGCTGAGAAAGAGGAATTGACATTCTGCAGTGAAGCGTGGAGCCAAACGTGGTAAACAGAAGCGCTCTGGAAACACTTTCTTACACAAGATTTCAAATCAATGTTGCATTTGTGTTTTATCTATGTTGAACCTCACCTTCTGAGTTTATCCAGTAAGCTGCCATCGTTTTTCCTAATGTCTTGAACCATCTTCTGCAGCTGCCTGAAAACACAGAACATCATTTTCAGATTATAAAAGGTTTCTTTGTGGGAATTATTCCTCTTTTTGTGAGAATTGTCTGAAAATACAATTGATAAAGCTAAAATAAAATCCCTTTTTTGGCTGTGAAATCCTCCTGCATTTGGAAAAATAAAATCTTACCGGATCTTTGCAGTGGCAGGAGCAGCAAGTTTACTCAGTTTGTCCATGTTCATGTCTAAGCTGAGGGTTCTAGGTCTTCTGCTGTTGTTCTTCTCGTTCATTTGGGCCACACGACCAGATTAATGACAGAGAATGCAAATGAAACTCACTGTGTGAGATCAGCTAAAGTGAGGGCGGTCATTCTGCCTGAACAAAAAAAAAAATCACTTCTCATTTTTGACTGCAGTTGGTTGCATCATGGGACTTGTTTTTCTCTTGAATTCCATGTGAACAGCATTACAAACCAGCTTAAGCTCAAACAAAACACCTAAAGAAAGGATTTAGGCTGGAACTTCTGTCAGCATACTCTCATGTGAATGTTCAGATTTTTTATCTTTTGAAAGTCAATATGAACAAGTTTCACAATGCCTTAAGTAAATTATATTTAGATTTAGTTAGAAACTACATGTCTGCAGTCAGATCTTAGTGGAAAAATCCTCCTGTTCATGGAAAGTACCATCTTCTAATTATAGGTCATTGGCAGGATGATGACTGAGTGTCATGATGAGAACTTTGTGCTTCTCCACATTATAACAGCCAGTTGAGGTGGAGTAAAGAGGAAGTATTGACATCTATCCAAGTATTGAGAAAGTTTACAGGAAGCATTTTCTCGTCATTCCCTGCAGCTTTTGACCAAATGCTGGACTTTATCACAAAACCAGCAAGAGGTTCTTAGCAGTGGCGGACCTATAAAAGGGGTCCTCTCTAGCGGTTGTATTATTCTTAAATCCTTAGGTTAAAACATCAAATAACTTCTTACTTGGTCCATTTGACAGGATCAATGTCAAGAATCCGAATGTTCTGATCAGCATTAAAAACTGCACTCATGTCAAAACTGCTGTGTGGTTGACATCACAACCTGCACTGAAACTGAACAGGAAATATGCAAAACACAGAGATTTGAAAATGAAATGATTATGTTTGAATGTATAAACTGCATGTATGGAGCAGGCTAGCTTTACTCTGAGCTGGAGTTAAACCGTGTTAAAGAGTTACTTTGTGACAGTGAAGACCCCTCAGAAAGATACAGGCTCCCTCGTCACAGCACACGTGGAGATTTCATGAATCCCTTTTTCATGTTTATTTACTCTTTAACCTTTGAGAACCAAATATTTCACAGGAAAGCTCACGAAATGGGAGTGTGGACTCCATCATGTGCAATTCATTACATCACAGACTGAGTCAGCTGTGTGTTGTTCCCACCTACCTGACACAACACAAGACACACTCTTATTATTGTCCTGCTGCGTTTGAGGAACATTTTTCTGCTTTTCTGTAGAACTGGTGGTAGATATTAGGTTCTACATCAAAGGCTGACACACGTACTTCACTTCATACGTTTCGTTTCTGTTTTACTTCCCAGTTTAGCAGAGGAAACAAAGAATGGAAAAGTTCAACTGTCACAAAAGTCTCAAAAGAATTTTAAGAACATGTAGCATTAACAACAGAGTGGAAATGTGGTTTTAGAAATATTTTAGCTTTACAATGAAGCAAAACAGGCAACATGCAGGATTGTAAAGAAATGCCAAATGCTTGATAACAGTGATGCATTCAGGATGTAAGCATTGGCTGGGAGATCAGAGAGACTAGGACCTAAAATAAAATCAACTCTGATGAAAATCATATTTTTGGCCCTGCAGAGACAATCTGACTTGATTATATCTATTAAAAGAAAAGATATGTAACAATGTTGTTGAGTTTAAAAGATTCAGAAAATTTAAAACATAGTAAACAATGTTAAATAAACCTGATATATCAATTGAGTTTTCTTAAAACTCAAGATGCAGAGTGAAAACTACACAAACTCTGATCCAGGTGCAAGCAGGAAGGAAAAAGAAAACAAGTCACATCTGCTCACACAAACAGAAATGAAACCGTTGAACACACCAGCTGCATCTGGGAGCAGCAGAGACACCCGTGAGCTGCAGGTTCAGATGCTTTTCTTTCATTTCAAGTGAAGAAAGAAGTTTCAGGACTCATTTGACCTTCAACCGCGGCTCCACACAGTAAAGCAGTCTTCTTCAAGAGATTATTGCTTTAATTATTCCGATAAGAAATATAAAAAGCCTAAATAAAAGTTTTTAAAACACTTAAAGCTGTTTTCTGGAAATATTCTTATTTTCAAAGGGAGAAGTGTTTATCGGGAGTATCTTTTGAAGAAAGTGGGAAAATGTCAAGTTTTACTGGATATTATTCACAATCAAAGTTTAAAACGGCTGACAAGAGAACTATGATGAACGAGCATTACAGTAGTACTTCAGGGATCTGCAACCTGAGGCTCCGGAGCCACATGCAGATCTTTTTATCCCTCCATTGTGGATCTTTGAGTTTCAATAAACTTCAAAAAAATGAATTCATTAGATTTTTGACGTTTCAGACAGCCCTAACGGATTAATGTGATGGTAAAAGGCTTAATCTACTATCAGAGCAACAGTATCTTATTGCATTTACATGTATAGATTTTAAAATAATTTGGATTTTACACTGATGTGTCATGTCTTCATTCACTAGTAAAAGAAAAATAGGATGAAGGAATACAAAAGTCAATACGAGATGACCAAGGGGGACGCAGCGCAGTGCGGACCGGCTGCAGCGCGGTGCATGCTGGTTAGTTTCATGCTGGTTAGCTTCATGCTGGTTAGCTTCATGCTGGTTAGCTTCATGCTGGTTAGCTTCATGCTGGTTAGTTTCTTGCTTCAACGTCACATGTGTGTTGTCACAAAAGTATCGCAAGAAAGGGGCGGGTTCAAGGTTACCAAAGCCAACACAGCCAGAAAATAGGTACTGCACTGGCTACAAGCCACCTTGACGACTACAAAATGATGCATTGTGGGAAACAGTGTCCTGACTGTTTCTGTAGTTTGACATGATGCTGATCAGAATGACTGGTGCTAAAAGAAGGAAATGTTGTAACTCTTTCTGGAAAGTGGTGAATCACTGATGTAAAAATGAACAAGATGTCAAATCATCTGTAGTTATTTGTGTAATTGTTGCCTTAAAAGTTAATTTTTATTTCAATTTTATTTATTTCACAGGGACAGAGAACATTAAATTATCCCAGCAGCTTTTAATCTGTTTTCCTCTGACAGATGTTAAAAATGAATATAAAATAAGGTAAAGATCATACTGAGGGGGAGAGATTAAAATTCAACCGAATGTTGAGGAGATAACCCCAACTTCCTGTTCCTGTACACTCTCACTGTTCGCCTTAATTTCCCGGCCCCCATCTGCAGGCTCCCACTGAATCCATATAGGGGTCACAGGATCACTGGAGCCAACCCAGCTACTGATGGTTGAGGGCGGGGTACAACCCGAACTGGTCACCGGTCCGTCCCAGGACCACATACTCACACACAATTTAAGAGCCACGGATCAACTATGCAGCAAGTTTTTGAAGTGTGGAGAAATCGGTTAATAATATAGAAAAAACATCCAATAACATCTACTTTACAAAAACAAACAAGAAGAAAAAGAGTTTAGAAAAGCAAAAGTTTTACTCACGGTTGGTAAATGAGACTAAACTTGCTGAGGTCACTCTCTGACAGATTCTAAAAACACAAATAAACACAACAATGAGAGTTTGTCTTTGATCCTGGGGTGTAAAATGAAAAGTTCATGACGTTTTAACTTCTTTAACCCTTTAACGCCTGAGGTGATGCTTGATCACAAAATCTCAAACATACTGTAACTTTTTAACACTTAACACCATCATTTGTCAAACTGCTTTTCTCCTTCAGAATCTACTGGAATGATCGTGTTAACGGTTAAAAAATTACAATAAATCAAGGAACATAAACACTGGGGTTCTGCTGTTAAAGGGTTATCCGAACCCAAACATGGTACAGAAGAACCAGAACTGCATTATCCCGTATCAAACAGCAGATGGCAGCATCTCAATTCCTTCTGAAGGTCTAAGCTCTGTCAGAGAAGCAGCAAAGGCAAAATCATGAAACATGCAGAGATTTTATGTTAGTGGGAGTTTGTCTGGGTCGTGTAATGTCAAAACTAAAGAACCCCAAGTCCTGAATAAAAAACAATAAGAAAAAGTGTTTGTTTCAATGTTTTCAAGTGCAAAAGTCTGGTTGTTTTGTGTCATTTTGTCACATTTTCCCGTTTCTAATGAAGAACAAAAATAGTGATTACCATAAAATATGCAGCAAATTTGGCCAAATGATGTATTTTCCTCTTCATTCATGGTTCACCACTGAAGGTCATCACTTCTCTCTTTTGTTTTAAAACACTGAAGTATTATGAAGACCGTGGACAATCTGTTTGACAGAGCTGGAGGTTCAGAATTTCAGGAGGTGGAATGTCACCTGAACGAGTAGGAGGAGTCAGACCAGAATAAGGTTGTAATGCAGGAATGAATGCAGATTACTGTGTTTTTCTTTATCATACCTGGGGATGGTTTCAACTTCTGTGTCTGTCTTCAGGAGAAGAAGACTGCAAACCGTCTGAGCTGATTCTATTGTTTGTCTTTCTATGCATGAACTGTTCTGATGAAGCTCTACCACTTTCAAAGAGATGAACCTGGACTTCATGGATGTAACTTAATTCTTTCTCTGGCTTCAAGAGAAAAAACAAAGCTCATTTACTTGCACTCGAAACATCAAAAATTCAACCTCTATGGAAACACAGCTCCAACTACCATCTTGACTCATTTGTAGGAGAGTCGGCGCTCACTCCATGAACTCATGAAGGTTCCAACATTTCCTTCTTGCAGCTAAAGAGCACACTTTGACGTCAAGTTGTGATGACTGCCTACGCTGCCATCTCAGTAAACTCCTGCATACTACTAGATATCATCAGTTACTTCCTACATGCATGATATGCCAGTGCATGCAAACACTTTTTAAATAACTTTATTTTTTATTATGAAGTTTAAATCAAATGAGCATTTCATGGCCATTGCTACACTGGTTCACAACACAAATACCCAGACAAGCAGGGTCTGCACGACTGTGGACGAGCTGGAGGAGGGGTCTTCAAAGACCCCCAATCAGAGACCACAATCACCCGTTAGACCTGGTGGATATTTGAATAAGACATAATTGGAAGATGTATGATATTGTGTTTATAAAATGAACGTGTTGAGTTGATCAGCGCAGACTCTTCCTGGAAGGGGCTGTTTCCCTCTATGTGAGGTCACAATGTGAGGACCTGCTCATATTCATGGGTTAGGAGGGGCTGGTGCTCAGAGTGGATTATTCAGACATGTGTGAATAGATCAAAATAACCGCTTTGGAGTTCTTTATTGAACAGTATAATACTCTTAAAAGCTCAACAGGTTTCAGGGCCCGTTATGTTCATCTGGACATTTTTTGAAAATAAAGGTCATTATTTTAGACTCTTGTCGTCCTTGTATACTGCTCGGACAAAGACATTAACAGAATTTGTAGTTTTTTACTGACCCAGATCGTATCTATTTGCAACACAAACTTCCCCACAACACAACAACATTTGTAAAAAGCTGTTTGTGTTGTGTTCTGTTTGTGTGTGTAAACTTTGACAGCTTCTTCATCAGTGGTGAAGAAAAAGGAAGAAGGTGAAGGAATGAGCACAATGGGAGGGGCCTATGGAGAGAAAATAGACTCACTATGATTTGTGCGTGCATAATTCTTGATTTGTGGGTAAATTAGGATCTGTGTGTGCGTATATATGATTGGTGCATGCATAATTCTTAATTCGTGCATAACTTTGGATTTGTGCGTGCGTGATTCTTGATTTGTGCATAAATTTGGATTTGTGCGTGCATAATTCTTGATTTGTAACTAATATAATAAATTTTTTGCAACAGTAAAAAATTCACAAAAATTAAAAAAATGCAAAATGCAATTTACACTTGCACAAATCAAAATTACAACAGCCTGAAACTAATTACTCAAAAATATATTTTTAAAATACGCACGGATCACCTCTTACACACGCACACAGCCGAAGTTACGCACAAATCTACCGTGAGACTCTTTTCACGTCTCACAAATTCGTCCGTGAGTGATGCGTTCAAGTACTATCAGGATGCTCGTTCACCATAGTTTTCTTGTGAGCCGTTTCAAACTTTGATTGTGTATAACATCTGGTTAAACTAGACATTTTCCCACCTTCTTGAAAATATATTCTAAATAATTAATATAATTAATATAAAAAGTCTAAATAAGCAATTTTAAAACACTTGTGCTTTTAAAAATACAAATTTTTCCAGAAAAGGAGCTTCCAGCTGCAGCGGCTGCTCTGACAGCACCTCCAGCACGAGGCTCCATCCCGAGGGCTGGTCAGGTCACCAGCCACAGGGATAGGAAGCAAGCCTTCTAAACTTTTTCAGCTCCAAGCGGGCCGGTAACGCTTGTAATCGCCGCGCCTGGGAAGACCCAGGACATGCTGGATACGTCTCTTAGCTATCCAGCTAACCGCCTCAGACGAGCTGGAGGACGTGGCCGGGGAGAGGGAAATCTGGGCCTCTTTGCTTTGACTGCTGCCTCTGCGACCTGGTTTCAGGCAGAAGGATGGATCGATGGTGTCACTGGAAGCCCACATGGCAGTGCTGCCGGTCCATCTGCTTTTCTGGCTCTTTTAGTTTTGTCTGCTTGAAGAGAACCTGGCCACTCTAACTGTACAGCAGTGTGGGCGTGGCTGACTCGTCAGGTGATTCCAAATCAGCATATTTGCCAAACATATGATTAACACTAAGGTTTAGATTAACAATTAGATTTAACATTTCACATATTAAGAATTTACATTAAAAAATGCTGCTCACTTTTGTTTTTAGCATTCAAATCAGAATGCTTTAAATGACTTAAGCACCTCAGCATGATAGAAGGGGATGCATCTATATTTGGTTGCTTTTGTAGTGAATGTGGTTGGAAATCAGCTCACTGGTCCAGCAGTAACCTGGTCTCTACATCTTGATTGCTTCAGCTGGGGGCTGACTTTGGTTCCACAAATGCATTTTTGGAGAAAGTGGATGAAAAGTCAGATCACATGCCAGAGGAACCAGGTTTCATCAACCCTTCCCAACAGTTATAGAACTCAGGTTCCCATTTGAGTCATTTGACCACTGAAACAATCTGGTACAAAACTCCAAACACTACTTAGTGATAGTAACTGAAAGAGATTCCTTTTCCATTCAGAAGATTGATGCTTTCTAGCAGGGACTGAACCAGAGGGTTGTTAAGGTGACTGCAGGAACCAGTCTGCCAGGTCTTCTCAGGTCAAGTAGTTCTCCTCTGATGCTTTATACTCTGACAGTTTGCTGTTCAACACAAAATGGGAAATATGGTCTCTGTGGTATTTTAAAGCTGAAGTTCCTCGCTGGGATGATGAGGTAGAGTGGTTTACTGGCAACATGTCAACGGGAAACCCTGTAACATTTAAAACGTTTTATTTAGTCTCATCTTCCGTCATAAAAAAGCCACTACTGCTTTTGATGAGGTCATTATATGACATTTTATTGATTAATAATGCACTTCACCTCTTCCTTCTCTAGCACAGTCTAAAACATAGTATGTTAAAAAGTTTCTCTCTCAGAGAGGTCTTGTTTTATTAGCTGAGACTGTGAAACTAATCTTATACGACATGAGGGATGAAGGTGAACGTCAGAAAGTTAAAAGCTGCCAATATTTAATGGTTTTATGGAGCAAAAAACAAGTCCCAAAAACGTGAAGCAGCTTGATTTAGGTGGTGGAGCCAAAATGAAAACAACTGAAGTTTGACCAATCAGGAACTCAGCTTTGGGCACGTGATATTTTCAGTGACTCAATCTGTGCTCCTCCCACACATGGTCATGTGGGAGGAGCACAGGCAGTGAGAAGAAGATGGCAGCGCAGCAAAAGAGGGGTGGGGCACGTGAATAGGCTGCACACAAGTATCATGTGAACAGTACCACAGGGCAGGATTTTGGGGTCAGAAAAAAGGAAAATCCTTTTGCGTCTCAGCTACTTAAATGTTCAGAAACACTTTCAACCTGTCCCAACCTGTCGCTCTCTGCTCTTCAGCTTTTGCATGCTCTACTTGGATTCTGCCATTTTCTCTGCAGACAGCCTGTATCCACCTATAAGGGCAGCTGTGAATACGGCATAAGGTGTTCATACTCATGCATCCTGGTTTTCCCTGAGACTCTCCATCAATGGGCTCACAGGTTAACATGTGAAAGTTCTGTCTTTTCTCTTGTCTTATTGGAAGAATGAAGATGAATTTAGGAATTTAGCCAGAAGGAAGGTCCAAAGAACCCGATCAAGCATCCTGTGCACAGCAGACGTTTCTTGTTCTGACTGTGGCCTGTCCTCTGTGACGGACTGTGGCTTGTAAAGTGGATGTGATGCACAGAAGCAGGAAGTGACTCCTGCACAGGCAGCATCTCGCAGACAGCAGCTGGTAGCTCTTTTGATCCTCTAACACATCTGTTTACCTCTGTTAGCAAGGATTGATCAGACAGGAAGATCCTTCCTCCTTTGTGCTGAGTGGCTGTCATCCCTGTCTGCACTGCACTGTTTTCCTCTCTTCCCAAACTTTGTGCTGAGGGAGGAGCGAACCTTCCTCCTTCATCTGAGCAGAGTTTGATGTTGCACGTGTTTGCAACTCAGATTAGTGCAGCCTGCTCACTGGTGCTTATTTATTTGAGGGTTTTATGGTCTTTAGCCCATCCACAGTATAAACATCACATGAATATTCAAAGTAGGGCAAAGGCTGTGCTCAGCAGCAGCAGCAGCAGCAGCACAGTCAGCTGGATGGAGCCCTCAGCGCAAGCCCCTCCCTCATCCTCAGACGCATGCTGAGCTCCTGATGAGTCAAACAAAACTTATTATGAATGTTCCTTCATCCTCTAATGCTGGGAGAATCTCTGCACAGTGAGCGAGGACACCCGCCCGCTTTCCATACATTACAAAAGAAAGAAGCCCCGCCCGCTTCCATACATTACAATAGAAAGAAGCCATTTCCAGTAGTATGTGGAGAGTAACACAGCACAACTGCTGAATATCAGGCTGCCTCCAGTTCACTCTGCTGCTCAGATAATTCAACACCTGGACCACAACTGGTGTTCAAGCTGTTACAAAAACTCGTTTGATTTCTGTTGATAAATAAAGGAAGTGCTGTTTTACAGCCAGAGGAAATTTCAGGCTGTTCATCCAAACCAGAAGAGGAACTTCATAGCTGCTGCGTGAAAAAACCCTCCTAATAGGAGAACTGAAGGACCATGTTTAAAACACATATGGTAAATGTAAAATATTATCTCCAGTAAATGAATGTGCTGACACTCATTGGTTTGGAGTGAGCATTAAAGTCCCGTTCCAATCATCTTCTGATCTATTTTCACAGTCTTCCCAGAGGTCTTTTCATTGTTTTCATGTGCTTTTAGCCAGCATGAAAAACCTGTGTCCTTATAGGAAACTGTTTCTGCAGAGCAGCAGGAGTTCATTAGAAATTCACTTCTTAGTTGTAGGTGGGACTGTTGGCATGGAGTAAGACTGCTCTTATATCCCATCATCCCTTTGTTTACACTCTCTCCCACTAGCTTAGAGCCCCCTCACACCCCAAGGTGACATTAATGTTGCAACAAAAATGGCGAGCAATATTAGAGCTATCAAGTCGTAGAGTTTAGATCAGATTCCAGCTCAGATGAGGAAAACAAAAACTTTCATGGATCTGTAATCAGAAGGCATCAGAATGGAACAGGAAGCTTGTAGCGCATTTGTGACATCATAATTGAGACTTTTTTCAAAATGTATTTTTTGTCTGCTCCTGATATATAAGGATTTGAAAAACAACAACTAAAAAATGCCATTTTAATCAGACTTTTCATTATATACTGTATGTCCTCCATCATGTAAAAAATGCCACAAGATAATGTTAAAAACATCAAAAGCACCATTTCGATTGGAGTGGGTATTTAACCCTTCCACTCTCCTTGGCTTGTTTACATAAAAGAGGGGTCATCTGGACCCCACAAGACAGAGTGCTGAACTTCCTGTTTCAGTGATTGTTGATCTTTACTGGTGTCCAATGACAGACATGAAGTCTTGTCCACTTTTGTCATGGAAGGGCTAAGACCTCAGTGTTAGGGTGGGGTCGTCTGGACCCCAGAAGAGAGCACGGGGGTTAAGGCCATAGACCAAGCCTTAGCTGGAGTGTCAGAGCCATCGCTCAAAGACAGAGTTCATTTCAAGTCAGCAAGTTTTAGCTGTTGGAAAGCTGCGCCTGTTGCCATTCTTTTCTTTACAGTTTGCTCTGATCCCTGCCACTTTCCGTTCTGGTTCCATGTCGGCAGCTCTGGCCCCGAAGAAAAACCAAGCGACATATTTGCGATGAAATCAAGGACTTCAAGTGCAAAGGGTCAAGATTCTGGAGAAACGGGTGGACGGGGTGGAACAATCCAAGAAAAATAATGTATCCTCACTGGATTATGGGTCCAACTCCAGGCAAATTCCACCACAGATGCAGATAGGAATGCTAATGCTAATGCTAGCATTGCCTCTGATCCTGGTCAGAACAATGGAGATAACTTTGATTGTCAAACGGCATCTTTTCTCAATTCTTATTATTGGATCTAAAGACCATTGAGACCTGCCACTCTCTATGATGGATTAAACCAGCATTCATCATCAGGTTTGTACATCAAAAACACAAACTGGCTCTAAAGCAGCAAAGGACAAATCTGAAAGGATCTGCTGTTTATCTGAATGATCATCTGACCAGAAGGAATGCTGGAGTGGCAAACGAGCCAGGCTTCTCCGGAGGTTCAAGGTGATTCTAAACACTGGAGTGAAAGGCTGCAGGACCGTCATTACACCACTCGCTCCACAGTTCTGGTTGACACGTACATGAAAGACTTTGAGAAGTTTTTGATCACAGATGTCTGAGCAAATAAATGCTGGAATACATAAAATGGTCAAGAAATTCAAGCTGCTTTGGATCTGCCACTGTCTCTAAAAGTCAACTGTGACCCTGATTCTTACCAGAGTTCTGACCTGCAGACAACTTGAGCTCAACTTGTTCAGCTGCACTGATAAAAGCTGTAGAAAGACAAGGACCTGACAAACAGAGAACCGCTAAACTCTGGTCAAAACCAATCAAACGAACAGAACTGAGTAATGATCATTTAGGTCTAGGAAATTTAAGCAAAGCAGACCGGGGGTGGGGGTTATAAGTTCACTTCCTCCTTCTCCCTTTCAAGCAATCTATTGAACTTCTTGTGACAATCTTTAATGGTTTCATTGTGTCATGTTCCATATTCAAAAGAAAAAAATGTTTTTTACAAGTAGACGTAATCATTGAATTAGTTATTTGAAAGTACAAGTATTTTTAGATCAATTTTATGCCTATTCTCTGTTTGATATGTCTATGTATATAAACCTCTGACGGTTTTATTATTTATTTATTTTTCCAATCCAATAAAGCAGTTTCTAGTCAGCTTTCAACCTTGGTTTTTCCAGCTACACCACTCCTGACACCCACTGAACCTGTGTGTCAAGGTGAAACCGGGGTTGTTTGTGGTGACAGGCCCGCCGTCATCAGCTGCAGGATTACAAAAGGCGAGTTTAACTGCAGGACAGCAGCTTGCAAGAACAGCACACTTCTCTGTTGTTGTCATCTTCCGGCAGTAACCAGAAAAGGAATGAAAGAAGCGTGTGGGACTTTCTGTCAGTTTTCTCTGAGGAAACGTTTTCACTTAAGCCGAGTACTAATTAGCCCCTCCTCGACAAAAACAGAGTCCAGAAGGGTAAAACGCAGAAGGAAAACTGTCCTTTGGGTTTTATTTCTATAAAAAACCTTGTGCACATAAAACAAGACACAAAGCCACTATCAGATAACAGGACCGCTTTAGGACATGCTGACATGCCTGCTCTAGAAGTCGAGGCAGAACACTTAACAGCTAAAAATACCCGCCTGCTAATGGTAAAGGAGCACACAGAACACAGGAAGCCAGATTCCAGCAGACTTGTGAAGCCTTGTGCCCAACGTGACGTCGCAGATCTCTACAAACTGAACGGACGCCACGTAACCCCTTAACACCTCAGGTTTCACAGGTAACACAAAATCTTTTACTTTTCAACCATTAACACCAGATTCCAGCAGATTCTGAAGGAGAAAAGCAGCTCGTCAATCTACTGGAATGATCGTGTTAATGGTTGAAAAGTTACAGTAAATGAAAGAACAGAAACACTGGAGCTCCGGTGTTAATGGGTGTGATGGGGATATCTGGAAGCTTTAGTTTTGAAGTGTCTTCAAGCATCTTTTGGGAAGATGAACTAGCAAGGCTCTGATTGGTGATGAATAATAAATAAACGTTTGCTGTCAAAGCAGATGAGGGAAAGTTATTTCTGTACATGCAAAAGTTAGAAGTTGCATCATCAAAACTTAAACCGCCTCTTTCACTTGGAAGAAAAAAAATGATCACAAAAAGTTAAGATTATACATCAGTTAAACATTTGATCAAACACTTTTTAGATTAAAAAAGCAGGGGCGCCTCTGTCTGTCATAAAAACAAAGAACAGTGAAAAAAAAAAGTTCAACGCACTGTCCTGTGGGGTCCAGATGACCCACTTAATGTAAACAAGCCTAAGAGAACGGAATTGTAAAAATAAAAGAGTTTTATTTTAAAAAATGTTATTTTTAAAACTGCAGCTTATTTAACCTTCAAAATAAAAAAAAATGGCAGACAGCTTTTAAATGTATTGGAGTGTTTTAAACCAGAACTCAAAGAGTTTGTTCAGGTGAAAACAAAATGACTTACCAGAAATCTTCTTCCAGTCATTTTGAGTCTGTTTATGGTGGCTGCACATTCTGGCATTTTATTCTGAAGGAAATGAAAAATCTGGTTGAGTTTTTGTTGATGCAAAGGATTTCATTCAAACCACTTTCTGTAGGAAATACTGTTATTATAATGTGTTTGACTTAAGTCATTTCCACTTCACTTGAATCCAATTTCGTTCCTTTTTCTTGCGCTTACCTTGAACATAAATAGAGCCATCTGAGCCTGGTCCCAGCCCTCGCATTCTTGTTTAGACGGCAGGTTCATTTCTGCGTCAGCAGGGAATCTCTGAGCTGGACTTCACTTTCTGAAGGTGAACAGAACAATGGACTGACGCGCCGAGGCTTCAGCGCTCCAACCTCGTCTCTAACGGGGAGAAGTACACATGGGCTGGTCACCTCATTAACACCAAAACCCTCTACTCAGTTCACTCTTCTGAAATGTGGAAACTCGCGGTATTTCCCTTTGTGATCGTGTTTAGCCATCAACAAAAAGGAAGCAGGGACTTCCTGAATGTCAGTCTATATTAAAACCTTTCAAAAAGTGTCCTAATACTGGAAGTAGATACTCCCACTTCATGCAATCGAGCAGCGTGTGGACTCTCCTACAGTCTTTGATTTATGGCTGATTTTAAAAATAATGAAGAATGTTTAATCATCTGGTAACTTTTGCACATCCCATTGCAGATGTTTCATTCACCAGTGGGTGGGGTGGGGTATTTGATGTACATTCATCCATGGGTCCAAAAAGGGTACCTCTAGATATAAAGAAGGAAAGGCCTTCCATGCTCTTCTATTCCCCCATTATGCTGTGCAGGGTCACAGGGGGTTGCATGAGCAGGTCACTAGTCTATTGTGGGGCCACACACCCACATGCACGCTCACAAACACATCAGAGACATACACGTGTGATCAACCTGTAAAACCAGTTTTTGGACAGCAGGAGGAAGCTGTGGTTCCTTGAAACCCTCACACAGGAGAACATGCAAACCCCCACACGCAGCAGCCTCGGATTCTTTTTCAGAAGGAAGCTGTCCTCAACGGCTCAATGATTCCTTCACGTCACCAAACCTTTTCTGTATAGTAAATATGTGAGATCACAAGGCTTTTCCCTCCAACTCCTGCTTCATCCAATGAATGAAGAACAACCCTCAGCAGTAGCAGAGGCAACCAACAGAACATTATCTTCAAATGTTCCAAACCGAGTGGATGGTGTGGTCTTCAGGTTCCTTAAAGCACCAGCTGAGGCACAACATCAACCCGTAACCCACTTAGTTAATCCGTCAGCAGATCAGAAACCAAAGTCACTGGTCACAACAGATCAATCAGCGTTTTTGTCTCAATAACCTGAATAAATACCATAACAAATGGACAGCAGATCAACGATGGACTCACCCCACTCCCTTAACCAGGAGTCTTCAACCATTGGCTCCACATGTGTCTCTTTTATCTCCATTGTGGATCCTTGATCAAACATAAAATAATTCATGGAGACTGTTGATCCAGACATGTCGACCGTCTGAGTCAGCAGATCTCTGATAATGTCTGCTTAACCAAAACTACCTCAAGAAAACAAATAAACAAAGTCTGAAAACTGAGACTACCAAGATCTAACCTCAAACTAAAATAACAAAACCCAGCAGTGGAAGACTGCTGAGGACAAAGAGGAGACAAAAAAGAAAAGAAATATAAAAAAAAATGGCATTTTTTTAAAGTAGGCTTTGCTTAATTAGCATTTATTGAATTTAGATGAGTTAAATGTATAAATGGATGTCTGAGGTTCACATAGATAATAAACTCTGTAGGTTTTTCCATCTGTTGACCTGAAGACGTCTGGTTTGTTCAACTCTACCTCCAGAATGAACAGATTTTATATGGAAAGATAAACTTTGGTAAAAAGTTTATCTTTTATGAGTTAAAAGCTCATATTATCTTGTGTTGCACAACATTGGTTACAGCTGCTCTGAGATGATCCTGTTTGGAACAGAGCAGCTTTTATTTTGAAAATAAATAAAAAAAAACTTTTTGAGAGATACTAGTTCTTATTAATACAACAAAATTCATATTGTCTAATTAAAGTAAGTAATTAATAAGTAATTGAAACAGTTATACTATCCTTTATGCAGGTAGAAAAATTATATTTACCAGAATTTGAAACTTGTCCCCAGCATTTGACATATTTTCTAATTGGTCAGACCCAAACATGTGTCTCTTCTGCTTCTGAATTTCATGTTATCAATAGATGAGGGCTCAGCTGTTAGGGCTCCAAACTATTAGATTAAAGCTTCTGTAATATGAGCACTGTGTCATTATTTTACACCGACAAAGACTTTGAATGTCTTATGTCAACAAAATTGGTTTTATAGTAACACACAGTGATCCTTTCTCCCAAACCAAGAGCGTCTCTAAACCCTGCTTCCACTTCACTTTAAAATCTAATCACCAACAAAGACACTGCAGCACATGTTTTGTAATATTCTGTCAAATATTTGTTTACATGATTGGGATAAATATGAGTCAATATATCATTATATCATTTTGTCTATGTTTATCTGACATCTTTTTTTGGTATCTCCATGATCTTTTTCCTCCTGTTGAAGGATGTTTTACAGCATTTCATCCTCAACTTCTCTTTCCAGTTCCAGCATCTTGTTACCTGCAGAGACACTCTCTAAAGTCAGAGAAAAACTAGTAACAGTGCAGCAGCCATTTGGTCTACAGTTTCATGGATACCATCTGAATGGTGGACAGCAGGTCATGTGGAACTGGGGAGGAAAAGTCACATGATTGGAGGCGTTTGATCTCTCTGACACCAGTCAACAGTCAGACTCCAGGTTAATGAGAAATGTGTAATCATTACCCCGGACTGGGGCAAAGTGTGTTTGTTTTAACGTGAGGATGGGGATGCAGAGCTGTGATGTATCAGGATGACCCAGATGCAGGACAGATCAGTCATGGCTCAATCAAGGGATTGGGATTTATCAAGGATGCTATGCCAAACCAAAACCTCTGTCTAGAGTGTGGTGGAGGCCAAACATAACCTGAACAGGTCGGAACATCCCGACAGGACTAACCCCTGGTCTATCCATGCTGACGTTGGGAGTGGAGTCATCTGGAACCCACAAGACTTCTTTCTTCAAAGATTTCTTATTTTTTTAAGGCAAACATGAAATCCTGTCCACTGTGCACTTCAAAATAAGTGTGGGGTCACCTGGACCCCAAAAGGGATGAAGCAGGGCCACTATAATTCTGCTCAAGCAAATGAAGGTCAGTTCAGTCAGCTGTGCACTGCTCCATGGAGATCTACAGCTGAGGAAGCAGCAACAGACTGTGTCATGAAGACTTTGAAATCTAGTAATGATGGGCAGATGAAGCTTCATGAAGCCTTGAAGCCTTTCATTCAATTGTTTCACTACAGTAAAGCTTCTCTGGTAGAAAATCCACTGGATACAAAAACATCATCATGACTTTGATGTTTGTGGCATTATATAATTTATAAGATAGTTTCACTATTTTCCCTTCTGAAGCCTCATTTGGATTTTATTGGGTGCAGGTGCCAAACCAAACTGAAACATCTGCTTCAAGCTGCTGCAGGAGAGCATTTGGATGGTCCGTCTTTCTGCTTCTCTGGTTTCACACACGTTGAAGTAAACACAGATTTCCTCGCTCGTCACCATGAAACTTTCTGTCTCTTCACCTTTTGCATTTTGACTGAAGCTTTGTGCATCTCACCTATCCTTATATGAGCCCGCCCACGATCCCTAGAAAGATCGGCTAGTGTTGTAATATTATACTTTATATCATCTTTATGTGGTACAAACTAGACACAGAGCTTTCTCAAAATGGTGGGAGTTTGGACAATTACTGCTCATTTGCATGATTGAGATTGGGCCAGGGATTATTGTTGAGGGAAACATTGTCTTTTTTAAAACACGAATCTTCCTAAATCTTTCAACTCTCCCTCTAAATCAAACACCCACAATTTGAACAGAGTCAGAGTCAAAATTACAGTAATGAATCAGTCACATGGTCCAGCCGGGCGGCGAGGCTTCAGACCTCGTCGTTTTCCACTCCTTCCCTCAAATGAAGCAAGCCTTCATAAGTAAATGCCCCGCCCGTCACTATTGCTTTAAAGCCTGAAAGTGAAAGTCACGTTACTAATATTCAGACTAGGGTCTGGAAGGACTTTTTTCACTATCAGAGCTGAAGCTTTTGTGTACAATTAACCAGAAACTGAAACATTTCCTTTTCTAGCAGATCTGTGGTGAAGATGTCTTGGTGTTTTGATGAGAAGAATCTCGTGGCAGAGCAAATTCCCTGAGATAAGGCCCTGATAAATGCTATCAATCATCACTGGCTCGCGCAGACGTACCTGGATGTCAGCAAAGGCCATATAAGAGTCTGGCTTCTCCTGGGATTGCCCACAAAGCCTCTCATTTTTAGGCAGCAAGCTAATTAAAGCAGTGAAGCAGATGGGCCAGACTCTGTCTGGACATAATGAGATGGTGCGTGGCGAGGCAGACCGGACATGGCAGAGCAGCTGTAAAAGATTTGAGAGGTGAGATTCCTCAGAGAGGGGGAGAACTTCAGAGCAGCTTTTCAGGAAGCTTGTGGATCAGACTCTGTTTACTTCTTCTAAATATTGTTGAACGACTTTTACTGTAAATTAACTGTGCCACCATCATATTTTATTTCCCATTGTCCGTTTTTTTCTCTTTTTTGCTCCAAATCTTAGCATCTTGGCAGGTGGTTTTTGGTAAACACCAAATCCTAAACACCTGTTGCCACAGGCGTTTTCTGTCTGCCAACTCTTGCCAAGTCTGATAGAAACTGTGGAAGGAATAAAAAAAAAAAACGTGATAGAGCAACAAATATGAAAAAACATCTGCACTATGAACAAAGGCCCTTTCTGTCTTGAAATTACAAATCAAGTTCACAGAAGCTTACCATTCCCGGGAGCAGAGCAGTCTCCAAAAACATGCTCCGCTGGCCTCATCCGAGGAAAAGGCTCAGGTCTGAGGACGCCCCGCGGTCCGGGAGTAAGAAGGCTGCGTTTGCAGATGTCCACATCTTCCTGGTGGAGAGGAAAATGGGCCGCAGTAGGAGAAGCTTTCTGACACAGCTGGCGAGGTCAAAGGGCTTTGTCGTGGAAGACGTTCTCAGGTTGGAAAAAGCTTGTTTTTCTCTGACTGATCCAAGCTGGGCTTAGCAATGTGAAAGCTTCTCTGAATGTTCAACTCATGCCAACTAAGGACTGTGGAGTGCTGGAGGATGAAGGACCCTTTTCTTGCATTGTTAGTTTCTATTAGGTATATGATGTGCTTGTGATTGATGTTTTTTTTGTAAACCAAATGTAAAAGGTTCTCAGAAGCAGGAAAATACTTCATTCTTTTTAGTAGATACATAGTAAAACAACCAGAGGCAGAATCTGGGTGAGTGTAGATGCTCTTCAAATCTTGTGAATTAAACTAAAACAAAAACGGTATGGCGTCAAATTTCAGCCAAAAGTCCTACACGAGTGTATATTAACTTGGAGACCGTCCTGCACCTGTGGAACGTTGCTTGCATGCATGGAGTTTGATAAACACTCGTGGGAGACTTATGGTGGAAATGTAACACCATGAAATGGTTTCTAAATAACGGCACAAACACCGACCATCAAGAAGTAAAAGAAACATCTTGGCTGCTTTAGAAAGCTGATGATAATACCATAGGAGATGTCCTGCAGGTTTCCTCCAAACTCATTTATTGAAGCATTAAGGTGGAATCAGAAAACCACAGACTGTCTCATGAATAGTTGATTTGGGGGTTGGAGTTGTTTCTTTTCTTTATCTTAAGGGATTTCCCACTGCAGCCATAACTCACGGCTCTAACATAACCTCATTAAAGGAAGGTATGGAACAAAGCAGAGTAAATGCTAGTGCTGTGTCATGGGATGCTGGAGAAGAGACGTTCTGTTTCAATGGCAGCACTATCTTGTCTTCATCTCTCCTATTTCTTGAAGAAAATATCCTAATTATACCTTTGGCACCAGTTTCACTGGGAAGTCAGATCCCTCTGGTTGAAGATAAAAAAATTATGAATTATAAAAATGAATTGTTTCAGTTTCAGCCTCATTTAGTGGAAGAAAAGTTATAAGAATTGATTATATCTTTACAAAGCAACAACAACAAGCTGCAGAATGCAGACAAACTGTCCTGCGTGAAATATATTCAGTGAGGGTGAGAGGAAAAGAAAGAGTGTCTGCGCGTGTTTCGTGAGTGTTCCTGCCAGCCACACGAGCTCGGCGGTGGCAGCATTCCCAGAAACACAGCTTGAGCACTCCTTCGGTTACACTTGGCTTGATGCAATTGTTTGAAACTAACAACAGGAAGTGGAGCGCGCCTGCCTCAAACTGTCATTAATTCAGCAAGTGGAGGAAAGTGATATCAGCTGCAGATTGATAGCGTCACCTCCTGCATCCAGCCTTACGGGAGTTATGGGCAAGCTGTGGTGAGCATATGGTCAGGTACAGCGCGTGCATGACAGAAAGTGCCTCTGAAGAAAACAGCAAACATACACAACTGTCCTGTTTCATATGCACCAGCATGGATCCTGCTTGACTGATGAGCTGCATTTAAAACACCTGACAGACCTCTGCCTCCTTTTGTTTCCTAAGCTTCTGTCACACCTGTCCTCATGGGTGGAGACGCGCTGTCAGTGGGTGTCCTGTATGGAGGTGGCCTGGAGGAAATATGAGGGTAGACCACTATAGAGTGACATTGTAATGCATATCTTTGTCTACAGACACACCCCGGGTGAACACTTATACAACAAGTGAGACGTTTAGTGGGAGAGATTCAGGCCTGTTGTACAGATTTAAACATTGTTTACCCGCAAATCCTGTGTGATAAGTGTGGATCAGCCTTCACTCTTGAAATCTGACTGGTAGAAATGAAGAATACCTTTTCAGGTGGGATCACACCAAAGGGTCATGTGTAAAGTGACTTCTAGTTTACTGGTTTAGAACAGCAAAGCTGACAGCTGAACACTGTTTAAAGCATTTTTACCTAAATAATAAAAGGTAACCTAACCAAGTGTAACAGAAATGTGTCCAGTATTTCTGTTGTAAATGTCCTTCCTGGTTGGATCAAATGTCAGTCTTCCTCCTGCAGAATGCTCCACAGCTGCTTCTCCAAAATCCTCTGGATGATATTAAACCATGGTGGATTATTTCTCTCTACAACCGTCATAGTTAGACGAAGGTTACAGGAACTTCATTGAATGCTGCTGTTTGATTATGAAGTCATCATAATAAGCATAATGCTACCCCAGCATGACGGGGATGAGACGTAGATCTGCAGAAGATCTTTTCTGTCCAGTTCAAGTTGATGACATTTCTGTCTTCAGAATCTCTAAAAAACAGAGATAAAGTCAGACAATTTCAACATGTCTGACAGTAGAGATAAACTAATAACTGTTATTTTCTGATGTAGCTCCTCTTTACTGATGATCATAATCATGTCTGATCCCTGCAGGATAAGAAAGGTAAACAAGGAGAAAAATCATTTGTAACAGTCAAAAAAACAATCCTATTGAAGCATTCTTTTTGTAACAATTACCCCTAAAATACCCACAGAAAAACAACAAATACCTCTTCTTACAAACAACTCCATTTATCCTTGTGCAGTTAAACACCCACGGCTAACAAACATGACTGCTCCTATACATGTGGTCAACAAATCCATCAGTTTGTGCTGATTGCACTAAAACACGTGTGAATAACATGAAGCAGAACAGAACCCAATAGAATAATATATCTGCTCAGATGAAAGGTGGCATTTTCAACAGAACCTCAAATATTGGAAGATTATTTAAATTTGTGTTTAGATTTGTGAACGATCAGAGGCAGGAAATGAAAATACAGTTCAGCAGGACATTCATAAAAAAAATATTGTACATTTTTCTGTTGAGATTGGTAAGATTACCTTTTATTATTTATGTAAAATTGTGTCAAACAGCGTTCAGCTGTCAGCTTTGTTGTTCTAAACCAGTAAACTGGAAGTCATATTTCACATGATCAGTGATGTCGTCATTTTTTCTGACGTCACAGTGGAAAGAGTCTATCAGACAACCAGACTGTGGTCTGTGTGGACATATCACAATGTTCATC
The DNA here is from genome assembly GCA_003999625.1 of Oryzias javanicus. Classification (NCBI taxonomy): domain Eukaryota; kingdom Metazoa; phylum Chordata; class Actinopteri; order Beloniformes; family Adrianichthyidae; genus Oryzias; species Oryzias javanicus. Next base: position 2,078,481 of record CM012451.1, on the reverse strand, counting down.
CTGTTCAACCAGAAGTCATTTGACATGGTGAGATCATTCTATGAGCTTTTAGCCACAGACGCTGCAAAAGTTCAGTTATTGATCTATCAAGTCTGTACCACAGTTTGGACCAAACGTTCTTCTGCTTTCCCTCTTCCTCCAAACTCAACCTCATCCAGTCAGTCATGTAGAGCATCTACCTTTTCTTCTTTCTTATTTCTGTTTCATTTTGATTTCTTTCCTTTTCATTTTGTTTCAGGGATTGTTTTATTTCTAAAATATAACATTGATTTCTGAAAACTCCTCCTGCTGTTGAACAGTTGTTGTGATCTTTAATATGTTTTTCCGTTGACTGATTTGTTGATGGGATTTGCACTTCACAGCCACCGTAGTTTGGGATAAAAGAAATACCTGGCTGGGAGTGCAGTGAAACTCAGACTTTCATTTGGCAATTCACTAAACTCTCTGTTACTGCACATTAAGAAGAGTTCCACAGAGGGAACAAATCGCTTCAAGTTGTCTTTATGATAAATACAAACACTAAGTGGAGGCAGCTGTGATGGATCCGAGGTGAACCTCAGAAGGGGGTGGGTCCATGTGGGAGGAGCCACAGATCCATCTGTGGCCCCGTTTTGGGGTCAGAACAACAAAAGTGGGAAGTCAGAGTAGACCCTGGACAGTTCTCCGACCCATGACAGGACAACACCGAGTCAAGCAACCATAAACATTCACATTCACGTAATAAAAAGCCCTCAAACCCAACAACAATGATAGAAAGATAACAGAACAGAATAACAGCTCTCACATTCTATGTACTTTGAAGTATTTTGTACTTGAAAAGGATTTCTGTGGAAACCCAGTGGTCACAGCGATGTGTTCAGCAGACAGAGGATTAGTTTCGCCAGTGATTGAGCCAATTAGGGTTTAGCTTGAGCCCTGCTGGGACCGCCCCTAAAGAGCATTTCCACTGGTTTAGCCTAGTGGGGGAGAGAGGGAGAGGAGCATGCTGGGAGTCATTATGTCCGTCTGAATGCTCTGATTGGGAACGGTACTTGGATGTCCATGGAAGGAAGAGGAGGTGAAGACTGCAATGAAGTCTATTGAGTTGGTGTGTGCAGGCAGGATGGGGCGCCGCTTGAACGACTGCACCTCCATCAGAAATGGGAGGGATGCACAAAAGGCTTGTGGTTATTGTAGTGTATCAACTTCTGATCCTGAAACAGTGCAAGACGATGAATTCAACGTGAGCGGCATTTCAAAAGCTGACTGAGGGAGTCAGGAGTTTCAGTATCAGCATCTTCATCTTGCTTCTTGCTAAAATATCAATCAAAAATGTTTAGCTTTAAAGTGAAATCTTTTCATTTCTAATTTGGAGCCATTGCGTCATTATATGTACATGACAGCTGAAACCAGAGTCAAAATATCAAGCACATAAGCTGATCAAATCCACCCATCCTGCTCTTTCTGTCCTCACCAGTTTCTAACCACCTCCCTCATGAGTGCAGCTTCTTCCAACAGCTGCAGCCATTGCAGAAGACCCTTTGACTTCCTGTTCAGATAAGATCTACAGGGAAACCAAATACTCGACTTGCACTGAGCTGGAGCCGGTTAATCTTATTTGAAGTATAAAAGACGAGTTATCAAACTACAGTCTTGAAGAGGACTCGCAGTATTTCCTTTGACTCCACTTGGATGAATGAGAGCCGGCATCCATGAAAAAATCTGGAATTAGTTTGGCAACTTTTATTATATACTGTATATACTGTATATACTGTAATATACTGTATAATGGAAAAAAGCTAATTGTGAGACAGCATAATTTCATCAAATCACTCACACTCACCATCCACTTTATTAGGTACACCTAGCTAGTACCAGGTTGGACCCCTACTGCCTTCTGAACCGTAGTGTAGATTCAACCAGGTCATGGAAACATGTGGTTAATGAAGTGGAGGGTGAGTGTAACTGGTTTATTTTCTCCAAACTGGTGGCATTTTTCCAAACAAGAGCATCCACATTAGTTTGTAATTGAGTTGGTTTAAAAACAATCTGATCTGTTTGTTCACTTCCTGTTTTTATGACTTATCCTCTTTCCATGAAAATCACAGGAACAGCTTTGATTGTTTTAAGAGCTTTGCTCTATAAAGAAAACATCAGACTAATAAAAGACGTCTCTTTCTGTCGTTTGGCAGTGATGCCGTCACTCATGTGGTTGCAGAGGACGGCGAGGCTTCTTCGCTCTGGGCGTGGCTTAAAGATCACTCTCACTCAGATCTGTCCAAGATGCATGTGTTGGACATCAGCTGGTTCACCGACAGCATGAAAGAGCAGAGACCTGTAGCTGTGGAAACCAAACACCTCATCCAGGTTTGTTCTCTTTGCTCCAGACAAAAGCTCTCATTTCAGCTGATTTACAGAAAGAGTTGTCATATATTAATAATATCAGGAAAACTGTTGTTCTTTTGTGAGATTAAAAAAATCCCCCCACCAGTGTGATGTTCAACAGATGAGATAAACTCATTTAGGTGGAAAAAGTTCTTTCAAAACGTTGTTTTTCTACATCACTAAATCTCTAGTGATTATTTTCATTTTAACCACCAGGTGTCAGTATTTGTAAGATGTCACCACTTTACTGTCATTGTTTTGTTATCACTTTTACTATTCATGAACTTCTTTCCTCACACTGAAAATGTTTAAAGTCATTCCCATAATGTGTAGGTTTATTAATGCCCTCTCCTGGCTGATAGAAACTCCTCATTCATGTTGTGTGGGAGTTAAATGAAGCCATCAGCTGGAAGTCTAACAAAGACACATACGTCCTTTCACAGATTCCCTTGTGAATGGCAGAGCTTGGCAGCGTATGGATCTAGAATAAGGAATATGTTCTCTCTGTCCGTTTCCACTTAGGAATGAGAAACTTTTAAGTTTTCCACTTTTCCAGGCAACATTTCTGTTTTAATTTGATCAGCCTGGAGTAACAGTGACTATGACATGATGTGTGCCCCAGTGGGGAAACCCTTTTCTGCATCCTGTGGCATTGTTTCTGCATGATGAAGTTGTAGACCAGTGGCGTGCCTCTATTTGGCTGCATCATTAGCAGGCAGGGCCAATAATCCCATGCTGACATTTATTGACCCATCTCCCCGGGTAACCGAGCCAGCTTCCATGTCTGTTTAGTGGTTCTGTTTCTGAAGCTGAAGGAGTGAAGTGCAGTGGCATTTCTGCAGCAACACTTCCGCTGTGTGGTTTTTTTTACGAGTGTCAAATCTATTTAAGAAGCCACAAATACGGTTCCTGGTGGGCACACATCTTTTCTCATGATATTCTGGAAATGATCTGCGTTGCTGCTTTAAATATTTTGGATTGCAGTGAGGCTTTTTGCTCAGATTCAGTGAAAATGTGTTGAATGTCTACCGGTGAAACACAGAAACAGGTGAGCCCAGCCTCTCAGGGGAATGAGAGGGTTTAAGGCCAAGCAGCTTCTCACAATAGGTGGAACCCCACTGACATCTGCCCTGTCCACTGACCCGATAGGTTTTCATTAACTTACTCCTCTGCTCGGGTGACAGACATTAATATGAGCCTGGAGAGTCTCTGCAGTTTAGATAGGAGCACAGGAGGTCTCTCACTCCACCTTTTAATGTCAACAGCGCTCTGTCAGCCCACATTGGCTCAGTTAAAGTGGGGCTAAAACTGATTTGTTAGTCCCAGATTCTGCAAGTTGTCTCTCTTCAAAACATGAGAGCTCTGTAATATGAAATCACTGATGCATTTTCCAGAGTACAAGTTCCACTGGAGAGGAGAGAGGAAACGAACACACAAGTCTCTCCAGAGAATAAGTCACACTTTTGGGAGAAAAATATGTCGCTTCTAAACACATCTGGAGTAATGCTGTACTCACGCGGAACTGAATTAATGCATCAAATTCTCGTCATCCAAAAATGTGTTCATACACTTGATGCTCTCATCCTGTGTGGGAGGAGCTACTGTCAAGTTTTTAGCATCATCGCTACCTGGAAGGATTGAATGAAGATTTCATTTACAATGCATGGAATATACAGATGATGTTGAGAGATCAGATTTATTTAGTTGAAGCATGTCTTCATGTCTGGGTTTATGAGATCATTCAGTCTTTCTTTATTTGGATTCTTTTTCCTTGTAGTGCAGGAGCTGCATCTGAATGATGGTGGTTTTAGAGCTACTTCCTGTAAACCAGGTTGATGACTGGCTATTAGTCCAAGGACGGAAAACATTAAAACCAGAATAATAATGTCTCGATGCAAATAAGAAAAATATCATAGAGTGTAGGAGAAGTTTTGGTTTGACTGATTGGACAGTGCTGCTTCTTCTGCGGTTGCTGTTGGTGGGGAACAGCCGCTTAAAAGCAATTGTTTCGTTTGTGGAAAAAATAACACATACATGAGCCTATTTATGTTCATATAAGTGTCTTCTTAGCATAAGTCACCATCCTGGGCAAACTAGGAAAATGTAACTTTTATTATGAAAAGTACAGTATAAAGGTGACAGAATTGAAAAATCATGTTAGAAATTATATTGAATGATTTAAATAAAATACTTATTTGTAAAAAGCTGCAAAAAATACGTTTTTGGTCTGTAAAAAAAAATCACCTCAATACATTATAAAACAAAGTGGAGTGGAGAACAGAAAACACAGGAGTGGTAAGCTCCCTGCCCTGATGGGAGCGCACTGTAAATGAAAAACCCCCAAATCTCTTCAGACGTTGAGTCTGCGGCTTCCTTTGCTTGTTCACAGCTTCACACGTCAAACTAGAAAAAACCAACGTCATCTCAACAAAAGTCTCTGCTGAACATCAAAACCTTTTGTAGATTTACAACTGACAGAATTGGTGACTGACAAATTTGTTTTCCTCTTTAAATCCCCCCCCCCCAAAAAAAAAAAAAAAAAAAAAAAAAAAAAGCAGAGATGACCAGGAAGATGAATATTTCCTCCAACATTGTGAGCTTCCACATCCTCTGGTTACGGACCTCTGAGCCAGATGAAAGAGGAAAGTGTCCTAACAAGCAGGAGAACAGGTCTGAGTTTTTAGGACTCTGTCCTGCAGTTTCCTGTTCCCTGTGGGTGAGGAGCATTCTCCACTTGCAGAATTTCATGGACTGTTCTATAACAAATCTTCAGGAACATTCATTTGTTAATCCATTTGAATCATTCATTAAAAGAAAGTCAAACCAATCTTTTTGAGTGAAGAACTGAATGGGAGGAGGCTAACTGGATGATGGTGAGTAGATTTGTAAAGCCATGGATAAGGTGGTGTGATAGACTTGGATGCCACCAGACTGTGAGATGAGCGTCATTAGCCTGTTTCCTTGGAGACACAAAGGCATAAAAATAACTTCTCTGAGGCGAATGGCTGCATTTTTAAGTGATTTAATTTGAACTTGTGGCTTTGGCACATCAGACATGGGTTAGCACACGCATTAAAAAAGCCTGCCAAAAATGAAGGTTTAGACCCCCCAGTGTGTGTGTGTAAGTCTGTGGTTATTTTTGCACACAGGATGTCTTGCCGGAAGTTTCTACTCCCACATCTGCGGCCGCAGTTTCTCAGTACGCCTGCCAGAGACGGACGACAACAGAAAATCACAACAAGAGTCTCACAGTAAGAACCTGCTCCTCTAACCTGGCGGGAAGTCCCGCTGTGCCCCCAGAGGCTGTCTCGCTCACTGCGCTGTTTACAAATCTCCCTCATCAGTTCTGCTCTAATTGGATAGCAGGCCGGTCTCACTCAGCAGCACCCTGACACCCCTCAAAAAACACATTAACCTGCAAATGAGGAGCATCTGCAGCGGCAGCACGTCGGAGACGCAACAGCTGACATGTTCACGATCCCTGGCACGGGGGCGGGCACAGACACGCCCCCAGGCCCAGCTGTGGGCGCGACACTCCTCACAAGCAATGATAGATCTGTCTCTCTGCCATCTGGTGGGCGCCGTGTGAGGGAGGCGTGGACAAAGTCAGCGGCTGAGGAAGGGGTCGCCTCGGTTCCCCCACAGAATGCCAATGAGGGCGATCGTCAGAGGTGTTGATGAGGGTGAGAAGAAGATGAAAGAACGTTGCGTTGAGGATGACGAGAGGTGCAGACGGCTCCAGTCAAAGCTGTTAGAGCTCTGCAAGATCATCCCTGACGCCTCCAGATCACATGTTCAGTCGGATGCACAACATTAAATTAATGAACTAATGCAAACTTTCTCTTCCTTTACCTGGCACACAAACTTTCCCTCAACCAAGTTGAAAATGACCGAGATGACAGCTAGATGCATTTCAATAGTGGGTTGGTGAGACTTTTGACTTTTGATGGGGATGTTCAACAGAAAATGTTGCAAAGCATTGAGCGAGACAATGAGAACAACTGTCACTGCTGTAGATTGAAGGGTTGGTCCGTTACTTTTGGATCAAATACTGTTTCGGTTTTGATTTTCACATCCAAAGAGAGAGAGCGGGAACAGCAGGTGTGTAAATTCACCTCCTGCTCTGATAATTGGTAAAATATGATGCTAGAATTGTTCCACAGCAGCACAAGTTTGAGAACAGGTTATCTGGACTTAGTTTTTAGAATTATTTTTAGAAATTGAGCAAGCCTCTTGGAAACAAAACATCTTCAATTCAAAAAAGACTTTCTGCTCTCGTTCATATGTCACGAAGGAGAAACCAAGCCAGCGAGGAAAACAAAGGTTTCACAATCAGATGTTTTTATTTTGACTATGTTGCATTTGAGGAAAAGGGTTACCCTTACCTGCCTCATAATGCGTTCACACTGAATGTGATTTGCAGGATGACCAGGCGCTCCCTTAGAGGTAGGAGGGTCACCTGGAGGAGCTCGGAGTACAGCCACTCCTCCTCCACATTTAGGGGAGCCAGTAGAGGGGGCTCCAGCATCTGGTCCGGACGCCTCCCTGGAGAGGTGTCCCGGGCATGTCCCACTGGGCGGAGGCCCCGGGGAAGACCCAGGACACGCTGGAGAGACTATGTCTCTAGACTGGCCTGGGAACCCCTCGGGGTCCCCCCAGAGGAGCTGGAGGAAGTGGCCGGGGAGAGGGAAGTCTGGGCATGTTTGCTTAGATTCTCTTACGACCCGGTCCGGGATGAGAGGATGAAGAGGAAAGGATGGAGGATGGATGGATTTTCGTTGCAGAGGCATACAGTTTCAATGCTACATCGATGCAGACAAGATCTGAGGTCCTGCAGACGATCTGAGCATTCGGTGTGACAGTCTAAACAGAAGTGGGATTTGAGCGTCACCAGGAGTTTTGGCCAGTACGGCGCATCAAGAATTTATAATTTAGAACTTTTATGAATCGGAGTCAACCAATCAGAGTCAACCAATCAGAGTCAACCAATCAGAGACTCAGCTTTGTCCAAAATCAGTCTGATCATTCTCATCCTGAACTTAATGATATTTTTCTTATTTTCATAGAAACTAAAACAAAGTTCCTTTTTGTATTTTTAAACCGCTCCCTCCATGTGGATGGGAGAATTTGTAGTGAGGAGTTTGCCAGATATGTAAAGCAGAACTTATTAGAACCTGAGAAGAACCTGTTTCATTAGGAGTCAGTCCCTCTGTGCCACACATAATGTTCTTAATCTATGTACACGAGTGCACGCTGCTGCTGTTCTTCTCTGCACACGTGCACAGTGAAGCACTCCGAGCCGCACACATGGAGTCTGTTTGCATGGGCAGTCAGGTGCAAACGTGCTCGCCACCGCCGTGTCTCACCTGGGGAGAGCTGCTGTTTAATTGTTATCCCTGATTTCTTTCCACAGCATTAACTCCTTAATTAGCAATCCCACTAAGTTTCTCCATCCCAATGATTACCTCATTATCTCCACATAAAGCCACATCGACAGAGAGTTTCCCGTTAGGGTGAAAGGTTGTTGCAGCTGTGGACCACAGAAAACAAGATTCCTTCACTCAAGCAAAACAGCCGTTCCTGCAGCCGTCTGAGTCAGTCAGAAAGGAAATGTGTTGCTTTCCTCAGATGTAGACAAAGTCCCTGTGTGAGCCGGGCTGTAGCAGATCCAGCAGACGATACGCTGGCGTGGTTGCACTAATGAGGGACAAGCAGCTGATCTATAACAGCGTGACAGCTGATCTGTGCTGCTGTGGAGTGGTCTTATCCCTGTAAACACTTCAAACACACTCAAACCCAAAACTCCAGAACTTACTTTGTGTTTCTGGCTGCAGTTAGAAACTTCAACAAAAGAATTGGTGATGCATTGTTTTAGTTATCCATTTCTCTATTCTCCTTAGACCTTTTGTGGATGTAAGTCCATTCCTGCTTCAGTGCTACATTTACAATCATTTGTGTAATCCAGTCTAATGCTTGTGTCCAGCATTCTGGGTGACATTTCTGGCAGGATCAGTGGACAGTGGTGCACAGCTGTATCTTCTCAGATCTTCAAACTGTTGGACTGAGTGTCTTCTTCCATTCACTTTGGAAGAGTTGGTTTTTTACAGGTAATAGACATTGACGATTGGCGTGTCAGGGACAATGTACAGACGCGATCAGAGGGCCTGCAGGGTCATGTGACCGTGGGCCGTGGCGCAGCACTCTGGTGGCAGACATTTTGGTGCACCGCTAATCTTTGGATCCTCCACACAAGATCAAATATCTGAACTTTTAATTTGTGTCACATCCACCAATCAGGGACTTTGGCATGTGATGTGTCAATGTTGTGAGCAGCAGGTGGAGTCAAGAACAAACATGGATGAGAATCTGATGGTTCCTCTTCTGAACTTAATGTAACTTTTCTTATTTGCACTGAGACAATAATAAAATGATCCTCTAATTTATTCATTTTTTTCTCCTTGGACTAATACAGGACAGTAAGTCATCAAACGGGGTCACAGAGAGACTGAGGTACCGCTGACATCCTCTGTTTACCTGTCGTAGATGGTGAACCTCACCGTACTGGTAGAGACTGAATGATCTCATGAACCCAAAATCTTCAAGATAACAAACAAACCTGAGCTCCCATCATCATCGGTGTCTTCCGTCCGTCTGTCCGTCCTCTTTACCTGCTCTATCCCGACCCGGGTCGTGTGGCTGCTGGAGCCTAACCTGGCTGCTGACGTCATTAAGTTTAAAATAGTTAGTTTAAATCTGATTAATCCCTGCACACAAGCTAGAGGCGAACAGGCTCAACAGAAATAATGTGTGACCTGCTCGTTGTAGGGAGAGCATCACCTTTTACCCCTTTTACCCGGATAATCCGTGGTCCGTATGGATCAAAGGCCCATGGTTCTGGACACGTGTACCGCTGACCACCCCAGCCCCCAACCCCCCACACACGCACACCTCGGGCTCTCATAATTAACATCAACTGTCCATTCAAATCGAATGGAATCTGTGTGAAATTCCTGTAAATCTCTTTGTTTTGACAGGCACTAAAGTATTTGCTTCATGTTTATCTTAAAGTCTGTTCACCTGAACACCAACTGGACTCGGATCAATAGAAATCAGGTTTATTTAATCTGTATTTTAAAGGTACTCCATAGATTTGGTATTTTCAACACTATTTTTAAACATTCTTTTCTCTCAGTTTTTGTAGATAAATCAGAAACTACATGTTTTAACGTTTTGTTTGTGTTCAAAGATGTTTTGTGTCAATGAATAGACCTCAATGACCAAATGTTTGGATGTTGCATATACTAATATTGTGTGTGTGAAATACTTTATATGCTTATTGAATTATATGATATGAAGCATTTCCAAAAATTAATTTAGCCTTTATATTGTTGATGATCCGAACCGTGCCCCTAAAACCGTGACCCGATCCGAACCGTGAGTTTTCTGATCCGTTACAGCCCTACCTTTTAAATGTTTTTAAAGCAGACACAAGTTCTGTAGGATCACTGCAGCTCTACACTTGTTTGATGTTTGGTTGGAGAGTCTATTTTTTGAGCAGTGTCCAGGCTGGAGGACGTATGAAAACCAGACTGCTCACTTTTCATGCTTTCTCCTTTTAGCTTTAGCTGCAGTTTCATCTTAGACGGGATATCTTAGATATGATATTTCCCTTTTTCTGTCTTCTCTAAAACAGACTGGATGAGTGGACTGCAGCGCTCTGCCCTCTTAGCTGCCTCAAAATGTTCAAACCCTTCAGAGATCACTTTTTCAACCACTTTTCGACTTTGAGTTTAGAACAGACTCACAGAAAAGATTCAGGCTTGAACGTCTGAACTCATGGAGAAATGTGTGTGCAGGAATGTTGACTGAGCTGTAAAACCTCCAGCAAAGCTGCTGCTGGCAGTTCTCAGACTTCTACAGCAAGTCTAAGTACATTTATGATCAAGATTTTCAAAAGTTATGAATGTTTTCATTTTAATCTGCTTTAACCCTTTATACCAGTGGAGCTCCAGTGTTTATGTTCTTTCATTTACCGTTCATTTTCAACCGTTAACACCAAAATTCCAGTAGATTGTGAAGGAGGAAAGTGAGTTACAGATTTTGTGTTCAAGTGTCTCTGGCGACACCTCAGGTGTTGTAAGGTTGAGGGCCTGAATCAAGATTTTCTTAAGCCTTTAAGAGTAAAATATCCATGTGATCACATATTACCTTTGGTGCACTAAAGCACAAATTATTTATATGAGTTATTTTTGTCCTACCTGGACGTAACCCGACTCGATTACTGAGGCTCCGCCTTCGCTCCATCCTACAGGCTTTTGCAAACATGGATGAGCATATCGTATATCTGCCTTTAGTAGCCCGGGAGTTGATTCCAAAAATTTGGCAGCCGACCTTACATTACAATCAGAATGGTAAAAAAAACCAATCAGAATAGTGATGGCTAATGGGTTCATTTTGGGGTGAAATTCGTTCAAGAAATGTAGAGAACAACAACACAAAGAATCTGATTCTTCCCTTCCCCTTCATTAATCCCTAAAGAGGATGATGAAAAAATGATGTCTAATATTTTGGACGGGACTTTGGTTCGATGACGTCATCAACAATCGCCGGTTTGCTAGCGTTAGTGTGGAACTTCCAGGGCTTGAATATACCTAACAACAGCGAGTTTATAACTTTAAAAAGATCATGCTACAACAAAAAGTCATTACTTACATGTAAACTTGTGTGGTTCAGAGCGCACCACAGAGAAGAGAAGTGAAGAGAAGAGCTTCTCAGCGTCACTGTTCACCCTCGTGATGCTGAACTTTGGACCGCTCCGTTTGGAGGGTAAAATAAAAAAAACAATAATCCTGGACATTACTATGACTAAAACTGACACTTTAAATTAAGGGGAAGGGAGAAGAGAAGAATTCTGATTGGTCCAAACACTCACCTGAAAGAATGATACGTTTGACGCATGTGTGTGTGTGTGTATGTGTTGCATGTGAGCTGTATTCATATTGAGTACGTGTTGACATATTTGTGTGTGAAGATTTTTGGAGCCAACATGTTGGCAGTGGATTTTAGTTTTCTACTGATTTGATGATAGTTTTTAGACTTTAAGGATGGTGGAATTATTAAAAAACAAATCAAACACAATAACAATCTGCCATCCATATCTTGCTCATCTTACAAATATTTAGTAAAATAAGGAACTCTGATTTGGTCCTGTCTGGCCCGTTTCCCCCCAGAAATAGGTGGGATAGGCTCCAGCAACTCCATGACCAAAAAAAGAGCTCTGGCAATTTTGGAATATAGATGGATGGATGAATGGAACCACTCTATTTTTTTTTTACTATTATTTGCACAAGTTTAACAACCTCTGCAGCGGATGTGCACTGGTCCAAGTGATGCGTCGAGTATCAGTACTCTTACCCAGTACCAGTATCCTAACCATAACCCGGTTCATGTCCGATTCCATGTGTGGTACCGGTTTGGGTCTAGTAGCCAGGCCCGGCCGTGGGTTGCATGGTGCTCTATAGGCAGACATGATTGTCCCAGTTGGGGCTCAAACCCAGGATCTCTTGATCATGCAGAAGGCGTGTTAACCGACTATGCCACTGATTTGGTCATACATTGGAGAAAAATAGGGTTATTTCAACTGAGTTCGTCTTTTTAGACCAAAATACAATTTACCAACAATTTTATATATAGGTAAATCAGACAAAGCTTTGCTTTCGGCCTGTTTTTCCTCCTCTTCCTTCCTTTTTTCCCTTTATGTTGACCCTGAGGGCTGGTTTTATTAAAGAAACACCAACAGCAGTTTTAGAGTTTCTCTCAGGTTTCTGTATGTTTTGTTTGTTGGAGGAGGTTCTATATGGAATTATTTTCCTGCAGACTCTAAATTCTTCCTTTGTATTATCAACTTCCAGAGTCTCTCTCTGTCTTTCTCTCATCCTTGGTTCATGACAGACCGCTCCACAACCGCACGCGCTCAGCACACCCCGCCCCTAACCCGCCGTGTGCGTGCCAACGCTCACCACACCCCCACGCCGCAGCGTGAGCGCTCACATGCGTCTTGAATAGAAAACATGTAGAGAGGATGAAAGAGAGATAATAACAGAAAAAAGTCAGAAGGGAAATGTCCACAAACCCACATCGTCATCCATGACTGTTGCCAGGATTGGTCAAAGTTGCAGTAAAGTTAGGATGAAAATAAAAAGTTGCAGCGTGCGCATCAAATCATAGGATTGCTTGAATTTGTGATAATAGTCGTGATCACAACGTTTCAAAATCCTGAAGGGACTGATATATAATCACTGATATTGGCACCCCCTCCAGCAGGTGGCACCCTAGGCGGTCGCCTAAGTCACCTATGTTCAGAGCCGGCACTGACACCCAACAGAGCACCTGGTCGAGTGTTGGTTAGGGTACTGGTACCTGGTTTGGGTACCCGTGCGCTATAAGTGACTGTACTGGACCGGTTCTGGTTTCCGGTCCGGAGGTTAGGGACCGCCAATTAATAAGATCAGCCAGTACATCACAAAAAAAAAAAGAGGGGTCTTTAACCAAACATCAATATGTGACGACTTGGGGAAGAGAAAGTGTGGATCCCTCATTAAATCAATACAACTTTTGTTTAACAAAACCAAGTGTGTTTTTTCTAATCAACATTTTAAAAAATCACCACAGAAAATCAATAAAGTCGTGATATGGAGATGACATCCAAATAAATAAAACAAATGCTTAACATGGAACGTGGCTGCAGTGGACTCTGATTCGCTCGCTGGTTTTCAGGTATCCCTGTGAAACTGCAGTTACGGGCTCTGAGGGCTCACAGGAGCAGATGGAGGAAGTGTGGAGAAGAGATGATTTAAGGCAGGAGAGAAGAAGAGCGCTCGATGGAGCAGAACCTCCTGATGCAGGAGGAGGAGGGGGGCGGTGCAGATCAGTGTCGGATGAAGACGAGACCATCATCTGTGCAACAGCACCCCAGCGAGGTGTCAATCACACCGGCAACAAGCAGCCCATCCCTCCACAGCCATGCTCGATTGATTTATTCATCCCTGCTCTCTGTTTATTCCTCTCCTCTTCTCTCTCATAACACTCTCCCTGCTATTTAAGAGCTCTACACTCTTGCTGTCATGAGGACCAGGAAGCCCCTTGCCCATTGAGGCACACATCCCAGTTTCCTCCCAAGACTCCGGTTGTCATTGTCTGACTCCAGACCTGAAGAGCAGGAATTGACGTTTGTGTCTTGGCAGATTGATGTGCAACTTGGCTTTCCTTTTCTCTAATGGCAACACTTACATGTGAAGGATGTCCACACAGATGTGAGGCGCATTGATAACAGGATGTTCCTGGATGGGGGTCGTTCAAACCCATCAAACTCATTCACTCCTTCAGCAGGTTCAGGTCAGAAGAACACCAAAGTTTTCAAAGTTATTGAATATTTTTTAGCAAAGTTAATCCTTCCAAACTCTGAGACCTTCAACAATTTCAGGATGCCTGTGACTAAATTAGTGTGAATATTCCTTATCACATGTAAAAGTAAAAATGCACTCATTCATCTGATATAAGAAGGATTAAAGCCACCCGTAAGATGTTAATCATGTAAAACTCCTCTCAGCAGGTCCTCTGACCTGCTTTCATGGTTTGCTTTTGCACTTGCACTGAGCCGGGCTGCTGTGAGAACATGACTCGCAGGCGTGTCCATGATATCTGGTGGCGGGGGGTAAATCGCTGCGATATATATCAACGTCACTGTGCGCCCAGCCCCCCTCGGTTGCCTCAACTCCTCATTAATTAGATGAAAGTGTTTGCAGGGTGGATATTTCAGCCTGCAGCGGGGTCTGCACACAGCTGCCACGGCAACGTGAGAGTCGACGCGTGTGTGTGTGTGTGTGTGTGAACATGCATCCCCTATATGAGCTCTTAATGCCCTGTTTTCCACAAGTTTGATAATTAATTGTGACGGTTGGGTAGTTTTCATTGTTTTACTAATTTCAGAAAGTTTTCTAAGTCAAAGGTCATCTCGGCACAGTGAGTCTCTGCGCTAATATGAGGGAATCTTACATTTAGAAAACATCAGTTTTTTCAAAAGACAAGAGCGGGCCTTATCTATGGATTCATCCTGGTTGCTGTTCCTGATGTCACATTGATCTTGAGAGTTACAGGGCGCTCTGCCATGTTTGGTTGAGTGTTGTCATAACACGGCTAATGCTGCTAACGCATAGCAGTGTTGAACTCTGTTTTGTACATGACAAGATTGGGTGTTTGGGTAGTCCAGGGTCTGCAACCTTTAACAGTAAAAGAGCCGTTTGGGCTCAAGTTCTACTGATCAAAACCTAGAAGGAGCTGCATAGTCTTACTTTAGCCTTTAAGAAAATTGGATTTGCATTCATGACCTTTTTTTTAAAAAAAAAAAAATGAATTCTTATGTCTATTTTTGGCACGAACAAAAGCAAAAATATAAAAAGAACCTAAAATCTCTTTTTTCTTTCTTATTTTCAAAATAAAAGATGTTCTGTGCCAAAAAGGATAATCTCAGAGCAGGTCAACAGGGATGTAAAAACATACATAGTTTATCATCTATATGCACCTCAACCATTAATTTATAATTGTAACCAATCTAAATTAAATAAATGCTTAAGTCATCCTTACTTAAAAGAATTGCTTTTTTATTTTTATTCTTTTTTTTATTCTCCTCTTTATCCTCATCAGTCTTCCACTGCTGGGTTTTGTTATTTTAGTTTGGGATTGGATCTTGGTAGTCTTAGTTTTCAGGTTTTGTTTATTTGTTTTCTTGAGGTAGTTTTGGTTAAGCAGACATTATCAGAGATCTGCTGACTCAGACGGTCGACATGTCTGGATCAACATCTCCATGAATTATTTTATGTCTGAGGATCCACAATGGAGAGATCAAAGAGACACATGTGGATCTGGAGCCAAAAGTTGCAGACTCCTGGTGTAGTCAAAGTAATGTTTGTTTTAGTTGTATTGGTCAGTCTTTTACATGTTGCAAATAAGGTTTGGGAGTCACACGTAGTGTAAATACTCTGACTCTGCTAACATTTAATATGGCTGACGCCGGGTTCACACTGGATGCGAAAGCGCCGTGAAGTGGTGCGGAACGGAGACTGCCTCTATTCCGGCGCCATGTTAACCTATGGCGTCGTTCACACTAGGCGCGGAGCGGTGCTGTCGTCAGTGGAGGACCCACGCCGTGCAGCGGATCGTTTCGGCGTCTGCTCTATTTTGTGCATGAGCCACGAGCGTTCCACGCCAATCCTGGCAGGAAGTTGTGCCAAGATTCATGAGAAAATCCAAATTATTTTCAAAACATAACCAATTTTTCACAATAGAACGCTGCAATTGACAAATTTGATCATGGTTTTGTATCTAAACAGACTGTAGACATGGAAATAAGCATACAATCACAACACGCTTGCACACATGTGCACCCGCAGCACAGACACACAATACGGATAGACATGTACACACACACAGATCAACATAGGGGGCATAGGAGTGGGTTTCGGGAGTAAAACAAAACAGCAGAGCAGAGAGCTGCTCCTCTTAGCAGAAAGAGGGGGGAATATTTTTAGTTTATTAATTTACCCATGCACACACGTGTGCGCACAGACACCCACAATACAGACAGACACGAGCGCAATATCTTTAGGTTTTTAACTTATTACCCATGATGGCAAAAACTAAATGTGACGAAGAGGCTGAGGCGTTTGGATTCAAATGCAACAAGGTTTTAATGATGATGAGGAGCAGGTAAACACAAGACAAGGTGTAGTCAGGAAACAGGCCGGGGTCAGAGCATGGAGCGAGGCAGGAGAAGAAGAAACAGGCAGGGGTCAAACACAGAGAGGCAGCAGAGAGTAAATGCTCAGACCGAATATACCAGAGAAACCATTCAAGACTTCACATGGAGCAGAGTGGAGAGCAGGGTTAAATACAGTTTGGCGATAAACTTGAACGAGAAACAGCTGGTGAAGGCAGGAGTGGCAAGCAGATGCATTATGGGATGTTGAGTGAATAGGGAACAGATGTAGTCGGTATTCTGGTGAGGGCTCCCTCTGGTGGTCGGAGGAAGTCACGACTGATTGAGCCCTGACACTAAAAAGCTTTGTCTTCCTTGTTCACGAAATAGAAATATTTGTGTATTGGTTTAAATGTACTTGAAAGAAAAATCAGATTTTGCAGGAAAAAATTATATACTTAAAAAAAAACATGCAAAATGAAGCCTCAGATCTCCATGTTCTCCGCAGAAACTTGCTCTTTAAAAGCAGCACTGGTGAGTTGCTGGTTGTGGGAGAGGAAGACGAAGGCTTTGAGGAGTTGATCTGGTTCCTTCTGTCAGAAATGATCTGCTCTGTTTCAGAGAAGGTTTTCTCAGAGTCTGTGCAGGTTTGGAGTTTTCTCTGTGTCTTTCTCTCATACTCAGCTCACGTTGTGATACAGCTCCACATGTGACTGTGCGTAACGCACCCACGCATGCTCAACACACCCCCGTCAAGCATGTCATGCTTGGCAAAAACATGTATGTAATGATTGTTCACTCTAAAGAGAGAGTCAATAAAACAGGGAAGGCGTCAGAAGGGAAACAGTTGTGGAGCTGCGCTGTCACCCATAATCGTTTTCACAGTAGATCTCATGTAAAGTTGCAGGGTGTGGAAAAAATCGCAGAGTTACTTTGTGTTAATAGTTGCGATCGCAACACCGCGAAATCCTGGCGGAATGTCATGAAGTTCCGATTTGAAGTGCTGTCCAAATCTACAATTCCAATATCCAGCGCTCGAGAAATTTTCCAGAAGTCTTTGCGAAAACCCAGTGGGCCTTGATGCTCACTACATCAGCCAACAAACATAGACCACAATAATTTACACCTGAGCAATTTATGTGAAAATAATGTGTTTAAATGTAATTCTTTAAAATGAACCTTCCACATTTTCATCATCAGAACACAGTGGAGTCATCTACATATATCATAAAATGTTTCTAATGATTAAATTTTCACTTTGTAAAACCGGTGATGTCATATCCACCGATTAGGAAAAATAAAGTAGTGAGCATAGTGTCTGATTGACTTTCAAAATCCAGGGCACTAGATAGTCTTGCACTGGATTACTTTTTAGTAGTTAGGGATTAGATCAGGGATTCAGACACAACCATGATGTTATATTCTCAGGAACACCATGTGGAGCTCCCATCCCACCTTCAAAACATTTTCAGGCCAGACTTTTCTTTCTGAACTGACGACCTAAAGGGTGTGATGTGCAATAAATTAGTGTTAGAGCAGGAACATTCCCCCCTGCTGTCACAGAACATCTAAATGTGTCATCATCAGACTTCATCCTCTGCTAACACCTCTAACAGCCTAGCTGACAGTTGGATGTTCCTGTGTCTGCCCACGTCCTGTACATCTGACATGTGTGTCACAGGAGGGCCCAGAAGGTCCATCTGCAGCCAAACATTTACAACCAGAACATTTCTAATGAAAACAAAGCCTCTCTTCTGGTTCTCTCCTGCTGCTGCTCGTGACTCAGGTGTGATCAGTCCATCAGAACCTGGATCTTCTCATTCAGGTAAACAGCAGAGAACAGAGCAGGAGGGTGGATGTCAAACAGGTCTGTCAACTTCAGGGAAGGCTGGGATGTTTGGTGTTCTACAGAACTACAGACCTGCAAAGGAAAATCCAAAAGAAGAAGTTTGTTGTGAAGACGACTGAGTGTCATGGAGAGGAAAGCTTTAATGTTCCCTCACAGAAGGAGGAAGAAACTTCTCTGAGCAACAAGATGCAGGTTAAGTGGACAACATTGCTTCTCTATTTATTGCTTGCCTGCACTTATTGCTTTAAATAGACAGATGCAGTTTAAATATCGTGTTGGAAAGCTGTCAGAACAGAAACATATGTTTAAGTGAGATGAAGATCTCCCTTCATCAAATTTCCCGTTATATCCAGCAAACATCAGTGCATAAACTAATCTGCAAGACTTCTGCATTGACTGATTTAAAGTAAACCCAGTTAATTCACAAACTTTCTTTTAATCTTCACTCTAGAATCTGTTGTTGACCCAGAACTCCAGACGGAGCAGTACACATTCTCTGGATGTTTTAAACCAGCAAAGTTTAGCAGATAGTTGGTTATTTTGGATGTTGAGAGCATCCAAACACATCTCTGCTTGCTTATCACATCCGGCTCCCTGCACACTCGCAGCAGAAGTGTGCCCTTTAACGTCTGCAGTAACTGGCTTGCTTTTCCTATTTGCCTCATGCTGTGAGAGCGGCCGTGCTGTGTGTGTGGAGGGTTTTTTCCCTTCCATGCGTGACAGTAAACGGGTCAGTGAATCTCCTGTGTGAGCCGGCCTCCAGTCTGCTGCTCACTGACCTGCGGCTGCATGTCTACAGGACCGCGGGTGGCGCGGTGACCTCAAACCGCAGCTTGGCTGCAGACGAGGAAATGAAGGAGCAAATGTGCTGGAGTCAGTCAGCACTGAGCTGCATTTAGATTGTGGCCTTGATTTAGCAGTTCTTCCTCATCTTGCAGCTTTCACTTTTTGCCTGTAGGACTGCTCATGTTATTTATCTTTTAGTTTATAGTGGATTGAATGCGATCGGGTACATTCACAGACACTAACTTCTGGTATGATCTCAGCCTCTCTACCAGTCTCTTGGAGGGAGATTTGTTAGGTTTTTGCTTCATTAGCTGTTAGTGAGCCTGAAGTCAGGCAGCATTGGGCTCAGGCAATCTAAAGGGTCATGCTTGGTTCTGAAGAACAGAATGTTTTCTGAAGGGTTTCCACTTCACTTCTGCTGTTATCAGACCATGATTACAAAAAGACAACAATCTGTGGGCACAGAATTCTGCTGTAAAATTTCAAGTACAAACATTTAACCACAAGTTAACAATAACTTAACAATGAATAGGTTTGAATTCCGGTTGGGTTCTTTAGCATGTTCTCCTCGTTCATGTGTGGAAATCCTCCAGTCTCCACCCACAGTCAAAAAACACATTTCATAGGTTAAATGATGACTGTAGACGTGGGCCCTAAAATGGACTGGATAACTTTCCAGGTTGTAAACCCCCAATCCTGAACAGAACCGTTGGAAGATGAATGAATCATATTGTTTTTACTGCAGTGTTTGACCCTTTTTTATGGTTTTCTACATTTATAATGAGAAACCTGATTGTTAGGTTTAAACAACCGGAAACTTTTCTCTGTAACTGCAAGAAAGAAAAATGAGGTCAGACTTTGATTTGACTGAGAGCGTTCAGTCTCCAACCCGCTCTGAGGCGCTCTCTGTTGACCCCTTTCTTTATTTAGTTCAGGGCATTTCCTAATTTCATGTCATTGTCTACAAAAGCCATTTTAATAGAGTGTTACCTTTTTGTTTAATATGCAGCATGAAAAAAAACAAGATTTATAATTTCCCTTTAACTGTTGTGTTTTTTCTAATGACTTTTAAAACCAGGCTGTCAGGAGTCAGAGCTCTGTCTCCCCCTCTGGTCACTGGTGGGAACTGTCAGAGCCTGACCGTGTGAAGTACTGTTTGTGCCACCCTGCCTGCATTACTGAGCGTCCTCTCTGGACCTGATCTTCTGTTTCTGACCCTGATTTATTTTTGTTTGCTTGCTGCATGAACTGACCCTCTCCTGGACTCTGACATCTCTACTCTCTTCTTGGATGATCCCATGCTTGTGATTGACCTCTGCCTGTCTGAGCTGGATTTAGCTTTGTGGACTTTTAGCTGTATTTGGAGCCAGCTGTCAGCCTGTTTGTGAAACAGGTGGGGAAAAGTCTGAACCTGAGACTTTTTTATTAGATACTAATAAAAAATTGATTTCTGATGGTTTATTCATAATTTAAAAAGAAAAATGCTGCAAAACTATTATTTTTTGTCTTTGGAGCTTAGTTTTTACAGAAGCCTGCACACATGTTGATGTTTAATCAAACTACAGGACCACTTATTAAAAATCAGTTTTAATGTTTTTTCAAATCCCATTCTTCCTGTGTTTTTGCTCCACGTCTAAAGCAACAAACACCTGTTTGAGCTGGAATTTATTGAAGACAGGACACAACTGGAAGATATACAGTATTTCATCCCTATATCATCACTAACTCTGTGGAGAAATTGAGTGTTGTGTTAGTCTGGGGGCGGAGCTGTCAGAGCAGACTCTTCCTGAAAGAGGGCGGTCTCACTCTGTGACATCAGATTGTGAGGACCTGCTCGTTTTCGTGGGTATGGGAGGGGCTGCTATTTAGAGCTCAGGTTTTTATAGGATTACCTAGAAATGCAAGAACAGATCAAAATACCACTTTACAGTGAAGTGATCAATTTTCTTAATTTTGAATTTGTTTATCCAAAAATACTTTTTAAAAATCATTTTGCCTTTCCTTCAAATTGATGTTTAATGATTGTTCGTTCTTTTTTCTTTTTTAGTTATTTTTTCAGTTCATGAAGCTATGAAAAAACGGAATGTGAAAAGGATTAATGTAATTGTTTTAAAAATGAAGTGTAGAGCACCACTAGAAAACTGCAGGGTGATATAAAAACGGATACTTGCGCCTCAGTGATGGTACAGATGGGTACAGAAAATTTCAGCAGGTCAGGTCTGTGCTGACAGAGCAAATTAAAGATGAGCTCCCAGATTCTTCAGGTTCCCAGGCTGGATAAAATTAGCACATCAGACCTTCATCAGA
Source organism: Oryzias javanicus (assembly GCA_003999625.1). NCBI lineage: Eukaryota > Metazoa > Chordata > Actinopteri > Beloniformes > Adrianichthyidae > Oryzias > Oryzias javanicus. The sequence continues at coordinate 2,057,422 of CM012451.1, read as the reverse complement.
CGTGAGGAGTCTGGATCACACATCAGACAGTTAAATCATTAGCTTGTTGTCAAACTTTATCAGTGAACCACTAAGCTCTGAAGTCAATAGCAGACCTGAGGCTCTGAAACCTTCACGTCTTTTCCTAATTACCCATGTTTGTGTGTGGGAAAACCACAATATTTACCTAAAAGCGATAGTGACATTTTCTGGGATTTCAACACATGGAAGTCGTTCTAATACTTCCCATTAATAACACGAAAACTAAAAGCAGTTTTTCTTAATGATTATTGAAAAAAACATTTTCATCCTCTTTGTTTCTTTTGTTGTTAATCATTATAAAATGCAAAATGAACATTCTAACAGGTTATGTAGCAAAGCATCTAAAGTTAGCTACAGGGTCGATTCATTATGCATAAATGTTTTCATAATGCAGAACATTCAAACAAACAACATCTAACCCTTTAACACCTGAGAAGAAGCTGCTGACAGATAAATAACACAAACTCTATGAACTACTGTAACTCCTCGACCATTGAAAATGGCTTTTAATAGTGACTTTGCATCGATATGCAACACATTTGTAGCATGAAGTGTTGCATGTCAGTGCAAAGCTGCTGTTCTCCTCTTCACAAACATCTGGTGTTATGCTGCATTCACACCGAACATGAGCTGCTTGTCAAATTCGCTGCTTGACGCTTGTTCACAAACATGTTCTGAAACTTAACGCTTCCATACAGTGTGGGAGGAGCTACCAACAATCATCATGGAAGCACTCTATGTCTCTTTTAAAATGCTAGAAGACACGAATGATGTTTTTTTTTGGAAGAGTTCTATAAAAACCTTGATAATCCCGTCTCCATGTCTGGGTTCATGAGATCATTCAGAAACTCTGCTGGTACAGTGAGCTTCACCATCTGGATGATGGACACTTTCAGTCTTATTTCCGTCTCTTTGTGACCCAGTCTGAAAAAAAAAATGAAATAAATAATGAAATAATAAAGCTAAGGGAACTTTTTGTTATGATTTTTTCTTATGTTTAAAGAGACAATAAGGTTCAGGAGTCAAAGCTGAATCCATGATCGATTGATGTGACGGATCTTCAATGCTAAATCTCAGATCTTTTAACTCGGGATGTGCTGCTCGTCCTCAAATGTACTGCAATGTCCAAAACAGGTACCACTGGACCCCTATGTCTGTGAATGGACTTACCATTGAAACTGGATGTCCCTGACGTGTGAATAACATTGGGTGTGAATGGAGCTGTAAGGGGTTTCTTCTTGACCTATCACTGTTTATACCTTTATCTATAATCTACAGATGGGGTCTCCAACCTTTTTAAAACTGAGCTACTTCATGGGTACTGAGTCATATGAAGGGGTACCAGTTTGAAATAAGTTTGCTCAGTTTGCCTTTAGTAATACATTACTAAAAATGAATAATGATTCTCCTTCATGTGAAGACACTGATTCATCACCATAACACTCAACAATGACAGCAAGCTAAGAAACAGGGATCAATAAGCAACTTGTGTGTCAAGATTGTCGAGTTTCAGGTTTAAGTCAATGGTACAGATGCCATCTGAGGTTCTGTGGTGCAATTTGAGCAACGAGGTTCAAATATTAGAACATTGGTGAGATTGCCGCATCGCCTAAACCAGGAGTCTGCAACCTTTGGCTCCAGATCCACGTGTGTCTCTTTTATCTCCATTGTGGCTCTTTGACCAAACATAAAATAATTCATGGAGATGTTGATCCAGACATGTCGACCGTCTGAGTCAGCAGCTCTCTGATAATGGCTGCTTAACCAAAACTACCTCAAGAAAACAAATAAACAAAGCCTGTAAACTAAGACTACCAAGATCCAACCCCAAACTAAAATAACAAAACCCAGCAGTAGCACTCAGATGATTAACCATGTGGGATTTTACATCCCTGTTGACCTGAAGACGTCTTGTTTGCTCAACGCTACCTCCAGTTTTTGTTTGTGCCAAAAAATAGACATAATTCATGTTTGTTATTAAGAAAAAAGGTAATAAATGAAAATGCAAATTTGTTAAAAGCTAAAGTAAGACTATGCAGCTATCCTGCTAGGTTCTGATAGTAGAAAATGAGCACAAACGGCTCTTTTACTGTTGATGGTTGCCAACCCTTGGTCTAAACCCATCAGGGACTCAGCTATGGGTGGAATACATGGAGGATCAATTTCAGTTTCTCATCCTGAACTTTCATCCATTTTCTTAACCCACAGAATCCCTTTTGGGGCTGCAGGGTTGCCTCTCGTTTTATTCTTCAAAACAATAAATCAAAGGTTAAAGTAAAAAAACAAAATCAAAACAAAATAACTATCATGTCAACATTTGATTAAAATATTGAATTAATTACATTACAGGTTTGTAATGTAATGAATCCGCAAAATGAGGAGATTTTACAGCTTCCCCTGAACACATTACACATTCAAATATTTTTATTTTAAATAAAGGTCCACAAAAAATTATTTGTAAAGAGTGAAGAATCGAGACTCAAAAGAGCCGATTCTTGACCAGTTGTTGAAGTGAAAGAATCGGCTCCGAGTAAGAATTGAAGTGCCCCCGTTTTTTGTGTTGTCATAATATAACGTCTGCAGTGTGCAGACGCTCCTGCGCAGTCAGGTGACAGACGGTGGCACAGGAACACACTGCAGGTGGAGCAGGAAGTGAAGGGAGCATCCACCTCCGTCTGGTTTCATCTGAGGGTCAGTGTCTCAGAGGGGAGACCACTGACACACTTTATCTTGACCTCCTTTTCTTCTGTTATCTCACCAGATTCACTTTTAAATATGTGATGTTTCAGTCAATAACTGCAAACATTTATCAGATCACCTGTCCTTGCTTATGCCTCCCTGCAGGATGCTTTTGAGGTGCTGGCTGAGAACTATGAATTCAACGGGATGGAGCTGAAGTCTGCCCTCACCTGTCCTTGCTTATGCCTCCCTGCAGGATGCTTTTGAGGTGCTGGCTGAGAACTATGAATTCAACGGGATGGAGGGGCAGTGCCTGGCCTTCAGGAGAGCTGCGTCAGTGCTGAAGAGTCTGTCTTGGGAGGTGCGCTCCTCAGAACGAGTACATGAGCTGCCCTGCCTGGGAGAAACCATGAGGGAGTTGGTGGAGGTGAGCCTCAGGTTCTCTTATAGACAGAATCCACACGGTAAAGCCTCTGCTCCAACCATAGAAGGTAGATCCTACCAGCAAATGGACACAGTCTACATTTATTCATCTGACCATGACGCCTCCATAATCATCATTCTCAGGCACTATAATGAAATAATCTTATAGCAGAAATTAATCTGAGGACCCTGCTGATAAAAAACATGTTGTATGATGGTTACAGATGAATCAAGAATCAGTAATCCAAGCTAATTTTATGCAGATAAAATGTGTGAAGAGAAACAACATTTCAAACTGATTGATTTAAAAACTCTTATGTTTAATTCTTCAACACTTAAGGTGCCGCCTGAGACGCTTAAACATAAAATCTTTAACGTTCTGAAGGAACATTCGCCGCTTTCCTCCCTCAGAATGAGCTGGAATTACATTGATCGTGTTAATGGTGGAAAAGTCACAGTAAATCAGAGTACATAAACACTGGAGCTCAGGTGTTGACAGGTTAACACACACTCACTCATATTTTTCACTACTGTGTTTTAATTGCACTGTAAAAACAGCCCTCTAGGGTAAATGGCTTCTGGTGGGAGGTTGGTGCTCGTGTTCAATAGAGCCAGCATCAGTGTGTGAATGTGTGTGTGAATGGGTGAATGGGTCTGTGACTGTGAAGTGCTTTGGGCCCTTGAAAGAGGTTGAAAGCACTAAACAAGTACACACTATTGCAGTCTGTACCCATATATATGATCATATATTACCTTTGGAACACTAAAAAACAAATTATTTATGAAATAATAGTTTTTTTCTGGAGTTTTTTCCTACCCGGAAGTAAAACGGCTCGATCCCTGAGGCTCCGCCTGCCGCTGCATTTCTCATTACATCATCCTAGATTCTGCAGCGTGTCTGCATTTCTCCCACGAAAATAAACACTATCAATTTTTAAGAAGCCCCGCCTCTAAATTAACAAACACCTGTTTGTGCTGGAATTTATTGGAAACAGGACACAACTGGAAGATACACGGTATTCTGTATCGAAAATAAAAGCTTTCTGTCGATCACCACTCTGTGAGTGTTAGACTGGGGGCGGAGCTGTCAGAGCAGACTCTTCCTGAAAGGGGCGGTCTCACTCTGTGACATCAGATCATGAGGACCCACTCGTTTTCGTGGGTATGGGAGGGGCTGCTGCAGACAGAGCAGGATTTTATGGGATTACTCCTAAATGCGTGAACGGATCAAAATACAGCTTTGGTGTTCTTTATAGAGGATTGAACAGTAAAATACACCTAAAAGCTTAAAAAGCTAGTTTTTCATGGTATGGCTCATTTAAGAGGACAGTTCTAGTCACTAAGTCATGTTTTCTCAAACTAAGATTTTTTTGCTATTGAAAAATGTTCTAAGAAGATAATTTTTCAGGACAGAAATTGAGACAAGTTTGTTCAAAATGAGGATTTTTCTACTTAAGATTCAGTTTTGTGTCTGTTGACGGTCTCACTCTAGAAACAACCAGCTGAAGTTGGTATGTGAAATAGGAACACGCTGCATAAAGCAGAGGTGATGTGAGGATGAAACGATGACTGTCAGGTAGAATTAGAAGTTCATATGATGAATAGAAAACAGAATTAGAGTCAAACTATCAAGGACAGATGCGTGCTGTGAATCCTCTAAAAAGGTGTTTTGGTTGATCTGATATGAATGTGTTATGAAAAAGAAAAAAACAATCCTTTGAAGCATTTAGTTGAGTACTAAAACAGTAAATGAAAATGAGTTTCTAGGTCAGTTTGTTAGAGGAAAGTTGTTTTTGAATCTAAAAGTGTAGCAATTTTCAGAGTTAAGTTTCTGTACAATGATGGACAGAAGACTAATGTATGCTGTCACTGAGGAACAGAAAGCATCACCGGGTCACTTCATCCTCGCAGCCCCCCAGTCAAACTCAGGTCAGAAATCACTGCAGCCACTCAGAGAGTCTGGGAAAATGTGTTCTCTGAGAGAATGCCAAACTCCTGCTGCTCAGAACGGTGAGCTTTAAATGCAACTTCCAGACGCCACAAACCCAGAAAACATGCGGCGGCAGATCTGAGAGCACGTCTAAATCTGTCAGATGTTCCAGAGCCGAGGCGCTCTCATTAGGCGAAGTCACATAAAAGTCCCGGGAAGACCAAATTAGACTGCCTGTGAATGACCTCTGAATGCGAGGGTTTGCTCAAAATATGAAAAGAGACAAACAAAAAAACAAAATGCTTGATGATCAGCAACGTGGCCCCCTCATCCAAAGTGAGGAGAAGGTATACACTCTCTGACATGAAAGTCTGGAAGCAGAGAGGAGGATAGATACTGTTGTCTGTGTGTGAGGAGGAGATGTGTTGTATTCAAAGAAGTGTGTCTCCCTGTGCAGGAGTGTGGGGAAGCATTATCCTTGTGTTTGAGGTTGGCCTTAGCTGGGGGGTGAAAAGCAGAGGTGGACGGGTGGATGCACCGCTGAGCAGTGAAGGCTGCTCCAAACTGCACTAACTCCCAGCCCTGACCTCCAGATCAATGCTTCCTCCATGCTAGCCGTCATCCGTTCACGCTAAGGCTGAGCGTGCACACGGAGCTGTTAGAACGCTGATCTCCACCTCTGCAGGCTCACCAGCCAGAACAGAGACGAAGCTCAGACGGGAGGAGGAGTGATTTAGTGGAGCTCTCCTCTGACTGCAGATGAAGGAATGCAAAGTTGTTTCATCTCAATTGGTAAAATGTGGTAAAGCATTACCCAGGGCATTTTATAACTGTCATTAAACTGGTATTAATCCCAGGTTTCAAACAACAAAGTCATTATTTCAGGAAAAAGGAAAATGAGCACACCTGATTTAAGAGAAAATGCTTTTCAAACGAGCAGCAATTTGTAGACAGCAGATGGAAGGAGAGGACGCTGACATTGATGGGATAGATAGATAGATCTTTCCTTCATAATATGCTCTTTATGTTTTGCAGGAGATCCTCCAATATGGTCGATCGTATGAAGTCAACAAAATCCTCTCAGATGAAAGATATCAAACCCTCAAGGTCAGTGCGGGAAAAACAACTCATTTACCTTTTTCTGTTCAGAGGTTTAGAAACCTTTAACGCTAGGCTCACACTGGACGCGGAAGCACCGCGGAACACAGACCGCGGAACACAGACCGCGGAACACAGACCGCGGAACACAGACCGCGGAACACAGACCGCTTCCATAATCAAATCAAACTTTATTTATAAAAGAGCGCTTCTCATGTTTGTGCAGCTCGAAGCTGTACAATTAAAACAGAAACAACCAGAAAAATCAATCAATGAAAAAAGAGAGAAACCCAGTCCACCCCCCTCCCACCATAAACACACACAGACATGACCCCACAAACAATGAATGTTTATAGAAGTTTACAAAAGGAAAAACACCTGGGCTTGGCTCTGCTGTGAAGAAACAGTATTTTGGGGATCTATTCACACCAGCGGCTCAGCCACAGGAACATTCCCACAGGGCCCTCCCAGACAGGGACGGCAGTGGGGTCCACTCCACAAGCTGCAAAGTCAGACCCCAACCGCCCCCGAAGGGGCAACAACTGCGGCAAGGGCCCCGGACAGAACCTGTAACCCCTGGCACAAAGGATCCCCAAAGTGAAACACTGGGGCAGAAAACCTTAAAGTTCCCCTCCAATGAAAATCCTGTTTTTTGAGTTTTTATAATGTATTTTGTACATTTTATCTGGGAGGAAAATAAACAATTTAGCATAATAATAACAATATATTTTACTCTTATACATACAAAAGCATTTTTAACATCAATAATTCTTTTTTTAAGTTGAATAAAACAACCAAACGACCTAAAGATCCAAAAGATCCAGATGTTCTAAGATCTGTGTGTGAGGATCTGCAGATCTCCAACATCTCTACAGAATCCTGACAGGAGAGGAGTCTCTGTTTACTGGTTTATTTATGGAATGTTTTAGATTCATTTTCTCTGTGAAGATTACAGAAAGAGATTGTTCAAATATTACAAACGTTTAGATTGTTTCACTTTTTCTTTTGGTTTACAAACCGACCCCGACCCCCCATCAGAGGAGAAAACTGTTCCGTGACCCTCACAAGGAAACGTTTGGGGAGCCCTGCTGTAAACGACTAAAAAACAAAAGCATGCATCAGCACCTCTGTGCTGGCCAGAGAGAGGGATGGACGGAGTGTGGAAATGTTTTTAAGATGATAAAATCCTTCTTAAACACATTTCTAATATGTGGAATAAAATTCAGCTCAGAGTCTAAAAGAATGCCCAGGTTCTTCTGTTTTGTCCTGGTTGAGCTGAAAGAAGTTCTCTGCCATCCATGACTTTATATCTAAAATACAATAAGTGTTTAAAGTCTCCTGATGACTTACCCAAGTGGCAACATGTATAAATTAAAAAGAAGGACCTAAAATTGACCCTTGGGGAACCCCACAACTTCTCTCATGGATTCTTGAGGAGCATGTATCCAAACTTACATAAAAGTGTTGATCTGTGAGGTAAGAATAAAACCACTTAAGAACATTTCCAGAGAGGCCCACTGGACTCTTAAGTCTATCTAATAAATCTGTGATCTACCGTATCAAAAGCGGCACTAAGATCCAGCAGCACCAGAACAGAAAGATTTTGTGAATCAAAATCAATTCTAAAATCATTAACCATCTTTAAAAGAGCCGTCTCTGTGCTGTGGTTCACTCTAAAATAAGATTTTTATGTTAAATATGTTGTATAAAAACTCATAAAGTTGAAGTCTAAGAAAACTATTTCTCTAATAGTTTTGCATTTTAAAAAACAGTAAGTGGATCCATGTCTGTAGTTATATTAGGATCTAAACTGCTTTCTTGTCCAGAAGAGGCCTCACCACTGCTGTTTTACAGGCAGAGGGAAGACACCCGTCTGAAGAGAGCAGTTCACTATATTTAAAAGCTCTGACTCAAAGAATCCATAAAACGTTTTAAAAAGTGAAGTGGTAATGGGATCTAAAAGGCAGGTTGTGGTGTTTACTTGGGATAAAACTGGACCAAGCATCTCTGCATCAACCAGGACAAAACTCCCCAGTGTTTCCTCTGGTGAAACCAATGCTGGTGATCTGTTAAAACCAGAGTATTGCACAGGTAAAAGACTAGATCTAATAGCATTGATTTTACCCATGAAGTGGTCTGCGAAGTCCTCACATGCAGCATCAGATGATTGCACGGAGGACTTGTTAAAATCTTTGTTTATTAAGATATCTATTGTTTTAAAAAGAAATTTGGGATTATTTTTATTTTCTGAATTATGTTTGAAATTTATAGTGCTCTGGCCTGTTTAACTGAGTTAAGTAAATTTTGAGTTGTTATTTAAAATTTCTTCTTAAATTATTAGTTTGATCTTCCTGTATCTCCTCTCTGCTCTTCTGCACTTCTGTTTCAGACGTTTGATGTCGTCAGTCTTCCATGGTGTTTTAGAAGAGACTCTTATTGTTTTTGTCTTGAATGGAGCCTCTGCATCTAAGGAAGACTGAAGTCTGTTATTAAAATCATCAACCATAAAATCACAGGATGCAGATGAAGTCTGAGCAGGAGTTTGGTTAAAAATGTTAATAAAACTTGCAGCCACTTCAGGATTTATAAACCGTTTCCTCACAGTTCTCACTGAGGCTTCCTGCTGGATTTCACTGGTGACGTTAAAAAACACACAACAATGATCTGATAATGTTCAGTCAACAACAGAGGACACCCCGGCAGACAGACCGTAGGTGATGACGAGGTGGAGGGTGTGTCCTCTGTTGTGAGTGGCCTGTGTGACATGTTGTTTAAAATCCATGCTGTTCAGAAGATTTAAAAACTCACGAGCATAGACATCATTGTTTTATAAACATGTAAATTAAAATCACCAGTAATTAAAATCCTATTAAACTTAAGGTGAAGAAAAGATAAAAATTCTGAAAATCTTCAATAAAACAGGAAGGAGGGTTGGGTGGTCTATAAACTGTTAAAACAGGTGGGGCACCAAAGAGAAAAGCATGATGCTCAAATGGAGAATATTTGTTGAGTACAATATTTTCAGATGTTATTGTTTTGTGAGCTATCGATGCTGTGCCGCCACCTTTCTTACCTCCCCTGATTGAAAATAAAAAATTAAAATTAGGTGGAGAAGCCTCAGTGAGAATAACTGGAGCCAGGTTTCAGTTAAAAACAAACAAGTTAAATCCTGGTCTAGAATCAGATTATTAATGATAAAAGACTTATTTAAAAATGATCTGACATTTAATAGTTAATCTACGGTGTGGTTCACACCAGGCGTACCCCGTGCTTGCCCCCTCCCGGTTTCTCCTCCTTCCGAGTTGGAGAGACTTGTTGCAAGTTATCAATTACGTTTTTGCTGCTAAGGGTGGCCAATATCCAGGTACAGGGGCAATTACTTTCTCCCTAGGGATATTTGGATTTATTTTTTTAAAATAATAAAAAACATTCATTTAAAAAAAAACTACATTTGTTGTTTACCTGTGTTATCTTTGACTAATATTAAAATGTGTTTGATGATCAGAAACATTTTGAGTGACAAACATGCAAAAGATAAAAAGTTAGGAAGGAGGCAAATAGTTTTTCACACCACTGTACTTCTCTGTGTGTGTCTCAGCAACAGATAAATGAAAGAAGTGTGGGTTTATGTGAGGTTAGCTCCTGCTAACTTCTGCATGTTCGTTGCAGAGGAAGAAAGTGATCAAAAGACGTAATTGGAATTTAGTCAATTTAATAAAAGCTGGATCAAGCTTGTACAAAGACAAATAGTTATAAAATAAGGTTTATTTATATACGTTAAAGTTGGGCTTTATTTGGCTCCAGGTCAGTGTTTGTCAGAAGAGAAGAACCCCCAAGTACTGATGACGTCCCTTGAAGCAGCCAGCTAACTGGTTTGAACTGGTCTACAGCTCCATTTGGATTGATGTAACAATGGATTCCTCCATGGTTATTAACAAAATACAAAGTGCAGTATAGCAAAAAAGCATGAAAACCCTTCATTTAGTATAAAAAGCCTTCACCTAATAAGTACCACTGAGAAAAAAAACTCCAGCGGATCGCCTGTCGCGGAAAAATACGCGTCTGGTGTGAACTGCAGGAGAGAGCGGATGAGAGAGCGGATGGAGAGAGCGGATGGAGAGAGCGACGCTCCGCTCTGCTGCTGCATCCAGTGTGAACGTATACAGCAGATCTGCGTGTTTCATGTCTCTTCAGATGTTTAAGTGCTGAGCCTCTCTGAAAAGAGCCTGTCATCTCACGTCTTGTTGATTACTACCTTACCTTGTTTCTTGCCAGCTGTTCACAAGCGTGTTCGGGGTTGGACTGAAGACGGCGGAGAAGTGGTACCGGAGGGGGCTGCGCACATTCCCAGATGTTCTGGAGGAAACCAGCATTCATCTGAACCGAATGCAACAAAGCGGTGCTTCCACATCTTTCCTCTTAAGTTATACAGATGAATTTAAGAACCCATTCATTACATTTCCGCGGGGGTGTCGTGTCATTGGGGACTTTTTGTTGTCTCAGATGAAGCTGGCTTGAAAGAAAAGAAAAAAGTTTGTTATAAAATTGTACAAATACAAAGAGAAATCCACTGAGACAAAATCTATATATAATATCATTAAAGAGAAGATTCATGGTGGATTTGCTGCAAAATTCAAACAAGTTATCAGTCGATGCTGTGAAAACAGCTGCCATGACCAGTCAATACCTCTGTAGAAGAGTTTGATTTGTTTAACATGAAATTGAAATATATAAAAGTAGATTGAGAGCTATATTTCCCTTGGGACTCTTTTTGTTTGTATTTTGTTGTCTAGCTTTTCTGTTGATGCTGAAGGAAACCTTTTCCACTAAAGCAAAAGCACTTATTGGTTTTAGACTTATAAACCTTTTGATTTCTCTCATCCATAAAGAAAAGATGCAGTTTATATTTGATAGCCATAACATTAGTGCAGCTCTGGGGTTGGCAATGTTGGATGCTAAACAGTCAATGGAAAAACTGAATGGATTAAAATTAGAATCCCAAGGATAAACCCAGAATTATTTATTAATGAGGCTACCAGTTTCACTAAGTTTTTCCAACACAGCTCTGTTCATGCTGAATTCACTAAATATTTGTTAAAGATCAGATTAGTGGTCCCAACCCCTGAGTCCATGGACCAGCACTCATTGTATGTAGTAGTATATAATTATTTGGTATGAGAACAGACCCAATAGTACACAACAGAAAATTAAAAACATGGATAACATGAATGTGTGCAAAAGAAACCGTTTCATTCAGGAAACAGCACCCCCCCAATTCTCACACCAAGCTCTGCATGTGACCATAAACGCCGGAGAGAACACCAGCAAAGGGAGGGAGAGAGGGCGGTGCCTGATAGAGAGTCAGGCTGTTCATTAGTCTCCATTTGCTCCATTTAAATATTTGCCCCCCACAAATGAATCAGTGGATTCCATCTGTACGTCAGCCCTCAAAACAACGGGACAATCTGGTCATCTTTGCTCAAATCCTGTCTCGTTTGACAACATTTTGCTTCACGTATACATACCTAAACAAACAAGAAAAGAATTGAATGGTAATGAATGCAGTTGGGTAAAATAATTCCACAATCACATTAAAGGAATTGCTAGGAAAGCTCTGACATAAGGTACATTTGGTTGAGTATTCTCCTGCATTGATTAGATGTGGATTCAGGATTGAGACTGCAGCATCAGTTCAGCCCCAAAAACCAGCAAACAATTCTGTTCTGCATGAACCAAACCAGGGGCAGCAAAAAAGAAACAGCAAATGTGTCAAAATGAGTGAACCGTTGGTGTTATCTGACCATTAACTTACCCAGCTTTGTCATGGAGTTTAAAAAAAAAAAGTTTTTCTAGAAACTAGCTTTTTACACTCACGCCACAGTAACATCGACTCGACTGATTTGGACCAATCGCTGCTTACTGAAGATTTGTGGTTCCAACAAGTCGGCTTCCGTATCTTGAAAAAGATACTAAATTAAACCATTTTCTATGGGTGACATCACGCTAACTCGGTCCAGTTCTCTTACACCTCATTTCCACAGAGCAGTACGGTTCAGTCCAGTCTGGTACTTTGAGTGTTTCAGTTATAAAATGGACCAATTTTTCTGGACTGATCTACACAATTTTTGGACCTCGGTTAGTTGTCCGTAGCAAAATGGAATGTAATTGCTCACATTGCACTAGTAGCATCGGAGTGGAATCCCTCCACTGTGTGACTGTGACACCTGCTGGTGACCTCATCTGATACTGGAATTATACGCCCAGAGTGCAATCACGGGCAAATTGGGACATTTAACTTGAATTTATTTTAGTGATCATAGACTGTTAAGGAATTTCTGTTCAGAAAGAATGACTTTTTAACACTGAAAATGACAAAAACTAACTGAAGAAGTTATAGTAAAATACCGAACCTCATGCACAGAAAGCGTGAGCCAGAGAGAGCAGAGAACTAGATAGAAAATAGAGCAAGTTATTGGACATATACGTTGTACATTTCATGTCTCGCAGTGATCCAGAATGAATGCGAGTGATGCGTTGACCAACAGCTTTAAAGGATAAACAGGGCTTTAGGGTGGAGCTACTGATAAAACCTGTCGAATGACGGAAGATCATCACAACAAAAGAAAGTGTCTGCATTCCTCTTCTGGATCCCAGACTTCTCTCAAACAAGATTAAATGCTTCATATCAATGGTTTATGATCTGCTGGGTGACCTCCATTTTTGTTGTTCGCTTCACCCCACATGCGCCGTGACAGTCCAACATTGAGAAGTGACGCTCACCTGGAACCATTCTAAACCAGACTGGACTGTACATAGTGGACTGTAACGTTCAGTGGAGGCAAGGCTTTATAGCCAATGGTTTAACCAAATGTCAATACTAGTAAAAACATAAAAAGAAGAGTAATTTAATGTTCTCATGACCCATTTTCAGCAGCGCAGACCTTTTTCAGTCCATACAAACAGGTGGTGGACTGCTGTGATGGTCATTTTAGATTTTGTTTGGATTTTGATCAGGGTGGGTCAACAGTCCTGAAAGTAAAGAAGTAAATGTATTCAGTGTGAATTAAAGAAGTTAGCTCTTGCAACAACATCTGCAACTTTTATCCCCGTTCCTGATGAAGGAATCACATATACAAACACACGAGATGAGGACGTCAGTAAATCCTGTTTTAAATGTCTGGTAACAGTTTGGATGAGAACACACTGGTTGCATGTTTATGTCCAAGTATATCAGGGGTGCCCAAACGTTTTCACTCCAAGGGCCAAAATCTAGATGGGATCCCGGTCTGAAGGGCAAATACAATATTTTTATGCATTTCAAGGAATAAAATGAGAAAATTAAAATGTGATTTAGCTCATTTATTTTGATTCTGTATTCATTAAGGTAACACATTAGTTTAAATTAAAAGTAACATTTGTCTTTGAAACCCTTAACAGCAAGGCCTCATGGGACATTTTTAACTCAAAAACAAGAGCAGGATAAAACCAACTTTCTTCCAATGAAAACAGCAAACTGGGATCTAATGAGAGACGTGTAGCTGCTCGTTAGACTTTATCAGTTTGACGTTGTCGCTCCATCATCAGAAGTGACCGTGAAGGCTCTTGGGAATTTATCATACAATAAAAGCCCAAGGCTGACTCACTTGCGGATTGTTTAGCTCCATACCCGCAGACAAAGAAACTGCTAACAGCACCACCCGGAGGCTGAAAGTATATTACAGCTGTAGAGTTTCAGAACACCAAAGAGCAAGGGTGTCGAACTCAACAGGGGGTCAAAATACTTAAACACACCTGAAGTCGCATAAATATTTGTTGGAACACTCCATGTCTGGTATCAGATCGGTTCTGGTTTGCGGCCCAGTGTTTGGGGAGCCTTGATTTAATTGGATGTCGAGAAAACATTTAAAACGTACATTTTTAATGCGGAGGAGTCCTTAACTATACATCAAAATGTGACGACTTGGGAATGAGAATTTGTGTTGTAATATGTTACCACGGAAGATAACACTGAGCTGTTAAAAATAAAAATATAAATGATCTGGCGGGCCGGATATGATCACCCAGCGAGCCGGGTCTGGGCCCTGGGCCTCGACTCTGACACGTGCCATAGAGAATCAACGGTAAATGGATAAGAGGTTTTAACTAAACACTCCGGGGTTTCCGCAGCTGCAACATAACCTTTGATGGGACAGATTTGGCCCGCGGCTCCCAGTTTGGGCACCCCTAAAGTAGAATAACAAAACTAACAGAGATTAAAATAACATAAAAAATAAACCAAGTTCGACTTGCTGTTATCATTCTGGAAGTGCTTTTGTTGGCAAACCACTTTCAGGTTTATCACCGCTCACTTCTGCAGTTCTGAGTGGAACGGAAGGAAATGCTTTCAGTCTACTTAAAAATACCATGGGGAACACTCTAGTATCAGCCACTCCTCATCACAACACCCTTTTAAAGTGAGGTTGCATTCGATTCTCCTTCATACACCCCTCAGTCAGAACCCCAAGTCCCAAAGCTTTGCTAGCAAAAGAAAAGAAAATCAAGTCTGTCCAGCTCATGCGACCGACCGCTGGACAGCTGCTTCGTCTGCTTCGCAGAACGCATTCCCACAAGGAAGATGATGACCAGGAGAAAAGACGATAATCCAGCTCCTAGGGAAACTCTCTCAGAAAAATGATTGAAGATACAATCCACAGAGAGAACAGGCAAGCGTCAACCTTAACCCTCGTGCTCTCTTATGGGGTCCAGATGACCCAGCCTTCCATTGATGGACAGGATTTCATGTCTGCACAGACACCAGAGAAGATCCTTGAAAAAACAGTTCAGTGTCTGTCTGGTGGGTGTGTGTAGCATAGCGCAAGGATAAGACGATCATCCGCTCCTTCACGCTGCTGGTGTGCCCCGCCGTCTTCTGCTGATCCACACCCCCCTTCCTCACTTGCTCCCAAACAGTCCCGCTCTTCCAAGATGGTGACGACACAGAAAAACAACACATGACCTCACTGTGACGTGGATAAAACCCAGCTCAGCACAACTCGGTTAACGCAATGAGAATCATGGTCAAAACCGCCACTTAAGGGAAACCATTAAACTATGACCAAAGGAAGGATTGAAACAGGGTCAGAGGTGATGGTCGGAGCCCAGAAGCGTCCTGGAAGAACTCATGGAGCTGAAGGGCAAAAGTTCCAGACAGAAACTACTGACGAATGTTGAGAACGAACCCGGCTCCCATCCATCTGCAGTGTTTGAAAAGGGCTGACGTGCATGCCCATCTAACTGGTCATTATGAATCATTAAGAACACTGCAATCAGCCCCGTGAGCGGAGATGTAATGATTATTTAATGGAAAATATGTTTAAATCCTGATCAGCCAGCTGCTCTCTAAATCTTTAAAGAGAAGAAAGCAGAATCAGGCCATTTTGTTATGGAAGAAAATGAAAGATCATGAAGCAAATCAAGTTGCATTAAGCAAAATGCTCATGAGTGTATTAATTATGACTACATTTCTTTAGAACTTTGCGAGTGTACATTTTATCTTCCTTTTAATTCTCCCTGACTCGTCACTTCCTCGGAGCAAAAGGCTGATTGATGGCTGACTGCTGGACTAATAAGCACGTGTCTTTTCCCTGCAGGTTTTCTGCATTATGGAGACATCTCCAGGGCTGTCAGCAGGGCTGAGGCCCAGGCCCTGGGGAGCATTATTGACGGAGCCGTCCACGCCATCACTCCGGATGGCACACTCACTCTGACAGGTGGCTTCCGCAGGTACAAAAGTTGTTTCCTTGTTTCAGTGCTGAAACTGTTGATGAAATGAAACCCTGCTTATACAGTTGACTTCGTTTTATACTAAAAGGAGCAGAAGTCTCAATTCCCTTTTGCCAGCTATTTTCCAGCTAATACTTTTCAGCATTTGATCAGTTTAACATTTAAAGCTGCACGCTCAGAAAGGTTCAACAGGTCAGCCATGCTCCATTCTAGTTCATCACGTGCCCAGAATCTGAGTGCATGGAGACTGACCCTGAAAAGCAACATACTTTGTGCAACTATTTGCTAATAGAAGCCACTTCCCTCTGCTGCCACCTCTTTGTGCTGCTCCCTTTTCATCCACGGCGCTTTGTGCATGAGTAAGAGTGGAGCACTCTGCTCCGTGGTGTTGTAAAACTCAGCCATCAGAACTGGCGTGTGAGGTAAATAATTTAAAAGCAGTCCGGCAGTGAGGACAGGCGCCTGCCTCTCAACAGGGGTGACAGAGCTGCCATATTTTAGCTGATGGCCTTTAATGGCGCCTGGGCTGCAAACAGCACATGTTAGCCGGGCTCTCCTCTTTTTGCACTGATGTTCTGACATGCTCTTGCTTGTCAAATGATGAGCCAAAAATGATCCCAAGTACATCTTACTTGGAGAAACTGGATATAGAATTATTATTCTAAACAAATTTGAATTAAAAACATCATAAAGGCTGTAAATAAACATGAAGCTTTCTACTAAAAAAATAGTTTCTTTGTTTAAGTCATGTTGGTTTAAGACTTTCAAATAAAAACAAGAACAAGTCAAAGTGGCTCATTTGAGCATCACACTAAAGATCCAACACAGACACAATCCTGAGTGTGAGAACAGGAAAAACCTTTTCTGACACTGGAAGAGACGGTCCAGGTGTTTATGGATCGCAGCACCAACAGAACCAGAATATCATCACGCTACAAATCTGAATAAAGGAGACGCCTCAAAAAACAAAGAACAAAACATATAAACATGATAAATACTTAAATTGTCATGATCAATAAGACATCACTAGAGATGGTGTACTAGCTTGAACATTTAGGTTGATCTTGTTGTCTATTTAAAGTCAATGGCAGCTCTAGACTTCTCACTATTTCCATGTTTTCTGGCAGGACTACTGTTTTTGTTCTATGAAGGATGATCGTGGTAAGTCTGTTGGAATCATGAAGGATCAAAGTTGAAAATGAGCTGATAGCTGCCAAACACATTCAACCCATCAGATCTTCAGTCTGACGGACTGCAGCAACATAACAGCAAAATAACCTTTCTTCAACTTGTTATCTGTAGCTTTGTTTTTTACAGTTTTTTCTTAGTTGCCTGAAACAACCTAGTTGCCCATTATTACTACAGTATTAATGTACTATTACTGTTAACTTATTGTTATTATTCTGACAGCGGTGAGGCTGGCAGGGAACATAACTGCATCTTACCGAGACGTGGAACGTGCTCGCATCAAAAATCTGTTTATTTCTTCATCTCTTTTAATGGCAGTATTACGTTTCCTTTGCTCCACCTAGTGGTAGCATTATGCATTTATGCAGCCATTTCTTTTAATAACATAACTCGCCAAAGAAATGGTTTAGAAACTTGCTTCTTTTTTCAACATGCTTACAATTTGTTCTCGTCATGACTGAGGCAGACTACAGCGGGATGTGTAGGTTTGACAGAAAATGCAAGCAGGAATGAGCTTAACAATAATGCTGTTTTTGATTGCTTTGCACTTTACATTTTTCCACATTCAGATATTTCAGAATAAAAGATGAATTCCTAACTGAAACTAAAGCAAACTAAATGGTCAAACCTAAGAGATTAGCTTTCCTTTCTTTTAGACATTTACTGCCTTACTCATGACCTTTACTTTTTTTTACTTTTTTCTGGTGCTCTCTCAACCTTTTCCTACATTTTGTTGGAGGTTCAGATGTCTTCTTCCACTTGACCTCAAATGAGATTTAATTATTTGCATAGAATGTTTTCCTTTTTACCACCTGAAGGGATCAGTATAGCTAATTAGTTGGGAGAAGTTGTTAGCAAGTTCTTGGAAGGAAGATTGCACCAAGAACCTGATCTAACCCAGCTCCATAGTCTGCTTCTTTCCTGATCATCTCCCTCTGTGGCAACAGGGACAGATGGAGAAAGAAATGATGCATTTTCTCTTCCTGCAAGTGACTTTTCCTTGGATTTCACCAGCAGGAATAAAGCGTTCCACATCTCTATAATTCATGTATGTTGCCCTGCCGTCCCCCCATATTTGTAAATAAGCATCTATATTTTATAATCTTTGTGCAAAATGCTCAATAATTTACATTTTCCTTGCACGCCATAAAAGAATAGATGGTCTGGCTTCACACCAGGTGTTTATTCTGTCGACGTGCCGGTCTGCTCTGCGCTGCAGCCACTTATGCATGGTAACGACAAAAAAATCAGCTTTTCTGCAAATTGGGATCAGCAGGTTCTCGCACTGACCTCAGTCGTTGATGAAGAATGCTTTCATCTCTTTCTAATAATAGATAGTCTCCATCTCATGCACCAGCACTTATTGATGAAATCTCTTTATTTTTAGTGTTTTCTCTGACGTCAGACATTTGGAAGTCAGGCCGTATTTTTTAACTTTTTCAACACTAAAGTTTGAAAAAACTGTGTCTTCTTTTTTTTAAAGCAAAATCATACACTGTCAGAATCCTGAAAGGTACAACAAAATCAGCATCTGTCAAATCATCCTGTTAGTCAGGCAGTCCATCTTTTGAAAGCTGACCAACATTATCTTCCTTTGTAGAGTTTTAATGGCTGCCCGCTAATGCTTCTGCTCTGTGAATCAGCCACAGTGACCTTTGAAGCCTTCCCACCAACCATTCATCGCCTCTCTCCATCCCTTTAATATTGCTCTCTGGCTGCCGTTTGTCACAGGCAGCAGGGAGAGATCAAACAGCCAGCCTCGCGGCTGCAGGGCTGCTCCAGCACCGCTCCAGCGCCGCACCGCTCCAACCTTCACTGTCATTCTGCTCTGTTCTTGGCTGCGGCACTGTAGGATTTTTCCTATTGTTTATCAAAGGCTTGGTGTGTGTCTGCGTGTGTTCGTGTGCTTGTTAATGATCAGTTTGAAATGACGCTCTGTCTTTTGATGACTAATGCTGGTCCAAACCACTGCAACTTATTTGAGAGTTAGCTTTCACACCAGTGGTTTTGGTTTCTGTGTTTGCAGCATCACATTCAGAGCTGATGGAAAACCTATAACATGAGTTACTTTAAAAAAAACACTCTGTTATTGTGGGTCAACCTGCAGCGTGGAGAAAGAAAACGAATCTAGATGAAGCTCAAGGCCGGCCCTGGCCATAGGTGAGCTAGGCAGCCGCCTAGGACGCTATCTGCTGGAGGGGTCGGCAAATTGCAATAATTTCTTTTTTTATTTTACAGTTTAACACACCACTCATTTCATGTAAAATGTAAAAAATTTAATAATTAATAATTTGTGTGTAATAATGTAATAATTTCATAAATAATTTGTTTTTTAGTGTTCCCAAAGTAATATCTCAGGGGTGCACTAGGTTGCTGACCCCTGATATATTACTGCACAGCTGGCACGCCGTGGTGTGACAACAATTAGCACTTTAGTCCTCAGTTTATATTTTTTTGGATTTGTAAAGAGGGAACATCTCTTCCCTGAATGATGTTTGATACTCCATGGCGTCACAAGGAAAGGATCCATTCACGCAGCGCTGTCTTTGACCCCGCCCATTTTTTTTTTTTTTTTTTAATAAAACTTTATAGTTTCATACTACGCAAATTCCCTTCTGTGTCAGCCTTCATGACCGGGCGGTTTAAATTAATGCGCACCACAGGAAAAAAAAAGTTTGCCGCGATGAAATAAAAAAAAACAAATAATTCCTGTGTTTGAAACTGTTGAGATGACAGATGTGGAGATCTGAGCGCATGTCTGTGGATGGAATGTGAGCGCGTGCGTGACTGGGAAGAGCGTGAAGCAAAAGTTTAAGACTTTATGTTCATGTTTTTGGCGTTACTGACATGAATGAAGTTCTGTTTCCACATGGAGATCTTTTGGATCGTATTTGCTGAATCAGGTTTTCTAGGAGTTTTTCCTTACCGAGAAGGAGGGTCTAAGGACAGGGTGACCAGTTTAAATCAGTCTGTTTAGTTTTTAGCTATTGTGCAGATTTTATGACAAACTACTGGCATGAAGCCCAATCAGCCGAATTTACTTCATGATATTGGGCTACATAAATATAATTAAATTGAACTGAATTCCTGGTTTAGTTCTGTTTATATTCTCAGGGTTCCTCTTGTTAGAACGGTTCTGGTCCAGCATGCAGCCTCATGGCTATAGTGGACCTGTTACTGTCTGGTTCTGATGGGTTCTGTGGTGATGATCTGTGGTTGATCTGCTGCTGGTTGAAGAGATTCCAGAAACAAATGAATGTTGGTTTAAATTTTTCTCCTTTTTTGTTTTAATGTTTGTTTTCAATTGTAAATCTCTCTGAGCTGAAACACATGAAAAGTCATTTTAAGAAATAAAAACTGATCAATAAATTCAGTCTGTTAAATAATAACCAAATAAACTCAGATTATACTCAGACTTACTTTCTGTTCTGCTAGATGTCAATATGAACGAGTATTTAAATTAATATTACATCTGATCATCACTGCATTTACTGAGGGTGAAAATGAAGAAAAACTAGAAAAATAGTAAAAACATTTAGTTTAACATGCAATAAAAGCATCATCACAAACTGAATTAACAAGTCACTCAACTTCTGTCTCATAATGTAACAAAAATTTTAAAAAAGCCAAAAGCATACACTTGTTTATGTTTTATTTTCTTTATTAATAGTTGTGAAATTCTTGGAAATATTCTGGATATTTTGTTCTGATGTATCCAATCATATTGATGTTAGTATCACAAACCACAAATGCAGTACTTTTGATTTTCAAATAAACATAATTGAAATAATATTTAAACTATTTTGTTTTTTGGCAATATTTTTATGAAAGCACAATTTTGAGCTAATATATTCAAAAAAGGTTTCTGTCCTGCTGTTTGTGAATTACAACTTTTTTAGATATATTGAATTTTTTGCAGTTCACATTACAGTTAGAGGTGGCTGGATAGCTCAGTTGGCTGATGGAGGATCTGGGTTCAGTTTCCAGACCGAGCAATCGGCTAAACTCCGTGAGGGTCCTTAGATGAGACCCTTCATGCTGCTGCATAACTTTACCTCTCTGTACCATAAAAATACAGGATTGTATCAGGAAGATCATCCAAATCAGTGAAAGCTGATTGACTGTGGTGATCCCTGACAGGATAGGACAAAAGGTGAACAACAACAGAGCTCACATCATGCTTGGTGATGGTACAGTTGTTGAGGAGAAATTTTGAATTGGCACTTCAAGTCATAAACGTTGCTGACCCCTGTAATATATGATCATATATATGGATATAGTTTACTCTGAAAGGATGAAGAAAATAATGGTAGGGTCCCTTTAAGATGAATTGGATATGGGAACAGCTGCATATTTGTATGTATTTTTATTTATTTTCCAATAAATTTTGCGCTTTAATTATTTTTCTAAAGCGTTGTCAGGTGAACAGTGACCTAAACGCCACTCTGTCTTCGTTTTCAGGGGGAAAGAGTTTGGTCACGACGTTGACTTTATAGTGACCACACCGGAGCGGGGGCAGGAGGACAGGCTCCTCACCAACATCATCGAACATCTGAGACAACAAGTGAGTTTAAACTTGATCCCGTGTGGAAATTGTCCCCAAACGTCCGTCCTTTCTGAAAAATGACTAGTTGTCATCAAAGCTCTGTGGCTCCTCCCCTCTTGATGTGAAGTGCACACTAGAGTCTTTTGGTGGGAGTGTGCTCAGATACTGCTGCTAACAAACAGGAGGGAACCTGACCCCGGGCTCACACCGCTGGCGTTACGGCTCCAATGCGAGCGCCGCAGTCTTTACGTAACTTTAAAAGTGAGAGAGGAAATCCCACTGCAGGCGTGCATGTCCTGCGTCTGCGGTCAGGTCTCTGCGGCGCTGCAAATCCGTTTTGTTTGGTTCAGATTTTCACCAGACGACGCAGCAGAACCACAGCAAATAAAGGGGGGATTAGCGTGAACGTATGTGAGTTTGGAGTTTTGCGAGGTCTGCAGAGAGCCTGTGGCTGCAGCCGACCTGTAGCTAACATGAGCCGTCGGCTGTAGCTGAACCGCTCCTGCATCACACCTGAGCTGATACACACTTTCCACATCAACACACATTTGTTACATAAGGAGAGTAGAGGTGGTAACCTTCACGCTACGAAGGGAAGGGGAGGTGTCTGCGTCCCTGGCGTGCTGGTTCAGGTCCTTACCTTCATGGTCCTGGTATCCTAATCCTTTCAAACATCCCTGACAAGAACGTTAGCATAGACCAACCGTCTGTGCTTACCGTTCTTGTCAGGAATCCCCGTCTCTCATGGGACCGTCCTCTTGGGCAGGAGTCTCCACAGGGCGGGAGGGTGGTTGACTGGATTATGATGTGGGGGCTCCCTCTGGGACTTGGTTTGAGTTTTATCCAGTTCCTGTGCCAAAGCGGTTCTTTGGTTTTGGTTCCTAATCAGTGCCAAATTCTCTACTTCAGCAATAAAAAATAATCTCTATCTTCCCAAATCAACACATTTTCATTACGAAGTCGTCACATACATTAAGACGTCCACGTCAAAAATCGACGCTTTGGGTGCTGTTTTACATGTGCTGGCTGGTCCCATTAAATCAGAGCTCCTGAACCTCAGAGCCGCAAACCTGTGGCCCGCCCCTCTTTCACTGTGCTTTATTGTGTGTCGCTGTCAAGTGATTCTGAGCCAGGAACCGTTGATGCGGTGACTTTGAGGTTACCGGGGCTTCTATCTCACTCGGCATGTGACTCTGGATGACAGCCGCTTCCGTGGTGTCTCTGTGTCACTGTGAGTTTGAAGGCTGTCCCGCATTAACCCGACAGGGAGAAAATAGGGGACTTTTTCTTTTATTGCCTCAACAAAAACAAGAGAAGTTCAAGAGACCCCAGCAGGCTGCCCCCTCTCCCTGCAGCGTCTGTCTCTCTCGTGGCGTGTGGAGCGAGCTCCGTCGATGTCCGGGAGGCTGCAGCCAGACAACCGCCTCGCTGTGACAGGACAAAACACCCGTATTAGATTAGTATTTTACCCGCTGATCAAGTCACTGAAAACGTCAAGCTGAGTTCCCGATTGACTGATGTGACGCAGCGACCTGTCAAACTTCTGTCAAACTTCTGTGATCTGCTGTGGACTGCAGACAGACATTGGAGCGCTGCACGTGCTCTAATGCTCGCCCTGTCAGCGGTCTTATATGAACCCACCAATTAAGGCAGGATTGTCTAGAACTTCAAAGTACTCTATTCAATTCTATTTTATTTATAGAGCACAATGTCACAAATCCAAGGCCTCATTGGGCTTCACTCAAGTAATTTTACAGAAACAGAAAGTCGGTCATGAAATATAAACAGTAACTAATTGCTAAACTAAACAGACTAAATAAAAGGTTATCCCTGCCCTTAGACCAGACATGGGCAAACTACGGCCCGCGGGCCAGATCCGGCCCACCCCACGTTTGGTCCGCCCCGCTGAACAATATCAGAAAGGCATGATTTTTTTTCCATCTGGCCACACAGATCCAGATCCACATAAAACATGTTTTTATTCTCCCTTCTCTTTATCTAAACCCCCCAAATCTCTGTTAAATAGAACAGAATATTGTTTTCTTTCTACATCTCAGTTCATCTTTCACGTCTCACTGATTCTTTCAGATCAATTATGCTGCTGCGTTCTTTCAAACAGTGCACCCTGTTCTGTGTCCTGATTGGTTGAGACGTTGTCCATCATCTCTTCTGCCGCGTCTCCATGTGTGCAGCTCTGCTGATTCTGGTGTTTATTCTATGTCAAAAGTCCACCCAGAAAAAATTCATCTCCACGCACAGATCACACATTCTGAGCATGGTGAGCGCTTTCTCCTCCTGCGTGCTTGGATTTAATCCTCTCACGAGCAGAAAAAGTCCTCATGAGAGAGAGACTATCTACATCCACGTGCACGAGATGCTGAATCGGGCACGAGTGATGTGCACGTTTGGTGTTTTTTATATGTCAAAACTCCATGAGACATCTCCACACAAACATTTCTCGCGGACAATTCAGACCCTACGAGCGCTTTCTGCTCCTGTGCGCACGTGTTTAATCTCTGATCTGTTTACAAAACTTACACAGCTGCTCAGATTTAACCAAACCCCAACCCTAGCATGCGGAACATGAAGCCAACCCGGACGTACCAAAACGTTGCAGTACCAGCACTGACCAGAGAGGCTGGTGCTTAGAGTGAGCAAATTCCCATTGACTCCCATGTTAAAATCCTCATTTTCAGCCCTCTCAAAAACCCCTTTAATGCCTAGTGCTTAAAGTTTTTATTTCATCAATAGCTGCATATTTGATCCATGACAACTCTGAGGGGAGTGAATTTTTTTCTAAGTTTGTAGATTTTTTTTAAAACAGCATTTATTTTTGCTTAATGAGGGGGTGTGACTTTATGATTGACAGATGACGATCGTGGTGGATTCTGGGAGCAGAACTACTGTTTTTTGCCGTCTGGTACAGATTTAGCGTTAGCATGAGCGCTATAGTTTGGTTTTTGTCCTGCTGATGTGCTGTAAACGGTTCTAACATGCTTTCTGGGAGTCTTCTGGTGTCTTTTCTCTGGTAAGTATTAAAATAATAAATTTATGTTTGTACGGAAGCCGAGAACGGCCTGACCCACTTTTTTTTTTTCCATCGTTTTCTTGTTATAACGAGATCCTCTATCTCGTTATAACGAGAAAACAAAGTTTGTTTTCTCGTTATAACGAGATAATCCAGATCGAAGAATGAAGCGTCTCCCTCTTCCTTTCCTGCACGGAGATTCTGAGACTTCACCTGTTTTAAGTCTCTTTATTTTGTGGTTAACAAGAAAAACAGCAGAAGAACACTTCAGAAAAGTTGTTTATAGTCTATTTTATTGTATTATTTTATCATTGAGTCTATGCTCCTCAAACTCCTTCAGTCCGTCTCATGCACCCCCCCCTTACAAACCTCCGAACACGCTCGCTGATTGACAGATCAAAAGAGCCGACGACAATCTGCGCGTGATATGTTCAATGAACTCCGGAAATCAGAGGACTCAAACACACACTCGGCCCAATTCAGTCTGCCACTACACTTTTGTCCCTTTTATACAATTCTCAGCAAAACAAAGCAGTTATTGAGAAAGAGATGTCAACAGTATTTAATCCATCGATTTTATAAGCATCAGTTTTCATCAACGTTTTCTCTGGTAACCTGCTTTGTTTTGCTGCCGATGTCCAGAGGTCAGTGAGCACACCATGAAGATACACTCGGGAGACCTGAATTCTGTTAATATGTCCATGTTTATTTGCTGTTTTGGGGGTAATTAAGGGAGGGACTGGTGCATGAGACGTTTGAAAAGTATAGATCCACTAATAAATACAAAATAGAATACAACTTTTGTGGAGTGTTTTCAAACAGGTGAGGTCTCGGTGTCTCCGTGCGGGAAAGGAAGAGGGAGACGCTTCATTCTTCGATCTGGATTATCTCGTTATAACGAGAAAACAAACTTTGTTTTCTCGTTATAACGAGATAGAGGATCTCGTTATAACGAGAAAACGATGGAAAAAAAAAAAAAGTGGATCAGGCCGTTCTCGGCTTCCGTATGTTTGCCAAAAATAAAACATTTATTTTAGTTCCAGTAATTCTTTTTTTTTTATTCTCAAAATGTCTTCAAGTCAATTTTTTTAACATTAATATCTATGATGTTTAATGTTTTTTTTTTAAACGTCTTCTCAATGTTTTTTTTTTTTTAATTGTTCTTTACTTTAATCAAAGTCATAATAAGGACAGGATTCAGATCTGCTACAGTAGCACCAGAATCTCTTCATGTAAAGTGACTGACATCACACAGGTGATTCATATTATTAAAGTTAGAATGTGAAGACATGCAGAAAACTTTCAGTCAAGAACATATAATTTAAATATTTAATTTTAACAAATTTGTACATGTTTTATTTTTATCTTTGTCTCGTGATTCTAATTTTTATATTTTTCTAATATCTCTTGTATGTTCCTCTCCAGGTCTGCTTCTGGTGCTGGTGAGTGGGTTTATAATCCAAAACAATCCAGCATTTACATTTTAAGGCTGTAAAATTCTAACACGTGAAGATGACTTTTGCTGATGTGTGTGATTCAATAAAATCTTGTTTAACATATTTGAGTGACCAGTCTCTTCTGTTTATTCAAGTACAAGTAAAACAAAAGTAAATGAGGGTCAAAGTCAGATCTGTTCAAGATTTATTTATGAAACAGATGGAATTATTAAAAACATCACAAGCATTAATTTTTGACAGTTCAGAAATGGTTTCTGATTATTTCAAGTAGGGGCTCATTAAACATGTCATGGTAAGAAATCATCATCTATGATAATACTGTCTTTTTTATATTTAAAGAACCTAATAAATGATCCTAAAGAGTACATTTATATCTACTGAAAAACATTTCAGTGAGAAATGAAAGAAAAAGAAGTTTATTGCTGGGTGTAACACTGTGCAGCTGCTGGACGTTCTCTCGGATCACATGACCAGCTCCAGAATCCAGATACCCGTTCACGTCCTCCTCAGTGAGAGGAGCTGTTCTTCCTTGTAGATTAAAAATGAAGAAGCTCCACCACCGTCCTCCTCAGCTGAACCAGGAGATGAAGATCTCTGTCGAGCTCACGTCGATGTGGAGGTTTTGTTGAACTGTCCTTTCTGGAAATGAATGAATTATACTTTATTAATATCACATGGATAACTTCACTATCACTACTAATGACGTCACCATTAATCCAAACTGTAATTGTAA
Source organism: Oryzias javanicus (assembly GCA_003999625.1). Lineage (NCBI taxonomy): Eukaryota > Metazoa > Chordata > Actinopteri > Beloniformes > Adrianichthyidae > Oryzias > Oryzias javanicus. The sequence goes on along the minus strand of CM012451.1, from coordinate 2,030,557 downwards.
GGAAAAGAAAATAGATTTCCCTCAAAAATATCTGTACATGTGCTGTCGTTGAAAAGATGTTTAAAAACAAAAAATAAAATGTTTAATGTAGTTTATGCTCACAATACACGCGAATATCTTTAAACCAAATCTTTTAAGAAAATGAGTTTATCTTTGAAAGAACATGACAGTATTTAGTTTGGATTGTCAGCAGAAGAAGCAGCATCAGTCATGTTTAACCTCTTCACTCCTGACGTCCATCACATTCTGACTAATATTACTACAGTAGTTCATTCTGCTTCACTGGAGTCTGTGACTGTGTGTAGGAAAGAATTCACTCAAATATTAGCTCCAGCTTAAAGAAGTTGACAGACAGATTTGACTTTTGCTTTTTTGGTTCAATATGGCTCTTTCAACATTTTAGGTTGCCGACCCCTGGTCAAAAGCTGGTACCAAATTTAGAAAAAAATTAGAAAATTAAAAGAGTACAAGAGGAGAAACGAGATAAAGAAAAAGGTAACCTCTCATAACAAGGGACAGGAGAGGATGTTGATTATAGTTTTGAAATTTGTTAGTATTATTTTTCCGAACTAATTTCTGTGGGGTTTTGGGGTCGGATGTGGTTGTGTTTCTGTTCACTTTTTGTTTTCACCTCTCTCACTTAGAGGTGTATTGATTGCCTTCTTCTTTTCACCTGTTCCTCCAGCCCTCTTAATGAATACACCTGTGTTTGATTGTATAGTTACTGTTATAAGCTGCCTGTTTTCCTCCACTCATTGCCAGATGGTTCTGTGTGCTTTCCCGAGTACCACGAGCCTTCCAGCCTTATTGAGTGACTACTCGGCACAAAAAGAATTACAAAAGAAAGAGAATTAAACAACCTTTCTTAAACGATCATCCTGCTTCTGCGTCTGTGTCCTACCACGGTTCCTGACAATTTCTATGCAAATCAAAGAGAATTATTTGGTTATTTTTTTATTTCATAAACAATGTTTTTTTTTATTTTGATAGAAGGATTAGGAATGAATGAAACTTTATATCAGCGGACGCCGCTCCAATCCGCCTGTCGATCTTGCGCTCCGATCTTCCCTCACTCGTGAACAAGACGCCAAGATATTTAAACTCCTCCACCTGAGGCAGGAGCACTCCACCCACTACTTTTCTCCGGTCCAGAACCATGGCCTCAGATTTAGCGGTCCTGACCCTCATCCCATTCGCTTCACACTCGGCTGCAAACCGCTCCAATGCATGCTGGAGGTCCCGGCTTGATGGAGCCAACAGAACAACATCATCTGCAAAGAGCAGAGAGGAAATCCTGTGGTCCCCAAACCAGATCTCCTCCAGCCCCTGGCTGTGCCTAGAAATTCTGTCCATAAAGACAATGAACAGAACCGGTGATAAAGGGCAGCCCTGCTGGAGTCCAACATGCACCGGGAACAGGTCTGACTTACTGCCGGCCATGCGAACCAAGCTCCTGCTCCGGTCGTACAGAGACCGGACAGCCCTCAGTAAGGCTCCCCGGACCCCATACTCCCAGAGCACCCTCCACAGGACACCACGGGGAACGCGGTCGAACGCCTTCTCCAAATCCACAAAACACATATGGACTGGATGAGCGAACTCCCACGAACCCTCCAGCACCCTGAAGAGGGTGTAGAGCTGGTCCACTGTTCCACGGCCAGGACGGAAACCGCACTGTTGTTCCTGGATCTGAGGTTCGACTATCAGACGGACTCTCCTCTCCAGTACCCTGGCATAGACTTTCCCGGGAAGGCTGAGGAGTGTGATTCCCCGGTAGTTGGAACACACCCTCCGGTCCCCCTTTTTGAAAAGGGGAACCACCACCCCAGTCTGCCAGTCCAGTGGTACGGTTCCTGTCTGCCACGAAATGCTGCAGAGACGTGTCAAGACACTCCCACAGCATCCAGAGACTTGAGATACTCAGGGCGAACCTCATCCACCCCCGGAGCCTTGCCACCGAGGAGCTCTTTGACTACCTCAGTGACCTCAGCTTGGGTGATGGACGGTTCCACCCCAGTGTCCTCAGCCTCTGCTTCCCCAATGGAAGGCGTGTCATCAGGGTTGAGGAGATCCTCAAAGTATTCCTTCCACCGCCCGACAATGTCCCCAGTTGAGGTCAGCAGATCCCCACCTGCACTGAGAACAGTGCCTGCAGATAACTGCTTTCCCCTCCTGAGGCGCCGAACGGTTTGCCAGAATCTCTTTGAGGCCAACCGATAGTCCTTCTCCATGGCCTCACCAAACTCCTCCCAGGACCAAATTTTCGCCTCCAAAACAACCCGGGCTGCAGCTCGCTTAGACTGCTGGTACCCGTCAGCTGCCTCTGGAGTCCCACAAGCCAACCAGGCCTGATAGGACTCCTTCTTCAGCTTGACGGCATCCCTTACTTCCGGTCCACCACCGGGTTCGGGGGTTGCCACCGTGACAGACACCAGAGACCCTGCGACCGCAGCTCCGGAAAGCAGCAGAGACAATTGAGGTGGAGAACATGGTCCACTCGGACTCAATGTCACCAACCTCCCTCGGAACCTGCTTGAAGTTTTCCCGGATGTGGGAGTTGAAGACCTCCCTGACGGAGGGTTCAGCTAGACGTTCCCAGCAGACCCTCACAGTGCGTTTAGGTCTGCCAAGTCTTTCCGGCCTTCTCCCCCGCCAGCGAATCCAACTCACCACCAGGTAGTGATCAGTGGACAGCTCTGCCCCTCTCTTTACCCGAGTGTCCAAAACACACGGCCGGAGATCGCCTGAAACGACTACAAAGTCGATCATCGATCTCCTACCTAGGGTGTCCTAGGGGGTTGATGGGCACCTTTGTGTTCGAACATGGGGTTTGTTATGGACAAACTATGACGAGCACAGAAGTCCAACAACAAAACACCGCTCGGGTTCAGGTCAGGGAGGCCACCAATCACGCCCCTCCAGGTGCCACTGTCATTGCCCACGTGGGCATTGAAGTCCCCCAGGAGGATGACTGAGTCCCCCGTTGGAGCACTTTCCAGTACCCCTTTGAGAGACACCTAGAAGGCCGGGTACTCCGAATTGCTGTTTGGCCCATAAGCCGAAACTACAGTCAGAGACCTGTCCCCCACCCGAAGGCGAAGGGTCACGACCCTCTCGTCCATCGGTGCGAACTCCAACACCTGGCGGCTGAGCTGGGGGCTCACGAGTAAGCCCACCCCAGCCCGCCGCCTCTCACCATGGGCAACTCCAGAGTGGTAGAGAGTCCAGCCTCTCTCAAGGGACTGAGTTTCAGAGCCCAGGCTGTGTGGAGGTGAGCCCAACTATATCTAGCCGGTATCTCTCAACCTCTCGCACCAGTTCAGGCTCCTTCCCTCCCAGAGAGGTGACGTTCCATGTCCCAAGAGCCAAATTCCATGCCCGGAATTTGGGCCGCCGAGGCACTCGCCTTCGACCACCGCCCAAACATATCTATATCTATGAATATATATCTGTATTTATACACACACACGCACACACCCAGGCGATGCCAGAACTGTTGAAGAAGAATTAACTTATCTAACTCTACAACTACATGTTTAAACAGTGTAGCAGATGGTCTTCATCCAGATGGACTGAAGGACAGCTCAGGGTGCGAGACGTGCCAGAGTCGAGGTCCACTACCAGGAACAGGAACACAGACGAGTCTCTGGAAACTCAAATCTCTCCCGCAACATATGAAACACACTACACCATCAAACACATACAGAACTAATTGAAAATGAAATAATAAAAAATAGAGGGAGGAGAATGAAAATAGAGGGCAGAACCCCAGTTCACCATACTTTCCTCAGCTTCTAACTTCTAGCAGCTTTTACATGTTAATATGTAGAGAATCTACAGATGTTTAGCATATCAAGCATATATTGGATAAATAGATAAATTATAATTATTTCCCTAAACTTCATTACAATGTAGGAGTAGCATTTTAAATCTTCTCTGATTACTAGCTAACCTGTCAGAACGCTAACCTGTCCAAAGCGGAATGTTTTAAGGCTTTGAAGGTAGAAACTGTGCTGGATCTCTGACATGAGCTGGGAGCTTATTCCAGAGAACAGGGGCTTGATGGATGAAGGTTCTACCTCCAACTGGACTTTTAGAGATTCTAGGAACTACAAGCAGTCCTGCATTTAGTGAACCAAGTGTTCTGATTGGTTGATCTTTAATATAGGATGGGGCCACACCATTCAGAGCCTTATAGGTTAACAGGAGGATTTTGAACTTGATCCTGGATTCAACTGGGATCCAGTGGAGTGAAGCTAACACAGGAGTGATGTGTTCTCTTCTGCTAGTTCCTGCTAACAATCTGGCTGCTGCATTCTGAACAAGATGAAAACTTTTTAAAGAACTTTTAGGGTAAAGAGTTACAGTAATCCAGTCTAGACGTAACAAATGCATGGATGAGTTTTTCAGCATCACTATTAGATAACATATTTCTGATGCTAGATATATTGTGAAGGTGAAAAAATGCAGTTCTACAAGCTTGTGATATGTGAGCATTAAATGATAAATCCTGGTTGAATAAAACCCCCAAGTTTCTAACTGTAGAATTGGAGGAAATATTTACATCATCCAAGGAGACTATCTGATCTGAGAGAGTGAACAGAGTAGAAGTGATTGACATGTCCAAAGACAAATAGACCTTCAATGAAACTTGGTGCAGAAATGAGGAACCGTTTGCAGCAGCTTCTTTCTGTTTCGACAGAACCGCGTAAACCTTTTGGTACCCAACCATACCAACCATGGGTTTGAGTCTGGAGTTAGGGGGTAGGGGTGCTCAGGGCTCCTGTAGGAGATGGGCCACTCATTTCGGTCTGATTGGGCCTTGCCCCCGGGGGTAGGGGGGCTGTTCTCCTTCTCTCTGTGCTCCTGTCCCACCCCGGTTCCTGTGGGGGTTCATCTGAATGTAGTCTGGGTTGCTGGGGTCCACCTTTTCAAAGCAGTCCATCCCCCTTAAACCTCAATCTGCTTCTCCCTGTATTTGTCTGTGTGCAGGAATAATGTATGCTTGACATTTGTTAGCTTTTATCTAAATACACGTGTATGTGAGATAATCAGTATTTGTATATTTGTGTTGATATACATGTGTATGAATGTTTTTGCAGCCAGAGGTGAATTTGTAACATTTATGTGTGTGTGATAAGGTTGAGGCCCCGCCCTTCTGGTAAACATCTACCACAGGAAGTAATAATGATTAACCTCCAGTAACCTGTTTCCTCTTTTTCATAATCCTTTAGTTTTACCTATTGTGCATATTTTATGGACTCCATCTGTGCATCTGTAAAAACTGCAGGCATGAAGCCCAATGAGGCAAACTTGAATTTGTGATATTGGGCTATATAAATAAAATTGAAATTGAAATTGAAAATATATATTATATATGAAGTTTAGCCTCAAATATAGGAGTTTTTGTTGTGTGTCTGATACTATCACAATAGAATCTGTTCATTTTCTAAATATTTTGTTGCTCATATGTTTTTTTTTTGTTCTTTCTGTGCATTTTTGATTTTCTTTCAGTGACATGAACAGAAGTATAAAATGTCATTACTGGACTTATTTACCAAACATCTATAATAAAGTGGTTGGTATTTGAACGAGTGCAGGTGAAGAAAAAGCCCCAATGCAGCAAAGTGACATTTGTTTCCATAGATGAAAGTTCTGACCAAAAGTTTAGAAAATCTGCACCAAATATAGAAATTGGGTAAAGATGTCAAACTTCTCCATCTGACGCCGAGGCTCCATCTGGCCGTGTGTGTTGTAATAACACTCATTATTTAATAAGATCAAACTCATGCAGCTTCCATCCTTGTGGCTCATGGAGCACAGGTGATGGAAGAAATTCTCTTTGCATTTTTCAAAGTTATATTCAATATACATTGATAATTTATCATCAGTTTAGCATCTTTTTAAACTATTCCTTTCATTTGTTCTTTCATTTTGAAATGACAGAAAAGCAGAGAGTGTTCTGGGCTCTGTCGGTTCGGTTGTCTTCAATGGAAATAATAGATTATCTGGAAAATATTCACAGAGCTGAACTTTCACTATTTTTTGCTGCAATCTTATTTCAAAATGGATAAAATATTCTATGTCTTCAACATTCTACACACAATACCACATGAAGACACAGGGAAAAATTCAAATTTTTTCTTTGTCCCTTTCGGGATCACGGTGCTGCTGGAGCCTATCCCGGACACTGATGGGTGAAGGCAGGATACACCTGGACAGGTTTCCAGTCTGTCGCAGGGCCTCAATCACACACTGCTTCACACTCACACCCATACGTAGGGACAATTTAGTGTAACCAGTAAACCTATGAAGCATGTTCTTGGACGGTGGGAGGAAGGCGGAGTCCCTGGAGAAAGCCCACACATGCACGGGGAGAACATGCTAACTCCACACAGAAAGGTCTTCAGTTGGTGGTTCTGTTTCAGATCCCCCAGCCAGGATTTGAACCTCCTTGATGCGAGCGCTAACCATTGGGCCACCGTGCTTCCAGAGGGAAAAATGTTTGTGGGAAATTGTTGCAAATTTATTTTGAAAAAAAAAAAAAAAAAGCCTGAGAAATCAAAGTATTCACAGTGAAGCTCTAAACTGAGTTAAGGTAAATTCTCCTTTCACTGAACATCCTTCAGATGTTTCAGCAGCTTCACTGAAGTCCACCTGTGGTCAATTCAGGTGATTAGACATGATTTGAAAAGTCACACACCTGTCTATATAAAGTCCCAGGATTGTCAGAGCATGCCAAAGCACAAGCAGTCATGAAGACGAAGGAATCATTTGTAGATCTTCGAGACACGGTTGTCCGAGGCATAAGGCTGGGAACGTTATAGAGAGATTTTGGACAGAGTTCCAACGTTTCTCTGTGGAGAGAAGAGAACCTAGAGAGGCCAGACCGAAGCCACTTGTTAGTGAAAGGCACCTGGAGGACTCTCAGACCATGGAAAAAAAAATTCTGAAGTCCAGTGACTCTTTGGAGTGAATACCTGGAACAAACCAGGCTCTACTCATGACCAGGCCAATACTCTCCATACAGCGAGGCCTGATGGTGGCGGTGTGAGAGTTCTGTGGTTTAGCTTTAAGTGGTGTTTTTGGCAATGTTGAGCTTTGAGTTGTCCACTGTCATTCACTCCAGGCTCATGTTAATCACCGACTGCTGGGTTAAATGTTCTCAGTTTACTTGAGTGTCTTGTTTTCAGCTGATAGTTGTCAGGTCATCTTCTTTATCTCCTTTTCGTTTCTCCATGGGTTTTGTCACGTTTAAGTGTCATGCCACAGAGCCGGTTCTCCTGAAGTTTGGGTCCTTCACTGCCAGTTCTTCACATAATGACCTAACTCAATTAACCCAATTAAGAACTTAAAACCAGAGACTTAAGTACACTTTGGATAATTGGCACCAAAACCCCCAAACTAACTAAAGCACTCAGTCCTCACAGGCAGCACCATGCATTAGCATCAAGTTATTAGCAGCAGGAACAGGAATCTCGTTAGGATAGAAGAAAAGATGAATGCAGCAATGTACAGACACATCCAGGATGAACATCTGCTCCAGAGCGCTCCTGACATTAGACTGAGATGATGGTTCATCTTGCAGTAGGACAATGAAGCGAACAGCTTCACAATGACTCGAGTCCAGACCTGAATCCATTTGAACAAATATGGAGAGGTCTGAAATGTGCATCGCTGTTTCCCATCAACCCAATGGAACTTCTGTAAAGAGGACTGAGTGAAACTGCTCAAAGGAATGTGAGCCAGCCTGTGGCATTATATTTAAAATTACTATAATAGATGTGAAGTATTGCACAAAGGCTGTGAATGCTTATGTACTTATATCTCAGGGTCATTTTAATACATTTGGGACAATTTCAAAAATACTTTTTTCACATTTCTTCATGAGACATGGTGCGTAGATTGTTGAGGAAAAAAATGAATTGTATCCATTTTGGAATAAGACCGTAACATAAAAACGAGGAGGAAGTGAAGTGCAGTGAAGAAGTTGTGTAATACAGTTCATAATGGAAAGCAGCAGACACATTCTGGACTTTCATTAGGACTTTTATGAGTATAAAGCACAGCTGTTGATTTCAAAAGTACATTTAAAACAATGACAATGAACAAATTAGCAAGAAATATTTAAAAAAATAAAAAAGATGCAAATAAAATGAGAGGCAATGTGAAAAACCATTAGAAAGTGTGGAAAAGATGGTTTTAATTAAAGATGTAAATGTTTACATGTGCTTAATGGCTCAGCTAATGACGCGCTTAAAAGAGCAAATATTTACTTCTAATTGTTTAGTAATGTTACCACAGTCGGGATAAAACTCATTTAAATAAACATTAATAAATATTTACCGAAAATATAAATTATACACAAATTCCAAATCATGGAAAATTTTATAAAAAAAAGCCAAATATCTACATATTTAGAGTACTGTTGATGTTGTACATCTTCAAGCATTCAGAGATCCATCAATGCCCACCAGTGGGGCTGCTGGTGCAGCTGAGGGTTTGCAGGACTGAAGGGGACCAGAGTCTGGGAGAGGTAAAATGAGACCAACATCATAGCTAATAAAGGCTCACTCATCAAGCAAACAATCCAGAGTGAAATGTTCATTACAGATCCATCTCCAGAACAGAGTTTGCTGGATTTAATGCCAATTTGACTTAACTTCTGTTCCCTAACTTCCAAGTCCACTGGAAAGTTGGGCAGGGCAGCAGATTTTTGACAACTGAAAGTAATACAGCTATGAGCCATGCTAAAGCTAACAGAATCAAAGATGGGCGGGACTTTTATACTGGAGCTGCAGAGCATGATGACGTGAAACTTCTCGGCCTCACAACAGTTGATCAATCACTAAATTCAACTGTAATACCTCGTTTGAATCACACTCCTCAGCCTTCCCGGGAAAGTCTATGCCAGGGTACTGGAGAGGAGAGTCCGTCCGATAGTCGAACCTCAGATTCAAGAACAACAGTGCGGTTTCCGTCCTGGCCGTGGAACAGTGGACCAGCTCTACACCCTCTTCAGGGTGCTGGAGGGTTCGTGGGAGTTCGCTCATCCAGTCCATATGTGTTTTGTGGATTTGGAGAAGGCGTTCGACCGCGTTCCCCGTGGTGTCCTGTGGAGGGTGCTCTGGGAGTATGGGGTCCGGGGAGCCTTACTGAGGGCTGTCCGGTCTCTGTATGACCGGAGCAGGAGCTTGGTTCGCATGGCCGGCAGTAAGTCAGACCTGTTCCCGGTGCATGTTGGACTCCAGCAGGGCTGCCCTTTATCACCGGTTCTGTTCATAGTCTTTATGGACAGAATTTCTAGGCGCAGCCAGGGGCCGGAGGGGATCTGGTTTGGGGACCACAGGATTTCCTCTCTGCTCTTTGCAGATGATGTTGTTCTGTTGGCTCCATCAAGCCGGGACCTCCAGCATGCATTGGAGCGGTTTGCAGCCGAGTGTGAAGCGGCTGGGATGAGGGTCAGCACCGCTAAATCTGAGGCCATGGTTCTCGACCGGAGAAAGGTAGTTTGCCCTCTCTCGGTGGGTGGAGAGAAAGCAAAGCTCTCGATTTACCGGTCAATCTTTATTCCAGTACTCACCTATGGTCATGAGCTCTGGGTCGTGACCGAAAGAACGAGATCCCGACTACAAGCGGCTGAAATGAGTTTTCTCCGGAGGGTGGCGGGGCGCTTCCTTAGAGATAGGGTGAGGAGTTCAGTAACTCGGAGAGAGCTCGGAGTAGAGCCGCTTCTCCTCCGCATCGAGAGGAGCCAGTTGAGGTGGCTCGGGCATCTGTCCGGATGCCTCCTGGACGCCTCCCTGGAGAGGTGTTCCGGGCATGTCCCACTGGGCGGAGGCCCCGGGGAAGACCCAGGACACGCTGGAGAGACTATGTCTCTCGGCTGGCCTGGGAACGCCTCGGGGTCCCCCAGAGGAGCTGGAGGAAGTGGCCGGGGAGAGGGAAGTCTGGGCATCTTTGCTTAGACTGCTGCCCCCACGACCCGGTCCCGGATGAAGTGGAAGAAGATGGATGGATGGATGGATACATCGTTTGGACCTGTAGGGGGAGCACACAAATGTTTTAACTTTATTTTTTAATAATTAAACAAGTTTATTTTAATTTGTCAAAAATTTGACAAAAACCAACAGACAGCATTTTTAAAGCCCCATTTATAGAGGTCAGCAGCTAAAACAAGTTGATTTACTGTTTGGTTACCCTTTAACCTCTTTTTTTTCACCCCCTGTCTTTTACCCATACCCCCATGTCTTACATCCCATTCTTTCCCTCTCTTTTCTTTTTTTCTGTCTGGTCCAACAAACAATGTATTCAAACATGATAGGTATAAATAAAGTTTAGCCTGAAATACCAAACGGGTTTATACAAACATACACTTTGTGTGTCATAACCTCTTATTGCAACACAAGAGGCCTTTAGCTCTGATCTGAGTGCTCAGCTGCTGGACAGGACAAAGAAAACAACATTGAAAGGAATAATAAATTCAAAAAAACAAACCAAAACACATGTCTCCTGTGTACCTCTTCCTAGAAGTTCATCACAATACTCAACAATGGACCATCACCCACCTGTCACTCAGCTCTCTGACAGTCAGTCTGTCTTTTGAGAGAGTGCCGTATAACCGAGACAGCAAGGCTTTTCAGAGTGACCATTAAGTATTGTTTGAAGGTGTGCAGTGGTGAGTTTTTCTCTCCAACTGTCCATCTCTGAGTCCCAGTCCCTCTGCTTTTACTGTGGCTTTCGTTGGCTGATTGCACTGCAGGAGAAAAAAAAGCTTTATCTGAGGACAAGGTGCAAGTGTTGAGGCTGTGAGGTTTCAAGAAGGATGGAAGAACGTGCAGTTGCATTCTAAACACACATTTTTATTCCATGTGTAGTTTAACCTATATCTGCACATAGACATGTGTTCTGATTTAAATGTATTGGGTTGCGCTAATTGAAGTGTGTTGTGAATTCAAAGTGTTGTGACCCTTCTGGGACACCGTATTAATCAGATTTTTAAAAGTCTGTTTGAAACCTTTTTGGTGTCTCTTTTGACTGGAAAAATCAAGGTTAAATGTAATGGTCACTCCTGTCAAAACAGGAGTGCAGCAAATCCATGATTGAGTTTTATCTACTGATCATTTGAAGACAGTTCAACTAAAATGTTTAATTATATCTGTATCTAACAAGCCTGAATGTCACTTCAAGTAAAATATCTGCAGCAGTTCAAAGCTAAATAACAATAACTTACGGGAAAATCCATCAAACATATTCAAAGCAGATTTTGTTTGAAAATATTTAAAGTGGACAGTATGCACTTTCTTAAATGACTCACCAAAGACATATTCAAATATCAGAAGACTCACTGACTTCAACAAGTATCCAGTCAAGAACTGAATCAGCAGCTTTCTCTGCTGTACTCTCAAACATGTTCACTTAGAAAACCGCTGTGACTATTCAAGGGTTTAGTTTCTTTTCACACTGCTTCGTTAGCAAATATGGGATCTGGATTCTTTAAGGTTTTTTTTGCTGATTTTTTTTAGTTCTGAAAGCTTTTTGTCATGATAACTGGAGTATTTAGATTTTAATGAGTAGAGATCTTAAGCAATGTAAAGTAAAGTTTTATTTGTGTTACAGAAAAACGTGTATGGAACAGATCCATAAACGTCTCTGGGTCAATAACTTCTAGCAGACCAGAAACCAGACACTGACGGTGGTGAGGGCCCGAGACCCATGAGAAAGCATCGGCAACTTCCAGCTTTTTCTGCCTTGATTATTCCAGAAAATGCACGTTAAATCATGGAGGGACTCTGCATCAATACAGACTCTAGAGTTTCTCTTTTTCTGCATTTTGGGTGATGGTGTGCAGCAGGATTTTTTTCAAGGAAAAAATGTATCTTCGTTCAAAAAAGGTTGAAAAATACAGCTTTAAACACAGGAAGGGGATTGTTCTTGAACCCAATGTTCACCTTTTGTTCACCTTTTAATTTGCCCTTTTCCTTTGACCCTCTGTGACTTCTTAGTTCCCACATGCTTGTCCGCTCATTTCTACTTCAGCTAGTACATTCATTCACATGTGCATTTAATGTCAGCCATGCTATGAAACACAGCAACTGGTCATTGCTGTGTTTCCAACCGTACAGTGTACTCCCACGTCATTCAGTCTGTTCCTTCAATGCCTTTGTAGTCGGTGACTGTGCTTAACAGGAAATGCCCCTGAGTTCCAAGAAGGCCAAAGTCCCAAAGACTTTCATTTAGAAAATGCACAGTTATTTCTCAGTCAGTTTATTTGTCAGAAAACCCATTCTTGCTCTGATGCTCTGGCCCTACCAGAGTGAACTATATCTCTATATAAGATCATGTATTACCTCTGGACCACTAAAAAATGAATTATTTATGAAATATTAGTTATATTTCATGAGTGTTTTCATACCTGGAAGTAAAACAGCTTGATTCCTGAAGTTCGCCTGCTGCTGCATTTGGCTGCAGTCCACTTCATGATGTCATCCTAGAGCTTGTGATATCATGTCTGTATTTCTCCCACGAAAATAATCCAAACTTCTTCAAAGATGGATACACCACAACATATCTGCCTTTAGTTGGCCTGAGCATCGCTACACTCCTTCACAACAATCACAACACACACGCAGCTCCGTCATGTGTGTACCGGACTGGGGGTTGGTGGATGGTGGGGGGGTCTTCAAGGAGCAGCGCATCTAAAGTAACAAACACTTATTTGAGCTGGAATTTATTGAAGACTGGACACAACTAGAGGATATACAGTATTCTGCATCTAAAATGAAACTGTTGCTGGATAAGGGGATAAATTGAGTGTTGTGTTAGTCTGGGGCGGAGCTTGCAGCACAGACTCTTCCTGGAGAGAAGTGTTGGTATCAATCTTACGTCAGCATGTTTCCAACCGCTCGTTTTCGTGGGTATGGGAGGGGCTGCTGCAGACTGTACAGATTTTTAAAGGATTACTCTTAAATGCATGAACGGATCAAAATACAGTTTTGGGGTTCTTTATGGAGAGGAATGAACAGTAAAATGCATTTAAAACCTCAAAGTAGAATTTTCATGGTAGGGCCTCTTTACATCTTCTGTATAATATTTTTTTTAAGGACATTTTTTCTGTGTTGCAAGTAAGTCAAGTTAAAAATTGAACAATCAGATGTCTGAATAAAAGCATGTTGTTCCCACTGGCCCTGCCCACAACGTTTGATTGACAGCCTCTCCCGTGCCACTTACAGTGTGTGTGTGTGGGGGGGGGTGGGGGGGGGGGCATGAACAAGCCAGACCAAGCTCACTCATGATTGGTGACAGTAGTTCCTCTAAAAACACGACTCAGACTCAGACTCGGACTCGGACTAATCGCTGTGGAGGAGTTGCAATCGGTTGAGATATGGTGATGGACGTATCAGGAAGTGACGGAGACTCTGGCACTTTTTAAGTCCAGTGAATTAATACACCGTCTATGGTTAAATCAGTGACATTGATCATTTGGTCCTGAAGGGGACAGTGGTCTGCTGAACCCCGCCCTAACATGCTTCACAAGAAGGTGGGTACCACCCAGTGGGCGTGTCTTTTGTGACATATACAGAGTCGCTGCTCAACACTCTTTCATCATCTGACTCTCAGTGACCATCACAGCTGTTTACCTCTGCTCCAACGCATGCTCCGTCCCAGACGACCTTCCTGAATCTGCAGCTCTGGACATCAGAGGTATGGCGTGCTGCTCCGTCCACATTAACATCGTCACCAGAACTGATCATGTACATGGAGAACACCGTTTGGGTTATGTTGAACAACAGGGATAGGAGTGAAGGTTTGATGTAATACATGTAGAGAAAATGGGTTTTATAAAGTGGCTTGTTTTTAATTCAGTGGGGTGTCAGGTCCGTCATGCATTCTGTGTTCAGGCAGATATCAGTACAGCAGGTTTTAGGTGCTGTTCAGAGCTGTTTACCATCTTTTGATAGCAGTCATTTGTTCTGTCTTTTAAAATAGAGTGCTGTACGAGGCCTCATAACTTTGAAGAACACTGAAGGTAAATTATATTCATTTGTGTTTTTCTCATGTTGATTGCAACAAAAGGTTTCTTTTTTTAAATTCCAGACTTCCCTGTGCGTCATTATCGTCTTCCTCTTGGCCTGCATCTCCAGAAGGATGCAGTGAGACACCTTCTAATCCACCATCTTTCAACCTGAAGCCGTCGACAATAACCCAGTGGGTGGTGTTGCTATGGATTTTTCCAAAAATGTGAAAGTGTCACTGCAGTGCCGCCTGTGAGGATTCCTCTCCATCAGATGTTTTTGTTCTGAAGGTTTTCAGAGTCATTACGAAACATTGCGTCCCCTTTTGTGGTTCTTTTCGTACCTATTCGGACCTCTTCCATCCATCATTAAGACTCAATGCATCGTAATGGCGCATGTCCGTCACGCGGTATTTCACGTGATTTCCAATCCAGTAATATATATCAATGTACGAGACCAAAGAGACGTTACGTGAAGACATTCCTGTGACCAAATGGCGTGGAAAAGCAAAAGTTGTCTCTCCCCCTAATGGGCCATCTGGAAGTGTGGGGGTGGTCATTGAACATGTGGAGTTGTACTGTTTGAAGCCTTTGAAGTCTTTGCATGAATTAAATGTATGCAGTCAAGCACATTTAGAGGGGCTGTTATTTCAGACACCATGACTCGTGACATTGGATTCATGGCCAGTAATGAGGCCTAACATGAATGAAACATGTGACACAGACAATGTAAGAGAACATCCTGTTGATTAATCCTGTATCATTAAACCGGCCCTACCATGGAAATTATACTGTTTGAGATTTTTAATGCATTTTTTTATCCTCACTATAAAGAACCCCAAAGTGGCATTTTGCGTTTTCTGTTCATGCATTTCAGAGTAATCCTCTAAAAACCTGCGCTTTCTGCAGCAGCCCCTCCCATACCCACGAAAACAAGTGGGTGGAAACGTGCTGACGCAAGCACGATGCCAACAGCTCCCTCCAGGAAGAGTCTGCTCTGACGGCTCCACCCCCTGGCCACAACAAAAACACACCCCTCTTTTCCCGTTGTGCAAGATTCCATCAAACCAGTAATGAAAAGTGTTGAACCGACCTTCATACAGACGCTCCAATCCATCAGCAAAAGAAAAAGTTTGTAAAAGGAAAAAAATACTGGAAAGCTTTTCAGACCGCAGCGCTTCCATCTTTCTCTTGACTGAAGAGATCTTTAGTCATGTGGTTTTGTTTACAAAGTTTTGAAGAGGCTCGGAGAGGCTGGCTCAAGGATGAGGCGGGACCGACAAGGAGCGAGAGGCAGAGGCTCAGAAATGGAGTCGTTTTACTTCCGGGTATCAAAACGGGCCATAAAAATGACTCTTATTTCATAAATAATTTGTCATTTAATGTCCACAAGGCTGAAGAAATCATGGTAGGGCCCCTTTAAAGTTTTACACGTACGTGATCACGACCTGGGTGGTCAATAGACGTATGCGCTCACGCCTGTCATGTGAGCCTGAATATGTCGTACTTGAGTGAAGTGAACACACATGATGCCCCAGATCTACACTTCAGTTTTCCTAAACGATGAGTAACCCTCCCTACTCATGTCTCAGTGATATTTGCATGTTAGAATTATGATTGTGTTTGTGTAACAAACATTACACAGAAGTGAGACAGCCCTCTGGGGAAAGAGGCAAACTTACCTTCAGCTTCAAAATCTGAGTCCAGGCAGCCATCATGATGCACGAGTCTGTGCAGATTTGCCTGGTAGTTTTTCATTTATTCAAAAAAGTAATTTCTTTCCCTTAAAGAGATGTATTCAACCAGAGCTTGTTGTGAAAAACAATCTGTGTTTGATTGTGAGGCCTGTCAGGGAGTTTATGTGCTTACATGCATTACACTTATTGCAAAATTTATAATGATTTTATTTTTTAAATACATAAATTCAAACTCCAGCAAATGTTTCAGGAGCTGTTTTGAGGAAAGTGTAGGTTATAATATCTGCACCATGAAAATATTCACTAACATTTTAACATGTTTTCATGACACATGGAAAAACATCCTTTAGAGCATTTTGAGCCTGTCACTCTCTCCCAGCTTTCTGAGATTATTCAGCACCTGAGGCCCTCCCACTTCCCAGGTGACTGTATCCCCCCAGACTCCTGAAGGAGGTCTTTGATTCTGTAGGCCCCTGATTCTTGTCTTATTAACACTTCTCTTGTCTCGGGCTCTTTACCTGCTGCCTTCAAACATGCTGTTGTGCAACCCTTTTAAAAAAGAAAACTTGGACCTAAGTTCTGTCAAACTTTAGGATCCATCTTCTTTCTAAAATTTTTAGAGAAGGTTGTTTATCTCCAACTGCAGGATCATCTACAAAGTCATGATTATTGTGAGAAGTTTCAGTCTGGTTTTATCTTGTCATAGCACTGAAACCGCTCTCCTCAGGTTATAATGACCTGCTTTTAGCTGCCGATTCTGGGGTCTCCACTGTTTTTAATTTGATTAGATCTCTCTGCTGCTTTGACACTGTGGATCACAGTGTTTTATTGTCCAGATTAGAGCAGTCTGTTGGTCTGAAGGGTTCAGCGCTCAGCTGGTTCAGTCCTATTTATGCAGTAGGAGTTTTTCTGCCCAACTTGGACAGTTTTATTCATCAGAGCCTCCACTTGATCATGGTGTACCCCAGGGCTCAGTTTTAGGCCCTCTTTTATTCTTACTTTACCTGTTGCCACTGGGGTCCATTTTCAGTCGACAGTTAAGTTAAGCCTTATCTTCCTCCTCATGCATTGGAACAAGTGATTCATGCATTAATCTTTTCCAGACTGTACTACTGCAACTCCTTGTACACTGGGATTGACCAGTCTGCTCCGCCGTCTCCAGCTGGTCCAGATTCAGCTGCCCGCTTACTAACGGGACTAGACGGTGTGAGCATATCACTCCAATTTTTACACGTTCTACACTGCTGCCTGTTTCTTTTAGGATTGTTTTTAAGATTCTACTTTTGGTTTTTAAATGTCTACATGGTCTGGCCCCCTCAGTATCTTTCTGAACTTTTACATTTTTACCATCCCCGCCAGTCCTCAGATCTGAAGATCAAATGTTGTTAACGGTTCCCAGGACTCGGCTTGTGACCAGGGAACCGAGCTTTTTCAGTTGCTGGTCCTAAGCCTGGAATGCGCTCCCCCGTTCTGTCAGGTCGCGGTTCTGTCAGTGATTTTAAATCACTTTTAAAAACGATCTTTTTAAACCAGGCTTTTAAACTCCAGTTGCAGACGTAGGCTCAGCTAGTTTATTGTACCTCATTTTGTCATGTTTTAACTGTCTTATTGCTTTTATTGTTTCTTTGTTGTTTTTATGTTTATTGATTTTACTTCTCTGTTCAGCACTTTGGCGGCATCTGCTTTTATAAGTGCTCTACAAATAATAAATTGATTGATTGATTGATTGTTCCTGAGCATGATCAGAGAACGAGCACAGAAGAGACGCTGCTCTGATAGTAGAGTCAATGTGAGAATTGAAAAGAGATCATCTTTAAATAACACCTGTATTTACTTGTAGTTCTGCAAACTCAGATGCTGCTTCTTCATGTCCACTTATTTAAAATAATAGGGTGAGTTTAAGATGGTTTTCATTTATTCTATTTATAGGCTAGGCTTTTTTTAAATCTAGCCCAACTCTTTAGATTTATTTTACAGATCTCTCATTCAACTGTAAAGTACAGGATTGGTTGTCTTCTCCTGTAGAGTTTGTTTTATTTGATGATTTTTGCTGTTTCAATAACCTGTGTGGTTATTTCACCACCAGCAGGGGCGTCATTCAGTCAGGCAAAGGCCCTCCCCCAGCTCTCTGATGTTCAGCAGGTGATATTGAACAACGTATTTCAGTCTTTATAAAGTTGATTCTAAAATGCTTTGCTTTGCTTTTTCCTTAGATATTGAAGAAAATCCTTTCTAGTTTTAATTCATGTGATTTATAGATATATTGTGATCTTTTTTTTTTTAATTAAGTTTATTCAAACATGTAGTTAATACAATTTAGTTATAAGTTACAGTCATATAAGCTTATTTCACAAATAGGTATGCAAGTCCTGAATTCATGTTTGAAAGGAGGCAGGCAGAAGCATTGCTTATAGACGCCTGCCCCTGAGGTCATTCTGATATACAGTTACATAGATCAGATGATTTAACAATGAGCAAGAATTACATTCATTACTATATTTTATCAAATGAATGTACAGTATACTTATAATAGAAACCCTTGTATTTAATCTACTCTTATATATATTCAATACATACTGTTGTTGTGCATAAATCAAGACATTCTGTATTTTGTCCATGTTATACATTTATAATCTTTTTTAAACAGGTATAAATTATTACATTGTTTTTGTTCCAGACTCAGATTATTCCACAGTTTTACTCCACATACAGACACACAGAATTCTCGCCTTTTTGTTCGGATGGTAGGTTGTTTGAATTTTCCTGTACCTCGTAACTTATGGGAAGTGTCTCTCAGCAAAAATAGTTAATGTTGTTAATGATGTGTCGGTCATGATTGTTGTTCTGTTTATCGTTGTAATTTTGATATTTGTTATTTTTATTCTCTCAACACTGAACACGCTGTCGTCACTGTGTGGCGTGCATGGCCTTCAGTCCAAAGCTGAAGGGTAACAGTGGGGTTGCCCGATAATATCGGTTGCCGATAAAAGACATTATGACTTCATGCCGATAACTCTGATAAGAAAAAAAAATTTGCAGACAAAACAAACAATAATTAAAAGCTTAAGCTGCCGACGCTTCTTCATCCACCACTCAGGATTTACTTGTGTTACAACTTGTCTGCTCCCCCAAAAGTTTCAGCCTTATCGGAACCGCTAAACGGTGCTAGCATAGCGGTCTGACAGCAGCGCGGACACAGCAAGCACCACAAAGACGGAGCATCTCTCCATCACTGCCAATTTCATCTGCACTATGCTATTTCCAGTTTTGTACTCTGTATTTTCTGTATTCTATGTTACTGTATTATATAATATCTGTGTTTGCGTATCGATTCATCTGCTGCAGTATAAGGGGTACTAATATTTCATTCCAAAGTTGCAGAGTACTGTATTAAATTCATCATACTTCATGCACATAGTAACGTGTGCAGTAACAGGTTTGGGGCTGGTAGTAGTGAGGCACATCTCTGCCCGGCAGCCAGGGGTCCAAGATGGCAACAGAACCTCACTGTCATCTAAAAACCTGTACTGTGGGGTTGGATAGAGTCTGACACAGACCAACTGTGTGCTGTAAGTACCCTCAATTTTTTAGCTGCTTGCTAGCATAATCACAGTTAAAATTTCAAGAGAGTCTATGTGTTATTTAGTGAAGTATACTTCTGTGCACTCATGAGGAGGTTCTTCCAAAAACCTCCTCTCAAACAGCCCTCCCTCATACTGTGACCTGAACAATGACCCATCTAATGGTTTAAATTAAAAATGATAAATCGGTCTTTGCAAGTCTTTTGAAACAAAAAGACCATCTTTCAGCCGTGATAGTTAGAAAGTACTTTTCCCCTGAAACTTATTCCAGCTCTACTCAGAGAAGGTCGTGGTAGAGGTTCTGAGCGTGCTTGATGAAGAGCAGATTGCTTTGTTGCTCAAGACTTTTTTCTGTCATCCCTGAGCTCAACAATAAATCTCTCCATCCTTTGCCTCTGGATCCACACCTCCTCACCCCTGCACCCAATCAGAAGTGTGTGCCTTCGGGAAATACCTGCTTCTTGCAGTGTGTGATCATGAGCAGCTCTTCACACAGACTGAAGGTGTGAGTGTAAGGTTTGAGCGCTGACAGAATGGTAAATTAGCTGGATCGGCCCACTTTACTGTAAGAGGCAGCTGGACAAGCCGGGCACAGGAGAAAGGGGGCTTGTCCTCGGGGACAATGACGCACAAAAAACTGTGATTAAGTGACACCAGCAAAGGTTGAGTTTTGGTCAAGTAACCTTGTCATCCAGAGCTGAGCCTCTGGGGGCAAACTTGTCTTCACTCAGGCCTTGGGAAACCTCCCCCAAATCCTCCCAGCAGCCCTCTCCAGCCTGGAGTGAGGTAAAAACACATCCATCTAGAAACGTCCTTGCAGAAAACGGTTCATCATTTATTTGTCCTGTGCTGCTCTGCTGATCACACTCAAAAAGCTTAACTTGAGGGCAAAGGCAAGGTCAGCCACAGGCTTCTGTGCCAGACAGATGAGGTGCAGCCCGGCCCCGCTAACGGCAAGGCAGGCACAAAGGTGGCCATCTATCTTTGCTGCCTCAAAATTCTGCATAAGTCCTCCTTTTTAAGGCCCCATAGTCATTACTGACATGACAAAGTCAATGAACAGAAGTTTATTGTTCCACATTTGGGTGAAAATGAAAAATTTGCCCCGAGCTCCACGATGTCACAGCTGACCTTTTTCTTCGATCAAACAGCGTTAAAACTTTGAGCATTAACGCTTTGACTTAACATGTGCGTAATCACACACAACATGTTCTACTTTCATTTCTGTAATTGGTGTCTTTTATTCTTGCAAAGCCGCAAATCAAAGTCTGAGTGTGGTTCAAACGACTCCAGCTTTAACTCTAATCAGTTACCCGAAGGCAGGTTTTAAAGTCTTTCTCTGTGAGTCAGAGGAATGCTAGATGGAATCTGAGCACCTCACGGCCGCTGTCAGCATCCTGCACACGCAGGAGGCTGCGGTGACCTCTTCACTCTTCAAGACCTGACAAAACATTCAGCTTGAAGGAAAAACAGCTTTGCTGTCAGATCACACTTTCAGAAGTCATGTTCACTTGACTGTTTTTTCTCCCCCAGAGCTCAGAGGCAGAGCTTTGGGTAAAAGCTTATCTTCTTGTGGTCCTCCTCTGTAATTCCCTCAGTAAACAGCTCTGGTGGATAAGCTTCCTCCCAGATGCTTGCTGTCGTTACCTGCTGCGTAGGACATGTTTAGAGACTGCTGTCGGGCTAAACAAAGTGGAAATTCTCAGATGGGGAACCTCATAACATCCTGTTTTTATGGTGGATTTGGGAATGAAAAGGCTCCAGATTGAAACCAAGAAAAGAACAGATACAATATCTACAATAGTGGCTGGAAGGGCCGGCCCTCCAGATCACAGGAGATCAGCATGTCGTTACCTAATGATGGTGC
The DNA here is from genome assembly GCA_003999625.1 of Oryzias javanicus. NCBI lineage: Eukaryota > Metazoa > Chordata > Actinopteri > Beloniformes > Adrianichthyidae > Oryzias > Oryzias javanicus. Next base: position 2,009,398 of record CM012451.1, on the reverse strand, counting down.
AAAAGCATCTCTAACCGCTGGTCAGTGTGGAACTAACCTCTCTCCTGATGAACTGTAAAGGTTTTGTGACATGCAAATGGAGATGTAAGCTTATCCGGATGAATGTCGCTATAACTCTTTAATACTTTAATGTAAACATGATTAGCTGCTCAAATAAATCCCCATCAAGCAGGGGCTAAAATCCTCGTTCTTGAAAGGCTTAAAGAGTTTCTTCTTCCAGATTCGTCTCTGTTCCAACATTTCTACGTCACTTTGCTTTTACTGGTGCAACTTTTTCAGTAAATAAATACTTCAAGTGGATTTGATACTTTGAAGGTTACTTGGCATTTTAAGCAGTCCAGGAAAGCTGACAGGGTTTAGGAGAAACATTTTGGCCAAAAGATCTTAAAAAAAATCTTTTCTTTATAGTTTCCTTCACCGTCACCCTCCTGAAGGTTCCAGTCTCCCTTCAGAAACTCATCCAGACCAGAACTGTTACGATAGCTGACGGTGTGTTTCATAATTAGTGATTAACTTCCCTCAACAGTTGGACAGAAAGATCTTCTGCTCTCTAAATCTGTTTCAACTATCATTGCTCTTTAAGAAGAGGAGCAGATTTATGAGAAGTAAGAAGAGAAAAGTCTTCCAATGGCAATGGAATAAAGTTGGTAATTGTTATTTGAATCATCTTACTCTGGAATCCAGAAATAATAATAATAATAATAATAATAATCAGTTTGACCATGCACTGAGTGTTTTCATTCACATAAATAACCTTTTCCTTTTTCTTAACTAAACAAAACAAGCGTTGGTTGATTGTCTGTTGAACAGATTTGCTTTCAGTATCTCTTTAATTATTACATGTTCCCTGTCTTAAAGACCAACCAGTTCAGTGTAAAAGAAATGATAACTTTATAAAACCTCTAGAAATATGGTTTCATTCATTCTCCAATCCATAAATTTACTACGAGTTCACATTCGTAAACGTAAGTGTAAAAATATACAGCAAAAAGAAGAAGAGCAGCTAACTAGGATTACTCTGACCTGATGCATGGATAGATGTTTGATCCAGTCTTCTGTGATTCATCCATAAAATATGTAACTCCAACCAACCAACCAACCAACCAACCCCACCATCCCATCCTGTAGCACCAAATCTTTATTTTACATTATGCTCATCATCACTTTTTTGTCTTTCTACTTCTCTTTCTAAATAGTGACGTTATACAAGTCTTCTTTTCCTAGGCTCCGCCTCCACAGGTCGTTTTTAGAGGAAATCTTTTAAAGTGAGAAAAAAGAAAAAACATTCAAGGATGAGTGCTGGTAGAATGCATTAAGGCTTCTCTGAGCAGGCACAAACCCTAACCTGTCCCCTGACATACTCTATTAACCTTCTATGACATTACTTAAGATGCTTAACTTTTACCACAGGTCCATCTTTTAGAAGCATTCAGAATTTTTAAAAACAGAGTGAGGAACTTGGGCAGGCCTTTCACGTGAAGGGGTTTGCTCAGAACTCTTTTAGATGGATTTTGTTGCTTTTTCATCAAAACATCAGAGCTACATCATCAGTTTAGTTTACTAATCAATCACTACAATGATCTGACAGTGGATCTTGGATCATCTTGTCTGTTTTAGTGTTGTCTCCTGGAAGAGGACCACACCTGCAAACTTCATGTAGTCCCAAACATCTTTTCATGACCATCCCAGCTTCTGTCACACACTAAACGTAAGACTCTAGAGTGGAAGTATGCTAACTTTTGTTCATCGTCATGCTATTGTTAGTTTTTGTGTACGGAAATGTGAAATTCCATCATGTCATGTGACGTTGACGGAGTCAGAAAACATTTAATACTGAATCTGAGTTTGCCTTCTGTTCCTTTTTAACAAAGACAGAAAATCACAGATGTGTAAAAGAAAACATAACTCGCTGCTGGCAGTGGATGAGAAGACAGACGATCAATGTTTCTGAGATGCATTCTTTTAGGAATGAATTCATAACACATTTCTTGACTCAAGCTTTTTCTGAAATGGTAATAGCGTGATGACATATAACATACATCAAGTACTCCGATGACACAGTAATCATGGACTCCACCAACACCATGGGTCTGCTGCAGAGTGAACTGGACTCTCTCTCACTCTGGTGCAGGAACAACTGCTTGGACTTAAACATAACAAAAATCAAAGAAATGGTCATTCTCTTCCATCATGGTCCTTTCACCTCTACCACTCTCACTGTTAATAATGAAGCAATAGAGAAGGTTCACTCATACAAATATCTCAGGACCATAATCAATGACAAACTCACTTTTCAACTGAAAACATATTCTCCAAATGTCAACAACATCTTTTTTTTCTTTGAAAACTTTACAAATTACAGGTCCATCAATCAATTCTTACAGTTTTTTTATCAATGCTTTATACAATCTATCTTCACATTTAACATTACAGCCTGGTTTGGTTCACTCAGTCTCACACATCCTAATACTCTCAACAAAATCGTTAAAATTAGCAGTAAAATCATTGGTCAGCAGCAGGAGTCTCTCCTCCATTTACAATAACAGAGTCCATAGAAAGGAACACAGATCTCCACTGACAGCTCACATACTCTTCATCCACATTACAGTCTCTTACCTTCAGGTCGTAGGTTCAGGTCCATTTCATTCAAAACCAAGAGAGCCATGACCAGCTTCATTCCAGCTGCAATTCACCTGCTAAATAGGTGATAAAACTTGAATATAACTGATTATTGGTTAATAGGTTCTAGTATTTTTTTTGCTGATTTTGCTGATTGACTTATTTATTTCTATTTTATGTATTTATGCTGCTGAACGTGTTTTAACAAAGTTTTGCATGTCTGAGCCTGTACTTATGTGATGTTTGGTCTGCAAATGAAGTTCCTAATGGATAAATAAAGTTAACTGAATTGAATTGATGACAAAAGTCAAGTCCATTTTACTTTGACTCATCAAATGTCAAAACCTCCAGGCTTTATGAAAAGTGGGTTTTATCTCCAAAACAGAAGGGAGTCAGCTGCTCATAAATGCTGACATCTGAGACAGTTCTACAGTCTCTGTAATCAGTCTAGAAGGATGATGCTGAAGAGAACTCATTTCTCTATTAAATAGTTGACTGTTTAGTTGGTTAAGTGACAACTCCTCATTAACCCTTTTAGATTCCCACATGATAAAAACGTTCCCAGTAGTGTTTTGATTATGATTATGACATTTTTAACCAAAATCCCTCAAACTAAATCTGTTAAAAAGCTATTTTTCATGTTGATTTGAAGTCTTTGTTTCCAAAATCTCCTTTGAGGGGGCGTGGCTTTTGCAGCCCCTGATCCTCCCTGTCTGATTATGATATCGCTGTGTCTCTCTAGCATAAATCTTCCCCGCTGCTCCATAAAAACCTCCATCAATCTGGGTAATGTCCAGCCGTATGGTTCTGATCCGGATGTCAGCTCAGATCTTCATGGACAGAACTTCCTCCAAAATCCTGATTCTTTCTCCTTCCAGTTCACCAAAGACTCTTTGATGTTTCTTGACGTTGCTGTGATCAATCCATTCAATCCATTGGTTTCTCAGAGCAGAAAATAATGAAAGCTAACATCCAAATGCTCTTTCATTCATTTACAATCCTTTCCAACTGCAGTCAAATGAGCCGCCGTTCACATTTCCGTGGTCACATCAAGAAGCTCCGTGGAGTCTGGTGGAGATTTTCCAGCGTTCTCAGGACTGCTACCATAAGTATTGGATGAAACTCACACCAAAAATCCAGTGACGGCTGATTGGACCACAGAAATGTGAACGGCGGCTCATTTGACTGCAGTCAATGTGAAGATAGCATGTTCTCTTCTCCAGAAGCTGAACGAGACACGCTAGCCGGACCAGATGAGGGTTTAGTGCATGTGCAGCAGAAAGAAGATGATTGATGAAAAACAGAGTCTGTCCAAGACTGTTGGATTGATTTAAAAGGAGAAATACTCAGAAATGTAAAAACTAAATGATTTCTGATCACATTTGTTCTCTTTCAGAAGAAAAATGACACACAGACATGATAAAAACTCTAAAAACAGGATTTTAATTTGAGGGCACTCTAACACCTGAGGCGTTGTCTGTGACCCTTAAATACTAAATCTTCAACATACTGTAACTTTTCATTTGTTAACACGATCATGATAATTCCAGAAAATTCTGAAGGAGAAAAGTGGTTGAACTTTTCTCCTTCAGAATACTGAGGAGAACCTTTTAACACTGGAGCTCCGGTGATAAAGGGTTAAAAGTTAGAAAATCATTTAACAGTGAAAAGTCTTTTAATTCAGCATGGACAGATTTTCAGACTCATTTTTTCAAGAGGCCCCATCCCATGATAAAAATACAAAAACCTTTCCTGAGTGACAGATTTCAGGAATGTTTTTATTTGTTTTCTAATTCAAGTTTAAATGTTGAGTCAAAAAGGAGACAGTTCCTGACATGGAGTCAGCGGCGTCTGTGATCTACATCTGTTGTGTTCTGGGTCGGCGGCTGGCTACTTCTGAGCAGCTCGTCATTCAGTTACATGAAGAATCCTCATTCACAGGTTTTGTTTTACTGCGTTTATTATATGAAGTTGGAGAATAACGTTTTCATGATCATACATTGTAAACTCTTTTGCTAGCTGGGATTTCTGGGAATCTTCTGGATCAGTTCTGCGCTGTGAATCACACAAATGAGGCCATTAAGTCTTTATTGATCATTTTAACTTTTGACTCTGTGGAGATTTTTAAATTTTGATCAGCACTTTTACCAGATATTGAGGGGTGATTAAAAGTAAACTTTGTTTTTTGACCTGCCATAAACCAATGTCTCTGCACAGCTCCAGGGAGCAGTGCTCTTTTTGGATGCTGGAAAAAGTCTGGGCTAAAGATGAAACGTGACTTGGTTTGCACTCTCGGCCCTTGGGTGCTCATTTGAGAAATATAGACTGGCTGTCCTCCTTCAAGTCGCCACAAGCCAAAATATTTTCTGGGCTCTTTCGTCTGCCAGTTTCTAAATGATTAATTCTTTAGGTTCTTCAAATATTAATGTCTATCTACAGTGAACGCTATTGGACAATGTTGCTGTCTATGGTGAACAATCCAATGAATGGTTCACATTTTGGACCTGCTATTTCATGTCCAAAGCCAGGCCTCGAGGGCCGGTGTCCTACATGTTTTCCAACCAGCCTGCTATTGAAGCTTCTTATTGGCTAAACACACCTGATCCAGGTAATCAGCAGCAGATAAGGCAGTATTTCTGGAAAACCAGCAGGAGGCTGGCCCTGGAGGTCTGGATTTGGACACCCCCGGTCTAAATGAACCTAACTCCAAACTTCAGCTTAAAGTTCCTTTTTTCTCTGTTTCAGGGCATTCTCCTCTTCTCCGATTACCAGTCCTCCTCCTTTGATATGTCAAAGCTTCCCAGCCACAGGTTTGAGGCCATGGACCACTTTGCAAAGTGCTCCTGATTCCCTTTCCTGACCTTTTATTCCTTCCTCATAGGTTCTGAGTGGAGGGCATAATGCAGGAGTCTCTGCAGAGCGGAGGGGGACAGCAGGGACTGGAGAGCCGTGCGAGTGGACTTGGTGTCCCCGCCCCGGGATCGTTTCGCCTTTACTCTTCTCGGCTGGACCGGCTCACGGGTATGGCGCTTTGGGAGCGGCTCGGACCGACCTGGAATGTGAATGCAGCTGAGACGTGCAATTTTACGTTGATTGTAGATTTGGTTACCTCCTCGGTTGCCCATGTGTAAAAGTGCCCTCGAGGAGGACACTGAACCCCGCATTGCTTTGTTGGTTTTATATTGGCACCATCAGTGCGTGAATGTGAAGAACATTGGGGCTTCAAGCTAGTAGAAACCTTTTAGCATCTGTTTGGACCAAAAAAACTTAAAATAGTACCATTTAGAAATTCAAGGTAAAAATTTATAATGGATAGATCAAATTTGCTCAGTATTGTACATTTTTATCAAAAATATTTTTTGTTAAAATCCTCTGCTGTAAATTCAGACAAATAATTTAAAGAGGAAATAATCGGTCAGGATATTTTTGTATTTCATTATGTGTCTGAATTCCTTCACCACTCATTACCTTGTGCACTATAGAGTCTTTACCATTTTGTAGAGCTGTCTGAATCTACAGTTCCAACCTCCAGTACACCAGGAATTTCCCAGATGTCTCCATGAAAGCCATTAATGCTCACAAGATTGGCGAATAAAGACCACAATGCATTGTGTCTGAACAATTTATCTGTTAAAAAAAGTATTTTTATTTGTTTTTCAAATAAATGATGAAAGTTTTCATCCTCAGAACTCATTTGATTCATAGTTTGTCTTCATAAAATGTTTATATTCATTAGGTTTTTATTTCAGGTTTGTACTTTGGGTGATTAAAAATAAACTAGTGGTGAACATGGAGTCCAAATTGCTGTTAAAATCCAGGGAAGCAGATAGTCCTGCATTATATAGTTCTTTAGTAGTTATATTAAGTTTTTTTGATTGGAGAATGTTTTTATGTGAAGTACTTTGAGTAACAGTAGTTGGAAAAGTGACACAAATGATTGAGTAAATATGATTAGGAAGGACATTCTGACACAGCCTAGAAACAACATGCAAAGCAAATGAATGACCTCGACTATATTGTCTTCACCTTTCACAGCAGTTTGAGAGAGACCTCCGAAGGTTTGCTCGACTGGAACGAAGGATGCTGCTGGACAACCACGCTCTGTTTGACAAAACCAAGGTACTGTTTTACTGTATGTATCCGAAAACAATGAAACTTTTTACAAAAGCTGCAGCAACATCAGGCACTTCAGGCTGCAACAATCACGAAAACCTGCCGCGAAATCCTGGAGGGTCTGAATAATAGAAGTTTGCACAGAAAAATAAAAAAAATATCATTTCTTTGTCAAAAGATTTCCTTATTGTGTTAAATTTTTAAATTGAGAATCGATTCAGAATCAAATCGGCACCCCAAGAATCGGAATCGAATCGATTTGAGTTGTTGTAAGATTGACTTATGGAGCTCTGATGTGCCGTCTGTTTCTGACCGTCTCTGTCGGTTTCTGTTCATCCTCTCATAAATGACTTTGACACGGGATGGAGTCCCGGTAAAGTGGGCATTTTTTTCACAGTTTTAGTTATGTTTTGTAACACTGTAAATTAATTTGGGTTTTGATTTATGACAAAGACACCCCCCACCCCCCCTCAAAAGAAACCACAGGTTATTCTAAGTAATTTCATTCCACTGGAAGTCTTGGAACAGTCACTACCTTCATGTTGTTTGTCAATCACATAAATCATTCTCAATACTTTAGTGTGAACATTGTTTACTCTCATATTGTTAGGGAGAAATTTATTAATTTAGCTTTAGAGTATGGTAGGAGGTGGGAGCTTTCTCTGCAGGCATCACAGACACATCTTCAAATGAATGTATGGATTGAGTTAATCAATGCAAGTTTAGTGTGACACATAAATCACAGAGTTTCTGCTCATGAGAGTGCAGGCTTGTTTATGTAAATGCAGAATGAAGAGCAGGGTTCACACATCTCTCAAAGAAATAAATCTGCCTCACATTTAATGATCCAGGTGCGCTGTAGGATCTATTTACAGCAGAACTCATGCGCTATGCCTTTGCTTCTGCTAATAAGATTTTTTTAAACAAGCCTCACTTTTCAGGGCCTCTGTTTTAAAGCTGTAGATAAGCACATTGTCATTTTGAGTCTGATGTAATTATGTAAAACCAGAAACATCAAGTCCTTTCAGTGATGAAGAGGTGATGATTCTCCAGGAGAAGGTCAGCTGAGACGGCCGGCATGTTGACTGACACTCCATCCTGAAGGAGTTTAGTTTCAGAGGACAGTTCGGATCCAGATCGAACAGATTAGAGATTAGAGTTGAGGATTAGAATCTGAGTCTTACACTTATCTCTCACTCAGTGTCACAAACAGACAGCTGGTTCCATGTGCAGCAGGTTTATTAGTTCAAACAGGAATTAAGCGCAGCAAGAAGTTCACAAAGCTAAATCAGAGTCAGACAGACAGGGGTCAATCGCAAGCCTAAGATCATTAAAGAAGAGACTAGAGTTGTCAGAGTCCAGGCGATGGTCAGGGCAGGCGGCAGGCAATCAGAGAATAAGCAGGGTTAGAAACAAAAGATCAGGTCCAGATAGAAACACTCAGTAATGCAGGCAGGGTGGCACAAACAGTACTTCACACTGAGTGAGACTCTGTGTGTGCTGCTAAAGTGTCCTGTGGGTGATTGGCAATGAGAGTCAGCTGAGTGACATGTGTGCTGGGGTTGCTGGGAGATGTAGAGTGTTCAGTACTCTGGAGATGGCTCCAGCTGGTGACCAGATGAGGAGACAGAGCTCTGACATTTAACTCTCAGACAAGGACTTGAGATGCTATCATTTTTCTAATAGTAACTCCAGGATTTACTCCAAAAATGTGGTGTTGGTTCCATCACAGACAGAATGATGACGCCAATGGGTTAATTTCAGGGTAAAATTCAGTCAAGAAATGCAGACAACACCAGATGAACATTTCAGGATTCACTGAAATGACGAGAACATTGTATTAAGTCCTGATTAGCACAGGCTGTAAACGTTTCTTTTCTCCTTGAAGCATCATCAATCTCTGTGACTCATTTTCCTGGAGACCTTTCTGTCTTTGCTCAGTAATCCATGTTCAAACCAGTTTTTCTAGTTCGTCTCTCACTTTCTTTGTACGTTCACCTGGCAATCCATTGCTCGTTGCTCCTTTTTCTACAGCTGTCCTCCCAGCATTACCCATCTGCTTGCGCCATTCTGTTACAGGTTTAGGATCCACCCCAAACGCTGCACCGATTTAACACTCAAATGTTCTTTGCCGTATATGCCACTGCACGAAGTTTAAATGCTAAATGGGAGGAGCGTTTCTCGACCATCGCTACACATAAACCACAGACACCCAGTGTCTGCCCGACCCAGGGAAGATGGTCCGATCACTATTAGAGACCACGTCTAAAGTAATGAACATCTATCCGACCTGGCGGCTATTTGAGACTAGCGTCAATAAGAGATGGGCCACAACTGAAAGATATACTGTAACAAGCAAACAAGGGGTTTATGATCTTTATTTACCTTTTAGGACATCAACATCTGACAAACAACAACTGACTTTTGTTTTCTTGTGATTTGATTGCATTTGTGTTAGCATTGCCGCAACAAATACGTTAGAACTTCTTTTTTAAAATCCCATCAAAATATTTTGAGACATTTGAGATGTGAAACTCAACACTTGACTTAAGTTAAGTTATGGGCTTCTCCGGTTAAGTTTGTATTTTATAAATTAAAATCTTTTCTAACTTCCTCAGACTTAGCATCCATATGTGGCCATCACATTTTGGGTTACTTTACCACAGTATTTAATTCTGCGTAACTGGGGCGCTGTGGTGAAGTGTGTAGAGTGTACCTGAAATATTAGCTCTGGTCTTAATGGGTTAAGGGTTTATAAAAAGAGGAAACAGAAAATAGAGAATGAGCCAGCAAGTCTGAGTCTTTAACAAATATTGTTTTTCACACATTTGCATTTGTGACAGAGCTTTACCGTCTCTGAAAAAGACGCCTGAAATCTGCTTCATATGTTCTTCAGGTACCATTGAAAACACTTGAACACCCCTTTTTATAATAAGAAATAAGTACGTTTTTATTGCTCTGATTTCACTTTGTTTTTCTTTAATAAAAACAGTAGTGTTAGATTGGGGTCAGCCGGAGTCTGTAGGCAGAACTTGTGTTCAGCCAAAACATTGAAATCATATTAAAAGAATCTAAAAGGTGCTGATGAATGCTCCTCTAGTTAAGTTTTAACAGCCAAGGCTGGAAATGATGAAAAAGCAATTTAAAAAAATAGTAGACACATTTCCCCTTTGTTTTATATTAGTTTTAGTCTTTGCTCCCATTCAGAACACATAAACATTTCTGGTTGATTGACTTATTCATCAAAACTGTGCTTACAAAAATGACAGGGAGTCAACAAAAGTTGTGGGGAAACATCAATGTCAGAGGCTGGCATCTTCCCAGATCCTGTTTATCCCGTCCTCATGACTCTGCTGCTCCCTTTAAGGCAGCCAGAGCTCATTTCCAATTCATAAGGGACACAGCAAACGGCTTGAGCTTGAACGTGAGCAGGACAAGGGTGTAAGGCGTATGGGAGCGCAGATCGACAGAGAAGACACCCTGTCACCGCAACGTCCCGTCAGACGCTCCCTCAGGGACAGAGGTCATGATCCTCCAGTTCACTGGACGGCAGCTCCCTGACAGATATGATACCAAACCAGCCAACTCAGATGGTGTTTATTCAAATGCAGGAGCAGGGCCAGTCTTGCTGACAGTGCAGCCATGCATGCACGGTGCAGTAGACAGCGAGAATCACACCTTCTTGGCAGAAACAGGTGCACCCTGGAGTTTTGTAAAAAGGTGTGTTAAGCACAAAGAGGAGAAGTAGCTTCTAGGAAGTGGACGCTCCAGAGGAAAGAGGTACAATGAAAAACCATTAGTCTTTTGAGGATTCTAGAGTGCTGCAAAATAGGCCAGAACGTGTGTGCATGCACACTCCCGGGCTAAGGCTAGGCCGTCGCTTCCCAGTCTGCAGCTCCAAGGTCAGCAGAAAGCTTCATGCAGGACCTTCAGTCAGAGAGCCGAGCTCGACCCGTTTCTCATTCCTCGCTCCACATCACAGAAATAATTAACGTAATGAAGATCAATTAAGCATCCCGGTGTCTTTCCTGTCGCCACAACTCAAGCTGCTCCCTCTGTTAGCGCTCTCTGAGCCTCGGGCAAGAGGGAAGTCACCCCTTCCCTCTTTTTTTCTTGCCCGTGTTCACCATCACTCATTAATTGCTTCAACGTATGGCTGAGGGAAATGTGATAATGGGGCTTTCATCTTTTTCTTGTCCCTTCTAATTGGCCTGCAGTTTTGGAGAGCTCCTGCTCTGCACATGTGACTGATGTCAAAGAAGGGGGGTGGGGGTGAAGACTGATGTCTGATTAAAGTGGAAACATCTCAGCTCAAACCAAAGGCGGTCATTTAAAGGACTTTAATCTTGTGGGCTTTTGATGGATCCTCAATGGACACAAACTGCAGGATCTGGTCTTTGTCTTATTATAAACGTGTAAAATAAGGTTTGATGGCGGCATTTTACTAATGAATCCCTCCCAATTAACGTTAAACTCCAGGGAATTTCTTCAAATTACTGTTGAAGGGGATTCATGCAGTCAAAAAAAGCACAGACACATTTCAAATATGTTCCAGTATTGAACCATTTTCTGCAAATCATTTTGGCTGTTGAAACCTGATTTGTGAGAAGAGTCGGTTCTGAGCCCCGAACAGAAGCAGAATCCACAGCAATTACAGGAAATGACACCACAAAACAAGGCTGGGAGGGGTAAGGAGACAGATGTTGACAGTTGGAGAAGCTCAGACTCACAAACCTGTCAGAAATGTTTGTTTTTCTGTATTGTTGGTTTATCCACCTCAAAGTTTTCTTGATAATTCTCATCCTGCTGCCAAATAAAGTCAAGCAGGAAGTTTTACAAGGAAACGAAGGGAAATGGATATTTGTTTTCATCACTTCATCCAGATTTGTCACATTTCTTTGGCAAAGCAGTTATCTTGTTCAAGGCTATCAAATCCAAATTCTATTTGCCACATACTTTTACATACATATGCAGTCAAATATATTGCGTAACTGTCTGACATTATGAAGAATGATGACAATAGAAAGTGTAGTGCCTGAGTATAAAAGAAATCTCGATACATAAACATCACTCCAGCATGCTTAAGGTCCCAAATATCCACAAAAGTTACACGTCATAGTGCTGCATTAATGTCCTCAGAAGAAAGTGACATTTCTTTGTAGAAATTGCCCAGAATTGGGGCAGTTTCCTGTGTAGAACAGCCAAAGTAGAATGGGGGTTTGTTAGTGTGGTGGGGGTGGGTGGGAGGCCAGGAAAACAAAAATCAGTTGAGGCCCAAATGGTTCGCAGGAAGAAGCTCCTCCTCATCCTGTCTGTGTTGGCGTTCAGGGAACAGAGACGTTTCCCTGAACGCCAACAGAGAGAAGGGTCTGTTGTTGGGTCTCAGGTCCTTCAGGAGCTTGTGAGCTCTGAAGCAACACTGTTTGTTGTAGGTGGTCTCCAGGTCTGGGAGCTTGATATGTATTGGCTGATTGCACCACGCTCTGCAGAGCTTTCCTGTCCTGTTTTGTTGCTGTTTCCAAACCAGGATGTGAAACTTCCTGAAACTTTCAATGGTGCAGTTGTAGAAGGTCTTTAGAAACTTTGACGGCAATTTTAAATCCTTCAGGCAGCTGAGGAGACACTGCTGGGCGTGTTAGCATAGCAGGACCATGTGAGATCCTGTGTGATGTGAACACCTGAAGCTTGAAGCTCTCCACTCTCTCCATTGGGATCCCATTCACTGTGAGGAGATGCTAGTTCCTCAGCCGCTTTGTGATAACAATCAACTTCTTGGTTTTGCTGATGCTGAGGAAGAAATTGTTGACTTGGTACCATATCTCCAGGTTTTTCATCCACTCCAGGTTGTCTGTCTCACTGTTGGAGATCAGACCTACCACCACAGTATCATCAGCAAAGTTCACAATGGTGATGGTGATTGTGAGAGATGGTTTCCACCCATACTGCCTGACGTCTGTCTTGGAAGTTGCAGATCCATAGACAGGGATGGGTGAAGGCCCAAGATCTCCAACTTGGTGGTGAGGGAGAACTGAATTATGGTGGAAATGCTGAACCTCTCATTTCAAGTGTTCATTTGTTTTCCACAACCACTGAACTTTTCAAAAAATAAATAGTAGTAATAATAATAAAAAAGCTCGATTTTAAGGTTGTTAATTTTTTCCCACACTTACCATATTTCTTCTAACAGTAACCCCCTCGTTTATAACAAAACCAGCCCTGGATTTATCAAAGATAGGCGACTGTTGAAGACCGGCGTTTCTTCCATCACAGACAGAATGGAGATGGAGAATGGGTTCATTTTGTGGTTAAATTAGGTCAAGAAATACAGCAGCAGATGATCATTTTAGGATTTATTGAAATGATGAGAACATTGTTTTACATTCTTTGGGGTGGCTCTGGTGCAGTGGTTGGGCGGTCAACCCCTGATCAGAAGATTGTGGGTTTGATTCCCGCCTTGCCCGCCCATGTGTCGAGGCTTCTTGGGCCGACACGACCCCGGAACTGCCTTGGTGGAAGTTTGGCTGCAGTGTTCGCCGCAGTTTTGTGGAATGGTCTAATGGATCTGTGACTGTGAAGCGCTCACGGCCCTCGAAGGAGGGTAGAAAGCACTATACATGTATACGCCATTTACCAATCTAATGAGCACTGTCTTTGAATGTTCTTTTTTTCTCTGAAGCATCATCAATCTCTGTATCAAAAAGACTGTTCTTCTAAATCATTGCTCGCTTTTTTTGCGCCTCCACCAGGCAATTGTTTGTTCTGCAGCTGTCGTCTCAATATCCCCCGTCTGCTTGTGTCCTTGTCGGATACGTTCAGGATCTACCCAAAATGTTGTGCAGATTCCTCAGCAGAATGTTGTTTGGTGTATTGCATGAAGTTTAAACGCTAAATAGAATGAGTGTTTCTTGGTGGTTGCTACACTGGCTCCCAGTACAATCACCACAGACACACTACCACTCTGCACCAGAGGCCAGAGTAACAACATAGGTGTGTGACATTTGTACTCTGCATCTGACCCCTGGGGGAGTGGAGAGCTGTGGACACAGCTGCTCTCGAGAACCATTCAGTTTCAATCTAACCCCTTGATGCTGAATGTGAAGCATGGAGACAATGGGTCCCAATTTTAGTATATTTGGTATGACTGGGCCTGGATTTGAGCTCACAACCACAGGGTGGACACTCTACCACAAGGCCACTGAGTTGGTTAAATATACTGGAAGATATCTTGATGGAATGATATCGCCATCAGGATATAAACCTTTGTTATCACGTACACGGTTCAATTCTAATCCGATCTTTGATCAGATTAAAGACATTTTGCGCATGGAAACAGAGCCAGTAACAACCAGTCAGTATTGATGGACAGGAAATGTTTTAAGAGAGTTTTCTTTGATCAGCCTCACTTCATCTCTTCTCTCAGTTTCATGAACACATCTTTTTTTTTTCACAGATTTTTGTAAAATCCTAATAGATCTGAAATTTAGGAGCAAAACAGTCTCATGCCCACAATAAAGGTTTATTTAGGTTAGTTGAGTAAAAGTTAGATTTACCTTCCAAAGTCACCATGAGCCCACGAGTGGAAGCATGGACATATTTATTTATTTTCCATCAAGTGAGTCTGTTTTCTTGGACATTTAAGAGCAATTTGAACAGAAATGTGTCAGTGAAGAAGGTCTTTTCATGTTGGGTCTCCTTGGTCTGCATGTTTTTGGAACTAAAGCCCATCCCAGCTGTCACCAGGTGAACGATGGGAAGGTCACTAGTGTCTTAAAGGGCCACTCATAGACAAACACTCTCACACAACCATGAACCATAAATATTCACCTTTCATTTCCAAGGTAACTGTTAGATTTTCAGAGGAGACTAAATGAATACCACAGAAATGGAGACTCTCGCTGACTATCCAGGACTCAGATGGGACTTTAAAACACAGAATTTTTTTTTTTTCTTTTTCTCAAAGACCCAATGAAACTGGTGTTGTGTGTCATGGAGAATATATATAAAATAATTTAATATTAAAGCAGCATTTCTGAGTATTTCAGGAACAGATAAAAATATGTCATTTAAAAAGCACTCAATTGTAACACAATATTTGAAATAGATGGAACAAACTCCCCTGCTCCGCTCCATTCTGATGGGACCAATAGTTCCATTCAGGTTTTTGTTTTCCTTGTCTGAACTGTACGGCTGGATTGCTCCAATATTCCTTGCTGTTTTTCTTGCACTGATAATGTAATCTTAAGGTTATGAGGGGCTGTGAAGTTTTGCGAGAGAGTGTTCACAAAGGGAGGATGGGATATCATTGAAGGGTTACTCCCACACTAACAATTTAAAGTCCGATACTTACATTATCGGGCTAAATTATCAAATGTGACGTTGTATGTTGTGCCAGAAAAATGTAAGTTTTTGATATTTCTGGAGCCTGCAGGATTCAAATATATAAAACTGCTCTTTTATGCATTTCCAGCTTGAGTCTCCTTAGATTTTACTCCACATTACAGTTGAGATCATAAGTTCACATTCCTTGGAAGAAATTAGAATTTCTCTGTCATTTTTCTTAGACTATAAATGATAACGCAACAAAATGTTTTTCCACTTATAATTTTAACAATAAACAGCTTCACCCAAACACTAACTATATCATTTTACATCATCGCCATTGATCCAAATGTTCAAACTTTGATCAAGAAGGTGGACAGTGAGGATTTCCAAACTATGGATTAATGTCACAACTGTCGTAAAAATCATTAGGGATGCAAAGAAAAACCCACATGTAACTTCAGCCGTGATCTGGTACTCTGAAAAACTGCATTGTGGATGTTTTATGTCGTACAATAGACTTGAAGAAAAATGAGCCGCATGGTTGAGTTGCCAGAAGAAAGACTTTTCGTGCAAATGTCACAAAATAGCTCACTTACACCAAACAGCACAGAGACAAACCTCCAGACTTCTGGATCAAAGTCATTAAGATGATGAAACAAAGACTGAACTGTTTGGCCACAGCTATCAATGGTATGTTTGGAGATGAATCAACAAGACCTATGATGAAAATAACACTATTCCTACTGTGAAACACGGAGGTGGATGGCTGATGGTTTGGGATTTCTTGATCTACAAAGACAGGAAACTTGGTCAGAATTGATGGTGAGGTGAATGCAGCAGGTTATCAGAAGATACTGGAGGAGAACTGTCTCTCTCCAGCTCAGAGGCTGATATGGGACATTTCAACATGACAACGATCCAGAAGTCCAACAGAAGAAGGAGAAGGTTCTGTAGAGTGTGATATTATTGATCCACTCCGTATATCTCAGACGGCAGTTCAAGCAAGACAGACCAAGAATTGAGAGAAACTTGATGTTTTCTGTCAAGAAGAATGGACTGCTTTACCACCAGAGAAAAGAAGAACCTCATTCTTTCAGGTGCAGAAACTCATGAGTAGGTTATAATTGTCCTTTCATCTCCTAAGCATTATAAAAAAACACTCCATCTGTGAGACGTGTTTCTGACTTAGACATAAAAAACCTAGAAACGTATAAATAAAATCTCCAAAGGGTAGATGTTTACTAGACCATGACACGTTTCTTTGAATGAAGAAAAACAACTTCTATGTAATTTTAACAACTACTTTCCTCTCATTTAAACATGCTAACATGAAACATCTGCTCTTGTATTGAGTAAAGGAAAGTTTTGATTTTCACCTAACCTTAACTCTGAACCTGCTGAAATGTGGCATCAACAGAAAGAACAGTTTTGGATAATCAGCTGATTTGGATAATCAGCTGAATGACTTGCTGTAAAACTTCAAGTATTTTTGCTTTAAAATGCTAATTCTCAGCCAGAGGATCTGACTAAAGTTTAGGTCTAAGGTTGTTGTAGAAGTTGTGGTAGGGCAGTGGACGTGTCCTCTGCTGTAAGGCTGAAGGTTTGGGATAATTAATATGTGCCATTTGGTTGATGAATGAGGACAAGGGGAGGATTTCATCACTTCCAGACAGACTGACCCCCTCCTGGGCAGGAAGGCTCCATGACCCTACCCACCACCTCAAAAAACACGAGGCTTCATTTTTGAAACTGCAAATGTTTCAGTATTTTGTGATTCAAAAACATGAGGAAAAGAAGTGATCATCTAATTAAAAGTCATTGTCTCTTCAACCATACTATTTAATAAACCACAGTTGTTTATGTGAGCGTGTGCATTTATTACATGTCTTCTGGAGAGATTAATTACTCTGTCATGTGTAACAGCGTGATTAATGAGGCAGCGGTCAAAGGGCTGTGAGCATACCTGTCTTGGCTTTAGTCATGAAGTACAGATATAGATATGAGAACAACATTCATTATTGTCCTCCCTCCACTGACAACTCAAACTCAAAAGTACATTAAGGTCTCAACAACCCATTGTCAACCAAAAACACAGCAGAGGCCATCCCATATTTATCATATTAATTCTTTATAATATGTGTATATAATTATTTTACATAGAATTAAGGCAAGGGATGGTTAAAAGAAAAAAGGTTTTCTTCTTAAATGATCGCAAATGTAAGAAACCACTTTTACTTGACACACTACAGATGAGTTAGCCTCATATTAAATCTAGGTTTACTGATCTTTTTGCGGTATTTTTATTTTATTTATTATTTTTTTTATTTATCTGACAGGGACAGTGCACATCAATAGCATCACTGCAATGCACCAGAATTAGCTAAAAGCTGTTTTTCATCTGTTTTATACAGGTGTTGGACAGGTGTTAAAAACTGTCAACCTAAAATTCTCAAAACATCAGTTAAATATGCAAGTAAAAAAATATAGAAATACATAAAAAGTACAGGTTAGAAAATCAGTTATAATACATGTAAAATACATATAAAAATAATAAAATGTACACAGTTAGAAACAATAAAACTATTATAAAAGTCACAAAGGTGGCATAGAATGTTCAGAGAGGGGCAAGCAATTACAATAATTCAATGTAGACATGTTTGTTGTGATATAAACCAGTTTTTAAGTGTTTTTAAACAGAGTGTATGTGGTGAGTTCTCTGATAACGTGAGAGTTCCACTCTTGTGCTGCTGTTACAGAGAAGGAGCTCTGACTGAAGCCACTTCTCCACAGAGAAACTATTCAGTCCTGTCGACCCGACCCTCGTGTCACTCTTTGGGAGATAGATCTTATTTTAACAAACTGATTGAGTGGAGGGGACGACACACCATTAATGATTTTATAAAATAAACATAGACATCAGCCAGAATATGTTTACGGTCTGTTTTAGAAAAGAACATTTCAACAGTTTTGTTCACATTTAGACTCTAATTTGACTGTTCCAACCACTCTGCAACACGCCCCTTGTTTTAGTAAGATTCTCAGATGTGTTATTGCCATGTGTATAAATGACAGTGTCATCAGCATACATCTGAATAAAGAGGTTGGAACATACAGATGGGAGGTCTTTGAGAGAGAAAAAAGAGGCCCTAGAAGAAGAGTTGTTCTCCAATACATAGCAAAAAATGTAAGCAAGTAATGAAGTCATACAAAAATATTTACAATAAAAGGCAAACCCGGAAAATAGAGATTACTTTCACATTTTAAATTGTTTATTCAATAACTTAATTTTTTTTAAAACAACTTTAACATGTCAGTGAAGGTTCTCATTCATCCAGGAGACATCTTGGATTTAAAACCTTCTTGGTTTTGTGGCTAATGGATGAATAGGGAAGCATTTTAGGGAAGATTTCAAACTATTTATCTATTGTAAAGTCATTCTCAGTGGAATTAAGTGAAGATTATTCAGCCAAAATGATAATAATAATAAAAACTGTCTTGTTGTTTTAAAACACAGTTTCTGCAGAGCAGCAAGAGTTCATCATAAATTTACACCTGGGTTGTGGGCAGGACTATTGGCACAGAAGTGACCCTGCATTGATGTCCCATCATCCCTTTGTTTACACTTTCTCCTGCTATCTTACAGCCCCATAAAATCCCAAGCTGACATTAATGTGGATAAAAACAAAGAACAGCCAGCAATACCAGAACTATCCGTCCAGTTCTGATCCAGATTCCAGCTCAGACCAGGAAAACAAAGACCTTCATGGATCTATTTGTCTGTGAGTGGATGATCAGAATGGAGCAGAGCAGGAGGACTCGAGCTGTTGCTGTGTCACAAACTTAATCTTTTTTAAACTGTGAGTTTTTGTCTGCTTCTGATTTAAATGATTTAAACAGATTTAAATGGATGTATTGGAGTCAATAACAGACAGCACTGCAGTGAAGAACAACAAAGCTTCATTTAGCAGGTTCCTTATGCAAACAGCGATTAATACCAAGATCAGCATTAGTTTGCTATACCTTGGTTGTAAAATGCCCCCCTCCCCCTCCCCCCATCCTGTAAGAAGAGTGGAGGAGTCCACAATAACAGGGCAATTGCGCTGGGCTTTGGGGAGCGATGGTTTTGAACGCTCCCCCAGCCGGCTCACAGGCACTGTTTGTATTGAGGACATTGAGCTGAGGCCCCTGTGCAAGCAGAGAAAGACGGGGGGAGGTTTAATTTAGGAGATGGTGGCATGGGGACCCTTAGGGCTTCACATGGTGTGTGCACACATACCTGAGTAAATTTGGTGACGGACCAGTGAAATGAGGGTTACAGAAGAGGTTCTGTCCTCTAAATATCCTAGACTGAAAGACGTGAGTTTCACAACTTGTCAGTCACATGTGCAGGTACCCCCTCCCTCCTGTACCCCGTCTGCTCTTCTGAAAATGAACCTCATAAGAGCTATGATAGACGTAATGGAACAGCTTTCAAACATTTAGAAATGAGGAATAAGTATCCCCCTGATTACTGCATGTGTCGTTTTTTAATTTGTAACTCATATCATACATTATGTGCATAAGTTCAAAAATTATGAAATTCCAAAAAATACATTTCACACATGAACAGATTAAAATTACAACAGAAACTAATGACACACGCAAATCTTTAAAAATGAAACATGGATCACCTCTCACATACACACAAAATCTCAGTTACACGTGAATCTATAGTGAGACTCTTCACGTCTCAAATTCATCTGTGAGTGATGCGTTTAAATGCTACTAGAATGCTGGGTCATCAGAGTTTTCTTATCAGCCGCATTGAACTTAGGTTGAAAATAATATCCAGTGAAACTTGACTTTGACTTGCTTAAGCAGAGATTCTCGTTAATAAAGTTTAAATAAGCGTTTTTAACAGATGTATCCCTTTTTGAAAGTAAAGAGATCTCCCATAACTGACAGATCTCTCTCTGCAGAAGCTCCCCCCTGACATCACAGGGTTCTGTCCCAAGTTCTGGTCACGGGAAAGCAGGCGGTTCACATGCAAGACGCAAGTTTGGCGCGCCTGCCGTGTTCGGTGTGAACGAACCATTAGAGTCAAGGCGCTGCTGGAGCCTGTCCCAGCAGGAATGACCCCTGAACAGTTCTCCAGTCTGTCACAGGGCCACGCCACCACACTGACTCACATTCACGTCTAGAGACATGTAAAAGTCACCAGTCAACATGTGAAGCAGGTTTTTGAACCACCATGCAGCCTGACCAAAACCAAACTCCTCATTGAAGAAGGAAGCTGTTTGCCTTCTAAAACCTGCTGGAAGTCACCGGCTCTCAAACTGTTTGGATATTTGGGTCAGACATTTGTAAATGGAGGAAAGAATTGTTTAGGCAAAGAAAAATATAAACACAACAGCTACTGTGATTTGCTTTGGAATGCCAAAAACTGCTGTTCTCACAGTTCTGGTTTTTCCAGAAGAACATGTCTTGGTCCAGCCAGCGGCTGCTGCTGAGAAGAGACAGACTCTACAGCTGCAATGAGCTTTCACATCCATCAAAACCTCCAATTACACCAGAACAGTGGTTTGGTTCAGACTGGCAGAAGTTTTGAGATGCATTTGTCTATTAATTATAAGTTTGTACGCTGCCCCACACAAACGCACGCAAAGATTTTCTGAATAATTGTTGTTTATTTATTTATTTCAGTTTTTTACGATCAGCAGGACAAAGTTTTGTAAACCGTTTGAGCAAAACGGGTAAAACTGAAATGCATCAAAACATTCTGAAAGTTACAGAACTTTGAGAATTCTGCTCATCTAAAGTGACAAACAGAAATAGAATTTCTTCTTTCTGGCTTTGTGGCTACATGACAAAAATCTCTTTTCACCAAGAAGTAGCTTTTCTTTATTTGGATTTTAATTGACCCAAAACAACCTACCAAAATAAAAGCCTCCATTCATGATGTGACATTGCAACTGCTTATTCAAATAAAAATTCCAATTATTCATTTTTGCTAATCATAATTAGGAATAAGAATAGTAGTAAGTCAAGCATCCCATATTAGGAACTGAGGAATGAAAATGAATCGTGGCAAATGAACTCTGAGTTTGCTTAATGCATTTGTTCAAGAAACAGCCAGAGGGAAAGTTTATCTTTTCATCTAGTGAGCAAACAAAATGTAGCATGTAATTATTAATGCGTCGAGGCTGAATTCTGTCACTGCTTATTATGCTGCAAAAGAAGCATGTTCCAGGATTTTTGGATTTCCTGCAAAAGCTGAATTATTTACAGGAAAACAAACTGAACCTTATTTTTCTATCCTTAACGGATGGCTCAATGTTTTATAATCTGCGTACAGTTTGCTGTAGGTTGTTTTGCATTTAGTGTTAAGTTATTACCCATTCTTTGCCTTCTACTTGTAAGGACGAGGCAGAGGCGGCGTGTGGATCCATTTGCAACTGTTTAATATAGGCACAAAACAGGAGGCGAAGAGCGGAGTCAGGGACGGGCCGGGGTCAAAACGAAGGGACGAGGCGGAGAGCGAAGATAAACAGGCTAAAGGTCAAGACACGGAAAAGGCAATCAGAAGTTAAATGCTTAGTCAGAAGTTAGAGGTAACTGTGCAAGACTACGCGTAGATGAAGGTGGTGGCGAAGAATATAAACAGTCCAGGTGATGAATGGATGGGAAACAGCTGATGAACCGGAACTGGAGAGAGACGGAAGACGAGCTAGTATTCTGGAGAGAGCTCCCTCCGGTGGTCGGAGGAGCGATCGACAGGCTGAGTCCTGACACTACTCCACTCCACCAGTAAATTACACTGGGAGTGTGATTGACAGAAGGTGCTAATAATGTGTGTCACTGTAGGATAATGATGCAAGAACATCTCTCCCAACAGAAAAATGTCATGAAAACAAACAAACCTAGAAACATATTCACAGTCTTTTAGAGATTTTGATATTCATTTCACATTCACATAATGTAATAAAAAAACGTTTTTTTTTTAAATCCCTTCATCTTGCACGTCACAAAAACCTCTGAGCTGAGCATGTTCTAGATCTTATTCACAGACTGGGTTGGAAATATAGAACAATTTACACAACATTAGTAGAACAGATATGTCATTTTCAAAGAATAGATGTTTTACAGATTGGAAAATGCACATCTAATATTAAACATTTTCGTCACATAGAACTTTGATGTTCTGCTGATCATTTTTGTTTTTTACTTTTCTAAAGACAAAAACACTATAAGCTGCTGTGGTAATTCCAGAACAATAAGATACTCTGCTTTGGCATGACATTTCCACTTCATTCAAAAATTCTAATTGACCTGTAATAAATAGATGAGTTGGATCCATGCTATTGCACTGTGGAAAAGTCATCATCAGGTAACATGTCCTCATCTGAAAAAGAGCAAACGTTCTAACTGCAGGTAGAAAGGTTTTCACTGTGATGTTTGAGTGTCATCGGTGCAGACAGAGATGTCATCCTGGGCGACAGCATCCTCCATTCCTGTACAGGAAAAGAGAGGCTCCACCATGTGTTAAGACAGGAAAAACTGGGCATTGCAAAATGAGAGAAACACCATATGAAGACGTTTTGAAGCTGAGGTGGATGAGTTTTATAAGCTGGGATCAACCTGCAGGATTTAAAGGATCCCAACATATCTCACATGTTCAGGCTGTCAGCTCCATCTCCTCTAATACCTTGTGTTCCATTCCAAGAGAAGCTTCCACCTAAGATAAGTAGTGGAAATGACAGATTACAAGACTCGGATCTTTAAATAGGATTTGGGAAATTGGACTTTCTCAAATGTTGCAAGCATGTGCATTCCTGAAATAAGCTGTGACAAAGCCAGACCACCTCAGTGCCATGCCAGCATCAGAATGACTGGAAATCAAACTTTGGGAGGGAAGCAGCAGAAAACCCTTAATGCTGCTTTTGAACTAACTTATATTTTTATGATAATCAGCTGAAACTTGCAGGTCAAAACATGAAGCAAGTAGTGATTTGCCTTTGACTCCGAGAATTTACCAAAGGGTTTACATTTGACACGCTGAACAACAGAGGACACAAATCATGTCACGGTAAATGTTTTGTAAGCACAGATCCCACAGTTATGGCTCACGAGTGGCTCATAAGTTCATTTAGGACTGGTAGTCACTTTGATTTGCTGTCTGCATGCAGTAAAGGCTCTGCTGCTAAACTGCTTAGTATAACAGACCAAACGCTAGTCAGAGCAGACAGAGTTTATTCTTATGGTGTGCAAAGAGATTTATCTGGAAAAAAGATTAAAGTGGGAAGACAATAAGGATCTCTAATGGTTTAGTAACTTGGCACCCTTTAATATCTTATTAGAATTTCTTTCCTTTTGTTAAACTTTAATATGTCAATATTCTCTGATGGCATCAGGAGATCACTTCAATTCAGCAATTTGTTTTTGGATTCAGTCTATGCATCAGTGACTTCTCTAACACAGTCTGCTCTCACGGACGGATGCGGCTGTACGTGAGCAACTAATGGTCAAACCTGTACGGGGTGCGGAGGTGTCCTCCATAGTCAGAGACCGCTCAGTGAACCCGTACAGAGAAAATGTTCAGGCTCATTTTGCTACTGGTATGCTGAGGGTAACAAGTCATGGTAAACATGTAAGGGTAAGTCGGAGGGAAATAGGTAAGAAACCCCGAAACCTGAGCACTGGTCAAAGAGCCGTTCAAGTGACAGGTGCACACTCCTTCCACGTCCATTTCTGACTGTTAGAAATGAGGAAATATGATGATCAGAGTGTAGTTTGTGTGGTCATCCTACAGTCACTTTGCTATCACGTGCACAGCACATGCAGCATTCTGTGCATTAAGTAATAATCCAGTACGACTGGAGTGCTGTGTAAACCACAGCATCACCCGCACATTATAAGAAGTGCTGTCATGCAATACATTTTTTAGTGTGATTAATTAATTGTTAGTAATTAGTTAATTAATCTAATTAATTGATTTTAATTGCATTGATTATAAACCCAATAATTTCTTTTAAAAGCTTAATTTTGAGGTTTTTTTTTTTAGTTTGTAACACGAATGGGGCAGTAAAAGATCAAAATAAAACTAAAGAGTGGCTTTGTTACATTCTGCTATTATAAACAACTTCTATCTTTACTCTGACGCCATCGGCTTAATTTTTCAATCCTGAACAAATAAAACAAAATAAAAAAATTATAAAACAAAAATTTATTAGTTCACAACTAAGCAGAGCTAGAAGTCCACAAATGTAAATCAGGGTCAGACAGGCAGAGGTCATACACAAGCATGAGATCATCTGAGAAGAGAGGGTAGAGTAGTCAGAGTCCAGGTGAGGGTCAGGGCAGGCGGCAGGCAATCAGAGACAAAGCAGGGTCAGAAACAGAGGATCAGGTCCAGGTAGAAACGCTCAGTAATGCAGACAGAGAGGTACAAACAATACTTCACACTGAGGGACAGTGTGGAGCCAGACTATACATTGAGGAGGTGATGAGATGATGGGAAAAAACTGAAGATGATGAGTCGTGGTGAAGGCAGGTAGTGAGATCAAAACTCAGGTGATCGCTCCCTCTGGTGGTTGGAGAGGGAAGCAGCAGGTTGATCCATGACAGAAACACTGTCAATAACAACAAACACTGCTCCAAATCAAATAAATTACAATGCAAATCAAATACAAATAAAAACAAATTCTGCTGCACATAAAAAAGTAAAATCTGACTTTTGTCACATGAGACAAAAGTCAGATTTTCATTTTCAGTGAATTATTAGGGATGGTTTTTGCTATTTGCAATGACGTTACAACGAGGAAAAAAGAAAAGGAGTAAGATTTGGAAAACAAACAAATGTGCAGTAAACTTCTGTGGTTCGGAGAACACCGTGGAGAAATGCGTTTGTAGTTTCCATGGTTCCCCCTCATGGGGGAAGGCTCTGCATACCGCCATGATGAGGGGTGGCTCTTAAAAAATAAAATAAAAAATATTACACCCCCATCCCTTTAAATGTCCCTACAATTAGAGGCGCATGGAGAGGCTGGAGGGGTAGGGAAGAATTTGGAATCAGCCTCAGTGTTCAGTATCACTGTGTACTTTTTACTGTTATTAGGCCATGTAGCCCCAGGTCTGACGGTAAACTGGAGGATGCCGGTTTATTGTTAACTTGGACTGAGTGTTCAGAAAGACCTCTAACATGAGGAGAAGCGAGGTCTGTAGCTTTGGTGGTCTCCCTCCAGAGCAGTGTCTACTCCAGACAAACACACCTAACAGGTACTGAGAGCGGAAACACCTGACGGCTCAAATGTTGATGCAATTGAAGTCCAAAGCATCCTAATGATGCTGTTTCCCTTCCCTGATAATCCACTTCCATTTTGACCTTTTTATTTATGTTTTTTTTTTTTTTTTAAATTTGCAGCAGAATTTCTTTTTATTTGTAGTATTTGTTATTTTATTAACACATTTACTTTCTTTCTTTTTTTTGCAATGATGGTGTGTCTCTGCCACAGTATTTTAGATTAGCTGTTAAAATTCACCTTTTAACACAGAAATGTTACAACAACACCTAAATAACACATGCGTTTTGACCTTTGACCTTGACCGTTGGCTCAATCAATGTAACTCAGTTGATTCTTGGGGGGCAACAGGTCGTGGTGGATTGCCCTCCACCCCCCTCATCATTTAAATCTATTGTCCATTCACACCGAGCATGACTCGGAGTCTATGTTTTAACAAACTTTTTTTAAAGTGTGTTAATAAACCTGACGCTCCCGTTGTGTGTGGGCGGAGCTACCGTCAAAGGTTCTTCTCCATCTCATGATGAAAGACAGACAATGTTGAGAGATCCGAAGAGCTCTGTAAAGGCGTGGATGATCACGTCTCAATGTTTGGGTTCAGGAGGTCATTCAGACTCTTCCGGTATCAACACATTCTCATCCCCAACTCCCACATTTTGATGTTTGGTTACGGATCCCTCTGTGTCACGATGTGACCTTTTGGGTGTCTCCAATTCATTGTTTTTGTTAGTCTGACTGTTCATAAAATCAAGGGTCCAGAACCCTCGAGACGCCGTACCGGACACAGACTGGTCCTTGTCCGGTGATGGTGTACCAGTACTGGAGAGGATAACAGACCCGAACCAGTCCCAGACGTGGTACCAGGCCCGGATGTAAACCGGTACCGGGTAAGGATTAGGGTATCAATACGGGGTTAGGGTACCGGTTTGCTGTGCATTACGGTAATGGACCGGTTCCGATTAGCGGCCCAAAAGTTGGGGACCTGTGATTTAAAGTGTATCATAAAAGGAGGAGTTGGGTTCACCCAAAACGTCAATTTTTGACACGGAGGGAGGCTTAACCAAAGAATTTTGTCCGCCATATTTGACCCTTCTTCTTGGGGCGCCGTGAGCTGCAGACAGGGCAGCGTTCAGGAACCATGTGGTCCATTTAACCCAAACTGAGACTGAATCCAGACCTTAACCTTAAATTCAGCACTGGCCATAAGTATTTAGAATATTATGTGCGAACAGTAACTTTCTATTTTTACATATAGGGATATTTTAGTTCAGAGAAGTCATTCATGATTTGCTTTTTAAATAGGCCTGAATGAGCAAATGTTTTGATGAGGTATTTACTGTATGTGTGTTCTGAAGTACTTTGTATATAATGTAATACCTTTATATGGTTTGAAACTTTTATCTTGTTATTTTGTCTTTTTTCCCCTTTTTACCTAATTTTTAAAATGCTCAGAACTGTGACTCTTAAACCATGACACAATCTGAATCATGATTTGTGTCTTCCATTGCTACTGACACTGATGTGAAGAAAAAGCAGCTTAATGCAAAGTGTTGCATTTTGGCACAATGTCTCTTTCCACTGCTTCAGCATCCACCGGAATGATGTTAATTGGGTAAACAGCAGAAGAGTTACAGAAGTGGTGTGAAAGGGTTAAAAACAGAACCTGCAGGCTGAGCTCTTCTCTTCTTCATCCCTTTGAACAGAAAACCTGTTGGCTGAAACTGCAGAAGGGAAAATGCTCCCTTGACAAGTGAGCAAACTTAATTTGAACATTATTTCTGGATGGAGTTGTGATGTGACTTGGTCATTTTGCGCAGAGGTCAGAGAAACAATTAAGAAACTTTAATGGGAATGATTGGGGAGTGTGAAGTGGGAGGGTTGCTGTAATGAAGGAACATGATGATTGAGTGAGCCTGCTGATGCAGAGCTATGAAGTCGACCCACCACCTTTTTGGCTTTATCTCTACTATATATATGTGGGTTTTATGCTCAATTACTCTTGAAGAAAGTTTAACCTCTGAGTCCCGCTGCAGCAATCAGGATATCACGTTCAGGATAAAATATACGAGCCCTATTATCTCTTAGTCCAAAACGGACCTTTTTCCATGAACTCTCACCACACACCCTCCACAGTGATCCTGAACAGAAGTGTGTGTTTACAGGAAGGTATATTCACATGGTCACACGCACAGCTGATTGCATTTAGGATTGTGCATGATGTAGCTGCAATGCTTCACAAGATCCTCTAGTTATCGTGTTATCTCACAGGAAACAAATGTGAACGAGGTAGGAGCTCGTTGATCTGCAGCAGAGCGGCCCAATCCTCCCTCTGAAGATTTAGTACCCTGCTTGATTTCCAAATATCTGGGCAGCTGAGTACATGTACTGTGTTCAAGTCTGATACAGGTGATTACCAGGAGGAAGAAGTTATAAACGACAGAGATCTGCTTCATGGGAACTTAAACAAATGTTTGGAAATGAATAAAATGATCTGTGTTTATACAAATATTCTGAAATGATGCAACAAAAGTTCAAATATTTGTGGCACCTTTTTTCCATAGCAGTCATTCCTCAATCTTATGCTAAGGAACCACTCACAACACAGCAGGTGGCCTGAGCCGGAGTCCAAAGTATGGCTGTTTTGGTAGCAGCTGTTGTTCTGGTGCCGTCCCTGCAGGGCACCGGTTCGCCATGCAGAGGCGAGCCTGAACGTGAGAAGGAGAAAGTGGCATTGTGGGTACCAGCTGGGATCATGTGGTCAGTGGGAGGAGTAAACATGACTCCCTACTGCATCAGCATGCATGTTGACTGTGCCTGCAGGGAGTAATAAGAGTCTGTGGGTGGACGGGGAGTGATTAACCCCCCATGGTGCAAGGGGTTGTGATAATCATTTAATCCAAAAATATTAAGCACTCTCATCATCTTAAAAAAACATAATAAATATTAATTTAGAGTGTCTCCAATTATGGTGAGATTTTGTCAGATAGAAATGAAGGAGAGTTGCTGCAGACAGGAAGCTGTGCAAAGGTCTCTGCAGGACCATGAGGTGGAAGCAGCATGGATCAGTCTGCCTCAGCCTCATCTCATGCAGAGTGAAAGATCACAGGTAATTAAAATATGTAAATGAGCATAAAGACTCACCTAATATTGTAAAAATGATGCTACAAATCCAGCAAACACCAGAGCTTGATGTGTCGAAAGTTACAGCAAGTCGAGCTGACATTGATCCAAGAAATGAAAAAAGGAAGTACAACAAAAAGGAGACATGTTATCATGGACAGTCTTCAGTTTTTTTAGGAATTGATTTTCAATTCATGACAGAAACAATTAAAAGGAACTAACACCAACGTTTGAAACACAAATTCCACAACCTACATGTCTTAAAAAGCCATTTTTCCTGTTGATCTGAAGCCTTCTTTTCCAAAAATCCCTCTGTGTGGGTGTGGCTTTTGGTTCTGAGCTGTGTAACCCCGCCCCTTATCCCACCAGACATGCTAGCGTGACACACTCTAAACTAAACTGAAACCTTTCCATTCATGCTGCATTGCAGCAGCAGCAGCTCTATCTGGGGTTCAGAACTGATTTCATGCTGATTGTTGAATTCACTTCAACAAGAAATCTCATGAAATGAAATGAAGAATACAGAGAGGGTCTAATCACACGTCAGTTTGTAAATATGTGCAGTGGTGATGTTTCTAGGAACCATTCAGGAGAACGTTCTGGTGTCTGGTTAAACCACCTGCTGGATCCTGAGTGGAGCTGCTTCTTTATAGCTGCTCGGCGGTTCCCGTCGCCGCTGCCCCCAGCTGCCCCCGGCTGCCCCAGCTGCCCAGCTGCCCCAGCTGCCCGGCTGCCCCCAGCTGCCCGCTGCAGCTCACCGTTCCTCCACGGGTGGACCGTACAATACAACCCGCGGCTTCACTGCATGACGGGGAGCCGACATAATTTTCAATCACAAAATAATAAAGCTAACATCAGTATGGTCTTTCACTGAATTCCAATCTTTACAGCACAGAAATGGAACGTTAGATTATCTTCTCCCTCCTCTACAGCTGCATCCGGGTTAGCTAGCTACTGTAATGTATGAAAGTTTCAGGAATCCAGAATTGGCCAGCATTTGATTGACTGCAACTTAAAAGGAGAAATACTCTGAAATGCAAACACGAAATGTTTTTTATTATAGTTTTTTCTCTTTCAGAGTAAAAATGCCACACATACATGTTAAAAACTGAAAAAACATGATTTTCATTGGAGGGAGACTTTAACTGAGCTATGTCTGCAAGAAAGTACAAAGAAAAAGGATCAAAAATATTAATAACAACCACAGTAATAATAAAAATAAAATAAATCTTAAAGTTTGTGCATCAGTGAACCACATGGAAACATAAACTTAGGGACTCAGTAACAGTGGAGGACAGGTGAGTCCTCAAACATCTACAAACATAAATGACCCTCCATCTGGGCACAATAATCAAAAGCCTCATGCTGTCATTTTAGGCCACAAACAGATGTCCAGTCACAACATTACTGAGGATAGACAAACAACCATAAATCTTTGTAAATAACATAGAGAGCACACAGAGAATAGCTTGTCTTGAATAAATCATTAGTGAATACCTGATCCGAGTAGCTATACTCGGCACATTGAGTAAGAGCCTTGCTACTAGACATGACAAAGTCAGGGAATCCATAATGAGCTGTCTTCTCTGCCACCTCCAACCATTAGTTTGCTCCTCCTGGCAATAAACATGATGTCAAATTTAATTTCAGATTGAGGAAAAACCTTTAGCAAATGCTGAGGACAAGCAGAAGACGGAATAAACACCAACACGTCATCAGTATAGAATTCATGATCAATGATCCTGGTTTCAACCACACTGCTCCTCTGATGTGCATTCAGTTTTTCAGAAAGATACAAGTTAAACAGGACCCCGCCCCCCCCTTAACCCTGTTGCTCTCATGAAAAGTCTCAAGCTTTGTGTCCACTCCACCACCATTGACTGTTGAGGATAGCAATTGGTTACCTTGGTTAGCCTTTTGGGCACGGGCGGGGTACGGCCCTGGGCCGACTGTCACAGGCCCACGACCACACACACAACTACACATTCACACTTAGGGACACTTTAGAGTCATCAAGTTCAGCTATGTAACATTTTTGTACTGTGGAAGGAAGCCGGAATCCTCAGAGAAAACCACAGAAAGAGTCTAATTCAGGAGTTAATTCTGCTAATGTCTCTCACTTTAAAATGTGTGTTTTTGAAATTTTTTTTTGTAAAGATATTTAAAACCTTTTTTAAACACTTTCTAATAAAGTCTTATCTAGTTATAAGACATTAGCAAGCTTCAGTCATCTGTTTACAAGCCTTTATTGGACATTTATAAACATTTGTAGATGCATTAAACATTTAACATATGTGTCAAAAAACTCAAAGTCTTACAGATGTCTTAAGCATCTTAATAAATTGCTTATAAGCAAATAATTAATAAAATAACTGTATTTCCATCCAAATAGTTTATTAATTGATCTGCGGCCCCCTAATCTGAAGAAGCGGTCCCCAACCACCCTGCCCCGGACCGGTGCCAGTCTGTGGATCAATTGCCCCAGGGCCAGGGAATAACAAGTAAATTACACCAGTTTTTTGGGTTTTTTAATCCAGAAATCTTTTATTTTAAAAATCGCCGAGATTCTCTCAATTGGCTTCAGCGCTAAAAGCCGTCCAGCAGCACGAAACGCGAGAAAAGTTGTATGTGGAACCTGTCCTTGCAAATGGATGCATCTGCTCTGGATGATAATTATCCTCAACCACTATCTTCTTCAGCAGATCAGGATTTTTTTTCCTGTCTGCTTCTGAGTCAGCTGATGCCATTTCTCCATGCAGGGGCATGGGGGGTAACTTGCCAGCATGCTATTCAGCACTGCAGCACCTCCTTCAGGTGCAAAAGTTTCATACAAACATCTCGAATTGGAGTTTTCGTGACAAAACGGAAAAGTCGTGTGAGTTCTGCAAATACATGCAACAACAAATACTGAAACACAAATAGCGGGGTAACACTACATGGTATGCTAATGAATATCTTTATAAGCATTTTAAATGAGAGACATTTGTAAAATGTGTCTTTATAATGAGCTGCTTGACATGCATAATGCATCAAGACCTCTAAATGATGATAAATCTCTCAAGAAGACTTCTAAACAAATGACTAATGATTGTTCATGATAATAGAGGAATCATGTTATAAAGCATCACCGTGTGTTTTGAAATTGATCCAGTCAAATGTCTTTGAATCACCAATTCAATAAAGAAAGGAGGTTCCTTGGACACACCTGAGGCAGGTAATCAGACATGAGTATGGCTTGGATATCTTCTAATCCTGCAGACACAGCGGCCCTCGAGGCCTGGATTAGAACATTTGTTACCAGATGTTCAACATGCTGAACTTGAGGTTAGCATTCTCAAACAATTCTAGAAACCAAGCTGATCTGAAACAGAGAGAAACAAAGTTGTCCTCAAAACAACTCAAAGGATTCTTAAGATAAAATGACCATCAAAATGATTTCACCTGTGAGCACCGCCTACCTGCTGGGACAGTCCACTTAAAATAAAGGTTGGTCAAAAGGCTTTGGACTCCATGGCTGCTGCCAAGCAAATATTTCAGAAAAGTTTTTTTTAGCATCTGAAGGAAATAATGACATAATTCTGAATAACATAGAAAGCCAACAACCTCCAGGATACGTAATGGATGAAGTGATTCTAACCTGTAAAGAAAAACCTGCTGGAGATTTGTGATCCATACAGGATCATAAAGGTCTGCACATCCTCTCCTTGCAAACTGATAGTTGTTGAGCTTTTTCAGACTGGACCAAAGTGGTAATGCAATCAATGGACTCTATTGATTAAGCTGGGAAAGATCATAGTTATTTATTTATCGAAGTGATGCTGCAAAAATGGAACCTAAAAATGTCTCCTCACTAGTTTCTACATTCAGACTCTGAGCCTGTCAACTGTTTGTCTGACGTTTCAACCTTTAGTCACAAAAGGTGATTTGACGAGTTGCTTCAGAGAATCACACTAGATGTAATAAAATTTAAAGACAGAGTAAAAGGTATTTATCTAAAACACATGTCAAAGCCGAGGATTCGGCCCTCCGGGTAATTCCAGATCATTTCATTTTATTATTTTATATGGCCCGATGTTATCTTGTACTCTTTTCTAACTTGTAAAATTTTGACAAAATACATTTTTATGGAGAGTCAAATATTGAAAATTATTTAATCCTTTAATGCTTGAGGCGTTGTCGGTGAGGCTTAAACACAAAATCTTTAACCTACTATAACTTTTCAACAGCTCGTGCTGCTTTATCTTTCAGAATCTTCTGGAATGATCGGCTGAAACGTTACAGGAAATAAAAGAACATAAACACTGGACCTCTACTGTTAAAGGGTTAAGGTTTCAATTGGATTTATTCTGAATTTTCATTCCTATCTTTTTTTATTCACAGTAAAGGTAAATATTTACATTGTTAAAGTTTTAAAAATGTCGTTTTGGTGTGTTCAATAAATGTTTGTCCTGTTCGGCCCGCGACCTAAGGTGTTGCATTTTGGCCCCTTGTGTGATTGACACAGAAAGCCTGACACAAAGACCAAACCTATGGCGTGTGGCACTTCTTTCAGATCCTTAACTGAGCTCTAACATCTCATCAGCCTTCACAAGGGAACAAATAGCATTGATGATCAATCAAACGGACTGTACTGCTTGATGGGGCGGCTGTGACGGCTGAGGCAAGAGCAGCTGTTGAAAACACAATCAAATTGAAGGGAAAACAGGAAAGAAAAGAATGATGGACACATGCAGAAACATTTTAAAATAAGGGAAGCTCATTTCAATTATTTCTATGAGCTGCATCTGTTCACCTAATGCTGTATTATTGTTTCCACCACCGTCACCCCCACCTAATCAGGCTATCTTCACATTCACTTCTCCAGTCTCCCATCCACCCACTCAGAGCCTGCTGCTAGAGCCTAATGCAAAAAATAAGAAAAAAGATTGTAGGTATTTATAGATTCTATTAAGCATTTTTGCATCACTAAAACATGAAATTCAATAGCAGGCTATTATCCTCTAAATCCTGCAACCTGTAATCTATTTTTCTAAAATTACAGCTTAAGGAGGACAAATGAGTTGAGTCTGTGGCTGTGGGGGACAGAGGGAGAGGATCAACATGGAAACACAGAGCTGGGAAAGTGGAGGCTGAACCAGGAGGAGAGCTCGCTTGGTAGACAGATCTTCCTCCATTATTGATGAACCTGGATGGCAGAGGTTTTTGGAGAGCCTGGTGTTGAACTGCGCCTGCTTGTCATGTAACATTAATTGACACCACTCCCATCGCAGCGCTCCAACCTGTCCACCGTGGACTCCCGTTTCAGTTTACCCCATGACTTATTTATAGCCCCACTTGACTGAACAGTCATTAGTTGGGCTCAGGCTGATCCTGCGGTCAGCTGCTGCCATGCCCTCAGAATGAAACGCCACCGTTGTGAGGAGACAGCTCAGGCTTGTGGAAGGAGGGGATTTTCAAATCAAAAAACTGCTTTCAGGAGTCATTTCTGTTCATTTAAATGTTAATACTTCAAATCTGCTGAGTCACTATGGGGATTGATTTAATAATTATTGTAAAATATTATTATAGTGTTCCGTTGTTTATAAAGAGGGTTACCTTCTATAAATAAACCCTGGTGGGGGAAATTTGTGAAGTCTTCATCTCTATTTTCTTACTGTGTTTATAGATGTTTTGAGACAGTGAAACTCCACCACACACTTTATTCTCTAGTTTAAACTTTTAGAGCTCAAATCTTCATAGAAAAATAGGTCAAATAAAAACTAAAGATCTGATTGTT
Organism: Oryzias javanicus; assembly: GCA_003999625.1. Classification (NCBI taxonomy): domain Eukaryota; kingdom Metazoa; phylum Chordata; class Actinopteri; order Beloniformes; family Adrianichthyidae; genus Oryzias; species Oryzias javanicus. Next base: position 1,975,171 of record CM012451.1, on the reverse strand, counting down.
ATGAAGATTCTGAAATGTTTTGGTGTTTTTTCTATTAAATGAATGAATTTATTTTGAGACCTGAACTTTAGAGATATACTGTTAGTTTGTAAATGTCTCTTTTTAATCTCAAGGTTGGTGCTCTAAAGCAGGATGACCTTCACAGACTGTTTTTGTGTCAGTTAAACTTTACTCTCAGGTTATGGATAAAAAAAAACGAAGCAGAGTTCAGCTGAGCTCAAGTGTGTGAGGAATGAGTGAGTACAGGACTACAGGTCAAAGGATCCCAAACCTTTAAAAGACAATTCAAATTCAAAGAAAAACATAGAAAATGATAGAAATTATTAATTAAATGAGTTCCTTTTAATTTTCCTCACTGCAGTGACGTCACCCAGAATCTCCCTTTTAGCTCGACAAAAAAGAGTAAATGTAAGTAAATCCAAAATGACGGTTTGCAGAATCAAGTGTTGGAATGGTTCTCCCTCAAAGACTTGAACAATGACTTGAACAATTCTCCTGAGCCGGTGTTATTAAAGTGGAAGCTGTTTCCATGCAGCGTTCTCGTGGTAGAGGCGTGAAAAGAGGCGGGAACTCACAATAAGATCACTCCAGATTGGAGACAGTAACTTCCTATAGATTCTATGACTGAGCTGTGACTCACAGAGACTCAGACCAATCGCTGTTGATGGGTTGCAGTTGTTGCTATATGTTGGTAGACGTATCAGGAGGTGACGGTGAAGGTGCTCTGACATCTTTAAGTCGGGTTTTGTTGGTCACTCCTCACAGTCATTTTAGGAGGAGATCAACCGTTTCAAGCACTGGCTTCCAAACTCAGGACCACACTTCTGTCCCTACATTCCACTGACTCGACCTTTCATACAAACTGTCCAGCGGTGGAGGACTTTAAGTAATTTTTTAGCTCCATTGGTGAGTCTTTCTGGGAAACATGTAAATAAACTTGATTTACTTCCTGTCAGTGGGGATAACCGTCCACTAGGATGACTTTACTGTTCCTGTTCATGAGAGCTCAGGATGTCACTGCAGTCCACAGACTTTTATCTAATAATTAGAGTCAGGAATATATTAATCTATGTTAAATGTGTTTATTCCTTCAACAAAATGACTCCAGAGGGTTTGGCTGACATCAAGACAGAATTCATCAGGAATGTTGACAGAGAAGGCCCATACTTTTGCTATCTTAATTGATTTTTAGTGAGGGAAGCTGACACAGCAGCATCACATATTCTAAAGCAGGAAGCAGATTCCTCAAGCAGAACCGCTTCTGCTGAACAAAGCAATTAATTATTCATGGTCTTCAGATGAGCAGAGAAATTTAATTTATTGTTATCATTAGAAAAACACGCTGTTTGGGTCTAAGATCTGAGCAGGACGTGCAGCTGTGGCAGCAAACGTCTACTGATGTGTTTGAGAAGCACTCACTGAGGATTTCCAACGTTCTGTCCTCAGCTTCAAACAGTTTTCAGACAAACAGTCGTTGATTTAGCTCTAATTGTTGTGCGGAGGACGATAAAGACATTTTCTGTGATGATTTGGTTCTTCCAATCCAAAGAAGAAAAGGATGAGAACTTTTTAGAATGTGAGAAGAAGAGTGTTTATTTTCTAAAATGGGCTTACAGTAACATGTCAATAACTCAAATGAGTCAAAGTCAACAGAGACTGTTGGGCTGGGTTGATAAAACAGATTAAACGTTTCATGGAATTTCCCGTATGACGGCTAACGCTAACACTCGGTTGACCTAAACTTACATTGCTGACTAAATAAGGATCTTTAGAAACTCACAGGTATGAATTTTTGAAACTCTTTTAAAGAAATATTCTTTAAAGCAACTGTTTGCGGTCTAAAGCAGCGTTTTTCTTATTCTTCTTGAAAAACATGTACTGCTACAGCGCTATCGCCACCTAGTGGCCAAACGGAAACTCCCTCCATGAGAAGCGGAACAATGTTTCCAATGTTAATGATCTGAACATTTTAGTTAGAACTTCTCCTTTAGAGAATCCATGAAACACTGGATAATATTAACAATCTCAGTATTTCACTGATATATTTTACAGTATGTGAACTGGATCAGAATATTATAAATGTATTCAAAAAAAGATAGTAAATTATTTATTTATTTCCAAACAAATGTGTATAAATGTGTAAACTCTAAATTAAATCAAACTGAGAGTATTTAAAGAACTGGAAAAAATTTTAATCAAATTGATCCAGGCTGTTGTGAATCAAATTGAATTGTTTCTGGTAAGTATAATCAATACCAGCCCTGTTTACGTTGGTTAACACACCATAGAAATTGGTATAAGATTGAATGTAGTTACAGAAAAATGTATACACCTACTAACCTACTAATGAGCTATAGGCCAAGAGATTGTAGATTTATTCTTTCACTTACATAAAACCTTTTTTAAGAAAATATGAAAACTTTATTTTTTTCCCCTGAAGTAAAACAGAAACACTGACCTTATGTGTTAAAGTGTCCATAAACCTATTTTTCAATCTAATTTGTTCAGAGAAGGACCATATGCATCGGAAATGTAAATTCTGAAGTGTCAACAAAGGCTACATAATGAGGACACAGCCTAATCAACTGAATAACTTTGATTTGCAAATGTTTACTCCTCTGCAGCAATGAAGCAACATAACACCAGGGAAGTCAATTGAGGATCCCATTGTTTTTGATTAGAACATCATTATTTTTTATTCCCCTGCCTCTGTCCGATCTTCGGGCTGATTAGCAAGCGGGTGGAGGATAGGTGATGCCAATAGCAGTAAACTCAATAGCTCTTTTATAGGCAGCGCTGCTTTATGGTGCTTGCACTAATTGCCGGTGTGATTAGTGAGGTGTCCATGGCCTCTTTTGCTATGCAGGCTGTCCTGTGAGCTGAGCTCTTGCAGACCCGAGCTCAGGGGAAATGTGGGCGTGTGGCTGATCATTGCAAGAAAGACACAGGGGCATAATCGGCTTTGACTTTTTCTGCCTGTCAGCCTTTCGCCGTGTGCTGCAATAAAGCTGAACTAGCTCAAAAGCAATCTTTGTTTTGTTTTGATGGCTCTTTTTTTAAATCTTAGAAAAATGTATTTTCATTTGTGACTCCATGAGCTTTGTTAAAGTCTTAAGACAGATGTTCTCAAACATAAAGTCCTATTTGTGTCACCCGTGTAGCTATACAAATACAACAGTCACTAATAAACCACTGCTTTCCTTGTCTTTTGTTTGAATAATCTGCATCTCTATATATTGCTGTTGCTATTTTGGAATCATGTTTCTCCAGAAGTGACGTTCAAAGAATTTACCCTTTAACATGTGAGCTGCTGCCAGTCACGCTTAACACAAAATCTTTAACATACTGAAACTTTTCTACCGTTGACAAGATCATTCTAGTAGATTCTGAAGGAGGAACCGATTTCCTCCTTCAGAATCTACTGGAATTATCTTGTTAATGGTAGAAAAGTTTGGAATTATCTTGTTAACGGTAGAAAAGTTTCAGTAGATCAAAGAACGTCAACACTGGAGCTCTGGTGTTTACAGGGTTAAGTTGTGTCTGAATACCTACTTGCTTAAGTTTTTGCTCTGTTGGCAAACTCTTTTTCTCGGTTAGTCTCAACAGGTTTGTCATGAAAATCCCTTTAAGATTTAGCTGTATTTTGTTGCTTTTTTATGTATTATTGAAAACCTGAACTGATCAAAGCTTCCAGAAAATTCATGTTGTTGTTAAAGCTCAAGATAAGCAACAATCTAAAGAGCTGTGCACATTTCATCAGACGTTTTAACAACCTGAACCCCAGAGACAGAAGCCTTTTGAAAAACAAGCTCTGGTTGTGGAACGGTGCTTTCTCCATGATGTGTGGCCTTTTAGCTCATGTTTGTACAAACCTTTTATTCATGATAATCTTAAGCCTCGTTTTGACTGAGCGGTCCGGTCCAGTACAGTAAGGAGTGGTTCTGGATGGTCCAGTTGATTTGGGTGCGCTCCTTTAAGCCGCTTTGTTTTCAGGTTGATGCGTGGTGTGGATCGCTAGCGCGGCGTTGCGTCATTGTAGTACAACGACTAGAAAAGCAGCAACAGTGGAGTTCATCCAGCAGCTCGTCTTTACCTTTTGTATATTCTGTATAACAGGAATTTGATGTTGTTTGAAAGGAGAATGTGAGAACCTGAATGCTTACTGACGTTAGCTTAAATGAGCGCTATATTAGCACTTTCTAATGTCGCTAACACTTTCTACCAATCGACAGGTGGCTACAGCGGCTCTGGCCCAACCGTTCTGTTCCACTTTTCAGTGAATACAACCGATGGAGGAGTCCCAATAGGAATGGGTCGGTACTGTTCAGTGGATCCATTTAACAATGGAAATGCTCTAAATACCAGACCAAACAGCTCAGAGGAAACGAGGCTTCACTCTGTCCATTTTTCACCACAGCAGGTCCATCTTTGGTCCATCTCTGCCAATTCCTGTACAATTGAAATGTTCATGGGAGGTTTTCCAAAGTTGTTCACGCTGTATTTGTGTGCTTATTGGCTCAGAAGTGAGTTCTTTCAAATATGGAGATCCTAAGTTTAATCAACTTTTAGATTTATTATTCTTTCTTTCAATACCAAAGTCACTTAATTGAATTATTTAGAGACACAATTTCAATCCATTTTTGTCAGAAAAATACATTTTGTGTGGAAGGTAAAGCAAATCTGTCACCAGAAGTATTTTGTGAAACATTTAAGAACTTATTGTTCAAATAAGATGCTTCAAATTGAATTTTAAATTATTAAACACAAACTTAGGTTTTTGTATATTAATCCTATAAAATTGTCTATGGATATTTATTAGACACAAACAAAATGAGTTTTGTTCATTTTTACAGACATAGAGAGCTTTCAACAAAATGATTCTTCAGGATACAGTGTAAAAGGGAAATAAATGTGAATGTAGATGGAAAACTGTAGCTTCAAAACCAGCCTGGGTTTTTGGTTGTCTTAGCTGCGATTGGCCTGCAGCTCCATCCATCCATTCATCAATCAAACTGAGAGCCAGAACCTTCAGAGACAAGATGACTGGCAGCAGAGAAAGGGCAGATGTTTTGCAAGGACTGATCTGAGTCAAGTCCATGAAGACTGTCATTACACGGCAAACAGAGAAACATGTCACTGATCAGAGCCTCATTAAGTCAAGGACACAGGCTCGCAGCAACACAAAGCTGCCATTCTGGACTGTGGCACTGATGGTTTGCCAGGTTCTGGCAGTGAGAGTCTCAGGCAGATAACCTCTCCTTCTAATTATCCTCCTCTTTGCTCCTGCTCTCCCAGCTCCTTCTTAAAGCTCCAGAACAAAAGCAGCAGCGTGCATTTGAAATATTGCTCTCCATGTATGCCTACAGGGAAAAACTGCTAGGTGCACGAGGTCTGTGGATTCGTCTCACACACATTTCAAGCTCTTTTGAGGTAAATAAATAAAGCTGCATCTACCTGAGGGTATGAGGATGGTAGGAGCCGAGTAAAGTGGAAAACAATAAAACAGAGGACTTTGAGCAAATTGCTTACATAGAGAATCTCATCTGTGCAGGATCCTTTCTCCTTTAGCTAAATCTCTGGGGTGGTTTTCTTTAAACAATGAGCCAAACCATGTGATGCTGGAAATTTGTGCTTATCAAAATCCACTTTAGCCCTGTTTGGGGCTTTTTTCTTAGAATTTCTCTTCCACCTCTGCTTTGGTGTTATCACTTCTCTGGTTCATGAAGCCCAGACTGCCACATCATGAATGGAAGCAGCGCGTCTGCATTTGTTTTGATTGACTGAAGCCAGAAATGGGCTCAGAGTTGTGAGAGCAGCAACAATGAAGGCGGTGGCAGGGCGATTAACAGAGCTCAGAATATTGGAAGTCTAATTTAATGCTTTTCTCCAACTGTGCAGGCAGCAGTTGTCAGGATGGAAGAGATCGATGGAATTTAAACTGTGACGTAAACTGCTTTAGACTCCTATTTAACAGAAAATTAAATGCACTTTTCCTCCTCTAGAGGGTTCTGTGTTTATTTCAGCTTCATGTTTACCGATTGTGTACCTCATCCATCTTCTTACACACCTACTTCTGTCATTGCAGACTATTGAAATTCCATTTGTTCAAATGTTGTCTGAAAATCCTGTCTCTTGTAAACACGGCAAAAAACTTTTATCCTTACAAAAAATGCAAACAAGATTTATCTAATCCTCAATCTGAGATGTCCCTTTAAAATTCTAAAACGTCTCATCTTACAAAACTAACGTTTTGAAAAATCAAACTAAAATCCACGCAGAGATAAAACTCCTATTCTTTTTCTGGAATGATTCAAGAAAATTCAATAAAATGAGAATATATGAAGCAAAAAAATTCAAATTATATAGTGCAGAAGTATAGAATGAATACAGACATACTGGGTGATGGGAACACTCGTGGAATACATTCAACGTCAAAGACGCTTAAAAAACATTTTCAGAATCACGTGAAGCGCCACCTGTTTTCTGTTTCTAAAGGTGAATTCACACAGAACGCGATTCGCGGGTTGGAGGAGGGTTTCAATGTTAAGTCAATGGTACAGGCGGGAATCGAGGCGATCAGAAATCCCTCTGGCAGCAGCGTGATTTAGGCCTCGAGACGTGAATTGAGCGACGGAGGCAAAATTCAAGTATTTGAAATTTGACAGGTCACCCATCGCATCGACCAATCAGGAACTCAGCTTGACATTTTCAGTAGATAAAGTTGATTAATCAATTTGAAACCATTGAAGCTTAACAGATCAACAGTTGATTCATTCAAATATAAATCCATTTAGCACATAAAGATAAAGTCTGCTAGCTTGATGCCAATATTAAATGGAATTTCCCATTGGACGGCTAATGCTAACGTTCGTTCGACCTAAACATACATTGCTGACTAAGTTAGAATCTTAATTTACTCACAGGTATGAATTTTCAAAACTCTTTTAGGGAAATATGTTTTAAAGTAACCATTTGTGGTCTAGAACAGTGTTTCCTCCCCAGGACAGGAACAACAGACAGATCCCTAACCCACGGCGGCGGCTCTCTGGCTGCAGTCATCCAGCCTCCTTTAGTCCAGCGGAGCTCGCTACAGACACCAGAAGACATTTTTCTTATTTTCTGTTTATATTGAGTCACTCTCGAGTTAATGCAGGACACTCTCCCTGGAGTGAGATAGCCAGCGGTGACGGGAAATATTTGATTTGAAAAATCTTAAAAACCAGACATACAGACGTGATTACTGATGTTTTTATAGAACTATTCACAATAGATAAACCTGATCTCTCAACATAACCCTCTCAACTTCTGTACATTGTAACATATACACAGATACTGCTCCATGACAGGCTTAGAACATTTGCTGCTAGCTCCTCCCACACACAGCTGTGGTGTTAGACTCAGGAATTTGTAAAGCGAATTCTGTTTGGTCTGAATGCAGCTTTAAACTCTTGAAGAAACCACGGGCCTGCTTTGAAGAGGGACTTTGACGAGCTATGCAGCTGGAAAATAATGCTCTGTTATTCTGTTTTACTGCCCTGCGTAAAGACAAAAGGTTTACCAAGATGAAATGGAAAACAAAAGTTTGTTTTCTAGAAGTTATTTTACATGATTTTGCATTTGTAGCTCAGGAATTTCCAGTTCTTTTCAATTATTAAATTTGATACAAAAACATTTGAATCCAAAATTGGTACTTTTGCTAATTGAACTTATTTTTAACAAAGGTTGCAATCCCGGTTTTGCAGTGGGTCTGCAGCAATTCACCTTCAAGATTCGGTTCTATGCTCTATCTGTGTGTTGTGGCATTCCATTTTTAACAAAACTCCTTCAACATGATTTAGAGGTCTGTTCTGCACAAAGATCCCTCCATTGTGTAGCCACAGCCCTCTGCTGCAAGTCCAGACTGTCGTTTGCATTAACCATAAGAAGCCTGTGTGAAGACAGAGCAGACCGGCAGTGTTTCCCTGTCCTGCCTGCTTATAGGTACTAACAGCTATCTGTGCCTTTGGCAGGCAGTGGGAACTGACAAGCTATTGTGTCAGGTCCAGTTTAGCAGTTGAAGGCAGAGCGTGTCAGAATCACAGCCCCCTCTCTCCCCGGGCTGTCTTGCTCCCAAGGTGAGTCATGCCTCGTCACCACTCCTGTGGAGAAATAACCCCTAACACGGCGCGGGTAGATGGCCAGCAGTTAATAGCCCTGTCGTGATTTGTCAGGGAAAATGCTCATCTGCTGAAGAGAGCAATCACTTACAGCAAGGTTAGTGTTGGAGGAGTGGGGGCTGCATGCTCAAATGTAAATCTCAGTGCAGCTGAACCATAGCACCATAAAAATCTGAAAAGGATGTTGTTTTGTTCAGGTTTTTCTCTCATAAAGTGGGATTATATAAAGTTATTATGATCTATCAGTGTTTTCCTGTAATTTACTGCTGACACACTTTATGGAATCAGATACATTATGATGGGTGTCCCAGCTACCAGCTAAATGAACATGTCAAACATCAAATGAAACTGTATTCATATTTTTTCTAGTGACTGCTTTAAAAAAAAACATATAATGGAAGCATTGATCATTTCTGAGAATGTTTCCTGTAATATTTGATTATTTTTCAACCATATTGTAAAGTCTCTCTCTTCAAAATGAATGAAGATGAGATGGATGGAGCTGGACATGTCAGCTGTATCTGTCCTCCCAGCATGTGGAACATTCAGAAAGTACAATCTGCTGCTGTTTTCATGCATTTGGTGCAGTTTAGGCTTGGAAGACTTCAGGAAAGTTTAGCCAGCGCTGCTTGAGTTTAGAGGTTGGGGTGACAGGAAAAGAAGAGAGAATGATGGTGATACTCTGGCAGCAAGCATGTAAAGGTTGAGAACAGATTTTTTTGAAAGCAGAAGCAGACCATCATACATGGATGAGTCACCTGAGGGGAAGCTGGACTCTCCCCCTGTTGAAAGAGAAGTGCCTGTTACAGCTGTGGTCAGATTCCTGGTTTTCTGAGGAGATTGATGCTTTTGTGGCAGAGTGGGACCTCGCTGTGTTTTGTGGATCTCTGTGTGCTTTTCTGTGGGTATTGTATTCAGGTGCGGGTTACTGAGTGGGGAAGGCAGTGGGTTGGAGCAAAGCTGTTCTGTTTGAGCTTCAGCGCCACACTTTGTGCAGCTTTGCTGTCTTTCCTCTGACAGTGACAGACTACTCTTCTCAACTTATATTTTGTCTTTTGCTTATGTTTAGTGATAATGATGGAGAAACCAAAGCTTTCTGAACCTACATGTATCATTGGTGTTGCTTTATTGTTGATAAGCAAAAGTTCCACTCTGCACAATGCGGTCTGAGATGTCCCGTTCTCCTGCAACCTCCAAACCCAGATTCCTCCATCAGATTTCCAGATGATTCCTCCTCCAGAGAAGACGTCTCCACTGCTCTAGAGTCCAGTGGCGCCGTGTTTTACATCACTGCATCACTCCAGATTTATTTTTGGTCTTTAGCTTTACTAATACTTCACCTGTTTCATGTTACACTTCTTTTGTTTTAGGCTAAGGATTGTGTAGATGTTTTTGGCTTGTTTGTTTTGTGTTACCCCACTACCCCTGGACTAAAGAGGCCACGAGTCGATGATCTAAAGTTTATATCACATGAGTTAAGGAAGATTCGATACTAAACAAAAATACATCAGTTTTCCTTAATTATAGCTGTGATTAAAAGACAAACAAGAACCTCACATTTTAATCATCTGTACTGAAACCCTTTTTATGGAGCATTTTGTAATATTCTGAACTAAACTATCAGATTTTTTTTCTTAAGGAAAAGTCATAAAGAGGTGAATATGAACGTCATGAAAATTTGTTGACATTCACCAGAGAAATATGTCTCAAAGCGTCAAACCCAGAGCATCTCTGTGAGCTCAGCTGATAGCAGAAGTAATAAGCAGATTCAGCAACTGTCACGTTCAGCTCTGAGAGATTAGAAGAGTAAATATTAGGTGATTGTTAGGGTTATTGCAATTTTGTGTTCTGAGAACTCATAAAATTACTTTTGACTATTTTTAAATCAGTCGGAGTTGTCAATTGCACTGCAAACTTTATTTTGATTTTATTATTTTAGTGATGACTTCATAAAGCTTCTTCATGCAGTTTACATGTTGTTTTCTCATTTTATCTAACACAATGTGATGAGATGCTGTTTATGCAGTGACACTGACAAATAATGACCTTTGCTCATAAAAGTGTTATGTTTCAGACTTCAGTTGTGTAACTTTGTAAAGGAATCTTTAGGTTTACCGAACAGAAGTCCGAATTGAGCATGAATTTGAAGAACTTGCATCACAGAGACTAATTCCTGCATGCTTGCTTGTCTTCTCTCTAGAAAGAGTTCCTGGCAGCTACGAATGAGAAGGACATCTTTGCCCATCTGGGTCTCGAGTACATCGAGCCTTGGCAGAGAAACGCGTAGGCCTCCTCTCCTCTCTGGATGGATGACATCCTGGTGTGTGTACATCAGTGATCATCCCATCTGTTTGCTGTTCTGAGGCTCTCCAGTCATTCAGCTTTTGATTTCCTTGCTCTTTTGTGATGTTGTCACCAGCATTGATGCTGCTTATATTGTCCAGATTATGTGCTGATGTGTGATTTACAATTTATCTTTTTCCTTATTGTCTGAGAGTGAATAAAACATTTCTCCCTATCTCCATCTGTTTATGGTTCGTCCATCTTTGAGTGTTGCCATCATTAGAGCTCAACAAACAGAAAATCAGTCTGCACAGGCGTCATCAGAAGAGGCTGCAGGATCCAGAAGAGAGGGACCCAAATAGAAAGGAGCAGTGAGGGGTTGACCATTGAGGAAGGGAGTGCGGGGAAGAAAACAGGAAATGTTGAAAGAAGGCAAAGGAGCTTTTTTGTCAAGCAAAAATGTTGTAATCACCCTCCCCCTGGCAGGAAAGTGCTCAGTGTGAAGCTGAGCCAGGTCTCCAGGGAGTGAAGAGGCGGGTAATGAGCTTCAGATAGAGAAGCACTCTGTGTCACCATTTAGCCCCCATTTAAACCTCCTTCCATTGGAGATCATTTAACTGGCAGACCCCCATCCTGCGCCTCTCCTCATCGTTCCACAATGAATCCTCTTGGAATAGCCGTCTGAAATTGGACGTAATCAGCTACTCTGGGAAATCACAAAGAATTCAGATTGGAGGTAAATGAGTCCACTCTCCACTTGGAAGAATCTAGGCATTCATTGCAGCGCAGTCTTCCTTGCATCCATTATTGCATTGCCTTGATTTTGCTCATGTTTAATGTATGATGGTCATTTAATCAAGAATTTTGTCCTTATTTTTCTGCACATTGATCCACTAATGAGACAGCTCTTTAATTCTCAAGAGGAGGATTGAGTTGCTTCTCTGGTGTTGTGAAGAGCTGTCCAGCTGTCCACGTCCCAGCCGTCGGTCCCATGATGCTCAGCTCTCATTTTGTCCCGCAAGCATTCTATCGTGGGCAGAAAGATGAGGGCAAAGCTTGCTGGGGATTCTCCCTGTTTAAAGTTTTCTAGCGGTAGTGCACTTTGATGACTTGCCTCAGACCTCTCTCTTCTTACTTTTTGTTTCTGGTGCGTGGTTTGAAGGGATACTGAATGAGCTGTGGGAAAACGATTGGGAAGTGTACTTTCTAAGGCCCGATCCGAATGCTCCCCTTCTCCCTTCCCCTTTGTCCTCCCCCTTCGTTTATCCCTCCGTGCTTGCTCCAAACGGAGTGTGAGGAAAAAATAGTGTCTAATATTTCGGACGTGAGTTTCAATCAATGACATCATCAATATCGCCGGTACGCTAGCACTAGCTTGGAGCTTCCAGCGCTTGAATATACACAACAACAGCGGTTTTATAACTATAAAAATATCACACCACAACAAAAAGTCATTACTTACATTTAAATGTAAACATCTGTGGTACAGAGCGCACCAACGAGAAGAAAAGAGCTTCTCAGCGTGAGGCGGTTTACTCTCGCGATAGCGGACTTTGGACTTCTCTGTTTGGAGTGTGAAACTTAAAAAATAATCAGGACTTGGACTTCAACTGCCACTTCAAATCAAGGGGGAGGGTTAAGGGAAAGGGAGAAGGGGAGTATTCGGATCGGGCCTTAGACTTGCTTTCACAAAAAAAATCCAAAATAAGTACACTCTATGCTGCAAACTCTTTGAATTGGTAGCATGATTGTGTATGTTTATTTCCTCTTTGAAAGAAGGTGGTTGTTTGTTTTTGACACACTTGAAGCAGCAAGGTTTGAGCTGTGCTTGATCCGTGCTGCAGATTGATTGTTTGTCCGTGGACCTTTTTTTTTCTCTTGAGAACCTCGTGCTACTACCTCCAGAGATGTCATTGAAAATGGAACATACGACTGTTGTTCATGTGTAATTGTAAGGATAGTGTAAGTTGCGGGCTGCATGGTGGCACAGTGATTATTACTATGACCTAACCACAGAAAGGCCCTGGTTCAAATCCACACTTTTCATGTTCTTCCCGTACATCCACTCCGACCTCCTTCCACAGTCCAAAAACATAATTCATAGGTTGATTGGTGACTCTAAACTGTCCCTAGATGTGCATATGTGTGTGAGTGTGTGCCCTGCGAAAGATTGGCGAGCTGTCATTGGATAGGTGCGAGTACTGGCCTGTTACAGTGTGACAGAGAACACCATGGGCCCAAATGCAAGAAGGTCAGTTTTCACAATACACTTTAACCCTCGTGCTCTCTTATGAGATCCAGATGACCCTATTTTTAATGTAAACATGCCTAGGATAGTAGAAGGGTTAATAAACATGTGAGGCATGACAGGAAACCAACAGAACATCCACCAACGTTCAATTCAGCGGCACCAATGGCTCTGTGAGAGCTACCCAAACACCTGAAACACAATTAACTAAATAAAAACAACTGTACTTTAAAGAGCACAGCAGTCTGCAACACAACACTTCCTCTCCATGACATAAGCTCCCTCCTCCTCACAACCACCTCCCAGACAGAGACAAGGCTTTTCCAGATAATCCCTTTAGAACTGGGAGTTGAGGGACCAATCCAGAATGTGACAAGCTGGTACCTGATGGGGATCTGCAGGACTGTAGCTCTCCACCAGATACTGGAGCCTCTGCCCAGGAAGCCAGAAGCTGGCGGATGTTGTAGACCAGTCCTCCATACATTAGACAAGGAGGAGGCGGGCTTCTGAGGGGATCCTGAAGATATCTTTCTCTAATAGGTTCAGCTTGCAGACATGGAACACTGTGTGTACTCGCAAAGTGGAGAGAAGAGCCAAACGAACAGCAACTGAGTTTGTGACTCCATTGAAACCAACAGAGTCTAAGAGGTGGGGCTACAATTTCTTGGCACCACCCTTGAAGGGAAGGTTGACAGAGGATAGTCACACCCTGTCTCTCAAATGGTATACAGTATATGGCAGAGGTCTGACAACTAATACTAATACTACTAAACTTGCTTCTCAAGGCAGGGAGACCAGTGATGATTTCCATGGCAACGTGTGACCACGGCCAGAAAGGCATAGGCAGACTATGAAGCCATGCGTGGTCTCTGTGGCATCCGGACACTCAAACATACAGAGCAAAAGCACAAACATCAGAAGACACTCTGGGCCAACAGATATCCTGTGCCACTAGCAAGGCCGTCTTCAGTGCTCCTTGATGACAATCCAATTGAGGAGAATGTCCCCATTTGAGAACCTTGGGACACAAAATGAGAGGAACTAACAAGCAATGTGGATAACCAGCAGGAATCAAAGTACATCAGGAACAGAAGTCCTAACTTTACACTCCAAGGCTCATTGTGTGGTTGCAGCCCTTCACTGGATGGGATGATGGTGGAACCTGTGGAGCAACAGCGTCCTCCTGGTGGAGGTGTGACAGAACATAACAGGCAACAAAGGACACAGAGAACTTGAGAGTTTCCCTTTATTGTGTTTGTGAGAACATGTATGCACTCCTAATTTCATATCTGTTATGGCTAATCTTGTAATCAGGTTGTTGTGAAGGAATTGTTTAATATCAATTGGTTGTTTTATCGTTACCTTAAAAGCTGTTGGCATGTGGGGATTTAAGATGATTGGTAACCTGCAAACATTTGACTGTGTTTGAGCTTTGGAGGGAGTTTTATGTAGCATTGAAGGTAGAGATATTGTGAAGGTTCATTTTGATTGCTTTGATTTGGGCAGCACTGCGGTGCAGTGGTTAGCGCTCTTGCCACAATGGAAGAATGCCCGGTTAAAGTCCCAGCTGGAGGACCTGAAACAGGATCATCAATGGAGACCTTTCTGTGTGGAGTTTGCATCTTCTCCCCGTGCATGCGTGGATTTTCTCTGGGACTCTGACCTCCTCCCACCGTCCAAAAACATTTTTCATAGGTTAACCTCTAAATTCTCCCTGGGTGTGTGATTGTGACAATCTGTCCAGAGGGTATCTTGCCTTCACCCAGATGTTAGGTTACGCTCTGGTGACCCAAAAAGGGACCAAGTAGTTTTGAAAAGTGTATGGATGCTTTACTTTGGGAACACGCTGGTTTATTTTTTTTTCTTTTTTGTTTTCTTTATCTGCAGAGTTGAGTATTTTTATGTGAAATAAATCAAGTTTTAATGTGATTGTATGATAAAGAACATTGTGACTGTAATTCTTTCTGTCTTTGTATCCTGCAGCATTCAGCCTCACAACCCAAACTTTACTTCTGTTGACTCCAGTGCTAACCAGTTGGAGGAAGCGCCCTTGTTATCTAATGCGTTCACTTTAAGGGGGAAAATATTCTCTTTTTCTCTCTGCAGAGACTTCTCCAGAGTAAAATAACAGTAAAACTGACCCCAATAAATGTGCTTGTGTCATGCTTCCTTTCCAATTTGTTTCTCAAGTGCAAATGAGGGCCTCTTTTCTGCTTACATATTAAAAATTCACAAGGGTAAAGGAATTAAAAAGGATAAAAGAAAACAACTTTTGTGTTTTAAAAAGCCCAAATGTGTAACTGAAGAATGCTTACCGATAATAATCTTTGCTCATAAAGCTTGGCGCTCTGTTTCCATAAAACTTTTATGTTGCATTACAGATTAGTAACTGAGTGAGACTATTCTGTGATTTTAATATACTGCAGGTGCGCAAACGTGTGCATTTAAGCTTAAATAATTGATCAGAGAACCTAGTGGAGAAAATTTATTTGCTCGATTATGTCATGCACTCTGAATAATCAATCAAGTGCGTAAATAATGGAAATGTGTACAGAGTCTAACCAGCCCGGCCATGATGCAGGCTGGCTCAGGCACTTCTTTGTGTTGTGTTCATTTGCATGACAGCCGGCTTGTCTTTTAGTCCATATTTTATTCTGTAAAATATGAAGGTGATTGTCAAACACCCGAGCCCACAAGCCCTACGCCACAAAAGTAACAAAAAACCTTCAGCTTACAAAGGTCAGCTAAACACCCTCAAGCTAACATTAGCAGTGCAACAAAAATAGCAAACAATATTGGAGCTACCAAGTTGTACAGTTTAGATCCAGATTCCAGCTAAGACAAAGAAAACAAAGACATACAGACATACACTATTCGTCTACAAGTGGATGCATCAGAGTGGAGCCTGTGGTCCGATCATCACATTTTCTTTGGAACAATAAACATTTTTTAGCCTGGTTCTGATTCGGTTTGAATAAATACTTATAAATTACATTTTAATGAGTTTTCTTTACATATCTTTATAATAAAACTTCCACAAGAACATGTTAAAAACCAAAAAGATCATTTTGATTGAAGTTGGTCTTTAACATCCACATTTTTCAGATCTACCCTTTACTTGAGCGTTTGGTTAAACTGTGTGCTAAAACTGAGCTGGTATTATTAAAGATTATTCCGATTATCAGGTACAGCTCAACATTCTGCTTCTTTGACACATTTCCCTCTTTTTCCTCATGTCAACACTTACCTTGTTTATTTTTTTTCTTTTTTTCCAACATTTTCTAGATTACCCTTTAGAACCCAGTACCACCAAACAAGAAGATCCCTGTCAGAGCATCAGTTGTTAGTGTTCTCTGTAATCATGCTCCTGTGCTACATTTAAAGTCCCTGTGTATGAGTTTATCATTATTCCAATTTTGTCTTTGATAGATTGATATTTTTAGATTACGATTTTGCTGGAATCATTGTATTCTTGAATTTAAAGCATGTTTTTTGAATGTCGAAAAGCTCCGACTTTAACTTTAAAACACTCAAATAGGCAGAAATCTTCAGAAGTACTTTGGACAAAGGACAAAGTCTTACTTTCTATCAGGAAAGCTGAGAATGGCACAGCTCCAAACTGTAGCTACATGGTTATAAAAAGTCTCCAAAGTTTGCCCTTTAGGCTTTGAACACACTCTTTTCTTGGAGAACATATTTGCTTTACGAATTTAAGTTTTTCATGAATGTCAGCATGTGCTGCAGGTACGGGTTTTGCTAATGTCCTGCTCTAAGCACTCTGATCTAACTCATGTATATTTGTCTCTTTAAGCCAATCACGTGAAGAATTACCTTTAGCTCTAAAGCTGTTTGGTCACTACAACCTTTTTTCTTTCTTTTTTTTAGGTCTGTCAGCAATGACAGATGTGTATATAATTAAAACATGTATAAATATATACTTGCAGTAATTTGCATTAAAGAGCTTGATTTGCTGACACAAACGTTTTTTGCCGTCTAGTCACTTTTCATTTCGACCCATGCAGTCATTTCTACACCTCTGTCAGTGACATTCAAGAGGAAACAGCCTTCAATCATGTCTGTCAGACGCCCATTCTTCTAACGCAGGCAGATCCATCAAAGCTCAGGTGCTTCATATGGACACGCCGATAATATATGCCAAGCAAGGCTCACTCATCTTAAGCACTTCTAGTCTTGAGCCTGACCTTTTATGGGTTATGTAGATGCTAAACTGAGTCACTGTATGTGGTGGCTGCCGCCATCACAGGTCCAGCAGGGCAGTAAATGCATACACTACACCAAAGGTCTTTCTTTTGTTGTTTACATTAATTAATTTTATTTGTTTTCTTTTGAGTTGCTGCCTCCACCAAACCATGGTGCTTGCTGTTGATGCCGCCATCTCCTGGAGAAAACGCGTCAGGCCTGACAAATCCAACCTGTGTGGATGCAGCAATCAACAAAGACAGCAAACAGCTGAATGGACTGCACCATGGCAAAAGAGTGGGGGGGAGCTATTAATTTGTTTGTTTATACAATTATCATTTGGTCAATTCTAATTATTATTTTAATTTCTTAAAGGCAATTTTATGTTGACATTAGTTTACATGTAACAGATTTTGAATGTTAGGATATTGTGTGTAGTTAGTTTGTCCTTTTTAGTTCCCCCTTTATGTTTGTTCATGTGGCTTGATCACCCACTATATATGTTCCCTTGTGTCTCTGTTTAGTTAGGTCAGTTTAAGTAAGTTCTGTTCATGTTACTTTGTAAACTTACGTTGCCTTGTTGTTGTTTAAACTTTAAGCCTGAGTTCCCTTATTGTTTAGTTGACCTCTTTTAAGGGCCCAAGGTCTTAGTCAAAACATTTTTTTGAAAAAGAAAATTAAATTATCTAATTTTTGATACATTTTGCATGCTGTCCTGCTTTTTGGCTGCTCGGTCCACCACAATTTTTGTCAGAAGATCGGCAGTAAACAGGACAGTTTTTTTTTTGGTGTATGCCATGCATCGTGGAGGAGACGACAAAAACCCGGACTGAAAATAAGGAGCCCACAACTCCCAAAATGGACAATGAAAGAGGAAGAGGCTGGAGCTTCAGGAGCAAATGCAGTACTGAGGGTGAAGAACCAACATTGCAACATCTGACTAGTATTCTCCAGGCCTTCATGGGACAGCAGGAAGCTCGAGAGATGAGACTTCAGGAGGAGACCAAGCAGCAGGAACACAGACTGAGGTCTGCAGCATCAGTTCCAGCTTCTGCAGATGGAAGTGCAGGCCCGGACTTCACCCGTCCCTGACTACACCGTTCCAGCCCCTGATCCAATGGAGGAGTCTGGCTCAGATGATCGGCTGCCACAGGTCGTACATCAGCCAGCAGGGTACTGTCTGTAGCTGCTCAGCCTCGCTTCTCAATGGATCCAAGGTTGGAGAAATTAACAGAACATGATGATGTTGAACATTTTCTCATAACTTTTGAGCGGATAGCAACCGCATGCAAGTGGGCAGAATCTGACTGGGTCTTCCGCCTCATTCCACTTCTCACTGGTAAGGCTAGAAGTGCCTATGTGAATATGGATGTTGACGATTCTCTAGATTATGAGAAAGTAAAAACTGCCATATTGCATAAGTATGACATCAACTCAGAGTCTTACAGGCAGAGATTTCGTTCCCTGGACGTCGGCCCGGATGAAAGTCCCAAGGAGCTGTACGCCAGACTCAAAGAACTCTATGATAAGTGGATTCAACCCAGAGGTAAAACAGTAAAGGAAATTGGTGAGATAATCATCATGGAACAATATTTACGAATGATATGTCTCCTGAGCTCCAGGTCTGGATAAAGAGCACGGGCCTAAATCTGCAGCAGAAGCTGCCACACTGGCAGAGGTGTTTGTGGCTGCTCGCAAGAGAAATACACCATGGAGCAACCAACAATGGAAGAGTTCTAAAGACGCACGCAGGCCAGTAGCTCCACAACATCAACACAGGTCTGGCCCAGGAGTAAGTAGAACTCCCGTGCGGAAGAACAACCAAATAAACAAACAAAACCTTCCACTAAGACACCAATCTGCTATTTATTGGCCAGGAAGGACATATAAACCTTTTTGTCCGAAGAATCCAGCTAAGCTGACTCAGATGTGTTTTTTCCATATCAGAGCCATTCCTTAAAAAGTCAAGATCACCACTCTTTAAAATGACCATGGTTAAAGTTAATGGAAAAGAGTTAAAGCCCTTATTGATACAGGCAGCACACAAACTTAATCCACAGACAATATGTACCAGCCAATCAAATCTCTACTCAAGAGACTATTGCAATCTGCTGTGTACATGGCGATGAAAAACCATATCCAACTGCTGATCTCTATTTGGAAGTTCAAGGACAGACCTATCTGTTAAACGTAGGAGTTGTTGATGACCTTCCATTTCCAGTTGTTTTAGGTCATGATCTGCCAGTTCTTTGTGACCTGTTGGATATGAGAGAAAGTGCTGGCTGTCACACGAGCCCAAGCCAAAAACAAAAATGATAATCTGCCACTCCTCTGTGCTTTGCCTTTTTATGATGCTGAACTTGAGTCTAACCCTGGAAGTCTCGCGCAAAACGCGCAGTCAGAAAAGACAAAGAGAAGTTTAAACGTACTGTGGTAGACCCACTGACTGAAGTAACTCCAGATGTTGGTTTAGGTTTCAAACTACCAACTGACATTATGGACATGCAACAAAACGATCCAACTTTGTCCTCTTGCTTTAAGAAAGCCACAGAAATGGCTGAGGAGGCGAGAAGGGAGTTTTTGTGGAGAATGGAAGTCCTTTATCACCAAAAGGGCAAGACGACACAACTGGTTGTTCCTAAAGCTGTTAGATGTCTGCCTCAGCCTCGGCCACACGATTCCTTGGGCTGGCCACCTAGGGAAGCATAAGACCATCACTCGTGTTACGAAACACTTCTACTGGCCCGGCTTACATGCAGACATCCAGCAATACTGCCAAAGTTGCCCTCAGTGTCAGAAAACCTCACTGAAAGGTACTGCAAAAGCTCCGCTCCAGCCTCTACCAATTATTGCACTCCCTTGAACGCCTCGGCATGGATGTAGTGGGACCTGTGGAGAAAAGCAAATCTGGAAACCGCTACATGTTAGTGATCACTGATTATGCCACCAAATATCCAGAAGTCTTCCCATTGAAATGTGTCAAGGCAAAAGCTGTCGCATTCTCTTTGGTACAGTTTTTCTCCAGAGTGGGTTTCCCCAGAGAAATCCTGACCGACCAAGGCACTAACTTTATGTCCAACTTACTCAAGCAGGTCTATCAGCTCCTGGGAATCAAAGGACTCCGGACCACCCCCTATCATCCCCAGACAGATGGATTGACGGAGCGCTTCAATCAGACCCTAAAGCAAATGCTGCGCAAGTTTGTCAACGACACGGGGTCTGATTGGGATCAGTGGCTTCCCTATCTCCTGTTTGCATACAGAGAAGTACCTCAGGCCTCCACTGGCTTTTCCCCTTTTGAGTTACTCTATGGACATGAAGTGAGGGGACCTTTGACCCTCCTAAGAGAAACCTGGGGAGGAAACAAATAGGGAGGAGCCTGTTAATGTAATTTGTATGTTCTACAGATGAGAGAGAAGTTGGAGAGGATGAGTGAGTTGGCCCAGACACACATGGCTGAGCACAGAATGCCAGAAGAACTGTATGACCAAAAAGCTCGCCAGAGAAGCTTCCTGCCTGGACAGAAGGTCCTGGTAATGCTACCAACAAGCGACAGTAAGTTACTGGCCAAATGGCAGGGACCTTTTGTTGTGCAGAAGAAACTTGGAGCTACTACATACCAGGTTTCTACTCCTGGTCACAAACAGTCAAGTCGTGTTCTCCATGTTAACCTCTTAAAAGAATGGGTTTCTAGGACTGGAGAGGAAGCACTTGGACTTTTGGTTAGGAATGTCAAGGAGGAGAGGAACGACGGACTTTTTGCCATCATCAGTGTCCAGTACTGTGGATCTAAGCCATCTTCCTGAAGACGAGCAGTCCCAGGTAAAAACACTGATAAAGTCTGAAATCTTTCAGGAAAATCCAGGACTCACAAGCTTGGTGGCCCATGACATTTGTTTAAAAGAGGATGCAAAAGTAAGGCGAATGAGTTATCGAACTCCAGAGCGCCTCCTGATCCCCTAAAGAAAGAGTGGACCAGATGCTTTCTCTTGGCATCATCAACCATCAAAAAGTGACTGGTGTCACCCGTTCGTGTTCCCTAAAAAGGATGGCACTATAAGATTCTGCATTGACTTCCGATACCTGAATGCCATGTCAAAATTGACTCCTACCCAACCCCAGAATTGATGATCTCATAAGACGTCTAGGGAAAGCAAAGTTTTTAACAACTATCGACCTCTGTAAAGGTTATGGCAAGTTCCCCTTACGGAGCGATCACAGGAACTTACTGCCTTCCGGACTCCTTGGGGACTCTTTGAGTTCACTGTTCTGCCATTTTGGTTTACATGAGCCCCGGCTACAGTTTCAAAGACTAATGGATCAGGTGCTCAGTGATCTTCAAGACTGTGCTTGTGCATATCTCGATTGACATTGTCATTTACAGTTCCAGCTGGGAAGAGCACCTGAGACATCTGAGAAGGTCCTTGAGTGCCTGCAGGCAGCTGGCCTTACAATCAATCCAGCTAAGTGTGTTTTTGCTAAAAAAGAAACAGACTACCTTGGCTTTACCATTGGAGGTGGGTTAATAAAACCCCAAGTTCACAAAGTTCATGCGATTGAGTCCTGTCCTCTACCTCAAACTAGAAAACAGCTGAGGTCGTTTCTTGCATGGCTGGATTTTATCACCGTTCATTCCAAATTTTTCAGCGCGAGCAGCTCCACTGACAGACATGACCGGATCCAGATGTCCAAATTGCATCCGATGGACAAAACTGAGGCTGTGAAAGCTTTTCGGGACATTCAGCAAGCACTGAGTAAGAACCCAGTCCTTCACAGTCCCGATTTTGATAATGAGTTTATCCTGCAGACGGATGCATCTCAGAGGGGCATTGGAGCAGTCCTTCTGCAAGGGACACCAGAAGATCGACACCCTGTGGCTTATATAAGCCGGAAGCTGCTCCCTAGAGAAACGCGCTACTCCACAGTGGAGAAGAAGGACTCGCAATAAAATGGGCCATGGACTCTTTTAAATATTACCTCCTAGGAAGGGAGTTCATCTTGGAGACGGATCACAGGGCTCTGCATTGGTTGGAGAAGATGAAGGACACTAATGGACGTATAACTCGATGGTACCTCGCCATGCAACCCTACAGGTTTAGGGTCATCTACATCCCTGGAAAAGAGAACGTCACTGCCGACTTCCTCTCTCGCTCTCATGCTGAAGACTCCGAAGGGGAGGGGAGTGTGGTGGCTGCCGCCATCACAGGTCCAGCAGGGCAGTAAATGCATACACTACACCAAAGGTCTTTCTTTTGTTGTTTACATTAATTAATTTTATTTGTTTTCTTTTGAGTTGCTGCCTCCACCAAACCATGGTGCTTGCTGTTGATGCCCCATCTCCTGGAGAAAACGCCGTCAGGCCTGACAAATCCAACCTGTGAGTTGGCAGCAATCAACAAAGACAGCAAACAGCTGAATGGACTGCACCATGGCAAAGAGTGGGGGGGGGAGCTATTAATTTGTTTGTTTATACAATTATCATTTGGTTCAATTTCTAATTATTGTATTTAATTTCTTAAAGGCAATTTTATGTTGACATTAGTTTACATGTAACAGATTGCTTTGATGTGTTAGGATATTGTTTGTAGTTAGTTTGTCCTTTTTAGTTCCCCCTTTATGTTTGTTCATGTGGCTTGATCACCCACTTATATATGTTCCCTGTGTCTCTGTTTAGTTAGGTCAGTTTAAGTAAGTTCTGTTCATTACTTTGTAAACTTACGTTGCTTGTTGTTGTTTAAACTTTAAGCCTGAGTTCCCTTATTGTTTAGTTGACCTCTTTTAAGGGCCCAAGGTCTTAGTCAAAACATTTTTTTGAAAAAGAAAATTAAATTATCTAATTTTTGATACATTTTGCATGCTGTCCTGCTTTTTGGCTGCTCGGTCCACCACACTGTACTTCAACCAAAAGGGAGGAAGTCGGGGTTTGCTACAAGTACAAAATGATTTCAGAAAACAAAGACACACATGTTTCAGGGTATTTCATGTGACCTTCTTTTCTACTCAGACACCATTAGGCTAGTGAGCTCTTTAAAAAGAGAACTTGGGGACATTTTTTAAGTTTTCACTCGTACCTGCTGGCTAAATGCTAAATCAACATCCTGTTTTACTTTTGATTAAGATCATACTTCACACTGTTTTTCCAATTTTAACTTTAAATTATTTATAATTTAAAGTCCATTGGTGAAAGAACAGTACACCTGGAAAGCTCTCTGGAACAAAACAAAACTTCTGGTGTAGGTAAGGCTGGAGTCATTTAAACTCCTACCAAATCATGTACATGACCCAGTTTACTAGATGACTTATTATTGTGTCGCGTTTCCTTTAATTAATTAAAGAGGCCTTCTGTTTTATAAGGAACTGTGTTTAAGTTGCAAAAGAATGTTCTAAAACAAAGTGTTACAGCTTATTATATGTATTTTAGTTGTGAAGACTTTTATTTTGAAAGCGCCACCTATCTCTGTTTTTCCCGTGAAATCTCTACTCATGCATCAATTCAACAGAGAAAGACACAAGGAAAATGGCTGACACTCGTGCAATGATAAATCCATCATTTGTGTTAAGCATCCATCTGGAAGGTAAACAGGTTTGATTATTGGTCATGTTTATGGTTTACATTTTGGCATTATCTGTGATTTACTTCAATATAAAGTAAACAAATGTTAAAAGCTAACTAATAAGCTAATGCTACTAGCTTAAATATAACATGGCTGAAGATCAACCAAGGAATTATAATAAGTTTGTTTTATATTCTTCATCTGTAACAGTGTGACTCTGCCTGTGAGTAAATGAATGGAATAACCCACCAGAGTCCATCAGTTGTGATCATTGAGTGCATCGTCTGAATCTCTGGCTGGAATGCTGCAAATTATGCTAAATTGAAGTTTTTGAGTTTGATTTACAATAAAATGAATATAATGATCTACATAAATAGATTAAAAAAACCTAACAATTTTATTTTGGAGGATATGTGTAGGTACCACTTGTGCTCGACCTGCAAGATCGACTCGGGGCCTTGCGACTAGTGATGACATCACACTGCTGTAACGACAAATGACTTAGCTATTTTGGAGTTTTTCTGTACAGAAACTGATGTTTACAATAAAGTTTATTAAAAAAAGAAAAATAGTGTCATGATCTGCTGGGCTGTTATTTATTATTTTGCATTGACAGCTCCTCCCCTCATGGCTGCTCTCCTCAGTGTTTATGTCACTGAGCAGAAAGTGAGCGCTGCATATTCTAGCTGGACTTCTTCCGGTCTGTTCGACCAAAAAGAAGTTTAACAATGCCAGGATGTAATTTTATCCATTAATGCATTTAAGAGTAATCCTCTAAAAACCTGCACAGTCGCAGCAGCTCCTCCCATACCCACAAAAACGAGCGGCAAACGTGCTGATGTAAGATCGGTGCTAACAGCTCCCTCCAGGAAGAGTCTGCTTTGACAGCTCTAGCCCCAGTCTAACACCAACACTCAATGTCCCCAAAGAGACAGTGATGATCAGTAGAAATATGGTATATTTTCCAGTTGTGTCCTGTCTTCAATAAATTCCAGCTCAAACAGGTGTTTTGATACTTCAGACACGGCACACCTTTTTTTTTCTTTTCTTTTTAACTTGTCCTGTCCAACAGCTGAGCAAACAGATACGAGCTGAGAGCCTCTTGTGTTGGGCAGATGTTACTGTTACAACAGAGGTTTATTGAGTATAAACCCCTGTTGTATTCAATGCTGAACTTTATTATTCATTATTACATGCTCATGAAAAACTTTTTTTCTTGTCAATGATTGAATGAAACTGTCTGATAATGTTCTTGTTGTTCAGCAGCTGAGGGCCTCGTTCATCAATTTCATCTGTATTGGTGTTCATGAATTAACAACAGGTGCACTTCAGTGGCAACAATTAGAAAACCCTCCAAACAGGACTGGTGTTCATGTGGAGGTCATTTCAAGTTTCTCCTCTTGATCTTTTTTGGCTGGTTTTCCACTCCTGCTGATTTTGACCTTGATTTTCTTAAGAAAATGTTTTTTCCCTTCTTTAATGTTGGACTGGACGGAGAAAAAGTTGGGGGGGGGGTGTCCACAAAGGAAAGGTACCAGAGGCGACTTTAGAGCAAGAAGAGGACAGTAACATAGGATGATAACATGATAAAGCAACATGTGTGTTGTGGAGCAGTGAAGCAATGGCCGGGTCCACTAAAAGCAGATATGTAGTAGTCCAAAGTTAATATACGGTCATCTATATGGGGATAGTTTACTCTGAAAGAATTAAGAAAATCACGGTAGGGCCCCTTCAGGGGCTCCATCAGTTAATACCAGGATTTTAAACAGCATTGAAGCAGATGGGAGTCAGTGCATCTGGATTAATGACGGGGTGACGAGTGAGGATTAATCAAAAGCCTTGCAGCAGCGTTCTGGACAACCTGATGCCACTCTAAAGATCTTTTTACTGAAACATGCGAAGGTAGAGTTGCAATGATCAAGACGTGAAGAAATAAAAGCATGAATGAGCTTCTTCATCTCAGAACACAACACAACTGGACTCAGTTTAGCAATGATTTTTAAATGATAAAAACAAGAACAGACAAAGGAATAGCATCTGGGTCGGAGGAGGCCGAGAGATGACAGCTACCCAGGAACACTTGGCGTCTTCTACCAGATACTCCACGCTTCCATTGCAGCCTGACCTTTACCTGGACGCCGGCTCTTTTTCCTCCCCTCTTCCACCGAGGTCTGCCCCGGTAGGCCTTCAGAACCGGCTGGAGACGCAGCATACAGGGAACTGAGAACGTCGGCGCACAAAGAAGAGGTATGTTTGCCAGTCAATGAAAATTCAATAGACAACAGTGTGATCTGGTTATAAACTAAAGCAGCTGAAACATCGTTCTCACAAAGTAAAACCAAAAGCACAGAAATGAACAGAACCGTACCAGAAGAACTCTTCATCAACAGGGGCCAAGTTTTGAAGTCTAAGAATACTCAAAACCTTTGTTGTAACCCTGCCTTCGCCATCAGAAGGCTGCCATTCATCATTTTGTACTAAGCGTAGGATACAGATATCCATCCATGCATCCATCCATCCAGAACCGGGTTGCAGGAGCAGCAGTCTAATTAAAGATGCTCAGACTTCCCTCTCCCCGACCACTTCCTCCAGCTCCTCTGGGATGACCCCGAGGTGTCATCAGGCCAGCCGAGAGACGTAAGCCTCTCCAGCGTGTCCTGGGTCTTCCCGGGGCCTCCATTCAGTGGGACACGTCCAGGAGGCATCCGGATCAGATGCCCGAGCCACCACAAATGACTCCTCTAGATATGGAGAGAAGCGGCTCCACTCCGAGCTCCCTCCGAGTTACTGAGCTCCTCACCCTGTCGCTAAGGGAGCGTCCAGCCACCCTCTGGAGGAAACTCATTTCAGCCGCTTGCAGACGGGATCTCGTTCTTTCAGTCACAACCCGGAGCTCATGACCATAGGTGAGTACTGGAACGAAGATCGACCGGTAAATTGAGAGCATTGATTTCTGGCTCAGCTCTTTTCACCACAACGGACCGGTACAGCGACCACAATCCATCTGTCGATCTCACGCTCCGATCTTCCCTCAATCGTGAATAAGACCAAGATCTTTAAACTCCTCCACCTGAGGCGGGAGCACTCCACCCACCGAGAGAGGGCTTTACAGATATATTTAGTTTTTTTCAAAAAGTATATAAAAATATCATTAAAGTCATTTATTTTGTTTGATAATAACGGCAGAACATTCAAATCATCCACTGGAAATATTTTCAAAATTTCCCTTTTTTTTTTTCCAATCAAAAACTTCTGCCTTCTCAACCATCTCAGATAAAATGAAGGTCATGTTGCAAATGTTAAGATGCAGCTGTCTGCAGAACAACTTTGATTGTAAGCTCAAGCTGTTAAAATGACACATTGAAACATGAGTGAACCTCCAGGACACAGAACAACAGGAGTCGTTTGCATCTTCATCAGTGAGGATGTCCTCCTGTAAAGATAGGCTGTGCTGTTTCTTGGTGTTGAACCATCACTCATCCATGGATACATTACAATGTAAATTGACATAAGGTCATGCTGTGGCTGTGGGAATTTGTCACTGCATACATTATAAGGTTGAACGAGAGCGCTGATGAAACCAGAACAGGTTGCATTGATAGCGAGCGCTCAAAGATTAATGGGTGACTCCTGGAGGTGGACACGTGTTCCTGAGGGAGCAGTCATAAAGCTTCAGAGAGATGCTCTGATGATAGAAATAAAAAATGCCTCTATCCATTTTACTGTTAAGAAAGGTCACAATCAACCACAAATGTGTGGGGAGAGAACAGAGTTTCTGTGACTGAAACCAGCTCGTTATCTGAACCACTAATGCTGCTGAGCACCTCAACGTTTAATTTGCAAGCACATTTATCCTTACTTACCCACCCTGCATCTGAAAGGGACCTAAATACATCAAGACCAAAGCGTGATGTCGCCTGAGCCAAGCTGTTTGAGGAGACTTTCTCTCACATTGTAGCAGAAGACAGTGATTTATTGGCTGTGCTGTAAAGAGGTTTGAGTGTGAGTGTTGGGTCCACTCAGAGCCACTGGGGAAAGGTGACAGAATAAGGACAGCGTGCATCCTTGCCTCTCAAGGCCTGTCACAGCATCAATTCAGCCTGGGAGAAGTGAAGAACATGCAAGAAACAAAGAGGAAAGAGAAGAGACAGCCGTGTTAAACGGTCCTTCAGCCATAACAAGCTAAATGTTACGTCTTTGCAAAAACATTGACACTGACTTTGAGAAGAAAAAAAAGATTACATCAACAATAAGAAGTTTCTTTTTTTCCTACAAAGACACATTCTCACCTGTGTCTGGTGACTTTGAGACTCAGTCTGTCAAACTGGGAGTAAAGCACAGCGATGCAAACCCAACCAATTTTCATTTGCAGCGACCTCCCCCTCCATGATAAATGACGTTCAGTCGTGAGTTGAGTCCTCCTCCACAGGTGGCAGAGAAGCGAGAGGAAGAGACAAAGAGGATGGGGAGGAGCTGATGGACCATCTGCTGCATCGTGCCAACACTCTCCCGTTTCCGTCTGTGCATTCCTGTTTTGTGGCAAAGACGTCCGCATCTGATTGGTTTTTTGCATGACAGGGCCCATGATTTCCCTCATGTCCTTTTATCAGTTTGTCCTTTGTATTTGCTGGTTCTGCAAGGATCTTTGGTGAACAAAATCTGAGCTTTTAATGGATGTAATTATTGTTTTTCATCATTATATGCAACCACATACTATTCCACCAAAAGATTTTGAATTAGACGGAGATAACATTTTGGAGATAACCCAAAAATTGTAGAAACATATTAATTTGACTCAAAACACCTTTCACTTCGCCTTATTTATGAACACTTTGATCTTTTTAGTAAAGACACCTTTTAAAAAAAAACAAACAATTTTGTACCTAAACTTATTTTTCCCACTCTGATGAAAATTATGTTTTTGGTATTTTTAACATGTTCTTTGAGTTTTTCTGATGATGAAAGACACATATGAAAAAAATTTTAGAATCAAACTGCCCAAATTTATCCGGCCACATTTCAACGAGTTCTTGTGTCTCATTGTCGTGTCATGGTATTGCTTTTAAGACTATTTGGTTAAGGAACAGCGATACAGCTTTTAGGATGACGTCACGCCATGATGTGTAATGATTCACAGAAAAGCCAGAAATAAGTGTTTCTAGAGGTGTTAAATGAACGCTCTAACAAGTAATTGGTTGGACCAATTACTTCCTTTTTGCTACTATGATAATCAATGCTTTAATGCTTTACATGTTTTACGGGGGAAGGTTTGGTTGAGTTATTCAGATTGAGGAATCTCAGAGTGAACTGAAGTTCAGTCTGCCTGAAACTGACCAAGACCATCTCAAAACATGGGTCTGAGACCAGTTCCTGACCCGAACCAGGTTCTGCTTGTGTGTATTCAGAATGATACTTTGCTCCATATTATTGGGGGAAGCAAACTTCATTTTAAGCGGACCAAATGTGTCCAGTCTGAATACACCTTAGGACTTTTTTGTGCTTGTTCATTTTAATCAAGCTTAGATAGATGTCTGAATAAACAGTTCATAGTCTCAAACCAAAAGTGCAGAAACATAAAAGATGAAATGTTGTCTCAGTCCTTCATTCTTCTCCTGGAAATTAAAGAGAAATCTACTTGAACTAAGATACACAGCATTTAAACTTAACAAACAAAAACTATTTCATTAATAGACACTTGAAGCTTGTTGTATAATCTTTCTAAAATAGGCTAAATCTGACTTCAACAAGAAAAGATCTTAGAAATATGATCTATGACTCATTGTAAAACAGAAAGATGTGCAGAAACAAAAAGTTCATGGTTGTGTCCGAATCCCTTCCCTAATCCCTAACTACTGAAAAAACTGTATAGTACAAAAACTATCTATAGGGGGACTGGCTTGTACCTGGGGTGGGGCGGGGGGATGCTCAGCTCTGGTGGGCTGTTCCTCTGGGGTAGGGGGGCTCTCCGGGGGTGGGGCCTTACGTTAGCCCTCCTGGCGTGGTGGGGGGGGTATCTGTTCTGGCTGGGCTGGGGCCTGCACTCTCTGTGCTCCCGTGCCTTCCGCCTCTCGGGCGTGGGGGGCCTCTGTGGTTCTCTCCATGGCTCCATGGCGGGTGTTGGGGGGCCCGGATTGCTGCTGCCGCCCCGGTGGGGGGCCTTGGCGTGGGGATGGCCGGGCTCTCTCTCCTTCTATACATTCCATCAACATTCACATCAGCAAAACATAAACACTCACCTGAGCACAGGTGTCAGCTCACCTCGCACTAACAGAATGTGTGATGGAATGAAAGACTTTATTTGTATCAGCTTCTATGATTGTGTGTGAGCTACAGTGGTATTGTGTACATTTTTGACAACTTTAAAGGTAAAGATTATTCTAGCCAACAGGTATGTGTGTAACTGAGTGTGTGTGTAGACAGGCCCCGCCCATTCCAGATTGTTATTTAGACCTGGTTGTTATAGGATGTTAAAACCCTGTTATCATCTTCTTTTTTCTCTAGTTCCAGGTAGAGAACAGGGTTCAGGAGCTGACAAACTGTTTGAAATGAAGAGAATAGAAGCCCAAAAACTCATTAAAATTACACCAAAGCTTGACTTGATACGGCATGCGTCGTGGTCAGTCGGTTCAGCTGTTCCTGACCCCTCAGAGTCTCCACAGGCACTTCGTCAGACGCTCCAGACTGCCGTGCTTCTTCTCAGACTGCCAATGAGGAAGCCCCATTTGCTCCAGAACCTTGTGAATGGACAGCCAAACATTTAACCCCGCCTGCCACCTGGTGACCCCACCACACATTTTCAGGCTTCAGCTCATTTCATGCTAAATAAACACAGACTTATGGCAGTCTTTGGGGTGAGGAGAGAGCCGCTGTCCTTGAGGAAAAAAGGATATACTGAAACTAATCTGCACAGAAAGGCCAGACACCTTTAAAATCGAAATGTAATGTTATATAGGAAATGCAGTACATATTGTGTTATGACACTGAACAGATTCATGTTTACCACAAGAAAAAAATAATTAAAGGAAAATAACAGATTTAGAAGATCAAAAAGATTGAAGCAGAGTGCTTAAAATCTGCAATAGTAAATCAAGATCAATAATTATGTCACGGAAAATCAAAACTCCAAATACATACTATCACATAAGATTAATAAAAATCACAAAGATTACTGTGATTTAAATGCTGAATGAAAGAGGTCAAAACAGGAGGAGGAGCCTCCCTCCAGCAGACTGTGAGGGGTGTGGTCTGTTGGAGCTGTTTGACTGACCACTCCCAGAAGAAAAAGCAGATTGAAAGATCACTAGCCCTCAGTTTCTTTCTTTAAGCAATAAGCAGGAACACAAGTAACAGCAGTTTGGTCTTTAGAAAAACTCCAGGAACTCTCCAGTCGGTAAATAAAAGGCTTTCATTTGAGTCTCAACAGTGAACATGTTTTCATGTAACACTCGATAAAATAATATTTGATTTTACTATTGAACATTAGAAAAATGTACCATAACTAGAGGGATCAGATGAACGACCAATTCTCATCAGCTGGACCTGATAAGATCAGCTCCAGCCTCCTTAAGTCCTGCGCTGACGAACTGTGTGGAGCATGTCTTCAACCTGAGCCTCAAGCTGGGGATTGTACCACAGCTCTGGAAGACCTCCTGTGTGGTACCAGTGCCCAAAACACCCCAAAGACCTGAGCAGCTACAGACGGTGGCTCTGACACCCCACCTGATGAAGACACTGGAGAGGCTGGTCCTGAGACACCTCCACCCACAGTGGGCCCCTCCATGGACCCTCTGCAGTTTGCCTACAGGCCTAATGTTGGAGTGGAGGATGCAGTCATCTTCCTGTTACATCACGCTCTCTCTCACCTGGAAACGCATGGCAGCCCTGTGAGAATCTTGTTCTCTGATTTTTCCAGTGCTGTCAACACCATCAAGCCAGCGATCCTGAAGGTCAAACTGGAGGAGTCAGGGGTGGACCATCTGCTGTCTGGATGGATCCAGGACTACCTCACTAACCAATCCCAGTTTGTGAGAGCTCTGAACTGTGTGTCAGACCTGGTCACCAGCAGCACAGGTGTCCCTCAGGGGACTGTCCCCTTCCACTTCAAGCTCTACACGGCTTCAGATACAACACGGAGGGCTGTGTGCTGCACAAGTTCTCTGATGACACTGCGATTGTCATTCTATCACCCCTCCACCGGTGAACATCCAGGGAATGGATATTGAGCAGGTGGACTCCTACAAGTGTTCACCTCAACAACAAACTGGACTGGACTCATATCACAGACGAACAGGAAGGGTCAGAGCAGGCTCTACCGGTCCCTTGGAGTGAGAGGGCCGCTCCTGAAGACCTTCTACCACTCTGTAGTGTCAGTCATCCTGTACGGTGTAGTCTGCTGGAACAGCAACATCACAGAGAGGGACAGGAAGAACCTGGACAGTCATCGGGAAGTCCAGCTCTGTCCTGGGCTGCTCTCAGTGCGGGAGGTGGGTGAGAGGAGGGTCCTGCAGAGACTGACATCCATACTGGAAAATGAGTCCCACCCCCTGCAGGACACTCTATCTGCCATGGAGAGCAGCTTCAGTGGCAGGCTGCTCCACCCTCGGTGTGTGAAGGAGAGATTCAGGAGATCTTTCCTTCCTGCGGCTGTCAGACTGTATAATGAACAATGTTGATCGTCATGTACAATATCTGCAGATCTCTGTACAGCACTATTTATTTCTGTAATTATTGACCACTTGACCATGCAATAGCTGTATATACCTGAATATTTAATTTTTACATACCTACACTTAACTGTGCAATAACTGTCGATACACTATTTATTATTCATCACTCTATTGTATATTGTATTTTGCTTAGCAGTAAGGTAGCATAAAGTATCTCACTATTATAGCTCTTTATAATGTATATTTTATTTGTATCTTTTCTTACTTATTCTGACTGTACCTGTACTGTTGCATATTGCAATTTCCCCCACTTTGGGACTAGTAAAGGTTGTCCTGTCCTGTCCTGTCCTGTCCTGTCCTGTCCTGCCCTGTCCTGTCCTGTCTGAAACTGAAAGGTCGTGAGTTTAAGTCCACCATCATACCAGAAATCTATTGAAATAGGACCCAGTGGCTCCCTGCTTGACAATCAGCATTGAGGGGTTGGATTTACGGGTTAAACCACCAAATGGTTTCCAAGCAGAGGATTGGTCAAATATGGAGAACAAACTTTACAGCAGTGAGCTGATGGGACTTCCCCTTCTTCAGATCTCTCATGGAACATTTGATTCTTCTCTGAAGTCAAACTGGTTTCTTTTTTGTCTCTTGATCCGTCACATAAGAAAACCTCATCTGGAGCATTGGACATCACATCTAAAGTCCTGAAATAAACCACATAAAAAGAAATCCTGCAGAAGCTAAACTTGTTACTTCTGTCCTTTTGTTCAACCATGGTTTTGTCATGTGCTTCAGCGCTCTTTAATCAGCCTCAGCACACCAGAGCAAATGTGTAATTTTACAGAGTTGTAAGTGTAAATGGGTGAGAACTAAATGGGACTGAACACAAACGGCAAGCACAAAGGAGGAGGCAGCTTAATGAGACATGTTGGGAACTGGCTGAGACAGAGGGAGAGCGCGGAGAGACTCATCTGCAGCACAGTCACATGACTCATTCGCAGTGAGTGAACGCTAACGCTAAAGCAGGTCTTTGTTATTAGACTGACAGACACATGCAGAACTAGTTTATCTGCATAATGGAAAAAGTAAAGGAAGCACTTTAGGTGTCTTAACCTTTTATCAGATATACACTTGATTAGAAAATAACCAATTTAATATTTGGATCTGACTTTATTAATGAAGTATTTTGTGAGGGTCACCACTTAATTTTGAATAAATCTAAATGTTTTCTTGACGTGTCAAAGCTCTTAGATTGTTGAACATAAATAATAATTTAAAACTTTTGCGGTCTTCAGCAAGTCTTTGTTTCTTTCCTGTTCCTTAACAAATCTTGAAAATAACAGCTGCATACTTGGAAAAAATACACAAACTTCTTCCCAGAACTTGTTTAAATTTTGTTTTTTGATACAATTTTTCTTTACGACTTTGTTTAGATCATTCTAATGAATCATTTTCTGAGTTATTCCTCTTTTTTGATTCACATGTGTTGCTAGGTTTAATGTTTTCCTTCTTTCATAATCTTACATGGTTTCGTTCCATAAATATTAATGCTCAATCATCCTCAGTGGATTGGAGTTTTTAGTTTTCAGGCTGTTTACTTCGTCACTCTTTTAGTCTCTTCCCATTGTTTGGTGTTCTTGAAATGTTGAATTTGAAATATTTATGTTGGGGAGTTTCAACCACAATCTTGGGGAAAAAAAATCAAAATATTTATTTCAGACTCATGGAAAAGTGTAGAGCATCAAAATAAGAAAAGTACATGAACAACAATAATCTGAAGTGACAAGAAGAGAAAACGTATAAATTCTCACCTGAGTACCTTTTGTGTATAAGATCTCCAAGCCCACACCAGATATTAAAGTGCAGTGCTCTATAGCTAAGAGTACATTATATTACAACTACACATGTAACTCTTATATCCAAAAACACCCAAACGAATAACACAATCTCATTTTATAAGAATGCATATTTACAAATGTTAGTGTTTTGTTTTGTATTTGTACATATTTATCAATAATCTTATTTCTGTATTTATACTTAAAATCTTTCATGTTTGGACATCATTTCAAGCATTTACTGGTTCTGTTCCACAGTTTCACTCAACATAATTGAAGCACAAAACCTTCTTTGCTTGTTGGTGCTTTATGCATGAGAATTTTATGTTTTGACCCTGAGATTGTATTTTAATTATTATAATGTTTAGATATTTGTTGGTAATATGTTGTTTTCTGCCTTGAATATTATTTGAGTTGTGCAATTCTCTACTAGAATTTGAGTAATTCTGTATATTTTGCTTGTGTACTCAAGGTGACTTACGTTGTGTATAATTTGCATTACTCTGTTTAGAAGTATTGAATGTAACATTGTTTTATGGGTGTTGCCCCCAAACCTCAACACAATAAGAAAAATATGGTTCGAGCAGTGAACAGTATAACAAGTGGAGTTATTTGTGGTCCAGGATCGGTTTTGCTGTAATTAAGATACTGCTGGAGATTTTAGTTTGTATGGTCTTACATGGTTTGGTTTCCTGCATTGTGGGTCCTAAACTATTTAACTGTTTGTCATTTTTAAAACATTTGTGAGATATTTACTTTTTATTTAAATTGAGCAGACTTTCCACACAAGCTTCTATGAGATAAAGTCAACTGAAGGAACATCCTTTTTCCTTAAATATATGACACAAAATGAGATTATTGAATTTTTTTCATCCTGAGTACTGATTATGTCAATCTTGTTGATTGCTGCCTATTAATGAATGTAAAAGAGGAAAAATGCATTATTACAAGACGAATCCCATGGCGTCTTTAGAAGTTGGTTTGGCACAAATTGAGCCCCCGTCCTAATTTATTGAACTTAACTCATCAGGACTCTGGCTCTCCCTCTCATGGGAGTGACGCCGTGACGCCGCTGCCTTGGTTTCTGCTCACACACAGCCATTAAAGCCAGTGTTTTCTGAGAAGAGGAATTTCTATTAGCACCATTTCATGTTCCACATTCAGTCTTGATTACAATGAAAAAATGTTATCATTCTGGACAAAGACACGTGTGAGAAACACTGACAAGCGTGCAATCAAACAGGAAGACCTGCAGGGATCAGACAGCTGCTACCAATCAGTCTCTTTGCTGTATTCTCTCTCATTATCTTTATTCCTCTGAGATTACTTCCATCATGACCGATTAGTGCAACTTATAGTGAATATTGCATTGGGTTTATGTTTGCAAAATCCTCTCCAAATTAGGCAGCGTATGTTTCTAATGACAGTTGGGATTCTGCTTGACTAAACACTTACCTTAAGAATGCAGACTCCACAAACAACGAACATGTTAAACGGTGGAAAACAAAACTAAATGAAATCGTTTTTCTATTCAGTTTTTTAAATGTTTTTTTCCATTAAATTCTGTTTTTCATCTTTAATTTCATTAGTTTTTTTATAAATGTTTTCATTTTTTGACTGGAATATTACATCAGGAGGTCTTCACATCTCTCTGTTTGTCCTTTGTCTTCATTTTAAGCTAATACAAGATATGAGCTCGACAACTGAAAAATATGATGGACTTGTCTTTTAAAATGACAAAAATTCACTTTAATACCACAATCTTTCAAACCAAATCAAACCTAGTTCTTCTTTTCTTTTATATTGAAGTTTGGTGAAATATACAAGAATAATGTAGGAAATTTAAATGAATTTGAATCCTATGTAGATAAGAAGAGTTTTCATGTCTAAATCAATCAAGATTTAAAGAGATCCTACCATAAAACTCTACTTTTTGAGGTTTTAAATGCATTTTACTGTTCATTCTTCACTATAAAGAACCCCAAAACAATATTTTGATTCATTTAAAAATAATCCTCTAAAAACCTGCAATGTCTGCAGCAGCCCCTCCCATACCCACAAAAACAAGTGGGTCATATCGTGCTGATGTCAGCATGATGTGAACAGCTCCCTCCAGGAAGAGTCTTCTCTGACAGCTCCGCCCCCAGTTCAAGACGACACTCAATTTCTCCACAGAACTAGTGGTGATCAGCAAAAAAAACGTTCATTTTAGATGCAGAGGACCGTATATCTTCCAGTTGTGTCCTGTCTTCAATAAATTGCAGCTCAACAGGTGTTTGTTGCTTTAGATGTGGGGCTCCTTTAAGACCCACCCCGGCCCTCTGTCGGGTGCACAAGCTGCATGTATTTGTGTTGTGAACCCGTGTGGCCTACTAAAGGCAGATATGCTATGTACATCCATCTTTGAAGAAATGTGTATACTATTTATATTCATTGGAGAAAGGAAGAAAGAAAAGCTCCTGGATGACGTCATAAAATGGGCAGCACCCACATGCAGTGGCAGGTGGAGGCTCAGGAATCGAGTCAGTTTGATTCCGGATAGGAAAAAACTCAAGTTAAATAACTAATGTTCTCATAAATAATCTGTTATTTAGTGTTACAAAGGTAATATATGACCACATATCTAGATATTGTTCACTGTGAAAGGCTTAAGAAAATCATGCTTTAAAATCCTGTCAGACATCAGTTAACATAACTAAATGTTCCCTTCTGTAAAATGATTCTCCCTGAACCTGAAGGAATTCTTGATTTCCAGGTCTATTCTAAATGAATTCAGTACTGCATTGACAGAGATGGGGTCATGATTCATTTTGCGTCACTGAGATTTGATGTGCAGCTGAGTCAGTGTATCTGTTAGTGATGTGTGTGTGGCTGTGTCACCTACCAAAACATTTCAGAAGAAGGCCTGACTGAGTGACCAAAGGTCCTTCATTTTCAGGTTTTTTATGGTCTGATTTTTTGTCATAAGTATTTATAAACAATTGTTCATGCAAACATGAAGGAGATTTTCTGTCTAAGGAAACATCTGTCAACCCAGAATGGTTCAAGTCACAGTTTTTTCCAGATGCATGATTTTTTTTTTTTTTTTTTTTTTTTGGCATGGCTAGGACTAATTCTTACTAAAACCAGTGCCACGTCATCCAGTTATACCAGACTGATACATTTCAACTTTATCAGTTTGCTTTATGGTACTGGTGTAGTGGTGTGGCAACAGCTTGGATTCGGTGGGCTCGACTTGGTTTTGATGTGGCTTAACATGACGACCAATTTCTCCCTGAGTGATGTGATGTGACATCACCAGTAGAAAATGCCTGACCGTTGGTTCACACAAACGAAGGCCAAATTACGGGTGTCATATGTGGAAAAATTACAGGACCAATGATTGGTCCGAGTCGGTCCGAGTCACGTTTTTAGAGCAACTACAGTCACTAGTCATGATTGAACTTGTTGGAAGTCCACACACCTCCTGTTGAAAGTGGGCTTGGTAGAATCTGTCAATCAAACATTTGAGGCGGGGCCAGCGAGCACCACATGCTTTTACCGAGGCATCTGATTGGCCACTTTATAACTTGAATAACTTGCAATAAAGACATCTAGCACCTCTATTGTTTCAACAGGTGTGTATGATCATGGTACACACATGGAGCACGTGACTAAAGTGTTGTTTATCACATGCCCCTTGTGGCTGCATGATGCTTAGCATCTTAACATCTCATTTAATATGGACTCCTCTTTTGTTTGAGACGTATCTGACAGATTGATAGAAGCTTAAAGACTTGCTGGCTCTAAACACAAAGATACTCACAGACTATTGACAGTGAAAACCAAAACTCTAAATCCGTTTCTCTTAAACGTCTCAACAGGAATTCAGTGTTGCTTGGAGGCTCCATTCACTCGTTCTGGACTTTTATTTGTCATGATACTCATCAAAGCCATTCTCGACATCCGAGGCCCTGTGGACAGCAGGCCTGCAGGCTACAGAGTGACAGTTGGAGGAAATTCACTCTGCCTCATTTAGGCTGCTGTTAACAGCTCATGGGATGATAACAACAGCTCAAGAACTTTAATCATATTCCTCCGCCTTCAACAGAGATATTGCTTTTTCTCAGTTTATTGAGTGGCGGGGAGAGGGGTGCAAGTGTGCTTCACAGTTAAAAAGGCCTGGCAGGGTGGAGGCATGTGTGTGTGTTTGTGTTGTTGGTGTCATGGGTGGCAAAGGGACATGTATCATTGATCTGCAACTCGAGGCTTCCTGTACATGAGGTGGCATTAAAATGATCCATGGCCTCTTTCCCCGGCTAATACCACAGATATTGAGATATTAGACGGCTGTTTTCTGTTCCTGGCAGTGGGGGAGGGAGGGCCACCCACTTACACACACAAAGACAGGACAAGAGAGTTTTTTCTTCCAGCGAGGCTGAGGTGATAATCTAATAGGAACATTTGTCCTCGTCTCCTGTGTTCGCCTTTCTCTCTCTTCTCTCCCAGCTTCAAACACAAAAGCTTTGGTGGAGAGGACCGCCGCTGCTGCTGCCTCTGTACCGTATAAATAACAGCCCCGTGACAGCAAAACAAGTGTAACACACACCATCTGGCACTCCACTGGCTTCTGTCTAAGCTACACAGATAGGCAGAAGCCCAGAAAAAGGCAGGAGGATGTTAAAATTGGAGGGTGACAATCTCGTCTTCAGAAAGAAGTTCTGATGGCACACAAGCTAAAACAGGTTTTATTTGTTTTAATTCATCAAAAAGTGGTCCATTCTGCAATCTAATGATTGATAATGGGTTAACTTAAAGGTACAGAGTACATCTTCTGCCATATGTTTCATTCCTTCAGGCTGCAAATCAAATGACTCATGGTAAATCTGTTCACAAGCTGCCTACATGCACTTTTTTTACACCCAGCTCTATGGAAGGATTAACTGTGCAGCTTTCCTGCAGAAAACACAAACTGCTCAGTCTCTGTTTACCTTCATCTTCCCCGTGCTGCTTTGGTATCCCCGTACTTCTCCAACAAGCTTAGCTTCATGGAAATGCAGAGAGTTTCCCGTCTCCACCCGTCTTTGCCCATTCTTCCAGATATTACTCAGATACTTTCTCATCAC
The DNA here is from genome assembly GCA_003999625.1 of Oryzias javanicus. Taxonomy (NCBI): domain Eukaryota; kingdom Metazoa; phylum Chordata; class Actinopteri; order Beloniformes; family Adrianichthyidae; genus Oryzias; species Oryzias javanicus. The sequence goes on along the minus strand of CM012451.1, from coordinate 1,936,130 downwards.
TTCCATAAACCTCTATTGATCCCTTCAGCAAAGCATGCTCCATTACCAAGATTACTCATCCTACAATGGGTGAGAAGGGATATTAATCAATGTAACCTTTGTAAGTAATCACCTTGTTATTCTTTCAAAGCCAAGCAGAATGAGAATTGGTCAGTGTTTGAGGTTTATTATTAAAAGCAGAGGAGAACAGATATTACAGCCTGGTATTGATCACGTGTGAAGACGGGAATGATCAGTCGATACACTCAGACCACGGAGCAGCCTTTTCTGTTGGACTTCTGAGGCCAGACGTCTCCACACTTTCTCTGATGAGCCTCAGATTTAAATCTTTTTTTCTTCTTCTTCACATCATTGATTAACCTGAAGTAATATTTTCTACAACTATGTATTTAAATACTTTCAACACATTTGCTCAACAGTAGAACAGAAGGAACCAGACATTCCTTGCAAGTGTTTTCATCACAAAAACCCTGAAAATTCACAAATAAATCAAATAAATAATTAAATCAAATGAACTGCAATTCATCCTTTAGTCTAAAAGTTTCAGTGGAAATGGCAAACTAATTACTGCATAAATGCTGTTGTTGTTACAATAAAGCCTCACAAATGACGGACTGGTCTGGTCTGGAAAGAATGCATCAGAACTTTTTTCTACTCTAGTAAGGATTTTGAAGGACTTTTAATGTCCCAAAGGACCACACACGGTGCCTGCAGATCTATACCAAAAACAATATATGTGAGCTGTATCTAAAATAAAATTGTATTCTGTTGCTATTTTGTTTAAAGTAGACTTTAAGTGTAATTTAAAGCTTCTATCCAAGCTTCTACTGTGAGAGTAATTCTACGAGTTAACAAGCTGAGTCAAAAGAATCCACCATTTATATTTATTTTTTGCATATCAGTCACATTAACTCAGAAATCCATGAGCCAAGAAGGGTTAACCCTTTGATACCTTTGATGACTGCTCTCACCACAGTCTTGTACATCTTTCCTTTCATTTGTGCTGAAACTCTTCTATCACACATCACACCTGACACTTTTCTCCACCCATTCCAACCTGCTTGCACTCTCCTCTTCACTTCTTTTCCACACTCTCCATGACTTTGTACTGTTGACCCTAAATACTTAAACTCCTCCCCCTTCTTTATCTCTTCTCCCTGTAACCTCACTCTTCCACTTGGGTTCCTCTCATTCACACATGTACTCTGTCTTACTGCAGCTAACCTTCATTCCTCTCCTTTCCAGGGCAAACCTCCATCTTTCTAGCTCCTCCTCCACCTCTCTAGCTCCTCCTCCACCTCTCTAGCTCCTCCTCCACCTCTCTGGCTCCTCCTCTACCTCTCTAGCTCCTCTTCCCCCTGTTCTCTGCTCTCACTACAAATCACAATATCATCTGCAAACATCATAGTCCATGGTGATTCCTGTCTGACCTCATCAGTCAGTCTGTCCATCACCATTGCAAACAGGAAGGGGCTCAGAGCTGATCCCTGATGTAATCCCACCTCCACCTTGAACTCCTCTGTCACCCCGACAGAACACCTCACCACTGTCTTACAGCCCTCATACATGTCCTGCACTGCTCTGACATACTAAAATGAAAGTCAATACATAAAGACCTTAAAAGTCCCTTGCTGCAGACAGTTTGAACAGTCTTAAACTATGAGTCACAATGAGGCCTTTATGCTAACGGGCACTGGTGGAACACATGAAAAGAATTACCCAGCAGCTGGTTAAGAGCAGAACAGCAGATGCAGTGGTGGCAAAATAAAAATGAGGTCTGAAAAACAAAAGAAACGAGTCCTTGTATTGTGTGGGAGACACCTGTCAAATATGACATTTTCTAAACCTGGAATATTTCTTCATCAAAATTATATATATATATATATATATATATATATATATATATATATATATATATATATATATATATATATATAAAACTTTTTCATCTAAAATCTTGTTGTAGGGTTTCTTAAAAGTCAGGAGGTTAGGAGTCTTTTTTTTCCTTTATGGGGGTTTATTTTTGAGGAAAAAAATCTTGATTTTAAGTAAAAAAAAAAATAATTCAAAAAGTAATCTCCAGATAAGCTATGAATCATGCTGCTGTAATTTGTGGAGAAACTGCTGGAGTAAACCTGAATGCCACTCTTAAAGTTGCTGGACTGCAATTACTTTTTTTATTTATTCATCCAATAATGACATGATGATCTGACCTCTTTAAAGGTTATCCTCCTGCCTGGTTGGTAATTGTTGTTGACATCTTTTAGTGATATTTCATAGTCGATGACCGGGGGTTAGGAGTTAATGGGCAGTGAGGGCAGATCCGCATAAATCCATGAAAATTAAAACCAGACTCCAAATGCTTTAGTAATAATTAGCAGTGGTATTTCCATGTGTCATGGAGTCTTCTAAAAGAGAGTTCTTAAATATTCCAGCGTGGTCGTGACCCGGGACACCTTTGGGCCACTCAGGTGAGTTGTGGGGATTTCTGACTAAGTCTTTTCTCTGTGAAGTGTCTGTAGCTCCTCCAACTGCTTGAATGCAGAGTTTAGTCGTACAGGTGAGACTCCAGGAGGAGAAAATCAGGCTGCTTATTTGCTAGGGAAGTAAAAACTGTATATGGATATACAGCAGAGGTGGAGGAAGCATTTCTCACTCTGAAGCCTCTAATAGTTCAGCTCTTTATCTCATTATCACACCACACCTGTCTCTGTCCCTCTGGCTTTAGAACAGCGCTAACAGACAGAACTGGCAATCTGAGGCTCACAGATAATCATGTTAGCTATGCAGCAAACCAGTCAGTGCTGTGCATGAATTGGGCCTGCTACTTACTGGCTAAAACGTGCTAAAGTGTATTTTCAATGGTGAAAAATCAATTTACATCACTTGAGCTGTTGCAGTTTGATTTCTTCGGAGAGTCATGCATCCAGTTAATACTGATCCAGTGTTGGTGCAAATGAATGACAAATTTCTGCCAGCCATGCATTAATCAAACATCCTCGCTTCAGCGGCTCAGAAAAACACAACTTTGAAAAGCACATTAGGAGAAAACATCAAGTCCTACGGTGTGAAGAACTCTCAGGTTTGTTTACACCAAGCAATTTCAAGCATGCTGGAGGTCACTGGAAGGAGGATTGATGGATGTGCAGGAAAAATGATGAAGAGGTGAGAGCAGAGGGAAACAAGACTATACACACTGAGGGGTTGTTTACACAAATTCATTAACATCCATGAACAAAGTTATATTTAAATATTTAGCAAATACACTCCTACACCTCCTTTTATCCTCAATTATAATTGTAATGGGTCACAGGACTGTGTTGATTTAGTTTGAAAACATGAGCAACATTTATCTAAAGTCCCTTCAGCTGTCAACTCTTCCTTTCTTTGCATTTGAGCTGCAGTCACACTTGCAAACCATTTGTTGGTTTGTCCTCTCCTGAAACAACATTTATTGACTTTTTTCTAAACATCAACAGATGAAAAACACCCTTTCTGGCCTTATTATTCACTCATGTTTTGTCATGGGTTTTCTGAAATTGCACTTTGAATTGAATTTATTTATTTCATTGGGACGGATATAAAAACATAGATATAAAGCAAAAGCAGCAGTCCCATACTCATATCATGATGCTTGTAGCAAGAGCTAATTTGCAACATTTATCCCCAGATGGGCTTTTCCTACAGTAAAATATTAGTGATACAGTATAAAATAAAACAGCTAATTTCAAAATGAGATAAAATTGTTTAAAAAAAGAGAATTATTAAAAAGAAAAAAAATTCACCTGAACAAAAGTGTGTAAAGCTGCTGACAATGGAAAAAGGCCCTTATCAAAACAAGTAAAAAAAATACTTAAAACAGACATTTTTCACTTGTTTTTAGTGTAAAAAATATCTGCAAAAGGAACTAGTACATTTTGACTAGGCAAAATTTCTTAAAACATTGTTTTTTTACTTGTCCATTTAAGACTAAATTAAATCTTGAAATAAGCTATAAAAACTTATTTTAAGATGTATTCACTTATTTCAGGACAGCAGTGTCTTAAAATAAGTCAATTTAGCTTAAAATAAGAGCTTAATATTCTTAAAATAAGTGCATAGTTTTCTAAATAAGTGAATTGATCCTATTTTTCCACCAAAAATATCCTATTTGAAGCACTAAAATAGTCCATCTATTCTTATTTCTGTATCATAATCATTTCAAAGTAAGAATAAAATGACTTATTGGTGAATTTGTCTCAAAAAGTTATATGTAAATGTGCACAAATACTGATGTTCAAATATAACAATAACATTTTGCACAACATCACTTTATTTTTTTCAACAGATGCATACCTCATTGCTTGAAAAATGTTTTAAAACATGATGGCTTTCGTCATTTAGAACAGAGATTCTTAACCTTTTTGACACTGGGGCCCAATTTTTCCCTGTACAAAGTGATTCGAGGCCCATTCAAATATAAACATGTTAATGTAAATTGATCCACATCTTGTTTAATTTGTATTTGATAATTAAATTGAGTCATTTTATGGTTTATCAAAGTAAAATCTTGTGAGGAAAAATGATACAACATGATCATCTCAGACATTTATTTTCATACTGAACAGGTAAAACACAGTGGTCAACCTCAATACAAATTAGAATTCCAAAAATATTTATAAGGCATTTTGATCAATAAAATTGTGTCGTAATAAAACAAGAACACTTTAAATAAGTTTCAAATGAAACAAACTGTAAATGACATTTGAATAAAAGGCGCCCATAACATATGGTGTCGTTCACACCAGGCGCGGAGCGGTGCGGTCCTCCGCGGAGGCGCCTGGAGCCGCGAGCGTTCCGCATCAATTCTGGGACGAAGTTACATAAAGATACATGAGAAAATACGGTTTATTTTTAAAAGAAAGTGTGTATTCGCACGTTTTGGAAAATCCAGCTTTGGACACACTTAGAATAAGTGCAAACAATGCAACAATGAGATCTTGGCTGCATGTATTACGTGTGTTCAATATGAATTTCTATCATTTTCTATGCTGCTCGCACAGAAATACGTGTGAATAACATCAGCCTTTTTAAAATATAACCAATTTTTTTACAATAAAACACTGCGATTGACAAATGTGATCATGTTTTTGTATCTAAACAGACTGTACGCATGAAAATAAACATAGAACCACAACACGCACGTGCGTGCGCGAGCACAGACACACACAGATCAACGTAGTGAGCAGACTCCGCTGCGGGGCGCCGGGGCGGGGTTTAGGGGGTAAACAACAACAGAGAGGCAGAGAGCAGAGACATGGGGTAATAGTTTGTTTATGAATGTACTCACTAGACTAGAGTACAGTATCAAGGTCTGGTCGAGCCTTGATAACATCACTCCCCTTGGGATCTCCGCTTCTCGTGGGTGCGCCCCTCCTCGGCGGGGGTGGGCGGCCCCTTCCGTGCAATCCCCTGGACCTCCCACGGCGGGGGCGGGCTGTTGTCTGGAGCATGGGAGTGGGTCTCTCTTGGGGGGCTCTGACTCGTACCTGGGGTGGGGCGGGGGGATGCTCGGTGCTCCTGGGTGGTGGTGGGTTGCTCTTCTGGGTTGGGGGGCTCTCCGGGGGTGGGGCCTCGTGTTGGACCGCTTGGCGCGGTGGGGGGGGCTGCTCTTCTGGCTGGGCTGGGGCCTGTACTCTCTGTGCCTTCCTGCTCTCAGGTGTGGGGGGCCTCTGCGGCGGTCCCATGTGCCTTGGTCTGGGTGTTTGGCAGGATTGCCCAGCAGGTGGATTCTCTTCGCGGCTCCGTGGCGGGTGTTGGGGGGGTTCTGGCTGCCGCCACTGCGGTCCCGGCGGGGGGGTCTTGGCGTGGGGATAGCCGGGTGCTCTCCCCCTTTGTACATTCCATCATTACCCACGTTAGCAAAAACATAAACACTCACCTGAGCACAGGTGTCAGCTCACCTTTGCACTAATAGTATGTGTGACGGAATGAAAGACTTTATGTATCTGTTTGTATGAATAAGTCTGTTTGTTGCAGCTACAGTTGTATTTTGCACATCTTGACTAGTTTATATGTGGAGACTATTTCAACCAACAGGTATGTGTGTAATTACAGAGTGTGTGTAGACAGGCCCCGCCCATTCTAGTTTACGATTTAGACCTGGTTGTTTTAGGATGTTGTCTTCCTCTGTTGCCATCTTGTTTTCTCTAAACCCCCCTCTTTTACCCCCCCACCTCCCTCTTTTTCTTTTCTGTCCGGTCCAACAAAAAAAAACATAATCAATATAAATAAAGTTTAGTATGAAATACAATGGAGGTTTATACTCAATAAACCTCTGTTGTGACAGTAAAATCTGTCCAACACTAGAGGCTCTCAGCCCGAATCTGTTTGCTCAGCTGTTGGACAGGACAAGTTAAAAAAAAAAAAAAAAAACGTGCCCTGAGTGGATGCCTTTTGAAACCGATTTCCATGTATGCTAACTGGAATTTTGGAATTTTTTTTACCCCCCTCCGATTTTATACATTAGGTAGGGACCAATGAACCGCTCAGTGGCCTGCTGACATGACTATTCAAATGTATTGCTGCTGTTTGGATCAGGATTACATTTTCTTTTACGCACAGTTATGTTCTATTGCAGTTTAAAAAAAAAGTAATAAATAAATAGGATTATTATCAGTACTATCAGGGACATTATTGAAATGATCTTTGAAGACATTCAGACTGTCAGGAGCAGCTACAGGAGGAAGCCTTGGCAGAATTGGACAATTTTAACTCAAATGATGTGATTGTGCTTCAATGATGAAATGATTACTCACATTTGATATACTGGAAAGGTTGGTGGATTGATCATATGTGACATTATGTTTACTGTTGTCATAATTTATTGATTCATCTGAATCTCTAAATAAATGTTTGTACAAAAGTTGAGGTATGTGAATTGAACCTGGGGATCTTGAAACATGTTTTTAAAGCTAAATTTGGGTGTCAAATATAATTCTGATTTCAAGCATACAGAGACAACAGTTTTGGATGAAATAGCTAAGTCAGAAATCAAATACTCATTTTTTGTCTTGGTTTGCTGGTTTTTGCAGAACTAGCAGACATCACTGCAGACCACACCGTAAAAGCAAATAATTGAGTGCACAGAAACAAAGGGCTTTATTGCTTTTTTAATTTGGCTTGGATTACTTTTGTTTTAAAGTGTTATTGGGATGCCTAACTGCTATTGCTAAATTTAACTAATAGTCAAAAAAATGTTGCTGTTTTCTTAAATCAAACATGTCTGTTTATGGAAACATCAACCCCACTCACTATTCACTACCAAGCCTTCTGGTTAAAAATATTATTTTAGGTAAAAAATAACTGAAACATCTTAAAATAAAATATTTTCAAGATAAAACAACTCAACAAGATATATAAGAACTATTTTCTGAAAACAAGTCATTTTTAGCTTACTGAAAAGTTAATTTTGTCTTTAATGATGTGTATTCAGATATTTACACTAGAAACTAGACAAAAAATACTTGGTGAGATTTTGTGTTTTTGCAGCGTGCTTCTGGTACAGGACTTTGTATTTTTTTAATAAACAAAACTGGTCATGGAATTCAAATCAGCAGGGAGTGAATTCTAGAGTCCTGTTCCCTTCACAGAGAGAGCAGACTGAGCAAAAGAGGTTTAGTGAAAGAGAACATTGCAGTTTCCACTTGAGGCTGCTCTAGTGGGTCTACTGGAACTCTCTAGATTATAACTAAAAGTGTTTAAAGGTTTAGGTGCTAATTCGTTAAGACATTTAAAGACCTTTAAATAAACTGAATTAACCTTATTTTTCATACTTTAATTTATTTAACCTTTATTTTACAGATGAAAAATGCATTGAGATAAGGATCTCTTTTTCAAGGGTGACCTGGCCAAGAGGTCAGGAGCATATGTCATTTAATTGGGTTACAATATAAAACAAAAATATAAAATTGAAAAATGACTTGACAATATAAAATTTTGAATTGAGGTGCACTGTATACTGCTCAGAAAAAGTAATTAGGAGCACTTTAAAGAAACACATTAGATCCATCAGATCTCATATGAAGTTGGATATCTATCTAAATAACAACAGGTCAGTGTCTGAGGAACAAAAGGATGTCAAGTCTTTTAATGAAATAAAAGTTTTCAGTCTACAGAGGCTCAATTGTGTAGACACCATCAAATCAGAGTGAAATGAAGATGTGGCAGGCTAGTCCATTTTCTCCAAAACTTCATTTCTGCAACTCTAAATGCTTTTCAGTATCTTGTGTGCCCCCCACGAGCTTGTATGCATGCTTGACAACGTGGCAGCATGCTCCTAATGAGACGATGAATGGTGTCTTGTGGCATTTCCCCCCAGATCTGTGTGAGGGCATCCCTGAGCTGTTGTACAGTCTGAGGAGCAACCTGGCGGCGCCTAATGGACCCAAACATAATGTCCCAGAGATGTTCTATTGGGTTTAAGTCAGGGGATGGTGAAGGCCATTCAATTGTTTCAATTCCTTCATCCTCCAGGTACTGCCTGCAGACTCTTGCCACGTGAGGCCGGGCATTGTGGTGCATTAGGAGGAAACCAGGACCTACTGCACCAGCGTAGGGTCTGACAATGGGTTGAAGGATTTCATCTGGATACCTTATGGCAGTCAGAGCACCATTTCCTAGGCAGTAGAGGTCTGTGCGTCCCTCTATGGATATGCCTCCCCAGACCATAACTGACCCACCACCAAACCTGTCATGTTGAACCACGTTGCAGGAGTAGGGTGTACCTGCAGGCCTGGAGAACCAACAGCGCTCACAGGACCGCACTCTCAGGACCCAGGCGGTTTTAACACAGCGCCTCCTACAGGGTGGAGTTTGTTATGTTAATTTCTGGAGACTTTACGAGACACATTGCACACGTGAGTAGTATGAGTAAGAGTTAAAAAATGATCCAAGCGCTGCTAAAGGATAAACAACTAGATAAATTATCACAGGAATTTTAAAATATAAAAAGTGAAATTACCAATTAATTTCCGTTTTTTGCAGAAACATAAACAGTGATGTTTATGTAGCTTAGCTTAGCTTTTATCCAAATTAATGTTCTTTGTGCAAAAATAAATTCATGATGGTTTGTTAGGATTACATCTTTCAGCATTTTACAGCATACTTAATTTTTGTATTTTTCCATCTTCGTGTATTTTGTGCAATTTATTACTATTGTGTCATTATAACCCAAATATAGTTGACATGTATTACAAAACCGGGGAAAATTAAATGTTTACTGAGTAAGGTCAAGTATGAATTTATATGTATTTTACTATTTGGTAATGTAATATAAAGACTTGATTCATTACTATTACTGAATAATATTACTTTTTTAAGTAATAAGTATTTATGTATTTATGTATTGTTCAGAACTAATTTACTCTTTACTTTACATTTTACTTATATATCTTTTTTTCCAGATGGATACAACAATTCAAAAGAGGAAATCTCCAGATGAAACAGTGTGTTGAATGCTTTGTTCTGCAAAATATTTCCAACCGACAATAGTATAAAAGGTTCAAATTCATGATTAAAAACTCTCAAACTTAAAAAAAAAAATAAATGGCAACTGTTACAAAACATTTCTGAGAGCAAAATATTTATTTTAGTAAGGTAGATACGTTTGACAGAGGATTGGTATAGAATTGCAAGAGCAGAGAAACTCCCCAAGTAGAAAGTATTTTTTAATCTCATGTTTAATTTGAAAAATTGTTTGAATATATTTTTCCTTTCCAATATACAGCTGTGATTTCTTGTACAGAAAATATCTGTTAGGTGGCTACAAATATTGTTTTGTCTTTTTAAGCCTAATGTAACGCCTAATAAATGTACCTTATTCTGTTTAATGTAACTTCTAATAAAAGTTATTCTTCCCACTTCAGCAGATCCTGTTTAATTTTTCAAATGTTTTGGGTTTGGTTTTTATTTGATTTTCTGGCACGTTTTAATTTATTATATTCCCATTTTCATTAATTATAAAATACATGTGTTCTCATTGAGAATGTGTTAAATTAGTGCAACCGAATAAGACAAAATGTAAAGACGAATTTATATTAAAATCCAAATATTCTCAAATTCTGATAAGTTTTAGGTGGGTGAAAAAAACACCAGACTCAACTCTCTATCAGCAGTTAGATAAAACAATAAAGAGAAATCAGTTTGGATTCTCTTGCCAAATGTTTCAAGATCTATATGTACTGAATTATATTTCCACTGAAAAAACCCTGGTGCCAAAGGGTTAAAATAAATCTATGATTCATCAGTAAGAAACATTAGAAGTATTCAGTCAACATTTGTAACACTTACTAAAAAAATAATAAAATAAAGACAGCAAGCAGCAAGCAGCAAGGAGGTGCTGTCTCAAAAAATGAGTCCTTAAATCGTCCTGAGGGTGCAATTCGTCCTCCAGCCAGTAGGGGCGCTGTCTCAAAAAGACCTGGGTCCTGAGAATGCGGTCCTGAGAACGTGGTCCTGTGAGCGCTGTTGGGTCTCCAGTTCTGCAGGTTTATATTACTGCGTTGCAGGCAGCAGAACGTTCTCCTGGTCTTCTCTAGACTCTTTCACGTCTATCACAGGTGCTCAGGGTGAACCTGCTCTGGTCTGTGAAAAGTACAGGGCGCCAGTGGAGGACTTGTCAATTCTGGTGTTCTTGAGCAAATGCCAGTGGAGCTCCATGGTGCTGGGAAGTGAGCACAGGGCCCACTACAGGACGTGGGGCCCTCAGACCACCTTCATGAAGTCTGTTCCTGATTGTTTGGGTAGAGACATTCACACCAGTGGCCCTCTGGAGGTCATTCTGTTGGGCACGAGCAGTGCTCAGCCTGTTCCTCCTTGCACAAAGGAGCAGGTATGGGTCCTGCTGAGGGGTTGAGGACCTTCTACGGCCCTGTCCAGCTCTCTCAGAATAACCAGCAGTCTCCTGAAATCTCCTCCATGTTCTGGAGATTGTGCTGGGAGACACATTAAACCTTCTTGCTGCAGCACGTGTGGATGTTCCATCCTGGAGAAGTTGGACAATCTGTGCAACTTCTGTAGGGTTAAGGAATCTCCTCATACTGCCAGTAGAGAGAATTACACAAGACAAAATCAGCACGAGTGGAAAACCAGCCAAAAAAGATCCAGAGGAGAAACTTGAAATGACCTCCACACCCGGGCTAACACCTGTTTGGAGGGTTTTTCTAATTGTTGCCACTGAAATGCACCTGTTGTTAATTCATGAACACCAATACAGATGAAATTGATGAACGAGGCCCTCAGCTACTGAACCAACAAGAACATTATCAGACAGTTTCATTCAATTCATGCCAGGACAAAGAAAAGTGTTCCTTTCATTTTTGTGAGCAGTTTATTATGGAATTCCTTTAATGAATATTTAGTGAATAATTAAGTGAATCATTTCCTGATTTTCTCCAACTTAAAGAAAGACATGATATCCTTTAACCACTACAAATGAGAGGTGTCTTTCCATTTTAGCAGGATAGCACGTCGTGCCAGGAGTGAGGCAAAGGCACTACAGTATTTTATGGCATTACTTTAATATAGCTTCGTCCTCCACAACCCTAAAAAGTGCTGTTAATGGGTTTGGTCTGTTTGGTATTAAACACCCGAGATATTGTGTCAAAAATTGCCATCCAATATACATTCAAATGAGGATATTTTCCCAGCACTCTGCCCTCTTCTGTGCGCAGGCATGAAAGTTGCAGCTAGCAGAGGAGATTCTTCAGAGAGGCAGAGAGGAAAAGAACCTTGTTCGACCCACAAAAATAAAAAAAAAGGCACGTGCTACGAGAAGCCCCGAGACCACCTAGCACCCCTTTCTGCTAATCGTCTCTGTTTGCGTAGCGGTTAGCTTTGGCTGATGCAGCAGGAGCAGAACATGCAGCTATTTTCAAACGGATCCAGCCAGAACTGAAGGATAAATCTGCTGGTTTACAGCAGCAACAGAACGTTTAATAAAAGTGTTGATTTGAAGACACCACTGTTATACACTGATGCTAGCATGCTACGATGTTAGCCACCAGTGTTATCGAGCTGTTCCTTTGCGTTGTGTATAAATGTAAACAGATCGGTTCAAAGTCGGTCGTTTTTACGGAGCGGACTTTAAGACGTGAAGACATAAATACAACAACATGAATTCATTGAACATTTATAAAAACTGTATTTTATAGAAGTTATAACAGACATAAATCCACTTTGTGCTAACTTTATTTGTCATCTTTTTGTAACATTGCAGAGCTGTAATTTTACTGTCAGTGATAACATGGCAAATATTCAAAACATTCAAATGTTTTAAGCTCTTTTAGTTATGATTTATATAAATATGAATCATTTGGAGGAAGAATTGAGAAAAGAGCATTTTTTGTAAATCTGCCCTCCTTTGCTAATCTGTTCTTGCTTTCTCTGCATGTTTTGAGTTTACAGTTAGAAGACAATAAAGATATAATCATACTATTTATTAATTGATTTTATATTATATTGTTTTCTTATAAAACATTATAGAAAACACTAAATGTCCTCATAATCAGGTTCAGACAACAGGTGACTGACTGACAGCTCTCCTCTTATAATGTAAGAGTCTTTTTAGCTGTTAAAGAGAATAAAAAACTCATTAGTGATAGAAAATAAAACTCTTCATAGAAATATTCATAGAAAACCAGAGAGCAAAGACTGATTAGAGATTGAAGAAGTTACTTAGGAGAAGTGTTTTTTTGTCTGAAGTTGTTTTTATAATGTGACTTCCTTTCTGTTTGCATTTAACATATTTTTTAAATTAAATACACATGTAAATTTCTTAGACAAATACTGTAAATTTTACTGGACAATTTCATCCAGTAAAAAATTGTGTTTAGATTTTTTATCGAGTCAAAAACAAGATCTTGGTCACTGGTTGTGACTTCAAACTTGGAGCATCAAACCACAAACAGCAACATCAGTTTGAAAGCTTTGCTACAGAAAGTGTTCTGTCAAATCATTATTTTATTTCTTTTTATAAGACGCTTAGGCAAGTGGTGGCTCACAAAACACCTGCTGCATTGTTCTATAAACATTTCACAGCTTGTATTTAGTTGCACTCTGTCTTTGAAACAATTTCCAAAAGACATGTTAACATAAAAAAGTTTTTGCTAAAAACATTCTGTCATTTGTAACCTTTGATAAAAAAATAAAAGGAGGGAGGAAAAAATCTATTTAAATGGAAAATCGAATTTGTACGACGGAGTATTAGGGTCACCGAAAAAAAAAAAAGTAATATTACAAGTTTTTTTCTCGTAGATATACGACTTTAAATCTCGTAAATTTATGAGAAAAAAGTCGTAACTGCTAAATTATGAGAATAAAGTCGTATATTTATGACTTTAAAAGTCATAAGTTAAATTTACAACTTTTAAATTTATGAGAAAAAAACGTGTAAATCTACGGGATTTAAAGTCGTAAATCTACGAGATTAAAAGTCGTAATTTAATGAGAAAAGAACCAAAGTTGTCTGTTTATCAGAGCCGTGCTTGAAGATGAAAGACGTGGAGAATCTGGTGTATGATATGTTCAGATCGGTTTGTTAAACAAAGAAATTTCTGAACCTTTTGGCGATTCAAAATCAAATTATATTCGGGTTCGTGTGGTTTAGTGCGTGTGGTGTGGTTGCGTATCTTCAAGTAAGCAAAAGAGGCGCTATTTATTGTGTTAAACAGACTTTTTATTAACAGTCTCTTCTTACTGCTACACTGTGCATGACTAGTGCTCATCTGCTAGCTTACTACTTGCCGTGCACCGAACATGTGACCAGTCGCTTGGCCTTCTGGGTAATGCAGTTCTTAAACAGCCAACCTCAATACACAACAGTGCGGAGTTTCATATGTAAAATAAAGAGCTCAGAGATACACGTTCATCAGGATCGTCACTTTATTACATCTTTCATTTCCTTTCATCACTTTACATCATGTCTCTGTCATGCTCAGAAACCAAAAGAGAATGTAAACAGAGCTCCGGGCGCCTCCTTCCCCAAATGAAACGTCCCGTCTCAACACAAAACAACATTGAGAAATGACAATAGTCTGTCACGTTAGCACAAGAACATTGAAAATTCCAAAAACTACGTAAGCATCACAGAGTTGGAGGAGATCTGGTCTGTCAGAGGAAGAAATGACGTGAAGTGGACAGCTGGAGGATATGGACCGCTTCATAAACGGGATCTGCAGAGATCCTGCAAGCAGCATCAACGAATAAAACATTAATACACTGTAAATCAAATAAAGTAACTTCCAAATATTTGAAATATTTGAAACATTCAGTTTACCTGATGAAATCCCAGACGCTTTTCACAGTTTGGTCGATCTGCTTCAGTTCTCGGCATTAAGGACAAAACCCACCCTGGTCACCACCTCTTCAAACTGCTGCCCTCTGGCAGACGGTACAGGGCCATACCAGCCAGAACAAACAGATTAAGGGACAGCTTTTTTCCAAAAGCCGTTACTGCACTAAATGTAAATAATAAGCAATAAACCCCGAATATGCAACTGTTGCACATCCGTTCTGTCTCCCGTACTTTACTTTTGATGCTCAGCTCGTTTGCACATACCTGTTTTTATTTGCACATATCTGTATAGTTAGATGTCCTCCTTCTATTTATTTTGTATTTTATTACTCTTTCCTGTTTGTGTTTTGTATTTTTTTGTCCACAACGGTGTGAGCTGTACCTAAATTTCATTGTGGCATCCACAATGACAATAAAGGCATTCATTCATTCATTCATTCATAAATTCGCTGGAATGTAGACTCCCCTCGACTTTAATACATTACGAGAAAAAAGTCGTAAATCCACGAGATTAAAACTCATACATTTACGAGATTGAAATTCGTATATCTACGAGAAAAAAACTTGTAGTGTAACTTTTTTTTTTTTTTCGGTGACCCTAATACTCCGTCGTAAATTTGGAATGAAAAAAAAATCTAGATTTTATTTTATGGCCATATCGCCCGACTCGATGGGAACCCTATATCTTCTTATCAAGCCCTCTTAAATGTATCCACCAAAGGACATTTAAGTTCCAGCATGATGCTGTATAATAGCTTTTTTTCATTTTTTAGGTTAAATACGGAGCTTTAGCTAAAAGCTAGCTGTTTTTGCTAAATTACACATTTTCAAGTTTTAAAGGCTAATTTGGCAGTTAAGTACTATTTTTAGCTTGCTTCAGCAAGTGATACTTCATTTTAATTATTAATGTCAGTGATTTCAGCTATCAACGTCAGCATTTTCAGCTATTAGCTTCAGGAATGAAAACAGAATGAAAACAGAATGAAACCGGTTATTGGCGCTGCCTCAGGCGGCAGCTAGTAGTAGCGGCTCCTGGCGTTTGCCATATTTACTACATTTTTGTGTATAAGGATGTCCCTTAAATTTCCTTCCTAATTATCAATGGAGTCAAACTGCGGTGCGTTTTGGCACCAACTCCCTTCATCATCTTCTTCAGTGTGAAGCCACCGCAGACTTTGATTGCAACTCTCGGCTATAACTGCAATGTACTTCTGACTGGTGTTTATACTTTTCAGTCGATGTAATCGTCTTCTGCGCTTATGTTTAACACGATCAACATCCCGCTCAGATACTTCCAGCGTCTTCGAGCATATAAAAGGCAGAGGAGGAAGTGACGATTTTGTACGCTAAATAGAGGCATGGAATTCAAAGAGGACAAAATTAAATTGAAAAAGGAACAAATTGCAGTCTCTGGTGCTGTAAGATCTGTGAAAGAGGACATATTTTTCAGCAACTTGCTCTATTTTCTATCTAGTTGTTTCTATCTAGTTGTATCTCTCTGTGTGTGAAGTTCGGTATTTCCTTACTTTTTCTGTAACTTTCATCATTTTCAGTGTTAAAATATATTTTTCTGTACAGAGTTTTCTGTGTGGTCGCATCCTCTAAATGCTAAAATAAATTTAAGTTAAATGATGGGATTTGCCTGCAAATGCACTCCGGGTATTTCAGCAGGTGTAGCATTCTGATGCGACTGAAGCAATTCTGCTCCGATGGCCGTGCGACCACTGCGACGCAAGCGATTACGAATCGCGTGGAAGTATAAACCAGCTTTTAGGAGCAGCTTATAAGGAGCTTCTATTTGCTGATGATGCAGCCCCCCCATCACACACACACCTGATATTATTTATTCATTATTTGAAATGATTCAAATGTAGACGTATGCGTTAATGCTGCAGATGTTTTCTCTCTGTTTTACCGCTGCAGCTGTGTTGCTTTTCTTGCGGAAAATGTTCTTGTAGTCGGCATTTGATTGTAGGAACTTATCAATCCGTCGACGGAAGAACAAAACTCAGATGTTTGTTCCTGTTGCCATGGTGAATCGTGCTGTCTTTGCTCCATTGATCAGGGCTTTTAATGCTCGCGACGCTCACACCTGATTCTGGTTCCAACAACTTCAAGTTGATTGAATCAAACATTTTCAGCTGTTCTGGAACCGAAAACTCTAAGTTCAGGAATTTTGAGTCCAGTAACTCTAAGTTCATGTTTCAACTCTAAATTTGTTGAACCTGCTTCTTGAAACGGGCCCCAGAAGTATCCAGATCTTGAGGACGAGGAATGGATTGTAAAACTCATGTTTCTTGCAGACATCACAGGGCACCTCAATGAGCTAAACTTCAAACCACAAGGAGCAGGACAAACAGTTCTAGACATATTTGAGACAGGGAAGGATATTTTTACTTCCATCTTTCATTACTTCCCACACTTGAGAGAGTTGTCCCTCCACCAGAGCATCCACAACACTGTAACATCCCTGTACATGCAAGAACTGGAAAAAAGAGTTGCAACATGATTTGTGGACTTCAAAAGATATGGACCAATGTTATCCTTCCTTATCAAGCCTGACAGCTTTGACATGCATGATTCAGATGCTACTTTGACAGGATGGGTACAGAGAACATGGAGATGCAGCTGATTGATCCTAAAAGTTCAACACTGTGGATGACAAAGTTTGCAGAACTTAGAAAACAGTTGGAAGCCACACCAGTGTAAGATCACAGCACTCACATTCTCAACTGCTGGGCATCTACACCTGAGAAATTCAACTGTCTGCGTAAGATTGTACTTGCTCTGCTGTCTGTCTTTGGGTCAACATATCTATGTGAGCTGGTGTTTTCACACATGAAGCATGTTCTCAGCCCCACCTGCAGTCGGTTAACAACTGACCACTCTGAGGCCTGCTTGCAACTTAAAGTTACAAACTATGATCCTCTGATCACTTAGCTCAGCAATGAAAAGCAGGGGCAGGGGTCACACTAACTACCCCGTAAGCTTCAGTTAACTTGATGCTCCTCAGCTCACACGGACTTATTTTTTTCATGTTAATAGTTGTAAAGTTCTTAGACATATTGACAGTATTTTGTTCTAATTTATCCATTTTTTTTGCTGCAGTTATGACATGCAACAAATGGCGTACTATAGTTTGAAATGAAGATCAATTAGTGAGCTGACAAAACAAAAAGACAAACCAGAACGGAGTTGGAACCATGGCCAAAATTAAGGGAGACTGCTGACCCAGCCATGACGACCGTCAGAGTCAGCAGCTCCCTGCTAAAGGCTGCCTAACGCAGCTACCTAATCAAAAGAAATGAAATAAAGCCCGCAAATCAGAACTACCATGGTCCAACTCCAAACTAACACAACAAAACCCAACAATCTAAGATTGCTGAAGACAAAAGACAAAGGACAAAGCCTGCTGCCTGGCCAGCCTGCCGCCCAGCTCCCTGCCTGCATGGCTTAGTGTGGCTTCCTCTGCCTCAAATAGACAGCTGGTGGTGATCAGGGGACATTGGCCACACCTGCCAGGTGAGTCAAAGAAAGTGGAAGGAAAAAACAGTCCTGGCAGCAGCAGGACGTGACAAATACCAAAATACACTTTTAAAAGTAATTTGACTTGATGTTTGTGAATTAAATAAAATTTCAGATATATTGCAAGTGTTTTTGTATTTCTTTGCATTAAAGCTCGCATTATAGTTGGTGATGGCACAATTGTTAAGGAGAAAATTTTAAATTGGCTCTTCATGTCATAAACGTTGCTGACCCCTGATCTTGTACATGCACATACAGAGATCGTTAGTCTCCAATATAAAGCAGTCCACAGTTGTTTCAAGTGTGTTAAAGGTTTTTCCCACGAAGCGCTGTAAAGGTAAGGGTTACTTTAAATTAATCTGGGATTCATCTGAAATTTTAGCTGCTAATATCAGAGCTGTTCCGGTTGTTCTTATACTTCCTGGGTTGTTTGAGTAATTTTGGCTTTTAGCAGTTATGTTGGCATAATTCTAGCTTTTTGGATTATTTTGGCATTTACCAAGGTTTGTTAGCTATCAATTTCAGCATCTTCAGCTATCAGCACTAGCATCTTCAGCGGCCACATTCAGCTTACAGCATTCACACCAGCTTTATCGCTTTATATTATTATTTTTTTTTTTAGCATTTTCTTGTAAGTAGAATTACAAATGAAGCAACCCCCAACTATGAGAAGTTCTGTGTCAAAAACATATTTTAGGCTTTTATTTAAAGATAAACATTTTTAAAAATGGGCCAGAAGTAGAAAAATAACATAAACATAATGATCCCCTTGATATGTAAGATTATACATTAAAAAACCTATTTGAAAAAATCTAAAACTAATCTAATACTAAAAGAAACCCAGTTGCATGCCTGTTTATCTAACATTTTGCAAAATATACATGTTTGTAGCATGATTGAATAAATGTTGAAGAAGCCGCTTGTCTTTTCAGAAGTTCTCTGTCAAACTTCTGAATTAGCTTTTCTCCTGTGAACTGAGGGAATAAATTATCAGCTGTAAATGTGTTGTTTTTGTCGAATGTCCAGTTTGCTGGAAATGCCGTCCAGAGGAAAGTCTCAGCCAGGAAAAAGCAGAGGGTCAGCTCGAGTCTCACCCTCTGCTTGCAGTTTGAGCAGATTGTCACCGTCACAATGTGATGTTCTCAAAGAATACAGCTCAATGTGTGGCAAGAAAACTCAGGGAAAGAACATCAAACTGGATTCTATATGCCATAGCTGCTGAACATGGACATAAAAATGTGTCCGTGAGGGCGCTGGCACTCATCCGTACATGTTAAGCAGTTAAGTCATGGTTGTCCCAACATAGAACATTCTATAAGGCAGCTCGCTCATGATGGGAGGAGCATCAGCTAACAAATGAAAACTATGACTTCTATTAACGATAACAGGTGGTGTGCAATGATGGACTAATTAAACATTAGCTTCGCTTTACACACAGTGGCTGAAGATAAGTCTTTCCCTGCATATTACTTTCCTTTAAATTAAATCAGCTACTCAGATTGGTTTAATATTTCACATTCATGGAGCACAGTCTTTATAAGAACGGATTTCATTCATTGAACTGTGACTTGGATTCTGTTTTATTCAGCATTAATACAAACCTGTGATGTGCATTCAGGGGTAGGGGGCAGGGCAGTGCCTCATCTGCCAATATTCCAACAATTTCAGTCATTTGAATGATTAAACTTCTGTATATAGTGCTTTTTCTTGTTCAACCCATAGACTGTGAAAACACTGGACAAAACAAGCAACGAGGTCTCCCATTGGAAATGCATTACCTCCTCTCCTCGCGAAAGTAGGCCGCCGCTTTCACCGTCACTTCCTGAAATGGCTATCGCCATTTTGCAAACCATCATCAGCGATTGGTCCGAGTCTGTGTGAGTCATGGGATCTATAGGAAGTACCTTCCACCAATCTGAAGAGAGTTTATTGTGAGTCTCCGCCTCTTTCCACGCCTCTACCACGAGACATCGGGATGTAAACAGCTTCCACTTTAATAACGGCGGCTCGAGAGAAATGTACAAGTCATTGTTCAAGTCTTTGAGGGAGAACCATTCCAACATTTGATTCTGCTGTTAACCTTTCCTGCTTCCTCGTCCTGACCGTGGTCGGGGAGAACAGGCGGGCTGCTGCAGCTCCTCGGACGAACGTCCTCGTGGTTAAACCCGCGGGTGTTTGGTTCTGCAGGCAGATACTCTCACTGTCTGGTTGGAGGCTGGAATCCACCATTTATTTTCACTTTTGTTTTACAGCACATTGCTTTACTCCAACTTTCCCTGAACGCCCGCTCCTTTTCTTTCCGCTCTCATCCTCTCTCTCTCTCACACACATGCGCGCGTGCACGTACAATCACACTCGCGCTGCCCCGTCCCTTTCTCTCTCCGTAGCTTTCCCGCAACGCTGCAAATGTTGTATTTACTGACATATTTTCTTTTTTGTCGAGCTAAATGATGTGTCGCCACACATATTCCGGAAACATAAACGTTCTCAGTTCTAATCGTCTAGAGACTGTTAACGCTGGCCTTTCTGAACGCACGTCCGCGTTAACTTTCAACTTCTTCTGTTTGCAAAGCGAGCGTGTTTTTTACACCCGGTTTAACCGCGTTGAGCCTCTAAATCTATTTCTACAGAGTAAAAGATGGAGACAGCATGCGCCTCTTGTTTTAAACTGCTGCATTCCATTGAGGAAAACAATAGAAGGACAATGATTGGAACATTGTTGAATTGTAAAGTAGGTGTTAAAAGGTCTTCACGGACCGCATTGATGAAGTCTGCTCCCATTGGCTACCCGTCATCTGTCAGTCAAACCCCCCAGACGTTCGACGTCAGACCCACAAACGCTTATTGAGCCATCTGATTGGTCAAATTATAACTCAAATAACTTGTGATAATGGAAAAAAATCTTTAAAAAAAATTAGGATTAGAAAAAAGAAGTTAAGCAGAAAGCACCAGAGGAAGAATGATTATTCTGACATTTAAAATGACTGAGAAATAACTGTCTGTTTCTCAATGGAAGTCAATGGGACTTTGGCCTTTTTGCAACCAGTGGTACTTCCTATATGGAACACGGAAGTAGGGGGGCATGCTCAGTCCAGTTCTCCTATATACAGTCAATGGTTCAACCTCAGTGTAAGCTGTAGGGGGAGACAGCACCGAGATCTGCCTTCTGTTAGATGAAGCAAGCCTTTAGCTTAACCCACACATGCTAACAATAAAATGTTTTTTGTAAACATCCTTATAACTTCTCCTCACTTTCCATTTAATACTTTCCTGTTTATCCATCGTTTAGTTCATGTTCTATCCGACATTCAGCCAAAATGAGAAGACACTAAATGAGGCAGGCAGTATCTCTGCCCCACTAAAGAGGGCGCTCATGAGCTCTCATGAGCTCATGAGCTCTCGTTCTTCATCTCTTGTGTGATGGACCAGGTGGTAAGAACTAGGGAAGTCCCGATCCGATCACGTGATGGGAAATCGGGGCCGATTACATGGTGGATGACTCGATCGGTATCAGAGTTTTTCTCCCGATCAGTATCGGATATTTAATGTATTCTTAATATAATCAGCGCTTCATATTTCAATCTTATTATTCCGGATAAATACTCCACTAGATGTCAGCATGTCATGAACAGATCACAAAATATTGTTGCCGTAAAACCCACCTGAATTCGGCAGCAGTTTAAACCAGATGCTAACAAACAAGCTAGCGATATGGTCACAGATTCAGACTTCCGGGATCAATAACGATTTTAAAAGCGCTTTAAACTGACAGCAAGTGTCTCTATTAGTTTGTCTTAACGTAAACAACCACCTATAAAGGCATTTCAACAGAAGAGTTTTTGTTTTTTTATGCTAAGAGATATCTTTGGAGTGTGACCGTGTCAAAGGTCCTATTGTGGTTGGTGTTAAGGAAAGCCTTCCTGTTGAAGGGGTGTCATTTATTCTGGGATATGATTTAGTTGGAGGCAAGGTTTTGCTAAATCCCCATGTTACTCCAGTTTCTTTAAATCAGTAAATTAATGGTACAGCATCCAGAAGGTTTCCCAGTGTGTGCTATTAACCGTGCACAGGCAAAAAAAAAAAAAACAAGAAGCATCTGGGAAGGATTGTATCGACATGAGTGACAGCTTCATGGCAGCTCTTGAGGCACCTGGCCAGCAGTCAACTGCGTCGTGTGCTTACTTGGGTGATCATGAGCCCTTGATACCTTCTTCCTTGTGGCTTTGACATTCTCCCCCCTCAGGAATTGCTTCGGACGGGTTGACGGCGATATCACGAGAGCAGCTAATTCTTGAACAGCAACGTGATCCTTCACTAAAGCCCCTATTTGATTTGGTGGATGTATCAAGGCTGCAAGGTGGTGGCTATTCCTTATGTGAAGGGGTGCTTGAGCGTAAATCGTCACTTGTACCAACAAAAATAAATTGTAAATGGGATGCAGTGACACAGATCATGGTGCCAACAGTCTATAGAGCAGATATCTTGATCTTAGCCCTCTTGCTGGCCACTTGGGTGTCAATAAAACCTATGACTGCATTTTGCTATGCTTTTTCTGGCCGGGGTTAAAGTGTGACGTTCGGCAACACTGTGCTTCCTGCCATACATGTCAGATAGCTGAAGGTTGTGCAGGAGTCACTTGGGTTCAGCCCAGCCGAGTTGGTGTTTGCACACACAGGACGTGGGGCGCTAAAACTCTTAAAGGAACAGTGGCTGTGCAATAACAAACCAGTAAATGTTCTGAACTACTTGTGCAAGTTTCGCACCAGGCTTCATCTGGCTTGTGAAATTGTTAAACAGAACTTGACGACCGCACAGTCCAGGATTAAATACTGGTATGATTAAAAAGGCCAAAGAGAGGAGTTTCAGTCCAGGAGATGAAGTCTTGGTCCTGTTATCAGTGCCAGGGTCTGCTTTGCAAGCCAGATATAGTGGGCCATATGTGGTAAGGGAAAAGCTTAATGACCGTAACTATACTATTACTACACCCAATCGGGGACGCAAAAGTCAGTTATGCCATGTAAATATGCTAAATCCTTATGTTCACCGCCAGACTACCTTATCTTCACAGGAAGTGCAAACAGTTATGTTGTCTAAAACTCTTCCACTAGCGCTGTCCAGTGTAGAGTGCAGGTGGGGACATTGTCGAGGATCAGGTGGGATCACACGATGATGGCGTTGCCCCCTCAAGTGCAGTAGCCTGCGGTCGCTTAACAAATTCAGAATATCTCACCAGTTTATATTAGAATTTGTCGTATCTCCTTCCCCCTCAGAGGTATGACGTGATCCAGCTAATAAACCCGCATCTTGTGTTGTTTGCAGATGTTCCATCTCATACACATATCATTGACCATGATATTAATGTAGGGGATTCTCTGCCAATTAAACAACATCCAGAGAAGCGTGCGCGACTACAACAGGTGGCTTACATGCTGGAGCACGGCATTTCAGTGCCAAGCTCTAGTGCATGGAGTTCACCCTGTCTATTGGCAGTTAAGTCAGATGGCTCAGACAGGTTCTGCACTGACTTCAGGAGGGTTAACGACGTCACTAAACCAGACTGTTAACCTTTACCCAGAGTAGAGGATTGTGTAGATCATGTTGGTGGAGCCAGGTTTGTTAAAAAACTTGACCTACTAAAAGGCTACTGACAGGTGCCCCTAACTCGTCGTGCACAGGAAATTTCAGCTTTTGTGACACCTGATCAAATCAAATCAAATCAAACTTTATTTATAAAAAAGCGCTTCTCATACTTGCGCAGCTCGAAGCGCTTTACATTAAAAAAAACAAACATATACAATAAAAACCAAATCCACCCTTCACCCTCCCCTCCATTGTCACACACAACCCAAAATCCCACACATAATGAAACTTATGAAAAATAACTTAAGAATAAAAGTTGTAAAATAACATAACATAAGGCTTGGTTCTGCTCTGAGGAAACAGTATTGGGGATTCTATCATACCAGGAGCAGCTCAGTCAGAGGAACATCGCCACAGTGCCCCCCAGATCGGGACAGCAGTGGAGTCCACTCCGCAGCGGTGAGGCTGCAGTGCAGGACTCCAGCCGCCCCAGCAGGGGGGACAACAACGGCAATGACCCCAAACCAAGCCTGCAAGCCCTGGCATGATAGATCCCCACAGGAAACACCGGGGTTAAAACCATAGTAAAATACATAAATGAAATACATAAAATGCATTCAAAGCATAAAATCAAAAATAGTTATAAATTCATGAGATAAAATGGAATAAATAGAAAAATATACAGATAAAATAATATATTAAGACTAAAAGAGTACATATGCGGATAAGATCAACTAAAAGCCAGGTTAAAAAGGTGGGTCTTGAGCTTCTTCTTATAAACCTCTACGGTCTCTGCAGCCCTGAGGCTCTCCGGCAGGCTGTTCCAGAGGTGAGGACCATAATGGCAGAACGAGGCCTCACCATATGTTTTGGTCCTCACCCTAGGAACAACTAAGAGGCCGGTGCCAGAGGACCTCAGGGTCCGCGAGGGTTCATACTTTAAAAGCAGGTCACTCAAATAAGAAGGCCCAAGACCATAAAAACATTTATAAACCATTAAAAGAACTTTGAACTGATGAACTGATGCCTTCCTGTAGTATACGGTCATGCCATTTGGTGTTCGAGATGCTCCAGCAACTTTCCAGCGCCTGGTCAACACTGTTCTATCTGGTTTAGAGTGTTGTGAAGCCTACCTGGATGATGTTGTCTATTCTGAGTCTTGGGATGATCACACTGAAATGCTGCGTGTAGTGTTTGACAGATTTCATGCTGCGGGCTTGATTCTCAATCTTGCCAAGTGTGAGTTTGGTTGAGCGACCATAGAGTTCCTTGGAAAGATTGTAGGGCGAGGCCAGGTCCGACCAGTAAACACCAAGGTTGAGGCTATCATGTCTTTTCCACCCCCGACAACACGACGAGAATTGCGCCGGTTCATAGGAATGGCAGGCTATTATAGGGGTTTTTGTTGGAACTTCTCATCTGTTGCCGCCCCTTTGACGGGATCGCTCAGCCCAAAGGTTAACTTTTTGTGGTCAAACCCCTGTCAACATGCTTTTGACTCTATCAAGGGGTTGTTGGCAAACGCTCCTGTTTTGGCAGCACCGACCTTTTAAACTCACTGTGGATGCCTGTGAAACTGGCGCTGGGGTTGTTCTTTTACAGAGTGGAGAGGATGGAGTCGAACACCCGGTGTCCTACTTCTCCCGGAAGTTTAACCGGCATCAGAGTCTATTCTACAATCGAAAAGGAGGCCTTGGCTCTAATTCTTGCCCTTCAGCATTTTGAGGTCTATGTTGGGTCTGCCTCTCACCGTACCGTTGTTTACACAGATCCTAACCCTTTGGTATTACTGGCTCGTATGAAAAATGCTAACTAGCGGCTGATGCGCTGGGCACTTATCCTGCATGGTTTCAATGTGGAAGTCCGTCACATCAAGGGACAGGAAAACATAATGGCTGACACCAGAAGAAGAGCTCAGTCAAGACATGATGAGTGAGACAGGAAAAAAGTGACCAAATTCGGCAGTTAATCACTGTTTTCTTGTATATTTTGTATTTTGCAGTGTTTAAAACATTTAATGTGTTGCATTGAGAGTGAAATGGTCCATCATTCTAAGCCGCATAACATATTTTGGCAAGCCAGCCATGAGGTAGTGCTAATGAATGAAGATCATCACCAACCACCCTCCTTCCCAAGAGACGGACCTTCTTCAACCAGAGATGGATGCTCACGATTCTAAAGGGACGCTACAAGGTAGACGACTCGACTGATCTATACCATCAGCTCATTAATATCTCCCAAAGCCAAGAGAGACTGCCCTAAACTTGTTTTTTTCTGCAAGAAAAACTGTTATGGAAAGCTGCAAATGAGGATACTGATTAAGTGTAAAGCAGGGTCACAATTCAGAGCAAGTTCCTGTGCTCCATTGAAACTGTGCTGCTCAGTGATGGAATTAAGTATCTTTGATGCTCCTCCTGAGTGACTTGAGCACGACAGATGAAGAATTCATTGAGAGAGTCAATGAAGCATTAAAGTTGAAAAGTGACAGGCTGGAGAAACGCAAATGGTTCACCGCAGCCAAGACTCCCAAGGTACAAGAGCTCCAAACAGAAAGTCAGGCAGACCCGACACGTTTCCAGAGCACAGCCAAGTCCAGTGAGTCCCATCGTGCAGTGGCCATGAAAACAGTAAAAGATAAAGAGATTAAGTCTGAAAGTACAAAGACACATCAGATTATAGAAGAACTTTGAAAAGAAATTAAGCAAATGTTCATGTTGGTTATTCCCGGCCTGTGATACCAACACAAAGAGAAAAAGGCTTTAAAAAGTGCAGAGACAAGGGGAAAGGAGAAAACTGTATGCACTGTTTTGAATGTGGACGACAAGGCCACTACTCTCGCGTATGCAGAGCACAGAGATCAATGCCGGGAAATGGGGAGGGACTACTGAGAGAGGACAAGTAGTAGTCCAGAGCCAAGAGTGCCAAAGCAAGCAGCTGAACCCAGCACCATCCTCCGCAGAAACAAGTGCCCTCTCAGCTGTAAGTGAAGTGCACTACTTAACCCCTCGGCGTGAATCACGGTTGATAAGTCTTGCTGGAAACAGATGCACAGTAAACTGTTTTATGGACAACCACCTAGTTAAAGTACTGTGGGACACAGGCGCCCAGTCCAGTATAGTAAATGACAGCTGGAGACAAAACTGTCTTCCCCACACAGTCGTCTGGCCTGTTTCAGAACTGTTAGAGGGTGAGACACTAAGTGTTTGCCGCCAATGACACGCCCATTCCCTACATCGGCTGGATTGAAGTCAGCTACCTACTCGATAATGATTTGTACCCCACAAGAGAGCTTCAAGTGCCAGTATTGGTCTCAAGTGATTCAGCAATGGCCAGTGACCCCATTATTGGTTACAATATTAATGAAGCCATTGTCAACAAGAAAGAGGGAAAGACCAAAGGTGGAAGAAGACAGCTAGCACACAAAGTGAGTAAAGCTTTTGAAATTACTGTATGAACTGCTCACAATGTTGCCAAGCTAGTGCAGAACAGTAATGACTGGTATTATACGTACTGGAGGGAAAATGGTGTCCTTGCCGGCCAGCCAAGTCACAGTTGTCTGCATGAGTGCACAAGTTGGCTCCCAAGCTAAAGGTCGGGAAATGCTCTTCTTACCCAGTGTGCATGAACCACAACCTGAAGGCATAATATACCATGATATATTGGTACAAGTCCCTAATACAAAAGTGCCATATGTGCCATCCCTGTAACAAACACCTCAGACCACTCTTTTTTGGACAGTCGTAAAATTACGGAACAACTTGAACCAGTAAAACAATGTATTCAGCAGATATCAAAACAAAAGTGAATGGACTAACACAAGATATCAAGCAGAGTTAAGGCCACATAAGCCAAGTCACACACTACAGTCAGAGGACGAGCATCTAAAGAGACCAAAGTCATGGGATCCACCTGTGGATCTTCAACATTTAATGCAGAGTCAACAAGCAGCAGTAAAGAAAGTGTTGTGGGAGGAATGTGATGCCTTTGCTTTTGATAATGATGTTGTGGGCTCCATGCCTTCTCTGAGGATGTAAATAACCTTTCATGACACCAGCCCTGTGCAGAAGACCTACATGTCTGTCCCAAAGCCTCTCCACAAAGAAGTCAAAGAATATTTGCAGGACCTGCTCAACAAAGGTTGGATCCCACCCTCATGGTCCCCCTACTCATCACCTGTAGTGTGTATTTGTAAGAAAGATGGCAGTCTCCGCCTCTGTTGTGACTTTAGCAAGTCAGTTCCAGACTGCCATCCAATACCCAGAATTCAGGACATGTTTAAAGTATTGTACCTTTATTATCATTAAAGAATAAAGAAAATAAAACATAAAAACATTCCAAATAATCAGTTAATATTAATCTTTCTTTCTTTCTTTCTTTCTTTCTTTCTTTCTTTCTTTCTTTCTTTCTTTCTTTCTTTCTTTCTTTCTTTCTTTAAGTATAGCTAAGTAAACAACAGTCTTTCCTTGTTTCCCACCACAATAATGACAGGAATTCTGTCTCTTCTCAGAGATTCAGTTCTTTTGCATTGGCTCGGGGGCGCGCCCCACCATTTGTGGGCTGAAATGTGGGCTGTTTAAGCGCAGTGTGAAGTTCCTTGGAAAGCTGGTGATGGGAGAAGGCTACACTATGTTGGCAGCAGTGATAGGTCTTAAAGAGGAGGTGCCTGCAACTGTTGGAGAGGTATGTCAGATGCTTGGCTTTCTATCTTACAACAGACCATGCATGTCTGTCTGTTTTGTGTGTCTCTGTGCTCGCGGGCGCACGTGTGTTGTGATTGTATGCTTATTTAAAACATGATCAATTTGTCAATCGCGGCGTTTTATTGTGAAAAACTGATTATGTTTTGAAAAGAAACCTGATTTTCTCATGTTTCTTGATGCAACTTCCTGCCAGAATTGACGCGGAACGCTCTCAGCTCGCGCACAAAGTAGAGCAGACGCCGAAAAGATCCACTGCAACCGTGAGGGTCGGAGGGCCTGTTCTGCACCGTTTTGCGGCACTTCTGCATCCAGTGTGAACCCGGTGTTACTTCGTATATTTGTAAATCTGACTCTGAGTCTACAGAATGCTAATGTTGTCGTTCCCATGACAGAATTGAAGTTAGTTGAATCAAGAGTTCATCCATGATCGTGTCTCTGGTCTCCTGCATGTGGGTCTGCCACCAAACACTCTAAAATATCAGTGGTTATAATCAGTGTTTAAAGTCCCTAAAACCTGGTTCTCCAATAGCCCCATTTATAAAAACCACTGCCAGGAGTCAAAATGTTTGATTCCAGTGGCAGAAAGGTAATCTTTAAAAATGTCATGCTTGCTCAGCAAACTCTCCCTGAAGTTAAAAGAAATGTCAAAGGCGAAGGCTGAAATGATCTCATCAGTGAGAGGGCTCGTATTATTAAATGTATCTGCACTTTCTGCCTAATGTACTGTGGAAACAGAGTTTTTCAGTGTTTTCTTATCATGCAAACTGCTGCTTGAGGAGACTATGAAGGGATTAATGTATTCTGTGATCCCACGAGAGATCTTTCTGGAACTGTCGCTTCTCAAAGAGAAGGCCCTGGTTCAAATCTTGGCTGTGACTTTTCTGTGTGGAGTTTGCATGTGTGGGTCTTCTTTAGGCACTCTGGTTTCTCTAAACCAGTGTTCCTCATTCCAGGTCCTCGAGAGCCGCCATCCTGCCTTTTTTCCAGCTCTCCATGTACTACTTGCTGCTGATTACCTGGACCAGGTGTGTTCATTCAATCAGTGTGTGGAGGCATCTGACTGAACTAATCAGCAGGTAAGCAGGGCTTGGAGATCTGGAAAACAGGCAGGATGGCGGCTCTCGAGGACCTGGAATGAGGAACACTGCTCTAAACAATCCAAAAACATGCTTGGGTAATTGTTGACTTTAACCTCTGTGCTATCTTATAGGGTCCAGATGACCCCACCCTCATTTTGATGTGTGATCCCTCTCATGACAAAAGTGGACAAAGGTGGACAGGATTTTATATATGCAACAGACACCAGTGAAGATAAAAAATCCTTTAAAAAAAAAGTTCCACAAGCCGTCTAATGGGCTCAAGATGGTCCTAACTTTTCATGTAAACACACCGAGGATAGCACAAAGGTTAAATTGGTGCATGTGTATGAAAGGCCTTATCTGAATTCTTCCCCTACTATTAGAGCCCCCCCCCCAATTTAGCCCTCTAAATGGAGAGGTATGTAAAAGTATTATCTTCAGATTTGGATGTTATTAACCTTTGATGACTTTATAATAATCGCTGGTCATCTGTGTTAGCACTGAGGATGTCCCGATCAGGTTTTTTTGGGCCCGATCCGATTCCGAGTCATTGGATCTTGTGGATTTGCCATCCCGATCCGATACTTTTGTAACATATTTAAAACATAAACTAGCTCATATCATTATTAATTTTCATTTATTCTTTTTTGTTTGTTTTTTAAGATTATGTTCTCCTTTTAAAGCTCTTAAGACATCACATTTTCAGTTTTATTATCAGAGTAGTTCATTTTCTTAACTTTTATTTCTCTTTCAGATAAATAAAACAGGCATATCAAAGGACAGCTCGGGTCCTAAGGAGTTAAATCACGGCGCTAGCATGTAGCAGTTAGCAGCTGCTGTTTAGCATCTGTCTGCAGCACGAAGAGCTTAACGTTAAAAAGAAACAAACTCTGTCTTTTTCTGTTGAAATGTCTTTAGAGGTTGTTGTTTAGAGACTAGCTGTCAGTTTAAAGAGTTTTCAAAAGAGTTATTGATCCCGGAAGTCTGAATCTGTGATTGGCTAGCTAGCTCTGTTGAATTGTTTACATCAGTCTTCTGCTTGAACTGTTGCTGTTTTCTGCTGCGTTTTCCAGGAATAACATTTTATGATCTGTTCATGACATGCAGATTCTAGTGGAGGATTTATCTGGAATGATAAGATTGAAATATAAAGCGCTGATCATAATAAGAATAAATGAAATATCCCGATCCTGATCGGACAACAGAGCCCATTTTCAGATCGAGTCTTCAACCACGTGATCGGGCCCGATTTCTGATCATGTGATCGGATTGGGACATCCCTAGTTAGCACGTAGCTGCCAGCGCTTGGAAATACAAAACATCGGTTTTAAAACTTTTAAAAAGTTGGGCTAAAGCAAAATAGTCATTACTTACATTTAAATGTAAACTTTTGCGCGTCAGAATGCACACATTAAGAAAAATCAAGGTTTTGAAGCAAAAAATTGTTTGATGTTACTTTGTGTCTGGGATAAAAAAGTAAACACTGTTTGCTAACCACTACACCACACACATTTCACATCCACTCACAAGAAGCAGAAGGTTCTTGATCAGCATTCAGTTAATGGACATGTGCTGTTTAAACATAATTATATTGCAAGAAACGCTAGATATTTTCAAGTCATTAAAAGTTTGACCCTATTAATTAACTATTAGATCACAGGTAACCAAATTTTACAGACTGCTGCCTCCAAACTGTTTTTTGTTCTACTAGAGGACCCCCCCCCCACCCACACACACACACCCACAATCCATGGTCTAAAACAGCGGTCTCAAACTCAAGGCCTCGAGGGTCAACGTCCTGCTGGTTTTCCAGACGTCCTGCCTTATCTGAAGCAGATTACCTGGATCAGGTGAGTTTTGCCAAAAAGCAGGTTCTGTGTTGGCTCGGTTGGAAAACATGTAGAAGGACTGGAGTTTGACACCTGTGGTCTCAAATATGTCTTTTTTTCTACTTTTTTCCATCAAAATGAAATTATCTAAAGCTGCTTTTACAATTTTAAACAATTTTGTCTTCTTCTTCTTATTATTTTCATTGATGTAATAAGTCTCTAAGGTATCATGAACAAAAGTGGAGGTATGAGTTTATATCATGATTATGCTGTAAAGAAAAAATTCTTAAGTGAAAAAAATTTTATATTTTAAAAATAATTCAAACTGTTATTGATGGGAAATCTGAATTGGAATTGTTCTGCTCCAGATCTCAACCCATCAATCCAACCTGTGATTATTTCAAGGATTAAATAATCCTTGAAATATTCTGGCACTGTGCAGGAAGCCCATTTGTTCTGTTCCAGAGCAGGTGCGTGCTTTTTGCACGCAGTGTGGCTGTTAAAAATGATACAAATTGAATATCAGAGTTTAGTTTGTGAAGACATCCCTCAGGGATCTCAAATGCTCTCTCATGCAAATGCTTTACGCACAGGACGTGCACGTGATCCGCACGTGCACGTCCTGTGCGTAAAGCATTTGAACTCGGGCAGGGACTCACAGGCAGTGCGCGCACCTCAGTGAAGACAAGAGAATGACAGCATCCTTACAAATGGGCTACTTCATGATACATTTACTACACGCACGACAATTGCACGTTTCATTTTCATCACGTCTCTTAATGAATATCGTGTTTTTTTTAGTTTTTAGCAGGTATGAGTGCCATTTTTCTTCTGAAAGAGAAAAAATATAATTAGTCATCATTAATCCTTTTGTTTTTGCATTTCCGAGTATTTCTCCTTTTAAATCTCTATCAAACATCGCTCAAAAACTCCTCTGAATTCCTGAGCTTTGCTTACATCATGATAGCTGACATGGATGCAGCTGTAGAGGATGGAGAAGATAATCTAACGTTCCACTTCTGTGCTGTAAAGGATTGTAATTCAGTGAAAGACCATACTGATGTTGGCTTTCATTATTTTACCAAAGAATCTGAGGAAAACATGGATTGGATTTATTGGTCACAGCAACATCAATAATTATTCAATCATTTGCAGAAAAACAGACATTTTTCATCTGGATGGAAAAAGAATCAGAGTTTTGTGAGAAGTTATTTTTGAAGAAGGATGCAGTACACAGTGGACAGCTGCACGTTCAGCGGTTGGTTTTATTTTAGGATGATGTTTTTGTACATATTTGTATGTGACGAGCAGAAAAAGTGATGTCTGGGGGGTAGGGTTACACAGCTCAGTACCAAAAGCCACGCCCACACAGAGGGATTTTTGGAAAGTAAGGCTTAAGATCAACAGGAAAAAGGGCTTTTTAAGACATTTAAGATGTAGAATTTCTGTTAAAAACTTCAGTTAACATGTAACAGGTTGGCGCAAAGCGGCTGTGCTAAAGTGACCAGACACAATCTTTTTAGAGGTAGAAGGGTTTTAATTTTCAATAATCACAGATCCTTCAACCTCAATCCCTCCTTTCCTGAACAAACAGCTCTGCTTATATGGCCTCTCTCTAATTGGTACAAACCACTGCAGAAGGAATGGAGGGGTCAACATCAACACCCCTCTCATCCAAAATGGTAGGATCTGCACATTCAAAATGGCTGCCAAGCAGGTTAACAAACATTTGTCCAATTAAGTCAGGTAAGTGAGCAAACTAAGCACAAAGAAAAGGTGAACACGAGGGAACACAAAAGTAACAAATGACACTTTGTTACAATGTACCTCACAACAGTTTTGTGCTGCATTCACATTTCCTTTTTATTATTTTATTGTTGTTTTCAAGCTTCATCTTTTGAGTATCTCCTGCATGAACCTTTATGTCTGCATGTAGACCAGCTTTGTAATCATCATTCACTTCACTAATATTTCTTGTCTCTAATTTGAACTTTTTGAACTTCTGCCACACATCGAGCTCTTTGTCTGAGGACTTTTCTGAGTACTTCCTCAGTCTTCCTGGGAATTGAATTTGTCTTTTTCCTACATCAACATTTCTCTACGGACTTTATGAGCGTTGAACTCTTTTTCCCTGTCACATGCTGGTTATTATAACAGTGAGGTTCTTTCCTGGTTCCTGTTATTTCCCCAGTTGAAAGACCTGGTTTTACTTAAGACACTAGGATTGACTCATTTACATATCGTTTTAATGTAGTCTATTTCATATGTTTGTCTATTAGTGAATTAACCTCTGATCCTTAAAAATTGAACTAATATTGTCAACGTGAAATGTTAACATAACAGATTCACTCCATTGCTTTAAGAAACTTGTAATCAAAATGAATCAAAGTAAAATGCTTTTCGTCATCGACATCGGTTGATGCAGTGGTGTTTCAAGAGTCTGAGCTGGAGGGTTTCTCTGCTGTGTCAAAGCAAAGACACAGGTGCACATATTTCTTATCATGGAGATGAGAGGGAGAGAAGTGCTCTCCTTTTGGTGACAGACTTTTTCTGGCAATGCTCAATTTGTATTTCTCTTTGAATGGAAGAAGCAGGCTGAGAGCTCTGTGGGTTTGGAGAAAATTACTTTTACAGTCTGTAATGTTAATTTGTTCAGTTTTTTGTGTTGACATCTCATATAAACCCACATTATTCTAAGACTGTCTTACAATATTAACTGTGTTATACTTCCCACCTATTGAGCAAACTTCTGGAGAACTGTTTGAGTTTATTACTGCACTTCATCAGACCTTGATGAATGACTCCAATCACTAGTTTATGTAAAGATCCATAGAGATAGCAAAAGCTGTGTTGGTGGGCTGGAGCTGAATCAGTGAAGAGATATAAAGGATGGAGATCTTCTGTAGTACATGAAGTATTTAACCGAACGTCTCAGTCTTGTGTCAGTGAAAATGACTTGTCCTCATTCTTCTGTATGTTTAGTTTAACTTTTTTTTACTCTTGTTTTACTTTTTTTTATCAGCATGGTTGAAGCCTTACAGTCCTGACATGAATCCATCAGTTCTGGTTTTTGACTGTTATTCACATTGCTGTTTCATTTTTCATATACCTGTAAAAACATTTTTTTCATGTTTACCACAAGAATGTCTAATGGGGAAACAATTGGAAGGGATCTTAGGAACACTTGAAGCCAATCCTAAGCCAGACTGAAACTCTGTGTTGCGTTGATGGAACAGTCTTCTCTGAAGATGCAAGTTGGGGTTCTAGGTAAATTTCTCTTCTGTGGTTTATTAAGTTCAGCCTAATTTTTTAAGGATGTCAACATTTTGCAGATTTGTGAACTTCTTAAAAGGAGGAAGTGCAAACAAGACTAGAATTAAAGAGGCGTTTTGCTTGCTTTGCTCAGCCTGTGATCTTCAGACCGTTCCCTAGTGCCATACGCACAAATATGTGAACGCACTGACACACACATGCATACTCATTAAAGCTTTGGTATCATCAGTCTGCCCGTCTTCTTTAACATTCTGCTGTCGTTCAGATTAGAAGAACATGGAACTGGGCTCACTAATAATCCTCTATCCGCTATTACCACTGAATCTTCTTTGCGAATGAATTATTCACATCTGCAAATATGCTTTAGCAGCATGTTATTCTTGAATTAAATTATTTTACGTTTGGGGATCATTCTTGGTCCAGATCAGAAACAAGTTTATTTTAAATTCAGGATTTTTTTTTTTTCTTCAGGATTTGGAAAACCTTGTGGTACTTTAACGTTGAGACTCTAATAAAGAAACTAAAGCAGAACTTTAAAGTTATGGTTGTACATTGGAGTAGTGGTTGGTAAGATTTAGTTCAAATTCTGGCTGGGTCTCTTGCGTGTGGAGTTTGCACGTTCTCCTGTGTACTCCCACAGTCCAGAAACATGTTTAATTATTGATTCTAAATGGAGTGAATGTGAGCCATTAAGACTGTGTTGCCCTGCAGTGGACCGATATCCCTACAACAGCAACCCTACGACCCTGAAAAGGTTAAAGTTCCATCAGTTCTCACATACCTAAGTGTATGAAATTTGCTCTCCACATTTGACCCATCCCCAGGGGGTGATGAGCTGCAGATACAGCCCTGCTCGGGAACCATTTGGTGGTTTAACCCCCAATCCAACCCTTTTTTAGAGTCTTTGGTATGACTCCGTCAGATTTAAACTCAGGACCTTCTGGTCTCAGGACAGACAGTCTACCACAGGGGCGTCAAACTAATTCGCACAAGGGGCCAAAATACAAAACACGCTTTAGGTCACGGGCTGAACAGAATAAACATTTAATGAATATAATAATTACATATATACTTGAATGTAATATTTATTGAATTAAACAATTAAAAAACTTCTAAACAGTAACTTTTTAACCTAATTATGAACTAGATATAGCATTACCTGTGATAATGCTAGTGTAAATGATGTAAGCCGAATTTGGCCACTGCAGATGCTAGTGCTGATAGCTAAAAAAGCTGAAATGGATAGCGGAAATCACCGAAGCGAGTAGTTGAAAACACTGAATTTAGCAGCTGAAAATGCTGAAGCTAATAGCTACCTAAAATATTAGCTAAATGCCAAATTTGCCTAAAAAGCTTAAGTTACCCAAAACAGCTATCATGTAGCTGAAAAATAGCAAAACCTAAAATAATAAAAATAGTAGGAATACTTTCCAGAATAAATAGACTTAAACCTGAAATATTTTTCAATATTTTAATCTCCATAATATATGTTTTATCAAAATTATAAACTTGAGAAATGAGCACAAGATAACATTGGGTCATTAATAACTATTAAATAAAATGATCTGGAGGGCCGGATGCGGCCTCTGGGCCTTGACTTTAACATGTGCTCTATCACAAGGCCACTGAGCTGTGGTATTCAGAAACTAAGTTCAGAAAATGAATAGGTGGATCGAACGTTGAAGCTTTGCTTTAATATGAAGCACTTTTTCAAACGTTCGGTGAAAAAAAAAGAAGGAAATTTTGTGTGTATGAGTTTTGCTCACAAATGTTTAATACACTGCTCACAAAAAGGAAAGGAACACTTTTTTTATTGAAGTAAAACTGTCTGATAATTTTCTTGTTGATAGTCTGGGGAGGCATATCCATGGAGGGACGCACAGACCTCTACTGCCTAGGAAATGGTGCTCTGACTGCCATAAGGTATCCAGATGAAATCCTTCAACCCATTGTCAGACCCTACGCTGGTGCAGTAGGTCCTGGTTTCTTCCTAATGCACCACAATGCCCGGCCTCACGTGGCAAGAGTCTGCAGGCAGTACCTGGAGGATGAAGAATTGAAACAATTGAATGGCCTTCACCATCCCCTGACTTAAACCCAATAGAACATCTCTGGGACATTATGTTTGGGTCCATTAGGCGCCGCCAGGTTGCTCCTCGGACTGTACAACAGCTCAGGGATGCCCTCACACAGATCTGGGAGGAAATGCCACAAGACACCATTCATCGTCTCATTAGGAGCATGCCGCCACGTTGTCAAGCATGCATACAAGCTCGTGGGGGGGCACACAAGATACTGAAAAGCATTTAGAGTTGCAGAAATGAAGTTTTGGAGAAAATGGACTATCCTGCCACATCTTCATTTCACTCTGATTTAATGGTGTCTACATTATTGAGCCTCTGTAGACTGAAAACTTTTATTTCATTAAAAGACTGCACGGTGGCGCAGTGGTTAGCACTCTTGCCTCACAGCAAGAAGGCCCTGGTTCAAATCCCGGCTGGGGGATCAGAAACATCAACTGGGACCTTTCTGTGTGGAGTTTGCATGTTCTCCTCATGCATGCGTGGGTTTTCACCGGGTACTCTGGCTTCCTCCCACCATCCAAAAACATGCTTCATAGGTTAATTGGTTACTCTAAATTGCCCCTAGGTATGAGTGTGAGATTGTGGCCCTGTGACAGACTGGCGTTCTGTCCAGGGTAAACCCTGCCTTCGCCCATCAGCAGCCGGGAAAGGCTCTGGCACCCCCGTGACCCCGAAAGGGACAAAGCGGTTAATGAAAATGAATAAAGATTTGGCATCCTTTTGTTCTTAATACACTGCCCTGTTGTTATTTGTATAGATATCCAACTTTATATTGAGATCTGATGGATCTGATGTGTTTATTTAAAGTGCTCCCTTAAGTTTTTCTGAGCAGTGTATGATACAGCAAAGCCATAACAAAATTGGCAAAGAAGTTGCTCAACCGAGTACAGTCAACTCAGGTCGAATCCAAATTGCTTCCCTACCACTCCTCTCTGTTACTCCAGTTGTAGGGACACTTGAAGCTGTAGTGGTGTCCGAAAGAGTTTTGTTAACCATAGGGACTTAGGGTTGGGTGGATGTACCTCTGTTGGTAGGGTGATCAATGTCGCAGTTGTGGCACGGAGGAGAAACACATTTCTTTTTGTGGTGTGCTCTGAAGTTCATAAGTTTGCATTAAAATATGCATATTGAGTTTGAGGGCTGCACAGTGGTTAGCGCTCTTGCCTCACAGCTAGATGGCAGGAGTGAGCATGGTGTCCAAATTGGTTTTAAAATCCAGGGCACTAGAGAGTCATGCACTATATAGTTTTTTATCAGCTAGGGATTAGGAAAAGAATTCAAACAGTCACTATTTTCCTATATCTATACACTTGGAGAGAGAAAAAATAACAAAAATTTACCAATTTATACCATTAGTAAAAGTAAATCCATTGGGGCTAGGTTGAAAAATTGATTCATCGATTTGAATCGATTTAAGCTCAATAGATCAAGAATTGATTCACAAAAGACATGAATCGATTTAGCACATAAAGCTAAAGTCCGCTATCTTGATGCTAACATGTAATTGAATTCCCCATAGAACAGCTAATGCGGTCGGCGTAAAATAGATTGCAGACCAAATGAAAAATCTTTATAAACTCACAGGGATTAAATTTCTTTAAATATCTTTAAAAGAGACGATTTTTGGTCCAAAACATAATTTTATTCACCATTATATTGTCGTCTTCTTCTTGAATATGGTGTAACAGCGCTACAGCGCGAATGCCACCTACTGGCCAGACTGAAACACCCTCCAGAAGAAGCAGCACAATATTTACAGTATTAATGATCTGAACATTTTTGTTAGAACTTTTCTTTTAGAGAATCCATGTAACAATAATAACAATTAATAGGAACATCTTCAAATTATATAGTAGATCATAAATGTATTATAAACAAATGTGTATAAATGTGTAAACTCAAAATTAAATTGAAGAAACAAAAGAATCGGATTCAAATTGACATATGGAATTCTATCGTTCCTGTAAATTGCAATTGATACCCAGCCCTAAAATCAATCATAGATTAATCAATATATATAAAGACTCCCTGACTGTTTTTTTTTTCTTTTTACCATGTATAGTACTGGAGATGTCTGTTAAAAACTTTTATTTTCTTGTCTGAACATTTTGAGATGTATTGTGTCCCTGTTTTTCATTGCTCAGTCTGTTTTTTCTCATCATCGCATCATTAAAAATATTATTTTGCTGCTTGTAGTCCATCCAGAGCAAGTTCCATGACTTTAATCTTTAGAAAATATATGCACACAAGTTTAGCTACATTTCTTGGTTCAAAAAGCATGCACAACTTATAATTTATTAAAAACATTTTTCTAAAGAGCCTACATAAAAGCCACAGATTTACAGGCATGTTTTTTTCTCTCATCAGAGAATCCTAAGCACGAAATGTGGACCGGCTGAGATTGTCGAATGGGGAAAATTCCTAAAGGGTTAAAAGTGGATGCAGTAGCAGCACACAAATTATTCAGGCATGGATGCAGAGACACATTCACACATTGGTGTCACATGGAGTTCACAACCTAGTAGCCCTGTGCAGGTGGACTCTGGGACCCTCTGCAGA
Source organism: Oryzias javanicus (assembly GCA_003999625.1). Classification (NCBI taxonomy): domain Eukaryota; kingdom Metazoa; phylum Chordata; class Actinopteri; order Beloniformes; family Adrianichthyidae; genus Oryzias; species Oryzias javanicus. The sequence goes on along the minus strand of CM012451.1, from coordinate 1,897,169 downwards.
TAGCCTGAGGGCTTTTGGTACTTTTTAATTTGAGTTTGACTGTGTGGATGTTTGCATGAGTGTTTGTGGTCAGTTTGTACAAGATAGTGAGTCTATATTTTTAATTAGCATTTCATTCAAAAACAACACAACTACTATTACAGTCATTATTTATTTTTTTTTTTTAACTGAAATTCATGCCTTATTTATTCACTCCATCCCGAAAAAACTAGTTCCACACATCCTAATCAAAAACAAAAGCTGTATATTGTTATAAAAAGTACTACTCATGAAACCATGTCTGATGTACTTTAATCAGATGATATTAAACAAAACATGTTTTACAACCCTTGGTTTCCAACAACTGCACACCATAGACCACCCACCCATCATTCAACCCAATCTCTCCTGAAGCCGGATTTTGAGAGTATGAGTCTCCACTTGCTTGTCCACAGTTGTTGCCAGGGGAACCTCAAGGTTCTCCCAGGTCTGTTGAGAGTCTCTTGACCACAACAGATCTATAAGACAACTGCATCCCTTCAGCTACTGGACCTACCTGCCTCTCGGTCTTCTCACACTCTAGAAAGAGACCCAAGATATTTAGATGACTCCATCTGAGCCAGTACTCTCCACCAACTCACCTTTTTTAGATTAAAACCACCATACTTGGAGAAGTTAAGTCTCATTGCAGTGACTTTACACTCAACTGTTAACTGTTTCAGTACACAATATAGATTCTGGTTTGGGAGGAGTTTGGATAAGCCAAAGAGAAGCACTATCGGTCGGGTAGAAAGAAATTCTAGCAAACCATTCGACACCTCAGCAGTTCAAACTCCTCCTAGACCTAAGCTTTTACGTTTGCAGTCGCTCATGCTGGATGCTGATGAATGCCAATTTGCTGCTTTGGGAGTCCAAAAAGCCGGCCAAGATCGATAAAACTCTTTCTTCATCTGAAGGACATCTTAAGACATTCTGAGTGAGGCCAGCCAGGTGTTCTAGTTGAACTCTCACAATGCACCTGGACCTGGAGAGTGTCCATCCTTCTCCTCTCAGCAAATCAAGCTCAACACCAGATACTACTAAGTTGAAAGCTCCGCCCCATTCTTAAATTGAATGTCCATGACATGGTAAAGGGTCAGAAAAACAATATCAATGTCAATCATTGACCTCTTGCCTATTATGTCATGGTGCCACATGCACTGATACACTGTTGAACTCGAACATAGTGTTCCCGATGAAAAAAACTCTTATTAATGACAGAACATAATAGTGAAACACAACTGAGGTTCAGATCAAGGAGGCTAATCCATCATGACCTGAAAATGTACTTCTAGCTGCTACTGTCATTTCCTACAGGAACACTGATGTCTCACACCATACAAATGGACTCTGTAGTCACTGCACGATAAATAACCCTATACTGTAGGGACCTAAACAATGTCGGCTATACTGTGTTAGCTCAGAAACCAAGACCTGAAGCAGAGGGTAAGACCCTATCATCCACTAGGGTGAGCCTCAACCAACGACCTACGAGCTACTTGCAAATCCACACTTAGCCTCTCACCATGGGTAACTTTAGATTTTAGCACAGTCCAGTCCCTCTCAATTTCAGTTCCAAAGCCTAAACTAGAGAAAGGAGGGAAACTAAACTGTAGATAGTCTATCACAGGGGTCGGCCACCTTAAATGTTGAAAGAGCCATATTGGACCAAAAAAACAAAAGTAAAATATGTCTGGAGCCGCAAAAAATGAAAAGCCTTATAATGAAGACAACACATCTGTATGTATCTATATTAGCTATATTAGCCTAATATCAAAATGACTAAGTTGGTTACAAATACATAATGAGCCTTCATGATTAAATGTTGATTTAATCCTGTGGATAATGAATCAAGAGAGGGACATTACTCCTGTTTAGGGATGAAGTTTAACTTCATTATAATATTAATGAATTACAGTTTGTTTCATTGCTTTGATGAAATGAAAAATTTCAATAAAGAAATCAGATTTATGATGTCATTTTTATTTAGAAGATTCAAAATAACGACAACAGTAATGGAGTTTGGAGATGAATCCACTTCTTAAATGGATTTTTGTTCACCTGATGATGGTTTTCTGTATTTAGAGCTGGTTGGACACCTGGGATGTGTCTGGGGTTGAATCTCAGTGGATGAGGGTCTCCATCATCCGGTTCTGCATCTGTCCTCCACTGTTGTTGATGTGAGGAGCAGCTTTGATCTCTGACCACACCAGAACCTCCAGCATCTCCACACTTTCTCCTCTTTGGTCCTCCAGAATCATCAGCTCCAGCCCACAGGACACTTGAAGAAAAAATAGTTTCATTTATTGGGATATTTATTTCCTTAAAACACATAAATGTATGCCTATTTTATAAGATTACTTATAATATAAGAGTAAAAATAAACTAACTGACATTTGAATGACATTCCTCTCAAACAGTTTGTGTTTCAGAGTAAAAACTAGCTCGTAAGTGTTTGATTCCTTCAGAAAATAACCCGGAAATGCAGCTCCGCAAACGTTACCTTTTCTCACCAAAAATGACTCCTTCTGTTGCTCCTTTGGTCTCAAAATCTTCTCAGGACCTTCATGAAGGCTTTATTTCCCATGATGATTGTCTTTCAGACATTTTCCTTATGTTTTTTGCCGTTACAAAAACTCTTTTTGGCCGCTCCGCTCTCTGCATCTCTCCTCCGATCTGTTTCTCACCAGGAGACAAAAGTGCTCTGGGTAGAATTACCTTAATGAACCAATACTGACAAGAAAGATCAATGTCTCAGCTTTCAGAGACTGTTGGAATTTTTATACAGCAAACCGTTAGTGATGGGTTTGTCGCAAACGAAACGGATCTTAGAACCGGTTCTTTGAAGTGAACGACGCGAGCGGAAGCTGGGAGCTGTATTTTTCTCTCTCACTTCCTTTTTTTCTCCTCATGTCGCACGTGATTGGTCAATATATGTTTGTGACGTGTCTTTGCGCTGAGCAGAGGAGGAGGGCGGTAGTTACACTCACAACAGCAGTAGCCCAGCACACACGGAAGGAAAGAGAAAAGAGAGCCGCATTTTAGATTTCTCTTCTGCATTTTAACCCTTTAAACAATTATGAAAAAGCACCAGGGAGCCACAAGATAGAGCTTAAAGAGCTGCATGCGGCTCCGGAGCCGCAGGTTGCTGACCCCTGGTCTAGACAGTCCAACTTTCCCTCACAGTATCAGACTTCTTCCTACTTAGTGAGGTGATTCCATATTTTGATGGTTCGAGTCCAACTCTTTGGATTAAGTCCCCAACCTTTAACTACTTCCAAATCACGCAGCACCTGCATTTATGGTACTGCTGGTAGTAAATGCCATCCCTCATAGCCTGAGCCTGGCCATGTCCCATGATAGGGGGCCTGGTCACCATGCGCTCACCTGCAGCCCCAACCTCAGGCATGGCTCAAGCATGGGAATCTGGAAGCATCAATTCTGGATCTATTTTTTAATTAATTCCCTTGGGGACTTTTGACGGCTCTTTGTCTGGCTTGTACTAGGACCTACCCGCCATGGGAAACCCTGCTGGAGGCAATTGTCCAAACAGCACACCCCCTCCCCCCATGAGGGGGTTTAAGGAGTATCATGGAACAAAATGAAAACAACTACAACTGTTCAAGGTTTTTCTCGTTTTTTGGTAAATAGAAAACAGGCACGCTTAAGTTATAACTCATAGACTGAGGTCTATGTTTAAGGCCTGAATGCTGGACTAAAGGGTTTCTTAATTCTGGAAATGAAACAAAACACAGTGCTGCAAAAGTGTTAGCCTAATGGACTAATTCATCCATTTTCCAAACTCAATCAAAGTCTCCTCCATGAAAATCCTGTTTTTAAGTTTATATCATGTCTGTGTGTCATTTTTCTTCTGAAAGAGAACAAATGTAGTAAGTAATCATTTAGTTTTTCCATTTCCGAGTATTCCTCCTTTTAAATCAATCCAACAGTCTTGGACAGACTCTGTTTTTCATCAATCATCTTCTTTCTGCTGCACATGCACTAAACCCTCATCTGGTCCGGCTAGCGTGTCTAGTTCAGGTTCTGGAGAAGAGAAGATGCTATCTTCACATTGACTGCAGTCAAATGAGCCGTCGTGTGTAAAAAGGAAAAACTTTGAGAGAACACCAATCTGGCGAGGGCAAAACAACCAAAAAAATAGCAGGGGTGAGATAATGAAATCAAGACGCATTTGTAATTAATAAAATCAACTGTAAACCGCTAGCTGACAGGAAGTAAAATGAATTACTTTAAAAGTAATTCAAATGATAATTATTATTTATTTATTTATTTTATAAAGTCACTCAATTATCACAATTTTCTCTTTTAAGTATTAACCGTCTCCGTCCCTCCTCTTCTACACGTCCATTATTGCTTGCAGTTTTGTTTCCTCTCATCTTTATTCCTATAGATCTTTTAGCAACAACCCCAAAATCTGTCCACAAGCTTCAACTGGACAAGAATCCAGCAGAATGCATCAGAACCACAACTTCTAATTTTCTTCACACCAACTTCACTCCCTCCCAGTTAATCAAAGAACTGAGTAAAAAAGTCCTTCCTCTCACCTTCAAAGCCATCTGTGACCTTGCTCCTCCATATCTATCAAATCTCCTTTAAATTTCCACCCCCTCCCGTTCCTCAGATCCTCCTCCTCCATTTAGCTCCATTTGCCTTAGTGCTGTGAGGAGCAGAGCTTTCAGGCTATCTGCTCCCAAACTCTGGAACCTTGATCCCGCAGTGATTGATCCAGAGCAAAAAAAAAAGATTTACGCAGAGCATTGATTTAATAACTGGTTGTGATGTTTGTTTTAAAAAGCCTTCTGCTATCATTTTATTTGCTGTTTGTCTTAGTATGTTTTTTTTATCAGATTGTATTTCAGGATGTTGTTTTTACACTTTTTAAAATTCTGTATACTGACCTTGAGTGTTCTGAAAGATGCTTCAGAATAAAACTTATTTTTATTATTCTTATTATTAGATCTTATTCATGCAACTGCTTTGCAAATAAAATAAATTAATCTGCGTATATTTGCCTTTAATGAAAATCTATAATAAACGAAGGGGTGGAGAGCACAACGCCCTCTCTTTGAACACTTTCTTCTCTGCACTGGACTGTTCATGATTCTAGTTGTGGAAATTCATTTTTTTCCTCTCTGAGGACCTGCAGTTCTTTATAATAGATTGTAACTTTGCTCTCTCTTTCTCCCTCTCTCTCTCTCTCTCCTCCCATTTTTTTTCCGTAGCAGCCTGATTAGGAATTGTGTTTCGGGAGTTTTGACTTTATAAAGCAAAGGGTAAAACTAAACAAATATCCAGCTCGCCCTGAGGCCAAACATACCCATGGAGCGCTTTAAGAGAAGAAACTGAAACAAGATGAGGAACCAACAAGCATCTAGACACCTTTTCTTTATGTTTGAATAGACTGGACTTGAAAAAAAAATATTTTCTTCTCTTGATGCAATATATTTTGACCATATTTCAGTGCACTTTTGTGTTATTTCTGAGGAGTCTTTTGAAAAGTACAATTACTATATTGATGTTATAAATCTCCTGCATTTAACTAAAAATAAATGCCAAATTTTGCTGTGGTACTTTTGAATGAAAGACAATTTCCTTTGAGTAGAATTTTAAGATTATTGTTTCTTTGTAATGTGATAACCAACTGATAAGTTTAATTTATTTAATTAATGTAACATTTTTCAAGTTTAAACTTTATTGAGAACTCAGGCAAAACCCAAAAACTGAGGTTTATAAAAAGAGGTTGAAACAGATTTTTATTCAATGAGAAGATGTTTGTTTAGCAAAAGAAAAAAACAAACAAAACAAAAGGAGGTGGGGCTTATTTGAAAAATGGAGCTCTTTATTTTAGCGAGAAAGTGTGAGCCTGCCTTTTCAGCATGGTCAAAGACCTGACCAGACCTGTTGGTTTTTAGTTTCAGGAACAGTGACTCTCACTTTAAATGGTTGGAAATAGAGTTTTTCTGAAAGCAAAAGACATGGATCTACTTATTATTATTACTGATGCTGGTCCAAAAATTAAAGACCAGCCAATAGTTATAATGGTAAAACTTTTTTGTAAACTAGTTTAGCTGGATGTTTTTTGGAAATAAACCATACGCCTTGAGTTTAATTTGAATGACAAATTTAATCTAATTTCTTTCGGGTCATTAGCAGCTCCACAAGATTAATAGCACAGGGAATGAAGAAAAGTGCGCTTACTGGCTGGAATATCATTTTTAATGACGATAAATCTAGATTACAATATTTGTTTATGAAATAATAAAATTAAATAAAAAATAGAAACATGTTCTTGTAAAACAGATTGTTTTTGTGGGCCACCAGTCTGTGTTGTGTGCTGGTTCATTAGATGTATTCTCATTTATTTTGTGTCACACTTGACTAGTTTAGTTGAGCCTCGTTTCCACTGAGCGGTCCGGTACGGCCCGGTCTGGAAAGGTGTAGTATGGTACGGAACAATTAATTCTGGTGAGCATTTCCACTCAGTTAAGCCTTGGTTTCTCTGAGCGGTTTGTTTTCACGGCGAATGCCTGGTGGAGACAACTCGCGTGTAATTGTTATTGTACAGCAAAAAGAATGGAGGTCATCCAGCAGCTCCTCTTTTTCTTGCTTTATTTTTCATACATTGTGTATACAGTGTTCCCGGCTTATTCTCGGGTGTTATGGACCGGAGACCTCCGCAAATCCCAGAACACAGAGAACCCCCTTCCTCCACCTCCCCCCCCCCCCCCGCGGCCAAAGAACGTCAGATCCGTACTCATCAGAAACACTTCTGACCATGCTTTGTAAAACATTTATTAAAGAACGTTGGAGTATTGCTCAACGTAAAGTTTTTAAAAAAAGTTTTATCAGAACAATAGACTGCATACTTTTCATGAGGACTGCCATTCTACCTCTGTGCCTGAAAAAGAAGCGTGCACTTCCCCGTCCTCAAGTGCCAGAGCGCATCTCTATCCAGAATTTGCCGGTCTCATTCATAATAAACACCTGTTCTGGATGATAATGATCCTCCACAATTATCAGGGAAATGCTCAAAATAGGGGGCCGGACCGGACCACTCAGTGGAAACGATGCTTTACATTCATTACTGTACCTGGTCTGTCTGCAGGAACTGCCCCTTGTTTGATCAGCACTTCACGTTTGTCAGGGCCCAGCCAGTCATGTCCTCCTCCCACCACTAGAGGGAGCCCTCACCTGAGCACTAACTGCATCTGTCATCCTCTTCCATCCAAGGTTTGACTCTGGCCTGTTTCCTGACTACATTCTGCCATGTTAAAGTCAAGTTAAAGTCAAGTTGCAAATGGATCCACGCGCCTCAGCTCCTTCGTTACAGTTATATTTTGTTTGGGGTCATTGTTTTAAGAATAACACAGAAGAAAAGTGTTAGAAATGATGATAAACCCAGTGTTTCACCTGAGTTTGTGTTCCTCAGTCTGACACGCCCTGACCAGGTGCTGTTGGTTTGATTGATGACCAGAAAAAAGAAAAATTGAATCTGTGTCTAACAGTGGTGACACCGGGAAGGCCGGGCTCGTGAGGTTAGGTTTGAGCTTTTATTAGAGAGCTGCCGTTTTTTTGTTTGTTTTTCCTGAAGATCTTTTATCCTTTTTTTTTAGTAACCAGGCAGTAAGAATGTTGATTTCTTACTTTTATTTTGTGAGTTTTTTGGGAAGTCTAGTTTTTTTTTTTTACTAAGGCTGTTCTGTTTGATGTGTCGGCCCTGCCTCTTCCTGAAGTTACGATGCTTCTGTATTACATTTACGTTATTTTATCTCCAGTACTTAGTTATTGTTTTTTAACACATCTTTATTGCCTGCAAGCCTAGTGCTGGTGTAACACGCAACAAAAAGCTGAGAAACAAATTTGTCAACAATCTGCACTCATAGACACAAAGGAGAGTAAAAGTGTGAGCTGACTGATCTCATCTAGCATTAAATGCTACAAAACCAAATTCAATCAAAGCCTTTTATTTCAGGTTTTATTAAAGCAAAACATAAAATAGCAAAGTATGAAGACTTGAGTGATTTTTTTCTAATCCTGCCCCTTTAGTATAATATGCCATTTTCTGCCATTTATACTATTCTAAGAACATTTGAAACATTAAAAGATAATATCTTCAGAAAACAAAACTTTTCAAATCATTCCCAGTGATATTTTAATATGATTATGTCCTTTTTAGACCAAATTAAAAAACAAAAGACTTGTGATTTATGAAACTTTGTTTCTTTTGTAAGAATGTTGAGACAACTGTTAGATCAAATTAATATTATACAGTTGGAATGGAAGGACAACCAGGCGGGAGCAGGTAGGATACGGCTTTGTTCATAAACCCTTCACAAGAACAGAGTTCAGGAAACAGAAACTGTTCTCAGCTCAGTGCCATTCTTCTGCCCTGCTTCATTCCACGTCTTCAGCACCTGCCTTCACCCTGCTGAAATGAGGTCAAATAAGGATCAATTTCAATTACAATACCATGATTTTCTTAAGTCTTTCAGAGTTACCCAGATCCATATATGTGATCATGTTATCTTTGATCCACTAAAGAACAACTTCTTCATGAAATGTGAGTTATTTTTGTGAAATCTTTTCCCACTCGGAAGTAAAACTACTTGATCTCTGAGGCTCCGCCTTTCTGTCATTGTGGGTAACGCCCATTTCATGACATCAACCTAGAGCCGGGGGTCTATGGGGTCTAAGGACCATAGATACCAGTGTTTAAAGTAGTTAGCGCCTGTTAGGTTAGACCTCGTGGATTTTGGAGATGGGACACAATTGTAACATACGAGGTATTGTGAATATAGAGTACAAGCATTTGTAGATCACCATTAACTTCAGGGAGAATCTCTAATAGATAACTACCAGACAGTTTTATCTAGATGACTATTAGTTATCTAACAGACATCAATCCCTCGTTTTGGGTAATGAAGAAGCATCCAGAAAAAAAGAGGACAAAACTTTCAGTTTAGATCTTGAGTCGGGAACAGCCCCTGTCGGACGCTTCCTGTTGTCAATGGGTTACATGTGTGACAACAGAAACTTCCTCCCTAATGGGTCCATTCCATTATTCTATGGACCAACAACCAACGGGGGACCAAGGCAAGGCAAGGCAAGGCAAGTTTATTTGTATAGCACATTTCATGTACAGAGACAATTCAAAGTGCTTTACATAAAACATTAAAAGAAACAATCAAAAGAAATAGTAAAAATGTCATTCATTATTCAAATCATTAAAATAAAATTAAAAGAAAGTAAAAAGATTTTATTTTAAAACAAGCATAGATAAACACTGCAGATGTAAACTTTTGAATACATATTAATCAAATGCAACTGAGAACAGGTGAGTCTTTAACCTGGATTTAAATACACTGAGTGTTTCAGCAGATCTAAGGTTTTCTGGAAGTCTGTTCCAGATCTGTGGTGCATAGAAGCTGAATGCAGCTTCTCCATGTTTAGTTCTGACTCTAGGAACTGATAAAAGACCGGATCCTGATGACCGGAGAGGTCTGGCTGGTACATACTGGGTCAGGAGGTCAGTCATGTATTTTGGTGCTAAACCATTCAAAGCTTTATAAACCAGTAACAGAACTGAACAGTAACAGGACTACCAGAAATGATAGCAGGTAGTCCTGCTTAAATGGTCCATTTTGTTATGAAAACATTCGAAAGTCCGGTCCGGTCTGGACCGCTCAGTGGACACGATCTATCAGAGAAGTAACAGTCATATATCGTAGATGCATAATTGTAGATTTCTATTAGATAACTGATAGACATCCTGTGACTGGTGGGGAGAAACTACAACACGCAAGGCATGATGGGACAGCATTGCAATTAGCCGTGAGAAAGAAGTCGTCTGCTGGTTCATGACATGACAGTTATAGCTTTTTTCTTTCTTTTACACAGTTGCAAAGTTTTTCACAGTTTTTCTGAAGCGGGGTGTCTGTCTTTTTACAGCTCACTTGTTAAGAATGTAAAAAGACTCAATTTTGGGCGAAAAGTTTAAAGGCTTTCAAACTTGTCAGCCAAATTTCTGTAACTTAGCTGTATTTCTGTGCATGCACCATTGTTCTTTGGCAGTATAGCATTGGAACTGTAACATGCTGCTTTCTTGACAAGCTGCCACTCCCTCAGGCTCAGCTGCCATCAGTGCCTAAAATATGCTCCACTGCCAAGAAACAAAACCAGAAAAACAAAACTCAAATCACACTGTGAACAAACTCTCTTTTTGCCTAAAGATACAAGTATCTTCAGAGGTCTATCACAACAGAACAAAGTAAAAAGAAAAGGGATAATAAGTCGCATTCAGCAAAAACTGTGTTCACCTCTTTTCTGTTTCACTCTAAACTAAACATTTTGCTTAGATTTCTTTAAGGAGATTCCTCTGTGGTCTGAACGTTAATCTCCCTGACAAAAAAAGAATGTTTTCCTCAAACGCTCAGTTGGTTTAAACTTACATGTTTCTGCCTGTTAAAACTTTAGCATGAAGAAGGGTTCAAACAACATGCTTGCATATTCAAGTCAAATAGTATTGAGGATTTTGGTCTGTTTGAGTGTATTAGTTCTGTATTTTGTTTTTTTAAATTACCCGTCAGAGACAGCATGACAGCCCCAGTAAAATGACTGATAAATACACTAGTAGTCCAGTTGCACAAACCCATACTTTCCCATAATCATAACTTTATTGAGTCCACAGTGAGCCATCAAAAAGGTTGTTTGAATAGCTTTAAAAGCAAATAAATATGCAAACACAGCACATCCAGGAGAAAAAAAGCATTTACGTGCCATTAAATATTTAGAAGCTGTGCATAAAATGGTTGCAGACTATGTAAACAATGATGCAAATGCACACGCCTACACTCATAAGTGTACTCAGCTCTGCATTTAAAACTTGAATTCATATTTTTTAAACAGAATATGCATTATTGCCTTTCATCTTTGCCTTTTGTTGCATTTGTCCGTGCTGTTTTCTTTCCAAAGAGAATTGCTGTTGTGATGAACGGCTCACATTTTACCCAGAAGAACCTTTTTCCTTACAGGACTTCGCACTGGTCCTGTGCATCTATAGGTGCTTTTTTTCTTTTATTTTACTGGAACATAAAAAGTAAGGATAATTTTCACGTAGTTCACATTTTAAATTCTATGTTTTTGTTTTCCCAGAATGTAATTATGAAGGAAGAAATGTGCAAAAATGGCTGACATAAAGCAGCTGCGCTCTGCCCCGCAGGGCGCTTGGCATCTACCATGGAGGCTGAAAATAAAGTATCTTAAACTCAGTGGGGAGTGAATCATTTGGAAGGCTTTTACATTAATTAATAGGCAATTAACTTGTAAGAAAACCACAGTGAGCTTAAAGCAAGGATGACACAGTGTTAATGAAAAATTATCTTTTTGTTTAAACCAGCTTTAAGCTTTCTTTACATCTTTTTTTTAAACATTTGTCATATGTATGAATCCTTTCCTTCTGGAGACAGGTTTGTAAAATGATTTAAAAAAGGATATTTCTTTCTACTGGCAAGACAGAAATGTTTTGTCAGCATGTCCCCCCCCCCCCCCCGCTTCTGATTGACCTACTTTTTAGGATGTTAATAAGTCAGGAAGGAAATGTTTGCCGTCGCCTTGTCGGATTTGCTTGCAGTGGGCTGGCATCACACCGCCGTTAACCTTTAGGATGTTAACGCTGGCTCTCTTTTCAGATTGATGTAAAGCAGGTATGAGGAGTACTGGAGGAGCTTTGTTCTACGGGCCGCTGTCTGGCACTGCTTCATTCAGGAGGATCAATTTTAATCAAAATAGGTTGGTATCTAAAAATACTTGTCACAGGCTGGCTAACATGGCCAAGCCCCCCCACTGAGACAGAGTTCAGCTCCTCTCACACTCAGGATATTTTTGAAACATTCATCTGGATTTTGCATTTACATGAGAGGGACCCATTATAAATGCAAATGTCTGCCTTATAACATAAGGCCTTCTTTTCCAAGGATTTTAGAAATAGAGCTTGTTGGAAATGATTACAGTCTTATGACAGAAAACGCAAATATGCTGATCAATCTTTGTCCTGTTTGCTGGCACACTTACAGCATCTTGTAACACAGTGGGATCAGTGTTGCTGTCATTCTATAGATATTCTACTGACGTTTGTGATCTTTCCTTGAACATGCAGCTACAGTAAATTGAATGCACACTCTTTTACAGTATAGTTCAGATGTACATAACAGACTGCGTCAGTTTCAAAAGCTCTCAAGGTCACTTGAGGATCTCTGGAAAGAAATTCACAAAATGCAAGTATTCTCTGAACAGATGGATGGCAGAAAGACTCATAGAAGGACGATCGCAATGCTCTTTTCTTCTTGATGTCTTCAAACTTCAGGCTTAGTTGACATCATTGATTGATCGGTTTATTGGTTTAGTTTTCCATTTACAAAAATGTTCAAAATGAACAAAGAATATGGGGTAAGATAACTGTCAAAAAGAAACGTATTCATAAATAATGTTTTGTATTCATAAAAATAAATTTGTATTCATAAATACAAAGTTGTGCATACATTTATATTTTGTGCACAACTTTAAAGAAAAAATATGAATACAACATTTAGTTTTACATTTAACATGTCTCTTTTGAATACGACTTTTCTTCGTTTAGAATACGACTTTCCTTTGTCTTGAATACGAATTTCTCCTCTCTCAAATGACGTCACGGGGTCACAGACTTATCCATCGAGTGCCGGAACATCGATTGATCCAGCTTTGCGTGTCTATTCATTTACAATAAAACATGAATTATATATATATATTTTTTTAATGATATTGATGCCATAACGGGAACATTATCTTGAAAACCAAAGCAGTTGAAAATTTAATAAAACATAAAATAAAAAACACATCGATCTCCGACGCATTTTGGGGTTGTCAGCTGATTGTGTGAACAATGTAGCAGCGGATAGTTTAGACCCAGAAGTGGTGATAAACAGCCCAAAGGGAGTTGCACACATGCCTGTCCAGTCATTAGGTGGAAAAGAAAATATGTCCGTAAAATTAGTTGAAAATAAGAGAATGATGACATTAAAAACAGCTAAGCTAACTCGGAGCCAGCCGACGTTGGTGCTGCATAACAAACAAAGAAACACATAGGAAAAAAAGTCAGTAGGATCAGAAAGCCCAACTTTCTTTCTGCTTCTGATCTTTCTTTTTTTTACTAAGGTCGGAGTTATCCGACAGTTAGCCTTCTTTAGCTCCGAGTTAGCTTGGTTGATTGTGTCATTCCCTTCCTTTTTCAAGCGGCTATCTCTATCTGGGTCACGGTGCTGCTAGAGCCTGTTTCGGGTAGTGTTGGGCGAAAGCGAGGGTACATCTGGACTGTCGAGGAGCCGGAGCGGGTGCGCCTGTCCCGCCTGTCCCGGGAATAAACTGCTCGCTAAGCGGGGATCCCCATGCTAACATGCCGCGACTGGCGAGTGGAGAGACAGGGATCCCCCGCCTCGTCTGCCGTTTTCAGTCAGAGCTCTTTTTTTTGCCACCACTTCCGGGTCCGTTTTGTTGTTAATATGCTCCGCTGTTGTCAAAATAAATAAAATATAAGCGGCAGGACTTGACTGGTAACTTCTATTTTCCCCGCCAGAGCTAGAATATTAAGATCATTTTCATGTCATCGTAGTTTAAGGAATGAGTCGCAACGCGCATGCGCATCGATGTTCCGGCACTCGATGGATAAGCCTGTGACCCCGTGACGTTATTTGAGAGAGGAGAAATTCGTATTCAAGACGAAGGAAAGTCGTATTCTAAACGAAGAAAAGTCGTATTCAAAAGAGACATGATAAATGTAAAACTAAATGTTGTAATTATATATTTTCTGTAAAGTTGTACACAAAATATAAATGTATGCACAACTTTGTTTTTGTGAATACAAATTTATTTATATGAATATAAAATATTATTTATGAATACGTTTCTTTTTGACAGTTATCTTACCCCATAAAAGAACCAATAAAAAAAGAATCAGCTGAAGCGTGATCCGCATCTAACCAGAATGCCTATCGACACTCTGCAAGTCCGTGCTGATCAGTTTAACAAACCAAAGGAATACAATCAGGTAGAAAACAATCTTTTACAAATAAATACAAGTACATCAAATTCTTCTTGTAATAATTTATACATTTACATTTTTAGACATTTTTTTAAATTGCAAAACAGAAGGTAATTTTAACTCAATTCATTCCATAGTTTCACACCAGGAACTGAAATACATCTAGCCTTAACATTTATTTGAACTTTAACCTGTTCAAACCTAAACATGCATTATTAAATATTTACTTACCAGCTTACAAAAGCATTTTTCACCATTTTCCTTTCTTGTGCCAACATGGATAAATTCCTATTACTATGATTTTCACAGTAAAGGATGCACTGGATTATTAGGCACATCATTAATGAATGGGCTAATTTAGGGGAATTAATCAAGACAAAAGAGTCAGAAATAAGTCCATTAGTCAGTCAGACATTTTAACTGCACTCACAGAAACTCTAGAACTTGTTTGTAACATGCTAGCCAGGTTGAAACGTTAGCCGCATATTAGCAATACCTGTAATTCCAGACCCTGTTTGTAACATGTTAAAAACATACTGACCACTAAAACAAACGGTACTGTGACAGTCAACCTTGTCAATGAAACCTAACAAAGACAGACGGACAACTCTACATATTGGCCACTATAGCATATTTTCAATAACTAACATAAAAACATGACAGAGTACTGTATATGTCTCAAAATTCCTTCAACATCGATTAGCAAAATGACAATTAATCCATATGTAAGGCACTCCAGATTGTAAGGTGCATTCATTTCCATTCATTTTCTTAGCTGCTTTGTCCCTTTCGGGGTCGCGGGGGTGCCGGAGCCAAACCCGGCTGCTGATGGGTGAAGGCAGGGTTCACCCTGGACAGGTCGCCAGTCTGTCGCAGGGCCACAGTCACACACACATTCACTCTCACTTTCACATCTAGGGACAATTTAGAGCCACCAATTAACCTATGAAGCATGTCTTTGGACGGTGGAAGGAAGCCGGAGTCCCCGGTGAAAACCCACACATGTACGGGGAGAACACACAGAAAGATCCCAGTTGGTGTTTCTGTTTCAGATCCCCCAGCTGGGATTTGACATGTACGTCAAACTGCTGTTCATGTCAGGTACTTCACTTGAATTTTTGCTGGGGCATTAAAAAAAAGTGTTCAGAAGGCCTTTTTCTTGAGCACTTCCAAGAGCTCTTATTTGTAAGGTGCACATCAAATCTCTAAAGAGCCAATTTGCAATGCACGAAACATTACAAGTAAATATAATGCAAAACACAAATCCTCCATAAACTGCATGGTGAGAACAGACGGCACATTACCGGGGAGCTATTCACACAGCAGCAGGTGGCACATTGTCGGCCGTGAATGTGTGAACAAAAGCACAATTATAACTTTCCCACATCACCTGCTCCAAATTAGCTTGACTGATTCGAGGATTCGTCCTCCGTGCTGGACGCGCACAGCAAATGACAGCTTGGAAATGATTTCTGCTATCCAAAAAGTGAATTATTTAAAACCAGACTGTCTCTCTGTGCCAAAACACAGCTCTCTGCCATGTCCCTTCTGGAAACAGAAATACAGACAGGGCATGTGTTGTTCAGATTCATATAGAACATGAAACAGCAAATGTATGCAGCTCATTAACCCTTTGACCAGCAGTCCAGAAACATGCTTCACAGGTTCACTGATTGTCCCTAGGTGTGAATGCGAGTGTGATCGAGGCCCATCAGCAGCCGAGTTACCCCGGGCTCACACCGCTAGCGTTACAATAGGTTAAAGATTTTGTGTTTAACTCCTGATTCAAAGCGCCGTGAAGCAGCACAGAACGGAGGCCGCTTCCATTCGGCGCCCTTGGTGTGGTGTGGTTCACTCGTGGCGCAGAGCGCCGCGCTCCTTAGTGGATGGCTTGCACGTTGAGCAGATTGTGTTGGCATCTGGTCAATTTTGTGAGCAACGAACAATCTGCATAAATTCTGGCAGGAAGTGACATCAAGATACATGAGAAAATGTGTGTTTTCGGAATACAAACAGATTTTCACAAAAAAACCCGGCGCTCGACAAGTGTGATCGTGTTTTTGTATCTAATCGGACTGTAGATGAAAGTATACATACAATCGCAACACAAAAAAAACGATAGACGGACTGACACACACTTCTCTCTGTGTCGCAACAACAGATAAATTGTGTAAAGCACATGTTATAAAGTCAAGGCCCGGGGGCCGGATCCAGCCCTCCGGGTAATTCTATCCGAACCTCCAGATCATTTTATTTTAATTGTTATTAATGACCCGATGTTATCTCACACTCATTTTTAACTTAGATAATTTTGACAACATATATTTTTATGGAGAGTAAAATATTGAAAGTTATTTAAGGTTTAAATTGATTTATTCTGGAATAATATTCCTGCCTTTTTATTATTCATAATTATGTTAAAAAGTTATGGTTTTAATTTTTTTTTAAATCGTCATTCTGTTAGCTTTTTGGACTTTGGCATTTACTAAGATTATTTTTAGGCTTTTTTGAGTTTAGCTAATATTTCAGCTACATGCTAGCTGTTTTGGATAACTTAGGTTCTTTTATTTTTTTGTCTGTTAGGCTGTTTTAGACTTTGGCTAATATTTACACACTAGCTGTTTTGGCTAATATAGGCTTTTTCCTTTTTTTAAGCTGTTTTGAAGTTTAGCTATTTTTTCAGTTAAATGCTAGGTGTTTTGGCTAACATGAATTTTTTTAAATAGTTTTTTAGGCTAATTTGGCATCTAGCTAACATTTAAGCTGGCTTTCAGCTTCAGCGTTTTTAGCACTGGCATCTTCAGTGACTAAATTCAGCTCACAGCACTATTGCAGGTCCTGCTATATATCAAGTTCATATTATATTAAAGATGTATGGTTTAAATTTTTATTTAGTTTTAGAGTGTTCAATCAATGTTTTATTCTTTTCAGCCTGCGAGCTAAGGTGTGTTTTGGATTTTGGCCCCGTGTGTGTTTGAGTTTGACACCCCGTGGTGTTAAGTGTAGGCCTACTTTCTTCTTCTTAGTAGAAACATGAGGTAATATTTTCAGGTTATTAACTTATCCATGATATAAAAACATAAAAGATCTCTAGCAGAAGCGCCTGTCATGATAACAGCGTGTCTGGTGTGAATTGCAGGAGAGCATTGATGCCGCACACACTGCGCTCCGCACCGCTTTGTGGTGCTTCCACGTCCAGTGTGAACATTAGTATATGCGTCACTGATGACGCCTCAGGAGTTTTAAGGGTTATTATGACGATAACTTGTTATTTTTGGAGTTCTGTTGCAAATAACTGCTTATGGTCAGATTATTTGACCACTTCATGACAGACTCCTGTCTTGCTTCTGAAGTTGCAGCATAATCAGGATCCAGTTTAGTTTGATTCATCAGAGCGAGGTCAATAAAAGTATGAAAGGAGGTCACAGCTCCTGATATTGTCTGGCCATATAGAAAGCAATATAACTTCCCACTCTGTAACCATGGTGACCAAGTAAGCTACTCTCTGACCAGGACTGATGGTGCATTCACCTCTTTCAAGCCATGTTTCAATTGCTTTCAAGTTTATCCCCTAAATCACATTCTCGAGGCTTTCATTGTCAAATAAAACAGACAATTACTCCTCGTTTCTGGCAAAGGAGTCCGATGTACCGGCCCATTATAATCAATGCTAATCTAGAAACATAATGAATCATCTCTCACCATAAATGAGGATATCAACACATTTATAATGCTACTTCTTATTGCATTTCTATGACAGCCTTTCAGAATCAGAATTAGTTTATTGCAATTGGAGTGAAATATTTCACATCAGGATTCTGCTACGGTCCAGAGAGCAAACATGAAGTCACCACAAACACAGAAGCCAAGAAGTCCATCTCAGAAAATAACATTGATTCTTTTTTATGTAAATGTGATCAGTCCAAGTACCGGGAAGTAGAGCTAACTTCTTACGCCCCATTTACACAGGACGCGAGCGGCGCCGCTTTCAAAGCGGCGCGGAACGGAGTCCGCTTCCATTCGGCGCCCTTGTTATCCTATGGCGTCGTTCACACAAGGCGCGGAGCGGAGCGGCGCGGAGGGCCTGCGCGGTGCAGGGGATCGTTTTCGCGTCTGACCTATTTTGTGCACGAGCCGCGAGCGTTCCGCGTCAATTCTGGCCGGAAGTTGCATCAAGATACATGAGAAAATCCGGTTTCTTTTCAAAATATAACCAGTTTTTCACAATAAAATGCCGCTATTGACAAATGTGATCATGTTTTTGTGTCTAAATAGACGGCAGACATGGATATGAATATATCGTCACAACACGCACACACACGTGCTCGCGTGAGCACAGAGACACACAAAACAGACAGACACGCACACTTTTTTTTTTTTGGACATGCAGACACGCAGATCAACGTGGGCAGACTCCGGTGCAGGGTGAAGGGTTTCGGGGTTAATAAAACGACAACAGAGAGGCAGAGCGCGGCTCATCTTAGCAGAAAAAGGAGGTTATATTTATAAAACAAACACAACACAGACAGACACGAGCGCACACAGATCAACGCAGTGAGCAGACTCCGGAGCAGGGCTGCTGGTTTTTGGGAGAGAACAAAGAGAGGCAGAGAGCAGCTCCTCTTAGCAGAAATATGGGTTAATGTCTTTAGGTTATGAAATTATCAACCATGATGGTAAAGACAAAAAATGCTCTAGCAGAAGTGCCTGTGGACCGCCACGGAAAAATGCACGTCTGGTGTGAACTACAGAGCGGAGCGGAAGCGGCGCCGACTCCACTCTGCTCCGCTTCGCGGCGCTTCCGCGTCCAGTGTGACCCTGGCGTTAGGGTGACCAAGTGACCAGCAGGGTTACCTGGTGTAGCTGTTCCTCTGATGGGAGGTTCTAGTGCAGATGGACCTCAACCTCTTATCTGAAGGAGGGCTTCAAAAAGACTGTTCAAGGTGAGAGAGGTCTGCTGAGACTGGGATCAGGGGTGTAGTTGTGTTTACCTCTGGTCCTGTCTTTCTCTCTCCCACCTGGTTCTCCTTCCTCTGAATGGGTGCACTTGTGCACTTGTGCCTCCTATTTTAGTCTGCGTTCTCTTGCCAACTGTTACCAGATCGTCTTGAGAGCCTTACGAGTGTCACAAGCCCTCTAGCCCTTCAGCCTTGACAGGTTCTTTTGTCGCTGTAATAAACAAGAACTTGATCGGAACCTTTCTGTGTCCTGCGTTTATGTCCACGCCCAGATCCCGGCATTGACTCCTCCCTGTCAGTTATCCTTTATTCCCACTGATGACAGGGAAACTGATTAGCATGGAGTTACCTCTAAAACTCAAAGAAAAGAAGACCTCAGTCATGCAGCACATGAGCCAAAGTTTCAGGGTGGGGGGGCCATTCCTCACACAGACATCAGCTGTGCTCTGGGTCTTGATAGAATGCTATCAGTAGCGGCTGATGTAACTCACTGGGGAACCGTGAAACAATGCTTTGTTTCATCTGCTCAATAAAAATTTCATGTCTGAGAGTATTTTTGCTGGCAAGTTGGGACGAGCAGGAACAGTGGCTTTGCAGTTCTCTGTGTGCGCTGCAGAAACAGAACGGTAGCCAACGCATGTGTAGCCCACATTAAACACAGATGCGGTTGTTGATGTTCCACAGACGCGATCTGTTGGCCGTTTGTCAAGAAAAAAGTTAAAATGTTTCTAAGATAAAAATTAACATTTGCAGAATTGAAATACTGCAGGCTTTAATTCTTTTTAAAAATAATAATAATAATAAGACACCAGTTTAATATGTACTTTGCATTGACTTCATTGATCATTGTAGCTCATTGAACTGCAGGTGTTTCCTGGATGCTCTGAGATTTTAGGTTTTCTCTGCTGCTCTTCTCAGACTTGATAAATGATCTAATATGTCTGCACGTCTGCAACTCTTTCCACTTATTAAGCTCCAGCACTTTACCTGCAGGGGTCCTGCTGACTTGGAAGAGCAACACTGTATTTAATCTGGAAAACTTTCACTTTACTCTCATTAAACCCTGTCATTTCAAAGTTTCTTTAGTGCTTGTGAGGGAAAAACTTTTTGTCTTTCATGGTCTAGAAATGACTATTTATTGTCCTCAGATATCAAATATTTGACCAGTTCAGCCACTCCTCCACATTTTCCTCATATGTGCTCAAATGCAACACCAGATGTTGAGATACATCCGATGATAAGGACTGAAGTTTCATAAATACAAATAGATAAAATCCTAAATAATGACGTCTACAATGATGATGATGATAAAGATCAAACTTCCAAAGGCAGCAACTGTGTGTTATCACATTTTCTCCATTCAGCATATTCTGCGTCACAGCACATTTCCTCTAAGAGTTTAGCTGCATCTATAATGAAGCGTCTCGATACTGATGGGAACGAGGATTACAACTTGAACGTGGGTTCTGGTAGCAGGGATGTTTCAGGGGGAG
This sequence comes from Oryzias javanicus, assembly GCA_003999625.1. Lineage (NCBI taxonomy): Eukaryota > Metazoa > Chordata > Actinopteri > Beloniformes > Adrianichthyidae > Oryzias > Oryzias javanicus. The sequence continues at coordinate 1,876,605 of CM012451.1, read as the reverse complement.
GGAGCGTTCAGTGACTGGCTTCATGAATTTAAACTGACTTGACACGGTTCATTCCGTTTCCTGTCTCTATAATGACTGTCACAGGTAGAGCTCTGTAGAACAGAATTCTGTCAAATCATAGATTTATAAACTATTGATGTTCGCTTTATCTCTTTTCTTTTAAAGCAATTATTCAAACTATTTCACAATCAGTCAACTAAATATCTTAATTAGAGTTAATAAATCTATGCATAGTCTTTTTTCTGCTTTGATTCTCTTAAAATAAACCAACTATTTGTAGATGTCACGACCTTAAGACCTTTAAATAAAACATCCTCAGATCAATTATGTATTACCTTTAATTAGATTTTAGTAGTATAAACTTAAAAAGCTTGTTCTTTGCTTTTCCTCTGGCATTTTTTTAACTTCAGAGAAGCTTTAGGTTATGATCCAAACACTGGTTAAGTCTTGATCAGACTATATGTTCTAAAAGACACAAATACACAGAAACTCACAAGTTACTGCATACTTCCCCAATCGAGGACAAATAAAGACAAAAGCTGTTTCCATACACTAAGGAAGCTTTGCTCTATTTATAGTCCCATTTGCATGCGATATAGCAGATTTTGACTATAGTTCCTTTTTAGTGTCTTTGTATTTAGGCTGTTTGGCATTTCATTAGTGTAACATCAGTACGACTGCATTTGAACATGGCTCTATTTTTGCTATGCATGCTATAAAACTGTCCTGTTTTCTCAGCATCCAGGTTTTTAATGAGGCTCATTCGCTCTGCTGCTGAATTTGACCTGCACAACACAAATAACTTTGCAAAGTGCCTGTGTGCGCTCAAAGCAAGAATCACTATCACACAGGTCTTACTCCAAGTTTGAAGGAAAATAGAGATCTTCCAGGTAAGGTTCTTTGGTGTCGCTTTAAGCCTTTGGGCATCTCATTAAAACCTGTCTAACTCCAGTAGTACTATATTTATAGGAACAATCTAAAACAAAAAAGGCACAATTATAACAGATTTATTATGAGTTCCATTGGATTACTGTCTAAACAATGAACAAAGTGTGTAGTCAGATGACATGGTGATTAGTTGAGCAATAAAGCCCCAATATTTGTGCTGTAGTTGTCACAATGTTGAAGAAGAGTGAAAGTTTTTTTTTTATGAAAACAGGTAAAATAGTGGAACAAGCATATCTAACCAAAGCAAGGCTGTTGTAGAAAAAAGACTCAGCTGTCACATGTTAATTTAAAAGAGAAAAGATGACATGAATCGAGATTGACAGAAAGTTACGTCTGGTTTAGTGGTCCTGAATAATCAATATTGATTTGATCTTGGGGATTTGTTCTCTCCTGGTGGATTGTTTGATTCACTTATTTTTTAAAAACTATTTGAAAAACTTCCTCTGATAACTTTTAGTTTGAAAGGCCTTCAATTCCCTGACAGACATGTCAGCTCACGTGTCATTTTGGTGTGACTCCCTACAGAGGAGAAAACTGACTTGTTCAGCTTTTCTTGATGCCAGATATGCAGTTTCTCATAATCTGTTCCCACACGAGACTTTTTACAGGTCATCACAAGTATCTGTGGGAGCATTCCAAACGGTGCATCAATATTTCTATTAATCTTCAATCGAGGCATATTTGTGTTAATACACCTTCAAAGGATCCGTCAGATGTTTCAGAGACTTTGATTCTAGATGAGGTCAGAAAACGCATGTTTGACTGAACTGTGATCCCGACTGATCGGACGACTTACAGCAGTGATCTGCTCCTTTTGGTGTAGTTCAAGTTTTTAAGCATTTATTTGTTTCATTGAAGAGAATTGTGTTTTCTACTCATTCTGGGTCAGGAGTCTGCAACCTGAGGCTCCGGGGCCACATGGGCCTCTGTCATCCTTCCATTGAGGCTCTCTGTATTTGAAGACAAATGAAAGGTTTGCTCATTTTATTTTTTTAGTTGAGTTTTTAACATGTGAGATAATAATAATAATAATAATAATAATAACAAATTGTATTTATATGATGCCTTTCTTGACACTCAAAGGTCACAGTACATAAATAAAAGCATGAAAACACAGCAATAGAATAAAAACACAACAATTAAATAAACACAACAGTCAGTCAACAGCTAAAACTACAGGTAAGTTTCAGGTATTAAATGCAAAGAGGTACGTTTTCAGGTGTTTGGAGAATTGAGAAAGTGAATCTATATTCTGTAGATCAGAGGGGAGGGAGTCCCCCCCCCCCTTCTAGAGGAAGGCTTTATTTGATTTATATATACATATATATATATTCATATTCTCTCTCATGTTTCCGTGCATGCCTGTGGTGTGATGACTGTTGTGTCTGAACAGGATAAAGGCTGAGCTTCAGAGGGTGAGGAGAGTCCGGATCCTCTGACAGCAGACGCTCCTCCTCCCCGCACCGCCCCGCACCTCCCCGCTGCTCTCCGCTCCGCTCCCGTCTGCCACGCACACTCCGTCGACATCTCCACGCGCGCGCAGGCTGCTGTGCGGGAGCGGGAGCCGGAGCTCAGCTGCGGGCTGTGATCGAGGACGTCGCTGCTCCCGCCGCTGTGTGCTGCAGACGGACCCGTGATGAGAGGGAGGAGAGGCGGCCGCCTTCCGTCTGCGTGGACCGGGGACGCGCGGGACGTCAGCGCCCGCGTCCTTCGCTCCTGAGATCGAGCCCCGCGCTCCTGGAGGTAACCCGCGCTTTGACTCTCCCACAAACTTATGCAAATGAGGAAATAATGTGTTTGGAATCGTCTCCTCTGTCGCCTCAGTGAGCTGCATGTCTCTAAAGTGAGTCCCTCAAACGTTTCTCCGGATCAATGCAAACCTCTGCTGTTGGTAAACAGGTGACTCCATCCAGCAGCTTTGTCCTGAGCAGTGATACATCTACAAGTTGTACTCCGTGCTGGAGATGGACGCAGAGATGATGGAAGTCCCTGTCAGAGAGCGCAGCTCGCCAACTCTGCTGTGATGCTGAAGGCACCAGCAGGCTGGACCAGACAAGAGCAGCTGAGGAGAACTGCCCTCTCCTGATCTGTGGAGTTGCCCTGCTTCTCCTTTATCTGCCACCAGATCAGTGACATAAGAGCATCATGGGATGCAGATATCCACAGGCTGTGATTCACCTTTGATTAGAAGCACGTGGGTGTTGGCTGATGTGAGCTTCAGCTTTGAGCTGCACAGTTTCTCAAAGGCTCTGGTTCTGTAAAGAAATCCAAATGGTTCTGTTTGTCAGCTGCAGCCGGAGAGCATCTCTTGAATGAAAGTAGTCTTTAATTGGTTTGAGTTGGAAATCGGTGCGTTTGTTCTTGAAATCATTCAGCTGGAAGTGATCTGGGCCCACAGGTTCTAACACTACAGCAGACCAGCATTAACAATGACACATGGATGGACTTGTTGTGATGACAATAAAGACAATTCACTGGAATGGAACATGTGGTCTTTGTAGTTTGAACGTAGAGGAAAGACATCAAATTCCTGGAGGAAATAAAGAAAATGTTGATTGATATTTTACAGAAAAAGCTAAATGAAGAGTTGTTTCTAAGCAGGCTGGAGAAGTGACAGCGGGCTGAGGGCTTCACAGAGGTGGATCTGGAAGGTGGAATGATTCCTAAATCCTGAGAGAAAGCTGGAGGTGTCTCTTTGATGTACAGCTGCACAAATGCACAAGGGTCAGTGTAGTTTATGCTACAGCGAGAGAAGAGGTTCATGTGATGGAGGACAGAGAAGAACGAGTAGGGGGGGGGGGGGGGTCCCTGTTAGGTTTGTGTTCGATGGAGTTGAGCTTCACCTGAAAAGAGAGGAGGAGAAAGAAGAACCACAAAACAAAAGAGCAATCTCTCCCGGGTAAAACCAGAAGGGCAGAAGAGAATGGCCTTGCTGTTTGATGATGTTGTCTTTTAAAGGAATGAGAACAATTAGAGGAGGCATTTGGGAGGTTTGTTAAAAAGCAAATGAGTGCGAGTTTTCAGATTGTTCTGGTTGAAAGGTTCTGCTTTGTTTACCTCCTCAGATTTCTATGAGGAAACTGGCATGCTGGATAAAATAATTCAGTGTTATCAATTTGTTGGGATTGAATCTGAATATCTATCTGCATCAATGATGCAACCACAAATCAGAATGTTAGGAAAGAAAACTGCAGGACTCTTGAGTCTGCTCTGGTTTTTCCTGCCGTACACTTCATGTGTTATTGAAGTCTTCTATGTCCTGAGATGGATTAGAAAGTGGAGCGCTGACAGGTTTCAGCATTCTATTTTCAAAGATAAACCATCACATTACCATGTCATTCTCCCCTTTTGCATCAGAGCCAAAGGAAGCTGAGAAAAGTTGAAGAGTAGTTCATCTTTCTTAGAACAATACTGATTTTTGATTTTGTGGAAATCGATAAATCCCACATGAGATTATCTGAAACAACCAGGCGTTTACAGAGCAGGGCACGCAAACAGTTAAGTCAAGCTTTAGTCGCAGTAACTCTTAGTTTTTCAGCTACAAAAAATAAATATAAAACAGAACAATATAGTATAATATTGAAGCGCAGTACGGATCACTCTGCCAGGCGTCTGACTACAACAGCTACGACGCCACGATGATTCACCGAGCTGTGCGGCTCTGGAGATACTCAAACATTTAGACAGATTTTTGTGTATCACAGAAAATCAGTTAAAGATAAAAAAAAGTGAAGGATTTGCACGGTCTTAAAAACACGATGATCTTACCTTGCATGCATGTTACATTTTCACAATGCTTAGAATGTATGATGAAATGCTTTATGCATGTGCACCTGCATTACAGTTCTCTTCTAATAATTAAGACATAAATCTAACAATTCATCCGATCGACAATGAGGTCAGACACTGTGGTTGTTTTATTCCATCCCAGCTCCTTTTACGTTCAAGTTTAGCTCTAAAGTGAGGCCGTTTTTATACTCAATGCTTGTTTTTTTTCCCTTATGGAAAACTATGTGACGACTGCTGGACAATATGGAAAAACAGTATATCACAATATGAATTATTTTTATCACAATAATGATATATATCACAATATACCAAAATAAAGTCTATTTTCAGTCATTCTCTGACAAAAGCAGACAAAAAACATGACTTACTTTCTATGACTTTATTTTTTCAAGTAACATATAACTGAATTGTCACAAATGAGAAACATTTTTTAACATGCACAACAGTTTCAAGTTTCCTAGTAGGAAAAATTTTTTTGCGCTAAAGTTCAACAATAAAAAAGAGAAAGGCACGATATGCACTTTTCTATCGCCCACAGAATATGTATCGTCATATCCCCCAGCACTAATCCTGATTATTATCAGGCATATGAAGTACATGTGGAGAACTTTAAAAAGTGCATTTTGAACAAAGAAGACAGGCTTACAGTTGCTTATTTGCACAATCACCTCTTTTCTTTACTTTGGACAGTGGGAGCAGTATCTTCAAACACATGACTTCATCAACTAAAAGAAATGCGATTCCTTTTATTCAGTGCTGCTTTGTGAAGACTCCTCATGAGTTCTGAGCTTTCAGCTCCTCATGGAGTAGAAATAGTCCTGCATGCAAAAACAAATGACTCATCCGTCTAGAAAACAGAACCACAGTGAAATAACTTTTGATTGATTTAAAATTAAACATCATTCCCGGTGGTCTTTTTTTTAACCCAAATCAAAATCCTGTGTTGTTTTCAAGGACATAGTTTCTGCAGAGCAACAGGAGTTCATTAGAAATGCACCTCTGAGTTGTGGGTGGGACTGTTGACGTGGAGCAACCCCGCCCCCCCTTCCCCTCACGATCGCTAATTTAGATTGTTTTAAATCCCCAACCTAAGATTAGAGGCAATAAAAAAATGGTGAGCAATATGGAACGTGTTAAAGCAAAATTAAAATAGATTAAAAATCAAAACCAAAGCCGGTTTATTATAAATCAAAGTGCTTTTTAAAAGACAGAGGAATAGAATACATTTTTTTAAAATGCTACTTTTTATATAAATATTTAAAAAACCACAATTTGAGTGCAGAAAACATATTTTTATTTTTTTCACTGTGATTCATTTTCTGATTTGTTTTAAGCTGAAAAAATTAAAAATATATTTTTTCTTCTCTGCCATCCAAGTTGCTTTTATAAGTATAAACTTTACTCACAAGTGTCAGGATCTGTGGGGTTTATCTAGCCCTCAGTGTGCTCCTCCTTGGGTGTCCGCCTCAGTGAATTCTGACAACAAGCTTTTTAGTGTAAATATTGATTTACAGAAAGTCCATATTTCTATATTTAAATATTGATAAGGATTATAGAACATGTTTTTTTCTCGTTTCATAGTTGATCCTTCCATTACAAGCAAGTTAAAGAATCAGGAAACAACTTTTAGGTGATAAAAAGTTCCAAGTTTAAAGTGGAGATCTCAAACTCTTCCTTCTCAAATCCTTTCACTTCAAAGCGTATAGTTATGATGAGGATCAAAAGTTCTCTTGATGAAGAAACTTGAAGAAAACTGGTATACGTCACTGGGGCCCTCTAGTGCAGGCTAATAAAAGGGAGTGGTTTTGTCTTGTTTCCATAGCGACAGATTTCTGAAGACCACCAGTTATCATCATTCCAGTGCACCCGTCTAATAGAAGTTGTCAGCTGCCATGTGCTTGATTATTGACTTTGATCCTGGCTAATGATTGTTCTGCTCCCGTCAGAGCTGGAGGACTTAATCCCGGTCCTTGCAGCTTGGCTCCAAGTGCAGGACTTCAAAACGGAGCTGTGCACTTCCACCGCTTTCCCGTCCAGTCGGATGTTTACAGCACTCAGATGAAGTCACCCAAACACAATCACTTATCCAGCATTGTGATGGTAATGTCATACAGAGGCTGATTTTTTTCCGAGCGTCGGTCGGATCCACTGTCTGCTTCCCCCGTGGACTGATTACTGATCGAGCTAGCATTTCATATCAGACCCTCGGGAGGAAATCTTGGGATTAGTAACAACTTCATGCTTATTCCTCCGTAAGTCTCCAGCTTTCAGATCCTGTGGAAGTCATTGTTACTGTAAGTAGCCTGGCAACTGAGCATGGAAGAAATTCTCCCAAGTCTTCAGAGATGCAGAGAGAACTTTTCCACTTTGGTGTTCCCTCTTTAGTTCACGTTCTTTCCTGATGTGAAAATGACCAGATCAGAAAAGGTTATGACGCTCTCTGCCAAGTCCTCCGTAATACATAATAGATGAGTCATTGTAACTTAAGGTATAGAGCCATAACCGAGCATATAATCACATTTGCATATTTGCGCTGAGTTCCATAATTCATGAGAGCACAGCAGGCAGTGATGCATGGTTCAAAGGGCTGGCTTCTTCCACTTTATGTTTAACATAAAGCATCTGCGGGAAACGAGTCTGTCAACAAAAAGTGAGAGTTCAGCAGGAGAGAGGCTTTATTAAACACGTCTAAACAGCTTTTTAAAAACATAAGCGGTCTGATGATAGTGTCGAGATACACTCGGTTTCCTGCTTTGTTTTCAGTCACTGTCAAATTATGAATCAGAGCCCAGAGGATAAGAAAAAAAACAACAGTGATGCACATTTACAAGGATATCATGCACCCTTGTTCATTACCAGGCCTTCACGTACGTCATGATCTGGGCGGAAAAGCTTTGGTGAATATTGGTGTTTCATCAACCAATCAGGAACTTGGCTTTGGTCGAGACATGTTGATTTTGTAATCAGTGTTGCCAACTTCACAATTTTCTCAAATCTGGTAACTTTTCTTCAAATCGCTAGAGACTTTTCTAGTGTTTGGAGTCAAATTTGATAAAAAAGTATTGTTCTGTTCTGGCCTGTGGCTCCACCCACCCCAAAGCAGTCGGCTCCCTTGCAGTTGAGCATGAGGAGACCTACACCCATCCACATTATAGACACAGAGGAATCAGACCTCAGACCTGGAACCAGGAGTTTACATATCCTCCTCACGTGTGGCTTTTCTCTGCACGTTCTGACTTTGTCTGAAGTTATAAAACCTTAAATGTTGAATCTCTTCAAAGGCTGCAATATTTCCCAATTATCCTTTTGTTTTTAGGGAGCAAATGAGAAGAAAGTGTCACACCGGAGGCTCCTCCTCAAGTTATATTTGACATTTGTTCCACAAATGGTGGTTTGATTTAGTCTAAATATGATATTTATCCTCCAGAATCATTAAATGAATGTATTGTGTTTAACAAAGGACACACAGACACTTGGCTCTTTGCTTTGAAAACATAACTAGCAGAGATAAAATGCCTGACCTCCCAGACTCCATGGAAGCAAATCCTTCATTTATAGCTGCACTCTCACAGCTGTTATTTCAAATGGAACCTGATTGCTGAGGACTTTGAAATGGTATTTTCTACACAGATACGAACCTCTGAGTCTCAGAGACGGAGCAGGCTTCACAAAAAGAATCTGAACGGCAATAACATTTAGCACTTTTGCTTGAACAGACTGCTGTCCGTGGTGCTGAATGAGAGGGTTTGTCTTGGCTTTGTGGAATCAGAACACCTTAATGAGGACCTCTTTTTTCTCTCCTTTACAAGGAGAATGTCAATCATCTGTTCCCCTGCCTAAACTTCACTTTTTATTTTAGGCCTAAAGGCAACAAGGTGACACCAAGAACCGCTGAATTATTCGTAGACCTGAGTTTAAAAATATTACGACAGTATGCAAAGGAAATGCGCTGCATGTAATGTGCAAAGACAAAAAAAGAGTTTTCCAACATTATTCTGTTAGTGTTTTTCTCAGAGAGATGTTGTCGATCAGTTTGACTCTTGGTGTTCCCTAGACCTACACGGTACAGAGCGTACACATGCTTTTCTGTTATTCTAATTTGAGGGGTTCATACAGTGCAACGTTCCTGAAAGCATTGCATGCATGGTGGCTTTCAGCCCTTCTAAACATATTATACAAATCTGTATAAAATGAGAGGTGTATAAGGAGATTAAAATGCAACCAAGCAAGTGGTGTGCATATTACCTTTCTGAAATGAAAAAGTCTTGTTGGAGCCTCAGCCTGACAAGACTGTGAGCTAAGCCCAAATTTGGTTGTTGTTACCAGTGTAATTTCAGCAATTAAAAAATAGAAGTTAAAAAAACGTTTGAAAAACCGCCTTGGCTATGACTCGGGCTGAACTCTTAATTTATTTAATTCAATTAATTCTTCAAACTCAAAACATCATAATTGCTGAAATTGTTAAGCAAGTGATAAACTCGTCATAAATCTAAAAACTAAATTATTTAAATAATTTCTTACATTAAAATGTATGTTCACACATATTTTGAGTCCTTTCATCTACATTGTTTCATCCTTCACCTGTCTGTAGATATAAACACTCTGATGACACAGGACTGACTCAACAGTTTGTGGAAGATCATCACTTTATTGAAATCTAGTCAGAAAACTGTCGGCTTATTGATATTATAGACACATGTTGTTTTTTTTCAGTCAGTACCAAAGAGTCGTGTTTATTTGAATTATGTTGTTAAATAAATGCTACTTTTTTCCTCAAATCTGCGATTAACAGTCGTATTTTCCTCAGTTAATTTGATCAGCATTTGCTTCGGGGATCAAATGATGATTTTGATTATTTCAAATCTCATTATTCAGACCAGTGAGCCAAAACTATTGTATAAACTGGAGTTTAGACAACGATATTAATCCTTGATTTTGTTGTATATTTACGTCTTATAAATCTGCATAAACTGTAAGAATGTAAATGGATTCAGATGCAAAACTGTTTACAAATGTAATGAGTTTGTGTTTGTCTTTTTATGGCTCTGATATTTTTACCACTTTGTTGTGTCTTTTTTAGCAACAGAGTCGATCATTTGTGAAGATTGGACAAATCCATGTGTATAATCATGTGTTCTGCTGCATTCATCCTCAAACAGCGTTTTACTGCTCTCAGAGAGAGTCTTTGTGTGAAGTTGGATGAGTTTCTGCTGTTTTTCATGTTAGGAATTTTCTTTGGTTGGAGGCTCTGTTTAATAAAAACTCTCTTTTTTTATCTGCATCAGTTAGAAACTTGACAGAGTTCAGCTCTGACCTCCAGACTCATGTTTTCCCTCACAGGTTTGCTCTTTATTAGAACCTCTGGATAATTTGCAGTTGGATGACAATAGGTGAACTGTAAAAATGCCAGCCTTAGAGGTTTTAAGGAAGAACAAATCATGAATTGAAGTCCTCACACGGTTCCATCACTGTGGTGCAAGATAGTTATTCTGAAATATTTTATAATCCTTCAGCCTTCTGTACTCATAAACACATCGGTACCAGATATCATATTAAAGTAAGATGTTTTAGAAATACATCTCTACCTCCATCTTTGTAGTTTCTCTTAATGGTTTTGAGCAGACAAATGAAGAAAGTTCAGAATGTTTTGGAACCAAATACATTTCTTTGACTCATCTGATCTCCACACACTATTTGAATAGCTTTAGTTGTGTTAACTCTGAACTCAGCTATGGTCATAGCCATGATGCGCTGATGATGTAATGAGTGGGTGGAGTCCAAAACCGACCAAGAGGTGAATCCGATGGTCCTCCTCCTGAATGTTGTGGTCTTTTTCTTATTTGTATGGTGACTCCTTGGACAGCTTCATCAAACTGGGTCCCAGAGAGACAGAAGTCCCGTTGAAAGCGTCCGTAATTCAGAAGCAGCTCCTGCAGCAGATGGTGAAGCTCACCCTACTGGGAGAGTCTGAAGGATCTCATGAACCCAGACATGGAGACCTGATTACTGTTGCTTTTGAAGAACTCTACACAATACACAGACCTGACCTCTCAACATCATCCATGTCTCTCATGCATGGAGCAAACTGTTTAGCTCATGGACCATAGAAGGTTCTAAAATTGACAGAAGAGCCAAACCCGGAGTGTTTTGGTGATCCACCTAAAAAGAGAAAGAAAAACATCAAACCTGGACAAAAAAACATGCTTTGATTTTGATTGGAGTTTAATTTACATATAATAATGCAAAACATTTTGGAACTTTTTTATTAAAAAAAGTGTTTTTTATTTTAGTGGCAATTGCAGCAGTGGGTTGACTCATGGAAACAAGGATGTCCCTCTTAGAAAACAGAGACAAACACCGAACAGCCACAAAATCTTCCAAAATGACATAAATGCAGATGAACCTGCAGGTACACTAAGGTCTATGTATTTGTAGTGCACCAACAATGGGGAGACATTAGAATTACAGGAAAAAGCAAATGTTAATGTGGATTACAAATACAATTTAATCCACTTCTGTGGGCCAGATGAAAGCGTTTAACAGGCCACGAATGGCCCGCGGGCCGTAGTTTGCCAGTCCTGGTCTAAAAGCTGCTGACACTTGCTCCTCTCAATGCGTCTGGAGCGTCTTGGCCAGTGAAGATGATAAGTGTTGAAATTAAGCCCTCCAATGGAACCAGAACAGAATGGAACAAGGCTTGAGTTATTATTCATCAGTTGGTATTTTCCACATGGAGGTCTGTCTCAAGAGTTACCAGGCAATACTTGAAAAGAGTTCATGAAATTACATTCCCAAGCAAACTTTCACCAATGAAGTACCTTTAAACGAGACAGTAACGCCACACACCACATTACTGTTCATGTTTGCTTCAATGATGCCCTAAAACTTCTGTCTGTAAATCAGGCCCAGTTCTTCTTCAAGGGTCAGTAATAATTGTCTTCTCTGAGATCAGGATGAATAAGGATAAAGCGGCTGAGACTGTTCTATAAAAACTGTTCCACAAACAAGAGGGTGCAGTGCTGCAGCTCGCAGGAGAGAGATGCAAAAGTATTTGGACATTTCTCATTGGATGCCTCATGAGAAACAACCTGAATGCAGACCAACTGTCCAAGATGTCTCTGAGAATGTTTAGAATGATGATTCTGAAACATTAATTAAATAATTTTAATCGTTATTCCAGCAGAGAAATAAGTTAATATCAATATATTGAGGTGTTTTTGTATTTGATTTGAATGTGCTCTGTTGTATTCTGACCAGCTCAGACTCCTCACTAAATGCAGCACAGAAGCGAGCAGTCAAACTGTCCTGTTTGCAGGAAATCTTTCATTTTGGCCAATAATTTGCAAATAGATTGAAAAGAACAGATAAAGGACACAAGCAGAAGAGCATAAATACAACAAATCATTTATTAGCTTTTGCAGTGTGCTCCACAGTTGTTCAGTGGGGTCTGCTCTCAGTGAAGCACTTTGCACTAAATTCTTCTTCTAGAACAACAGATGCAGTAGAAATAGGCAATGATTTAATGCAAGGCGCACTCCACATGGGGAAACTCATTGGCCAGCAAATTAAACCATTACCTCCCCAGTTGGAGTTAAATATGGAGAAATGACTCATTTAATGTTTGATTACTCTTTAATGCAGCCATCTAAACAATGGTGGCTACTACCCAGTCCCACGAGGAAAGTCTGCTCCTTTGCTAGATAAGGCTGCATGGCGATTGCTCGTCGGGCCCACACAGAAGTTTTATTAAAAAATGCCCACTAAGAAGTCAAAAGAATTCATCTGTTCGGATTCATTATGCTACGGTTCTGTAGTCTGAAGATTTGTCTTCATTATCCAGCCGAGCAGCAGACAGATAACACTGCCTCATTTGCTTTCTGAGCTTCAATTCTCCCTAAACGGTAATGTGACAGCTCTTTTGTCTGGCTGTAGTCAAGACAAGCAATATGCTCACAGGATTACAAAGGTTAATCGTCAATTTAAAGCTAATCTTTGTTAAATACAAATAGAAGCAGAGTCTGTACTTGAGAGAGATATAATCAAACCTTTCTTTGGATGAAGGGAAAGATGGTTAATCGAAGCTTTGTTGTGTCAGTTGATGAGCGGGAGAGGAAGAGGAAACTTCTCTGCTAATTCACCATTGTTTGTCAAATGAGGCTGTCGATTGTGTGGAGCTAACCCCAGAGACTGCAGCGTTTCTACCATGCTAAAGTAGTGCGGCAAACGTGAACATGCAGTTCACATGCAGTGTTTACTAATGACTGTACAGGAAATGGTCAAATGGTTTGGTCGTGTGTGTAGTTTTGGCTGCATAGAATGATGTCAGATCAGGAACATCTTAAAGTGAATGAAACTCAAGATTTTACATTTGAAAAACAGCTATTGTAAATTCTAGAGAACATTTAGAACATTTAAAGTGATTTTAACTTGAAAATACAAATAGAAAACTTGAAGAAAATGTTGTAAGTTTGAAAAATAAAAGTAAATTTGAAACTTGAACAAAAAAAAAACAAGACTCTTACCAATTAAAAAAATGTTTATTTGTACTTTCAACTTTTTTTCCATTTCTTTTTCTCTGTTTTCAGCTTCAATTCTGACTTTTGAGTTTTCGCTGCTGAGCTGATCCTAATTTTACATGGGGGCGGGGCTTTGAGCTCATTGGCCTCTGGGAAATGCATCCCATGATTCCCAAAGAGATAATGGTGATGTGAGGTCTTTTCTGCTGCAGAACGTTGTTTGTTTCTGTCTGCGCCTGTGTCCCCCTCTCCGATCAAACTTAGAGAGATCAGTATCACTCCAGTGCAGTTTTACCTCGCTAATATCACAGCTCACCTTTCAATAATTCAATAAGTCCTTCAAGTTTGCAATTTTCCAGTTTACATTTTTTTAAACTTCAATGTCTGTTTTTCAAATTTTCTGTCTTGTTTTTCCTTCACCTTGAGCTGATCCTGACTGGACTCCATAGCATTGTCATTCGTGATTAGAAAGGAGAAACGTGAGGCAAACACCTGAGCTGTCAATCAAAAGTCATGACCCTGTTGACCTTTCATAAACTTGTTCTGTCCAGCTGCTGAACTCACAGATTTGAGCTTCTCAAGTTGGACAGAGACCAGAAAAATCTACACATGATGTATATTCTCCTTTGTATTTAAGGTCAAGTTTATTTGTGTTGTTTTTGTGTACATTTCTTTTTAGACTGGAAAGAGAAAAGGGAGGGTGGAGCAGTATAGGTGGGGGGAATGAATACAAGTGTGGAAATGGCTGTAAAGGTGTTAGAGGATGATTAAAGAAACAAACGCGTAAGAGAGGCTGCTCTAGCTTATCGGCTCTATAGTCATTAGTGATGTCACCAAACCCTGGACCTCATGAACAAGGAAGGGGTCATAGCAAGTTAACATTCAAAAGGGCTTTACAGAAAAAGAAAACAATATTTAAAGTGCATAAGACAGACACAACAATTGGCATTTATTATTAGCATTAAAATCATTTTAACAAAAAGAAAAAGACTTTAAACTGTACATAAAGAAACTCTTCTGCCAGCTGTCCCAAACTCTTCTGTACCTCCACGAGTATTTTGTCAGGACCGACTCTTCATCCTGCTCCACAACAATCACATCTTCTCCTTTGCACTCTCTAACATTTTCCTCATTCATCAGTTCTTCAAAGTTCTCCCTCCATCTTTCCATGAAGACTTTTCCATCCCTGTCCTTGATCACCCTAACCTTCTGCTCATCCTCTCATCCCCGTTTCTCCGCCTCATCAGTACACATCCTCCTCTCCCTCCTTTGGGTCCAGCCTGTCCTTTGTCTGGCCTCACTGTAGTCTTCTGTCCTCTCAATGTTCCACTTGTTTACCCTATCACCATCCTCCCAGTCCCCCTGATGTCTTTAGCTGTAGCTGTCCGGTCACCTGGAAGAACCTTCTGATCTGCTTCAACTCCTCCTCCAAACTCCTCATCCTAACGGGGATCCAGCATTCGACATCACATCTTTAAGTTCCAGGTTCAGACTCCTCTTCCAGGAAGACTCCTGGTCTATTCCATAAGTTTTACTCTGTGTCCATCAGATCTCTTGAACACACAGAAAACTCACCATTATTCTTTCCATCATGACATTAAACTCTCCAGTTTCCCCTTCAAAAGTCTCTGTTTTTCATTTCCTTCTCTAAGTCCTCCAGTCCTGTCTTTCTTTTTCTCTCTGACCTCAAACACGTCTTCCTCCTCTCCTTCCAACAGTAGTCCAGTTCCACCCTGTAGGTCAACAACAGTGTTGTTGCCAAAACATTGTGGTAGAAAAATTCTGTTTGTGATTTGCATGATTGGTTTGTTTTTTCGTCAACCATCTGACACAATCCAAAGCATTTATCCAGACTTTGGACTGGCACTGAAAGCAGCACATTGTGCACCGCGGTGAACTGTACCTGACTCCAGTAGCTTTGTTTAAGAGAATCCTGAAGTTTGTGTTTCACACTCAGTTTTTAAATGTGTTCTTTTGTTAAAATGTGAGGATGTATGGAGAAAACTGCCAGGCAGGAAGTTGATGTAGGCAACAAAATGCTTATAAGGACAAAAGTAATAAAGAGATACGTTTCAAGAGGATCTTTGTCGTCTTATTGGCTGTAAATGACACAAGTTCCTGTGATAAATAAATAGTAATAGTTTTTTTTGCCCTCTAGTATTATTTTTCTTGTCTAATAGTCATTTTCCTTCTTCTACAAACACATATTAGTATGTGTTTGTACATTAGATCATGAGAATCGTGGGGATAAAGAGAATCCTCAATTGCACAGTGTTTTTTTAATGTTGGAAAAGTCTGAATGAAACCACTGGACAAGGCTTTTCCTTGCCTGGAGAAAAGCATTAGTAAAAATCTTATGCCACTTTGCATAATTCATGGCCACTGTCTCTCTTCCTTTGTTATTACTTTTCTCTTTTTTAGAGGCAGATAACACAAGGTCCCTGTCAGATCTGGTCAGCCACATCGGCTAATTAAAACCAAAGCTTTCCTGGCCTTTTGTCCTAAAGTGTTTTCAAAGACGGAACCTTGTGATTCCAAAAACAAAAGGATCATAGGGACTTTTAAAAGATAAAATAGAATAATCCTCACATGCAAGCCGGATTAAGGCAACATTGTGGGCTTCATTAAGCTAAAAGGCAGGAGACACAGCATGGTCAGTGGATGCTGTATTCAGGGTTGAAGTGGTAGAATTGTTCTGAGGACAAAAAGAAGGAAGGCATCAAAGGTTACCAGTGTTTGAAAGCTTGGTTTGTTTGTTTTCTAGGCATTGTGGGAATAAATGCTAGAAAAGTTTATTGTGCGCTCTTTTCTGAGCTAAAGCACTTGTGTAAAATATTCATGCCACCCCTCTGAGGCGTGGGGTTGGAGACTATATGTTATAAAAGCTTTATACTGTCCAGGTCTGACTTTAGGTTAAGCTTGAAATCAAATGTTGCATTAACCAAAACTTCTTTAAAACCTCCTGGGCTGGATTTTACAGTTTTGCTAAATAGAATCTAGTTTTTCTTTGACCACAGCACTTCCAAAGACAAGCTAGCCTCAATTAACAAAGATGAGTACGGAGAGAAATAAAAATAACTGTATTATTACAACATGCCTGTGTAATTCTTGAGTTTTACAACAAAATAATTACAACAGCTTGAAACTGATTGCACATGTAAATCTTAAAAATCACGCTTGAATCACTTGTTAGACACACAAAATCTCATTTATGCATAAATCTGGAGTGAGACTATTCTCACTTCTCAGAGATTTGTGTGTAAGTGATGCGTTTAAATGCTGCTAGAATGCTGGTTCATCAGAGTTTTTGTATCAGCCGTTTTGAACTTGATTGTGAATAATATCCGGTGAAATTGAAAGATATGGTGGATAATTAAAATAAAAAAGCCGTTTAAACAGTCAATGCAGGAAGTTTTAATTTTTAAAAAGGATGGATGTTGTAAAAATGCTTATTTAGACTTTTTATATCAATTATAGGCTATATCTTTTTAAAAAAGCGGGAAAATGTCCAGTTTCAAATGCATCACAAATCTCTGAGATGGGAAAGAGTCTCACCACAGATTTGTGTGTAGCTGAGGTTTTGTATGTGTGTAATAAGCGATTTGTGTGTAATCTCTAAAGATTTACACGTGTAATTGGTTTCAAGCTGTTGTAATTTTAATGTACACATTTGTAAATTGTATTTTGCATTTTTTTTCATGGTGCATTTTTTTTTACTTAAGCACAAAATGTATCATATAAGTTACAAATCAAAAATACTTATGCATAAATCTCCATTTACGGACAAATCAAGACTTCATTCACAATTTGGAGAGAGTCTATGTTTTTCTCCATAGATTACCCCCAAAGTGAATCAATGTCCTTGATTCATTTTGAAAAGGTTTGTCTAAACATTTCCTTTACAATCTTTATGAAAAGACGAGTATTTTTCTGCTCTTTGCATCCAGCCTCTTCTCACTTTTGCTACAAAGCACATTGTGTGTTCGCTCTCTCTCTCTCTTGATGCTTTTTTCATCCATTAGGCCTTTGCTGCCAGGTCTACAAACTCCCTCAATTAAGAATTTGTCTTCCTCCATAAAAATGGCCCCCGCTGCTGAACTCAGGGCGATAAAAGGAGTTATTGGGCCTATGACCTCCTTTGCCTCTTATCTCCCATAAACTCTTGAGTTGGTTTTACAGGGCCATGGAGGCAGCAGAACGAGCAATAAGCCGACGGGGAAGTGGTGGGGGAGTGATGACTTATTCATGAACAATGGCACAACAAGAGAGTGCGGCTGAAACTGACAGAGAGATCCCCCTGTACTCTCATTTGTCATTTATTTGGGGTGAGGTTTGGGTTGTGCTTGAAGTTGATTCATTTTTGGAATTGGCTTCATTTCCGCTTGCACATTTCTTCAAGGATTGGATTCAAAGGGCTTGAGCATCTTTTTGGGCAAAGAGGTTAAGATGATATTGTACATTAATGAAGGTAAGCTTATGTTTCAGCATCAGCACAGACAAAGCTGTGATCTGCTGTGAAAGTCAACGTGCTGAAGTGACGTGATATTTTATTCCCCCTATCTTCTTAACCTGATTCTGTCAGCGACCCGCAAACACACATGCTGGGATAGAGCCATTAAGTCACAGGCAGATATTTCAGGTTTCAAATGAGTCTGAGTCCTTCACACGCTCCTGTACTGAGCAGCTCTTTTCATGTGCACATTCAGTAAATAACTCTAAACGCTTGTCTAAGGATGACTATCTTTGAGAATGAGGAAACAGAACCAGAATTTAGGTTTAGAGCAGAAGGGAGACCTGATTCTCTGCTGTTCTGCTGAAACATTTAGCACTGAGGGAAGAGGAGTGTGGTGCTACAAGTAGTGATGTGAAAGTGAGCAAAGGCCGGAGCTTTGAATGTCTTAATTCAATTCCATTTGATTTATTTAGCCCGAAATCTCAAAAACAATTGCCTTATGGGGCTTTAATGATGAAAGAGGGCAAAACCCAGTCTTTAAACTGCAATGATTTGTGTTGTCATCACCTCAGCCGGGTCAGGACAGTGAAGATACTCTGGCACCAGGCCTGGCGCTGGATTGCATGGCAAGAAGTGAATTTGGCGCCCCCTGCAGGATCTGGTTGGGGCTCAAACTGGGTAACTTTTCATGTAAAAGCTAACTGACTGCACCACCAGTCAGCCAATATTCCAGAGGAATGTAACAGACATCAGAAAAAAGAAAAACACTAGACCACCAGTTTTATTCGTCTTGCTCCAGGAAAATGCAGGGGGGAGTGAATACCCAAGACATTTGAGATAGGTGAGACTGACAGACTTCTGCTTTGAAGCCATGTTTCCTCCTCTACCTTTTTTATCCTTAAAGTTTTGAACAAAGATTAACACTGAGCGCCCCACTCCTCCCCCCAACCCAGCTTGGCAGTAGCAACAGGAAGGGGAGGGGCGCTGTACTTCAGAGATACTGATGACATCAAACTTTCCACTTATTTTATTGACGTGTTTTTACTTATTACTTTTTTATTTTTTAACATAAAATGAGTGGTGCGTCAAAGTCTTTAACAAAATAAAATTAAAATGAAAATATAAATATTGTGATCTGGCGCCCCTCCAGCAGATGGTGCCCTAGTTGACCGCCTAAGTTGAGTATGCCCAGGGCCGGCCCTGCCTAGCATGAGCAAATATGGCAGAATATGGTTGTTTTACATGAAGATTTGACTTGCAATTGACATTTTCCTACAAGTTTGAAGTTACAGAGTCGTTTGTCACAGATGAGTCCAGAAACAAAACGTGTTTGTCCTTAACACAAGTGCACAAACAGTCAAGGAAGATCTGCTCTTTGTGTATAATTTGTTATTAAAAAAATATTTGAAACAACATACTATTCATTTAATGAATAATACTTATGTGTTAATTATTTAGCCTATTGAAATTAGAAAGCAAGATGTCATTTTGTTAAAACACTCTCACAATTTAGATAAACTTTTTTTTTTAAATAGGAATATTTGATATAACAAATGATAATATTTTATCCTCCTCACTTCAAAACAAACAGTTAACAGCAAATGTTGCTTCAAATTGCTGTTTAAATCAGTTGAAGCATTTGAATTGAACTCTGTTGGGTTGCAGGAATCCAGAAAAACAAACATTAAGAAACTTCACAGAAAACTTCTTGGATAAATTCCTTTCTCGCTCTCTTGTGGACGCTCTTCTGCTCCTTTGTTGCATTTTCCATTAGGCAGGGGAGTCAAGATGATGCAGGCCTTTCCTCTACCATCTGAGGTGTGACATTTTATCTCTCATTAATGCTTGAAGATTGAAACTCATAAGAAGATAAAACTGATAACATCAGGAGGATCTTTAACTCCAAACAAGTGGCATAAAGTTCTAAGCTTCATTTCAGTAAATGAAGGTATTTAACTTCACGTATCTTGTTATGGCTCAGGTCACTGATGCATGAGCTCACTGATACGTGATGAGTTCACACACACTCCAGTGTGGGTCTCTAAGCAAACACCCTTTACACAACTGCATAGCCACCACGGCCCCGAGTCCGGGTGTCCCTGTGAAGGTCTGCAGCACAGATAAATGTCATGGATCTTTGGATACACATTAGGATTCATGGGTAATATGACCTGTAACAGCACGATAAAAAACTCTACTCTAATTGATTTAAATGTTCTCAGATTTACTGTAATTTCTGATCAGTTAACGTTGCTTTTCTCCTTCACAATCTACTGGAAGGATCATGTTAATGGTTCAAAAGTGACAAAGTAAAGATTTTTTGTTTTAGCGTTACTGTCGGCACGTCAGGTGTTAAAGCGTTAATAAATGGGGATGCAGACAAACAAAAAGGCTCTAAACTTTTAACATAGATGTTGATGCAACAAGTTATTTTTAAATACATGCTTTCATTTCACACTGTCACTTTCTAGTCAAATTTGTGTTCTTGTTTCTGTAGCTTCATTATTAATTCTGAAATAAAGCAAATGTGTTTACTGAACCGTGTGTCCTGATATAATCATATTTGGTGCCAGTGCTTACTCAGTGATAAAGGTCTTAAGTGTTTTCCAGCGTCAGGTTCAGATGCAGACTGCTGTTGAGGGCTGTGGTCCATTTTCCTATTGTAAGATGCATCAAACTTCTATGCATGTGTGTTCATGTTATATAGTCTGAGCGTGTGTGCATGTGAATGGTCTGTGTGGAGTTTCAGTTTGCCGATGAAACAACCACATCCTGCAAATGACTTCCTTTTATAAATGAATCCATCCAACATCATTGAGGAATCAAGGTCAACATAGCGAACAAGCGGGATATAACGCAGCCTTTCAGACCACTGACATCAGACGACAAAGACCTGCAGCTTCCACTGAGCTCCAGCATTTGGCAGAGAGAATGAGAAGCAGGCCAACACATCGACTGAGAACATCATTTCAGTAACTTTAACCTGAAACCTAGTTTCCATGCTCCCATCCAGAGGTCCACAAATGGAAAGAGTTTCTATGAGTTGTTGTTTACAGTATTTTTCTGACTGTAAGTCGCATTTTTTTTTTTTTTTACAGTTTTGCCAGGGGTGTGAATTATACTCAGGAGCAACTTATTTGTGATTTTTTTAAGCATAAATAGACTCATATATTTGTTATTTTCCCACTAACAGCTAGTTGCCTTTAACGGTTGTGTCCCACTAACAACCACTAGAGGGAGCTGCAGGTTTGTGCATCAGTATTTGCTGCTGACAGAAACAGAAGAAGTTCCGTCCAAAGCAAACGTTACTGAGAATCTGATCGTTCTCCTCATGAACATTATGATGTTTTTATTATTTACATCAAAACATTATTAATATTGGTTTAATTCTTTCTCCTTGGACTAATGCGGGACAGCAAGCCGTCAAACTGGGTTATGAACAGACAGAAGCAGCTAAAAACATTCAGATGCAGCTCCTGCAGGCTACAAGGTAACCATCAATGATTTTGTGGAGCTCTTTAAAATAAATAAGCTTAACCTCTCAACATCATCCGTATCTTCCGTTCATTTTAAAGTAGATATACAGTCAAAGCCTCTGTCATGTAGCGATGAGGCTAACTGTTAGCTTCTAGGAGCGTCTAGTTAATGAACACATTTTTGGACAAACTGTGAGCATTAAATTTGACTCACATCAAAAGAGGCAGTTTTGATGCATTAATTGTCTTTGGTGTCAAATGGAACGTTACGTCGGGCTTGTTGAATTTCTTCATAAATGTTGACTTTTCTCTTAAAGGTACGACTTATGTATGGTTTTTTCTTCTTCATTATGCTTTTTTTTAGCTTCTGCAAATGATAGTCTGTAAAATACGACATGTTTAAAGACAAAATCTATGAGCATTTTTTCACTTTCATTTTCAGCTGGATTTCTAATAAATTGCTGCATCAGAAGATATAAGAACAGTTGTAATAAAATATATTTCTATAGAAAAGAAGATTTTTTTTTTATTCTTATTATTTTTGCTTCTACCTAAAGCTTTCTAAGAAGCAGGTTGGATGATTATTGTGAACAAAAGACATGATTATTCTAAGTCACTCAACATTCACTCGTCCACTCATTTAATCATGTTCAGTGTCTAGTAGAAGCTCTCTACCTAAAGCATGGCAAGTTTTCAGATGTGGCCCTGATAAATGTGTGAGAAACCTCAGCCCACAGGGTGGGATCCCACTGATTGTGTTACAATCAATAGGCAGCATGTGAACCTGAATTACTTATGCTGATAAGAAAGTCTGATACGGGGGAAGTTCCGGTCCAAGGTCAGCGGCTTTGGCTGCTGGAGGAGCGAACGTGCCGCCGCCGTTGTTCTGTAGACCATCTGTGAATCTCAAACTGATGCTTGACTGGTTTTTCATTTACACTCAGAGCTGTAGAGACCTGGTGTTTAGCTCCACAGACAGTTAAGAATTTAGCTTCAGCGTGGAGCTGTATCACTATGCAAAGTAATGCCATTTATTTTAGCTGCTGCATAGATGCATTACAGCAACATTGTCTGTAGTATTTTATATTCGGTGATGGCTTTGTTACAAAACTTCTTGAAATAGAATTGTTCCAAACAACCAGGCATCACGAGATCATGTATTTACTGAAAGTAAATGCTGAAAGTCAAACGTTTTGTGGTGATGGCCACTGGCTGAACTTCTTTAAATGATTGAGTTGCCATAGACTGGAGCACTAACGTTCACAGCCTTTTAAGCAGGATTTGTTAAGCCTGTTTGCCTATAAAGTAGAAGCTGCTGGTTGGTTCTTAAATCAAATCTTTGCTTTATTTAGAGGCTTAATCTGTCAACCATGGTTCTGTGCTGTAAACATTTCAAATTCAGAGAAAATAAAAATAAAAATTACATCTGAAACCAAAATCCTGTTTGTTACAACAGACTGTATCTGAGAACTGGACTGAGTGAGTGTGACGTCATCCATAGAAAATGACTTTTGCCAGCTCCAACAAGATTAAATCTATTCTGTCAGCATTTTTATTTTTGTGACACACACACGCCGTCATGCTGGAGCCAGATGATATCAGTAAACAGTGATTGGTGGGAGTCACAGTTTCTATAGAAACCACTTGAAAGCGAGCTCAGGA
Organism: Oryzias javanicus; assembly: GCA_003999625.1. Classification (NCBI taxonomy): domain Eukaryota; kingdom Metazoa; phylum Chordata; class Actinopteri; order Beloniformes; family Adrianichthyidae; genus Oryzias; species Oryzias javanicus. The sequence goes on along the minus strand of CM012451.1, from coordinate 1,853,761 downwards.
ACATGAAATGTTTTGAACGTTTGATATGAGACCGCACACTATTATTGAGACGTGATTTGTCGAGCTATAAGTTGAATAATTTGCACTACATGAAGATGAAGACGTTCAAAAAAGGTATCAAAGCAAGAATGACAATACTGAGGAACAGCTGTTTGTTTCTCTATAGAAGTCTCTATTGCAGGTACTTCCTGTTTGGAACACCAGGGGGAGTGGCCAGTTCCAGTCCAGTCCTTATATACCAGGGGTAGGGAACCCTGGTCCCCGAGAGCCACATTCCAGCATGTTTTCCACCATACCCTGCTCTGGCATGTTCTTATTGGCTGAGCACACCTGAACCAGGTAATCAGTGTAGGGACTAATGACAATTACCTGGGTCAGGTGTGTTCAGCCAATAAGAACATGCCAGAGCAGGGTATGGTGGAAAACATGCAGGAATGTGGCTCTTGAGGACCAGGGTTCCCTACCCCTGTTATATACAGTCAATGCAACAGACTGAAACTATCTCAGGTGTTGGCAGAGAATCATTTTAAATTGAACGCACCTCTTAAAGTTTGTCATCTTTTCTTGCATCATCATTTAACTTTACTGATCAACGATACTGACTTATAGAGTTGATTGATTGATTGATTGATTGATTGATTGATTGATTGATTGATTGATTGAGTGGTGTTTGTCCATCTTATCCTCTTCGTTATCCTTTCTAAGGTATATATTTTACGGTCATTTTGGGAGAAGTATGTAAAAAACGATCCACTCTCACTTTCTTTGGGTCCGTGTTGGATCAGCACCTTGCTGCTGTTTTAGTATTTGCAGGAAAGAAGATATCAAGAAGAAGCAGTGTTGGCACAGCCTTCTGTAAAGCTCTCAGCTCTGATGCAACTAAACCCAGAATCCTCCCATTAGATGTTGTCTTAAGTTCATTGCATTATTATTAGCCTGCAAACTGCAGTCTCATGTTGAATCATTTGGCTCTTGGCAGCAAACTGCACATCCCAGAAGGTGCAAACAGAAAAGCCTGAGTTCTGCAGTGCTGAGTACATATTTGTGGCGGTAGGAAAACACTGGCAGATTTCTGCTGCACGCCTTCCAATAGGAGGCTTTTGTGCCAAAGAGTGAAAGGTTTTCCAAGTTCCAGAGGACTGTACACACCAGCTGGAGTTTGTAGAAAGAAGTAAAACATTTCAAAGGCGGGCTCCTCAAAATAAATAACGTGTGGAGTTTATGTTCTCTCTTGTTGACATGTTTTATTAGCTTCCCTGTAAGTTTGTACATCATTGAAAGCCAAGGTGAAAACACATTCCATTATTCACTTTTTATCTAAAGTAAAAGATTGTTGTCACATAAACTACAGTTTAATTAGTAAAACATTTGTGTTTTCCTGCAGTTCACTGATGTGAGTTGAAATATCTCTGACAGTTGGCGTGCTGTCGTCTTTGTCATTAAACTATTCATCGTATTGGTCTCATCAAAAATTGAGATCATCCTAGTCATTTATCCAGAATGGACGTGTATGTTGCCGTTTTCAGGAGGCCTCAGAGACCACGGGAACGCATCTGCATCCCAAAGACTTGGAGGGGAAAATGGAGTTCACGCGTTTGTTTTGATTGCATCAGCATTTCGCTGCGTTCCCTCCATGATAAACCAGAGAATAATTACTTTAGGCAGAGATCAGACTCATTGTGAGAGCCAGCGAAGGTGTGCTGGGAAAAACACGATAAGAATTAGAGCTGCATTAAATCGGCACAGCACAATTAGCTTTATCTCAGGTGATGAGGGGGCTTCTGCACTGAGGGGATCCTGATGCTGCGGAGAGCGCGGATGCTTTATCAAAAGTGGCAGGATGAATGAGGCTCATCAGGCCACTCTCTGATTGAATTCCTTGTCTGAGCCTGTTGGTGTTTCTGACGGACTGAGGAGCGCAGTCCTCAGCGAGTCGGCACCCCTGGAATTGCTTGCTTCCACTCATCCGAAGGCTGATAAGCAAATCAGCCTGTTTATCTGTGAAAATGCCTACTGGGAGTCCAGACAATGTGAGCTGATTGCTGAAAGAAATCTCAGAAAATAAATAAATCTCAGCATCAGTCTTGAGGCAAAGCTCTGGTCATGGAAACTCCACATCGTTGCTTCTGCTAAAATCCCCTTTCTTATCTTCTAAAACATTGTAATGCATTGTGCGGTGGTTCTATTGTTCTGAGTTAGTCCTCACTGCAGTGTTGGGTGGTGAATGCTTGGACGTGCACAGATGGCAGTGGGCAGACGGGCTGGTAATTGGAAGAGCCAGCTCTGCACACTGAAAGAAGAAAAGCAGGAGCTGACAGGCTGCTATTCAGAGAAAGTTTAACTTAACGCACACCAGATCACAGCTTAAACACTGTTATTGTTGCTTGAAGGCACATATGCCTGAATGCATTAGCAAATCATAGATTACAGCCTGTTCAGGACTAAATGAACCCGGTGTTGACACGGGGATGAGGATGAGGTCATTGTCTCCAAAAATAGATAAATAGTGCTTTTCAGAGGAGCTGCCAGGAACAAACAACAACGACTGAACATCAGCAGTGTGTGATGCTGCACACAGTGTTGGTATCATTATCAGGTCTTTACATCTTTTTCTGTTTAAATATCTGACCTTTGACCCTTAAGTGGGGCTCCATGTATAATCATAACCCCCCCACTTCTTGACCTCTGCAGTTGATACGATGTATGAATCATATTGTTTGGGTTTAAGGATTAAATGATTTCATTCTTAAATAAGACCTAATTGATGCAAATGTTCCCCCTTCATTTAGCTTTTCTAAAGAAGTTTCCATCAGCGCTTTCTACATGACAGCTCACATTTCTACCAGACACAGACTTTCTCTTCCTGTGAGGTCATGAGTGGAGCAGTTGGTTCACCAAGCGGGTTTGGATTATTTGAGGAGACTTTAAAGTTTCCCACATGCACATGCACATGCACATGCACAGTCACGGCTCGTGTGCTCTCTCACTATAAAGTTGGTTGAAGTCCAGATGAGTAATTCCTGCATAATTCCAACAGAGTAAATCTATTAGAGCAACATTTGCTGTTTATTTTATCTTCTGCATTCAAACATTAAAAGGTTTATACAAAATGTAACTAAATAAAATTCAAGAAGTGATTCCTTTAAATCAATTACTATTGACAGTGTGATATTAAGCCCATCAGAATTTCTTTCTCTTCCTTTAGTTGCAGGCAAAAAAGTGACAATTAATATTTCACTCAGATATGTTGAAATCCCACCTGCTTGTTTATAGCAAATCAGTTGTGCAGAACTTTTTCTCCTCTTTTATTGAGGTCTATAGTTCCTTATGTCCTGTATGAGGGTTGACTGCTCTTCAATGTTCAATGGATGTCATGAAAATGGAACATACCATTGTCGTAAGATTGGGATGGGATCATGAAGTATTTATGAGGATAATGTAAGTTCCATGCACTCATGATGCATGACGCATGCTGTCGTACGGCAGCCTTTACTGCATAAAAGGTGCCGTACAACGCTGTGCGCGACCGTGCAAATGCTGCACACGAGGGTTGTGCATGTGAATCATTAGAGCCTGTATGTAGGAGACCCATAGGACGTCCACAAAAACACATAAATGTCCTCCTTTCAAACAGCCAGGCTGCACAGAAGTGGAGCAGACTTGTCACGTGAACACTAACGGGTTCCCTGCACAATGTGCACGATCCTGGATGGGGGTGAACAATGTAAATTCCATACAATCAACACGCCTGCGTCTCACCTATTTCCCCATTACCTACCCTTGATGTTGTAAAAGTGTTCACTACAAGTCGTCACCCGCAGCATACCTGCAGGAAAATATTTGAACAATTTTGCTCCACGAGCTCACCAAGCAGTCTGTGATCTTTATATTTTAGAAGGGGCCCCTACAGACAGATTTGCCCATTTTCACCTGGAGACACCCCGTATCCACCCATAAGGGCATTTGAGACTAAGCCATAATGTGTTCATAGTTGCTGCAAACAGCAGTTATAAACATTATTTGCATTTTTTAAGGAACAGAAAAACCTGTCAGCTGCTTCTTCTTTTTTCTTCATTCCGATTCTTCTTCTTCTTCTATCACTGCTCTGCAGTGTTTTATATTTTTATTGTCAACCAACATCACGGCTGCTTTCACCACAGTCTTCTACACCTTCTCTATCATTCTTGCTGACACTCTTTTGTCACACATCACAGCTGAAACCTTCCTCCACTGGTTCCAACCGTCAGTTCTCATCTCCTCTTTCTGTTCTCTCTCATTTGATCTGGACTTTTGACCCTCAGAACTCTCCACCTCCGTTTTGCCTCTGCTCACCGTAGCCTCACCGTTCCACCCGAGTTCTTCTTATTTACACACAGAAACTGTCTTGATGCAGATGACCTTTCCTCCTCTCCTTTCCAGAACAAACCTCCACCTCTCTAGACGTTCCTCCACCTGGTCCCATTCCACTACAGATGTCACGATGTCATCTGCAAACATCATGATCCTCAGAGATTCCTGTCCTCCTCTGTCAGTCTGTCCAGAAGTTCTGACCTTAGCAACACCGTTAAGCTGAGAACTGTTCTGGTCATACAAATATTTTGTTTGCATCTGAAAATGTTATGAAAAAAATTAAAACAAAACTGTCTTGTTCGTGGTTTTAAGAAAACCATCATGTATCTGGATTATGTAATATTTCCTTGAGGGCTTCAGAAGAAAAACATGCCAAAAGTTTTTGTATTTTTAATAAACAAATCCTGATGTTTGAGGACTTTGTTTTACTTCTGATCGTGGTCAGGCTAGCTCTGTGGAAAGATTTAAAAATGGAATTTGACTACTTTAGCTCTTGTTTTATTCCAAATTACACCTCAGGTAGAAAGTCATGTTCTTCTGTGTAACTGCTGGTTTCTGCTTTAGTGTCAGATACCTCATAGAAACTTGAAGGTTGAAAAAGGAGAAAGAAATAATATTCATCCTCTGGGAATAGATCGAGCTTGAAGTTGTAACAGCAATAATTAAAGTGAGTCAGTAATCCCAGAGTGAAGCAAAATTCATCCATAATTTAAAAGCAGTCCAGTTTGTGGGAGTGAAACTCCAGCGCTGCAGTTGGACGTGTGTGGGCAGAAAATGCATTGTACTGGTTTTTGAGGGCCTGTTTGGCACCGTGGTGAAGAAGAGGGAGCAGAGGTCCTGATGAAGGTATATGTGTGCATTTCTCTGCCCCACGGGGGCGGGGGGAGGGGGGTGTTAAAGCAGATGCAGGACTAACACTAACAAAAGGAACTTTCAGGTTGGTTTCTTCTTTCATCCATACAGAAATAATCAGCAGCTCTCAATTACTTATTTTAAAATATGTGAAACTACATAAAAAATAGTGGAAAATTATTACTCTCAAAACTAGATTATCTGATAGATATACCATTATTTTTATATTGCACCAGTAACAATATTATCTCTAAAGGTGCAGACAAACCACCCTGTAAAAAACCAGCAGTCTGCAACACTTGATCTTGACGGTGACAGAGGCGGCTGATCAGCTGTCCGTCTGACTAGAGCAGAGCTGTCAAACTCAATCACAGCGAGCCGCTTTTCTCCTGCAGAATCTGCTGGAATCATCGTATTAATGGTCGAAAAGTCACAGTGACTTAAAGAATGTAAACACGGGAGCTCCAGTGTTAAAGGGTTCATTATCTGTTTTGACTGTTGAGAACCTTTTCAGAAACAGTAAATGTGCAATGGATTCATCAGCAACGCTGAAGTTCAGCTTCTTCTTTCTCAGCGAGTTTGAGTCTCTACTCTTCATCTGGAGAACCCTGAGGACAGCAACACATGCGAGCCGAAAACTTCCCATACAACACCCAAACACAAGTCAGTGACAGAATCGGTGTTCCCTGCCAACCTTCAGTGTATAACATTCAGTTGATCACATGCTCTGTGATGTGGTTTGGTCACCATGAGCCCGATGATAAGCAGTAAGTGCATGCTGAGTAAAAGGGGTAGAGCTGAGCTCAGAGGAATGGGAGACAACAGCTCCTTCCAGGTGGCTCTGCTTTGACAGAGGAGTGGGGGGAATTGGATGAGACAGGAAGCTAGTCAGACTGCGTGGCTGTAGGCAGTGGTCCTGGCAGCTCTGCACCAGGGAAACGCTGACAGGCAGGCGCTCCTGTCACAGCACATAAGTGACTCTTTGCACAACACCGCGCTCTCTCGGCTCACTCCACATTAAGGATGCACAGGGCTGGGTTCACGTGCACCACAAAGGCCAAAGGTGAGAGAAGGACCAATGATTGTCTGAGGAAACAGACGGCACAGTTTATACTTTTGTCTTTTTGCTGAAATAGAAGATGTGTTTTGTAACAAAACTGAAATTCACAAACAAACAAAAGAGATAAGTATGCAGATTTCAGTTGTTTTTTGTTTTTTGTTTTTTAGCCTTTTTCATTTCTTTTAATAGTTCCTTAGAGAGAGTTTGACTTTAACGATGGTGCGGAACAACTTCTAGGATGACTGTACACAAAGTGAAAAATATCCCCAGCTGTTGTCTTGCCTTCTATGGACTCTGACTGAGCTTTAAATGGAGCCAGGGACACATCACCTTAACTGTCTATTCAAACAGAAATGTGCACACTGATTTAAGTTTCAGTACCTGCACTAGTGTTAGTTTTAGAGCTAATTTTCACATGCAGTCTGTAGACAGCAGTGAACCAACAACCAGGAAAACAACTGTAACATCAAAAGCTAACTCATAAAGTTTCCTTTGCCACAGACACACACAGAGGATTACCTGTACAGGTGCTGCAGGTTTTTGGGTCGTTTTGGCCCATGGAGGGTTGAATAGAGGAGGTGCAGGTGTGTCTTGCAGTTCTTTTGACGCTCATACAGCTACCTTAAAGGAAGCCGTGAAAATGGAATGTACCATTGTTGAAGGTTTGGTGAATACATTGTGAAGTATTTTTAAGATGCTTTCACTTATAAGTAATGGATGATACTGTTGTACTGTGCCCTTAAACCGCACTGTAGTCATTGCAAGGTGCACATACTGATCCCTTACTGACCCCGAGTCATGTGCACAAATAGTGCATGTACAGGATATGCACGTGATGTGCAAGTGCCCGTAGGACGTCCATAGGATTTCCACACAAACTAATTTCCTCATTTCTCACAGTCAGGTGCAAATGGTCACATAAGGGATTACACACTCAGGACTAAGAAGCTCATTTTCAGTGCAAAGGGTTCAGGAGGGTTGAAGAAAAATAAAAAATCCAAAAATGAAAAATCCTCCATGTCATCTACTTCCCCCCTTCCTGTATAAGTGTTCACTGCGACCTATTGCCTGCAGCATGCCCGTAGAGTGCATAAGCATTTTTACTCGGTCTACGATCTTGATATTTTGTGCGGTCTACTTGCGTGCCCTGTAACAGTTTTGCTTTATTTTTGGCCTGCAGACGCCGCGTATTAACCACTTCTAACTTTATGCTACACAAGCAGAAATTTCAAATATTTCCATTAATAACACTTAAGATATATCTTTAAGGTTAGCAGTTGTTTCAAACTAGCATTACTCGTTTTTTCTCTTGACCTTATAATTGTAAATATAAGAGACATATTGTGTCTATGAAATCTTTAGCCTCTTTCCAAACTTCTTTCCAAATGCTTTGAGAAACTGGTGCTGAAACATATCAAGGCCTGCCTCCCCTTTTCTCTGGATCCTCACCAGTTTGCCTACCGTTCATGACAGTGGAGCTGTTGGATTGTGTGAAGACCCTCTGCTCAGAGTGGGACAAACCACCCCTGAAAGACGTTGCTGCCTCATCCAGAGGCACTAAGAATCTGGCTAATGCAGGACTCTCAGGTGGATAGGACCCCATACACGGCAGGGGGACTCTTCTAGCTAGGGCTGGCACTCTCCGTGCCCCCCTGCTCTTTCCTGCAGTGGTTTTTTCAACTCTGGTCTGAATAGGTGGTGAAGGGTTGTTTTGATCTGCTTCTCTGCACGGGTATCCTGGGGTCCCTGTATCCCACTACTGCTAGACCTTCTGCCGGGCGCTTGCTTTGGGGGTTGACTGGGATTTCCCTCTTTACTCTCTACTTTCCACAACAATATTGAGTACTGAATAGAGCATACACAAACTCCTAAATACTCCCTCACCTCTCTACCAACCAGATATTTGTATGTGTGCAGGAATGATAGATGAGTTTGCTTGTATGCATATATTAGTATGTGAGAGGATCTTTATCTGAATTGTGTGTCATTTTGCATATGTGTGAAGATTTATGATCCAACAGTTGTGTCTGTAATATTTGAGTGTATCTGTGACCAGATCCAACCCTTCTGTCATCATAATAGTAAACCTCCAGCATCTCATTTTTACTGTGTAATCCTTAACCCTCCCATGTATTTCTTTAATCATACTCCAACAACTTTACCCCCTTTTCCTTATTTTAGGCTTGAGTGCCCCAGAGGTCATGGAGATTGGAGAAACTTGCCGTACCCCAAAGGAGCATGAGTAATAACTTGTGTCCATGTTCTGCACCAGGTCACCATGTGAAAGTAAAGGCTGGAACTCATGCAGGAAGATTCTTGTAGAACCAATTCATCGGGGATTCTCCCAGCAGTCACCATTGAAGCTGTCGTCCGTGTTTCTCCAGAACCTCTGCCTGTGTTTGTTTTGGTAGATTCTGGTGCTGAGGACTCTGTTGATGACCAGATGGTCAAGAAGATCTAGATCCCTGTAAACACTAATCTGACCCTTTCTGGTCAGGTGTGGATGACCACGATATTCATTCCAATTTTTAATTAATCTTATCAGGATTCAGATTGAGAACTACAAAAGGAGCATTGTATGTCTGTGATATTTGCCTTAATCATGCCTTGAGCGGCACAATGCCAACATAGACTGGCAGGCAGGGAGGGTCATCGGTTGGAGTGCAAGTGCAATTCCAAGGTTCGTAAAGTTTACCATGGTTCCCCTTCAGTTGATTCAAGCGTGACATACATGTACAGTACATGTGTTGTACCTCGTTCCTCTCCTTCAGGGAACAGAAGTTATGGTTAGATCATTTCATTTTGTAGGATCATGTTGGAACCTAAAGCATAAAATCTCAGTGCAAAAGTAAGGTATTCTGCAGACAGATTGAAGGTCCATACAGCAATCTCGTTTTACTTTACTTCTAATGAAAGTATGATAATTATTAAAAACGTTAAAGGAACTAAAGGAATTGGAAGGCAAGAAAATAAATACACAAATTTCCCCACATACTAAGTTACCTTACACTGGTGCCAACCTGTAACATCCAAGGAGCAAGATGGGGTTCAATGAATTACCCAAGAACACTGGGAGAAAAGGAACTAAACCTGCAACCCTCAGTCAGAGGTTTAAATTACTTTTAAAGAAATGGGCAGACTTTTTAACATCTCAAAAACATATTTTAAAGCACTAAATCCAACCGTCTTAGTTTCACACATCCTGAGCAGAATGTTTGTACGAGGAGGGGTGGGTGTGTGTCCGTGTGCTGCCAGGAAGATAGGATGGTTTTGCATTACCATTTGCACTACTTTTGCATGACCTTTGCTGCTGAGGCTGGGAGCTTGCATCGCCCAGTCCTGTCGTTATGACCAGCGCAGTGAAAGAAACAAATCTGTTGGCTGGTTTCTCCTGGGGAACGCAGCAGAGGACTTTTGTTTTTTAGATTAATTCATTGACATTTATGAAATCTTCCACTTCGAGTCAAGCTTGCTTGCCTCAGAGCAAGGAAAACATTTCTTTTTAGTTTGTACGGTCAAATGAGTTGACAAGCAAGCATGAAAGGCAAGAAGAAACACAGTAGTGTTCTAAAAATTAAACAAGATCAAAGATATATGTTCATTTCCAAAGTAAAGGTGATAAATGACATTTCTTTCTGAGTCTTTGTGCCTCTATAGTATTGTTGCACACTGCTTAACACCCCAAATCTCTTACCATTTTCTGCTTGCTGCACTTCCGTTTTTGCTATTAATTTTTTCAGTACATGAATAGGAAATCAAAGTCACACAGACAAGGAGTTTTTTGTGGCTTCCTCACTCTCAGGTATCTGAGGCACCAGATGCAATATCAATTGAAATGGACTTTATAAAAAATCTGATATAAAGGAGGAGATGAGAGGAAAGTAAAAGACATCTGAATTAGGATTATCTTCTTGAGATGACACTCATAACAGACATGGATTGTACTTATGGCTGGATTGCTTTTCCAAGGAAATGAGGAAAGTGTCATTTCAGAATAACAAAGACATTCATTTGATTTTATAGACCTGAAATCTGAAAGCTTTTTCTTTTTCTTTGTTCTTCTCCGCAGATGTACTGTGAACTGGGTATGGTTTCTGCTTCTCCGGTTGAACTGCAGCAGCAGACAGAGACTGCCTCTCTTGTCATTGCACAGCTTGCTCAGACCCATCTTGTCCGGATCTAAACTCCTGTCTCGCTCCCATCTGCCCGTCTCCACTCTTCAGTCTGTTGCCATGGCTGGTTTCCTCACATCAGTGTTTCTTCTGGCTCTCCAGACTTATGCCGCTCCACCTGAGTTCGTTCAGGCAAGCTTTGCAATGACACAAGAGCCCATGGACCTGGATCCTGAACCGTCATCCAACATCTCTGAGGAAGTGACCTCGTCTCCCCCCCCAGGAACGAACAAGCAAATCCCTCAAAGTATCATCATTGGGGTACGCAAAGGAGGCACGAGGGCACTGTTGGAGATGCTGGACATTCACCCTGACGTTGCTGCTGCCCCACAGAGGTGCATTTCTTTGACTGGGACGAGAACTATTCCAAGGGCCTGGAGTGGTACAGAGACTTGATGCCGTACTCGTACCCTCACCAGATCACCATAGAGAAAACTCCAGGCTACTTTACATCAGCACTAGCTCCAGAGCGCATCCGTGCCATGAACTCGTCCATTAAACTGCTACTGATTTTGCGAGACCCGGCTGAGCGGGTCATCTCCGACTACACCCAGGTGTACTTCAACCGGCTGGAGAACCACAAGCCAGTACAAGCCATCGAGAACCTGCTAGTGCGCAACGGAGCCCTGAACACCCGATACAAGGCCATTCAGAGGAGCATGTACGACGTCCACATGCGCAACTGGCTGCGGCACTTCTCTCTGGACCAGATACACATAGTGGATGGGAATGCACTGATCCAAGACCCCCTGCCAGAGCTGCAGAAGGTCGAGCGCTTCCTCAACCTGCCTCCAAGGATAATGTCGTCCAACTTCTACTTCAACCAGACCAAGGGGTTTTACTGCATCCGAAGTGATGGGCGAGAGCGCTGTCTGCACGAGTCCAAAGGACGTCCCCACCCCACCGTCAACAGCACCGTCCTGCAGCAGCTCCGCTCCTACCTGCACGAGCACAACCGAACCTTCTTCAGGCTGGTGAAGCGCACGTTTGACTGGCAATGACAGGCAGACCGCACACCAGCTTCAGCCAAGCCGCTCTGCAGCCAGTAATGACGACAGAAACAGGCTTTCAAGCACTTTACTTACAAACTAACATTAAATCTTGCAATCTCTGGTTTTGAACAGTTCTATATTTACACAGTAAGGCAAACATGAGGAGGAGGTCAGGAGACTGAATGGACCTCCATGCTGAAACCATTTGCCTGTGAGGGAAGTATTTAAGTTGTCAAGATGCAGTGAACTGAAAGCCCTCCCCCGCCTATTGTTTGATATTCTTGTTCTTGATAATAAATTGTTCTGTTTTAAAATGTACAGGAAATGTGAGATGTTTCTGCTTCCCCATCGTGGTCAACAGGAACAGCCAGCCCTTGACGAGCTGCGGTGTAAGGCAGACATTAATATGAGGAAACGGGCCCCCTGGAGCAGCACTCTGGTGCTACAGGAATCACAAATTGCTTTGGACTCTGAAGGCAGCTCCTGCTTTAAGCTAATTCAGTCAAATCTCCAGTCTGCACACTCCACACAGGTCTTTTCCTTTGTTTGTTCAGGTATTAAAAGCAGACATTCATTTATAAGCAGAACTTTGTTCTAAATTATTTACACGTGACATTCTGTAATATCTGCAGTATACAAGCTTCTCCTCATCTTGTCTCATTTCTGAATTTCTCACTGCATGCAGTTTGTCATTCTCTGCACAACAAACAGTCATGGTCATGTTTCTTTCATTGATCAGACGTTAAGCAGCAGCCAAAGCTCCAGCTCCACCGGGATCTGATATTCATGTGATCTCCTTGCTCTGTCTGATGGAATGAGCTGTCCTGCCCTCTCGGGGCAAACGCTCATTGATGCAGCACTGGATCCATATCCATAGCAGAACATGGGAGGGGGTGTGAAGCTCTGGGCAATGCAGAAGTACTCTGATTATTTATGTGAGCAAGCCATGAGTGACCTCAGGTTTTTGGGTTTTAATTAGAAAATAAAAAAAGGGAAGTGAATTTTTGTTTGATGCAAAAGTGCGATGCAGTCATCCTTAACTCATCCTGCCCTGGGACTGTTCTCAGCTCTGCTCACCAGGGGGCACTTGGATCCTGGAGTTGCTGCTGATGGAGTGTAGGAAAATGCCTCCTGAAATGTTCCCTCCAGCTCCTCTTCATTCGGTTCACAGAAAGGTCAAGGAGCCGTGAACCGTGACCTTGGCTGACGCCTGTCGACTCTGGTATGTATCGCACTCATCTGGAGGATAAACTGTCGAGCGGCACAATGGACGCACTAACATTCACATTGCAGACCCCTACCAGAGCAGGAGGTGCTAAAAACCTAAAGAGGATGTGGTTTTGTCACACTAAACACTTTTGCATTTCCAGGCTGTATTTATCGTACAGCATGCTCACAGGGAGCTGCATCTGTCGCAGCCTAATCTCGGACTCTGAGGACATGCAGCTGAGTAATGGTTTGTTTCAGGTTGCTGATATTTTTATCTAAAAATCCCCTAAAGTCCAAAGTGCTTAAAAAAATACTACCTTAAGGCTTTGTGTGGGAATGAGCTTTTCACAGTATGTCAAGGACTGACCACATGTCTTTTTTTGGTCTGGGAATCTTTTAGTGTGGTTTGCTCATCTTATTTTTACTGTTTTTATTGATTCAAATCTAATGGTAGCAACTGTACAGATCTTTGTTTATCCTGAGCACAATGCTACTATTTCTATTGTTAACTTTTCTGTCAGAAATCTATATTTATTTGTAATATTATCATAGAATCTTTATTGTTTAGTATTATGTTCAAGAACTGTCTTTATTATATATTCCTGTACATTGTATAGTCTGCTTTTTAGACATTCATAAATGTTTTTTTAAAACTTGAGCTCTTGCATTGATTTTACTAGTACGTTATAGATGCTGTATTTTCTTCAACTCAGGTAGAAGGAAGTGAAGCAGTGAAACGATTTGAATGGTGTGTTGTCCAACAAGCTGCTTAACGTAATTTAACGTGAGTCTCTTAAAACCCTGACTGTTGCAAGTTTCTTTAAGTAATGGCGACCAGTGAGTGGCTCACTTATCATTCATGTCTTTGATAACTGCCAACCTTGGGTGTAATTAGAGCTTGGAGGGGTGGTCTGAAGCAATCTGCTGTAGGTGGTTCGGCCGGTCTTGTCATCCTAGAAGCGTCTAATGATCTGTCTGGGATTGTGATTGATGAAGCACTTAGCATCAAATCAGTGCGCGAGGAACGCTCGCTGCTTGCTAAGCTGTTGGCAAACTAACAGCCACTATATTTACGCGACACCAGTCTATTACAGGGTTGTCCTTGATGTGAATTGATGAACTCCGAGTCAACTTTAGCAGCACAACTTAATGCACAATTAAAGTTGATTGGCATGGCTTTGCAGACATACACAAACAGTAGGAGTAAATGAGTTGGGCTGCAGCTCAGTGAAAAACTTCCTCTTTGCTAAACGATCACCTCTGAAAGACGTGGACCGTTTGTTCAGGACTTTTAAAATAAGCTTTGTTAGGGATTTTTTTCATTTGCATGAAATAAAAACTAAAAAGCGTAAATATGTTTTTTCCCCAGATAAAAAGAGGGATTGAAACTTAAACTGAACTTTTATTCAAAAATGAGCTAATTTCAGATGCAATGCCTGTGGAAAGGTCTCAGATGAGTCAGGACAGCATCGTTTCCTCTGTGTACCATCTTTCAGTTTGAACTTTGACACATTTATTTATTCCTTTGATAGAGCTCCAAATCTTCTCAGTGCAGCTGCTGACTGTGTCTGCATGAAGCTAAACTATAAAGCTGCAGTCTGTGGATCTACGTTGTCCGGATGAAACACACAGACGCCGACATTGATGGTGTTTCACAAACTTTGTGGACCTTTGCCTTTGGAATTTGTATTAAAGAACATTGTTTTTCCACTTATTTCACTTTTGATTCATAGACTGAAAGACCTTTATTTCTGACAGACTTTCCCTTCCAAGTCATCAAGTTGCACGCACAATGTAATATATTTAATATTAATAAAAATATGTATATATACAATGCTTGTCTGGGCACCCAAGGTTAAAAACATATCATTAAACACTGGTACAAGAATAAATCATTAGTTAAATACATAAAATAAGATACTGAACTATAAAATGAAGAAATGAATTGAGATTTTTAGTGAACTGAGGGAGTGCCATGTTCCATAAATAAATATTAAATAAATATCATTTGAAATATTTACCAGCTAAAAGTTCTCTAATTTTTCAAACTTTTGCTTTCAACTATTTTAGATTTTCAGCATTTGAAACAAACTGATTTTGTTTAAGAAGGTAACACTTTTCAGAGTTGTTGGATAAAATGACATTTGAAAGGCTTTCAATTTCTATTCTACCGTAAACCTCACAGAATAGTAGTGCAGACGTTTATTCCAAATGTTTGGTGGACTGCACAGCATTTATTACATACATGCATACTTTGGAGACCAGCCACTATTGGAAGATACACAGAATTAAATGTAAAACTTACATTTTATATACAGAAAATATCACTAAAAGTAGAGGTTTTACCAACAATTACAATTTTGCAAAAGCAAAACACATTTCAGTTCTCTTCTGTTGGTTCCTAAGAGATCCGCCTGTGTGGATGGATGCATGTAGTAAACGTGACAGAAAAAGTCTTACCAAAGAATCCTCCTCTTCTGTCTTTTTGTTCTCATTTTTTTTTCTTTCTTAATCAAAAAAAAGAACGATGAGAATGTTTATAAAGCGATCAGGGAGCCAAGATTTCTCAAAATACTCACACAGGATTATCACTTCAAACTGCAGCAGATTCTTTTATGTCAGTGACTCCTCTTTGTATTTCTGCTTTTAGTCACTGAAGGTTGTCATTCGTCAGCTGATGATGTCTAGAGGTGTAATCTTGGCATCTGGACTTTAAGTTGACTTTCATGAGACGTTTCAGTGTTCATCCACATTCATCAGTCGGTATCAATTTCTATTTTTCATCATTTATTCATAGCGTGCTGAATTATCTGTATTGCCTTGGGTGCAGTTGTTGGTCTGCTCTCATTGCTGTCCAGCTGAGGGGGAGAAAGGCTCCTGCATTTAGGTCAGTGGGGGTAGAAGGGGACATTTCTGCCTTTTCCAGTTTAAGACCTCCTCGGTGCTTTTATCCATTCCCTTCTCTCTCTCATGACCTTTCCCTGTTCAACGCAAGAAAATGAAAACTTTGCATTGAACTCAACAACCCATTAAGATTTACATGTATATGTATGTGTGTGTGTATATAATATATATATATATATATATAATATATATATAATATATATAATATAATATATATATATATATATATATATATTGTCCATTCATGCACATTTTGAAGGGAAAAAAAGTCAGAGAGGATGAAAAGAGATCATAAAAGAGAGCACGGGAAACGGTCACGTGGTCGTCCATGACTGTTGTCACGGTAGATTGGTTGACGTTGCAGTGAAATAAAAAATCTATGGAGAGCAACAATTCTCTGGATTTTCTTGAATTTGCGTTAATAGTTGTGAACACGACATCATGAAATCCTGGAGGGTCTGAACAGATGATGGTTCTCCTCCTGTGTGACGCGCTGCTCCGGTCTGGATACCAGCTGCTGAGCACACGTTCATGAACGCGTAGAGGGTGTTCTTGAACGCACCGCACGCGGCCGGTGTGTAAACACCTCAAACCGGGTTGAACATTCAGCGCGCTTGGTGAGTGCCAGAGTTTGGTGTAGACGCAACCCGACTTCAAAACTTGCGCTCCATGCGCAGAGGCCAGGAATTCTGGTGTGCGCGTTTGCATTGACTTTTCATTGACAGAGTAGTGAAAGTAAATTATAATTGAAACTGAGTAACTCTTTATTGACTTTGCTGTGAATTAGGAGCAGACAAAACAAAAATCTGTTTGAAAAATGACATAAAATCATTGGGTGGGGTCACAAACCCCCTGCTCCGCGTGTAGCCAACTAGATTCATCTTCTCCTCGTTTGAGCTGTCTTCTGCTCCAAACTGTGAGGCTGGATAGCTACAGAACTTCCTACCATTTCTGTTGCAGTGTTACTGCTGTGAGGGGCTGTAAGCTAGCAGGAGGGAGTGTAAACAGAAATCTCTCAGCAACAGGAAGGAGAAAGGGGGTGGGGTCGCTCCGTGCCAACAGTCTTGCCCGCAACTTAGGGCCCGATTACATTACAACGTTTTCGCGTGCGTTCCGACAACTTGGTTATCGTTTGGGCCTCTCGTTTAGACCAGAACGGCGTTTTAGGGCCCCCAGAACGACACCTTTGGAGAACGCCTTCCAGAGTGGAGCGTTGCGAAACGTTCCCGTTCCTTAGAATTTAATTTCAACTGAACTCCTGCTGTTCTGCAGAAAATAGAGCATTTTTTAGCTTAAGACAGCAGAATCATCATTTAAAGACTTCCTGTAAAAGATCGAAAGACAGTTGAAGTGGGATTTTGCACGTATGTGCAGTGAACAGTGCCCTCCAGCAGTGAACTGGTCAGCTCACATCAGCCCATTTTCTCTCACTGCATGAAAAACTTCATCTTGCATTCATGGGGAAGTTTCCTCAACAGATTTGTACAAATTTTAATTGAAAAAGTCAAACGTGTTTGTTTAGTCGTTACCACAGTGAGAAAGTTCAGATTCTCTGGACTTTGACAAACATTTTCCTAAATCTGGTACAAGATTCTTTCTTAAATATGAGTTTATTTTCAAAAATAAATTTTTTTGTTTAGGTGAAGTTTCCCCCATATTTGTACACATGCCTCCACATGCACGCTGTGCAGCACAAGCTCTTTGCATCACATCACTAACAAGGTTTTTGATTGTATTTTTATCTCTTTAAGATACTTCCAGGATGTCCTCTGGATTCTTATTTGAGGACTTTGCATGTTTTTTCCTGTTAGGCTGTTGACTTAAAAATGGAAGCAGTGATTCTTTGAATGGAGACGGTGCTGCATCAGAGACTTAATCCAGTGATTTTCAACATTATTTTTTTTTAATCATTGTTGAGTTTCTTTCATTGTAGACCATCTGCTCGCTCTTTGAGCTGTTTGGATGCACTCACTCATTCATGAGTCTCTAAGTTTATAAGTTCCCTGAACAAAAACAAACAGAACTCTTTTTCGGCATCTATCAACCGTTTTTGAGGAAAGCCGTGAACCTGACAGAAACCTCCCCTCCATATGCCGTGTCTTGTCCAGTAGTTATATTTATCAGGACACCTTGGTGGGCGTTTTCCCTCCACAGCGTGACAAACACAGCTTTGAGCTCCTCACCTTCCCAACATGTGTGTCTCAAGGTCAATTTTGCAGACCGAAAAACAGGAGAGATTCTCATTCAGCCGACACGTCTGCTGTGCAGCCGCCTGACAAACAAAACAAGCTCCGTGAATATCAGAACGCCGCATGTGTTTGTGCTTAAAGCCAGACTTTCTGACACACTGCCCACAGAGAAGGAAGAAATCTGGTGACCTGAAATGCACGAGCCAAGCATGGTCCAACCACAATCTCTCTTCATCAATGATTCATGACTTTGCTGCCACTCAACCTCTTGTTGCTGATTGCTTTCTTTGGGTTCAGCAGTGCCTTGTCTGCTGCAGTATTCTGAGTTAAAAGAACTCCCCAGATTTTTAAATAATTAAACTTGTGGCCAATAACATAAACCTGAGGTATTCATGGATTATTCAGCAGAAGCATTAAAGAATGGAGGAAACAACTGAAGTCTTCCTTTCTGCATCTCTATAAAGCTTCTCATTCCAAAACTTTGTGAACTGCTGCAGTGAATTATTAAAAACAAGAAGCCATTGATGAATATCTGTGATGGTAACTTTACAAGCTTGCATCTTTCTTTTTATTATGACCTCAAAGTCAGTGCTCTTTTTTTTTCCACATGTCTGTGCGCTGACACAGATTATAGATGTTCTGTCTGCTGCCGAGGTCTCTGTCACTGTTCCCCCTTCAGCCTCTTTCATCCCTCAGTCGCCCCAGCAGCTCCTGTCGATTCAAATCAAGGGCTGGTGGGACGGTGACAGAAGCGGCTGCGCTGCCGAGAGAGGAACCTTCCTCTGGGTGCTGAACCCTGAACCCAAACTTTGACTCCTCCACAAGAGCTCCACAGAGCAACCTTCACAGCACTTTAAATTCTGTTGTACAGAATTTAAGGCCAGCTGTGTCACACACAGAGATGGAGAACCAAAGCTTGGAGAAGTCTTTCTCTTTGTTTGATCCCGGGATGCAGAGTTCTTCTCATTAGTTCATGTTTTTATGACTTAAAGGTAAATCTAACTCCAGGTTCACACTGGAGTGCATCTGTTCTCTCCTGCAGTTCACACCGGACGTGCGTTTTTCTCCGACAGGCGCTTCTGCCAGGGTTTTTGTTTTTGTTTGTTTTTGCCATCATAGGTAAATAAATACTCTGAAATATTACCCCATGTTATTTTTATCTCTACAATCTGTTTAGATACGAAACACATGATCTAAATTTTTAACTGTGGAGTTTTCTTCTTAAAAATTGGTTATGTTTGAAAATAAACTGGATTTTCTCATGTATCTTGATGTAACTTCCTGCCAGAATTGATGCGGATCGCTCGCGGCCCGCGCACAAAATAGAGCAGACGCCAAAACGATCGCTGCCTGCTGCGTCCGTTCCACGCCGCTTCCTGGTGCTTCTGCGTGCAGTGTGAGCCATAAAAGGTTTGACTCTCATCTTTAGGCCTTTCTCTGATGAACTAAACATTCAGCCAAAGTGGCTCAAGCATCAGTTTTTTCCTGTGAGTTTCTGTTGAGAGGAGAGAGGAAGCCAGCATCCCCCAGAAGTTCAGCAGATCCAACAGCTTTGTGACAGCTAAGGCGGGTAAACAAACAAACAAACAAACAAACAAACAAACAGTAGATTAAAAACAAATCAGGATTTCTTTGAATCATATTTGGGTGATTTTATGACAGTAAGGCCTGGAATTTCCCATAATGTGGCACTTTGAAGACGAGGAATAAAGAACTTTTCTCAAAATGTTAAAAACAGTTTGTTTGGTGATTTAAATTGAAGGGTATTAACCCTTTTTAGACGCTGGAGGTCCGGTGTTTTTGTCCTCCTGCTTTTCTCTTTCTGAATCTATTGGATTTACAATGATCGTGTTGAAAAGTTACAGTATGTTAAAGATTTTGTGTTTGAGCGTCAACAGCGACGCCTCAGGTGTTAAAGGGTTAACCATGAGCTCTACTCAGATTAACCTGCTGAAACTGGCACTAATTGAACCTGCAGGAGGAGCTGTGATTGTTCAAATCTAATCAGCCGACAGCAGAGAGGAAGCTCCCATCATTCCTCTGTGGGCGGTGCTCTTTATGCTTTCAGACTATTATGACATACTCTCCCCGTCAGCCTTCTAAACTAAATGACCTTCTTATCATTCAGCTCATCGTGTCTTTCTGATGAGCCAGGATACAGTTTGATCTTTAGAATTTATAACCAATAAAATGAGCAAAAAATGCAGTAAATTTAAGATCGATGGATGAAGATGTGCTACCATTAGAATACTTTGTTTTTAATGTCAGATGAAAATAGAAAAGGTTCATGTTATACATCTGAAAGAGGAGTAAACTACTGACTTAACACACTGAGAGGAAAAAGATGTTTTTTTTCCTCCGGTGCGTCATTGTGTACATAATTAGAAATCAGGTGTAAGTTAGGAGGATAGAGCATGATGGAAGGGGAAGATTTGCTGCAGTAAAGTTAAAGTTCTACTGTGGTCCTTTATTATGATTATGCTGTTTTTTTCCACACTAAAAAACAGATATTTTTTTGGACATAGTGTCTGCAGAGCAGCAGGGTTCATATTACATTCATTCACCTCTGAATTGTGGGTGGTTAGAATAATGATGATTAGAATAAATACTCAGAAATGCAATTTTAAGCTGAATTTTCTTTATTTATGTCCTTCATTTAAAACATCAAAGACACAACTTTCATTGAAGTGGATCTTTAAAGTGAGCAGGAGAAAAGCAGGGAAGAAGAAGATACTGAGAAATGAACATTAAACTTACACCCTTTTGCTCTTTGAGAGGTTTTCAATGAAGATTTGATAAAGTATTGTTTATAAAAGAACAGGTTAGTTTTGGTTGAAATGCTACAGTAAATGATGCTGTATGATAGTTCAGACAAATCATGTCAGTTTACAGCAAAAAGAACAAAAAAAGTTAAACATATCAAGGCCCAATCTAAATTCTTCTCTTTTCCAACCCTTCCATTTGAAGGGTCTGTAGTGGTATTCGAAATATTTTTTTCGATCCCACCCTCCAAGCAGAGGGCAGGGGGATACAGAGCCCTCTGTCGTGATAGTAACCGCGATGCGCTGTGGCGTGGGTGAGCTCTGAAGTACAGAAGCTTATGTTTAAATGTAAGTAATGACCTTTTGTTGTAGTGTGACCTTTGGAAGTTATAAAACTAATGTTGTTATGTATATTAGAGCGCTGGAAGATCTGTGCTAACGCTAGCTGATCAGTGACTATCATGGTGACATCTGAGTTCTGAGACACTTTTTTCTATAACTCTCCCTTTGGAGGGCTGAATGAAGATGAAAAGAGAGAAGGAAAGAATTTGGATCAGGCCTTAATGTCAGACTTATTGACTGGTCTTGTTTATATCTACCATGTTACTGCTGCTTACTGGAATACAGGTCAGCACTGTTTGTTTGTCATCAGTTTACAATGTTAGTTTTTGACATTTGAAGTAAATATTTGAGTTTTAGATTGATTGATGGATGAATGGGTTTGTTTGAAAGCTCCTGAGTTTTATTCATTCCTGCTCTAAATGACTCTAAATGACTCGACTTTTCAATGAGACTGTCCAGTTTGATCCAGTCAAACGTCTTGACCTCCCCTCAGAGAAACGCAGAGGTTACCATCCCCACGCACACGAACATGCTGTTCGGTTCTCCTCTGCTGCGCACTGCTCATTGGTGCAGAAATTAAAAAGGTTTAACACACACACACACAATTTTAATAAGTTCTCCAGCACAGCCTCTAAAGAGCCGTACTCATGTGTGAACGCTTGCTGGGATTGAGAGCGTGTCGCTGGTCAACGCAGGCACAGCTTGTTAAAAAGTCAATTAAAGGGAAACAAAGACGAAGCCGAGGGAGGAATTGTTTCTCTTTGCAGCTGTTTTCTCCTGCAGTCTAGAGCGGCTTTGGTGACAGGCAGCAGAGATTTTTTATAGGTAAAAATTTATCTCAAAGGAAGAAAAAAAAAAGAGTCACAGTCCAAGATTATTGTGTCTCTGTGTAATTCAACAGCTCAAGCGGTTGCTGTGACACACAATTTCACACTTGCCCTCTAATCTTTTCTACTGCTCATGTGAAAAGAGCTGTTTTCAAGCTGCTTAATACAGCAGCTTTTCAGACTCAGGTAATCTGTTGTAAAAATTCTCTTTATTGAATCTGTGCATGAGGCACTTTAAAGTTAATCATCCGGAGACATCTGCAGATATGTGAGGGGGAAGCCTGCGGCTGAAAGGGCAACTTAAAAGTAGCAGTGATGAATCTGTCACCACTCTACCTGGATCCCACAGAAGTGAGAGGAAAAGGAGGATTTGCTCCACGTGTAACCTTTGAGTGCCATGTTAAAAAGCATAGTCATAAAACATGGAAAACTTTAAAAATGTGTGTCATAAATAGTTTTTTGACATTTCACATCACTGCAAAAAGCCTTTAGCGTGTTAGCTTTTTGATCATGTGACTCAGCAGAACCACAGACCCGTCAGCATGAAGGATTCTGGTTCTCCTAATAAAGGAGATTTATTTTATTTCATTTAATTCATAACAATTTATAAGAACAAAACAATACAAAATAAAATTATAACAACTAATAAATGGAAAGGAGCAGAAAGAAGAAAACTCTTATTATCTGCCCATTAAAAAATCAACAAAAGCACTTTAAACAAAGAAAATGAAAATGATCTTTACATAAATATTAATCCCAGCCTACAATTTAAATGAACATATAAACATAAATTTACATAAACAATTATCAACACAAACCCTTATTTAATCATATTTACCTGCTCAAGGTTCTGCACAATGCATTAACTACCTCACGGTTTATGAAATAATTTTAATACATTCTATCTATAATATTTTCTCAACATCTCACTTTTAAAGATACTCCTAAAGGCAGCAGTTGTTGTTGTATTTGTACTTTCTTTGTCCAGTTTATTCCATATGTTACCTTTGTCTAAATCATTTCTATTCTTTGGAATTAAAATGAAGACCAGACATCTTTACAGAGATGTTTTCTTGTGCTGCAGTTTGTTACCAAACAGAAAGCCTCAAGAGTTTGATCCGTAGTGTCAATGACTTTTAGAAAACTGAACACATACTTTACTCAAGACCACAGTGAGCCACATCAGGGACACTCAGCTGTGTTGGTTCTTTATCACAGCTCTGGAGGCATTGTGGACCAACACATTCTCACTCCCAACTCGTCACATATTGGCGTTTGGTGAAGGCCCCCTCCACGTCACTTTTTGACACTTTGAGTGTCCCTAATGAGTCATTTTTCATTGTAATGGCTGTTTCCATTAAATCATGAGTCCCCAACGTCCGGACCGCAAACCAGAACAGTTCTACTACTGCAACGCGCGCATCGCATTAGGCGCTACGCCTAAAGGAGCGTAGTGAGCGGGTTGTGAACTCTTGAGTTTATGAAGAACCAACATGTCAAAAAATGATGAGTTGAGGATTCCCTAAACGTCAAAAAGTGATGTGGAGGGTTCCTTAGCCAAATGTGTATAACGTAATGGGATAACCTATGAGAACGTGTTGCACGCACACATAATAAATAAAGTTGAAATGATGGTTTCACGCAGAACACAGACACCCTGAGGCTGGTGGTGGAACAGGGCAAGATCTTTGAAAACGTTTGGGTTCTAGCGGTTCTTCGTAGGTCGAGAAAGCTTTCATGAGCGAACGCTTCAGTGTTTTCACTAAACATGCCCTTTTCAGTTTCCTTTTAAAAATCCCAGCAAACAATATTTGAATCAGAGAATTTTGAAGTGGATATTTCCTTTCAAGGGTCCATGCTAAAGTGCACCTTTGTCTATTTCAGTTTAAGGAATAATGAATAACTTTAATTTCTAAAACTGTTTTAGTGATAAAAGTAGCTTGAAAAAGAATGTCAATGACAGAGGCTGAAATAAGTCCTTCTAATGATGACAATGCACATATTTTTAAATGAAACCCTGAGGAGGTCAAGACGCTGTTGAGAGCTTAATTAAGCAGAGAATATCAATAATTTAGTCTCCTTGTTGATGAGGAAAAACAGACGCTTTCAAATCATCTGCATAAAAAGGTTTTTGAAGAATGACACGCAGAGCTTTGTTTTATCAGGCAATTATGAACCAATCTCTCCTAATCCTCCTAAACTATTTATAAAACATGCTAATTCACGGTGCATCCCAGAAGAGCTCAGATTATGCAGCACAGTGCATTTTTTAAGGATTCAATGTGATGTGAGAACATGACTAAAATCACATTCTACCCACTCACATGATAACAGAACATTTCTGTTCGTTTGATCACCATAAACACAGACAACTGTCCGTTTAAACAGACGTGTGTGTAAAACAGACAGAAACAAGGAGGGGGCTGTTTGACCCAAGTGATCGTTAACACAATCATTGTGATCTTGTTAAGGTTGAAGAGTTACTGTATGTGTTAAAGGGTTGCCAGGTCTTCACAAACACAGCTAAACCTCTGCAACCTTCAACATGTTAAGAGCCAATCAGGTCGCTTTCTCACCAAACCCAACTCTGCAGGAACCACAAAGTCTTACACAAATAAGACACTCCTTTTGTGTTTATGATATTTTTACTATTATGATAAAAGTCAACAAATGATTGTTTTTTTGTATGAATAAAACATAAACATTACTAGAATGATGGTGTTTTTTCTAAATATGACATTGGTTACAACTTTTGACTCGACTCATTTTCAGAACAAAAGACGGGTTCATCTCAGTGCAGTCAATGTTGTATCACGGTAGGTCCTCACTGGACGTGGAAGTGCTGGGAGGCGGCGTGAAGCGCGGCGTGAAGCGCGGCGTGAAGCGCGGCGTGAAGCGCGGCGTGAAGCGCGGCGTGAAGCGCGGCGTGAAGCGCGGCGTGAAGCGCAGTGCTCGCGGCGTCCGCTCTCTCCTGCGGTACTCAACAGACACGCAGTTTTCAACAACCATCAACAGGCGCTTTTGCTAGAGTTTTTTTTGTTTTCACCGTCATGGGTGAGTTACAGCTTTTCCTAAATGGTAAAGCACATTTAACCAGTTTAACTAAAAATCAAATATAATTTTGAAAATTTAAGCTAAATATACAAAATTCTTGACTCTTCAGTCAAAAACTCACTTTGAGGTCAAAATGAAGACTCAGTCGTCAAAAATAACAAACCTGCAGCAGTCACAATAACCAAACACTTGACACTGTTCACAAAACTTTTTTTTTTTTTAATTAAGTGATGGTTGTGTTGGAACAGAGTTTGAGTTTTGACTCTTTGTGTTGTGAATCCCAGCTGTGTTTGAAAAGTGAGAATGTGTCTTGTGTTCTTCAAAGAGTGAATTAGAGTTTTGTAAATTATTTGTTAACTGCAAATTGTGTTTGAGGTTTTGACCAAAGAGTGATGTTTGTGAGAAAAGAGTTAAAGCTGTTGATCAGCTGGTTTGGAGAATGACACTCAGTGTTTTAGCAATTGGAAAAAACTGTAATAACCAAAAACTATGACCCCATGTTTCTGCTAAGATGCAAGAAGTTAGTGTGTCTGTCAGTATAGGAGTCTGTGGAATGATATGCACTATTCTTCAAATGTTTGTGAATGACTTGAGAAAGTTTGACTGTTTTGTTTTGATGGATGTGCCTCACAGTCAGAGAAATAGGAAACTTTCTAAGATGAAAAACATTGACTCTGGAGCCTCATGTGGCTCCAGAGCCTCAGGATGCAGACCTGAGCTGCTACAGGAATTCAAAGTTCTACATCAGTCGGACTTAATCAGCACGTGTGATTGCATTAATAAAATGGAACTTTTCCTTTTCCAAGAGTCATGAGACAGGTAAGATTTAGCATGAGGCTGCAGGTGCAGGAGACCTAACACCTGCAAAGATCTGTAAGGATGACAGAGTTTGTGAAAGAAACTGAGTCCTGCATCTGAACAATAGCCTCCTCTCTGAGGATGAACATGTGAGTGCACCTCCCTCCGTTTCTCTTCCAGGCAGCTGTTTAAGCGCTTGACGAGAAAGCAAACAAGCTCTCCACACCTGTCTTCATCATATCAATATTTCACACAGCCTGGACGGCCATTAGCAGAAAGGAGCCTGAGTTTCTCCGTTCTCGACCACATCTAACACCTCCTTTGTGTGGTGGTGATAAGCTGATAAATATATCACATCTGGCCTCACCTGAGAGTGTGGGCGTGCACGAGGCTGTGAGTTTGAAGGAGCGCATGTGACAGCCCCGGCGACACCTGGCTCCAGCGTGGAGCCGTGTACGTAGTAATGAGAGAAAGTGTCAGGCGTGTGCGACGCGCATCCAGCTGAGAGATGAGCACAAAGACGACCACGAGCGGCTCCTCGCACACTCACACCTTCCCCCACATAAGCCACATGAAGGGGGGGTAATCACGTTTTCTGTCAGACTGAAGAGGTGATGGCAACTCCAGGAAGAAAAAAGCTGCCGGGATGCTAATGTGTTCCTTTTTCTGCAAGAATCAGCTGCTGTTGCCACTCAGCTTTCAGTGGAGAAGCAGGTTTGTCCTCTGTGGAAGCTGAGCATGGATCAAACCAGGCCTCTGATTGGCAGCTCATTACCCTCCCCTTAACACAGACAACAGCAGAACAAGGCTGGAAGCACACCGCTCACAACATTTCACTGTTGTGTGTGATTCCTATGATCTGCAACTTTAATTTAGCGTTACATAAACACACAGATCATGTGCACACATTCATCACATCATGTGTTTATCATTAAACAGTCTGTTAGCAATCCAAACAAAAACTTCATTAAAATGGTTTTGTTAGAATCAGAAACTGAAAACAGTTTTCAAGGCAAAACAGAAATAAAGTGTTAAACTAATTAAAATAAAATGTGATATGACTGTAAGTTTCAAGTCTATAAAAGGAATATAAGCAAGAAAAAGGAACTCTGACAAGCTGTCAGCCACTTTCTTTACAATTAAAGAGCATCTTTGTTAGAGGAACCTCCTCAGTTGTTCTGGTTGAGGAATTTCTTTTCTGCTCTTATGAGTTGGGAAAATATATTAAAATGAAAACATTCCTCTCCCTGAAGATTTTTTTATAAATAAAACCTGAAGGAACAGTTAAAAAGCAAATGAAGGTTGAGGCAGCTTGCTCTGAGCAGGGTCACTCTGACCTGTTCGCTTCACTTCATCAAACTCTTCAAGCATCCATCTGTTACACTGATGCTCACACTTTTAAAGAGGTTTTTTCTTCTTTAGCTTCAGACCTAATGACTAATGTGCTATGTTAATGGTGCAATATTAGATGAACACAGAAACAACAATTGGATTTTTGCAAATGCATAAGCTGTGACCTTCAGCCTTGGTTTACTACACTATCAGTAGATCCTGTGAACTCCCTGTTCCTTGGAGAAGGCCCGCCAGCCGCCACAGCACCGCCTTATCTCTGAGTTCCCACCACCGGTGGAAGGGAAGGTCTTTCAGGCATTTCTTATCACAACACCAGAGGAAAGAAGGAGCTGAGAGGAGGAGGAGCAGAGGTAAGAGACTCCACCATGCAAGGCCACCGGCCTGCTTTCCCATGCTCAGATCATGCTCCCATCTGTGCAGCCAAAGATCTCGTCTCCGTCAGGGTGTGACCCTCATGGAGAAAGACAAAACAGCAAAACTCTTGGAAAACAAACAGCCTGATGACCCCGCTGTTTCACACAAACGAGACAAATGTGCCGATTCGTGATGAAGTTGACCTCTTAGCAACCATCTCCTCATAAATGTGGCTTTCCCAATGTTACAACAAGACATTGTCTCTGACGTTGGAAAATCTCTATTGAGTTTTAAATGATCATTTCTAACAGTAAAAAGAAATCAGACAAAAAAAGAAAGTCCAGCCTCTTACATTTAATGGAAAAATGTTTGCTTCAGTTAAAATAAATTTTAATCATATTTGAATATGACTTTTTGAAAAACTGAGACTCTTCAAACCATTCAAGGAAAGAACAACGGGCACACAGATGGTTTTTTCTGAAAAGCTTGTTAAGTTTTTGAACAAGTTTTGAGAATAAAGCAAATTGTCCTTGTTAGAAACATTCCTCTCGATTGCTTCTCTCTGTTTTTCTTCTTTTCAAAGACCAGCTCTGTCACTGGACATTTTCTCTTCTGCTCAGAGACATTTCCAGGCCAAAGCAGAAAAAAAACAGAATGGCAGCTTTTCTTTTTCATTAAAAACTTCTTCCAATGTGGTCCACAATTATACCTCCAAAAAAAACGTAGTGTCTGCCTCCAAAATGAAGCAGAAATAAAAATTTTCTTAATTTTTTTAACCTGATTTTGCACCCATGTGGAAGCTGACGTGCTTGTCAGATCCTGAGCATAAGCACATGGCTTGTCCTTCAAACTAGATTCTATGTAGACCATTCTAGAAGAAAAAAAAGACTTTTGGGAGACTGGGAGCTTAATCAACCTGACATTACTTCTCCCTCATCCTGGTCTGTCTATGACAATATTGTATTGCATTAAACAACGGATTCATGCCACGTGCACGGATGCAAACTCCTTCCATCACTTTCTGTTTTTGATGTCTTCTCAGTATAAACCTGACATCTGCTTTCTTTTAGAACTATGGGTCCATCTCATCCCAGAACACGTGTCCACAGACTGTCCGTCCAACAGGAGCTCGTGCCCAGAAGACTGTTGATCTACAGCTTACATAACAGCATATCAGATGGCTGTAATGGTGTCACAAAGTTTGATTGTGAGGACGTACTGAACACTGTGGCATTCAGTTCCTCACGCATTGCTGCGCAGACCTACAGATCATGAGCACGCGACTGTGCTGCTCAGCAGAGGCTCTCAAGCACTTTTCTCCACTTTTACTGGATCTTTTCACAACACGATTGGTGATGAACGGCTCATATTTTTGAGGCACATAAATGAAGTCTTCCCATTATTTGAAACACTTCTATGAAAACAAATTAAAAGCATATTTCTGGGTCATGATGATCGTCTTTAATGAGCAGAACTCTGGTTCCTTCATGTTTGCATGAATTTCCACTTCAGAATAAAATGTATTTTAGAAAGTTCGGTTCACGCTCCACGGTTCAGAACGACATTTTTAACGATACACGTTTTATTTATTCAGTACAACTGTGATCTGCCTTTAGCGTGGCTGTGTTCATGTCTCTGTTGCTGAGCATGTCTGCTCTCACTCTGCCCCTCCCTACCAGAAACTACTTTGCCTCACCCCGAGAGTCGGAGCCCAAATGCTAAAAACATGGCATTTGCTAAACGCTAAAGAGAACTGAGTAGTTCTGTAGCTGGCGACGTGCTCGCGGACCGGCTGGGTCGGTGCACAGTTGAGTGGGGAGTCCATGCAAAGCAGGGTACAGCAGAATGTCGGACTTCTGTGCGCGTTTCATGCACTTTTAATTCCGTGGCCGCTTAATTGCGCCCCGACGCAGCCGGTGTGTGAGCGTCTTCCGGCTCGCTGCCAACACTAAAAACGTAGTCTTTATAAATCTTTATTTACTTTATAAACGCCAGCTGAGAGCGGGGGAGGGGCTATGGTCTGATCCTCTCGCAGATCCTGCGCGGGGGAGAACGGCGGCAGGACGGCGGCTCTTCAGACATCTGTCCATTATTGTTCCACTCTGAGTCCTGTGCAGGGTCATGGGGTTGCTGGAGCCTATCTACAAATAGTCAGATCACTGCAGCTTTGGCTAAAAGCTTTCATTTTGACCAAGCTCCACCATCAAACTGTCCTCACTAATGCAGTTCAGAGGCTCACATAAACATCATCAGTTTGACCAATCAAATGTTCACCACACGGTGATCTTAACATCCTCAATTTATTATGACAGAGATGCTGACACGGTTGACAAATCTCTGAGTTACAACAAAAATCTCCAACAAAGATTGTTTCATCTATTAGAAAGTTGAGTTAAACAGTTTTGATCTCCTTCAACATTTCAAATTGAAGCACAAATGAGAATCAACGAATGAAAATCCCTCTGAAGCCATGAAACAAACATGGAGAATGACTGAAAGTTGAGTCCACGTCTGCAGGAATGTGTGTGAGTTTATCAGGAGTTTCAATTTATTGTGTTTTGGGGTTTTAAGAGATCTATAGTTCACCTTTTTCTCTGCCGACGAGTCAACTTGATAGGAGATCTAAGATATCTAAAAACACCAAAAAACAACATCAAATTTATAATTTAAGCAGCAATGATGAATCCAAATGATTTGATCAACAGACAAGTGTTTGGTCCATGAGATCATTCTAACTAAATCAGATGTTTTCTAATAAAGTCTTTGTTAAAGATGAATTCACTTTCAGATTCAAAGAACTTCAGAGAAAAACTTGAAAATGAAGATGAAACATTAGAAATAACTGAATAAGAAAAAGGCAAAGTGACCAGCAGACACATTTAAATACTAACTAAACAGAGATAATTTCCCCCAAAAAATATTGTTAAAACTTTTTTTTAGGTCAGTAAATTTTGGATTTAAACAATAAATGAAAAAAATAAATAAATACTTACATAAATAAAATTATGTAAATAAGAAGGTTAGTAAATAAATGAATAGCTAGGTGAGTAAGTAAGTGAGTAAATAAATAAATTAGTATTCCAGCCTTTATATGTAAAGTTAAAATGTCTCTATTTTCACTCATTATTAGTACTGATATTACTTATTAGTAAAACTCAACATTGTTATTTTTTTGCACACAACATTGCATTTTAATAAACTTGGTAAAATAAATGCTATTTTAAGTTTTGTTCTTTTGCATTCTTTGGTTGAAATTCACAATAGGAAAGTGTTACACATTTGATCACAATTCCTAAAAGTTGTGACAACTTTTAGGATTTTCTACAGCAATCATGAAAAGTGGCCTCAACATTATGGAGCTGCTGGTGTTAGATTCTCATCCATTCACTTTCCAAATGCACAGAATCCTGTCGGGATCACAGGATCACTGAAGCCCATCTCAGACATGAAGGCGGGGCAAACGCTGGACGGGAGTGGTGGACACGTCCGTCCAAATATCAATAGTATCGACACCAACTCAGTATTCCTATCCAATCAATACTATTCTGGTAATGTTTGTTTCTTTTAAGTCCTGCTCTTGTTTGCAGCGCTGCCGGCTGCCGGACTCCCCGCTCATGTGTCGGCACACAGCAGGCAGGAGACTGAGTTACCCCTCCCCTTCTTAGCTATTGCACCATTACACTCACAAGAAAAACAAGCAAGGTTCCACTCAGGTTCTTCAGCACTCGCACATAAAACAAACAAGACTGGCAAATGATCAGAGAGAATGATCAAACAAATAATCAATAAGAAAAACTGCCATAAAGACTTGAAACATCCGTGCCTGCTGAGAAGCAGAGAAGTGAGTTAAAGAAAGTTAAAGGCAAAAACTCTTAACACAATCCTGTTCTTCAACAAGAACTTTGAACCAACACTTTAGTGGGAGCTGGAGTCTTTGGGTTTTAAGTTGTTTGCATACATTTTCTATTTTCACCAGCTGTTGCTTTTCTTTTGAACCTTTTAATTTCATTTTTTGTTTTACATGTTTCCCTCAAAAACACATCTTTGTTTTAATTTGTTTACTGATGGTGTTCACACACTGTTAATTTAAGATTTTTCTGAATAAAAAGTGAATAACTAATAATAAAGCATTCTTTGTTTAATTGTAAACATTTTTCTGATTCTGCCCAGGGTTTTTAACTATTAATAATGAAAAGTTGACATGAAAAAAAACATCTAAGGTCATGAAAATGAGTTGAGATTTAACAATTAATATATCACATCCACCTTATTTTTTGAGAAGTATTGGTTCTACATCAGAGGTCTCAAACTCAGTGTATCTGGGGTCCGCTGAAGGCAGAGTCTGAGGCTGGACTGTATGGGGTTCCATTTGTGCCAAAAATATGTCATTGGCCCACTCTCTTTGGTCCATTGTCTGTTGAATACATTTATTGAACATTTGTTCATGTACGACTAACCAATATCTTCTGTTAGTTCCTGTGAAACGATGCTAGCAACTGTTGCTAAGGACTTTTCTGACATATTTCTGGCACTAATTGAACCCCATACGGCATTGGCTGCATCTACTGAGAAAACTACATGTGAACAGTCACTTTCTAAAAAAACAGTGAGGAACTAATTGATTTAGTTTACTAATTGATTCAGGTTTCCCGCCCTAAAACTTTCCCTGCTTCAACCTCAGTCTATGTCACGCCCCTAAATGCCATACCCCATTGTGACTGGTTGGTTCGTCAGCTCTGCACACACTGTAAAAGTGCCATTCATACAAAACACTGCACTACCTTCCTTAAGGTAGTGTTCGCATATGGTCCGTGGGTTGCTAGTTTGAGACCCCTGTTCTAGATGTATTGGCGTATAATTACTCTGTAGCAGGTTGATACAAAAACGAAGAACCACTCACCACTGCTGGATGGTTTGCCAGCCCACGGCAGGACAACACAGAGACAAACAAGCAAATGACTCACTCCTACAGACAATTTAGTGAATAATGAAGCTATGACGCATGTTACTGTGGGAGGAAGCTGGAGAAAACTCTCATGACCAAAGAGAACATGCAGACTCCACACATAGAGATCCTGAGCCAGGGCTCTCTGACAGTGAGGTCAGCATGCTAACCACTGTTAGTAGTGGGAGGAGTCTCCTTCGAGCCACCCTTTGGAGAAGCATTTTTCCAAAATGAACCACAGCTCAAACAGGGGTCTCTTACACTTCATTTATATTGATCATTCTGTGTTTATGAGATTTTCCCACTCTAAAAACTCTATTGTTTAAAAAAAACCTCTAGTTGGTTGGTTTGTAACCTAACAGTAGCTGCGTTTCCATTACACTTTTGCGCAAAACTTTATCGAAATTTCTAGAATTTCGATAAAACACTGTTTCGAAAAAACAGCGTTTCCATTAAACCATGATTATGCGAAAAACTCAAAGTAATTCCCGCGATGAGTAATTAAAAAAAACATGGCGACGGATATAAACACCATTTTGATGTGCAGTAGATTCATTCACATTTCTGCCACGGCGCTAGCTCTCATCCTTGCCATTCAGAGAAGACGTCTACGTCTGATCCGAGCCTTGGAGCGGCAGGCTCCTTATATGTGGGAGCGACGTAGAGTCAAACATTTTTGGGAAATCGTGGTTGAAGAATTCACCGAAGAGCTGTGGATTCAGCATTTTCGCATGACACGCTCAACTTTTGATGAGCTGTGCGATGCTGTGGACCTCTCGTGGCGCCCGCTGTGCGGTGCCCAAGGCAGCCAGTTGCTGTGAAAAAGCTTTTCCTGCTTCCTGTCCGAAACGTCATATCCGGTTAATGGTCACGTGACTCGTTTGTTTCGAAAAAAGTGTTTCCATTACAGTTTTTCGAAAAACTACTGTTTCGATACGGCCCAAATACCACCTCCTCTAAGCGCAAAAACTTTATTTCGAAAAAGGCGAGTTTTTTCGAAACTGTGGTGTTTCCATTAGGAGAATTTAATATCGAAATTCCGTTTTTCGAAATTTCAGAGTTAATGGAAACGCGACTTGTGAGGTTAAGACTTTAAGACCTGAGGCGTCGCCAGTCACGTTTAAACACAAAATCTTTAACACACTGTAACTTCTCAACTGTTACCTCGATAATTCTACTGGAATTAAATTGATCGAGTTTAGAATTTAAAAATCAAATTGAAGAACATAAACAGTGGAGCTCAGGAGTTAAGGGGTTAAAAAGAGACTAAGATTTTGTCTCGCTTCTATTAACTTAGGAGGAAAAAACATAAAAACATCACATAAATTGGGTTTTAATAAAACCTCTAAGGCCCCAAAACTTGGTATTACTCTACAATGTAACTTCAAAGTACATGAATAACCCACAAGTTAGATTATTGTTCCTGGTCTTCAACCAACTGGCTTCTTGGTGTTAAGACCAAGAGCTTCAACTCACACTCCTCCAACTTCTGCTGAATGCTCAGTTTGGTCCACTTCTGCCCCCGTCCCTCACCTGCAGCAGCTGCTGATTCTGTAGATGAACAGGACCTGAAAACAGGAGGAACTCAGGAAACACAGATTAGTCGCATATTTTTCTTTGAGTATCTGCTTCATCCTTTGCAGTATCACATGAAATGATAGCAGAACAGTCTAAAATCCTGCCAGTGTTCCACCCCAGCCCCCAGGCTGGAACTCCTCAGTCTGTGACATCATCCATTCAATGACTGCAGGCTGATTTCTGCTTTTCCAACAAAAGATGGATTTGTGTTGCAGCCGGGTCAAACAGTCAAGGCAGCGTGGATGAATGATACAGAAAAGTTTATTTTTCATTCAACAGATCTTTAAACTTTCATTGACTGTTAAATTCTGGATTAGCTGGGACTCCACAAAGCCGAGCCTTTCAGCAGAACCTTATCACGCCAAAGTGGTGTTGAAGCGTTGTGACTCCAGAGGGTCAGTCAGCTCACACAACAGTTTGCTTTCATTCCCTGTCAGCTCCCTGCCAGGCCCTGTAATGTCTGCTTAACTTACTGTGTGGCATCTTGCACTCCGTGTGCTAAACAAGAGGAGCTGCATGTAAACAGCATCAGTCATTCAGCCAGCAGAGCAAAACCGTTCAAAGCAGAACAGCAGACGCATTACTCAAACCTGTGTTAGTGTGAATTCATCTCCTCACTGTGATAACAAAGCTCCATCTTTCTTCACGGTTTATTTTTTTGCACAGTCATTCATAAACCACATGCTTTAGTTTTGTAGTCACACAAATGACTTAGTAGTTCAGGTCAACACAAGTCATCACATGTGACATTTGGTTAAGGACCCCCTCCTCGACATTTTAGTTGTCCCAACTCGTCGATTTTTGACATGCAGGCTGTTTATATAAATGTCCACAACCCTCAGGACGCGGTACTGGATGTGTTACCGGGCCCAAACCGGTACACTCAAAAAAAGCCTTTGTTGGTTCTACGTAATTAAGTTCTGGAAAGTATTTCCATCTAAATCAAATGTATCCATTGAGCAATGAACATGTGTGTAAGGTGATCAATATTCAGTTATGTTGGTACAACTTAATACATTTATGTTGCTGTAGTATTATGATCAAGGCACAAATTAACCAGACTGGTATACGTTACGGTAACAATGCTAGATTTTAACTAACATCATCTTTTTGAGGCATCCCAACTTGAATTAAAATGAACCAATCAAGCATGATTTTGAATGATGGGATGACACCAGAGTCCCCGGAGGAAAGCCACACATGCACAGAGTGAACATGCAAACAGGAAGGTCACACGTGTTTCTGTTGGTCTTGTTGCAGGCAGGCTGGAGCACTGACCACCGCGCCACATGCAGCTCTCAGTAAAATCAAGTTCATTCAAAAGTTCCAATGTGAACATTCATAAAACACTTTTTCAACCCTTATAATGGAAATGAAAAAAGGCAGCACAGAATGGCTCCTTTTTAACAGTACTTTTTTATTGTAGGCTTTTTACTTTTCTGCCACTTTCTGTATTAAATTTGCTATCACAACATATTGTAGGTTAGCTAAAGCTCTGTTATGTTTACGTTATTAAATGAACATAATTTGATGATGTCAAGCTACAAACTTAAATTATTATGGTGGTGGCAGTTTGTTTAATATATGTGTATACAACAAACACCCAGTAGAATGTTTTTGAGTGTACCAGGTTAGGGTTAGGGTATTGGTGCTGGGTCAGGGCAGGCGCCTGCAGAGGCTCTGGAGGCTCCTCTTCCTCCTTTTGTGGCTCTCGGGCTTTTAAGAAGAATGCAAACAATTTGAATGAATATCGGTTTGTAATATTGGTTCATTTACTTTCATTAATTCAATTTTGTTATTTATGCTTAGATTTTTAACAAAACAGAGCAAAATGTTGGTAAAAGGTTGAATCTGCTGTCAGAGTAGATTATTATTAGAAAGATCTCACCTTATTGAATTTAGTTTAAATATATATTAATATTGTAAACCAAAGTTGTTCTGTTTATGTTCAATAGTAAAAAGGAGAAATAGGCCACAAAAACGTAAATAAAGTGTATTTTTCTAACTTTGAGGTGGGGACTCTCTCCGTATTTTAGTCCATAAGAAACTTGAATTTGATGTCTGTTTGAGCAGTAAAGGTTAGGGACTCCTGGTTTAGGTTATGGGTGTGCTCCGCGCCCTGGTACTGGACCAGTTCATGGCCCAGAGGCAGTGGACCCATGATTTAATGGGAACAGCCAACACATCAAAAACTATGAGGTGGGGACAGGGATGAGGAGGGGTCCTGCATGTTGTTGTATTAGATAAATATTACATATATATCCCAGCTGGATACGTTTCCGTGTCGAGTTTACATGTTGTCCTGATGGATTTCCTCTGGACGTTTTGGTTTTCTCCTCCTGTCCAAATCATGCTTGACCTCTTTGTTCCACATGTCACAAATTCCCAAAACACCATCCAACCAGGATTCCACTAAATGTATCACCTTGAGCTGAAAATATCTGAGAATATATATTTTTTATGTATTTGGAGGTAAAGACAGGCATGAAGGGGTTTAGATTTAACGTGTGACCTTTCAGTGAACTGATAGACCATCCAGGTGACTCTACCTTCACCCTTCAGTTCCTGAGTCTGATAGAGATGGATGGCTTCAAGTGAAGGGCTAAAAACTAGTAAGATATTTATAAAAATAAAAAGGAACTTTTCCCCTTTTTCCTGCAGTTTTGTTAGTGTGGAGGGGGCAGGCGGGCTCTCGGGGAGGCCGAGCCCTCATCAGCATTGCTAAGCAGCTGGGCGAGAGACAGAGGGAGGGGCAGAGAGCACGCCTGGTCGACCCCGCCGGGAACAACCTGGGCTTTTTGAAGTGGTAATTTGCCCTGACTCCAGGGAGAGCCTCCAAATTGAAATGTCTTTGACGACAACAGACAGCAGCAGTTGTCTCCTGATTGAGCCACCCTGAGGCTCAGAGCACAGAACATGTAGAATCCCATCTACAGCTCTAAGTTTGGGAAATGTTCTTCTAGTGACTCTGATCTGTAAGGTGATTGTCTGTGTGTCATGGGCTGACCTGTTCTGTGAAATCTGGAAAATGACGACAACAAAAAAAAGAAGACACAACTGTGATCAGAATGATATGAGCTCAAACATTGGAGTCACATGACTGCAGCCTGTCTGGTAGAATCGTTCTCTCACACTAAAAGTAAAAATAGAAAACGTCTTACCTCGGTCATGCTACCTGAATTATGAGAAGAAGCTTCAGCTGCATTTAGAATTCAAGAATATTTCCTGTGATAATTATCTTATCCAGCTTGATTACTCATTTCCTCCTCCCTGCGTCCCACCTGCGTTCAGAAATAGACACAGCTACATAATAGATGAAAAGAGTCACGATCACACTACAGCAGGGAACTTTTAACCTGGGAATGCTCGAACTCTGGAGCATCCCATTGGGAACCAGGTGGCATCAGCCTGGCCCAATTCCTCCTGGACCCGGCTGAGGAGCTTGTCTCAGCATCTCGTGGCCTTATTCTGTCAGCCCCTCTGCCTGATGCAGATAACCCCCTACTGCAGGGGCTTAGGGGGCTCCCTCCCTGTCTCCATCTGTTTAGCTGCACCTCCAGCATCACAACAAGAGAAATGTGGGAGAGAAAGTGGAAATTCACTAACGACACGGCCATCCGGGCCTGTTCCAGGCCAGCAAACCGTTCACACCCAAAAAATGTTTCAACAACAGCATAGATTGTATGAAGGCACTTTGATTCTCTGTGGCCTTCAGTCTCCAGCCTCCAGTGGACTTCACTGCAGAGTGCAGAACACTTCTCATGATCATATCTATTTGACGTTCCCCAGAGAGAAGTCACCAACCACATAATCAACTTTTTTCAGACATGATCAACTGTTTTCTCACCGACCACATCTTAGAGGGAAAAAGCTTTTCTTTGGCTTCCAGGTTAAAGCTTGATCCACTGAAATCAGATGCAGTTCAATCCGTGACCACCAGGGGTTGTTCCACATGGAATTCAGACACATTTTAAAACAATATGATATGACCCATCCATATGACACAGGGATGAGCAAATGACAGCCTGGGGGGCCAAGTGCGATTGAATAAATTATTCAATCTGGTTAGCCAAACTGGAATAAATTATTCTGATTATCGTATTAATGTTACATTTTCTGTGTATTTTGGGACTGTCTACAAATAAATTCACATTTGTCCGGGCGTAGAACGTTATAATGCATTCATGTTGTGTTTGAAGATTTGCCATGTGTGATTTCTAAGTTGGACAGTCATTTTTGTGATTAAACATCAGATGAACGCAGCATTTCCCTGAGTTTGAGTTTTTCCCTGAGGAACATGAACCCAAGGTAAAACTGGCATGAAAATGAGAACAAAAACTACAGTTTGGAAGGAAAAACTCCAAAATGTAGTGTTGTAAAGTAATTTTCAATCAAGATTAAGATGTGCTTTAATCTAGATCCCGTGTTATTTCTTTCTCTTACCAGGTGAATTACTAAAACACCCCACAAATCCCCCAAATATTGGAACCTTTTGTGGCCCACAAGTAGGACAGTTTACCATCTCTGATATAACAGGAATAACATAACAGAGCTTCACGTTGTTCCTTGGATTTTTTTCATTACAGTGCACTCTGTTCTGTCTCCTGATTGGCTGTAGACCTTGTCAATCTATTTATCTGCGGTACAAATATATACAGTTTGATCTTTGATCTCATTCAGATCTCTGTTTAGATTCTATAGCACTGGACTTATTTTTCTATAAAGACTTGAACTTTGAGAGTTTAACCCTTTAATACCGGAGCTCCAGTGGTTCTGTTCGCTGCTTTTCTTCTTCAGAATCTTCTGGAATGATCATGTTAACAGTTGAGAAGTTACAGTGTGTTAAAGATTTTGGTTTCAGTGTCGCCGGTGATGCCTCAGGTGTTAAAGGGTTAAACAGAAGAGAACATTGATGGTGTGTAGTGAGGAGTTCTACAATGTCCAAACATCTACAGCTCCACTCTGCAGATTGAACTTTTCACAGGTTTTTTTGGAATGATGAATGAGGAAAAGCTGCATTCAAAATCTGGTCTCCATTTTTTTTTGAGTACATTTTATGTTTTACAGAACTTAAATGCCTTTAGATGTGGTGGAGTTTGGGTCGTTCTGTGTCATCACAGCAGGTTCTGGTTCTGGTTCTGGTTCATTCTCCGCCCGGCTGGCCTTTACTGTCAGATGTTTCTACACTGAAGGACCTCAGAATGAGCCGTTTGTGTTGTTTGAAACTCAGGTACTTTGACCCAAACACTACAGGTTTATCCATGTCAGCCTGAAAGATGATCATTATTGGCTGGGATTGTCTGCGCAGCAGAGAAATCTAAACGTGTCCTGTGATAGGCTGCTTCCACATAGAAGTACATGAACAGACATGACAGTTATTGATAGTGAGCAGAAGGGTTCAATCAAGGCTTCACTGTTCAATCAATATAATTCTGTTTCTTAAAAGCCTTTTTTTCTACCTGGATTGTGACATCCATGTTCTCTGACACGTGATTGTCTGCTTCTCATCGGCTCTTGCATGTTTCTTCAAGCAGACATTTTAGATAGTGGTGTTTTTTGTTATTGTTTGACCTTCTTTTATCCTCATGCGATAAACTTGGACCTTCTCTCCAAACCTTGAAGATATTCTGCAAGATTGAATCTTAGTCAAAATGACAGTCTTTGCTACTGACAGTACCAAGTGTTTGGACAGAAGCTGGGAAGGGGCTTTTTACTATTCTGCACTTACAGCATGGAACCATCTCCAAAAGGAGCTGAAGTTGAAAACTGTATTTTGTTTTTTGGCACAAAATACTGGAGTAACTCATCTAAAGTGTCTAGAAATGACTCATTCATTTTTATTTTACAACTTATTAATCAGTTATTAATACTTTTTAAAATATAAATTTAGTGATGTCCAGATATCAAAATACATTGATACGTGTCAGGAGTCAGCGCTCTGGCTCCCCCTGTGGTCACTGGTGGGAACCTTCTCCAGAGCACTGAAACATTACATCTCCCAGCAGCCACAGCACACACTCCCTGACTCTCATCCACATGATCCTTAAGTATTGCACAGAGCCTGTCTCTGTGTGAAGTATTGTTTGTACCAGCTAGCCTGCATTACAGAGCGTTTCTATCTGGATCTGATCTTCTGTTTCTGATTCTGATTTATCTCTGATTACCTGCTGCCTGCCCCGACCCTCGTCTGGACTCTGACTACTGTACTCTCCTTTCGGATGATCCCATCCTCGTGGCTCACCTCTGACTGTCTGCCTGTTTGTGACAATCTCTTGCTATTGATACTCTCATCACTGGCATAAAGCTCCACAACATAATATATAACAAAAAAAATTCTAATGAACTACCTTCATTCAGTTAAAAAATGAGCAGATACAATCTAAATCACGTGTGATGAAAAAATTAAGAAGTCATTTTAATTAAACAGCCTATTCCTTGTTCCAAATGACTGTCCTCATAAGAATTCTAATCATATTTGCCAAAGATAATTACTTCTAAATATTAACGTTTTTTTCTGATGCAGGGCAAACAAAAGAAACACCTCCACAGTCTGGCTTTTATTAGATTCTGTCTGGAGAACTGTTAATATTATTTTAGCTCAAACAAAAAGGCGGCAGAGCAGAGTTTTATTTGAGTCTAATATTTTAATTGTGGAGTGCATCTACCCTGTTAGCTGCTAATGAACATGACAGATTCACAAATGAGCCCAAAGATGACTACAGGTGTTACTGTGTTGTGATTCAAGAACACACTGAGGCGCATTCTGCCTCTGACACGTGCACAGAGAACTCACTCCTGCTCCATGCAGCTGCTCTCACATGGAAAAACAGCTTTTTTCATTTTCAGAAGACTGAAACACTTCTGCTGAACTCTGCAAATTCATTCCACTCACATGAAACTCTCTGCAGGAAAAAGGAAGTGAATTGGAAATGTTAAAGTGTTCTCATTTATAACTGAGACATCATGGAATGAGCGTCAGAACAGTAAGTAAGTAAAGTAACTAAATGTTTATTTCTATAGCACCTTTCACAGATAAAAATCACAAAGTGCTTCACAAAGAAGACAGAGTAAAATTACAGCCAGTCATACACATATTGCAGATAAAATAACAGAAAAGACAGTAAAAGCAAGGAAAACACAATAAAAGACAAAACTAGAATTACCTAAAAGCTCTTTTGAATAAAAACGTCTTGACCTGACTTTTAAAACACTCAACGGAGGTCATTCAAATGCTCACATACGAGCTTTTTTATGAGTCTTTTTTAAAGTTGTTTTAAAAACATGCACCATGAATCATGTGAGATTCCTAAAAAATCTGAGAGAAAAAAAAAGTTAAACCAGAAAAAAAGCCCTAAACTATTGAAACCTACAGAAAACACAATGTTTCCTCTTGTCATTTAAGGGAAGCTATTTAGTGGAATAGAATCTGTTTGGTAAGATTTCTTAAAATAAGCTGTCCTGCTTTTTTAACTCTTAGTGGTCCCAGAACTCACAGGTCTGTTTGCAATCTCATGCTGTTCATGATGAAGGAATGACACCCACCACCCCATTATATGAATTCAAACCTGGAAGTGAAGCTTTCAAAAACCTTTAACTTAAATTCATAATTGGAGGACGTTACATATTTTAGTTGAGATTAATCTGCTTTTTAACCATTTTCTTTGCTTGTGGATATTTCTCTTTGTCATTACACTTTTAATGGTAAATCCTTATAGAGCACTTTCTACATATAAAGTTCTTTATAGTGAGTGACCCATCCACACT
Source organism: Oryzias javanicus (assembly GCA_003999625.1). NCBI lineage: Eukaryota > Metazoa > Chordata > Actinopteri > Beloniformes > Adrianichthyidae > Oryzias > Oryzias javanicus. Next base: position 1,812,256 of record CM012451.1, on the reverse strand, counting down.
CTGATGGTGGATCCACTGCTGAACACCGGCACCAACCTTCCACCAGAGGTAATGTGGGGTTCAGTGTCTTATCAAGGACACTTTGACACATGGGGGGGATTGAACCCACAATATTCTGATCAGGGTTCAACCGCCCTACCGCTACACCACAACTTTACAATTAAACAGAAAAATCTGTTTCCTCTCAATTTGGGGGTTTTTGCAGTACACAAATGACTAAATTGACTTCTCTTCTGGACAGTTTCAGGTTCAATGTGGAATTTGTGTGTAATATAATAAAAAATATATGTAATATATATATATATATATATATATATTACAGTGGTGTGCAAAAGTTTGGGCACCCCTCTGAGATTTCATGATAATTTGCTCTAACTTCATAAGAGAACATCACAGCAACAACATTTTGTTGTCCTACAGAGAATATGACGTTTGAGTGTTTTCAGACCAAAATTCGGAAATAGAATGAGCATAGTTATTATTGTTATAAAAGAAAATGTAAAAAATGTGATGTGCAATTTTTGTGGGCACCTTTTAATCACATTCATTTCAAGACCGCGTAGGGATTATTACTGACAGGTTGCGGCACAAAATTGCTTTGCTTAGCTCCTTAGACGTCAATTACAGAATACAGGTGGAACTAATCATGGAAAAGGCTTTTTAACAGGGGTCAGCTGGTTGTGCTTGTCCTGGTTCTTTCTGAGAGAGTGGCAACATGGGGACTCTAAACAACTCTCCACTGACCTAAAAACTAAGATATTCATTGTTATGAATTAGGAGAAGGGTGCAAGAAGTTATCTGGAAGGTTTGGACTGTCTGTCTCCACAGTCAGAAATGTAGTGCGGAAATGGAAGGCTACAGGAACAGTCTTGCGAAGGAAAGATGTGGGAGGCCGAGAAAAATACAGGAAAGGTACAGACGAAGGATGGTTAGAATGGTCCACAGACAAGTCACAGAGTCCACCTCAGAGAACTGCAAGAACACCTGGCTACTGATGGTGTGCTTGTTCATCGTTCCACAGTCCAGCGTATTTTGCACCAGGAAAAGCTCGTTGGAAGGGTGATGCACAAGAAGCCTTTCCTGAGTGTTCGCCATAGGAAGAGTCGCATGAGGTATGCAAAAGCACATCTGACAAGCCAGAAGCATTTTGAAGAAAATACTGTGGTCAGATGAGACTAAGATAATGTTATTTGGTCAGAACAAGAGAAGGTATGCATGGCGGAAAAAAAACTGAATTCCAGGAGAAGAACTTGTTGCCTACTGTGAATTTGGTGGAGGATCCATCATGTTGTGGGGCTGTTGGCTAGCACAGGAACTGGAAACCTTGTTAAAGTTGAGGGCCACATGAATTCCTCTCAGTATCAGCAGATTCTTGACAAGAATGTTCAAGAGTCAGTCACAAAGTTGAAGCTACGCGGGGTTGGATTTTTCAGCAAGACAATGATCCTAAGCACAGTTCAAATCCACCAAGGAATTCATGCAGAGGCAAAGTACAATGTTCTGGAATGGCTATCCCAGTCCCCGACCTTAACATCATTGAAAATGTATGGATTGATTTGAAGCAGGCTGTGTACGCACAGAAGCCAGAAACCTGACTGAACTGGAGGTGTTTTGTATGGAGGAGTGGTCCAAATACCACCTGCTAGACTTCAAGGACTTGTCTGTGGCTATAGAAGGCGTCTACAGGCTGTTATTGCTGAAAAGGAAGGCTCTTCTAAATATTAATGGACTTATTTCTTTGGGGTGCCCAAATTATGCACATGCCTATTTTGTTTAAATGGACATAAAAATGTTTCTGTTGAACCAATTTAAATAATTTCTACTGTGTTTCTGTTTCATCAAGGTATACAATGTTAAATTGAAGTTGCTGCTTCAAAAGCTCAGCAAGTGACAAACTGATAAAGTGATTTTTCTACGGGGTGCCCAACTTTTGCACACCACTGTATTATATATATATTATATATATATATATATATAAATAATATATTATATATTATTATATTATATATATATATATATTATATATATTATTACAGGAAAATGTAAAGTATTAAAGAACACTTCAAAATGACCCCAGACTACTAAGGGTTAAGGCAAAATTAAATCATAAGATTACCTGTCATAATTAACACTAATATGTAAGTATTGTTCTCAGGTAATTGGAAATATGAGCATATTATGTATTGTTGTAAGTAAGAAACTTTTACATTGGACTGATACGATTTCTTCCTGTCAGCAACCATCTCATGGTTATTTGGTAAAATGATGCACCTGCACTTAATATTTATTGTAGATGTTTTTCAATCCAGACATTTTAGAAGCCCTTGGTTGGCCTCTGTGACTCATATGCAGGAGAACTTTACAGTCTGTAAGCCATAGAACCAGAACCATGAACCAGAGCTGTGGTTAAACAAACCTGAAATTAATTGGATTTTGAGAGCAAAACCAAACAAATGAAATCATCCCTGAGTGTCTAATATAAAGAATTCTGTCAAACTGAGTTATGTGGACTTTAAGCTGCGATCTATACTGTGTGCCGTCTCCTTGTTGGCACAAGTATCAGTTCAAATCTTTTCTTTTCAGATTTAAGTTTTCTTTTCAGAATTCTCCTGACAGAGAGATTTTATGATCAGATCTGCCATGTTCAACCGCTGCCCTCAGAGATGCAGAGAGTTCACAGAGAAGAGCAAAGTTTCATCTTCAGCTGCCTGCACTGGCCTTGACACACCTCAGCATTCCCACTCCACTCCACACCGCACATGATTGTGAATGTGAGTGCCTCAGAGTCCTTGTCTGGAGACCTTGAAGCGTGGGGGCCTCTCGTTTGGAAGAATGAGAGGCAAAAGAAGAAAAAAAAAAAAAAACCCTGAACAGATAAGGAACCTTTCCACCAGCAGGAACAAGCCGTTCTGAATATCTCCCTTCTTCGGTTTGCTGCTTCTGACGTCTGCATTGTGTCAGATAGGAGATAATAACTGTTACTGCTTGAAAGTTGACCCGGAGGATTTGGACGTAAAAGGCTGTGAGCTTTGCAAAGGAATCCCAGTTTTATGCATCAATGTAGCAAAGAAAAGTAGTATTTGCTCGTTCTCCAAAAGCTTCTGCACAGGTGTGCAGAATGGCTGGAGCCCCAAGGATAAACGGGATGAATGCTGAGTAAGCACAGACAACAGCTACTATGTCTTTGCTAAACATCTTCAAGGTCTCTTTGGAGGGATAAATGCTCAGCAGGAGCGGCGTTCCCAGGAGAGCTGGATCTGGATGCAGACAGGTGAGTCCTCTCCGTGGCTTTTGCAAACCAGTTCTTTTAGTTTAAACAACAGTTTTAGGAACTTAAAAAAACCTGTTTTATAAACTACTCGTCTTTCTACAGTTGCAACCAGAAGACTTCAATGCACAGGATTTTTTGAAATAAAATTAAAAAAATATCATTGAGATTTATGGAGCTCTGATCCTTCTTTATTTACAGCCTGCAGGTCCCAGCATGGAGTGAAGCAGCAGCAGCAGCAGCAGCAGCAGCAGCAGCGGTCATTGCACTCGCTGTTCCTTTTTCCTATGCATATACTTCTTTGAGATGTAACTTTAAAGAGGCATAAGGCATGGGAAAATGGGGCTGCAGAGGTTTTCCACAGGGCGGACCAGCAGACTGAGCAGCTGACCTGCTAACATCACAGAGGAAAACCCAAAGGTTATTTTTTGTCCTTTGAAGTAATTCAGTGATTCATTTTTTATTCATTTTATCATTTTATCAGTTTGATCTTGCAAACACTGAAGTACATATTTTGTCATGCCTCTGACATTTTCATTAATAAAAAGCTGTTTTTTCTTGAAAACTGTCGTTGAATTTTATATGATTTAAAACATGTTTGCACATTATAAAGGGTTTAGTAATAAATCATTATGTATTAGTTAACCTTAAATTGATGAATACAACTTTATTATAAAATATAATGTTTAATGGATCCAAACAAGATGTTCATGACCAGAGCTATTGCATGTCCTAATACAAACAAAAATCAAGTTAGATCTAAAAACAGTTGCTAACAGTAATGAAATTATGTCTTTTAGTGAGGAATAGGTTTAAACTGTAAGAAAATAAAAAAGTGATTTAGTCGTAAAGTCAGCCTATAGGAATGAACACAAAACCGAAGTAACTTTAAACTAAATGACTTAACCTAATTTTGTAAAAAAAGAAAAAAAAAAGAAAAATGTTTTTTAATTCAAATGATAAAGCACAATTTCTTTTGGAAAGTAGTAAAATAAAAGTTTAAATATTTGATGAGACTTATAAGTGGTTTTCAGTCTAAAGTTAAAACTAAAATAAACCTAAACTTAACTAAAAGCAGCTCATTTATTGTTGATTTTTTAAACATACGTTTCCCTTTACAGTTTTCTGCTTTTCTGTTTATTTTTGTTGTTTCTTTTTCTTCCATGTATTAATGATTTAAAATGATGATGGACTTTCACCTAATTTAATTACATCTATTGCCTTTTTGTAGTTTAAAAATGGAGTGAACTAGTTTAATTTTTAACTTACATTTTTTAATTATTGTTTGTCACTCTTAACTTGTGTCTTTATAAGTCATAGTCACAGCTGTTAACAAGTAAATAGTCGGCAGTTTGTCTGCAGAGCAAACGTGTTAAACGGGTTCAGAGAACCATTCCTGGAAATGACAAAGAAGGAGATTAAGATGAAAATGTTTCAACTAAAAAGAGAGGTTTTACTTATAATGTGTTGCCTTCAGCTGTTAAAGCAAAACTTCACATGGGTCTGTCTGCAGGTCTCCTGCCGCAGGTCTCCTGCCGCAGGTCTCCTGCCGCAGGTCTCCTGCCGCAGGTCTCCTGCCGCAGGTCTCCTGCCGCAGGTCTCCTGCTGCAGGTCTCACTGAGCGTCACTATTCTCACACAGCTCACCTGATTTAACAGAGATCAGTTTAATCTCATTGTCATTCACTCAGCCACTCTTTATCCCCTCATTGTGGATCATTTATTGATATGCCTGGGCCTCTTAGCACCAGCAGGGATTACTGCAGACAGAAACCTCATAAATGTATGATGTGTACCAAAGCCAAGATCAAGATCTGTCACAGATTTCCCTCCCACTTTTTGACTGGCTCTAGGAACCTGATTATCTCTGTTTAGTGCACACAGTCAGAGCCAAACAGAGGAAATGAGCAGAGCATGAAGCTCCTGACGAAACCTTTTTAGCGACCGTCGACTAATGACTCCGAGGTGAGGCAGTTTGCACTCGGCCCAGACATCAGGGCGCCGTCTCTGCCTGCTTCAAGTAAGTGTGAATTGTTCAGTCAGCACACAATCAAGCATGATGGATCTCAGTGATCTTCCAGTTACACTTCTTTTGAAGTTCCTTTGAAGATGTCAATCAGGGGGAGGTCAGCCCCTCCTGCAGCGTGCAGGTAAAGAGTCACAGCCTCTGTTTTCTCTTTACTTTTATAAGTATTTAGGGAAAAAGTTAAGTTCTGATGTGAAGTGAAGGTACTGCTGAAGCAGCAGGAATGATGTTTAAACTTTCTGATAAAGACACACCTCCTCCTCTCACAGTCTGCTTCCAGGAGCCAATGAGATGCCTTTATCACTGTTTTTTATAACTAAACATCAACCTCCGTTCCAAACTACTTAAAGCAGTCTTTGAATATCACGGCTGGTCCAAGCGCGCGGACAGATGAGGATGAGTCAATCAGACAGGGAAGAGGATCTGTCTCCACTGGAGTTTTACTTTGTGCAGTTAAATAACACAAATCCCATCCGCTATACTTTTCATAATCACGTGCATCAAGTGTGTTCTAACGTCGCTGTCTGTGATTTGTAGAGAAAAACAGGACAGTCTGAACTGTCGGCGCGTGTGTGGAGCGGCTGCAGGGCGGGAGGGGGGCGCAGATGGCCGGGAGCTGTCCACTCAGGACGGGGTGCTGAATCAGAAGGGACGGCAGCAGACGCGCTGGCACCGTCAGAGCTCAACCTGCCGTTCTCCTTTCTGTTCTCAATCCACGTTTTGCTTTGCGGGAAGCGCGCGTGCGCACAAGACTGACTGAAGGGGGGAAAGTAAACTGTATCCCTGCAAGTCTGAGCTAAAGAGCAGACAGCCTGTTGGGGAGTTTCGGACAGCAGCCAGACTCAGCTGATCTGAAAGAGTCTTTCTCTCTGTTTCCCCGGATGAACTTCTGATCCTCGCGCGCTGCTGCTGCTGCTGCTGCTGCTTTCTCACGCACGTTTAGCTGACGCAAAGAAAGAAAGGAGAAAAACAGTCAATCTAAATGTATTTACCCCTGATTCCGTGCGCAGATGTCCATCGATATCTAAGACAAAGTTTATCAGCGTTACTGCTGGAACTGTTTGGGGAGTATTGGCTGCTTGATTTCGTGGTGAATTCCTGAGTTTCAGGGGATTTGTTGACTGAAGCTCAGCGCTCTGAGTCATAATAACCAGGAAGCTGGTCTTCAGAGGAGTAACAAACTCTCCACGCTGCAGAACAAAGCTGCGGGAATGTCTTCTGTATGGATGAGACACGTCTGCGTTTGCATATGAATGCGGCTCGGCGGAAAGACGAGCACGTGATGATCGCTGTAATGGAGCTCAGTAGAGGCCAACCTGGACTTTTTCCCACTTCTGTGACATGCGCCCCCGACGCTTTGGCGCCTGTGAGTCTGAGTATCAGCTACCTGGCATCCCTGCCTTGAAGATGTCTGCATAACGTATCCGTCCCTGAACTCCCCACTATTCAAAACCCCATCAGCGTGACCCAGTTTACCAGCGTTCAATCTTTCTGATTGAAGTGACTTTGAGTGTGAGCCCCCCATGGACCCCAGGCCACTTCATTTTGTTCACTTTGTTTAGCCACAAACCAAAAAAAAAAAAAAAAAAAAAAAGGGAGAACTCAGTTTGATTTTCTGTTTACCTGTTTGGATCAGTCAGTGGATGACGCATTCACTGTCTCCTCCAGTCAATACATCTTGATTTCTATTGTCCAAACCTAAATGTAAACCAGATGAAACCCTACTTTAACACTTCAACAGACTCAATTTACTGATGAAATCAGTGGAGATTACAGAATCCCAGACTATCTGGAGCCACGAGTCCCCATGCTGAGTGGAAACTCGTCAATGAGAGGCCTAATTAGGACAGATTGTTAACCATGATCTTTGTGTTTAGTTGTCCTTTGAAGTGCAGAGGAGGGGCAGAGGGGGGTCTCAGGACGCCCGGACAAGAGTTGCATTCAGCTTGAATCTGCAGGATTCTTCTTATGATTCTTCTTCTGTTGCGCAAGCGCGGTGACATGTCAGGTGGTCTGAACCTTTATCAGCTGTTTCTGTTCCCCTCATGCCTTCGATCCCATTAGGATCAAAGGCGGGATGATCGCTTCAAGTGAAACTAATCCCATAAAACCGATTAGATCATCAAAGAAACAACACATTGCTGCATAGGATAAAACTTTATTCGATCATAAATAGAATTTTATTATTTACAACTTCATAATCAAATAAAAAGAACTTCAAAAATCTGGATTGCACTCTGGTTTAAGTGTTTGGCTCTCAAAAGTCTTTTCAGAAGAAATGTTGGTGGTGGATGAGGACATGGGGCGCGCGGCTGCTGGTCATCTGCTGCTGGAGGAGCAGCTGTGGGGGTGCATAGAAGGCCCGAACGGCCGCCGCGTGCTGTCTCTGCGCGTCCACGGTCAGGTACTGCACCTGAGGGACAGTCCGGAAGTCCAACACCGGCATGTGAGGAGCAAAGTGGTCCTGGACCTCCCGTTTCAGCTTCATCCTCCTGTTCTGAAACCAAGTCCTCACCTGTGGAGCAAAAGCATCAGCGCTCAGAGCGAATCTCCCGCTGCTTTACACCCAAGTGTCACGTTTGCGTGGAAAACTTCCTCTCACCTGCGTTTCTGTGAGGTTGAGCTTCCGCGCCGTCTTCACTCTTTCTCCAGCGTCTAAATATCTGTGTTTGCTGAAGACCTTTTCCAGTTTGAGGATCTGCTTTGGCGTAAACTTTGTGCGCACTCGCCGCTGTGGTGCGTCTTTGTCCACGCCGCTCCTGTCCTCCACAGACAGACACTCTGCTGCCTCGCTGTCATAGCCGGAAGAATAGCCGCTGATTTCTGACACTGTAGGAAGACAAACGGGTTAGAAAGCAACTCAAACAAAACATTTGCTTCGAAATTAAAACTGAAAGCACTCACGAGGTGAGGAGCAGTTTTCTGAACGCAAAGGTGCATTTAAGCAGGAATCCGGATGTTTCCCGAACTCTCCTCTCCCCTCCGGGGTTGATGCCTTTGATTTAGGCTGCAGGTAACCTTTCCCATAAACCGGCGCGAACGGCTGCACCATGCAGGGGACGTGAGGTCTGTGCGTGCGCGCAGAGGCCGTGCCCGCTTCGCCCTGCTGCGTCCCCGTGGTGCTGTGGTGGCTCACGGCCAGCCAGTCCACTGAAAAGTATTTGGGCATGTTCGCAGTCCTGCTGGATCTCCTCCAAAAGTTAGAGTGCGCGCGGCTGCAGCGTCTGTCGGCTCAGGGCCAGCTTTATAAGGCCCCCGCTGCATTTGCATATGCAGGCTCTGCTTAAACGCCTGATCGATGCCGATGATTAGGGGATAATGGCTCGTTACTGAAGTCTTCACATATCCTGTGAATGTGCGAAGACCTGGCGCCACCGAGTCTGCGGGGCCTTCAGAAGCTCGTGCATTTGTCTGCAACACTGAAACCAGTGGGGGGTGGGAGTGTAAAACAGCTGATGTCCTGCAGAGGTGGTGGGGGGGCTTTTCTGTTTGAAGGCGCAGGCGTTCATTCCTGCACGGGGAGAAAAGCGCCCCGTCCTTTTGAAAGACAAACGGAAGGGAGAAAAGGGGAACAAATGAGCGCGTTTCTGTGCGTAAAACCAAACGTTGAAGTCCTTTCTGCTGCATGTATCGTTTCTTTTTTCCTTTGCGCATGTGAACCCTCATTTAATTTTTTTCGTTTTCAAGAAGTATTGCCAAATTGTTTTTACTGAATGAAATAATATTCAAATACGTGTTCTAATTGGACCCAGATTTACGTAATTCCTTGTAATCTGGAGTTATTCAGCAAAGGAAAAATATGTGAAAATGAGCGCGTTTCTATGCATAAAACCCAAACTTTGAAGACCTTTTCCCTGTATGTATAAATTCTTTTTTTTCCCTTTACGCAGCGAACCTATTTTTATATCGTTCCGGTTTTTTCTGCTTTCTGGACCCTGTCGTCCTGCTGGGGTTCGTCTTGACGTGCCCCACGGCTGTCCGCCGGCGCCAATGACCCAGAAACACAAGGCGTGGAGATCAAAGGCTTTACAGTAGTAGCTCTCCTGCAGCTGATAGCGGCTCCGTTTACATGCAAATGCGCTAAAACAAGCAGCGAGGAAGCTGGAGAATCACTCCGATGTCCGCAACAACATACGCTGATCCCACCAGTCTGCTCCTTCAAGAACCTGTCAGCCGTTTCATTATCTGTGAGCTGATAACCTTCAGTGGATCATCATGTGTGGATGAGGTGCCACACTATCATCTATCAGACGAACTTGTCTGATCGGATCTGCAGCAGCAGCTCAGGGAAGCTGTCTTTAAACTGATGGTTCGGTTGTACAGCAGATGTTGGACCGGGCCAGCGTGGTTCTCCCCATGTTGTGTAGAACTATCAGTCATCTCCTGCTGTCAGGAGTCTTCTGAGTCCTTCAGGACCGCTTATCTCTGCAGCTTTGAAGACAAGCTCTGATCCTAGAAGACAAAGACATGATAGTGGAGACCAGTTTCTCTGTTAGAGGGAGAAAGTTTGCTTTAGTGAAATGTTGAAGTGGATTCATCTCTTAATATTTAAGAGAGGAAAAGTTGAAAGATTTCGAGTCTTATTTTTCAGTTTTGCAGATTGGGACTGCTGGCCGCCTCATTAAACACTCAAAAGAACTCCTTGTTTTTTTTGGACAAATACAAGTTTTAATGCACAGATGACCCTGTCCTCTGTATTCTTCTGTCTCTGGAAGTTCAGAAAAGTTTTTCTGGTAGAGGTGTTTGTGTCCTGAAACAGACATCTAATTTCAAATCTAATTTCAACAATTAAACTGTAAAAATAAAGAATGATTGATTTCCATATTACTTAACTTACAAGCTTTGTAAAAATGTGTGTATGCTCATTTGACATTTGAAAAACAACAAAACGTTTTTCTCTTTTTACCTGAAGCTCTTTGTGGTCACCTTGTTGGAGTTAAAATAGGGTTTTATGTCTGACATGTTCCATTACCTTTTTCATATTTCAGAGAATAAATTAAAAAACTTTTCAGCTAATTGGTTGATCCAGACAGACAGCTTGAATTACATTACAGAAAACTAGTTTATCCCTTTAATCAACAGTTCATTTTTTGGTTTGAGGATCTGTGACTTTGTGTAAAAATCACCTACACCACAGGTAGGTCTTGAAGTGAAAAAAACCCTAAAACAATCCTTTGGCTTTTTTTTAAGATCACTGTAAAAAAGAAGTGAAGGCAGTCTGTTCACCAAATGAATGAGTGAGATGGTTACACAAAGAAGTTATTCTCTAATGTGAAATGGACTGAACCTATAACTGAAATAAATCAGGTTTAAAATTTGGTCTAAAAAAATTACAAAACACGATCAAATCAAGAAAAATAAAATGATTCTTTACAGATATTGACAAAGAAAATGATTTTTGATCCTCTTGATGCGATTCTTTACGTATATCTTAATACAGCAGCCATCCTAGAACCACATATCCTGATAGAAATACACTAAACACTGCAATGAAGAGGATGGAAACCAGAGCAACTGTGCAACCAGTCCGTGTTTGCTGTTTGAAATACCCTCAATACTCTCCCTGGCTCACTGTTTGACAATAATAAACATTGGCAAGAGAGCGCTTGTAAAATCTCATTTATTTAGCTAAATTAAGCAAATCTTCCTAGCATGTCACATTCCATCTCCACAGCCAGTTTCACAGCACATAATCATGAGAAGAGAGCTGGCAGGAAATAGAAAAATGGACACCGGCTGAACATCATTTCTCTAACAACATTTGCACGATGACATCTTATTATGTTCTATCATTTGTTCTGCAACAGAGAAATGTTCAGACAACTGATCGCTTGTCTTTTTGCCCATCAACAGGCTGCTGATGAGAAAAGCAATTCCTGTAAATGATGCTCTTTTGGAGCAATCAGGATCAGATATTAATTAACAGTTTCACAATTTTAATTAAATCATGAAGATTTTTTGACAAGGGAACAGAAACTTTGCAACAACTTATTTGACTGATAAATGGAGACCTTTTGCCTGTTCTTTTAATTAAAATTTTTAGTATAAAAAAAGAAAAACAATGAAACTCTATAAGATCTGCCTGAATAATTGTTATGCCTGTCAGGTACGGTGGCCCTGAAGGGCAAATCACACCAGCAAATCACTTCACCGTTTTAGCTTTACATTTGAGAAAAAAAATCCCAGAAACCAAAATGAAAAAAAAAAGAAAACCATAAAAAAAATGTTGAAAAGTAAAATCAAGAAAACAAAATGAAATGTTAGAAATATGAAACCCACTGAGAACCGTAAAGGTAGGTTCTGTTTGGATATCCACTCCATCACTTCATGTCAGTTGAAATAACAGACAAACGTCATCATCCCATCAGCGATGTCCCATAATAACTTCCTTTTCCAACCTGGTAGATGTGCCAATTAAAGATTGGTAGCTAGCCTCCTATTGATTAGCGCGCCACATTTTGACTGACATTACAGCCTGTGTTTACTGCAGTGGTTTAAGTAAATGCTGCTGTGTGGTTGTGACGTTCCAGGAACCGTTAAGAGGTGAGATGGATCTTCTCTCATTGCATTGCTCAACAGTTTGTGTGTACAATAGATTGTTGGGAGTCAACAACATTCAGAGCTCCCTGATTAGGATAAGTGTGTCACGTACTTCTTCTGAGTCTTTCTAGAAAAAAAAAACAAAAAAACACCAAAGTGACCATAACCAGAACCTGCAGGCTCCAAAATACTTTCTAACACCACAATTTAAGTAACCTGACAGTCAATGCAAACTTTAAAAATACTGGGAACTTTTGCAGCACCTACATAAACGAAAAAATAAACCAAAAGAACGTTTAAATCCCCCAAGATTGTTGGTTAAAGTTGGTTTTATAATATTATGTTATGCTACTATCTAGCCTGAATTGTTCACATACTGCAGTCCCTTTAATGACCTCTAGAGGCTGGTTTCAAAAGAGAAAAATGTCACATCGACACCGTGCTCAAATCCAGACTTATAACAACAATAAAAGTTTGTAGTCTGCTGTCAAAAATAGTTTTAGTTTATTGTTTCCTTTTGTAGTCATGAGCTGCGGCCTTAGGTTTCCTTTTTGCTGCTCAAAATGCTTCAGGTGTTTTCAGAGATTCAGAATCCAGAGTTATATTTATTTCCTTATCTGCATTTAAAAACATCATTTTAACACATAAACACGTCCTGTCTTCTGTTAAAGTACTTCAACAAGAAAAAGAAACAGGTACTGCAAATCTTTTATACCAAATGCTATAAAGCTCTTAAATCAAAGTAAACACCCGAGTGTAGAAGGAACCTGTTCCTGGTCTATCTTTTATACTTTAATTGTATTTTTATCCATTTTTTTATTTGTTCTATCTATCTATCTATCTATCTATCTATCTATCTATCTATCTATCTATCTATCTATCTATCTATCTATCTATCTATCTATCTATCTATCTATCTATCTATCTATCTTACACCATCCATCTCACTGTCATTACTTTCATTCAGAGGTGATTTTATTCAGCCTTTTCCTGGTGAGAAGCCTTCATTGTAGATATCAACTTTTCTAATTTACCATTCCTGACAGCAATCAAGCGGATGTCTGAGGCAATGTTCAGTCACTTCTGTGCTTTTAGCTACATGCTATCGTCATACGGACACACTCACACTGAAGATTTAATTGAAGGAATGGGTAAAATAATACAGACAATCTAGATCAGTTCATTGTAGACTGAGACATTCTTGAATAATGAGGTACAGCCCATCAAGTGATACAGTGACGTGTGTTGGAAGAAAGCTCCTCCCTACTATGATGCTAGATTTGTTTCTAAAGTAAAATCCATTTGTAATAAGGTTTTGTACTTGTAAGAAGAGATTTGTGTCTGTAAAAATATCAAATGTTTGTCCGTAAAAAGTATTTTTCCGTGTGTGAAATGTCATGAGCATGCAGTACCACACGCATCGATCTATCTTGACAAATTCTACGGTCCAAGAACAATTCTTTTACTTCAGATTAAATCAACCAATCAGCAGCCTTTCATTGTTCCCCAACCAGTGCACCGTTCAGACCAGCCAATCAGATGTATAGTCTCCATACTAGAGAAGAAAAAAACATTGGACACAAGATGGCAGGAGATACTTAAAATATGGAAAAAAAAAATTGAATACAACATTGCAAAAAAACAAACAAACAAAACAAAACTGTGTTTATCATTACAAGCTTCAGGAAAATTGACTTGAGGTATTTTGAAAGTGTCCCCCCTCCATCATGTTCTTTCTTAGATAGCTGACTTCAAAGCTGAAAACTGTAGCTGTGCTGAAGTTGAAAGAAGTGAAGCTGAAAGCAGAGACTCCAAGCTGAAAGGGGAGGTCTTAACCAGCACACCCAAACACACGCACAAATAATAAATATCTCCTACAGACAGAACAAGCACAGCGCTGTCTGCTAAACGTCATCATAAATATTAGTTGTTTTTATATTCACAGCCTATTTTACACAGAAACAATCCATCAATAGTTATGTGGTGACAGATGTCTAAGCCTCAACATGCAGAATGTGTACAACTATCATTTAGATTTTATCGTTTTAGTTATTTATGGCCCAAAAATGTTGACACATGTTCACACCGCAATTACAAACAAATACTAGCTCACCTATGCAGTGTAAAAACTGTGTTGTCTTTGACCATTACACAGCTCTTTAACTGGGTTTATAAAGTTTTGCTTGAAAAGAAACAACAAAACAACAACAGTACTGACACTTGCAGCCTGTTATCTGACCTTTGAATGTTTATCAAAGACTTATTGGGTCTTAGTTTCAAAGTTTGACAGCATTTTAGTCACACTCCTGAGATGACTCGATCAGATTGGGAAATGTAGTATATTTTTTTGTCAGATTAACATGTGTCAGAGTAATGTTTCCTGGAGAATAAATGAGCATTTCTTCTAGAAAAGTTCACTCAGACTGAAATATGAACAATGGTAGTACAGCACTTGAAAGAAAACCCCTCTACATTTCAACCTAATCCCACACACACAAAAAGAAAAGTATAATAAGGTAATAAATCTCTTGTTGTGTGAGTGTTTATATACTTGATGTCCCTTTTTGTACAACAACAGTAGGTTTGCGTGTTTCTGCTGACCTCAGCTAATGTCACGCCACACTTAAAACAAATGTCAGAATCAAAGCAGATTTTCCCCTAAATAAACTTAAAGCATCAAACATGAGTTGAACTCCGGATGTTCTCATCTGTCACATGGTTGCAGCTGCCTCTCACAGCGCCTCAAACCTTCACACATGTTGCCAGTTTATTCAGTTTTGATAATCAAACTTAACTTTAAATATACATTTTTCAGTTTTGACAACTGTTGTCCAAATGTGAGGCTATGATTGACATCTATGTTCTAGTCCAATAACCCAGAAAGCACAAACAAAATGAAGGAGAATCACTGTAAAGAAGAAACACGTCTCTTCATTTTGTGTAAAAGTGTGTTAATCAAACATTAAACAGAGAAGAGATTATCTGCAGAACCTGCTAGAAATGAGAGTGATGAAGCCAGTTTGTCTGGAATCTGAAGGTTATGCTGCAGAGAAATATCACAGAACCAGAAACATCAGAGCTGGGATGATGGCGGCGTCGACCTTGTCACTGCAGCGTCTGACTTTGGGACGTAAACTGATGGGGCTTCACTGGAAGGTGGCCTTCACTCGTTTCAGAGTGTTGTGGATTCTTCGCGTCTGACGCTCGTTGGACTGCTGAAAGTTGGCATCGTTGTCAGCTGCCAAAAGGTGGATGTCCAAGTTGGCAAGCCTGGTAATCCGACTGTGGAAGTAGGCCTGAAGGTCTCTGTCTGGCTTGTAGGGGTACAGAGCCTCCTGGAAGGCGTGGACCTGACTCACCACCTTTGCTATGCTCCTGGAAACAACAACAGACGGAATACGTGAGAAGCAGATAGAGCAGGGCTGCTCATTCCTGGTCCTCGAGATCTACCACCCTGACTGTTTTCCAGATCTCCAAGCCCAGCCAGCTGTTGATTGGCTCAGTCAGATGTCTCCACAATCTGATTGAAAGAACACACCTGGTCCAGGTAATCAGCAGCAAGCAGTACATGGAGAGCTGGAAAACAGGCAGGTTGGTAGATCTTGAGGACCAGGAATGAGCAGCCCTGAGATAGAGAAAAAAACAAAGGACGATACGAGAGGGGTGAGACTGCATCTGTTTTCATCTTACGGCACCGTCATGACCTGATTTGGGGAGAACAAGGTCAGCCGGGGTCTTTCATAACCAGCTGTGTCTCTGCCTTTCTCCGTATAGTATTCTGACACCAACATCTGGTTACACCCAAACACTTTTCAAGCCTGTGACCAGAAACTTCTTTTCCAATCATCCCCCATCGCACAGGCGCCATCTGGAGCAGCACTGACACCTTTACCAGCAGCCCAAATCCAACAGCTGTGCCAGTACTCCGCGAGCGCCACTCGCTGTGACCTCAGCATCTGGTCAGCCATATTGGAGTGAAGGAGAAGGACACAGGAAAATATGTGCTCTTACAGAGCTGGCCAAATTTGTCATAAACAGATTCCCGAGATGGAGAGAGCAGGCTAATTCTCCATTTATGACAGTAACTTCCTATCTTTTGCCACTAGATGATCATTTCCTCGACTGGTTGCATATTTGATTCGCTTCATTTTTTAACATCACCCTTGAGAGAAAATTGAAGCAGTAGCATCATAAATGGAATGACTGAGGAAATGAGAGCAGCACTTCAGAAATGCATTTACTGAGAGTTTAGCTCCACACATGGTTTTGTAGATATAGTTCCTCTTTTAATGTCCAACCCTGCAAAGGCAGGACGGTGGGACATCTGCTGCCTGTCAACACTTTCATTGCACACAGTTTGTAACGTTCTGCACATTTCCACAGAGCTGAGAAAACTGAGATAGAGATGCAGCATTCTATGAATCAGGCAGCCAACTGACAAATGCAAGTAATCAGAATGTGTGAGAAAGAAGAAACTTTTTCACGACATATATATATATATATATATTATATATATATATATATATAATATATATATATATATATATATATATATATATATATATATATATATATACATACACACATACTGCTCACTACGACGGAGTATTAGGGCCACTTTATAAAGAAAGAAATATTTTTATAATTACGACTTTAAATCTCGAAGATTTACAAGAAAAAAGCTATGAATCTACGAGATTAAAATTCATATATTTATGAGAAAAAAACTCATAAAATAAATTTTTTTTGGTGGCACTAATACTCCGTTGTAGCTCACAAAAATTAAAGGAACACTTTTTTTATTGGTCCTGACATGAATTGAATGAAACTGTCTGATAATGTTCTTGTTGGTTCAGCAGCTGAGGGCCTCGTTCATCAATTTCAGCTGTATTGGTGTTCATGAATTAACAACAGGTGCACTTCAGTGGCAACAATTAGAAAACCCTCCAAACAGGACTGGTGTTCCATGTGGAGATCATTTCAAGTTTCTCCTCTTGATCTTTTTTGGCTGGTTTTCCACTCGTGCTGATTTTGTCTTGTGTAATTCTCTCTACTGGCAGTATGAGGAGATTCCTTAACCCTACAGAAGTTGTACAGGTTGTCCAACTTCTCCAGGATGGAACATCCACACGTGCTGCAGCAAGAAGGTTTCATGTGTCTCTCAGCACAATCTCCAGAACATGGAGGAGATTTCAGGAGACTGCTGGTTATTCTGGGAGAGCTGGACAGGGCCGTAGAAGGTCCTCAACCCCTCAGCAGGACCCATACCTGCTCCTTTGTGCAAGGAGGAACAGGCTGAGCACTGCTCGTGCCCTACAGAATGACCTCCAGAGGGCCACTGGTGTGAATGTCTCTACCCAAACAATCAGGAACAGACTTCATGAAGGTGGCCTGAGGGCCAGGAAGGCTGCTGGACCTGATGGCATCGTCGGACGGGTGCTGAAGGACTGCGCAGACCAGTTGGCGGGGGTCTTCACCAGGATCTTCAACCAGTCCTTACTCCAGTCTACTGTTCCACCATGTCTAAAGTCCTCAGTCATTATTTCTCTACCCAAAAAATCCACTATCAGCAGCCCAAATGACTATCGGCCAGTTGCACGCACTTCAGTCATCATGAAGTGCTCTGAAAAACTGCTACGTAGTCACATTGTCTCCCGCTCCCACCAACATTGGACAGTCATCAGTTTGCATACAAGGCAAACAGATCCACGGAGGACGCCATCACCACCACTCTCCACACAGCTCTGTCACACCTGGAGCAGTCAGGGAGCTCTCTGTGGATTTCAGCTCCGCTTTTAACACCATCCTCCAGCACAGACTGGTATCCAAACTGGAGGCCCTTGGACTCTCAGATTCAATCTGCCTCTGGATCCTGGACTTCCTGACAGGCCGCTCTCAAAGGGTGAGAGTAGGGGCCCACATGTCTACAGCCCTCACCCTCAACACCGGCTCCCCACAGGGCTGTGTGCTCAGCCCCCTCCTCTACACCCTCTACACCCACGACTGCACCTCCACCCACACCAGCAACACCATCATCAAGTATGCTGATGACACCACAGTGGTGGGGCTCATTTCCGGGGGGGGATGAGTCTGCCTATCGGGACGAGGTGGAGCGACTCTGCATCTGATGTGGGGACAACAACCTGCTCCTGAACATCAAGAAGACCAAGGAACTGGTGGTGGATTATAGGAGGAAGAAAACGGACATTCAGCCCCTGTACATCAGCGGGGACATGGTGGAGAGGGGGACTGCATTCAAGTTCCTGGACGTCACCGTCCAGCAGGACTTGACCTGGAGTGCTCACACCACTGCTCTGGTGAAGAAGGCCCAGCAGAGAATGTACTTTCTCAGACTTTTGAAGAAGAACAACCTGGGTGAGAAACTGCTGGTGTCCTTCTACCGCTGCTCCATCGAGAGCATTCTGACTTATTGTGTTTGTGCCTGGTTCTCCAGCTGCACAGCAGCAGACAGAAAAGCACTCCAGAGGGTCGTCTCCTCAGCCCAGAAGATCATCTGTCACCCTCTCCCATCTCTGGAAGAACTGTACAGCTCCCGCTGCCTCAGGAAAGCTGAAAACATTTTACAGGATTCATCCCACCCCGGACATTCTCTGTTTACACTTCTGCCTTCAGGCAGAAGATACAGAACAATAAAATAAAGGACAAATAGACTAAAAAACAGCTTTTATCCCAGAGCCATTGAGTCTAAATGCTACTATTAATTGAGTGCCTTTTTATTATAATGTTTTAACTTCTTGTATGGTTGGTTGAATGTGTGTTTGAATTTAATACATTTTTTTGTATTTTTCATATTTCTTTTTATTCATCTATTTATTTTTTTTAACACCAAAGAAGATTGCACTCAATTTCGTTGTATATTATACAATGACAATAAAGTTATTCTATTCTTCCTTGCAGCTAGTATACAGTCTCAGGGTGTTGGATTTGGGATGGAATCCTCCATAAGGTGAGGAGCTTTCGAGTCTTAACATCTGTGCTCTGTTTCTCTTCCTTCTGCCATTTTATTATTCCTGCAGGGTATGATGACTGGCAGTGCGTAACTGTTTATTGTCCGGGTCTTGTTCTCAGAACTTGCCTTACTCGTTGGAGGTATTTGGCTGTTGCAGTTTTCCTTGTTGTTGCCTTTTGCCTGTGGAATTCCAAGGTACTTGTAACTGTCCTCACTGTCTGCTATTGCTCCTTCTGGGAGTGAGACTTCTTCTGTGTGGACCACCTTGCCTCTCTTTGTCACCATCCGACTGCATTTGTCAAGTCTGAATGACATCCCAGAGTCAGTCCTGTAGATCCTGGTGGTGTGGATCAGGGAGTCAATGTCGCGCTCGCTCTTAGCGTATAGCTTGATGTCATCCATGTAGAGGAGGTGACTGATGGTGGCCCCATTTCTGAGTTGGTATCCATAGCCAGTCTTATTGATTATTTGGCTGAGGGGCTTATTGGGGGATACTTATTCTTTAAGATTTAAAGTGTCTCATGGAAGCTTAAAAAGTAAATGTCAAATTTTAGGGTCCCAAAACATTTACAAGAGGATATTATAATCTAAAGAAATCAGTTTATGCTGAACCAAAAAAATTCTAGATTTTATTTTAGTCACTTCTTGGCTGCACTTAGACCTAGACAGTGCCCTGGAATCTGATGAGCTCTGGAGTTTTTAATGACAAACTTTTACTCTTTTATTCCTGTCCTTAAATGATTAGCTTCTACACAGAGTTTCTTTCAATACAACATTTTTCAAACAGTTTCTTATGTTGCATTAAAGTTCCTATCATTCATCCAATACCGATAAACAGGTAAACATGTGAAACAGAGGTTTGTACCTGAGTTTATTCCACTTGTAAGCTCCAGTGGTGAGCGTGAAGGCGCCGATCTCCAGCTGCTGGACGTGCATAGCGAGGATGTGTGCTGAGGGCAGGGTGGGCCTCCTCTGAGTGTGTTGTCCCCCCATGAGACACAGGTCATCGCTCTTCAGGAAAACCTAGGAATTCAGTTACATAACGGCATAAATGACAACGTTTTTAGCATAAGAGAATATAAAAACGGATCCACTAACAGGATGATGTGGACACAGCAAGGCAAACATTTTCTCTCCCACTCTTACAGTTTAGAGGAAAAGTTTGGATGTGATGTGTGTTGTTTCATGCATCACTTCTACCAAGAGGAACTTTCAGAAGCAGAGCCAGCTGTAAGCTGTGAGCACACTGCTACCTTGCTTGAAGCTGTTTTTCTATTGATTTGTTTGCCCTGCAGCCCACTTTCACAACATGTGGCCATTCTAGCCCTCAGTTACAAACACCAAACACCATGTTTTCACACACCTGCACAGCTCGCAGCTCCTCCAGGATCTCAAAAATCTTGGATGTCAGATGTTTCCAAGCCTTTTGGACAGAAAAAAGAACATCAAAAGGGTAAATAGTGAATTTTCCATGCAGCACTGGAGTCGTTAATAGGACGTACCTTTGGACTAGAGCATGGGAACTCTATTTTCTCAGCTCCGGTGTTTCTTTAATTTAGATTTTTTTAATCACTTTCATTTCCACATTTTTCATCACGGCACTCGAATATTCTACATCTTATTTGAATTCATTAATGCTAATTTCTCATTTGTGAAACTAATTAAGTAGCATCAAAGCTCTATCATAGCTGAAGAAGAAAAAAACATTTAGCTGAAGGCAGACGACTTATTACGCAAACTCAGAATTTGTGTCAGAAGAAATGTATGAGGCAGCCTTACTGGTAATTGCCTGACAATCACATTTTCCAGAGCGCCAAGGACCTGCATGGCTGTGGCAAAGTTCCTCCACTCGTAGCAGTGTTTTCCTATCCATAAGTACTTGGTCAGCAAAGCAGCTTGTGACTGAGGAAAGAAAGCACAGAGGAATATGATGGAAAAACAGCAATGAAGTGCCTGTTTAGCATGCAGAGACAGAAAGAATGATGAACAGACAGACTGACAGATAGGTGGATGCAGTTGGAGCCGGAGCACTGACGGTCTTTAAACCTCGAAAAATACTAAAATCAACTGAAAATAAAATACTGTAAAAAAATGTGGAGGTTTACTGGTGGTTTAAAATGTGAAATATTTGAGTTTCTGTACAATATAGTTGATTTATGAGTCTGTCTGGTGTGAAATGTCCAAGTGTGAGACGATTTCAAAAGAAATCTGCAAAAAATAATAACAGAATCAACTGTTTTTTGTCTGGTCTTTACAACTAATGGAAAAATTCTATATTTTTTTCAATCTTCTAACACAGTTTATTAAAAACAGCATTAAAGCTCTGAAACACGTTCCAGCACCTGGCGTTCTCAGAACCACTCAGCCTTGAGAAGCCCACAGGTGGAACTGTGGGTCTGCAGCCATCATCAGGTGTGATGTGGACCGCTCTGGTCTCTGACCCTCGCCCCTTCTGGACTTTCCTCCTCTCACCTTCACTGAGTCACAGAGGACTATTTCAGCAGAGATCCAGTTAGTGACACTGTCGGCATGAGTGAGCAGCCGCTGAAGGAAGCTGTCTGCTGCCCCCTCTTGAGCAAGCACAGCCCTGCCCCCTGCTGGTGGGATGGGCCACGACACATCCCTGATGAGGGAAGCAGGCAAACACAAAAGAAAAGTGTCATAAACGTGTCTTTAGATGTACAATATCCTTTTGAAGATTTGTAGTTTGGAGACACTGAATGATGTACAAATAGAAGAAATTCCTAATGACCAAATATCTCTGTTCAAATTAATGGTCCAGAAATGTTGATGATTCCATGAATGAACACATGAACTTCTGCTTTGCTGCCGTGCAAACTGTTGATCAAACATGGACTTTATTAAATAAATATGTGACGAAAAACTTGAACTTTTCTCAAACTAACAAGAGTTTGAGATGCTCATTTTGAGCTCTGCACTTGCAGGCTGAAACAGCTGTGAACATTAGTCAGTGTTCCAGATGTTATCTAGATCTAAAACGTATCTCTGACTGGAGAACAATGAACAATTAATGAAAAAGAGGTTTACAGCTGATGTCGGATGAACGGCTACAGCTGCTTCTCTGAAAGGATGATTCATGTTTTCCTTTCTTAAAATGAAGTTATTTTGGCTTCTGTTTAAGTTCAAAGCAGCTGCTGGTCTCTGATTAAAGTCAAATAAAAAGTAGTAGCTCCCAGGAGAAACGGCTGCTTGTTCTGATCGTTTTGACAGCAACACTAGCTGCGTTTACATGTGCAAAATGTCCTGGATCAGATCAAAGATCGGATTAGAATAGAACTGATCACATGGACCTGTAAAACTTCATCCATGCACCACACGGTTGATCAGAATAAATCATTTTGACATGAGCAGAACTGTCGAAAATACCAGAAATAGTAGAAGAAGAAATAATGAGTTCCGTTCTAAACAAACAAAGATCATGTATAGAGTGAGATGATAGTCTGGACGTGCTTTCATTATTATTAATAATATTTTTAAGAGCTTGTTTGCTCATAATTTTCTTAATCCGTGCAGCAATGTGTGTATTACCTGCATGTAAATCTATGTGAGTAAGATCAGTCTTTATTCTGTTTGGATGTGATTGGAAATATGAAGTTATGTCATTTTTACACGGTTTCTCAGGACTTTTCGGTGCATGGAGCCTCCTCTGCCGGTTCATACTGTCCTGAAGCTGCTCAGAGAAACAGTTCTCCGGGAGACACGGTTTTCCAGAATCTCTCGGCTTTTCCCTTCAAGGGTTGCCACAGTGAATCAGCTTTTCATGTTACATCAGATCCCTTTTCTGACACATCTCTCTGTTTTTATCCAGGCTTAGGACCGGCACAACAATTCAATAACCTCCGTCCCATTTCCAATTTACCTTTCATTTCAAAAATCCTGGAGAAAATAGTCGCACAACAACTCCACTCCCATCTGACTCACAACTCCCTCTATGAGACTTTTCAGTCCGGCTTCCGTCCCCGTCACAGTACTGAATCAGCACTACTCAAAATCACCAACGACCTCCTCCTTGCAGCAGACTCCGGTTCACTCTCCATTCTCGTCCTCCTCGACCTCACAGCAGCATTTGATACCATCTCCCACTCCATCCTGTTACAGAGACTGTCCGCCATTGGCATCACCAACACCGTCCTGAACTGGTTCAGATCCTACCTCACCGGCCGCTCCCACTTCATCCGACTTTCATCCTTCCAGTCCCGGCCCTGCCCCGTCACCTGTGGTGTTCCCCAAGGTTCTGTCCTCGGCCCCCTTCTCTTCATAGTTTATCTCCTTCCCCTTGGATCAATTTTCCGCCATTTCAACATCCATTTCCATTGTTATGCCGACGACACTCAGCTCTACCTCTCAGCCAAACCTGACTCCACACTCCCCCCTGCTTCCCTCTCCTCCTGCCTCTCCGAGCTCAATTCCTGGTTCTCCTCCAACTCACTCCAACTGAACAGCAATAAAACTGAGGTTCTCCTTGTCGGCACCAAATCCACACTGTCCAAAGTCAACAGCTTCTCCCTTCCCATCAGCGACTCCACCGTCATCCCCTCCCCCCCAAGTGAAGAGCCTGGGCGTCATCCTGGACAGCTCCCTCTCATTCCAATCCCACATTAACAATATCACCCGGTCTGCTCAATACCACCTCAGGAACATCACCCGTCTGCGCCCCTCTCTCACAGCCCACACCGCCTCCATCCTCGTCCACAGCCTCGTCACCAGCAGGATTGATTACTGTAACTCTCTTCTCTTCGGTCTTCCCCAAAAATCCCTTCACAAACTTCAGATGGTCCAGAACACAGCCGCCCGGATTATCACCCGCACTCCCTTCTTCAGCCACATCACCCCGATCCTCCAGCAGCTTCACTGGCTCCCGGTCCGCTCCAGAATCCACTTCAAGGTCCTCCTGTTCACCTTCAAGGCTGTCCATAACCTCGCCCCCCCATATCTATCCAGCCTGATCCACATCACCACGCCGTCCCGCCGCCTCAGATCCTCATCATCCATTCATCTGACTGTTCCCCTCCATCGCCTCAGCACCATGGGGGGCAGAGCTTTCAGCTGCTCTGCCCCAAACTCTGGAACTCTCTCCCCCCCACATCAGAAACACTGACTGTTTTTCAAAATTCAAATCACTTCTCAAAACCCATCTGTTTGACATATCGTACAACCAGTAACACTTACCTCCACTTTCATTTTTAACTTATGTTTAATTGCACTTTATTTTAAATAATTATGTGTTTTATTTGTTTTTACATGTGCTTTTATATTGTAAAGTGTCCTTGGGAGCCCGGAAAGGCGCTTCAAATAAAATGAATTATTTATCATTATTATTAACGAGACCCTGGCTTGGGCCACCTCAGGGCTACATTATATTTCACCCTATGTATACTTTAAATGCACTCACCTATCAGTTTGCTAATACCAGGTTGGACACTTCTTGCCTTCAGAGCTGCCTTAAATCTTGGTGGCTTCAGTACAACAAAGTACTGGAGACATTGGTCAGAGAGTTTTGTCCATATTGACATGACAGCTTCACACAGTTCTGATCCTACCATCTGAATTTAGTGTTTATAGAAATAGAGACTCATCAGACCAACAACATGTTCCATCTTCTATTGTCCAGTTTTGGTGATTCTGTGTGAATTGTATCTTCAGTTTCCTGTTCTGATCTGACAGCAGTGATACCTGCTGTGTTCTTCTGCTGCTGTAGTCCATCTGCATCAAGGTTGGAGGTGTTGTTGTTCTGCAGACCTCGGTTGGAACCATTTGAGTTCCTGTTGTCTTTCTATCATCTGGATCCAGTCTGGTCATTCTCTGACATCAATGAGACATTTCTGCCCACAGAACTGCTGCTCTCTGGATATTTTCTCTTTCTCTGACCATTCTCTGTAAACTCTAGAGATGGTTGTTGGTGAAAATCCAGTAGATCATCAGTTTCTGAATCCTCAGACCAGCCTGTCTGACACCAACAACCATGTCATGTTCAAAGTCACTTCAGTCACTTTTCTTCTCCATTCTGATGATCGGTTGGAACTGCAGCAGATCGTCTTCATCGTGTTTACATGATTAGATTAGATGCATTGAGTTGATGCCATGTGATTGGCTGATTAGAGATGAGTGGTAACGAGCAGTTGGACAGGTGTGGCCAATGAAGTGGATGGTGAGTGTGTGTGTGTGCGTCAGCATCAAAGTAGACATCATTATTTCTTTTTTATTTCATGACCTTAATATTATTCCTGAAAATCTTTTATATACACTGAAGGCCTTAAAAATGATTTACTTGTCAATTCTGTTGAAGTAAAAACACACTGATCTAAAGATTCAAGTCAAAAAGAAGTGAAATTATACTGAACTTTAACCTGTGAGTGGTGGGTCAAAACTCATAATATAATTAAAATGACAAGAATTACACAAGCTGATCTCTAATGATCAAACTAATGATGCTGAATAATCATACAACCAAATAAGTGTCACTTACTTATTTGGACTCAAGACTTTGTCTCTGACTCCTTGTATCCTGGAGTTGAGGAAATGAACTGGATGACATCCTTGAAACATTTCCTGATAGAAGAGTCAAAATGAATGGATTAAATGAAAGCACCAGCTCCTCCATCCTTGTTTTTAGAGTAATGTCCCCCTCTAGTGGTTCAAATAAACATCCCCACCAAGTGCTGAAGCAAAGAGGATTGACTAGCACCTGCTGCAGGAGGGTGAGCTGCTGGGCGACGTGCTGCGCGCTGACCTCATGCTGGCTGAACGGAAGCTGCTGCTCTTCATTTTGCAGGCAGATGCTGGACATCATGGAGGCGTGGCAGGGCAGGGGCAGGGCAGCAGAGATGGAGAAGGCCTTGTCTTTGGGAGTGGAGGCAGAGGACTCCGCCACCCGCGGGATCCTCCACTGAAAATGTCCACAGAGCGTAGGGATGGGCTTCAACACATTTTGAATTTCTGACCCAACTAAAACTCTGTGAGAAGCACCGAGAGCTCTGCATGAAGGAGTGCAGGATCTGCTGACCGGATGTTTCTAAGCTTAAGCTGTTTCTTTAGGAATAGTTGATATAACCATTTCTTTGTTTACTGAATTTGACTTAAATAAATATGTCTTTTGTTTACAATTTTATTGTATTTAAACTAAAAACAGTATGTAAAATTAGTTTATCTACTAAGCAACTAAGCAATTTTTCTGCATGTCCCATTAAACAACAATGTCCCGCCCCCAAGAGCTTTATATCCTACTGTGATTGGTTGGTTCATCAACTCATTCAAAACTCAAAGGCCACACCAATATTAATCTTTCATATTAAGGTAGGGGCCACAAAATGTCCCCTTGGGGGCCACATATGGCCCACGGGCTGCCAATTTGAGACTCCTGGTTTAAAGTTGTATTTATTTGAAGTGGAAATCAACAAAAGCTGATTGCAGCAGTATAAAAAAAGCTTAAGCAAGATTAAGATCCCCATGAAAAACAGACTGACTTTCCTACATAGATCCTCCAGAGATGAACGCAAACACACAGAGTCATCTTCATCAAATGCAGTCTGGCCTCCTTTTCTTAGTGTGGCTGCAGTGGAGGTGTGACAGCTGTGCAGCGCGTGAAGCAGCGCCTCCCCCTGGCTGTGTGCGGGAATCACCTGAGAAGGAAACCGCACCAACAGAAACACATTTAGAAGGAATGGTTGGGACTTCCTAGTATACTGTTTCATTAGCATTATGAAACCTTCACATCTGTTTACTTTCTTAATTGCTATCTTACTATTTATTTTAATTCAATGTAATGCTATGTTCTGGAGAAAATTCCTCAGTACTTGTCATTAAACTTTTAATTATCCACGCTTGAATACAAAGTATTTAACACACTACAACTTTTCAATGGTTAACTCAATAATAATAATAATAATAATAATAATAATAATAATAATAATAATAATAATAATAATAATAATAATAATAATAATATAATCTACTGGAATTATCTTGATTCAAATGTTAAAGATAATCTATTGAGTAAAGCCTTTTTTTTTTTTAAAAAAAAAGCTGAACATACTTCAGTGTTTAGGAAGTTCTCCACTGTTTCCACTAGGCTGGACTTTCTGAAGTCCACTGATCTACAGTCAGTCAACCAGAGCTGCAGCAGATCCAGACTGCGATGGAAGATCTTCTCCATGTCTCCTGACATATCTGGACCCTCCCTGGAATAAGCAGAACCAAAAACAATTCAATCTTAAGTGTATTCTGCTCCAAATGACTTCCTGTTAGACGTTACCTTGTGGCACAGCAGAATTTCTCCATGACGAACTGCAGGAACTGCTCAGGAGTGCAGAAGAAACGATAGGTGTACAGGAACTGTTGAATGTAGCCCTCAACAGCTGCATTTCTGAGAGGAAAACAAGCCAAGAAGAAGAAGCGCTGAATCTCAATCTGCCACAAAATCTCCCAGAATAGTTCATGTTCAAATATCCTTGTTTACTTTACTGGCTCATTTCAGTAAAGGATGATAATCTAGTTCTCCTGATAATAAAAAGGGATAAAAAGATCCCAGAGAGAATAAATGTTTCTTTGAAAGGAGCATTGACTAAATTCATCGACGTGATTTCTACAGTCAATGACCAAAACACAAATCTCATCTAGAAGCTTTGAAAAGTCCCAAAGGTGTAAATGAATTTTTTTTTTAATTTTTGGTAGCAAAACCTTAAAAAAAAAAACAAAAAGTTATTTAAGCAGGGCTGTAAGTTAAAAGCATAGACATCACATTTCTATACCAAAAACCGACCCATACAGTGAGCAAAAAAGTATTCAGTCAGCCACCAATTGTGCAAGTTCTCCCACTTAAAAGAAAGAGTGAGGCTTGTGATTTTCAACATAGGTATACCTCAACTACGAGAGACAAAATAAATAAAAAAATTACGACTGATTTTTAATGAATTTACTAAAAACACACAGGCCTCTCTGATCTTTTTAAAAGGAAAAACTTGCACAATTTGGTGGCTGACTGAATATTTTTTTGCCGTATTTCATTTGACGCCATTCAACCAAATTGTGGAGAAACTGAGTCGCTGCATCCCTTGTTAAAAACCTTTTACCAGATTACATTTAAAGATACCTGAAGCTCCGTCACAGCTTAAGATTCCCACTCCAGTGAAAATGTTGTTTATGGTGCTTTTAACATGTTTTTGTGACATTTTTCTCACAACAGAGGACATACACAAAGAAAATTCAGTTCAAAACTGCATTTCTGAGTATTGTGAATAATGTGGAGGGGAAAGGGGGCGGACAGCCAATGCTGCCAATGATCCCGTCCACAACTCAGAGGTGAATTTCTAATGTGAATCTATGAATCTATGTCCTCGAAAACAAAGCCTAAAAACAGCAAAATTGTGGTTAAAAGACTTCAGGGAACGCTTTTAGAACAGCTCAAAAGATAATTGGATTAAACTATTCATTAACCAAACTATTTAATTTACAAGAAACTAATAAACTTTGAAAAAATACATTAAAGTTCAAAACATGTATGGATTGTTTGTTTTTTTTAAATAACTTTTTGTAGATATGAATTAATAAACTTATATCAAATATAACTAAATTCTCATTGAGAACTTGAAACAACTTTATCTTTACTTTATCTTGACCAAACAAGAGTTTGGTCAAGATTCTGAAAGTTACATCTTCTATCATTTTGAGAGAACATTCAGTTCAAAAACGAATAATTCCAGTATTATATTGGGTTTCTATTCTATTGTTGTTTTTCTTATCATGAACATTAGCAGCAGAATCAACTCCCAGTCATGACCCGGAAAGCTTATGGACAATAAAGCAGCTGAAGTCTGAGCCCTCAGCAGTTACCTGGCATACAGGTGAGCCATGAGGCCCAGAGCAGACCCAGCCTGGAGTGTACTCTTTCCTTTGCTGACACTGAAGCTCAGAACTGAGGGCTCATCAGAGGGCAGAAACTCACAGTCCCATCCAGAGACAGCCAGAGAGGGCAGCAGTGACACCTCCAAACCCCACCGGTCCACTCTCAGAACCTGCAGGCATCAGAGAGTCTCTAACGAGGGCAGAAAAGCATTTGCTCTATGAAGAGATCTTCAACTGTAAGACGTACCTCCAGATATTTTCTCACACTATCCAGGAAGGTCACTTTGGATCGTAGTTCTTCAAGCTGGGTCTTCAGCTTGGAGAGCATCAGCTTTGTCTCTGAACCTTCAGGATGCAGCACACATTGTATTGATCAGACAAAATGATCAGCTACCCCTGTATCGTCGACATGAACCCAGCACTCCACCTTTGTTTTTCCTCTCCTGCTGAATTAACCTTTGGTAGAAATTTCTGGTTTTCTTCAGATTCCTCGTCTCAATAATCAGCTGCTGCTGAAGTTCCTGAAAAAAAGAACACATACACAAGATCACAAAAAGACACACAAACGCCTTTCTTTGCTTTTCAATGGAAAATGCCCTGTGGTGCTTCCACTCGCTGGGGCACAGCAAGTTTTTATTTTTATTTTCCATTCTCCATGGCAACCCAAAGCACTGGCTCCTTTGAAGGCAGCTGGGTGACAAGTAGCAGAAGATCAGCTTTTAAACTTGCTGCTGCAAAAATGTGTCTGAGGAAACAGGGGCGCCTTCAAAGTGTGCAAACACAAAATCTTTCATTAATATTCTTTTACGAATGATAATAACTTCTTCTGCCAAGAGCTAAGTTCATCACGTTCATAACTAGAGCCAGTGGGGGAATCATTTGCCAATTATCTTTAATGCCCCTGCCTGTTCTGTTTACCCCAAAGCCTGACTGTGACCTATTTTGTTAGAGACAAGAAAACAAACCCCGTGCTGAAAAACCCCTCACCAGGTGAACAGCTGAATAAAAGGCAAACCGCTTCCTCTCTGCAGATTACTGTGCTGACATGACACACAGCTGTGTGGGATTTCTACAATAGGTACCTGGAGTCTCATATTTATTGAAGTCAGAGTGATGACAACACAATAAATTATTTGCAGCTTTCAAATGTATACCATGTTTGTAGTGCTTCTAACAGAAAAGAGGTTCCCAACAAATAAAAAGCTTGTTGAGAGAATCCATGGCATGAAGTGAGCCGGGAAGAGCTGATGAATAAATGATGGAGCCTGCTGTTTGCTCAGACACCGAGGAAAGGTTAAAGCTGACTCACAGCTGCACTCACCTCTGCCTTCACGTCCAGGCTCGGCGAACTTGTGTGCATCCCTAGATTTGCTACATACTCGATCACCTCTGGACCAAAACAATCCACTCCAAAGAAGGCCAAAGCCCAGGCTGAGCCGGAGCCGAGGCCCCCGGCTCCGGCTCTGGATCGCTCAGACTCCAGACACCCGCTGTCCTCCATGTCCTCCGTGAAGTCCGGGCTCCTTTGTTCCTCCCTCTCCAACAGAAACTCAACTTCACAGGGGTTTTCATGGCTGCTCCCCGCTGAAAGATCTCCCCCCTCCATGACCACAGAGTCTGACCTGACTGTTCAAACCTCAAATGGTAAACAGAGACAGCAGGCACAGAGAGAGAGGCAGAGGAGAAGAGGAGGGCCAAATCACATGGAGAGCAAAACGACAAATCACACTTTCATACGAAGAACTGAGAGAAAAAGATCTGCCTGGATCACACTGATCAACAATACACTTACTGTTCTGCACACATGCAACACAAATTCTAGCATTATCACTTAATCTCAAGAATGTATTCAAGAGTTTGCTTGTGTATCCAAATGCCTCATTTAGAATAAGTAAGTGTGATGAAAACAGATGCAAACATGCGCTTGTGGATGTCACAGGAAAAACACAGCAGCAGAAAAGAGGAAAACAAGAACGTCTCTCCAGAACTGCTGTGGATGTGCTTGAAGCTTCAGACCAGCAACCAGCAGTCACTCAGAGTCCTCGTGACTTTGGCCAGCTGAGGTGTGAAACAGAAACACTCTGAAGATCAGACAGAGAGCAGACTAGATCTCTGTTTAGAAAATGAAAGTCTTCTTCATTGTCTTCTTCATCAGCTGCTTTGAGAGAACATCAGTGTTGGACTGCATCAATACAACTTTTGTTTATTTCAACTTTTACAGTTTGGACTCCATTCATCCTTTTTCTTTATTTGCTTGTTCAAGTTCAGACCTACAGAGATGCTGGAGTCTATCCAGCTCTTGTAGGCAAAAGCAGGACAAGCCCTGTGTGAGGACTGCAGACTTTGGTTTTTGTCACATATGTCATGGTTTCTGGTCATGTTCTGTTTTGAATTGTCCTTCAGTCACATCAGTTTCAGGTTTGTCTTGATTCACAGCGGTCTTCAGTTAATTGCCCTCAGTCAGTTTAAGTGTCTGGTTTTCAGTTCTTCCTTGTCAATTCATCTGCTCTGTTTTGTTCTACTATTGTTTTTTTATCGTCATGTTTCAAATGCAGGAGACTGAAACATGCAGGAGACATTTGGGTCCTCCACCACCACAAGTTCCTGACAGAATGACCAGACCACTTTGCACCCAGCTGGAGATTTTTTATTTTTTTTTTGCAGTGGCATGGTTTTCTGCCACTACAGTCAACATCACACCACACCATGTCAGATGGGATTTCCTGCACCCACGTCATGCCTTGTCCACCAAATCTGTTCCTGAGGGGAACTGTTGGAGCCATCCTTCCCGTTCCTGAGGGTCACTGGGACCGCTCCTTCATGTTCCCTGTCTATGAGGATGGTTGCCGCTCGTCCACCTTGACCATTTCCTGTTCCAGAGAAGGGTTGCTAGGACTTCTTCCCTTCATATTTCCTGTCCCTGGGGAGAGTTGCTGGGACTGGTCCTCCGCACACCTGTTCCTGAGGAGGGGGTTCTGATACCCCTCACATCCGTCTGGCTCCAGAAACTCTGAATGTTTTCTGGACTTATTTATATTTTGTTTCTCCATGTCCCCTTTTACCAGGTGTTTTGATTCTGGGCATCTGGTATTTGCCCTTTTGGGGAGGGGTACTGTGAGGATTTTGGACTTTGGTTTGATTTTTTTCAACTATGCTATGGGTTTTGGTCATGTTCTATTTTGAATTGTTCCAGAGTCACATCAATTTCAGGCTTGTCATGACTCAGAGCTGTCTTAGTTTATTACCCTCAGTCTATTTAAGTTTCTGGTTTCCAGTGTTTCCTTGTCAGTCATCTGCTCTGCTCTGTTCTGGGTCTCTATGGGTTTTTATTTTTATTTTTTGGTCATTTTTCAGTCCATTAAATATTTTAAGTTTATGCCGTCAAACCCAGTCTCCTGCATTTAAATCCTCCACCAGTTCCTGACACCCTGGACAGCTCTCTGGTCCTTCGCAGGGCCAAAAACAACATTACATTTGCACCTAACAGACAATTCAGTGTCACCAATTACCCAATGAAGCCTGTTTTTGGACTGTGGGAGAAGGCTGGAGAACGAGAACATGCAAACTCCACACAGAACCAGGACCTTCTAACTCTTCTCTCAGTGTCACAGTAACTTCACCCATAGTGAACATTAAACCCTTATATACGATTCCATTAAAAAGAGGAAGGATTTTGAAATAAATGTAACTTTCTGCATAACATTTCATTTTTGTGCACATCCTATAAAGGAGTCTGACTTTCAAAAAGAACATGACTCAATTCTCTCAGCAGTTTTTTTTGCACTTTTATCTGAGTTTATCTTTCTTTTTTGTCATTACATTGTGCAGATTAGAAATGTATATATTAGTTTGTTTGCTTCAACAAGTTTAACACAAAACATACATTGTTTAAAACATTCAGACTCTGTGGCTCCACTTGGACCCGTGAAAACATCAAAGACATAAAAGCATAAAACAGTGTTGTTCACTGAAAATGCAACTTACCTTGGGGACAATCTTTACATTTGGGATCTGTCATGGACCGTAAGAAGTTTGACAGGAATTAGTCTTACATTACAGATTTATTCAGTCTGACATTTTACAATCATGTAGTGAAAAACTCAGATAGCAATGCAACATAAACTGAACAAGAAAACCAATCCAGAGAACAAGATCTAAACAGCAATGACTGATCTGAGCACGCTTTTTCCCACCTTTAATCATCCAACTCTGTCTTTGTGCTGATCTTGATTCAGCATCTCCAAGCTTGTTCTCTTTTCCCAAATCCCAGAATCAGTTCCTCCAGGAGTCCACAGCAACAGGTTTGGCTGAGTAGACGTTTCCATTCAGATTTAGACAGCTGTGCAGGCAAACGTCTGCCTCATCAGTGGCTGTACAGCGTGAGGCGAGTGCTGCCTCCTTCACAGCCTTTGATAGACTCGGCTCAATACAGTCACAGCAAGAGGTGGATGAAAGAAAAACTGGGTTCACAGAACCAGAACTTAATGTTTATTAAGGACATGAAAGAGAAATCTGAGAAAACAAACTTTGGAATTGTTTATGATTAAGACAAAAAATTCTATGCACACTAAAACTACCAAGTAGAAAATAAAACATACAATTTTGTATAATTTCACAAGAACCAATCACATTAGAAGTTAAATCAGATGTTTGACAGTACATGCAAGTGCAGGTTAACCCCAAAACGATGCCCATGATCTCCTTCAGGTGTTCAAGCAGAGACGGTGCTGATAAAGTTCTCCTCAAATGTCTTCAGAAGTGCAAGGATGGAATACACACAGCTGAGCTCTGTGAACAAGTCTGAAGCCTGAGGAAAAGCTGGGACGTCTCCGTTCTGGAGGAGATTAAAGGGTCTCTCCACACATCGGCCCGAGCACAAGAGCATGGCAACGCCTGCCTGAAAAGATGTCAAAAAGATTTGACACGCTTCTTTCTGGTTTACATATAGATGTATCTTCATATGCACATGCACAATACAGCTTATCCCAAATCCTGCATCGTGTGCCCCGACATAGCCAGAAACTCTCCTCCGCATCGGAATAAATGCTGGAAAAACCGTTACCATAGGGACTGTTGGAGTGCTGGGTATGGACATGCACATGCATAAGTGAATGTGCAGATGAGGGGAGGTCATGCTCAGTGAGGACTTGATCATTCAGCATTTCCACTATCCAGAAGCAACAGCGGAATACATTTAAATAAATGTTGTTGCATCTGGACTCTCTATTGTCTAAGCTTTCAACAAGGAAGCACAAAAGAAAAGGATGAATAAAAAATGTTGGCTAATCGGGTTGAGTTCATTAATTAAAACTCTTCTGCTAATTACTCAACTTAATTAGTAAAAGTCTCCTTAGGTGTGTGTTTGCTGTTGACGCTCACATAGACGTGCAGGAGGAGTGGCAGGGGGTGCTTCATACTGCAGCAGGACACCACGGTAAGCTAACCCAGCATGTGGAACAGCAGCAATTCCCTGCTTCTCATAATAATATGCTCCCCCTCTGCTGATGAGACCAAACTGAAGAGGGCAGTAAAGCTAAAGCAGAGAGCTCCTTCATTCAAGCAACAGTTTAAGAAGACATTCCCGTGTTAAAAAGGAAGGTAAAAAAGTCTCACAGCATATATGGACTAGAATGTACATGTCTACATGGACCTGCAAGTAGAATCTAATGATGAAAGGGGGATGAAATCAGACGGTTCCTTATGCCACACTCTTATCATTAGTACTTTACTGACTTCATGCAAATGTTGCACGGTTTGGATGTGGAGCTGACACATGAGTTCTCATAGCAAACTATGCTATGATTGTGTAATTTCTAAAAGAAAGAGCGCACACTTCATGTAAACAACACTCACAGGCCGCTTGCACATTCAGCAGGATTTGGGGGGGACCAAAGAAATAAAAAATCCGTACGATACACCTGTGTCTCACCTATACTCACCCTTACACAGCAAACTATTTTATTCTTGTAAGGACTTTAATTTTTTCTTTTCTTTTTACACATTTACGATCTTTTAGCAGGTTTAAACTTGTTTGAATTTCTCTTTGCACTCCACCTTTCCAAGCTTTTCTCAAAATCAGCACAACTGAGTAGTTTTTCTCATTAAAAGCTGGGATCTGGAAATAAGGAAAGTATTACAAAAATGAGCTCCAAACTCAACAATGGAAACACCTAATTGAAGGCAAAAAAAAAAAAACCTAAACTGCTTGATTACAGTACATATTTAGTATCTGCAACAGTTACACTGAGTCTTTTTCTAAATTGTGTGGAACTCCTTGTTTCTAGATTTGAATGATACCATTTATTGTTCAGTAAAAATGACTTGCAGAATGGACAGCTGTGACTAATCAAAGACAACTCCTAGGTTTCTCAGGCTGGGTTTGGCTAAACGGCTCAGAGAACCTAGTTGATGTTTAATAGTGGGGATGTCACTATATGGTGCAATAATCCGTGTTTCTGTTTTTTCAGAGTTCAGCTGAAGGCAGTTGTCATTTAGCCACTACTTTCTATGGGAGAGGCAGTTAATTAAAGAGCTCCGTTTGTGGGTTTCAGTGGTCTTAAAAGAGCAGTACAGCTGGATGTCATCTGCAAAGAGGTGGTAAGAGACATCACTAAACTGTTGGACTAACTTTCCTAGAGGGAGCATATACAGCAGGAACAAGAGTGGCCCCAGTACTGAGCCCTGAGGTACTCTGCAAGTCAGCTTTTTAGGCTCAGAAGTAATGTTATTGGCTGACACACTGAAGCTCCTTACAGCCAAATACAAGGAGAACCATTTTAAGACAGTGCCAGACAGCCCAACCAGATCATGAAGCCTTGTAATCAGGATACAGTGGTCGACGGTGTCAAAGGCAGAAGAGAGCTCCAGCAGAACTAGCACTGTACAGCTCCCTGAGTCTGCAGACATCATAATGTCATTTGATACTTTCAGCAGTGCTGTTTCAATGAAATGGTGCTTGTGGAAGCCAGATTGAAAAGTGTCATAAATATTGTGTTTCTCCAGAAAAGATGTGAGCTGTTCAGAAACAACCTTTTCTAGCAGTTTAGACAGAAATGGGAGCTTAGAAATTGGTCTGAAGCTGTCTTCATTTAGTTGATCGACCTCAGTGTATTTAAGTGTCTTGTTTTCAAGTCCTCATTGTCAGGTCATCTGCTCTGTCCTGTCACTGGTTTGTTCGCCCCTGGTTTTGTGATGTTTGAATTTATTTAGTAAATGTTTAAGTTTCTGCCACCATGTCTTTTCTCCTGCATTTGGGTCCTCCACCAGCTTTCATGACATCATCGTTGTGGTTTAATGGTTTGTTTTTAAGAGAATTCTGTTGAAACTACAATAGAGCTTTCACGAAGCAGCCGGCACGCCGTGAAGGAGACACAGAAAAGAGAGTTCTACGTTTTTTGGTGTTAAAATAAACGTTCTACCAAGTAAACAGTTGGAACAATTATTTCCTTTTGGACAACATGACGATCTAATGCTCTACATTTGTCCGCAGCTCACCGATCACCTCATTTCTACCGTGTTTACATCAC
Organism: Oryzias javanicus; assembly: GCA_003999625.1. NCBI lineage: Eukaryota > Metazoa > Chordata > Actinopteri > Beloniformes > Adrianichthyidae > Oryzias > Oryzias javanicus. Next base: position 1,776,066 of record CM012451.1, on the reverse strand, counting down.
GTCAGGTACGGTGGCTGTGACTGCAGGGTTTTGGAGGATAACTCTTAAATGCATGAACGGATCAAAATACAGCTTTGGGGTTTTTTATAGAGAGGAATGAACAGTAAAATGCATTTAAAATCTTGAAGTAGACTTTTCATGGTAGGGTCCCCATTAAGCAACACAGTGAGTTGCCTTACCATTATACTTCCCTTGAACCTCTTGGAAAGATGTGATACTGGATGCTCTTCAAAAAGAAGATTTCTCCTTGGAAACAAGAGCAAAACCACTTTTAGCTTATTGGGTATAAACTTCCCATAATAATTCATTCCCATGCCATTGCATGGCTTAAATAATGTCTTAAGATCTAAGTCAGAAAAAATACTCATGTCCAACGATATCACTCTTTTGTAGACGTCAATATAAAACTGACATTACAGCCATGTGATAGTTTGAGAAAGATGAATCTGTCAAGCTTACATGTTTTCTTTTTCATTGTTTTGTTTTTTCATCCATTAATAACAATTCTATCGGGTTACCATTTAAATTAACAATATGAAAGAAAAGGAGCAGAAAGAGGAAAGAAATAATGGTGTTTGCCCCCTGTTCACATTTGAAAGACCCACTCCAGTGAAAATTGTGTTGTTGCTGTGACAATTCAGAGATGAATTTCTAATGAAGTCCTCCCTCTCTGCAGAAATTATGTTCTAGAAAATGAGTTTTTATTTTTAAAATTAGTCTAAAATCAGCATTAATATAATTTAAAAACTCCAGGGAATGTTTTTGCCAGCCCCAGATGATTGAAGTGGGACTTTTACACTTTTGATCAAATCATAAAAGCTGTAACTGTACTGTCTCCTACATTTTCATCAGAAAATATTTTATATCTTTTTAAAATTACATTTGAACTTTTAATTTTGTTCTTTTTAAGCGAGGTAGTATTTATAATCTGATATCAAGTCACAGGAATCATTTCAGTAATATCTGAAATGCCGTGACAACAATAAACTTTCAGCCCAGTTTATGATCCAAATCCACACCAGGAGTTGGCAGACAGTTTTAGGGTTTCAGGTCTGCTTACATGTTCTCACAGGCAACTTAGTTTTCACAAACAAATGCAGAGGCTTTAAATAAAGAAATTAAAAAAGATATTCCTCTTTGAACATACATACCCATGCCTGTGTCCTTATGCGCAGCTTTATTATGTCCACCTACAGAAACAGTTCCTTCAAGCAGGACGTTCCCTTGATGCAGAGGTGGATGGACTTTCAGGGAGGAACGCTGGATTTGTGAATTTTAGAATCCATTGGAACTTCCTGGCAAAGCATGTTCTGAGGACCAGTTAAAAATGTTGCCAACACCACAGAAACGCGTCGATGTTCTGCGACATATCTGGTCCTCAAGCGACTGAAGGTCAGCTTTGGGGAACCACTATCAGTTCATGGTAAGGTTGTGGGAGCAAAAAGACAATTACGTTGCCCCTTTGAAAAGACATCAGCGCTCTGACCTTCGAGGGTCAAAAAAGGTATAAAGAGATGTCCTGTTAAGAATCCCCTTGAAATAGGAAACCTTTTATAATTCCACAATCACTAAGGTTACATGATAACAGTGTATGTCATGAAATACCACAGGAAGCTGAAGGAAACACCACCAGTATTTGGTTGATCATAGTTGTATAAGTGACGGTTAGACAGAAAGTAGAGTCTTGGACATGCTGGCTTTGTGGAGTACAGGCCAGGAACTGAGAAGATAAAGAGAAATTAAGGTTTCTCTTCAGTATAGCTTCATCAGCTTTTGCTAATCCATCTGTAGTCCTGTGACATTTAATTATTTCATTTTTAGTTTTTCAGTGCAATTTAAAAAATGCAACAAATAAACAGGATGATGGCATGGAATGAAGTGAACAGAAATTAGAATGAAAAACATTACAATCATTAAAAAATTACTTTAGGAGTTAATTAATGTTTCTGATGAGTTCATACTTTAGTCTCCATCAAAACAAAAAAAAGAAATCTTGTTAATATTGAATACTTTATTTTGTGACTACAGTGGCAGCTACACCAACAGAGCTTCATCTTTAGGTGGATGCGTTGGGATGGTATGGAGGGACTTTCCCTCACTAGTAAAATAGGGCTTGACATCCTGAGAGGAAATCTTGAAGCAGAGATTCTGTGCCAATTCCAAGTCTCTGCAGTCTGGGCAAAACTCTATCTGTAAAGATGAGGGCGCTCACCCAAACAGAGAGATGATTTTCAAACACTACCTCCATAACGCCAGAGAGGAGAGAGGATGGACTGGCTTTGCTAAAGCCCTTATCTAAAATCTAATTGTAGAAATGACCAGCGTATCATCTTAAAGGTTCTTACAGCTTCTTAAAGAATGGCCTGAATGCATGTCCAGCATGAAGGTGAGATGTCCCCCTCTTGTGGCTGTTAAAGCCACAGAGACTTTGTTTGCTGAAGACAGACAAAGATGGTTCTTGTCTTGTGTTTTCTTGTTTCAAAGCAAAGGCACTAAATGGATAATAGTCTCCACACACCTTGTATTTTCAATTGCATAATCCAAAATTAATGCGCCTTAAAAAGTGATATCAAATCAACAGGTAGTTCAACAGAACAGGATTTATTACCAAGAAAGTTTTTGCTTTTACAAGAAAAAGATCAGTTCAAAAGCAAACATTTTTGTCCAATGAAAGGTTTTCAAACCAGAAGCTTTGAAAAAAAAATGTATAGTAATGGTGTCTATTTCATCATCTGAAGTGTTACCCTTCTGAAGCAAGTCCTAGTTGTCTCTCCTCCTCTTTCTCTTCTTGGCTGGTCAGAATGATGGTGACGAAATGTGAAGCAGAGTTGGTGAAGTCTCTTGAGGGTCTGCTGGTGACTGGAGAGCTGTGGGGAACAGGGCCAGGCACAGGAGCCAGTGGGCTCTCATTGGCCATGGGCACAAAGCCTACACATGATTACAACAATGCCAGACACAATATCAGTGATATTGTCTCATGCAATACATATTTTAAAAGATTGGTAATGTCACAGTGTCAAGAAGATTGACTGCTGATACAATCCAGTTTGAAAAAACATGACATGAACATATTTTCTTTTTACCATCTCACTTAACCTTGAAGGTTCAACTTTATAATGGTACCTTGTTTCAGAACATCATTTTGGAACAATTAGCACATTGACCAGGAGGATAATGCATAGTGCAGAAACTGATGCTCCTGAGCAGTGCAACGAATTAGAAAGAGACATGCAATACTGCAACTGTGATTGGTTTAAAAACCTGTGGTCAAAACTCAAATCAACATTGTGATTTAATGTTTTACAGATGCGTTTATAGCTAAAACAGCATTGCATTGTAGCAATCATGCAGTTTGATTGTTTGACTGCCACATGCTCTTTGCTCCTCCCACAGAGCACAGAACCAAAGAGGAGTGTGAAAATACTCTGCATTCTTTGAAGGATACTCAGGAAGAAAGTCTTGGGTAAGCCTTAGTAACTGATTCAAGGGATTCAATCCTCTTTATCTTGCATGAATCTTATTTTAGATGGAATGGCTTGTTTAAAGTGCATCTGTGACAAAATGATCCAAAATGTTGCTAAGCTAAAGGAAAGAATAACTAAACCACCATCAGAGCTCAAAAGAACTAGAGGATCACACTTCTCCAGGATACGGCAACCAGACGGTCTATTGCCTCCAGGACCAACCACCACTGACTGACTCTAAACCTTCCCCTCAGCCTCAGGAGGAGCAGCAGCAGTGGGAGGGAGCAGGTGCTACATCGGTAAGATACCAACCCATCTTGTCTACTGCCATTTTACATCTCAACCACCCTGATCATTGAGATTCCTGGAATACATGCCACATCAAGGCCATAACTAGATGCTCCCCAAAAGCTAAGGCGAAGGGTCTCCCTCACAAAAATTCCTAACTTTCTGTGTTCCCTCCCATCCAGACTCATTTAGATTATTGTTCACATTGGAACCAACAATACAACACTCCAACACAAAGAGTTCTGTGGATCTTTTAACGTTTTTATCTGAAAGCTGGAAAATGTGTTTTTTTCTTGATCTTCATACAAATTTACTTGAGTTTCAACTGGATTCTCTGCACCTGGCTGCGGTCCACTTCTTACACAAACAACTTTGGTTAAATTGAGACTTTTATTGGTAACACCTATTTCTGCAGACTAGATGGACTTGGTAGTCATAGACACTTTGGTAATAGAATTCTAGCAGCCAACATTCAAAATACTGTCCACTCTGTTAAAGGGGACTGACAAATACCCCTCATAATTCTCCAAAAGGTGAACCTGGACCACATTATATAATTGTGTCCCTCTCTAAGTTCCCATAAGACTTTAGCACCAATAACATTTTCCATACATTCATTTCAAACCAACTAACTAGGGCTGGGCGATATGGGATTTTATATATCACGATATAGCTTTTTACATATCGCGCGATAACGATATTTATCACGATATAAACCAAATAACTATATTTGAACAATTTGTTGCTCAAAAATGAAATGTAAATTCATCAGCAGGTTGTTTAAATTTAAATATTTATTTCCTATCACACTATGCATAACAGATCCAATGGAAATTATGCAACTAGTTTTTTAATAACCAAGACTATATATATAAATGAACTAAGATGAAAATTAAAGCAAAAGCTTTCAAGTTTCAAAAGTTTATGAAATAGATACTAAACTGTTTCTTCAGTTCCATTAAAAAACAAAGCATTAAGTCAACAAATAAATTCTAATGTTTTCAGGGTTCACATAACAAAAATGTATTAATGTACTACAAATTATTTTTGTTGTATTTAGTATGGGTGTAACGGATCACAAAACACACGGCTCAGATCGTGTCACAGCTTTAAGGTCACAGTTCGGATCATTTTTCGGATCAGTAACAAGTAAAAAAAAACAAGAAAAAAGAAGATAAAAGCCTAAAATTACTCTTTTGAAAAGTTAAAAATATATGTTTAAAAAAAAGTACTTAAAAGCATTAACTCACACATTTTGAACTTTGAACATAAACAAAACATGTATTTTCTGATTACATGTACATGTCTGGAGACAAAAACTGGGAGAAAAGAATGCTTCATATGCCATCCCACCAAATTAAACTGCAATTTTGAAATTAAACTTTCACTATTTTTGGTATTAATTGTTGTATTGAAACTAACTGTGGCAACATTTAAATATGTCAAATAAGTATTATTAACCATAGCACATGTCCTGGTGACGCACTGCCATACCCGCGTTTTTTCTGGTTATTTTTTACCCTAACTGCTTGCCATAGCTCTACCTTTCCCTGTCGGCTCTTGCCAGATTGTTGCAGGAGCGCCATGTGTGTGCGACAGCGGCCGCTCCTCACTGGAAGGTGTCCTGAACTCCGACACGGAGATGTTTTCATTCAGCTCTTCAAAATAAATCAATCTCTCGGTATCTAAGTTCCAGAAAAGTTTTGACGGAAGCTTCTTCCACACTCAGCAACAGACTCTCTGATGACCTACAAGCATCAAATCTGACGCTTGTTAAAACTAATACAGTGTACAGTAAATTAATTTGACCCCAAATGCAGTCGGCGTGGACAGAGAATTGATTGTAATACAGCGAGGTACGCAGCGGCAGCGGGGGTTGCTGGGAGAAGTCGGCTCGTTCGCGTTTGTTTACCTTTCATGCAGACGAAGGACGCGGAGTGGAGTCCAAAAAATGACAGAAATGAAAGCTAATAAACACAATAATTAGATACAAACACTTACTCGCCCTGTGGAGACTAACTCTCCAACTTTTACTCGTCAAAAGGGAGAAAATACTCGCTACAGCAAATGTCATTTGCGGACCCTTCAAAATAAAAGTCTCTCCCGATAGATTCATTCTTTTATCGAGAAAATGTTCTATTGCGATATCAATAATTATTGTTTTATCGCCCAGCCCTACAACTAACCCATAATTCCACCTAAAGACTGAATCAGGAATTATACCAACCTTAGAACTGCAGATCTAAAACTCACTACCTCACCATGAACCTGGAAACGGTGGTAACTTTCCTGAACTTGGCACTTTTAAATGTATATCAAACAAATAATTTATGATCTATTATTGCATTTTAGATCACAACCTAAATGACTTGTTTCTAAAAACGACTTAGAGTTGCAGTGCACTGTGTGACGTGACTCCACCCCTTTGAAGCTTTGCAAACAGAAAACGGAAAGGGTGGAGGGACTACTGCTATCATGTCCGCTTGTATTGGTTGTAGAGTTTTCTATAAATCCCTCTGTCCATCCATCCATCCATCCATTATTATTAATGTAAACGATTCATCATCTGGGAGGCAGACTGACATATGGTGTACCGCAAGGCTCCATCCTGGCTCCCACACTTTTTTATCTGTATATGCTTTCTCTTGGTGACATCATCAACAGGCCACTTATGCTGTATTTTAGATATTAAAATGTGGATAAAAGAGAACTTCTTAATGCTCAGACCAGATAAAACAGATATTTTAATTGTTAGTCCTAATACTGAAAGGGAGAGGGGGTCCACTTCCTTCTGTCCACTTATCATTTGAATGTGTGGGATAGTCAGAAACCTCTGTGCAATTTTAGAGACAGACCTTACTTAGCTTTAGAGCAGACACAAACCAAGTTACAAAGTGTACACGTGGAAACATCTACTGAGCCTTTCTCTCCAGGACCAGTGCTGAAATAGTGATTCATACTTATATAACTTCAAGAATAAAATACTGTAATGCCCTCCTTTCTGGGATCAAGGGAAACTCTATTAATCGATCTTCTTCAAAGCTTGGCTTCACGCCTCTTAACCAAGGACCAAAAAGGAGACCAGATCAATATTGAGATGTCTGCACTAGCAGTCAGCTTTCAGATCGATTTTAAGATTTGTTTAATAGTTTATAAAAGTTTCAGTAGACTTGCACCTTTTTTTTAACATTTTTGAACAGAATGTCTTTTAGTTTATGATCCTCCCATAACCCTCAGGTCCTCAGGTGCAGGTCTATGGGAGGTCCCCGGGGTCAGAAGAAAAACCAGCACATTCCAGCACTGTGGGCCTTGCTGTGATAGAGCCTGTCTGAGGACATGAAGGCCTCGTCTACTGTGGAGGATTTTAAGAAAAATCTGAAAAAGTATCGCTATAGTTTTAGTAAGTTTTACACTTTATGTTGCTATTGTGTATTTCTCTTTGTTAAATGTGATTTTGTATTATTGTTACAATTGTTATTACTGTAATTATTTTTCTTTTTTTTAATTAATCTTGATGCACCTGAAAGGTGCTCTGAAAGTCTATTTTGAATTTTAAGGGAGAATATCCTAAAGGACTTGACAGAAAATGAGGCAGCTCACATAAAGAATGATTTGCAAAAAAGACATAATGAATTCTGTTTAGTTTAAAAAGATATATTGCATGAGGGACTTCTAAAACTCGTCAAGGATGTTCTACCGCCAGTTGACGAATGCTCCTCACACTGGTGAGCTTCTGGTGCACTCAGATCTTCTGAAGCACTGGATCTAGAGGCAGACTGGAAAAAAGGTCACAAAAATCCTGTTTTCTGATATAAGATTATTAAATTTCACAAGAAACTTGGTACTTGAACGGACAGAGAATTAATATCCAATTTGACAAATAAAGAGATTTGAAATAAAAATATTAAAAAAAAAACCTTACTGAGTGAACTCTGTGAACGAGTCTGCTCCAAACGCTCTCAGCATCCGTCCCCTTGAGTGACAGGATGTCATGGCAGCTCTGGAACAAATCCACACAAAAACAACACGTTACACACATATGGTGAGGAACATAAAACAAATGACTTATCCGAGAGACTAAAATAAATATTTTATTCCCTCCTCTGATTACATAACCAGAACCATATTTTACTTGCAGCCCTCCTGGTGTGAATGGAACTGTGACTGTACTATCCTCTAAGAAGGTTGTAAACTAATATATATGTGTAGGAAATTTACCAGTTACAATAAAATCCATTGAACCCTTCATGCTCCGTGGCGCTTTGCAACAAATCCGGTGTAAGGCTGCGAGGCACTTCTTCTTTTACGTTGCTGTCGGTAGCAAATACTGATACACCTACAGTGCCCTCTAGTGATTGTTGCTATTTATTTTTAATAAAAGCACACATATACCCCCCCACCCACCCCTGTTTTTCACTCTTAAACATTATGTTCCTCACAAGTGAATAAAATATTTTGAAGTTTGTTTCTATTTTTCATTGTATATGTTTCTCTGTGCCCTCTGACAGACTGTCAACCTATAAATAAAAAACCCCGCCTTCACCCAACTTTAGCTGGGTTAGGCTCCAGCAACCTTGTGACCCCAAAAGGAATACAGCGGGCTCTGAAGATAGATGGATGGATGGATGGATGGATGGATGATGGACGGACGGAGATGGATGGATGGACGGATGGATGGATGGATGGATGGATGGATGGATGGATGGATGATGGACGGACGGACGGACGGATGGATGGATGTTTCTCTGTCTAACTTGTTTGTCTGAAACCATTCTTGACTGTGAGAGTTACAGTTTTAGAAAAGTGTATCTAATCGAAATAAGGAGTTTCAAGATTCCACAGCATAACTTATCATGCCAGGATAAATAAAAAAGCTATGTTTTCCCAGCACTAAGATGTAAATGCCAAGAATTACTTTTTTAGCCATAAGTATGGTAGGCCTTTCCATGGGTGTCAGTTTAGCCATTTCCAGGAGGAGTCTCTTCATTTTCCGTGGCATTGCCAGCTTTTGATGAGGGGATAAATTGAACTTAGCTGTGGCCCAGATAATTCCAGCGACCCCGTACACACAGACCTGAGCAAAGAGGGAAAAGAGGAAACAAAATGAAGCAAAAGCAGATCATTTGTTTGGTTAAAATGTAACTTAAAGCAGTTTAGATGAACAAACCTTCTCAGTTACGATGCCATGTTCTTGATACTCGGGAGCCAAATAAAATTCATCCTGGCATCCTGTGAAGGAGTCACATGGAGCTTGTTTCATGAGTCAAGAACAGCAAATATGTGAAACCTTTATTTTTTTAAAGAACACAGTTTTAAATGTTGTTTGCATATTATACAAACCAGTGGTTTTCGGTTTCAGAAAGAGCACCTCTCCCTCACAACTCACATATACGGTGTCAAGGCATAAATAGGCTATAAAGACAGAGAGAAACGAAATGCAAAGAGAACAAAAGTGTTTGTTACTCTTTGAAAGAGGTCAAATTCAGTTTCTTTCAAACTGTGTTTAAGGCATGGAGAGCTGTATGTGAATCTGTTTCTGCTCAGACTGTAACAGTGGAGGAAATCACCTGGAAATTGAGTGTACGTTTGCAGCGAGGACAGGCAGGTGTGACACAGAGCCCACAGCTCAAACACGCTCAGCCTCCGTCCACAGCGAGTCAGCAGCTCCCTCAGAGAGATCCACTGAACAAAAGACATACAACAACAAAGAAATGATGTTAGGATTCCTGACTGCAGCTTCAGCAGTTCCCTCTGAGGGTTCATGAAGAGCCTGTGCACCAACAATAACAGACAGAGCTTTAAAGTCCCCCATGACATTTTTTTTAATTTTATAAAAACGTTCCCAGTAGTGTTATAATTATGATTATGGAGTTTTTAACCAAAATCCCACAACCTAAATGTCTTAAAAAGACATTTTTCATGTTGATCTGAAGCCTCCGTTTCCAAAATCTCCTCTGAGGGGGCGTGGCTTTTGGAGCTGAGCTGTGTAGCTCCGCCCCTGATCCCCCCCTGTCTGATATTGATAACTCTGTGTCTCTCTAGCATAAATCTTCCCTGCTGCTCCATAAAAACCTCCATCAATCTGGGTAATGTCCAGCCGTCTGGTTCTGATCCGGATGTCAGCTCAGATCTTCATGGACAGAACTTCCTCCAAAATCCTGATTCTTTCTCCTTCCAGTTCACCAAAGACTCTTTGATGTTTCTTGACGTTGCTGTGATCAATCCATTCAATCCATTGGTTTCTCAGAGCAGAAAATAATGAAAGCTAACATCCAAATGCTCTTTCATTCATTTACAATCCTTTCCAACTGCGGTCAAATGAGCCGCCGTTCACATTTCCGTGGTCACATCAAGAAGCTCCGTGGAGTCTGGTGGAGATTTTCCAGCGTTCTCAGGACTGCTACCGTAAGTATTGGATGAAACTCACACCAAAAATCCAGTGACGGCTGATTGGACCACAGAAATGTGAACGGCGGCTCATTTGACTGCAGTCAATGTGAAGTAGCATCTCTCTTCTCCAGAGCCTGAACTAGACACGCTAGCCGGACCAGATGAGGGTTTAGTGCATGTGCAGCAGAAAGAAGATCATTCATGAAAAACAGAGTCTGTCCAAGACTGTTGGATTGACAGCGACTTAAAAGGAGAAATACTCGGAAATGAAAAACTAAATGATTTCTAATTATATTTGCTCTCTTTCAGAAGAAAAATGACACACAAAGATGCTAAAAACTAAAAAAATATGATTTTCTTCAGAGGGGGACTTTAAAGTGTAACACAGGACCACAGAGTCAAGTTATGCTATACAAACTAAACATGTGAACACATTGTTAGCATGTGTAGTTCACACTGATGCCCGATACTAGTGCATGTACCTACAATTGGAGGAGGCTTGGTGTCAAATGTACGAGTGTAAATTTGGTGAATATTGCTCGAGGCTTCTTTCTTTCACAGCTCTTTCCCGACAGGAAAGACTTGGTCCCTTGAAACTCTGACTGGACTCAACCAGCAGTTTAACATCTCCTTCTAGCTCAAGCTTTTAATGGTTGGTACTTCTCTGTTTTTATAAGGACATTACCAATACGTCAACACTAAATCTGAGTCTCTGATTGGTCAAAGTTCAATAGGTTTAACTTTTAACCTGCATACAATCCTTTTGTATGTAAAGTCCTAAAATGAACTCGAAATGTGCATATATACGCACGTTTACAAAGACATTTCCGTGGAAGAGCCCACTTGAACGTATGTTTCTGAACCTGATATTAACAGAGCATTAGTTTTCATTTTTCTATTTAAAAAGACAAACAGGACTTTCTTAATGCCTGATATGTCTACAATCTATAACAATTCTCTCTCATTTTTTTCAGAATAAACACATGGTTGCTATTTTGTACTATATAAAGTTTTCAATGAAAAATGTCGTCAGGTATGCATAACTATTTTGTATGTATTGCTTTTTTGTTTCTGTTTGTGGTGCACAGTTTTTATTCCAAGATATACTAATGTTTGTTTTCAAGCAGTCCCTCAATGTGATTCCTGACAGAAAAATAAAGAAGCCACGTCTCTCCAACCCCGATCCATTCCTGTGAAAGCTTTGTTGTGTCTAACCTCATCCTGAGATTCTTCATTCAGGCACAGCATGCTTTTGGTCATGAAGTTATTAGGAATGTAGAGGCTGTGGATCAGCGTGCTGCGGCCCTCTGAAGTGCCCGATTCCATTTTCAGCTCTCGGCAGGAAGCACAGGACGAAGCTCCATCTTCAGGAGGACTTTCCTGGTTCTCCTGAGTATTTCTCTCTGTGGTGCTGGTCTCTCCGTCCTCATCTCTGCTGTCCTCGGCTCTGCAGTGAGGGTAGGACTCACAGGACCTCCCCCGGTTAAGTCTCTCCAGTCTGTCACTCCACACAGACTGGCAGCTCAATCGCTCATCTGCTCCGATCTCAGTCAGGTCAGAAACCGGGGTGCTGATATCTCCATGGGTAGGAGTGGAGAGACAAGGGGGGTTGTTGGAGTCAGGAACAGAACAGGAGCGATTCAGGGCCCCCCTTGCCCTGCTCGGCCTCAGCGGAGCCCTCCTCCTCACTGGGGAGCTGTTGTGAGACCGGCAGTCCATCTCGTCTGCTAAGATGGTGTTGTCTCCTTCACTGTCCATGTCCTCAGCCCAGAGGGAGGAATCCCAGCCCCCACATACCTGAGAACAAGACATGACAATGAACATCTTCAGACCAGGGCAGGGGTCTGCTACCTTTACCAGGAAAAGAGCTATTTGAGTTTGTTTTCTACTGATCAAAACTTAGTAGCAGCAGCAAAGTCACTAGCGTGAATTCATGATAATTAAAAAAAAAAAAAAGATAAACACGAATCACGCTTCTTTTGTGACATGAATAAAACAGAATTATAAAAAAAAACAGCATTTTCTCAAAAAGCTTCTTGTATAATTTCCTTTCAAAATAAAAGATGCCTTGTGCCAAACCAGATCATCCCAGAGCAGCTCTGGAGAGCATACGATAATATGTGCTTTAAACTTATAACGGATCAGAGTCTTCACCAAAGTTTTTCTTAGTATCTGAAATCTGTGTATTCTGGAGGATTCATAGAGCAAACAAGACCTCCTCAAGTCAGGAGAGGTGTCGAAACCTTTCCATGGTTTATCTATGAGGTGTGCCTCAGACATTTAGAAACTGAACTGATCCAAATTAAATAAATGCTAATTTTGAAAAAAATACTTTTATTTTACTTTTCTTTTGCCATTTTTCTTTTGGGGCGCCGGAGCAGCAGGTTGCAGACCTCTGGACTAGGACATTAAAGTTCCCCTCCAATCATCATTTGGTCTAATATAAGTGTTCCCAGGGGTTTGTTTTTGATTATGATGATTTTAGACAAAATCAAAAATGAGTGTCATTTTCTAGGATATGCTTTCTGCAGAGCGTCAGGAGTTTATACAAATTCTCACCTGAGCTGTGGGCGAGATTGTTGGCACGAAAGTAAGCCTGCACTCATTTCCCATGATCCCTTTGCATTCTCTCCAATAAGCTTACAGCTCCTCACAACCTTAAGCTAACATTAGCGGTGCAGCAAAAATGGTGAGGAATAACAGACCAATTCATCCGTACAGTTTTGATCTAGATTCCAGTTCAGATGCAGAGAACAAACACGTTCATAGATCTACTCGTCTGCTAGTGGATGCATTAGAATGGAGCTTGTGACCCACTGACTGTAGTTTAATGTCACAGGAAGAATCTAGTTCCGAGGACATTTATATGTCTGCTCCTGATTCTCCATAGATTGAATAAATAAATACTTAGAAATGCATTCACCCTCCAACATGAAAAAAAAAAAAAATCCTTCAAGAACATGTTAGAAAGCCGGTTTCCCTGCAGTGGGCCGCAGGATTCATTTTTGTGTCCGTAGTAGGTTACTTTGCAGTTTGTTGTACTCATTTAGCTGAATGTCATGTTCTGAAAGCCAACAGGCACAAAATGCTTCAGAGCAATTTATTCTTCAGTACTATTCAAATCCCTCATGAGTTGAAAAAGCATCTGTAACACCTGAACATTTTCCACAATGCCTCTCACAGTTTTAATATATTAACAGTAATAACTCAGTGGGGAGTGAGTGATAAAAACGTGTCCATTACCTGCTGCCGCGACAGAGCATTTGTCTCTGAAGTGTTCTGGCTCTTATCATCCCAGCTCAGCCTTTTCACTAAATATCTGGGTTTGGAAAGCTGCCACCTCGCCTCCCAGGAAGCTTCCTGTCCATCTGTGAATGCACAAAAACACCAATTAAAGAATAAAACGAAACTGTTATTTTAGATGCAAACAAGGGAGCGAGGAACATATTAACCTTGAAAGTTTGACACAGATTCAATGGAGAGCACACGCCGCCCAACGGCCGACAGTTTCCTGCACACGGCTGCAGAGGAGGCGTGGCAGAGCCGCTCTTCCGCCAGAGACAGGATCTCCTGCAGGAGCATCCAGACAAAAGGTTGGCTTCATTCACACAACATCTCCACAAAATATAGACTCCTCTTGTCTGAATTCATAAAGAAACAAGTTGACTTCTCTTTCAAAATATTGTGTTTTTAATAAGAACGGTTAAAAGGCTGTAAAGTTTTTAGTTAGTTTGTTTGTTTAATCTCTTACCCCTTTGGGCAGATGTTGGACAGCGGAGAAATTAAAAGGTACGTGAACAATGAATCTAACTTTTGAATGTCTTGAAAAGACTCTGATAAATTCAGGTCACATTTAGCTCGACTTGTACCTAGAACTTTTCCACTCGGTGTTCACGGAGCATCTCAGTGAACGATCTGCCAGTAGCTTGTTTCCCACATTCAGTGTCAGGAGAGGATAATTATTCAGTAAATTTTGCAATAACTGCTGCTGACAAATTCTCTATCTTCTTCTTAATGTTCTATAACTTGATCATTAACTATATACAGCTTTTCATTTCATTTTTTGCAATCTCTGTTGTTTGAATAAAAAGCAATCACTTCAAAAAGTGGGTAGAATCTTTTGTGTATGTCTTTACAATACAGAGGCATAGTGAGGTGCTTGTTAGGGCCTCACTAAGTAAAAGAAAAGAACTTGAATAAAGAAGAGTTGGTGCTTTTTGCACCTGCAGGAGTGGTCTCTCCTCAGGGTCCTCCTCCTGCATCTGCTCCAGCAGCTTCTGGATTTCTTCTCCCAGATCTGCCTCCAGTTCCGGCTCAATAACAAAGCTGAGTGCCACAGAAAGCGTTGAACCCAAAGAATAAATGTGGCCCTGCAGGAAACACCCTAATGTCAATGCAATCAAACAGCTCACAGTATAAAACTTTTTTTTTTTTACAGAGATTCTGTTTAAATGTATATATTATGCTTACATTTCTTCTGTCCGTAGCTTTGACATGCAGGTTTTACGGATACATTCTTCAAATTCAAATATAATATCAACAAACTTGAGAATTTTAAATGTGATAATCAAAAGTATAATAAAAATGAAAAGTAGAATACTAATGTTTAAACAGGCTGTTGATGCAGTACTTCTGAATAATTGTCCAGATATACTATATATATCTAATATTACTTCTTTCACATGTTTTTTTACAACCTGCCAAAAACACAAACACAACCAAAAATACATTTTCATCAGAATGAGCCTTTAAGCTGAAAGATGTTTGTTCTTCTTTATCACTCACTGCAGCTCAAATGGAAATACTCGTTTGAAATGAAAGAAGACGACTTTTAAAACCAGATTCATTTTTTTCAAGGTTTCTAATATTTCATTGTAAAGCTAAGAAATCCTTTAAAACATTAATCAGAAGATAAAGTGACTTAGGCCTCTTCACCGCAGCAAACAGAAGTAATACAGGGTGAGCAGGCTGCTGAACATTAGCTAGAAGAATAATGGAACTCTCTTCTCCTTATCAAACATTACTGAGACGCTTCCAACAGAGAAAACCCAGAGGGTGGGAGGTGGGGGTGAGCGGGCTGCATGTGCACAGCTGTGACCAGACGGACGGACAAGCTTCAGGGCCGTCTCTCACCTCAAATGTGCTGCCAGTGTGGTCAAACTCAGGAGGCACGAAGGAGCCCTCAGGATCATCTGCATGCAGGTCAGAGGAAACAAATCACACTCAGGGGGAGGAAAAGGGAACGTTCATGTTAAGCACTCACTAAGTTTTTAAAGTGATGGAATTTTACCGCAATTTGTGCGGCAGATGTCCTGAGGTTAATGCACTGTCAATCAATCCGGGACTCAGCCTTGGACATGTGATCTTTTTAGAGACTCAATCAGATCCACAGGCTTATGAAGATTTTCTTATTTTCATCAAGACAATGATAAAAGATCCTTCAGTTTTCTATTTCCCCTCTTGTGTTAATGATCAAACTGGGCTCAAAGTGTTTAAAGCTGCCGTCAGGTGCAGCTCTCACAGCCGGAGTGAAGCACACCAATGATCTGGTAAATCCAGACACAGCGACATGCTTGCTGGTGCGTCTGTAGAGCTCTCAAGAACATAGAAACCCAAGCTACATGCTCAACATCATCCATGTTTTCTATGATGTGGCAACAAATGAAGTCCAGAAAGACTTTGGCGGTTGCTCTGCGACAGGCGGATCAAGATGTTACGGTGGTTACACTCTGAATGCGGTGCGTTCAAGAACATGCTCTAGTGCGCGGTTTTATGAACGCACACTCAGCAGGTGGTCTCCACACATGCAGGGAGAGAATTCTTCTTCTATTGTAATTTTCCTGTTCATCAGCACTCCTCCTTCACCTACAATAGAGAGAATCTCAGAGCTGAAAGTCAAAATGGTGCAAATCCTGCAACTCTTGCTCCAGGCTTTATAGTTTTCACAACTCTGTTCCTTTAAATGTCTGTCTGGATGTCATATGAATCTGACAATGATTGATTTCTCCTTCATGATCATGTTTGGCACTTTCGTGTTTTGAGACGGACACTATCCACACCCCACTCCCAAACCTGAGTACATGATTGGTCACTGCTGGGATTGTGCATGACAATGTTGAACCGGTTGAAGTGTCTGATTTCTTATGTAGAGCCTGCAACCCAACGTAAAGTGTAGCAACGCATGATGACGCGCAACCAGGAGTTCTGGTGTGTGCGCGTTTGCATTGAGTTTCCATTGAAAGTGGTCGCTGTGAAAGCACCATCAGAGCAGGCGTTGAGCAGTACACTGGACGAGTGTCAAAAGAGAGAATCAGTGTGAATCCAGCATAGCAGTCCGCCCAGAGCATTAATTGACACTGTTCATGTGTGAGAACGAACGTCTAAAGAGATGACAGGAGCAGAAGGCCGACCTGACGCATCTCCCTGGAGATTCTCTGACCACAGACACGAAACATCACTCTGATGATAGAGGATACTGTCTCAACAACAAAGAACATGAGCTAGAAGGGAAAAAAGGAGAGGGAAGAAGGAAGTGGGTCAGGGTCTCTTTGGCCCCTATTTTATTTTTTATTTCCAATCTCTTACTATATAATTCCATGTATTGTTTTAATTTGTAATTACTTTTGCTTCATCCCTTTTCAAATTTCCACCCTTCTTCTCCTCTCTACATCCTCATCAGAGATTCCTTCTCTATCCTTTTTTCATCTCCACAACTTCCTCTAGTGTGTTGCAGTTTTAATGAATCACCTTTTTTCTCTTTAATTGCCCCTCTTTACTTATTTCTTTTCATCTCCTCTTCCCTTTCATCAGCACCCTCCCTCCCTCCCTCTCTTTCACCCTCATTCCTCCAGCGTTCTTCCCCCTCTTCTCACCTCAGAGAGAGCCTTAGAGCTCTGACAAATTAAAGGGAAAAAAGACAGAAGTGGATGAGACAGTTAAACTTTTGCAATCAAAGAAAAAAAACCAGTGAAACAGCAGAAGGAGAAAACAGCAGAAGTCAGTGACGCGTCTGCCTCCAGGGTGATGGGAGGACTCAGTGAGTCATGGATGCTCACTGCATTTTTGCACAACAGGTAGGCCGAGCTGAGCGGCTCACAGATTCCACTCTTTACTGAAGGAAAGCCAGTGCGGCTCACCGTTGCACTAAAGTGAACAGTTTTTTTTTTCCTTCTTGCTGCTTGAGAACATTTTGTGGTCCTGCTACAACACCCCCATGCACATCCCACCTCCTCTCTGCCTTACTGCAGCAATTAAGCAGCAGAAATCTGCATTGTCAGTGTGTCTTTGTTCCTCCTCTCACCCAAATTCATCCCTGCAGCCTGCAAGGACACGGCAGTGGGAACGTCAGGAGGAGATTCCAGAGCTGCAGCACAAACAGCTGGAAACTATGCAGCAATGAGAGCGGCGGGCTCTTCTGATTAATGATGAATGCGTTTGACTCACAGGAAGGACTGCAGCTTCTGCCCATCAGCAAACAGAGCGAACGAAACCAAATGGAGACAGAAACGATAGAACTGTGAGCGTGACGGGGATGTTTGCCATTCCAGGTGAGAAGTGAGGTTGACTGCTGATAGGATCGCCAACTGTTGCCACAACAACCATCCCCCTGGCAACTTTGTTCATTGAATCAGTGCTGAGCAAATTGTGCCATTTGGCAGCAGGGTGTGAAAGCAGAGTGTCTGTGGTGAGTTGAATCAAAATCTGCTGGAATGATCTTGTTAAAGATTTAGTGTTTATGATGACCGCTTGGGTGTTAAAGGGTTAAAGAAAAGGCCTAAAGGAGGATTTTCCCTCTTCTCAGATTCTCTGAAGCAGATCACTTGAAACTGGTTTCAAATGATTAAATAGAAAAAGAGTTTCAACTTCAGCTCCAAGTGATACCAACATGTTAAAGTAACTTCCCACTGAATATGAAGCTCAGTTCTTTGTTATACGGCATTTGAAAGGAAGTCACACGATGACAGTCAGCAACAACATCCCGTTTAAATCCTCCGTTAGGTTAAGATCAAAGGGAAAAACACTGGAGTCTAATTTCCAAACAGCAGTAAACAGTGCTGTGTGACTCACCGCTGAGCTGCTCCATGAAGCAAACATTCCCGTGAGCGTTGAAGGCCAGCGTGTCGGGTGTGATGCACAGCGTGTGGAAGAGGTGGGAGGGTCGGATACTCTGTAAGGCCAGAAGGCACTCGGCACACACGGCCCACACCTCCTCCTCGCACAGACAGCTGTCCCGCAGAGAGAGAATGTCCGCCAGCGACACGTTCTCCTGCACAAATTAGGATTTATACAATTAAGCCCAGCAGATGTGTTAGTGCTGGTTAATGATTATCCAAACAGAATCAGGCTCATGATTAACATTAAGTAAGAAAACAACCCTCCATAAATGAAAGAATGCTCTTTAAATTGTCACATCAAGCTGATCACATTACTGCAGCTTTTGGTCCAAATGTTGAGATTTTGTGCAAAAGACCTTTTTCACATGACGTCACTAGAAATGGCAAGTGTGTAAAGTGACTTCCAGTCTACGGGTTCACAACAGCAAAGCTGATATCTGAACGCGGTTTAAAGCAATTTTACATGAATAATTAACGGTAACCCAACCAATTGTAACCACAATCTGTACTATATTTATTGTATAAATGTCCCACCTGGTTGTATTAGTTTCCTCCTCTTAGATCGTTCACAAATCAGAGAACAAATATCAGTAATCCTGTCTGCAGTCAGAAGAGCAGATCAGCTATTTCCCATAATTCCTCTGGATGATATTAAACCAGTCCTGGATTATTTCTCTCTGACAACCCAATCATAGTTAGACGAAGGTTAAAGGTACTTCAATGAATGCTGATTGTTTGATTATGAAGGTAATTGTGATTTTATTCTTTTAGTCTGTGCTAATGCTAACACTAGCAACCAAACCGTTCATGTTTTTACAATTATCTCCTAAAACATCTCATAGAACAACAAGTACATTTATCCTTGAAAGAGATTAAAATGCGTGTCTTTGCTGAAGGTTTTAAATGTGGCAAACAGGAATTTCTATCAGCTTTTGTCCTTGATTGCACTAAAAATACATGGAAATGATGAATACTTAAAGAAAAAAAATCATCCCATTTGGTAAGGCTGCCTTTTATTATTTATGTAAATTGTGTTCCACAGCGTCCAGTTGACCCGAAAACCAGAAGTCACATTCCACATTTACAGTCCTGTCTCCATTTTGTCTGACGTGATCGTGAAAAGGGTCTATTCAAACTTCAGCAACATGTCGGAGCCAGACATCATTAATGGGTACATTGGTCTGAGTTAGTCTAAGTAACAGTTTCTATGGCAACCACTCTCACCAATCAGGAGTGAGTTGTAGGAAGACCACACCCCCTCCACTTGAAACAGGACAACACAAAGTCTATTTCAATAATAATAATAATTTTATGTTATTGCATCTGATTGGTCAGTTTATAATTTGAATAACTTGAACTACAGAAAAAAATGAAAAGATGAGAATTATCAAGAAGATGTTAAAGAATATACCAAAGCAAGAATGGTTATTCTGACCAATAGGACGCCTGAGTAATAACTGTTTGTTTCTTTATTGAAGTCTATGGGATTTTGGCTTCTTGGAGCCAGCAGGTACTTCCTGTTTGGAACACCAGGGGGAGGAATCACTCAGTCCAGTTCTCATATACAATCATCAGTCTAATAAAAAACTAATTTGTTGTAACAAACTTTACTTTCCCAAGCAAGATGGAGTTTGTTTTTTTTAAATATGAACACATCAGAAGCAGTGCAGTGCAAACATCAGTTAACATTGTGTCCCATTTTTAAAAGCTGCATTAAAAAGTCTGTATTTTCTTGGTACTGATCCCTTTGCAAAATCTAAAGTCCACACTGACTGAGCGGGCTCCTTTTCTGTGCAGCTGGAAGACAACCCCCCACCCCCTCAGTTACAATGCAGTGGTTGGATTTTTGCTGGATCTTCTGGGAGCAAGTTCAGCCAGCATAGCAGAGTAAGGATCTGTAGATCCTGCTCTCCTATACCACTCATTCATTCCAGCTCTTTTAAATCAGTCATTTTATCCATTGTCACCATGTTGACAGGTTCCTTCAGTTTTGATCGACTGTTTTCTCTGCTGTGCTTTACACTTCACTGCACGTCTCTAACTACAAGGCAGGGATCCCTGGGTTCAGGTTCAGACTGTCCTGGAGGTGCTACAGAGAAGCCACAGATGGTGAACAAATCTTATTGACGCAATGAAGTGGCGTAGAGTACAATTACAGGGCAAAGAAAGCCTCCTCAAGAAGCAGCACAAGCAGCAGCAGCAGCCCCATAAATAGACGCTTTCCCATGAGAGATCCAGGAGAACACTAGACTCTTGCAGCCTGCTGAAGTTAAATATGCTGTCCTATATAAACTGAGTTCCAGGGTTTGCACCAGACTTGTTGTGTGATGCATGGCTTTGAACTGTGGGACTGAGAGACAGGGGAAAACTCTGATGTTGTGACCGGATAACAGGATTACAGAAAAGATTGACTTTTCCTTCAAAACTCAGACACATAAAAGCATTCACCATTTAGAAAGCACTTCTCTCTGTACACACAAACATCTGCAGGATGAGATAAGCAAGATAAGCAGACTGATGGATTATGTTTACTGCTCTGGATTGTGTAAACAAAAAGATAAAGTTTTTATGTAACTAATTAAAAAGTTGACCTCCTTATTTCCTTCGATGGACAGTCATGATTGTTTAACTAAATAACTTTTTGGTTTGGGGGCTCAATGTTAAACCAAAACCAACAAGATTTAGAAGTGATCTCACCTTAAAGTCCATATTTGGAACACTTTTATCACAATTCAAATCAATGTTTCTCCTGTTATATTCTGCTGTTCATAGAAATGTGCAGCTTTGGTGGAAACAGTTTCTCAAATTTCTTACTCCTTTTGAAATTCTGTCTCGGGTCACTGTCTACTGTCAACCAGGATATTCATCATCTTTAGGAGAATATTGTACTCATTTATTGGTTAAATCAACAACAAAGCTAGTTAAATGTAGTTAGGTGCAATGTGTTTGGAATGAAACAGTGTTTTAGAAAAGTCTCTTTGACTGAAGGTGGTCATCTCTGTTGTTAGACTGAAGATTTGGAGCCTCAGATCTTGTCTGTCCTTTTTAAAATCCTTCTATTTTTATACATTAAAAAAAATTCTTCTTCTTTATTTTGCCATTTTACTTCTTCCTGTGGAGGAAAAGGGTCATATTTCCTTCCTCTGAACCACTGTGAAAAATCCATCCATTAATTTTCCAAGTCCAGTCTATTCCCATGTGGGGTCATGGGGTCACTGGAGCCTACCAAGCCACTGATGAGCAGAAGTGGGGTACATTCTGGAGAGTTCTCCTAACAATTGCAAATGCACACAGAGACACCAGGTGTCCGCGGTATTAGTGTTATGTGGCGATGGCGAAGAAACGCTCATTTGATTTAGTGTTTGAACTTTAAGCAGGAAACACGGCCCAAACCATTCTGGTGAGGAATCTACACCACATTTGGGGATGGATCCTTAACCTAGCTGAGAATGCTGCAAACAGATGGGTGAGATGCACAAGACGGCTGCAGGAAAAGGATCAAACAGTTTCCTGGTCGAGGTGAGAGGGAGAGACGAATCAAAAGAATAGGTTTGAACATGGAAGACAGAAAGGTGCTGCATGTTTCCAGGAGAAGGATTCACATGAAAGTCAAGAGGATTCGGGATAATGGATGACGCTTTAAAGAGAACAGAAACGTTTACAATGTTCTGATCATTTCATGAATCTTGAAATGTTCATCTGGTGTTGTTGTCTGCAGTTCTTGACTGATTTCACCATAAAATGAACCCATTAGCATCACTATTGATGGAAGAAACACTGATATTCATCAGACTCCAGAGCAGCGTCAATGTTTTAGAATAAATGCTCAGGCTATGAAAAACAGATTCATGGCATTATGCGTATACAATTTAAGTGTTTAGCAGATCATCATTAGTTCTGTGGAAGGTGGGCGTGTATGTTTGGCTGAAGGCGGTGCTGGCAGTGCCGACTATTCCTGGAAGGGGCTGTTCTCCCTTTGTAAACTAACAGAAAAAAATGAAACAATCTAAACGTTTGTCTAAACGTAAACAACTGTGTTTATCCAGAAATCTCCACTCAACCATATTTGAACAATCTCTTTCTGTAATCTTCACAGAGAAAATGAATCTAAAACATTCCATAAATAAACTAGTAAACAGAGAATCCTCTCCTGTCAGGATTCTTTAGAGACGTTGGAGATCTGCAGATCCTCACACACAGATCTTAGAACATCTGGATCTTTTGGATCTTTAGGTCGTTCGGTTGTTTTATTAACTGATCAATAACTATAAAATCATGAAAAAAATGAATAAATAATGCAAAAAGTGTTTTTATAAGTGTAAAATATGTTATGTTAAATTATGTTTATTTTCCTCCCAGATAAAATGTACAAAATACATGATAAAACAAAAAACAATTATTTACTGTTCAGCTTTTTAAGCAAAACAACACAAAACACAACAATAACAACACAAAATACTAATTGTAATGAGCAAAATGAAAAGAAAAAAATAAGAAGGTTTGTAAATTATGGTAAAGGTATTTAGAAACAGCAAATATCTGATCTGTGTGAATCTGATCTGGTTTCTTCTGTCAGAATCTGATCTGATCTGGAGAAAGTTCTTCTCACGTTTCTGCTCAGGTTGGTTCTGGAGTCGGTTCTGGTTGAAATTCTTTTTTCACAGATTCTAAATTCTGTTTTCTTACTATCAATAATAATAAAATCTTTTCAGATTTCTGTTCCTTTTAGAGTCCCTCATTTTGTTAAGTTTTTGTGTTGATGTGGTTTGTCGTTGTTAAACTTCATCTGTTCTGAATCTCTTTCATGTGCACTAACGGCACACACACGCACACACACACGTGCGAGCACGCTCAGCAAGCAGCTCCATGCTTTATGTTCTCTGTACTACGGTGGCCGAGACGGCTCACATGATTGCAAAAGCCACAACACAACGGCAAAAGCCAAAACACAACGACAAAAGCCGAAACACGAAGACAAACTCCGAAACACGACGGCAAAAGCCGAAGCACAACGGTGAAAGCCGAAACACGACGGCAAAAGCCGAAGCACGACGGCGAAAGCCGAAACACGACGGCAAAAGCCGAAACACGACGGCAAAAGCCGAAACACGACGGCAAAAGCCGAAGCACGACGGCAAAAGCCGAAGCACGACGGCAAAAGCCGAAGCACGACGGCAAAAGCCGAAGCACGACGGCAAAAGCCGAAACACGACGGCAAAAGCCGAAACACGACGGCAAAAGCCGAAACACGACGGCAAAAGCCGAAACACGACGGCAAAAGCCGAAGCACGACGGCAAAAGCCGAAGCACACCGACGAAAGCCAAAACACAACGGCAAAAGCCAAAGCACTCCAGCAAAAGCCAACACAAAACGGAAACGAATCAGAACGAAGTGAATAATGGACTTTTTTTCTTAACCTTTCATTCAGTTTCAAGCTATTGGTGATTCTTGAGAGATACGTGATTTTGGTAAGGGATAGGTGAGGGTGGACGTTCGGTGTTGCCGCTTTTATTTCTTCTTTCAAAGCCTTCACGGAGAGCTTTGGGGGAGAAAAAAGGAGGGCGGAGGAGGGAAAACGGGATCTGGTTTTTTGTCTGCCATTCTTTCTTTTTTACCTATTTTTTTATTACTTTTAAATACCTTCAACGTTATCGTCAGTGTAACCCCTAATACTGGGGATCTATATATTGAGTTTAAACATTTGGATATGCAAGCTGTGTGGTGGCCTAATGG
This sequence comes from Oryzias javanicus, assembly GCA_003999625.1. Classification (NCBI taxonomy): domain Eukaryota; kingdom Metazoa; phylum Chordata; class Actinopteri; order Beloniformes; family Adrianichthyidae; genus Oryzias; species Oryzias javanicus. Next base: position 1,752,076 of record CM012451.1, on the reverse strand, counting down.
GTAGCACACTTGGTTAATGTCCCAAAGGGTAGGGGTTTGAGGCTTGCGGGAGTCATTTATTATTATATATTTTTTTTTTCTGTAAAAAAAAAAAAAACGTATCATACTGGTTCTTACGTACATTTTAAGAATCAAAATAAATAAATACTTCTTGCAACATAATTCCAGGCAGTTTAGTCATTTTTGTTGCATGGGGTGCATGGCGAAAAGGGAATTTTGGCGCCGCGTGCCACAACCCCACCATCCTGAACTGAAACGACGTAACTGCCTAGAATTATGTTGCAAGAAGTATTTATTTATTTTGATTCTCAAAATGTACGTAAGAACCACGTATGATACTTTTTTTTTTTTTCCAGAAAAAAAATGTATACATACTAAATGACTCCCGCAAGCCTCGAACCCCCACCCTTTGGGACATTAACCAAGTGTGCTACCCATTAGGCCACCACACAGCTTGCATATCCAAATGTTTAAACTCAATATATAGATCCCCAGTATTAGGGTTTACACTGACGATAACGTGGAAGGTATTTAAAAGTAATAAAAAATAGGTAAAAAGAAAGAATGGCAGACAAAAAACCAGATCCCGTTTTCCCTCCTCCGCCCTCCTTTTTTTCTCCCCCGAAAGCTCTCCGTGAAGGCTTTGAAAGAAGAAATAAAAGCGGCAACACCGAACGTCCACCCTCACCTATCCCTTACCAAAATCATGTATCTCTCAAGAATCACCAATAGCTTGAAACTGAATGAAAGGTTAAGAAAAAAAGTCCATTATTCACTTCCGTTCTGATTCGTTTCCGTTTTGTGTTGGCTTTTGCTGGAGTGCTGTGGCTTTTGCCGTTGTGTTTCGGGTTTCGTCGGTGTGCTTCGGCTTTTGCCGTCGTGCTTCGGCTTTTGCCGTCGTGCTTCGGCTTTTGCCGTCGTGTTTCGGCTTTTGCCGTCGTGTTTGATTCTAAATTATTTCTGTTCCTTTTAGAGTCCCTCATTTTGTTAAGTTTTTGTGTTGATGTGGTTTGTCGTTGTTGAACTTGTTCTGTTCTGAATCTCCCTCATGTGCACTAACGACACACACACACGCACACACACACGTGTGAGCACGCTCAGCAAGCAGCTCCATGCTTTATGTTCTCTGTACAAATGGTATTGATCTGACATGTGATTTGAAGAAAACAAAAACAAAAGAGGATTCTGGACACAACTTGATAAATAAAAATGAGCAGCTGGAGAAACAAACAGGAAGTGAAACTCTTTTATTCCCTTGGTTGTTGGAGGAGTTGCGATGTAAAAATAACTTGTGAATATGAAACCTGTGAATTCAGATTTCAGATGTTAAACTCCTCACTACACACTTTTTCCTCTTTTCTCAGACAGACATGAACATTTTTAAATCCAGGATTATAGAATGATAACTAAGATCTGATCCAGATCACAGCTTGATGTGGCTCTGAGGAGCTGAGCATTTCTCCTAAGGCATGGAAGAGAGAACAGAGTGCGCTGTTTACAAAAAAAAAAAAAAAAAAAAAAAGCACCAACATGATCGCACTGAGACCAGGTGAACTGCAGTGTGGAAAGAGAAAACTGGATTCTATTCTATTTGATGGGGATTCGGGGGTGTTCAGAGAGAAGTACTGTAGGTGGAATAAAAAGTCACATTCTAAGAGGGTCTGGATCCGGGGTCACCAACCTTTTGAACCTGACGGCTACTTTATGGGTACTGAGTCATATGAAGGGCTACCACTTTGAAATAACAAAGTTTGCTCAGTTATAGTAAGGCATACATTATTAATAATGAATAATGATACTCCTCCATGTGAAGACACTGATTTATCACCATTATCATCAACAATGACAACAAGCTAGGAAACATATATCAATATTCAGCACTTAATTAATCTCAGCAAATGTTATATTTCATTGCTTACATTTTCACTGTTGTTGCATGTTTATTAATTATGTAATGTTAAAGAGAAATCAACTTACACATTTTGAAACAAATCTTGTTACATTTTGAAGTAATGACCAAATCTGAAGCATTTTAACTAAATGAATGATCTTTGAACTGGAGTAGGTGAGAGGTCACCTAAACTTAACTACAGTTCATGTATCATCAACATATTTTTAATACACTTTAATTTTAAATAAATGTAAATGCAAGTGTAATTTAGAAAAAAATAGCAACAGAATAAAATCTCATTTAGATGCAGCTCACAGGTGAGTTGTGCTATTTTTAGAAGAGACCTGCAGACACCTTGTGGGGTCTTTGAGGGCTACCTGCCATGCTGCCAGCGGGCACCACGTTGGTGACCCCTGGTCTAGATCATATGGCCAGATTGACAAAAAAAATAAATAAATAATGGGTCTCTGATCGTGTTTGGGGGCCGGGCCAAATGTGGAGGGTGGGCCTTAGTCTGGGAGCCCCTGGTTTAGTGGATTGGGAGGGGCTGGTGCTCAGAGAGCATAGGTTTAGAAGAATGCTCAGAAATCTGTGAATTGAGCAAAAAATGGTTTGGGGTTGTTTTTGTTAAGAATTAACATCAAAATACTTAGAATCTAAAATAAAAGTTGGTTTAGCATAATATAGGCTTTAGAGCACGTCAGCTCAAATACATGATACCACTGTGCTGTATTTCAAATGTAAAACGTTCACTCATTCTGACTCCTTCATGCAGGCAGCAGCCAAAAGGCCCGAGGCAACATGTTCTCAGATTGTCCATCCTCCCCTCAGTCAGCACCTGGATCCACAATGTGGGCTCTGTACAGCTGCCTCTTTCAATGTGCAATACATGTTCACTTTGACATGAAAATGGGAGCATTGTTAATACCCAATACCTCGTTTTATGGGAAAGATTATAGTCACTAATGTTTATGACAGAATAAAATATGACCAAGTATATGAACAACAAAGCTTCACTTTAGACTAAAATTAATATTTTTTGTTTTAATAAACTTTGTCTTCATTCTTAGACAATAAACTTTATATTTCTTATTAAAACAAAACCCTTTGTTACATGATACATGATCTTTCTCATGTTCTTGGAAGGCAGTTATAAAGTATGCATCTGATTAAAATCAAACTAAACAAAAAAAAAAACTTCAACTCATGCAATGAAAAGAATTAACTCTTTAAAATAAAAATCTAACTTCCTTTCCAACTTCAAAGCAGTTCTCTCACCTCATCCTCCAGCAGAGGGGGGAGATGCTCCTCATCATAGAACGCTTCTCGTTTTTCCGCCTTGGCCAGGTTAGAATCCGGCGCATCCATCCCGGAATCCTCCATCGCATCCGCCTCGATCCACCAGCAGAGCAGCAGATCTCAGCCCGCAGAGCGCTGTTTCCTGGGGTGGGTACACAGCATGCCGAGCTCTCGGGATGCCCGCAGCATCCGCGGTCAACACGACTGCAGCTCAGCCGTGATCCGTCGATCCCTGCGGGACGCCCTGATCCACAAGCAGCGCCGGAAGGAGGAGCGCAGAGGCGGCCGCCCACCGCGCGCTACCGTGGGCTGTGGCGCTGGCCGCGCTTTGAGGCTGTCATGACTGCAACACCTCCATAGAAGCTGGCGGAACACTGAGCACGAACATTACGAGCTGCAGCTCCTGAGCCAGAGCTGGCAGCGCGCAGAGCGCAGAGCGCGGCTGCTTGCCATAGCCTGCCTGCGCGCCACAGTTGGCTCCACGCCTCCGCGCGCTGAAGCCCACATGAATGACTCAGATTTGTCACTTAGTTGTTATTCTTTTTTATTTATGTGATCTGGTTTGAATCGCTATGGTAATCCCATGAGCATGAACTTCTACTGTTCTTTTCATCTAAAGAGGTCAAAGTTGAAACTAATTTAGAAAGGTCCAAACTTTCTCACTTTTTCACATTAAATGAGTTTCTATAAGTGGGCGATGTAAAGTGAATTGCTCTGCCTTGTGTGGAAAAACAGCAATTCCCTTTCAGATTCAGCAGGTGTTAGAAAGAGAGTAAAGTTTAAGTGATGCAGAAGTGCGAGGCTGGGTCCAAGTGCAGCAGGGTTCATTGGGGTAATGACTGAGGAGGGTTGTTCCAGTCATGTGGTGCCTTAAAATTAAATGCAAGATTTTACGCATATATGGAATACGCATTTTATTTATTTAGTACCACTGTGAGCTTCCTATAGCATGTGTCTGTGTATTCATGTCTTCCTCTGCTCCCACTCTGTCCCTCCCTGCCAGAAACTACTTTGGCCTTCCCCCGGGAGGTGGAGCCCAAATGCTTAAAACAACAGCATTTTGTTAAATGCTAAAAACACCAGAGACAGTCATAGCTAGAGGGGGTGAATACAGTCGTTCAGTGGCCGACAAGATGCTCGCACACCGGCTGAGTCGTGTGCATTCAAGCGGCTGCTTTCAAAGACAAGTCTGCAAACACACATAGGGCAGAATTTGGAATTTTATGCATGTTTACAGGGACTTTTCATTGGGATGGCTACTTGAATGCGCCGACGCAGCCGGTGTGTGAGCAGCTTCTGGCTCGTGTTTGAAGACACGCCAACCAACACTAAGATCTGCGGTGTGAAGACATCTAGGGTTCACCATCGAATACGAGGATCAGGGAGCGAAGTGCAGCGATAAATACAATATCTGCAAGATTTGTCTCATCTCTATAATGTACACTGTGAGAATAAACATTCAATACGGCCGCCCATCTCTGACATCATCATTCAGCTCTGTTACCGTGTTAAAGTTGAACAACTAAACAGGAAACACAATGAAAACATCCCAGATCTATTTCTAAAGTGTTACCTCAGATAAACACCAGAAAATATCTGACTCCATCAGAGAGTTTATTGTTAAATCTCTGCAGTCTTTTTTCAGTGGTTGAAAATGAGACTTTAGTCATTTAATGAAAACTGTTGATCTACAATATAGAGTACCAACACGTCCAGATTTCACAGAGAAATCTATATATACCTGAACTTTATGAACAAGTGAGCAAATTGAAGACGACTGAGTAAAAACACAACTTTCCATGTACAGCTGGACTTCCTGGATAACAGAGAACTAAATCTCTGTAAATGTTCATTATATGACGGTTCTCACACTGAAAAATAAAGAGTGCAGTACTGCAGAATGTCAAGACTTAAGAGAACAGATGAGATTGTTGGAGTTTAGTATATTCATGTTTACAAGTATTGAGGACTGAGGAACTTTTATATTTGATTAAATTGTTTACAAGTTGTGATGTTTACAAGTTTACTAGAGTTCTATTTAAGTGTGATTCTGTAATAACTGCCAAAAGCTGAAACTTCTTTGTTATGTTGTTTCAGTTTGCAAAATAATTCATAACCTGTGGAATAATAGAATTTCTTTATAAGGATTCACCTTGATTTTAAAGAAAAAAGGCAAAGAAGAGGAAGTCACCCGACAACAGTCATGCTGATTCTGGATACAGATGTTCTCCAGAGGTGTCAGAGACTCCTGGAGTCAGTGGTTCCACTGTGAGGATTCAAAAGTGTGGCGAGGGCTGGAGTCCCTGCAGAGGAGCTCCTGTGAACATGAGTGACTGTGAAAGCAGCCAGAAGGCTTCAAATTCAACAAGCTAAGAAGATGTTGTGATTCAGACAACAGGAGCAATACTCTGAACCGTATGACATCACTCAGTATTGATTCACAGCAAGGATTGTATCAATGTTGTATTTGTACCAACTTAAATCAACCAAATTTACAACAATACTGATAATCTGATAATTATGGAAAGAAACAGAACTACAGTAAGAACAATGAAGAAAAACAGGGAAGCAAAATGAAAATAATAGTGCACACATTTGTTAAAAGGTTAAACAATTGAAACTATTTCCAGGTCATTCTTAACATTAAAATTTGTACACAAACCACTGCCTTTGGAAACAAAGAATCCTCTTTTAACACTATTAATTTTTTTTACAGTAAAGAGTTCATCTTCTCATCTTTAATTATGTCTCATTGAGTTTCTGTTCTCTGGAAGCATAAATATATATTTTAAGAAGAGAAGGATTCATTAACCAGTATAAACATGTGCTTAACTTTTGCTACTGAGTGTGACTGGGTTGTTATCATATTTTAAAGGGGCATACCTTGATTTAAAAAAAAAAAAACCTTTGATAGTGAACTTTATCCATAGGGGTAACCTATTAAAATTTCAATGGGTCCAGTTATAAAGATAGCCTTCATACAAAGGTCCACTCGGTATATTTTGGCTTCATTTCAAAATACCAAGTCTATCTGGAGTTTCCCTTAAAATACAAATGTTCTCATCCCACCCCCCTAATACCCAAATTAAATCTTAAATGAAACACTTAAAATGATTTTTTGGTATTTATTGTTTTATCAAAACTAACTGTGGGAGCATTTCATTATTTAAAATAATAATTATTATCTGTAAAACGTGGCACTGCTGTACTTGCTTTTCCGAGTCATTTTTGATCTTTTTGGCTTGCCATACATCGTCCCCTGATGCCACCGGCAACTCCATGACGGAGCAGTTGCTTCTTTTAACTGGGAGATTCTTTAATTTAGAAATGGAAATGTGTACCGATGCTTTTAGTCAGTTATTACAATTAAATAAACCTGATTTCTATTGCTCAATAAATAAGAACATGGAGTGTCCTCCCACATGTAGCGAGAGCTTCAGATCAACAAACTTTAATATAACCTTGAAGCAGCTACTTTGCACTTGTCAATAAAGAGGTTTACATGAATTTGTAATGAATTATATTAACGGGTGATTTAAATTATACTAGCCCGAGGTGTGTGCGCGCGGGGGGTGGGGGTTGGGGTGGTCCGCGGTACACATGTGTCCCGAATCGTTCTGATCCGTACGGACCACGGATTTTCCCTTAAGCCAGGGATACCAGCTCACTGATCCGGAGAGAAAAGTCTGTCATTCCGGATGTGGACCACAGTCCGCCATTTGGTGATACCTGATATGTATGATCGCACATTACAATTTGGATTAAAGAACGAATTATTTAAGAAATATATAAGTAAAACGACTCAATTCTTGAAGCTCCGCCTGCCGCTGCGTTTGGCGGCTGTCCACTTCATGACATCATCCTAGAGCCAGCTGAGTGTCTGCATTTCTCCCATGAAAATAATCCAACTTCTTCAAAGATGGATGCACACATACTGTATATATATCTTCCTTTGATAGGCCCAGCCATGGCTAGATTGGTTCACAACACACACGCGGCTGCTGCACTGCTGTGCTGGACTGGGGGTGGGGTCTTAAAGGAGCCCCGCGTCTAAAGTAACAAACATGTTTGAGCTGGAATTAATTGAAGACAGGACACAACTGAAAGATATACGGTATACTGAATCTAAAATAAACGTTTTTTTGCTGATGATCACTAGCTCTGTGGAGAAATTGAGTGTTGGTGTTAGACTGGGGACGGTGCTGTCAGAGAAGGTTCTTCCTGGAAGGAGCGGTTCACATCGTGCTGACGTCAGCAAGATACCACCCACTCGTTTTTGTGGGTATGGGAGGGGCTGCTGCTGTGAGTGCAGGTTTTTAGAGGATTAGTCTTAAATGCATGAACGGATCAAAATGCTGCCTTTGGGATTCTTTGTAGAGAGAAATGAACGGTAGAATACACTTCAAACCTCAAAAGGAAAAGCCCCATTTAAAATGGAGGAATTTTAATGGTAGGGCCCTTTAATAGATCAAGTATTTTAAGATTTGTCTAGACCGTCTGCATGCAGAGTGAGTGCAGCAAATGTGACAATTCTGTTAGGGGTGTGCCAAAATATCGATACTGCAATATATATCGCGATATTTAGTCCTGTGATTGATTCGAGTATCGATCTTTTATCGTTATTTGAAGAGGCTGTAAAACATTATATTGTTCATCCTTTGGTGAATCGTTCCAATGGAGGTAGATGGGGGCGCGCGTTCAGGACTGGCTGTTGCAGGCACCAATGTGCCTGAAAGCTACCTAAATTATTACATTTTTGTTCCGTTGTTTACAACAATTCTGCACTCAGTAGTGGCACAGCTGTTCATGTTTACTATTGTTAACACTGAATTTTATAGATGATCTCAATTCAATTAGTGTGAATTTTTGTCAAAGACAGTATCACTGATTTCAGCAATGCTGCACAAAAGTGTCTATTATTTGTTGCACAAAATAAGACAGAAGTTGTTTATTATGAATGTGTTTAAGCTTAAACATAAATAGGGATACGTTTTCCTAAAAAAATATGTGTTCCTCTGTATAATGTGAATTATTTGAGGTGATTTTTACCAGTTATTGCAGTTTCGCATTATCATCGACCTCGTGAGCCGTGTATTGGGTATTGTGAGGTACCCAGTGATTCCCAGCCCTAATCTGTGTCCTCCTGTCTGACAGAGCAGGAGAGAACATTGGAGGAACTCGCATCAACTTCATCTCTTTTGTCCATTTACATCCCAGTCTAACACACGAGTGTCAAACTCCAGACCTTGAGGGCCAGTGTCCTCTATGTGTACCAGCAAACCTCCCATTGTAACTTGTTGGCACAACACACTTGATCTAGACGTCAGTAGCATGTAGGGCATGACTTTTAAAGGGAAACCAAACCCTGAATCAACTTTTTTGGCTCTTGACCTCCATAAATTGGGCTTTAAAAGTGCTGTCTGTTGGTTGTTGCCACATTTTTGGCAAATTAAAATAAACATGTTTAATTAATTAAATTTAGTCAAAAACAGCCTGTGTGCTGCCCTCTACTGGTTGAAACAAGGTATTGCAGTTGAATTTTCTGATTGGTCAACTGGTGTAAGTCTCAGAAGTGTGACATCATAATGCTCTGAGCTCCAGTGTAAAACTCCTGGCCTTCTCTGAGTCTGTATTGATCAGTTGTTAGCAACAGAATGCAGCTGTTTCAATGAGACATGCAGGCATCAGATACAAAAATCATTCAACTCCCTCATGTTTTAACCGATTCTCATAATACATGGCTTGAATTGAAGCTTAGAAAGTGATTGATGTTGTGGTGTATTTACATTTTTATTATCTTTAAAAACTAAGCTGCAAATAGTGTAAGAACTGCATCTTCTAGTGTTACAGGCAGCTCACTGCTGTCAATTTAACAGATTTTACCCTTGTGCCAGAATCTATAGAACTGAGCTTTCAAATGTAATATATATCAATGGTCTTGAGCAGGGGCGTTTCCTGGACCTGGAACATTGGGGACTGAGCCCACTTCCTCAGAAAAGACTGGGAGAATATATGGAGGGAAAGAATTCTTTTAATGAAAGTTCGTGAGCATCATGGCGCCTTGTTTAAAGACAAATACTGCAATATTTGCTTCAAAAGCGATTTATTTTCAAACTTAAACATGACCCTGTAAGGAATATCTTATAAATGTGAAGAGTATTTACTCTCCTCTATTTGGATATAGAATGCCTTATTGACATATAAATAGATCCATATAAAATGCAGATCTAACAAAAAGTTTGATTCTCCTGAGTAAATCTATGGAAATGCAAAGAGACAACAAGCAATTCAACTATATGGTAGTGAGCATCTAAAGTAAATCAAATCAAATGTTGCAATAATGACCCGATCTTAAACAATTATCATATTAATGAATCTCTGCATGACAAAATATAAACTGCAGTTTAAGCCTGAAAAATGAGCAACAGCTCCAGAAAACATCTCTAGTAGATCTGAAAAACATTCTAATAATCAAAAACAAAAACATGATTTCATTAAAATGTTTTTATATGTGGATAACAAATGTTCTCCAAACTCATCACCTTCCTCTTCGTGGTTACACAGAAATTCTGATATTTTCTCGTGAGTTGATCTCCATGTGATGGAGGAGCCTCACTGAATGATGCTAGGCTAACGCTTTAGCTAACAAACCGTCCTCAGATCAGACAGGTGTTCACATCACCTGAACACGTCCAGCATTTACCTGTGTCATGTGTTCAGACAGCACCATAACAGAAGAGTTTTCCCTCTTCTTTTTCTCAAAAACCCGTTGTGTATCCATTTGTTGTTGGAAGTCGAGGCCGCTGGAAAAGTTCAGGAGTCGGACTAACCATGGCGAGTGGGGGGCGGGGCGGAGCAGGGCTGTCAGCCAATAAAACATGGAGGATTTTATTTTCTCTCTGTTCAACTCCTCTCTGATTGGTCAGCCTGCCGTGCATGTGTTGCATTTACTAAAGTTATGAAAATACAAAACTGCTATTTTCATTAACGCTAGAAGGCAGTTCTGAGGTGAAAAAACATTCGGGGCTTGAAGATAATGTTCAGGGGTAGAGCCGGGAATGCCCAGGCCAGGCGACGCCATGGTCTTGAGCCAGCGGCTCAAAGTAATTCGGTTCTGGACCATGAGTGTCGGCCTTGGGAGAAAGGGGAGGTGGAAAATCCTCAACCTCCACAGAAAGTTCTGTGAAGAAACTTGCATCACTTTCTCTCTCCATGTTTTTTAATTGAACATTATGACAAACGACTCTCCATATTGAAGACTCAGCATACATTACATAAAGCTAACCTAAATGTCAATCATAGATCCAAGCCACAACTCCACCGCTCAGTCTGGCTCCGCTAGCCCCGCCCCCTTTTGGGCATTTTTCAAATCTGGGCTGAGAATGGAGTCAGGCTCCAACCGCCCTGTTGGGTTACCCTTTAAAAACCAGCGTGATGCCCGCACTCTGGGCCTGGAGTCAGTCAGAGCTGCTTTTGAGCGCTCGCGAGGGTCTGACCTGTCCGCGTGGAATGCTTGATGCGCTTGAGGAGATGTCTTATTTCTGCATGGAGTTTTGACATAAATCTAACACCATATGCCCCGCCTGACTTCCTGAGAGCTCTGTGGACTGTTTCAGAAAGATATTTAATATGACTTGATTTTGAAAGCACAACAACTGGGACAAATACTTCAGTTTGTGTTATAATTTTGTTGTATTCTAACGTTGTCATCGTAAATCTAAAGTGTGTCATGCTTGAATCTGAATTGAAGAGGTAGTTGTTCAATGCTAAGCCTTAGCAGATCTTTAATCATCAGCAGGAATGCTGTACTGGAACCATAATGCAGTGAAACATGAATCTCCGTAAGGATGATCATCATACATAACGACATTACACTTCCTGCATGCAGCTGCAGTACATACATATCTTCATGTAGACCGAGCATCATGGATCTGTGCTGCACATATTTATGTTCTTGTGCATATGTGTGCCTGAGTGTGAAAATGAGGAAGCACTCAGGCACAGTCTGGGTGGGGAACTATATACATATTCATTAGGCCTCGCCGACAGAACGTGTACGAGCTAGCACAACCTCTGCAGCATCACTTGCATCAAACATTAGTGCATCCCCAGATAAGAGGAATCAGTCCCTCCTGGATCCTTCTGCATTTGGTTGGAGGGCTGGTACTTACTCAGACTATATGTTCTTTATTTCTACATGGACTTTCAATAAAATCCCACTCCCGTTATCTTTTGACCAATTTTCTTTTAACTATGATTGGAATGTTTTTGTTCCAAATTTTAACAAGCTCTTCTTCTTATTCTGTCTACTCCTGATTTACAATGATTTGAATAAACAAAATACTCAAAAAAGCAGTTTTAATCTTTCATTTTTATATATGTCTTCCATCATCAGAAAAATGAAATGAGAACAAAACAACAAAAAAAACATGATTTTTATTAGAGTTGGTCTTCAAACATCCTAAATAGACATGGTTTAGCTTTAGCAATATTTTCCTCTTTCAGCTAAACATGATTTCACAATACTACACCCTCTATCTATCCATTGCATTACCTTCCTTGTTGACCTTTGTTCATAAAGTCAGCGGTTTCTTTTGTGTCATGACTTTACCACTAGATGGCATTCATGTCTAGCAAGCAGAATACAGCAGAACTGTAGCACCAACTACAGACTTGGCAACCAAACGTCTGAGTTTAGCTGCTGATATTTAAAGTCTGACATCGGGCTCTGCCTGCACATTCCAAGTGAAGGACAGCAGCCGTCTCCATGGCTCCTCCTGCCAAACCTCCTTTCATCTTAGCAAAGACTCAGTCTGTCACAGAGAGGAGAAGCCTGGCAAATGATCAGGATGCTTCCTCGTTGAGAGAGCTCACGTTTAGCCATATGTCTGAAGCCTCTCGAAGTGGAGTGCAGCTCAAGACCCTCCAAGCTCATCTGGCGAAAAACAAGAGTGGAGACAGATGGATCTGAGGATCACATGACCAACCTTATAAATTCATCCTACAGGAACAGAGATTTATGTAAACTTCTTTCTCAGCCAGGATTTTGGAAATTCTGAAAATTGAAAAGACGTTTGTCCATTTTCATCCCAGTGATTTGAGAGTTTGCATTTGATTTTTTTTTTTTGCTTAAATAGAATGAGAAGAAAAGGTAAATCCTTGTACAGCATAGTTCTACCTTCCTAGAAGACCCAAAGCATTTTACAGTCATATTCACACACTGAGGTGGCTCCTCTTCTGAACACTGGCTCTCACTTTCCATCAGAGGTAATGTGGCATTCAGTGTCTTGTCCAAGGACACTTCAACACATGACCAGGTTAGATGGGAATTGAACTTGCAACCTTCTGATTGGGGGTTGACTGCCTGCCGCTGCACCACAGCCAAACTTTAGAAGAATCTAAAATAAATACCTTTCTCATCTTTAAAAATGATTAGTAATAAAATTGTTAATCTATTTTTAGGGTATACTTTTCAGAAAGATTCATAACAAGTTGCAGCACAAACCTACATCAAATCAGAATTTACTGAAACAGAAAATGCAGAAACTTCCGGTTTCATAACCTTTGTGTGAGGAACGTTTCAGATTTAACACATCGATTTTAATCAGCATAATCTACAGCTGTAACTCATTTTACTTCCTCTCTTTTCTCCCCTTTGCTCCTGGTTCTTTGCCCATCATGAGGGCCCCCCCCCAGCTGTGCAGTTCTGCTCCTGTGCTAGAGGAGACAGGGCCGAGGGGGGTGGTGGTGGTGGTGGTGGTTGGGGGGGGGGGGGGGGCGCTGTTAGCCTGACTGGCTGTAATGTTTTGTTGTTGCAAAGTGCAGAGACAGCCTCTTAGCCTCGTAATCCAATAGATTGTTGCATTAAAAGCATCTCTTTATTCTTTCCTCTTCTGTTTCATCACTATTAGAGGAAGCTATAAATAACGAAGAGGCTGCGGGGGAGGGAGGAGAGACAGAGGGAAGCGCCATTAAAAACAGCAAGCATCACAGATTGGCAATTTTTGACTCCATCCCAGCCAGAACCCAGATTAGAGCTGGAGAGCCCAACTGTAATCCCAATTACTGGACCTGATCTTTGGCACACACGGTGTCACTTTCTTCTTCTTCTAATTCATTTCCTACACAGAAAAGATGCATTTGAGAGAAGAGCAGCAGGATCCAGGATAAAGAAGAATCCAGAAACACTAACTGCCAAAGCATGGGGTGTGTGTAAACTGTACTGCAGAGGGAATGAGGTAAGAGGTGCATGTTTTTGTTTGGGTGGCTGGTGAGCCTCTCGACTGTTGCTGGAAAAACGCAGCTTGAGGAGAAGCCACCTTTCCAAAGGGGTGACACTTGTGAGGGGAAACAACCTCAGCATGAGGCTGTTTTCAAGGTGAGCTTCAGGATGACTGAGCAAAAAGACTCCAAAGATAATGAGAACTAATATTCCATTTAGGACAAAAATGCTTTGCATGCCTTTCTATTGTTACATTTTCAGCCAATTTTTCAAAAGTCCAAGAAATGTTTGTCTGATTTATATTTAAATATTATTTTCAAAATCTGCCACAAGAACATGCCATTGTTTTTCTTTTTCCACATTAGTTTTCTTCCCTTGAGGGTTCTTCCATCCATCTTCATAATCTCCAGAATCCCTTTCAGGGTTAAAGCACTGCTGGAGCCTATCCCAGCTACTGATGAGTGCTAACCATTGACATGGATATCAATGAACTGATTGAACCCTCCCCTCTCGTGTTCCAAATAGAAAGTACCCGCAGGTTGCAAGAAGGCCAACGTCCCATAGACTTCCACTGAGAAAGACACAGTTATTTCTCAGTCATTTTATTGATCAGAATGATCATTCTTCCTCTGATGCTTCCTTCTTAACATTTTCTCTATAATCCCAGTTTTTTTAAAAAAAGCTATTTTTTCTTTATCACCAGTTCTTCAAGTTATAAATTGACCAATCAGATACCTCAGTGAAAGCATGTGGTGTTTGATTCCAGTGTTTGATCGACACATTCTCCCGAGCTGCTTTCAGTGGGAGGGGTGTGGACTTTGAACAGGCTCACTCATGATTGGTGACAGTAGTTCCTCTGAAAATGTGACTCAGACCGATTCGACCAATCGCGGTTGAGGGGTTGCAATCGATTGTAATATGGCGGTAGACGTGACGGCGAAGGCTCTGGCCTGATTTCATGAGGGCTGGAGGTCACGCATTTCCTATGGAGGACCTCAACACTTATGTCCAGTTCTTACTAATGGTCTTTGGTGCTAGCTGCTACGTCACCATGCCTTGCTCTCTGTGTACCTTTAGGGTGCATTGTCCAAATACAAACACCTGTTATTTCTATGAATAGCAATTTAACTAGAATGAGACAACTTGGAAAGATTTATCGCTTTTTAAGTATAATATGAACGCAAATGTCAGTCAGTAGTTTAATAACCTCTCAAAAAATGAAAAGTACAAAGGAAAAACGTTGAGGTTCTTATGACCCACCCTAGCAGCAGATAGTCTCTTTAAGAAGCCATGTCCTTCTCACCTTACTCCAGCAAAGTACTAAGTGGAGTTGTGATTAACAGTGCTCTCATCTGGAACCTCCATCCATCCGTCATCAGGTTCAGCTGAATCTGCTGAAGGTCTTGGAAAAGGTGGGATACATCGTGAAGAGGCTGGCAGTCTCCAGTGATGCTTAAACACAAAGTCTCTAACAAACTATATCCTTTCAACCAGTAACACGATGATTCCAGTAGAATCCTCCAGAATCTACTGGAATGATCGCGTTAACGGTTGAAAAGTTACAGTAGATCAAAGAACATAAACACTGGATCTCCAGTGTTAAAGGGTTATGGAGGACCAGCATTGACTGTGTCCTGAACTTCATGCATCAATCTGTGAAAAAACAATTGTTTTCAATCCCTCCATGACAAACAGATGACAGTCTTCAAGTGTATCATATACACACTTTTTAATTTTCTTATCTGAGAGTCGCCATGTTTTCTCCATTCACCAAAAGTCTTCCTGAACTGATTTCAGTTGGAGAAGCATTGACAGACGACAGTCATCAGTTTTCTCATCCATCCTCGTGGTTAAACATGTAACTGAGAAGAGCTGAAATGAAGAGGTTCATCTGAGTTGGTAATTTGATTTCAACCTACAACAGAACATCTTTAAAATCTGCTGTGAAAAAGTAACATGTATTGTCAATTTGAGTGAAGCTGTTTTACTGTACAGTAATGTTACTCATTAATAACATTACAGCAGCTATCCTATTTCAGTTCTTCTTCTTAGTCACATTTTAAAAAATTCAACAGTAAAAGCAGAATTGAACAGAGAATCTGCACTTCAGTAAACTGTGTTGTGGGTCACCAGAGTGAAACTTCAATTTAGTTAAATTTAAAGACCCAGTTTAATAAAAATCCTTCTTTTGATGTTTTAACATGTTCTTGTAGGATTTTTCTCCTTTTGGAGAGCATAGATAAGGAAAATTAAGGAAGTATTCAGACTGGACATATTTGATTCATCTAATGTGAACCAGAATGTTTCCTCTGATAATCCGGAACAAGTTTTCATCTGACACACTGAAACGGACCCTGGTCTGGAACGAGGAACTGATCTCTTACCAATCTTTTGTGACGGTCTCGGTTTGTTTTCAATCCGACTGACCTCCAGTTCACTCTGAGCTTCCTCAGTCCGAATACACTCCATGCTCAGAGTGGAACAACTGAACCAAACAGGATGTAAACAGAGTAGAAACGTAGTGACTGATGAGCTGCAGAGAAACGGGGAGCGACGATGAGACAGTGGCTCATTAAAATGTGGTCAGATGAATGTCGGTTCATTAGAACAACTTTCAACGTGGGTCACATTGATTCTCCCACTGTCTTCGCAACAGCCCGTATGTCCTAAACACTTATCAGTGTATCTTTCCTTACCGTCTCCTCAGTAACCGTCTTGCAGCATGCCTCCACCGTTCCAAACTAGCAGTTAAAATTGTTGGACCTGATGTTGAAAAAGATGTGCAGTGAAATATAAAGTTTGAACCATCCCAAAAAGGACCTCCATTATTCGCTTTGCATCTCCCTCATAACTCCTGACCAATGACTGAAGAGATCTTTAGTCAGGTGGTTTTGTTTGCAGGCTTTCGTTTGAAACAGAAATGTGCAGAAACTATGTCCCAGAAAAGAACATTTTTTTTTAAATTTAGACATATAACAGTAGAATCATTATTAAAAGACCACATCTAAAATAAACGAAAGTTGGACTTTAATTAGGTCGTGTCAAAGTATTTTGCATTAATAAATATAAAATGTTTAAATTTTGTATTTTAAATAGATAATTGAGTCCTTGGCAAAAATGGAAATGTTGCAGTTAAGCCTTTTCAGAGTTAGTCATTATTGCATGCAGGTTTACATGTTATAAAAACAAAACAATGCACAAATGCAAAACTGATGGTTCTGTGTCCAACGCACACACACACACACCCCCACACACACACACATGCACGGACAAACGTTGCTTTTCAGGTGATGTCTCACAAGAAGCTTGGCCCACCTGCTCACTTCTCTTTTTTTCCTTCATCTTTGATCTCTCCAGCTTTATGCCTTTTATTTATTTCATCCCCCAGGCTTCAAACCGACCTGCCACCAATCACACCGGCATCATGCACAGATGAAAACACATAACCTTCACTGCAGCTCGCTCTGCTCTTCTCCTGCTTAGTCTTCCTCTCCCACCCTGGAAGTCCTGAGCTTGTTATTAAAGTCAAGGACAGCATTAGCATGACGATCACAGCCCCCCATCATGTCTTGTCTTCCGAGGCTGAAGCCTGAAGGGGCAGACTCGGGTACTGGAGAGAGACAGAAGCAGAATTCATGTGACAGGGGGCTAAAAACAGAGCTGTGACAAATCAAAGATGAAAACGACTCTCACTTCCCTGATCAGAAGCTAAACTTAAACTGCTCACGCTCACACTTTAGCTCCCTCTCCTCATCCTCTCCAGCTCAGAGTCCCGCTCAAAAACCTTTTGATTTTAGGATAAGATTCAAAAATGTATCACAGAGATAGCCACATTGACACTTTTTAATGATGAAACTGTTTTCCTGAGACAATTCTTCTATTCCCTGTCTACCAAGTCTCTGTCCTCCACCAATGTGAGTGTATCTCTGTTGTTGCTTTTGTCATGATTGAACATATATGATATATATTTGCAGCAGTTCTTTGTGTCTGTGCACTACGGTACACAGACTTCCGGTTCCGGGTCACGAGCAGCAGACGTGTGTCTCCAACTCTCCTCACCTCTTTGGCTTTTAAAGTCTTTAAAGTTGTTCACAAGTGACTTTAATTCCTAAGCTGCTGTAAAACAGCTACTGCAACGAGGAGAGTGGAACATGGCACCAAAGAAAAATTTTGAAGCCAATTTGACGGAGCTCAAAATCACACTTGCTGATATTCAAGATACACCAACTCCGCTGATGCTAATGGATGCTAAGATATCAACACTGTTGGAGCTTGAGGCTAAGCTATCACCACTGCTACGACTCGTGGAAGATTTTGGACAGGAAAAGGCCTGTAACGAACAATAAGATAATCACCTAAGATCTCCTGGAGAGAAGAATGCATGACCACGAGTATGGATGAATAATGTGATTCTCATATGACTTCAACTACAACCTCTGGCTCGGCCTGGAGCTACCAACGTTAGCATGGATGCTAACGGAGCTGTGATGGATGCTAATGTGACCGTGGAGGATCAGGTTGGAGCATTTCTTGAGTCTAAAGGGATTTCCTTGGACCTAAATACTAAATCCGCTTCCTCGGAGAAAGAACACGGATAAACCAGAGATCCTGATCAGGTTTGTGAATCGAAAACACAAGATAACTCTGATGAAACAACGCAAACACCTGAAGGGTTCGTGTGTACCTTAATGATCATTTATCCAAATATCATGCTGATCTGGTGAAGCACACGAGGCTCCTACAACAGAGGAAACAGATCCATTCTACATGGATCCAGAATCTTTGTCAGACCACTCGGACCACCGGACCTGAAGAAAACTTTGAGAGCTGTGGGATTACACACGTTTGAACCTTTAATTCAAGAAAAACAAGTTTGAAATGGGACCTCAAAAAAATGCTGAATGTGAACTTTGACCCGATTCTGATCTGCAGAACTTGAGCAGAATTCCCTTGAAATGAGACCTTCAGTCTCTGTCAGAACAACGAAGAACGATTATTTTTGTTAAACCTTCTTACAATTGTGACTGTGTAAATGTAAACTGGTTCTGTTTGCTCTAATTCCTGATCTTTTTTCTTTTCAACTCATTACTTTTTGTAACATTATAATCATTCTTTGATGAACACAATCTGCACAAATTGTCTTTTTTAATGAGAATATTTTGATTTTTTTTGGTATAAACTAATGAAGATGATTTTTAATTGTTACTTTTTTTTTAAATAAGATTATTTAATAAGAAAATTTACATCATTGTTACTGTTTAATATAAATGATTTGTCTGTGGATGTTTTGACCTTTGATTACATCACTGCAGAGGTGGGAGCAAGTCATTGTTTTGCAAGTCCAAGTCAAGTCCCAAGTCAAAAGCATTTAAGTCTCAAGTCGAGTCACAAGTCCTACTATTAATGTTTCAAGTCCTTTCAAGTCATTTCAAAAACAGAGTGATATTAATTCCACAGATCATGTCTTCTTTTATTAACTGTATTTTGCGAGCATATTAGCTAAATTCCCTCTGATCTCATGCATCCCCACTTCAAAAATCCAAAATGATTCCTCTATAAAAAAAACCTCAGTTTACTACATTAGAAATGTGGTGAGATGGAGATGGCAGGAAACCAGGGTATTCTGGGTATTTAAGGGGCTACATCAGGATTTTCTTAAGCCTTTCAGAGTGAAATATATCCACATATATGACCATATATTAACTTTTAAACACTAAGAAACAAATTATTTATAACATTTTACCGGTAGTTGTTTTTAAAGGTGTTTTTTCCTATCAAGAAGTAAAACGACTCGACTCCACCTGTCGTGCGTGTGGGTGCCGCCCATTTCATGATGTCATCCCAGAGCCAGCGGCGTGTTTTTGTTTTTTTCATGATTATAAATTTTAGATTTTTTTCAAGGATGGATGCACATTCCGTGTATCTGCCCTAAGCGGCCCGGCCATCACTACACTGGTTCACAACACAAATACACGCGGCATCTGCACAACTGTGCCGGACAGGGGGTGGAGATGGGGGTCTTAAAGGAGCTCCGCCCACGCCTAAAGTAACAAACACCTGTTTGAGCTGGAATTTATTCAAGACACAGGTGGAAGATATACAGTATTCTGCATCTAAAGTGAAAAGTTTTTCCTGATCACCACTAGCGCCGTGGAGAAATTGGGTGTTAGACTGGGGGCGGAGCTGTCAGAACAGAATCTTTCCAAAGGGGGCGGTCTCACTCTGTGACGTCAGATCATGACAATTCGCTCGTTTTCGTGGATATGAGAGGTGCTGCTGCTGAGAGCACAATTTTTAGAGGATTACTCTTAAATGCATGAATTGATCAAAATACCACTTTGGGGTTCTTTATAGAGTTTGTGTTTGATGAAGCACAGACTCTTTGATTTTCAAACCAATATATTTACCAACTAAAGATTCTGTTTCATATCAGCATCTTTTCATAAACATAGTAGATACATATTGGACTGAAGAAGAATGTAAATACATAGTGGTTTAGTTTGACTCCAAAAAACTAAACTAAATATATTAATAGTACATCTACTTTTATCTTTCTACATTTCTGTTGTTAATAGGATTTTACTTTGTTTTGGATACAAATATTGTTTGTAATCAATTCAAAAATTTCTGTCAACTTACTGTCAAAATATCTCTCAGAAAGACAACATGAAAAGTTATGAATACAAGTCAAAGAAAAGCAGGATTCAAAACAAAAATGCTAAATGTAAAACTACATGTGGTAAATATATTAGTACATATATTTAGAAAGTGACGATTCAAATCAAATTTTATACATAAATATATATTGCAACGTTGTGCACAAAATATGACTTTGTTCACAATGTAGTTGAATAGGAAATAGACAAAACACAGATTATGAGTATATTCCTGATTAAATTGATTAGAATCAAATAAATTGCATTTATGGATGTCAAATCTCTTATCAACAGTAAACATCTCTTGATAGCAGATGAAACACTAATACAGACACATTCATGCTCACATAAGCAGACTAACCCTCAAAATAGTATAAAAAGAAAAAAAAATATGAAAAACGGAGGAAAAGCAGCAAACAGAGACTGTGACCTCCAGAGAAAAAGGACGATTTTTACCAAAACACCCCCCCCCACAAAACATAAAGCAGCAAGAGGGGAAAACAGAAAATAAGTGTTAGAAAAAGAAAAGTTCTTAGCTCCGTGAGTTGCTGGATTTCTCTGAAAACAACCGAGAACATTCTACCCCGGGTCACCAGCAGCTGCTGCTCCAGCTATGATCGCTCTCGTCCCGCCCAGATCCAGGTAAAGATCTGAGGTGGAAAAGTCTAAACCACCTGTGATTCTACTTATCCAGCTGCAGACTCACACAGTGTCCCGCTAACAAAGACATTACTGTCTCATTCATTTAACTGCAGCTAGCGGTTAGCCGCTATGCTAGCACCAGCTTTCCCTCAGAACTTACTTGATTTTGCTGCTCCTGGATCAGATGAAGTTGGTTGTTGTTGAGTCTCTGTCAGGAATCCTTTAATCCACATGTTTGCTGAAGGTAAACCGCTTGTTGTTGACGATCTCTTCACTTTTATGCCAGAACTAAAAACACCGGCAAACAGGGACCCGTGCTTTGAAGAGGAGGGCGGAACTATGTTTTTTCCGCAATTTGATTGGTTGCACTGTCAGATCAATCAAAAAAACTCTAATTTGATTGGATGTTAAGCCGACACCATAAACAGAAGTAAACAAGCGCGGACAGAGAGACCGCGGCGCGCGGCTTTCTCAATATACTTTTTTATTCTTGGATTTGTGGGAAAATAGCAAGTCTTTCCAAGTCAGAGAGCTAAAGTCAGAGTCAACTCACAAGTCATCTGTATCAAAGTCCAAGTCAAGTCACGAGTCAGTAGGTTCAAAGTCCAAGTCGAGTCTAAAGTCTTCAAATTCATGACTCTATAGTTCCACTCAAGTCCAAGTCATGTGACTAGAGTCCCCACCTCTGCATCACTGATATTAATGATCCTTTATAACCTGAATCTATTATTGTAGAGTATGAATGTTTGATATTAAGTCCTGAACCGGATATTGAAAATTCATGTAGAGAAAATGGTCGAGTTGAGTCGGGGTGGGATTATGTAAGTTTGCTTCCTTTCACTCCATTTTAAGCGATCTACTTATGATTCATTATGTGAAATGTTATTTCATGTATTACTAACTGATTGCTTGAAATAAACCATTTCATTCATTCATTCATTCATTCGTCACTCAAACACTGTGGGTTTCTTGTTGAAAACCTGGTCAAACGTGTCTGTTTTACCTTTGATATTGTCTGTCCAGCTTCTATGCTCTATGCTTCTATAGCAGTCTGTAGAGCAGATAAGAAGCCTGATCATTTCACAGGGCTTTCAGCCTGATGAATAATCTGATGATGGTGAACCAGAGAGAATGGGAGGGGGGGTGAATACAGCTGCATATTAAAAGTATTCAGGCATATCATGACCTGTCAAATGTAGGTGTCATTCCTGATGGGCGGGAGATGCATTGTCATTTCCTGCAGCATGTGTTGCACATGTGGACGGCTGCGTGTGCATGCGTACGGTGCATGCACAACACACACCAACATCTGCTCACGCCGCAGCAGCAGTCAAGCCTGCTATTATCTGAATCCCTCCCCTGTGGCGACTCCGCAAGACATCTCAATTTCAATCATGCTGTCAAAACACATAAACACAGAACAGCAAGAATTGAGAGGAAAAGCAGGCTTTTGCTATCAGCGGCACTCATTGTCATCCAGTGAAAGCACAGACACACAAACCAAAGACGCTCCCTCCTCTGCATGGTGAAAAAATACATTTATTGGAATCTGTGTCAATGTAGAAAAAGTGAGAACTGGCTTCAGGTTTTCTCACAGTACCACAGGTGAATATTCCAGCAGCTGTCTGGTGAGCTGAAACTAAGCCATCAAGCTTGTTTGGGGCAGTACGTCTGCTACTGATGACGACAAAAGGCGGCCTACGGCAGCCATGAGAACACACATCTTCTCACAGACACAGAAGAAGCTTAGGTTGCTTCAAAATCACACCACCAGCAAATACACACGTCGTACAGCAAAGTTGACCTTGTCCGGCGTTCTGTCTTTTGGGTGTGGCTTTGCATGAATGTGCTGTCGTACTATTACAATTTATTTTCCAGCAACCTGAGAGCCAGGTTTCTGTCTGAACTAGAGTTACAGCTCCAATCATGTTCTACTGCTGACAAATTCTTTCTCTTCTGGCAGGCCAAATTGTTCTACATATCGTGTGTTTCTGCTTCTGAATTGACAGAGAAGTTTCACAACACATGGCGAGTCTGCGTACTTTATGAACAGAAAAAGGCCATCTGAAAACAAAGAGGACATTTCTAAACTCAGATACTGAGCATTAACATAGAGAAGTCATCCCCCCCATATATCTTTCTTTACATATAGTTATTTTATTCTTAAATACCATTTTTATCTTATAGAAAATAATTCACCAGAAACCAAATCTATGTACAAAGACAAGAGGGCACAAGATGGAGTTAAGAGTTGGTGTTCATGCTGCTGACGCCGCTCGGCTATAACACATCTTTCTGTGTGAGTATATGCACCGTTTGGGTATATTTCTGAATTTTGTCTAGAATGCCTAACCAGTTTTTTAAAAAGTGCCAGAATCATACTTCATAATTCAGTACAGTTTCTTTTTCTTTCTCTTCTCAATGGCAGTTCTGACCTTCAAACAACAAGGATCCATATTTAAACAGAGCTAAGTTACCAAAGCAGGACATTTTCAGGGTTGGACTGGACGGTAGATCTAAGTTCAAACTCTTGCTAAATACAGTTCTGCAGTTCCAAATACAAATAATGATTGATGCAAGAGCAGGACCGACAGGAAATTACATCCACGTAAACCCAAACAGATTACAGTGAAAATGACATGGGAGTTAGTTCAGCTGCTGTTATTTTTGGACTTTGGCTAATATTTCAGAAAATGGAAACCCGGACACAGACTGATGGACAGGCAATTCCTAAAGCATTTCAAAACATCCCATTTTTCAACGTGTGATCAAACCGATGATCAGGACTTTCTCTTGTTGCAGCTGAAGAGAATGAAATCACAGCCTGGCAGTGATCTGTCGCTGCATCCAGCAGCTCCTGACACTCTGCCTACTTGTAGGCGTTGCTCTGCTTTCACTCAGAAAAGGAGTCACAGCGGTGAAGACTTTATGATCAATACCAGACTAAAAGGATACTTAGCTCTGCTTTTCTTTTCCTGCTGCTGTGACTTTACTCCAGCCACGTTTCTCTGGCAAGATCAAATCTGTTTATCAGATAAAGGAAATATCTGGGAGATGTTCACAGCTGCATGAGTGAGTGACAAACAAAAGTCTAAAATTGCTGGTTTAGTAGTTCTGAACGTGAATAGAGTTCTTTAAAGTAGTGATGGCTCACTGTTAAAGCCTGATGGTAGCTTAGATTGATGTGAGTAAAAACCTCCTGAAGCTTGCTGCCTTTGAGCACTAACAGACCCTATCATACACACAGCCATTCATTTTCCTGCATCTAGAGAGAGAGATGATATGAAAGAGACCTCCAGTTACATCTGATGGGATGAAGTGACATGTTTCACAGAGTGTCTGCGGATGCTTCTCAGCGAGCATTTGCATGGTGTCAGGTATCTGTACAGTAAAACAGCACATGTTCAAATGTGTGGACATGAAACCTCCATTCCCCGCTCTGATTGTTGTCTCAAATGTTATTGGTTTCTCTGTTTTACTCTAAAAGGGAGGTGCGTGTCTGTTTGGCCTGCATCTCCTGTTCTACACAGTAGTTTCATTCTTCCAGGGCCCGGTGCGTATATTCCCGGTGCTGTCAGACGTGTACAGGAGTCCTTCATGCAGCCCCCCCTTAAGAATCCCATTCTGGTTGGGGGGGTTTTGGGGGTAGGATTGTCTGCGCGGGGCGTGCATCTCCAGGTGGTGATGTGTCGGTTCCTCCTCGGCTACCTTGCCGCAGCCACACAGGAAGACACCCGTGTCTCCGGCCTCCGCCTGGCACAGAGAGGGGAAAAGGTCAGCCTTGGCACAGCAGATGTGCCGGTGGCAGGGGTTATGGCAAGCCAGAGACTCGGCTGCAGCAGCGTGGCACACGTGGTGCCCTTCGTGAGCCAAATGCGGACAGACGTGGGTGTGATGCTCGTGTGTGCTGTGGGGGCTGTCAGTGTGTGAGCTGTGCATGCTGCCCCCGTCTGCACTGGATGAGATGTGATAGGCGTATTCCCTTTCGCTCGCTGCTCCACAGGCAGCCGCCCCAGCCCGGCGCCCAAAGTGACGGCTTTTCGTCCTTGTGCTGCTCTTTAGACAGGGGTGCAACTGCACCCCTGGCCGGCAACCCTCTGCGTCAGAGTGCAGCAGCACATGGGTGGCAGCAGGCTCCTCCTCCATCAGCTGCTGGCTGCGTAGGGTGGCGCAGCAGGGCGTCACAGGCGTCAGACAGGTCACGTGGTTTTGCGAGGACGGTAGAGCAGCGTGTTTGCAGTGACCTAAACTGCCGTGGCTGCAGCTGATCACTGTTTTACCCGGACACTGGGAGTCATGGTGGCAATGGTTGTGACTGTGTCCGTGCCCGGGGGTGTCTCCGTTGATGTTGACTTTGGGTCGTGCCGCTGCAGAGCCCTGCGCCCCGGAGCCGGCATCTGGGCGTCGCCCGGGACAACAAGAACACCAGCAGTGCCAGACATCATCCCGTTTGGCACAGTGATGGATCAGGATGAAGAGGCCGAGGGTGACGGAGAAGGCACCATAGAGGCAGCTGAAGATCATGTCGAGGAAGTGGCCCTGTGACACGGCCAACGCCCCGAACGTCCAGGTGACCAGGAACAGGAAGAGCGTGAAGGCTGCTGTTCGTAGCTGAGCCCTGAATGAGTGCTCATTAGCCAGCAGAGCGGGATTGATGGGCACACCCGGGCAGCCAGCGGGGCAGCTGCCCCCACCGGGGTGAGCTGCGAGGGCCCCAGGCTCGGCCCCCTGGTGGCAGTGGGTCTGCACGTCGATGCCGGCCAGCCTCTGCTGCTCCTCAGTCAGACGCTTGAGCTCGTACTTCTTCTCGGGGTGCCGCCGCAGCTGGAGGAAGGCGCAGAGGAAGTAGATGCACGTCACCAGGACGATGAAGGCCACGGGGCCAAAAAAAGCTCCTAAGCTGGGCTCCCACGCCATCCAGCAGCTGCAACACAGGCAAACGAAACACTCTCAGACTCAGACTTTGGCTCAAATATACAGAAAAAATATAAAAAACAAAAAACCCACTAGAAATCAAGAGAAACGTTTCCATTCTTTTCAGTTATTGGCAGAACATTCAACTATTTTAGGACAGCATATCTTCATAATGGTGAATCATATTTTCCGGAGCAGCCGTGCTTCACTTCACCTCGATGGTGCATTCATTCGTAGCGTGCATCAAATTAGTTTGCCTGTTTTTTTTACACTTGTACCATGGTTGTTGTTAAGGCTATTCAATTGATTTTTAGTACTTAAATCTTGTTTTTTATTTGGTTTAGATCGTTTTTTCACACAAAGCGGACTATTTGATCTATGGTCCGGTTCGTTGTCATGGTAACACAACGAGACGCCAAGGCTCGACTGGAGCGGCGAAGAAAAATTATATAAATTCTGATGGTCACCTCTTACCACTTGTTCTTTCTCTGGAAGATGAAAGAAAATGTTTTACAGCGGCCTACGTAATGATATAGAGCAGTGACCAGAACTTTATTTTTATTATTTCTTATGAATGTATGTCAGCATCTCTGTTTTTTTGGAGAAATACTAGAGTTCTGCTTATTTTACTGTTGTTTTGTTTTTGTGCGCATAAATGAAACTTGATAAATTGTCCTGCCCCCCCCCGCCATCGCACTTCCCCACCATTCGAGAAACACTGTGTTAAGCTGATTTACTGTCACAACAAGGGGTTACTGAGCATAAACCCACATTGTATTTCATGCTAAACTTTATTTATATTGATTATGTTTGTAACCTTTTTTTTAAACTAGACGAAAAAGAAGAAGGAGGGGGGGTTAAGGGCACAAAACAAAGGTAAAAGAGGGGAGTTTCAGTAGTTACAAACATACCAGTCTAAAATAGTCTTCACATATAAACTATTCAAAATGTAACTTGTAACTTGTGTAACTTTATTTCACACAGCTGACATAATCCAGTTCTTAAGGTCTATTCAAAGTTATTAATACATAACCAGTCCAATTATTATTATCAGATAACAAGGATGATGTTCTTACTGATTGTCTTCAGAAGATATCACACTAATCATTGTTATATTTCTCATGTAAAAGCATGTAATAGCAGCAGCTTCACTTTTGCCTTCAGAGTAGAGACAAATCCAGGGCTTACTATGGCGCTTGCTCCCCGCTGCCGTAGTTGTCTATATTGACGGCTGCTGTCACCCCACAGATGAGCAGAGGCACTCCAGCACTGACTAAATAAAATCTGTGAGGTACAGAGGGACAAAAGACAAAAAACAGTCAGGAACTGTGCAGAGTGTTACAGTAGTTCTGAACCAGCTTGCTGGAACAACAGACTGTCAAGGATAGACCTGACATGTCTAATTAGTTCCAGAGGAGAACCCCAAAATAAAACTGCATCAGAAGATGGTCATGAAAACACACAAGCCCACTGTCTTTCATCTAAATCTGACCGCCTCAAGAAAAGGGAAATCAGATCACTGCTGGGCACACTCTCAATGTGTTTGTGGTCACACTCTGAGTGCAATCACACTTAAAATTTGTTATCATAGCCACAAAACCAAAGTGTAAAAAATGACAAAATAAACAAATCTGCTTCCTGTTGATCTGGCTGTGATGAACTTGCCAGCAGGCGTCCTTGCAGTTTAGAGCATCTGCTGTGTATTCTGGCTCAGTTGATGAGGTGTATTAAAATGACTTTTCTCCTGACAAACCCAGCAAGCTTCTTCAACTCTGAAAACAACCACTGCTTTCTAAGTAGAAGCAATTCTGCTTTCAATAAAAACCCTTTAGCGAAAGATTAATTTAGTTTGAACCCAGGAGGAATCAAACGTTCTATCACCAGCTGACACGACATTCATTTCCTGTGTGGCCTGTACTAAACCACAACAGTGGAACATCTTAAGGCGTCCGTCCTTCAAGTAGAAGCTATAACATAAAGTTGTGTAGCAGAGAGACATTATTCTTATTATTATGAGAAAAAAAAGTGAAATCATGAGATTTAAAGGCGTACATTTAACGAGATTTAAAGTCGTAAATTTTAGAAAAGAACTAAAGTTGTCTGTTTATCAGAGCCGTGCTTGAATATGAAAGACGTGGAGCACCTATTGAAGTTGAAATCAAAATTATCAATGAAGCTGACTGTCTGCGTTCAGTGTCGGTAATGCAGAGTTTCACATGTAAAATAAAAAGCTCAGAGACACATGTTTCCAGGACCGTCACTTTATTTTGCCCTTTCATTCACATACCCAGAAGCCCTTTCGCCCCCTTACATCATGTCTCTGTCATGCGCAGAAACCACAGGAGAATGAAGGAGGATTCCTTCATTAATGCAGAGATCCTGCAAGCCACCATCAACGAATAAAACATTCACAAACTGTAAATCAAACAAAGAAACTTCCAAACATCTGGATGGTTTTAAACATAAGGCCCGATCCCAATACTCCCCTTCTCGTCTCCCCTTAGCCCTCCCCCTTGGTTTGAAGTGGCAGTTGAAGTCAAAGTTGTGTCCGGAATTATTATTTTTTACACTACACACTCCAAACAGAGGGGTCCAAAGTCTGCTATCGCGAGAGTAAACCGCGCCACGCTACAAAGCACTTTTCTTCACTTTGGTGCTCTCTGAACCACAGATGTTTACATTTAAATGTAAGTAATAACTTTATGTTGCAGTGTGACCTCTTTACATTTATAAAATTGCTGTTGTAATGTATATACGAGCGCTGGAAGCTCCGCGCTAACGCTTCAGTAGTTACAAACATATCACCCGTGTCTCCGGCGCTAGCTTACCGGTGAATTTGGTGACGTCACTGAACGAAACTCATGTCAGAAATTATTTTTTACCACCCTCCGTTTGGAGCAAGCACGGAGGGACAAACGAAGGCGGAGGGCTAAGGGGAAGTGAGAAGGGATAGTATTCGGATCGGGCCTTAGATCACCCGTTGAAGTCCAAGATGCGTTTTACAGTTTAGTCGATCTGCTTCTGCTCACCGCATTCATTCACTGGACCGTAGGCTCATTTTCACTTTAATCTCATACATTTACGAGTATTTTTCTCGTAAATTTATGAAAAAAACCTCAAAAATGTACAAGTTTAAAAGTAACAAATTTACGAGATTAAAAGTTTTGATATTATCATTATTATTATTATTGATAGCCCTAATACTTCACAGTAACTTCTCAACCGTTATCATGATATTCCATCAGAAAAGCGGCTTGATGAACCGCTGTTCTCCTGCACAATCTGATGGAATTATCGTGTTAACAGTTGATCTGTTACAGTATGTTAAATATTATGTGTTACCAGTAACACCTCAGGGGTTAAAGGGTTAAGTTTAAAAGAATCAACTGCATCAGTGACTCAGTGTAAAAGCATCGAGGCTGAAATGGCAAGTTCAATCAGTATAGATTCTCAGAGCCAGCCTTTCCTCTTCATAGCTGATGTATCTCTTGATTCTTTTGGCTTTCAGAGGTGAGAACATGCTCCATTTCTGCTCTGCATTTTAGTTAGTTGTTAACTAGTTTTCTTTTTGACACTGACAAACTGACTTGGTGCTGCAGCTGATTATTGGAGGTAAAACTGTGGAGGTGGGAGGTTTGGACAGAGGTCACATTAATTTGTTTAATAATGCCATTTGGTCGATTCGTCTGAGCAACTGATCAAAAGCGAGATTTACCCAGCAGTGCTGTGTGTGTGTTAATGAGGCGGCAGCAGTTCTCACATGCTTTATGCTGTAAGATGATGAGAGCAGCCAGTGCAGCAAACAAGTTTGTTTAAAGTTAAATCTTTTTACCAGATCTGTCTGTATACAGTTAAAAAAAAAAAAAGCTCCACTAGGACGGTTCATTTTACTGACAAACTGCCTCTTATACTTTGAAGCTTTGCTTCATCATGTTGATTTGAAGTAACTACATGTTACTATGCGTGTGCCTCTGATGAGACTGCATGTGGGGAGCATCCCGCTGGAGATCACGTTCCACTTCTTAAGTCTCATTTTTAGACTTATGTACATCATTAATAAAATCAAATGAATGAACGTTTCCATAAATGTACACAAATGCATACATCATCAAATGTAACAGAGTCCCAGTGAAACCACTGTGAAAACTGAAAGATGCTGAAAAAGATTGCACCCATATGCACATCTAGTGTGCATGAGCATCTTTTGTGTAGCTCTTCTAACAGATCTTTTATTAAAGCATTGTTCTGCTGTCACATGAAGAGGATTCTTTCAGTTTGGACAATTGGAACATTGAGAAGAAAAAACAATGATATCTTCAACAGCAAGTCCAGTGTTTCCTCGTCACATTGGGGTTCACCTTTTGTGGTCCCATGGATTTTTTTCAGTGTAACTTTGAATGCTTCTTTTTTTTAAACAGCTCTCTGTGTTCTGCACCCTGATTGGCTGTTGACTTTGTCAATCCATCTGCCTTGTGCTGTATCTTCTGCACAGAAATGCATTTATTTACATTCATCTTTGATTGCAATCAGATCTTTGTTTTCATTCTATAAAATTTGACTTATTTTTCTGTGAACTTTAAGAGTTTAGACAAAAGTGTGAAAAATGTTGATGTCTGTCTGAGAAAAGTGGAGTTTTAAAGCCTTAAAACATTTGTAATTCTTTTGCAGATTTCCTGTCTTGCAGGTTTTGAACCCCTGCAATGAAAGAGAGATCACTGTAATCAGATCATTTCAATAGTTTTCATCTCATACATGAACTGATGTGCTGCAGTTGTTTGTTTGTTCTTTGTTACTAATAATATCTCAGAGACAGTTAAGGGATCTTATTTTGATATATCACATTGATGGTGCTTGACGGTAGGTGCAGACGTTGCTGTGAACCTCTGTAACTGCAGAGTTACTATAGGTGCAAAAACTTTATATAGTTAGAACTATAACCACTCTGTAACATTACTGACCTCCACTGGTTCAGCCCATTCTGGATAGACTCGTTTGTTTCCTGTCATTACCTCCAATTCTGACATCTCTTTGTGGTTTAGTTCGAGGGCCTGCTGGTTGATGGAACTCCATCTGAAGCTCATGCTTGTTTCTCATCCAAGAATTGATGGAAGTTTGCTTCAAATCATCTTCATGTGAGAAGTTTCACAGCACAAATAGACACAGGACTCTAGAGATGAGTGGAAGTCCTTCAGGAATGTGTGAGAACGTCATAAAAGTGAGTAGTTTAAAAACTATTTATATATGTCATGTGGAGAAGGAAGCTTGTTCCAAATCCTTGACCCCCTTAAATCTTGGACCTTAGGTTAACAATGGCTTTTAAATCATGAGAAGTGAAGGCTTCTAAATCTCTCACAGACAACAGCACTCCCCTCTCTTCACTGTCCTTGTCCTGTCTTTCGACATTGTCATCCACTGGCCTGCATAACACGATGCTATTTCCTCCAGCGTCCTGTTCAATCTCAGTTCCTGTCATGATACCTTAACCTTTTGACCCCTCCATCTTCATCCTCCATTTCCTCTTCAGCACATCTCCCTACCGTGTCCCTTTCTCTCTCTGTTTGAACAGTCTTTCCCTCATCATGCTGCAGCATCACAAAATTCAATTACAATCAAGACATTTGTCTGAATTGGTTGGTGAGCGGTGGAGGGGGCTGAAAAAGAGGGAACGGGGTGGCAGTATTACAGGCCTGTCACTGTCTCTGAGTGGAATGGTTCCCCCGGAGGATCTTCCTCCAACAAAAAGCCATTTCCACACCCGTCAGCCAGATAAACGTAAATAAGAAGAGCTAGGGGATGTTAAATCACCACATGCTTTATAGCCCTTATTCCCATACACTCTCTCCAAACAGGAATGTCTGCCTGCACGTTCTCTAACCAGGAACGATCATTGTGGACTAAAACCTCTGTCAAACATACCAGACCATGTTCAAATCTGCCCCGCTTCTATTTAAAAAGGTGCTTTGTAGCATTAAAAGTCTAGTAAAAGTGTTCACCCCCCTCCCACCACCACCACACACACACACCACACCCACACACACACACATACACCGTAACCACTTTAACAAACACCGGCTGCTTTTTTTAGAGCACGTTTGAATAAAAAAGATCTCTCAACCAAATGGTTTTCAAAGCAGAGCCGTGCTTTTAGGTGAGTTTAAGAGCAGCAGTCGTCTGACAAAAATAGAGCTGAAAGTGCCTTTCAGACAGCCCCCCCCAACCCTCATGAACTGTCCTTTGCTTTGTGTTCACTGTCCTCTCTGAGGATCGCTCCAACATTCACATAGAACTGCTGAGGACAGCTTATGGTCACATCTGACTAACAAGCTGGAACCAGTCTGTTCAAACTAAAAAGAAAGTTTCCCTCCATGACATCAGTGTGGACAGCTCAAGGTCCAGGGCAGGCTCACAGCTTTGACAAAGGAAACATTTGGGCCATGCCGGCCCGAAAAACACACTCTATGGTTACATGATCTTTTGAATCTCCTTTCCAATCCGACTCGTTTACTTCCACCTCTTTAATAAGATTCATTTGAAGTAGGGTGGTAAGTTCCTCTGTGTTGGGTGGGGGTGGAGGTGGAGGTGGAGGTGGGGGGTTGAATTGGTTTGTCTCAGCTGCTTAGTCTCCCTGGATGAGTCTGTCTGACAGGATCATTACAATCAATCCCCCTGGATCAACTCCAATGTTCCAGCATATACAGATGTTCTCCTTATTGACAGTGATAAGAAAGGAGCCGCCCCCCCCAACCAACCTAACGTAGATTTTGCCTCATGCTCCCATAACCTTCAAAGACTAGAGAGTCTCGAGCACCAAAAGGCACGCCTCCTTAGAGGAGATTTTGGAAACAGAGGCTTCAGACATTCAGGTTGTGGAATTTTGGTTGGAAACTTCATAATCATCATTAAAACACTATTGAGGAGTTCTGTTTTTTTTTTAAATATTGTCATGGGGGACTTTAAGCATATGTGCAAAACTTTATTGAAATTTTAGAAATTTTGAAGAAACACAACTTTGTAATTTAACCGTTTCCAAATGCAAGTTTTTTTTAAATTGTGGTGTTTCCATGAAGCACATTTATTATCAATAGTTAATGGAAATACAGCTAATGAGCCAACTTGATGTTTTGAGGCATTTTCAACCAAGAGTCAAAAAGTAATTTTTGTGAATTAAGACAAATAAATTAAACACAGAAAAGACTTGTAAAATAGAAGTCTTTTCTATGTTTATTATATTTGTCTTTCTTAAAACAAACAAACAAACAAACTGGATTTTAGTTTGCTTGAAGAGGCCCTACCATAAAAATTCTACTTTCTGAGGTTTTAAATGTATTTTACTGTCTATTCCTCACTATAAAGAACCTAAAAACGGCATTTTGATCCGTTCGTGCATTTAAGAGTAATCCTCTAAAAACCTGCTCTGTCTGGAGCAGCCCCTCCCATACCCATGAAAACGAGCTGGTTAAACGCACCAACGTAAGATCGTTCCTAACAGATCCCTCAAGGAAGAGTCTATGCTGCAAGCTCCGCCCCCAGACCAACAAACACTTAATTTATCCCCTTTTTCAGTGATAATCAACAAAAAAACCTTTCATTTTAGATGCAGAATACCGTTTATCTTCCAGTTGTGTCCTGTCTTCAATAAATTCCAGCTCAAACATGTTTGTTACTTTTACGCGATGCTCCTTTGACAATATAACAATTTTAATATTTCATAAGTAATGAATTTTTTGGTGGTCCAAAGATAATATATATGATCATATATATTGATACAGTTCACTCTGAAAGGCTTCAGAAATTCATGGTAGGGCCCCTTTAAGTCGTGCTCCTCGACTTCACTGAAATCTTCTTTGATCAAACAATGCGGTTGCTACACTCCAGAATCCAATCTGCTCCAACTGATGTGAGCCAAAGATTCAGAAATTTAGAGTTGAATTATAAGATTATTGAACTGGTAATGTGTGGGTTAAGTATGTATGTAAGCTTGTGTAGAATAATAAATAAAATGTTGGTCATTGGAAATCCTGCTCTGCTTATCGGAATTCAACTTAAACTGACTCCACAGCTTAGAGCAACAGTCTGTCAAAACGCCTGTGCATGGTCCCAGAGTAGATTAGAAAAAGGTAGGGATGACTTTCACCACAATAACACCCTCTAAACTACCCCATAAAAAGCTATTCAAGAATTCAAGGAAAACATTCTGGTGGGTTCACATCAAGTGCATATACTCATGATTAAACAGCTCACTGTGAGGTTCACTTTCAGACATTCAGCAGTTCAAGAGTTCAGTAAAATCCAAGCAACAGCAAATACATGCATTTAAATAGGTTTACCAGTTACTTTTCATAAGTGAGAATGGTAAAAGATGGAAATTTGAATTTTAAGCTTTGATGTCTCCTTTTGGAGTTCTTACAGGAGTCCTCAGCAAACAATCTGCAGCCTAAATGCAGCTTTTTCTTGAGAAGTCATGCAGTCCTCTACTTTGGAGGTTTGTCTTTTTCTGATGAAAGGAGTGTGGTGTGATCTTTAAAGCCTTTTGAAGAATTGTGATCTGTGTACAAAAATCCCAAGTACTAAAGTCTGTGGTTTACAGTTTACCAAGACCAATCATCCCTTTGCCAAGTTTCTTCATGTTCTAGTTTTGCCATGCAATGAAATCATATCTGACTTGACTGTATTTCTTATTAACACTGTTTCCTACCCTGTCGCTTCTGGCCTTCCTGAATGTTGGTCTACAGCAGGAACCTCATCTGGATATGAAACCAAAGGTGTCCTTTGCAGCAGATGGTTAGGTACATTTTCCATAGAACCAACTCACACACTCTACTGTGCTGCTCATCTAACTCAACCTTAAAAATATGGTAAAAGTGACAACACTGTAGGATATATTTCCAAGGAGCCTTTTTACCACACTGAAATAAACTATTCTAAAATATTTTCTAAGTTTTTAGCCAATTTTAGTTGAACTCATAGCAAACCTGTCAGACTAAGAATTGCTGAGTTCTGAGAGTAAAAATTAAACGCTGAACAGAATTTAAAACACCAACAACTGAAGTAACTAGAAAATTACTATTCCTGTGGCAATACATGAAATACACAGAATTGCTAAAGGTGATTCCTTTAATTGCTTAACTGCATAACTCCTAGCAGCATACGCTGAAATGTATTAAAAGTAAAAAGGTTGAATAAGTTGCTGATGCTCATTTGCATAAATGTTTAAGCTACAAGTATAAAGCTGGATAAGTAAGCTGAATAGACCTCAGTGAATGCCAAACTAACCAAAACACTTGGGATATTGTTAAAATATTATCTGAAGGTTTAATAGCTTGAAAACCTTGGTAGATGCTAATTTAGCTAAAAACATCTAAAATATAGCAAAATACCTTAAAAACATCAATAAATCTCAAATTAGCCAAAATAGAATACTGCTGATATGTTAGCTAAAAGCAAAATTAGCCTAAAAAACCTTGGTAGATATAAAAAAACTAGCATGTTGCTAAAATGTTTTCATAACTTCAAAGTAAGCCCAAAAACTCCAGTAGATGCCAAATTTGCCTAAACAGATAGCATATTGCTGATATGTTAGCTAAAAGCCAAATTAGTTTGGAAAACCTTGGTAATATGCCAATTTAGTTAAAAACAGCAATCATATTGCTAAAATATTTCCAAAAACCCAATTAAGCTTTAAAAACCTCAGATGAAGTCAAATCAGTCTAACAAGCGGGATAATATGAACATATGTGCTTCATTAACAAATTAGCAGAAAAAAATGAATAATAGCTAAATTAGCTATAACAGCTAGCATATTGGTAAATATTAGCACAATGTTCTAAACCCTTACAGAATGTCAAAGTACATATGTTGCTATAAGTGAAAGAAGACAGAGGTTTGTAATTGTTTGATATGTGATTTAATACACAAAACTAAATGACTATTCCCATAGAGCTAATTGACAATCTATGAACATCTGTAAATACACTGAACAATCCTAAAATGTACTTGAGACATGTGGGTGGGATGACTTCTTTAAGAACCCTGTCCATGGTGACTCTGATACATATAGGAGCAGTCAGAGCATCAGACTTTCATCTTAGGGGCTTACAGCAATGTACACCTCAAGAGCATACTGTAATCAAACTAATTATTGAGTTTATTGTTAGTATATTTACAGATAAATATTAAAATATGTTAAAGGACCCATACCATGCTATTCTTAAGGCTTTCAGAATAAACTATATCTATATATATGACCATATATCACCTTTGGCACACAAAAGAAATGAAATGAAATGAAATGTGAGTTATCTTTGCTTGCTCATTTTCCAACCTGGAAGTTAAACGACTCCATCTCTGAGTCTCCGCCGTTCATTCTTTGTAGGTACCGCCCATTTTACGATGTCAACCTAGAGTTGGCCCCAGGAGTGTGTGAGCGTTTCCCCCACGAAAAACAAACAACATCTGAACTTTTGAGGATGGATGTGCCTAATGTGGATATAAAATTAAAGCATTTTGCTGATTGCCTCCAGCTCCAAGGAAAAGGTGCTTGTGTGTTAACCTGTGGACGGTGCTGGCAGTTCTTCGTGACTGGGCCGGATAAAATAATTTTGCGGGCTGGATACAACCCGCGGGCCGTATGTTTGACACCCCTGTTTAAGAGGAACGCTCAGAGATACATGAATGGATCAAAATACCACTTTGGAGCTGTTTTTCATGAGGAATTAATATTGTGATACACTTAAAAGTTTAAAAAAGTTGATTCTGAATTATATAATCCCTTTAAATAAATATAATTACTAAAAAGTAGACCTGAGCTTGTTTGTTAAAAAAAAATCTACAAAGAAAGTCAGCAGATGCAAACAGGGGCCTTTGACAGTCATGTCACAACAGACTCAACCAAGCCAGGGACTTGAAGGAATGCAAACTAACCATGGGTGTCTCTGCAGATCAAAGATACAATAACTCATCTGTAAAAAGCTATCACTGCCCCCTGAACAAAACATGAGCCAGAAACACCAAGAAAGAAAGAAAAAACCAAGAGGTATAAATCAGAAGAGACACAAGCATGCATGAGCTTTGACAGAGAGCTGCAGGCACAAAAGATGAAGAAGCCATGGGAAAAAAAGAGAAAAGGTAAAACATTAAAAAAAAGTTCTGCTTTTCACTGATGCTGTGTTTATTGATAATAGTGATAAAAAAACCTTTTTACATTTATTGCAACATCAAAGTCATAAAATCTCAATATGAGTCGCAGATTAGGTGGAAATGATAGGAATGTGTTCACAGGCTCATTGGTGGAACCTGCTTTCTTCCTCCTTTGACTTTTTTTGGGTCGTATTGAAACCTGAGGTGTCATCATGGAAAGATCTAAAGACTTCTCCAGCACTCTGATAAAAGACATGTAAAGCTAACATATAAAAGAAGAAAAGGGCCTGTGGCTGCCAAGAAATGTGAAAATGTCATTTATAAATAAATAATCTCACTGTAACATGCAAAAAACAAACAAACAAAAAACACCCTGTGCTTTGAACAAACAAATCAAACATTGGTTAGACAGTGAGGAGATTCTTGTAATGCATGGTGGTGGGATTAGAGTGGTATGGGCCAGCTTTCTTATCCAAGAGCATGAATTTATTCAAGCAGAATTCTAAAATAACTTTTATATTTCGAGCAAAGACAATATAATTGCTGCAAGTGCTCACTGCTGCAATAACATGAAGAATGTTTGTTAATATTTGCAACACTTTAGGATTAATAACAGCTTTGGAGAAAACCTAAAATAAAAAGACAAATTCATAAAAGCTTGTGATTAACTGGAAATATGCTGTTAAAGTCTCCTATGACATTTTTTTTATTTAAAAAATGTTCCTAGTAGTGTTTTATTATGATTATGAAGTTTTTATCCAAAATCCCACAACCTAAATGTCTAAAAAAGACACGATTATGATATGATGTCTGATTATGATATCTCTGTGTCTCTCTAGCATAAATCTTCCCCGCTGCTCCATAAAAACCTCCATCAATCTGGGTAATTTTGGATTTCCTCCAGAATCCTGATTCTTTCTCCTTCCAGTTCACCAAAGACTCTTTGATGTTTCTTGACGTTGCTGTGATCAATCCATTCAATCCATTGGTTTCTCAGAGCAGAAAATAATGAAAGCTAACATCCAAATGCTCTTTCATTGATTTACAAGCCTTTCCAACTGCAGTCAAATGAGCCGCCGTTCACCTTTCCGTGGTCACATCAAGAAGCTCCGTGGAGTCTGTTGGAGATTTTCCAGCGTTCTCAGGACTGCTACCGTAAGTATTGGATGAAAGTCAAACCAAAAATCCAGTGACGACTGATTGGATCACAGAAATGTGAACGGCGGCTCATTTGACTGCAGTCAATGTGAAGATAGCATCTTCTCTTCTCCAGAACCTGAACTAGACACGCTAGCCGGACCAGATGAGGGTTTAGTGCATGTGCAGCAGAAAGAAGATGATTGATGAAAAACAGAGTGTGTCCAAGACTGTTGGATTGATTTAAAAGGAGGAATACTCGGAAATGTAAAAACTAAATGATTTCTAATTATATTTGTTCTCTTTTCAGAAGAAAAATGACACACATACATGATAAAAACTCTAAAACCAGGATTTTCATCAGAGGGAGAGTTTAAGTAACTGTCATTAAGGTGTTATCAACACAACATCCAGTAACCTTGTAGGTTGTTTTGATTCCATACTTGATCTGTGAGTCTCATTCACTACTGCTCACAGCAAAAAGTGGAAGAAGCCTTTGAATACATGTCTGCAACTTATTGCATCAGTCAGGTTAGTCCTGAAGTAAGGCTATGTCCTTTGGATCTGTCTTCATCTTCTGCAGACGCACATGCAGCAGTGGCAGAGCAGGAAAGTTCAAAGCATCACACGCCCACGCACCGCCTGTTTATGAGCCAGCAGTCAGAGTTAAGAAACATGTCATACTCACCTCAGCAGGGTCTGTTTAGAAGACGGAGGCGGGTCATTGACTTGATTCTGCGGAGCCTTCTTGGTCACCTGCTTATAAATGTTCCTGGCCGTGACCCCGAGCCAGAGCATGGTCGACAGGGATGAGTAGTGCAGCACAAACCCGACCTGACGTGGAACGAGAAGGAGCGCATCAATTATTATTTCTCTGAATTCCCTGTGCAGTGTTAGTACACCGTGTCTCCAAGAAAAATGTCAAACTTTACCTCTGAGGAGCTACGTTCAAGATAAGTTATGAAAAATCACAGTCAATGTCACACCAAGGATTTCTCTGTAGAAGTCCCTGACTGCTCTGTCTTATTCATCTCAAACACAACCCTACAAGAATGGGAAAAGAGGTTAAAAAGTTCTATTGAACCATCAAGGTTGTTTGGGATGAGAGTATAATGCTGTAGCTATACCGCTGGATACTGAGCAGCTCCTTATCAGCAGAGTTAGAGGACATGAGCTGTGCTCTCTGAATAACAAATCAGAATATAAATTATGGTCACGTTGACGGGTGTCAGGGAGTGATTGTTTTTTCCGAGCTACACATGCACGTCGTGTACACATATCAGCGTTCCTTCCTGTTTTAACATTCACGAGTTATGTTTGAATGGTGAAACAGATTCCACTTTGTTTAAAGGCTTTGTCGGAGCTTAGAAAGGAACTACACAGAAGGAAGTTTGAACAAGGAAAAGGCAGCAAGGAGATAGAAAATAAAATGCACAAAGACTTTCTCAGTCAGGATGAACAGCCAACCCCAGCTGCCCAATTGCATGGCTCTTCTCCAGCCTGATAGGCCTGGGGACCGCGGCTAGTGGACCGCAGATCAGACGTTAATTGGAAGTGCCCGTGAGCTGGTTACAGAGAGCGGTTGGTGAGTCAATCATTGCTCTGAAGTCCAGAGACTTCAGAGATTCATTAGTGCCCAGAACAGACCGGAAGGAAGAGCTTTTGTAATATGATTACAGAGGAGGAGGAGGAGTAAGCTAATGATCAAAATGGACTCAAACTGAATAATGAATTACTTAAACACATTGTTTTGCAGTTTTAACAGCCTGATCAAACAATCAACATGAATCCTCTCATGTGGAATGACAATCTACTTCAGTCAACAAGAGGAGGAAACAAAGACATCGTTCTCCATCTGGAAGGATTTCAAAAACAACACTCTGCAACATGTATACTATCTGTCTATGCGCTCACTGAAAAGTATTATTCCAAATGTTACCCATGATGGATTGCTGCAGACTCTAAAAATCAGTGACAGCTGAAAGTATTGTCCCAGTTCAGGTATGAACGTTGTAGATCAATTATGTCTTTGTCATGTTGCAGGAACAGGATTTTAATTGACTGAAAATCAAACAGATTTCTAGAACTTAAGGGTGAAATGAATCCATTCTCAAATAAAGAAAATCATAATCTTCATTTCTGGCAAAAAAAAAAAATAATAAAGCCATTTGTCAGGAGTGAGAGTTCTGTCTCCCCCTCTGGCCACCAGAGAGATTGACTTTCATTTGCCAATCCCGAAGTATTGCGAAGTATTGTTTCTGCTTCTCTACCTGCATTAATGAGCGTTTCTATCTGGACCTGATCTTCTGTTTCTGACCGTGCTTAGTCTGATTGCCTGCTGCCTGCCCTGACCCTCTCCTGGACTACAATACTCTCTTCCTGGATGATCCCATGCTCGTGATTGACCTCTGCCTGTCTGAGCCTGATTTAGCTTTGAGGACTTTTAGTTGTGCTTATTTCCTGTCTGAACTAAAGAACCTGCTGCATGTGGAACCAGCTGTCTGCCCATTTGGGACAGATGTATTGATCTTACGTGTGTCTTAGAATTATTCTGTCAGTTCCAAAAATCCAAAGACCTCAACGTTTCTGTCTTGTTTCCAATTTCCTGTAGCAAAAGCATTACTTTAAAACAATATTCAAGCCTGTGTACTTTCATCCATTTATTTTCTAAACCTGCTTGAACCCTTTCAGGGTTAAAGGCTGGCTGGAGACTAGGGATGCAACAATATTCGACATAAAACTGAACCATTCGATGTGCGTTTTTCACGTTACGAGTTTTATTTATTCCGTACCACAGTGAGCTTCCTTTAGCGGGTGTCTGTGTATTCATGTCTTCGTCTCTGAGCCTCTCTGCTTCAGGTCCACTCACACTCTCCCCCCTCCCTAACAGAAAATACTTTCCCCTATCCCTGGGAGGCGGAGCTAAATGCTAAAAACATAGCATT
The DNA here is from genome assembly GCA_003999625.1 of Oryzias javanicus. Lineage (NCBI taxonomy): Eukaryota > Metazoa > Chordata > Actinopteri > Beloniformes > Adrianichthyidae > Oryzias > Oryzias javanicus. The sequence goes on along the minus strand of CM012451.1, from coordinate 1,711,234 downwards.
TTAGCTAGCTGCCCAAACAACCACGACAGTTATAACATGTTATGGCTCAGGTAGCGGCTGCGTCGGTGCCCGTTTTCAGTGGGGAGTCTCTGCAAACGGCGCAGAGCAGAATGTTCAGACAGCTCGCGTTTTCAAGGACTTTTCATTTCATGGCTGATTGAATGCACTTCAACACATCTGGCCGGTGTGTCAGCAGCTTCAGGCTCATGTTTGAAGACGCTCCACCAACACTAAAACCTGCGGTGTGAAGAGATCCAGGGTTCACCGTGGAATATGAGGATCAGGGAGTGAAATGCATCACAAGAAGTACAATATCTGCATAAGATTTGCTTCATCTATTGTACAATGTGGAGATAGACCTCTAATATGGCCGCCCATCTCTGACGTCATCACCCAGCTCTGTCACCGGGTAAAAGCTGCCAAGAGCTGTGCACTTGAAAAAAATCAGATTTCTTTATCATGTTGTTTCTGTTTGCAAAATAAATCATAATCTGTGGAATAGCAGGATTTCAGGCTTTTTTTTGTTCAGTACATACCAAACCGTGACCCTCGTACCGAGGTACGTATCGAACTGTGAGCAAACTGCATCGTTGAATCTCTACTGGAGCCTATCACAGCTACTGTTGGGTGAAGGTGGATTCACCTTGGACAGGTCACCAGTTTGTTCCAGGGCCACACAGTCTAACACACACACACATTTACACCCGGGGTACAATTTAGAGTAATCGATAAACTAGAAAGGACGTTCTTGGACTGTGAAAGGACCCAGACGGGATTTGAACCTTCTTTTTGTGAAGCAAGCATGCTAACCACTACACCACGGTGCAGCCATTGCTGCATTTATTTGAGGCAAATGTAATGCCAACTGTTGTGAGGGTTGCTGCTTCTCTTGTTTGTTGTGTTTCAGATCCTCTTGTCTCCACCAGCTTTCCTCCAGTTCATTGTGTAAGGGTTTGATTCCCAACTACCTCAATCACATGTCAAAGTGTTGTTGGTCGGGACACTGGACCCTTGGCTGGTTGGTATGGCCATTCCCCCCATGTGAGTATGATGTGTAGATGAAGAATGATGTAAAGGTGCTTTGAGTCCCAGTAGGTAGAAAATGCCTCCACTAATGCAGATCTTTGACTCTCCAGACAAGCGTAACATTCCATGTCAGATTGGAAATCTCTTTATAAACAATACTGTCAAACAAATTGAAGTTTTTTTTAACCCTTTAAACACTTGTTGAGCTGCTTTTCTCCTTCACAATCTACTGGAATTATCGTGTTAACAGTATGTTAAAGATTTTGTTTCTTAGCGTTACTGTCAGGTGTTAAAGGGTTAATTCACCAAACTAAACAGAAATGCAAGAAAAACTCCAAATAAAAGTATTTTAGAATCAAAAACAAAGCATTTTTAATCTTTCTTTATGAGTTTTCTGGGACTGGCTTTAATACAAATAGCAATTAAATGGTGTAACTCTGTTTATGACCTTGGAGTGTTCAAATACATATTCTGTAGGTTTTTTAGTTTCTTTATGTTCAGCTCAGCTAACTTTAATATGTTTGACTAAATTCTACTTGTGGCCTCTTTAAACTGTGTCCTTCTGAAGTCCAGCTATGGCTTGAGTAGATAAAAATGCTAATGCGCTCCTCTGGACACTTTCAATTACATTTTTATCGGCTGGCTTTTGCCTGCAGGCTCTTTTCAAGGTACCGCGTCATTTTAATGAACTTGGTTGGAGTAAAAAAAAAAAAATGAAATTTTTGTCTGTTATGTTTTCAGTTGATGCTGAACTCCTGCGGCAGCAGCAGCCGCTCTCTGCACACAGAAGGCCAAGAGTTCGCTTTGTTAGCTGACGCGGGAACAATCTTGAAAGTGAGAAAGACAGAGATGATGTTGTGTTTGGGAATAGGAACAAACAAAACGCTGTTTGTGGAGGGAAACGATCACACACGATGACTGACATATTGTGACTGCATGCTTTTCCCTCCAAGGCTCAATTCAAATCAAGAGCTCACACAGGAAGGTTACACCTGCCTGCCGACTCTTCTGAGTATAAAACAAACTTCAACAAACAAAGAATAATTTTTTTGGGAAAAAGCAGCCTTTTGTTGGTCACTGACGGAAAGTAAGAAGGAAAGATCTGCTAAAATGAGACTAAAATGGAACTTATTTCCTTTACATTGGAAAGTATTGAGGCGATCAACTGTGATGTGGTTTATGTACATCTCATGTTTTGTGCCCGTTTTTAAGAGACTATCCCACCTGTTGCATCACAGAGAAAACAATCACATCCACACCCCAGCATCATGAATGTTAAAATATTTTTCTAAATTATAAATGTAAAGCAATTGCTTAGAAATACAAAACAAATCAAGCTTTGTTCTAAAGCAGTACAAAGAACATTTCTATGATCACTTTAGGATTGTACATCTGTTGAATTATCTATGGGAAGCCCGGCAAACAGAAGCAGAGGAAATAAGGCAATAAATTATTCACAAAAGTTCATTTCTGAACTGTTTGCTTAGTCAGATATCATTTTGGTTATTTTCAAAGTCAATTCAGAGGGTTAGCAGATAACCGTCGTGCACTGCAGAGAATTCCACTGTATAATAAGCTCTGCATCTTAAGAGAACCAGAGTTCTCCAAACCTTCTTTTTTCTAGCCACACTTATTAAATCTGCTACATGGTGGTTTTAAGGACTGGTAGCCAGTCCATCAGAAGCCTATTGCGTGCATGTACAGAAGTGAGCTGAAGTGCACTCAAATTGGACCCAGTGGAAGTACAAAGCAAATCACAGTTGACTTTTTTCCCAGCATTTGCTGTCACAACTAATTTCACAGTGGTCCACTAATGAGAAGCTCCTCTGTATGGCATCTTTAAGCTGACAGCTGGATATAACCTCACATCTAGGCCACGTCCTCCGCTAAGTTCTAAGCTTAATTAATAGCTTATTTAACTGCAGTCACACTTACTGAGCAAACACCTGAGCTGAGCAATCTCAATGTTGAGGTGAGGAGAAGAGTAAGATGGGAATGTGCTGGAAAAGAAACAAACATCTGATGTTATTGCCTGCTGCTGCTGTAGAACTGGTTCAATTTGGCATCAACTCACTTTTTTAAGGAAAGATGAAGAGTTTTATCTTAAAAGCTATTGTGTGCAGACAAGCCAAATATATACCAATAAAGCTGTGTTTTTAATAAGGATGTCCCGATCCGATCACATGATCAGAAATCAGGCCCGATCACGTGGTTGAAGACTCGATCGGAAATCGGGCCCCTTTATCTGATCAGGATCGAATATTTAATTTATTCTTATGCACTTTATATTTCAATCTTATTATTCTGGATAAATCCTCCACTTGAAGTCTGCATGTCATGAACAGATCATAAAATGTTATTCCCGGAAAACGCAGCAGAAAACAGCAACAGTTGAAGCAGAAGACTGATGTAAACAGCTAGCTAGCTAGCCGATCACGGATTTAGACTTCCAGGATCAATAACTCTTTTGAAAACCCTTTAAACTGACAGCTAGTGTCTCTAAACAACAACCTCTAAAGGCATTTCAACAGAAAAAGAGAGTTTGGTTTCTTTTTAATGTTAAGCTCTTCGTGCTGCAGACAGATGCTAAACAGCAGCTGCTAACTGCTAACTAATCCACCTCTTCTCCTTGGTTCTAACAGATCCTGACTAACACAATTCCACCAGAGCTGCACTTTTGGTGACCCGACCCAATTTTTCAGGTAATGCATATAGTTTATAAAACTTTCCTAACACAGCTAGCAAAGCCAAGTGGGGCACATATGGTTTAAAAGTTGGCAGAAAATGTGGACCCCAAATGGGTTTGTCTACAGTTTCCATGGTGGCCCCAATAGTGTTTGCCCACATTGGCTGAAGTGGTTTGAATCACTGCGTTAGCCAGCCTCCCGGTGGCCCCCGCTGTATCGAGCTGGCGAGCTCTGCTGTACTAAGCTAGCGAGCTCCGTCGTAGGAAGCTCTGCTGTAGCAAGTTCTGCTGTAGCGAGCTACACTGTATTGAGCTAGTAATTTCCGATGTAGCGAGCTCCGCTGTGTTGAGTTAGCGAGCTCCGCTGTACTAAGCTAGCAAGCTCCGCCGTAGCAAGCTAACGAGCTCCGCTGTATCGAGCTAGCAAGCTCTGCTACATCAAGCTAGCAAGCTCCACTGTAGCAAGCTTTGCTTTAGCGAGCTCCGCTGTTTTAAGCTAGTAAGCTTCGCTGTAGTGCGCTAACGAGCTCCACTGTATCGAGCTAGCGAGCTCCGCTGTAGCGAGCTATCAAGTTCTGCTATAGCGGCTTAGCAAGCTGTGCCGTAGCAAGCTAACGAGCTCTGCTGTATCAAGCTAGCAAGCTCTGCTGTAGTGAGCTCATTTTTCCAGCACATTAACCGTGAGGATAAAATCTTCACCTCTGAACTCCTATACCTCATCCAACAGTGGATGCCATCATGAACAGAATGTTATTTCCATGATCAATCAGAGGACACACAGTTCTGCTTTTGTTCCTTTGGTTGCATCTGAATTACACCAAAACTATGCAGGAGTACATACTCACCTTTTAAGTTAGAAAAAATTAGCAATACTTGTTTATTCTGAGCTTTAAATTTGCTAAACTTCAGTTTAACCAGAATGAATGTGATGAGTTATAATTTTAAAGAACATCATTAAGAATGACTTCTACTTTATTTTAACAATTTACTTAATAATTTACTTTTATCAAAAAGTAGCTTTAAAGAAAAAATATACTGATATATATATTTTTTAGATGATCCTGACTTGCCTGTTTAACAGCATTGAAATAAAAAAAGTAGTTTTTAATGATTAAGTTTATCCATCAGCAGAGCATGGTAATTAAGAAACTGCGAGTCAGAGACTGTTTGAAGTTCTACATATTTGTCCTAGTACTGCTTGAGAATCTGCTCGAGCAGTCCAGACCTCAAGTGAATCAGAGACTCACATTTTTTACTACACATTTGTTCAGATAATCTGCCCACATTTGGTCTACCCTGCTCAGTTTTGAAGCCTCTGCACGCAGGCGAAAGCCTCCAGCTCTCACACAGATTCTGTCAGCTCAAAGTGTATCGTTTCCCTTTGTCTTGGCAGCTCTAAAAACTCTTGACTTGTAATTTGCACATCATCTATATTTAATATGCAGGGATCAGGTGACTGGACAGATGCTACATTTCAGTACAACTCACATGCGTTTGTTTGACAGCTACCATTGTGGTGCAAAGCAAGAAAGCTCTGGAGAAGGCTGCATGCTTGCAGCATGTTCTCCTTGGTGGATGGAGTAAAGGGTCACATAAAGTGTCTGTGACAGCTGGAGAAACACCTGGGTCCCTAAAGTGGAGTCACATGGAGTGACAGAAGGCAGCACTGACTGCAACTGAAAAATACAACTGTTGAACCCCATATGGCCTTTGTGCAGCGAGGCTCACGGCTGGTGAGGCGCTGACATCATCAGTCAGATTTAAAAACTTCACAAAGCTCTGACACTATCTGGCAACACTGACTGCAGGGCAGCTTATTAACCATCTGACTGACAACAGATACATTGTTTTGTTTAAGATTTCATTTCAACATTTTTCTTCTGTTTACAAACTGAAGCATAGGACAAAAATCACTAAAATTGTTGTTACTGACTTACTTTTCCTGAAGAATGAAGTCTGTGTGGTGCTCCTTCTGAAGAAACAGATGCATGTTCTGTTTGTAGAAGTCTTTCTTTTCTTTCTTCAGAGTTAAAAGTCTCTCTGTCTCAGTAGAGATCTCTACCAGTGACATATCTAAACAAGTTCTTGAGTTTAGGGGTTTAAAAAACAAATCCTCCATTTAGATATCGATGTTAAACATCATTCAAGAGTAACAGGGTCCGATTCAAGAAGCAGATTTGTTTGGAACTCTGAGTTCATGAACTCCAAATTCAGCAAAACTCTGAGTTTTTGGTTTCAGAAAGAGAGATAACTCAAACCCGTGAAAGTGGGAGAAACCAAGCCCGTTTCAAGAAGCGGGTTAAGCTGAACTCAGAACCAATCACTGTGGAAACTGAGTCTGTGAACGAAACCTGGTCTGGAGCAGGTTTTCTTCAGGAAACTTAGAGTTCTCTGCGGTCTCCGCCCCTTTTTAAAGTGAAAGATGTTCAAATCTGAGTTCTTCATTAATATTTTGAGAACATTCACATTAGAGACGTCACGTTTCCACCAGCAGAAACCAAAATGACATGTCCATTTATAGAGGATCATGTAGAGAGGAGGCTGGATTAATCCAGAGGAAATGTTATTTATGTCTGGAGAGGATTTGGAGGACACGAGTCTATTGACTGGAGTTTCCCCGATTCATTGTTATTTGAGTTTTTCCAGGGACTCGCTATTTCTAATACAGATTTTTCTTTTCCTCATTTTAAACCTTTAACAACAGAAATGGTTAAACTTCAAACACTGGAAATGGCTGTCAAGTGATGAGACAAATACAGCATTAGCTGCCTGACGCTCCAAAGAAATTGATCGAGACTCAGAGAAATGACAAATGTATTTACACTTAAATAAAGAAAATATTTCTGCAAATATTTTTTAAGTGTTGAGAATTAAATTAAATAAATGCTTATTTTAGGCGGGGTTAGGGTTAGGGTTACAGCTGCCTCACCCAATGTTGTCTGGAGAATCTGAACAGGAAACTACAGTTTTCCCCAAATACTTAAACACGTTTTCTGAAACAATGAACCAATTTAACCAAACAACAAACACAATTTTTAAAACACAAGCTGGGCAAAATTCTTGACTCTTGAGTCAAAATCTCACTTTGAGGTCAAAATGAAGTCTCTGTTGTCAAAACTAACAAACACACAGCAAACACAACACACTACGAAACCAAACACTTGACACTGTTCACAAAATGGTTTATAAAAATGCCCCCCCCCCCCCCCCCCCAAAAAAAAAAAAAAACAGAGTATAACAGTATTCAGGGTTCAGGGTTCAGGAGCCATCTTTTCTCTGTGGGTCAGACCAGAAGTCTTCCTCCACATCACTGACATGTTCACTCTAGACACACAACAGGATAAAATGATCTTTTTCCTGATCCAGTCCTGACTAGACTCAACTGTAATGTCTTCATAATCCATGTCTACGGTCTGCAACAGGTTTTGTCGAGTGTATTGTTGTCTCTCTTCCAATAACAAATTGAAAAAAAATCTTCAATTGTGATATGGAAAACAAAGTGGATGAAAACTGATACAAATTAGGGATTATAATAATAATAACAATGATAAACTTTATTTATATAGCACCTTTCGAGATAAAAACCACAAAGTGCTTTACAGTAAAACACAGATTAAAACACAAAGTAAAACCAAATATAAAAACAGAGTTAAGAAAAAGCAATTTTAAAAAGATGTGTTTTTAGATGCTTTTTAAAGGAGAACACTGAGTCAGCGGATCTGAGGCTGAGAGGTAGGGAGTTCCAGAGAGATGGAGCTACCGCTGCAAAGGCTCTGTCACCCTTAGTTTTTTAGTTAGGATTAGTGTTGAACTGTCTGATGGGTAAACTTTAGTGAAATCCGACATTGTCCCAGACAGAAACAAAGTCTTCTCTGTTATTTTCTTGTTGAATTTCTTTATGAATGATACAGATTACAGTAACAACTTGAACCTGCTGAGTTGAGGTTGACCTTTTGACCTGCTTCCCTCATGGTCATTCCATAAACCAACATATGGTCAATAACTATGACCTGGATCTCATCAGAACCTTGTCCTTCATCTGGGTCCAGGTCTTGGTCCATGTTTAGGTCTTGCTCTGTTATCCATCTGTTGTTGACTGAAGTCACAGTCGACCAAATTACAATATTTTATCAATATCTTAAAATAGATTCAACTTCAAGTTTGATCACACAGCATCATTGTTAATCCTCCGTTAGGCTTTTTTTTTTTTTTTTAATTCTATGACCATTATCCTTTCTCCACCTCATCCCTTCAGCATGAAGACCTAAAAATAGAGAACAGCTAGTAGGCACAGAAGCATTTCCTTTCACCAAATCTATCCTGACATCCCAAATCTCCTTGTTCCTCCACAAGTCTCACTCACATATTTAGGTTTACGGGCTGCAGCAAAACCAGCAACCGTGACGTCAACACACCAGGTTCACTTCTCTGAAAACAGTGCAGCACATCATGCTAGTGCTGGTGCTGATGCTGCTGGGTCTCTGAGTCAGAAATGGTTTGGGGACTTCTGTCACTTATCTGTTGATGGATAAAAGGAAGGTTGGGAAATAAAATAGGATGGGATCCACAGCCTTATCCATTCATTCATTTTGGGCTTTTGTTTTAATATCCAAAGCTTTTTGGATCTCTGTAAAGCCCTTTGACTGTCTGTGAAAGGTGCTAAACCAACACAGCTGAACAGAGCTTTAAATATGCCATGCAGATGTGAAATAATGTCAAATAGAACAAAAGTATTACACAGTATGTAACCAAAGGCCACAACATCTAGGGTTACTATTTCACAATATTTATTTGATCTTGGTAATGCTTTTGTTAGGAGTCTGTGGCTGGAAATAATGCATAAAAGGGCTTTTTTTCTAGAGCTGCCCTTCTATACTACTGCTTCTTTGGTATCTGAGCCTTAGCAGCCACCAGTAAACCACAAACAAGCAAAGAGAGCAAAAAAGTGTATTCATTGTAAAATCCCAGAGTGATGGGGTTGTTTGTGTGACCTCTTCTCAGAGTGATTACTCCCACCACACATGCAGCCAGAGCAGAAACGCCGGGACACGTGCAGCCATGCACTGCACCGCCGCTGACGCACAAGACATTCATCCTCCATCAATGTTTTTAAAGCTCTGAGAGAGAGGCAAATCAAAACAGAATGCACTTACAGCTTGACAGATGATGGGGTATTTGATTCGATTGATGCCACTGGCAAACACGGCGAAGGTCAGCGCAGTGTGGAAGCAGAAGTTCAGGAGCGTGTGCCATCCTTTCCGACTGATGCGGATCGCACTGCCGAAACAAAAAGGGGGAGATGAAGCTCTGCATGGAAACACATTTCAATGACCTGTGGTCAAGCAAATCTTTGTCTTTAGAAAAAAATCAAAGATGTTCATCAGTAAATCCTCAACAGCGGGGATCTCCAAACCTTGACCTACAAACAGGTACTGGTCCCTGAGACTGTTACAGAGAAGAAAAAAACACTACCAACATTTTTTCTCCCTGTCATTTCAATTCCTTTAGTTTTATTTTGAAAAAAAATACTGGATTTTCTCCACCACATCCAATTCTTTCTTGAAACATGTCAAGTTGCTCGATCACATATCAAAAACCCATCTCCTACTTTTAGAATTGAAAGGATTAAAGAGATTTAACAGACAAAATCCAGGAGTCTTTACTCCAAATATGGATTTACTGCTACAAATGTACCAACAGACCATAATAATAATGCAGAATATCCAGAAACCGGATGTTTAATTCTGTTATAATTTGATGTTTGTTCTGTAAAGTTGGAACAAAAATTAGAATCTATTTGTAGAACTAATGCTCTGGTTTAATGGAACCAAACAAACAGTTAAGTAGTCTATTTGATTATGTTCTCTTTCAAAACTTGAAAGCTTTTGCAGTCATTTTCAGTTTAGTTCTATCTATACCTCTTCTTATTTATTTCAAAAACAAGTTGCATGATATTCACATCTGTTATGCTGAAATATGATAGGAAGTAAATCTGAACAACCTGCTGATAACACATTCTTTTTTTAACTGCAGAACATTCAGATTTGACAATTATAGTTATTTGGGTTATATGATGGTAAATATCTTTATCGTTCAACATGGGAAAAACTATATCAACATATACAACATTTCATATCGCCCAGATCTACCTGAAAACAGAACAAACAAACAAACAAACAACATTTTACAGATCAAGTACTTGATTATCTTATTGCTTAACTTTACCAAACAAAAAGGAGAGTATATGTGTCACAGACACTCTTTAGATGAGGGGTGCATAATCACATTCATTTCCATTAAAGATTCAACCATAATCAGTTATGTTCTTTTATCTTCTCTCAATTACTGTAGGAGCTATGTGGAAAAATAATGAGTCTTTGGATAGTCTGACAAGTGGAAAACATGCAAAGTCCAGAACGCTGTGACTGTGTCCTTATTAAACCACATGGACAGCTTTAGTCAAACAGATGGGATCATATGCAGTACAGTTCCTGCCAGTTCTCTGTCCATACTCTCAAGAATGCAGTTGAAGAGTTAAGCTGGACATCACGTGATCACAAATACTCATCATTGCTGGCTTTCAGCTTGCAGGTTGCAGATCAGAAAAAAACAAGAAAGCATCTCTAAACATGTGACAGTGAAAGTAGCTGAATGCCTCTTGGAATCGGAAGGCAATTAGCAGGAACACACCCATACTGGTTGAGTCAGACATTAATCTAGCGCAGGAAGAGGATAGGATTAATTTAACATTTTGCCAGCAACTACAGGCTGCTAATTTTAGAATGATGGACCTCAGGCAAAAGGGCAATTTACAAAATTCTTTTAAATTCACAACTGTAATCCTCAGTGTTCACCCTTTCAATTCCCTGGCATTTGCACAGAAACCCTTCTGTTATTTGAACGATGCCATTCAGAAGTCATTACTTCCAGCCAACTGGACCCTTTACATATTCAATATTCAAGGACATTTCTATTTAGGAAAATATGTCATCAGCCACAATATATGGAGCATTCATCGCAGAATTCTGTTTGCCTTTATAAGAAAATGATCTAAATAGGTCAGAAAACATCAGAGTGAGTACTTTTCTGTGTCTGCCTCCTCCCTTTGGTTCACTCAGTCATTGTCCCCATTTGAAAAGACAAAGGCCTGTGCTGGAAATCTTTGCTCACAGCTGCACACCAGGCAGCCATGTCCCAGTGCTGAGCCACCAGACCTTATTGAGTCTGGGCATCCATGCTTTGCTCCGAGGTGGGAGAATTAAAGCTGGAGTTTTCAGGGTCTCTGCTGTGAACCTGGTGCTGAACTCCATCTAACATGGAAGCAATAAATCAGGATGACTGCTGGCCTCCCTGAAAGAAGTTTTCATATGTTCTGCTTGAAGCTTTCATTGGGTCAAGTACATTAACCTGGCAGCCCTCCATATCTCCATCTCCCATCGGAGGATAAAACTGTCCTGACTCTGCATCTGCTCTCTCACCCTGCTCAAAACGCTCAGAGAAATGTGAGGAGCCATAAAACTACACACTGTGCGATGTGACACGTCATACAGTAAGCAGCTTCAGCCCGGCCAAATGTGCTGCTGATCTCCCATAAACCAGAAGGATATGTACCCAGAGCTCGTCCAGCAACATGGACGTTGTTTGTTTGTATTTCCACTTAATTCAGAGGAGAAAAAAAAATCTTGCTTGTTAGCCGCAAAAGGATCTGCCGTTTTCACACTTTCTTTTCTTAGAGAACCAAGCTTCAACGCTAAGATGTGATTAAGCAGATCTGAACGACAATCTTGAGATATAAAAATGTACAACTGTGCACATTGTAAAGATGCATTAACCCTGTAACACCTGAGGTGACGCCTAAACACAAAATCTTTAACATACTATAACTTTTCAACCATTTACAGAATAATTCCAGCAGATCCTTTACAATGTACAAACTAATTTGTACAATGTACATTGTTTGAAAGAAGACTGAGGACGGCTAAGAAGAATACCACCGCCAGAAAAGAAAACGGAATCGCTAGCTTAGCGCTATACTAGTGCTTGCTGATGTCGTTATCATTTTCTGCCAATCAACGGTGACAACAGTGACTCCGCCCCAACCGTCCTGTTCTATTTTTCCTACAACGGATGACGGCCCTCAGGAGGTTTGTGTCGGTACTGTTCAATGCATGTGTCAAAGTCAAGATCCAGATCCTAATTGATCCAAAAAACATTTAGCATTCACCTTATATCAGCTCTGTGTTCATCCAAAAAGCATCAGGTCTCACGCAGAGTATATATTAGAGAAATAAAAGACTTTTTCTTCGTGTTTAATTGATTCTTATTTAAGAAATGTCAGAAATCTTAAGAATTTCATTTTGTTTTTTTACATTTTCAGCTGCTAGTGTGCCTTGTCTTTTTTTCCAGGAAAAACACAATTTTGACTTAAAATAAGGAAGAAAACAGATCTTCCTGATCTATCTGGACTGTTACAAAACTGTATCTTCTGCATTTAAAACCCTTAAAAACTACATGAATGGGGCTGAAATAAAATAAAATAAATAAAGAACTGCTTGCCATTCACAAGGCCCAGTAGGTGTGGTATGAGAATGATCTCATTTTAAATATATCTCTATTGTTCACACGCCTGATGCAGATCGTATCAACTGCCTTCAAAGGATTTTGATTTCTAAGAAACGATACCCCACACTGAGAATTTCCTTGGTTCATACATCATACATCACTGCAGAGCTCATGATCACAGATTCTGTCTTGGATTATCTTTCTGGCAGAAAATGAGCCAACATCACAGAGGCTCTGACTGCATTTACCATGTGCAGAAATGCATATTTATGCATTTTACATTTTGCATCCTGTTTATCCCTGGCCCCCGAGTTGTTCCCATTTAACGCTTGGTCCCCACTCTTCACAGCTTGGATACTGTCACTCAGCCAGGGTGATACTATGCAACTCAAGTGTTACCACACAGAAATATGTGTCAGTACTGGAGATGCCTGGCGGGAGGTGTGGAGGAGGTGCGAGGGATTTTTAATGTGTGAATTCCTGAAAGAAAACCCCCACTGACCCAGAGTGAGACAGAAGCATACAGCCACACACCCCGGGTGAGGATTTCCTCATTCAGCTTCAACTCTCGTTAATGTATTGCAGCTTCATACATTTGATCCAGGTGACGCATCTGATGAGTGAAAACAACATCTTAGAGGCAAAAAGTCGATGATTTTACCACACTCAAACTTAAATAGATCACAATGAAACATATTTTAGATGCTTTTTGTGCCACATAAAAGGCAGGAGTAGTTGGTTCAAAGAATGTCCAGTTGGATTCTTATGAAGTTCGTAAACAGAGCTGTAGCGTCTGTCCTCGTTTTAGTGATGAGAAATGTACATGAACTCCATCTGAGTTGTAAATGCAGAGAAAATGTCTGAAAATAAACCCTTAAAGACTCTTTAGTGTAGGAAAATCCCCTATTTCAGGTGATTCTAGCTGTGTCTGTGTCTTACAACCATGCAAAACAGTTACAGATGCAGTCATTTTGATTCTCTATACAGTCAAAGGGCTGGATTCCTGCTCCTTTTCTGCATGTTCTAATGACTGGACACACCTGATCCAGGTAATCAGGCAGGAGTTAGGCACTGATATCTAGTAAACACACCTGCCCCTGAGGCCTGTAGCTCCCATCCTTGGTTTAAGTCATGCAGCAGAAAAACTTCATGAATATTTTGAATTCATTCCTAGAAGCTGTGAAAGTATTAAGCAGTCCCTCAAACTTAAAATCCAAACTTTTTTACTTAGTCTTCTGTTGATTTTGTCTTAATAGATTACACATAAGGTTAAAAAAAAATAGCAACTCAAAAGATGTCAGTTTGTAATTTCAGTTTGTGTATTATTGTCTCACTGTGAAACCATCAGAGAAGTCTGCTCTTCTGCACTGATCTCCATAAATGCAAAGGCTTGAATTCTTCTCATTTCAACATGTTTAGCACCGTTCCCTTTGGACTATAGCTGGTTTAAAAAGTAATAAACCAAATAGACTTCTTAGAGTGTGCAATTTAGATTCATCAGATCCATAAATTGTCTTATTATCATCGAAATTTCCAAAAACACTTCTTCAATGGGCTAGTTTTTGTTTACCAGTTCATAAATTGAATTGATTGTAAAAGTTTCATCTTTCTTTTCATCGTTCTACCAACAGAGGATCACTTTCAGATCTGTTGTATTTGTTTACAGTTCTATGTAGAGTAAATGTTTGCAATAGTTTCTGTTAGTGGTTTTCTAAGTCTTCATTTATTGACTGTGAAATGAACTTGTTACATGAATTCAAGTGGTTAGTTTGTGAAATGCTAATTCAGTTTGATTCCAGTATAAACGGATAAAAATTTATTCCTTTCTGGAAATTTTGTCATCCAAAGATCACCATGCCCTGATTGCACAGTCAGATGCTAACTTTAGCTGCAGGTTAGACTGAGAAGTTAGAGTATAATCCAGTAGCTTTTTGGTCACTGTGCTGGTCTGAAACTGAAGAAGCAAATCACAAACTGAAAATTCCACTTCAGTCATGTTTGTTATCTATTTTCTAAGCGCTCCACGTGTTCCTTTAATTTTTTGCTGTTTTCTAGGATGTAAAATCTGCAGAGCAGCAGAATTGAAGATAAAAACTTCCCTGTCTCGATGTTTACTTTACTTATGTCTTCACCTTTAAATACTATACTGTATGCCCATTCACATAATAATGTGTAGTTGGTTGTAGATACCTTTTCTTTGTTTGTTTGTATTTTATACGTACTGCACATAAAGGAGGAAAAAAATAAGTTTTCTTCATACTGCTCCCTTTCACCTATTTGAGCTGGAATTTATTGAAGACAGGACACAACTAGAAGATATACGGTATTCTGCATCTAAAATGAACGTTTTTTGCTGATCATCACTAGCTCAATGGAGAAATTGAGGGTTGTGTTAGTCTGGGGGCGGAGCTGTCAGAGCAGACTCTTCCTGGAGAGGGCTCTTTGCATCAATCTTACTTCAGCACGTTTCCAACTGCCCCTTTTTTGTCTTTTTCGTGGGTATGGGAGGGGCTGCTACAGACAGCGCAGGTTTTTGGAGGATTACTCTTAAATACACGAAAGGATCAAAATGCCGATTTGAGGTTCTTTACAGTTAGGAATGAACAGTAAAATGCATTTAAAACCTCAAAAAGTAGAATTTTCATGGTAGGGCACCTTCAAATCCCTCCATTAATTATAATATAGATTTATTTCTTAATAAAATAAAATTAAATTTTTTCATGATAATCCTGATTTTTAGCAGATCAAACTATTCCCATTTTTTTTAACAGTATGTTGTGGCTCTCAACCGAGTCAACAGTGATAAGTCCATCTGTCTGTTTTTATTCCAGGAAATTTTTTAAAATTTTCTTAGGAAAATGAATTCCAATTTTACCACCATGTGTATGAGTTCTGACTCTGTTTTACTGGCTCTCATTAAATGCTTTGAATCTTAAATGAAGCTTGATCCTTGATCCTTGATCCTATGTTACTTTGGAGAAAATCCAAAATATCTCAAACCCAGTCTGCAGGTCTGGATGTCAGTTTAGGAGAGTCAGCTGTTTGAAACTCCAGATGCTGTCTTCACTGTCTGACTATGGAGGGACTCCGCTCGTCTCCAGCTCAGCTGTCACTGAATGATACAAATCCTGCTGCACCCTCACACACTTTCTCCAGTTTTGCACTTCATGCACGGAAAAATGACAAACCAGAAACAAATCTGTGGCAATCAGCAAATGTTTTCTTCAAGATTAAATACTATTTCCTGAAAATGTGATGTGAGATATTTGGAGCTCCTCTACATTTGAGTGGATGGAGTACAGAAATATGACATTGCTGTCACACACACAAAGCCACACTGGATGAAACAATATGCCAGTCCCCCATCCTTCTTTAACTACAACAGTATCAGATGAAGCTAAGGGGGAAAGTCCACACGTGATGCATGCGGCGTTGGCCGTCTTTGTTTACGACAGGAGAACAACAAAAATGACCCATGAACCCCATGGAACTCCAGCGGTGACTCTATTCTTGTCAAGTCGTTTTGAAACATTTGACTTTATAAAGCACAAATCTTCACATATGCGTATCCTCTAAGTCAGATTACTTGGACTGCAGATCAGCTTAAATACCTGGAATCACACCTCATTATGTCAGGGATCAGAGACAGAACAGACAAAAACAGGTAAGAAACAGCGTCCAGATGTGAAGCAGAAGGTAAGGACCGATTTGAAATGAAGAGGCGCCAGACTGAAGAGGATGAAAGTTTGAGTGGAAAATGCAGAGAAATCAATTTGTGATTTCCTCTTACCTGTGGTGCACTATGTACGTGATGATGGAGGCAAAGAGGCAGAGCAACATGACCGCCGTGCAGGCATACACCACCGGGTGCAGAAACTCCCCAGGGTAGGGGGGGAATGACAGCACCTTCTTCAGATCCTGAGATGCCAAAAGAGAAACAAAATCAGACGTTAGAAAGAAGTACCCTAAAACAATCAATGGGATAGAAATGGTCTGCTCTGTGAAAATCAGCCCTTAGATGGAACTAATGAGCCTTCAATGTGTGAAGCCACAATAAACTGCAGATCAGACCTGCACGCAAAACACAAAAGAATCTTAAGGAAATGTGCCAGAGCGAGAAGCCTAATCACATCACCATAAGAGAGTAACAAGGCTGTCAGTGCCATAGTCTTCCTGGTGCAGTCACAGCCATTAAGCCCACATTTAGGAAAAGCAACAATAGCACAAGCTTCCAAGTCCATCAGAATTTAAAGCAATCCAAAAATAGAGTTCCCGCTAAGTGGAATTAAAAAAAAATATTGCTTTCGTTCCACTAAAGCTCCTGTAAATGTCAGAATGAATTGCTCTGTAATAATCTACGGTACATAAAGTTAAGGGAGAATCTCCGGTGGCATCAGCCTCCCGTTCTGCAGCAGAAACAGTGAAGTCAGCCTACTTTAATTCAGCAGTTTATCTGAAGAACACAGGCTTGCTGTACACTGAACATGAAATCATTGCGTTCCCTCCCTGAGCAGTGGAGCTCAGAGGCTCTGGGCTGCTCTGTGCTGCTCTGCAGGTGCAATGCCAAAAGTCATGCCATGATTTAAAGGGCCGTCATAAGGATGTTGCTAAATAAAGTGCACCTTATCTCCATAACCCCGCCAGCTCAAAGCCAGTCTGTCTCTGAGAGGCTGATCCACACACACGCTGTCAGGATCTATCATTGTCTCTCGTCTCACCCAGTGGGATATTCTGCTGCCGTGTTTGTCGAAGGGCTGATGAGTCTGTCTGCAACTAGGAGGGGTCGTGACCTGAAACTGAGCATTTAAAAGCACAGTTGTAAAGTAGCTTTGTGTGCCGAATCATAAAGACACTGGAGAGATGTCCGCAGTGGAAGAGGTGCTCTGTCAAGCCCCTTCACCGAGTGTGACAGAGAGTCCAGCAGCTGAAGAACGGTATCTTCAATGAAGGATGAGGTCAGATCAAAATTAAAGAATTAGATGGAAAAACCTCGATTGAAACCTAGAACTGCACATTTCTTTTGATGCTTCTCCATTTTGACCAAATGCCATTTCTCCTCTAGAAGACTTTCAGCACTTATAAAGACGACAGTGAAAGTATTTCCTTCATGTTTCTTACAACTCCTATCTCTTTCAATTGTTTACAGTACATATTTGCAGTATGCACGCAGCACAGTTTACCATTATATTTGTTTTAATTGAACATTCCTGGAAAACGTGTCATCTTGGAGGCACCATATGTTCCTCTGAAATCTCAATGGCATTTCCTGCATTAATGCTTCCAGCTATGAAGTTAATTAACAAAATGACAAATTAACTGTGTCAAGAGCTGTGATCCCAGATGCCAACAAGCTCAAGGAGCTTAATGCACACCCCCCATTTATTTTTTTTTCTAAACAGCTTTAAAGCACTGTTTTCAATGTGGATTTGTATTGTGGAGCAGAGAAAAGGTTTCAAAAAACATTTCCCTTCCTTACAAACTGTTTAATCTATTCTGTTCAATTCCTTAGTTTACTACAGAGAAAACTGAGAACTCTGTTCTTAATGTGACACTGACAACAGTTTACATTTCTCATGAAAACGTGACAGATCCAGATGAATAAAACTAGATTTGCATTTTGTGTGATAATGCAAGTGTGAATGTAGTCGTGAAAAATGAAGCTGTTTGGTTAAAATGCTGAAGAAATTAGTTTAATGCTAAAGTAGCTAAAAAGCCAAAGTTTGCTACAGCAAAGAAGGTTTGCAAAAGGCGTGTTAAAATTTTTGCAAAGCTCAAAATTAGAGAAATCCTTCCTCCATCCATCCATCCATCCATCCATCTCACCATCCATCCATCCATCCATCCATCCATCCATCATTATCCATCCATCCATCCATCCATCCGTCTAAGCAAAGATGCCCAGACTTCCCTCTCCCCGCCAAAAGACATAGTCTCTCCGGTGTGTCCTGGGTCTTCCCCGGGGCCTCTGCCAGTGGGACATGCCTGGGACACCTCTCCAAGGAGGTGTCCAGGAGGCAGCCAGATGAGATGCCTGAGTCACCTAAACTGGCTCCTCTCGATGCGGAGCAGAAGCGGCTCTACTCCGAGCTCCCTCCGAGTGGGAGCTCCTCACCCTATCTCTAAGGGAGCGTCCAGCCACCCTCCAGAGGAAACTCATTTCAGCCGCTTGTAGTCGGGATCTCGTTCTTTCAGTCACGACCCAGAGCTCATGACCATAGGTGAGTACTGGAACAAAGATTGACCGGTAAATTGAGAATTTAGCTTTCTGGCTCAACTCTCTTTTCACCACAACGGACCGGTGCAGCGACCGCATAAAGGTGGACGCCGCTCCAATGTGGAGTGTGATTCCCCGGTAGTTGTAACACACCCTCCGGTCCCCCTTCTTGAAAAGGGGAACCACCACCCCAGTCTGCCAGTCCAGTGGTACGGTTCCTGTCTGCCACACAGTCCTGCAGAGACGTGTCAGCCAAGACACTCCCACAGCATCCAGAGACTTGAGGTACTCAGGGAGAACCTCATCCACCCCCGGAGCCTTGCCACTGAGGAGCTCTTGACTACCTCAGTGACCTCAGCGTGGGTGATGGACAGTTCCTCAAAGTTAGTTTCAATGCTGCAATTAATACAAAAAATAATGAAAGTTTAATTTCAAGTTTTTCATTTCAGATTTAAGGGTGGGATGCGGGGGGTGGGGGTTTAAAGTATACAAATCTAAAGTGGTGACGATACACCATCACCACCTTATTTAAGCCAGGAAAAACCCTGCTAGTATTATTAGCAACTTGAATTTGTATTCCTGCACTTTAAAATTCTATAAGCCTTACTTGTTCAATATTCATGGTTAAATCAAAACTTGTTTGGTACCATATTGAAAGGTTCATTTGATCAGCCTTGGCCCACGGCTTTGCTCAATTTAAAATTTTGTCCAACTGTGTATTTGAGTTTGACACTGATGTATAATCTATAGCATCCAAAATCACCTTTTTGAGCTTTTAAGTGTATTATAATGTTCATTTCTCACTATAAATTACCTAAAGCGATATTTTGATCCATTCACATATTTCTGAGAAATCTTTTAAAAACCTGCACTCTCAGCACTAGCTGCTTCCCACCCACAATAATGAGCGGGTTATCCCTAGCTTACGTCATAAAAAGAGAACCAGCCCCTTTCAGAAAGAGTCTGCACTGCCAGCACAAACACATACTTTCTCTGCAGAGCTAGCAGTGATCAGCTAGCTTCGCGAGTGCTCAAACAATCGTTTAGCATTGGCTGTTTGAGCTATTTGTGTCGTGATCCAGTGTTACGACGGCCAAGAAATGCTCTTTTAATTTAGTGTTTAAACTTCATGTGGTGGCATCCACCAAAAAACATTCAGGTGAGGAATCTGCACGCCATGTTGGGGTGGTTCCTAAATGTGTCAGAGAATGGTCCAAAGGGATATTGGGAAAATTGTAGAAAAATATCCAGCTTCTGCTTCTCTGGCTGCATTCCACAGCAGATCACAGAAGTTTGACAGGTCGCTGCATGGAATCAGCCAATCAGGAACTCAACTTTGGGCACAGGACGTTTTCAGTGACCCGATCAGCAGGGAAAATCCTAATCCAATACGAGCGTTTTGTCCTGTTGCAGTGCGGCGGTTCTCTGGTTGCAGCCGGACTTCTGCGGAGTTTGCTCGCTCAACATGCTGGGAGAGAGATAGGTGCTGTGGGGAGCGCGGATTGCGGGGAGCCTGCTTGGGTCTCCTTAACTGTGATGTCTTCTTAATTCAGGTTAATGCGGATCAGATCCCGCTACCCCTCAGCCGCGGTGTCTATAGCTCAAGATCACGTTTGACAGGCGAGAGAAAATAGACTCACTCTGATTTGTGGGTGCATGATTCTGGTTTGTGCATAAATTAGGATTTGTGCATGCGTAATTCTTGATTTGTAACTCATTTAATATATTTTGTGTATTAGTAAAAAGAAATACAGAATTAAAAAAAAATACAATTTACACATGCTGGAATTAAAGTGACAACAGCTTGAAACTAATTATACACAAAAATATTTTTTAAATATGCACAAATCACTTCTTACGCATGCACGGAGCCTAAGTTACACACAGATTCCATCGTGAGACCCTCACTGATTCATCCATAAGTGATGTGTTCAAGTACTGCTAGAATGCTGGGTCATTAGAGTTTTCTTATCAGCCGTTTTAAACTTGGAGTATGAATAAGGTTTGGTGAAACTTGACTTTTTTTTTTCCCACTTTTCCCACTTCAGGTCAGTAAAAGGAATCGAGTTTATCATTACTCGTGTTTCATAGTGTGCTAAAGGTAATATATGATTGGATATGTGGAGACAGTTCACTCTGAAAGGCTAAAAAAACCTTGGTATAGGTCTTATAAGAGTAATGGCACTGTATTAATCTTTTCCTGTACTGAATACAATGTTTTAGTTAAATTCATCAGAAGTGCTTAAATTAACCTCTTGTCCAGTGAGCTGTGAACCTCAAACAAACATTTGGCTCTGTGGCAAAGTTCACTGCAGCCATGTTCATATTTGTGTCATTTTGACAGGATAGATTTTATGGAGATCTTTTGGGAGATTAATAAGTGTAATTTTTCTAATAAAATGACATGAAGGTAAGAAAATTTGAGCATTTGTTCTTTTAACATTTGGTTTATTCTAACTTGTATAATTTTTACAAAATATTTTTTTATGGAGAATAAAATACTGAAAGTTCTTTAAGGTTTCGGTTGGTTTATTCTGGGTATAATATTCCTGCCTGTTTTTATTCAAACTGATTTCAAAAAGTTAGGTTTTTAAAGTTTGAAACATTTAGTTTTTGTGTGCCTAATAAATATTTATCCTGTAAGGATCGCAACTTTAGGTGTGTTTTGGATGAGTGTTTTGATTGGGTTTGACACCCCTGCTTCAAAGGAATCCTAATCCTTCGGTCTGCAACCTGTTCTGGTTTCATGTCTTTAAAGTCAAGTTTGCTCTCAAAATCACAACTTAAAGAAAGACATGATTTGCAATAAAAAATTATCCTCAGACTTGGAGTTTTAGAGAAAAGGTGTTTGCTCATTTTAGCAGAATTTGGGGAATTTAAAAGTTCATTTTCAATGGAGTTTAAAAACAATTTTGGTCTAAAAATTGAAAAATGAAAGAGTTATGAAATTGAAACTTCCAAGCACCAATTTCCTGAAAGAGCTGAACGTTTTGATAGTCGAATGGTTAAACTGGTGAAAAGGTTGAAAACTTATGGAGATCCAAAAATGCAGGGAAAGTGGCAAGAAAATCCTTCAAAGAATTCACACAGTTATTGGAAGGAAACTATTTCCACCTTTAAAGTCAACCATGTAAAGTTGAGTAAATAAGTGTCTCAGCTAAGTGATAAAAGATGTGTCCTGTTTGTCGTTTAGTGTTGAGTATATTTTGGCAGGCGGCACACAGTGTTATTAAAGCAGTTTGTTGTCTATCAGAGTAATGAGACTGCAAGCTATAAAACTAAACATAAAGCTGAAAGATGTTCATCAAGGCTGCAAAGCAGAGTCTTCGTCAGGCCGCTTTGACAGTGGAGGACAAGAGAAGCCATTTATTTATTCTATTGCTAAAACTGAAATATGAATAGAAGCATTATTATTTCTAGAGGAACAATTCATTCTTAGAATCTATTGGAGGATTATTTATCTTGATATGTGCTGTTTAAATGTGCAGACATATGTGACATTACAGCTTTTAATTTAGAAAAATTGAATAAGAGCCAAACAATAAGCAGGGATTTAGAACACAGAATGAAATCAATTGAATCTAGGACACAGATTAATGCACACAATATATTGGCAATGATATGATCCAACCAGCTGGATTTATGTATTACAGTCAGGACAATGTTTTTACTGTGAAAGGCACTTCGGTAGCTATCATTGAAAATTCTGAAGGATGCTATAGAACTGATACTAGGATTGTTTGATAGATGTCGGGCTGAAAACAAATTCTTTCTGTTACTTAAAAAGCAAAGTCTAGAGACAAAAATATACAAAACTTTTTTTATTTTTTTGAGTGTGACTAGGCAATCTAAAAAGATTAATGGCTACAAACATTTGGTCTTTGTCTGATAAAACTAAATTAACTCTGATGATGCTAGAAATGAACAAAAGCAGCATGGGAAAAGTAAGAGCTGCTGGTGTGAGATACCATTAGAGTGTATAAGAGAACTGGACTGAGCTGGTGTGATGTGGGACTGTAAGGAGTATCCGGGTGCTCCAATACTTGCGATCTGCTCCCGAAAATTCAAGTACGAATATTTGCAACGTCCAAGATCACTGATTCACAATCTTTATAAATATAGTAGAGTGTAGTCAAATATGATCAAACTATTATCTGTGACGATGTATTTTTGCTCTGAAATGCAGATTAATGTTGGATTTTAAGTTCAAGAACTAAAACAAAGCCGAAAGAGCAACAAGAAAAGCACTACTCTCAAATAGTACACAAACTGCAGTCTAGAATACATTTGTAAGAATTCATAGTTCATAGTTCAACAGATTCTGCTCTGACACTTTTCCAAGTGAGCGATGGCAGGATACAGACCCATAAACACACATTCACATCCGAGGACAATTTAGAGTAACCTATTAATCTATAACACATGTTTTTGGACTATGGGAAGAAGCTGGATTCCTCAGATAAAACTCCCAGCGGAACAGGGAGAAGATGCAAACTCCACACAGAAAGGTCACAGCCGGGACTTGAACCGTCACCTTTCTACTGTGAGGCCAAAGCGCTGACCACGGCGCCACCGTGCTGCCCACAGTGATTCCAATGAGTCATATTTACTGTTATAAAATATGAAACTGATTAAAAGTCTGACTAAGAGAAGGTTCTTGAACAATAACCTAAGTAACCTGATATTAATAATAATATTAATAATGGATTAGATTTATCTGCGCTTTTCAAGACACTCAAAGCGCTTACAGTGAAAATATTATTGCCCTCCCCCAAAGTAAAAATAAGTAGAGAAGCTCTGACACACCGAGAGGAGGAAATATTTAATACTTATTTACTCCTTGAGACAATCTAGATTGCTGCACTTTTCTGTCTGTCATTATTTCATGTGCTGAAATAACATTGTAAGATGACAATCTAAAAACAAGTTTGTTTTTAGCCACAAAAAGTAATAAAGAGTTTGCTGAGTAAGCAAACATCTCTGAAAATGTTCTTATTGCAAAGCTTCACCTGAAAGCCACATTTGTTCAGGTTGTTTTTGACCTCAGAGTTTATTGATATCAGACGTAAAAAAAAAAAAAAAAAGCTTCATCTTTAAAGTCCCCCTTCATTCATATTTTAATGTATTTTCAAAGTGTTCTCAGTGATTTCTTAATTATGATTCTGCTGTTTTTAGCTCAAATCAAACAAAACACAGAGCAGCAGAAGTTCATTTGAAATTCACCCCTTGAGTTATATATAGAGGAGACTGTTGGCATGGAGTAAGCCCACCCCCACTTCCCATCTGTTTTCGGGCTGTCCTGCTAGCATACAGCCCCCTCACAACCCCAACCTAACATCACTGGTCCAACAAAAATGGCGAGCGATACTGAAGCTATGCAGGTGTACAGCTTGGATCCAGATTCCAGCTCAGACAAGGACAACAAAGACGTTCATGGATCTATTCATCTGTAAGTGGATGCATCAGAATGGAGCGGAGCAGGGAGCTTGTGGCCCAATTGCTGTAGCCCCGATGCCACTTCTTCAGGCTTTTTCCAATAACGTTTTTTTTTTTATTTATTTCTGGTCCTGACTCACAACAATTTGGATTAAGAAATACGAAGAAATGCAATGTTAATCTGAATGTTTTATATTTCCTCCCTTTTGAGAAAAATGATAAATGTTACAAAAACACAATTTTCATCGCAGAGGGACTACAAGCTTGAATTAAAAGTTGGCTCATATAATGATTAAGACTGAGACAATAAAAAAAAAACTTCAGCAGTTAGAAAAATGTGAAATAGACCCTTGAACTGCTGCTCTGTGACACAGAAGCATTTTATAGGGGAGCCGCATAGTTTGAAAGCTATAGAGGACAAAGCTGGGCTAGGAGATGCACACTCAGCAGAACCTTCTTCTGCACAAATAAAAGTTAAAAAAAAAAAAAAAAGCTCAGCGCAGGCGGAAGAGCTGGAGGTGATAGAAAACAGTGGGGGAAGAAAAGAGGCGTGAGCTGAGGCTGTCTGTTTCAGCAGAAAGTTCAGCCCAGAAGGAAACGGAGGCAGATGAAAGGCTGCCCCAAACAAATTGTTTGCTGTCTCTTAGAAATAGTGTTTATGCCGCTGGTGTGAAGTGAGGCAAACTTCAGAACCACACTCGGAAGAGAAGGATGCCCAATATACATACCAAACAATGACCTCAGGTGTAATAGTTTGCTACCTTTGCAGAAATATGTTATCAGTTACTAAGTTCCTCACACAGCTGGTTATTCTGGAGCTCTGCCTCAGGCTTTCTGTGGACTATGTTCAAGCTAGCTATAGATTTGTCTGTTTGTGCAACAGTAGCAGACAGCGGAGTTACGGCTCCCTTGTTGACCTGGCTGTCAGATTGACTGATCGGCATAGCTTAGAGCATGCTCTGAACATCTCCTCCCTCTTGTCCTGTTTCTAGAAACCGATCTCTGCTGGGGACAACACAAGCCACCTGTGGTTCCTCCACCTGGGCTGTGATCACTATCTTATTACAACAAAGAACTTTATTACTGTCTGTGAAACGGGAAACGTAAGCCACTCGGCGACAGCAATTCATTACAAGACTGCCTTATCAAACGGGATCGTTTAACTTAGCTTTTTCCACATTATCACTGGAATATTTCCTTTAAATAAATGACTACTTTAATCTGAGCTCCTCCATTACCATGCCTAAGTCTGATTAATACAGTCAATTACACTCAATCCATAATCTTACAAGAAAATTTTGAAACCAGCCACACAAATGTTGAACATCATCAGTCAAAGAGCATTTATAGGCTGAGTGACCTGATCGAAATGAGGAGTATATCAAAAAAGTAATACCCACTGCAAAGATTCTTGATACTTTAAAGTGAAAAGGTAAAATCTATTAGCCAATTGTGAGATGCACCCTGGACATGTTCCCTCTCTTTTGTCATAATTACACTGTTGCATGCAGGAATAGTCTAAGAAAAATGAAGAAGTGAAGTAAGAGCAAAAAACAAAATGAAAGCCTCCACTGAATTGCCTTCGGCTCTCAGCCTCCAGCCTCCATCCAGCCTTGTATTTCATCATCCTCGAGTGGCTGTGTCAGTGCAAAAGCACAAGTGAGAGTACAAATCAAACATGCTGGGGCTGACGGAGAGAGGGAGGCGGGGCTGAAAAACACCTGACTTGACTGTCAGAAAAGCAGCCATGCATCATTAACACAGGTCATCGGTGTCTGATGTACCCTGTGGACTCCCATTGCCACTGTCTGCCTGTCCACTGCTGATGGTTTACTGGTGGAGGTAAACATGTCCAGTATCAAACATCAATACACATCAATAAGCAATACAAATGCATCAAAAAATGAAGCCTCACTAAAATAGGATTCAGAGACATTTCTGTCCGGCTGAATGCATTTCTTCTAACCTTAAATCATTTTATTAGCTTTCATTTCTCTGGTGCTGCATATCAGAGGTGTTAAATTTAGCCTAAGGCCATTGAAGTTTTTATTGGTAAGTTATTGTAAGTGCAGATCTGTGCATTTCTAAAGTGTGACCATCAAATGAAAAGGTCGTATGCACTGCTCAATCTTGCAAACTGAGAACAAGATCATAATTCACTGTGGGCAAACCCCATAAACAACCGGAACAAAGAGACACGACTGCTCCAGACCTCTACGCTGAAAGAATCAAGACTAACTAATGCAAAGGGAGAGGACTCTGATTGAACGTAGTGTAGACACAGAGCAAGGACAACACAAAGATTGCTTCTTTTTTCTTTACATTTTTCAAGGGAAAAATTTACACAATCTAATTTTACAGTCATACATTTGAATCTGCTGTGATCCTTTGAGGTTTCATAACAGATCTATGCAGTTTTACCTCATGTTGTATGTTCTAGGATGTAAAACTCTCTAAATGACTCATTTCAGGAGTGAGGTTCCAAAATGGAAGTGACAGATTAAAGCAGTGTCCGTCTTCACAGTCAGTGTTAGTCCATGCAATCAAAGTAAACCTCTTCCACCTCTAGACCTCTCTAAGACCTCGTTCAGGCAAAATCATGCCATGGGTTATCTTCTTGATGGATACAATAGTGAAAATGCTGTTAGGGGTTAAAAATCCACCAAAATTCAGTGACATCAATAAATCCCATTCTCATTCACCAACCAGGAACAGCTTTGATGAAGCCCAAGCCTTTTTATGACTAAAGCTTGTTTTTTTTAAACTATTGCATGCAAAATATTAAACCAATTGCATGCAAGAAAGAGCGCCTACATTTTGTTTAAACTAAGCACTACACTTCAGTTGTCCCCTGGCTAAATAAGTGAGGGTGAAGTGAAGGGGGGCTTATACTGCCCCTCAAAAAAGACTTTTACAAAGGAGTAGACTCAAAGCAAAGGGGTTAAGACGCCCCACCCACCCTTCACATGGATGGAGCACCAGTGGAGCTCATCTCCAGCTATAGGTATCTGCACATCAATGATGACCTTTCCTGGAGCACCAACACTTCCCAGCTGGTCAAGAAGGTCCACCAGCGCCTGTACTTCCTCAGGAAGCTGCGGCGGGCTGGACTTGGAGGCTCCGCCCTAATGAGCTTCCACCATGCTGCTGTGGAGAGAGAGCGTCCTCTGCACCTGCATCACCGTGTGGCACGGCAGCTGCACCACCGCTGAGAGGAAAGCTCTGCAGCGTGAGGTGAAAGCCTCCCAGAGAACTGTGGGGGGAGAGCTGCCAACCACCACAGACATCATGAGATGCAGGAGGAGGGGTCTGAACATGATCAAAGACCCCACCCACCCGCCACATGGTCTGTTCCAACCTCTCCCATCAGGCAGGAGGCTGAGGAGCATTAGATCCAGAACCACCAGGCTCCGGAACAGCTTCTTCCCTGAAGCTGTCAGGCTGCTGAACTCTGTGTGACTGTTGTGTTCTATATGTTTAGTTTATTGGTTTGTTCATTTATTTATATTCTGAGTTCCAATCTCTGCCAGTGACATTAATTTCTCCACTGGTCTGACATTATAAATCCTTTGAATCTTTTTAATCCTTTTAAGAGAAATGCCCATTATCCAAATGTGAAAGTTACACCAGTTGTTTAGACTGAATCTTGTGTTACACAATAAGTTTAAGTTTGTTGCATTTTCATTACATTCATCCTTCCTTCATTTTCTTAGCTGCTTTGTCCCTTTCGGGGTCGCGGGGGTGCCGGAGCCTAACCTGGCTGCTGACGGGCGAGGGCAGGGTTTTTCATTACAGCATTTTTCATAATCTGTCTGAGAAGTTTACATATTTAAACTCTATGCAAATGTTTACACGCCCAATTTCTTCAAGGATTATTCTAAAGATAATGTTTAAAAAAGCATAATATACATTAAAACACTAAAAAGTTACCACTCATTCTGGGTCTCCTTTGCCTTTAGGCTGCTCCCTCAGGCTCACCACAGTAAATGATCTGCCTCTTTCTAACCCAATCCTTTGCATCCCCTCTATGATCAACAACTACCTTCATGTCCTCCTTTTCTGCTTCTATGGACTCCCTCAGAATGAGGGCAAAGTTCAGAACCATAAACTTGACATGACCTACATGGAACTCTGGAACAAGTAAAAGGCTACTGCGATGTGGCAACAGCGGTGCGACCAAGAGAATCTTAAATACGTGTTGGAACAGGTGAGCACCATGATTTTCAAGAGCGGCAAAACAGGACAGTTGGAGGCTGACTCCACCCATAGCTGAAATGTGAAAATCTAGTCAGAGGGGTGGGGCTAAGGAACAGGACTATTACCATTACTAGAGCTGCAGGGCGGCCATGGTGCAGCTGTAGGACGGTCGACTCCTAATCGAAAGATTGCGAGCTCGATTCCTGCCTTGCCCACTAATGTGTCGAAGTCTCCTTAGGCAGGACACTGAACCCCACATTGCCTCTGGTGGAAGGTTGGCACTAGTGCTCAGCAGCAGTGTGTGAATGTGTGAACGGGACAGTGAATATAAAATGCTCTGGGCCTTCAAGAACAGTAGTGAAGCACTATACGAGTATAAGTCATTAATACCATTTACCATCATGACGTGGGACTTCTGAAATGACAAGGGACGGCACTCAACCGTATTACCTTGTTTCAACCTTTAGGGGGCAGCACACAGACAGTTTTAGACCATTATTTTCAGAATTATACAAGTGTGTTCTAAATTGTCAAAAAACGTCAAGGACCAATAGACAATCCTTTCAAAGCCCGGTTTACAGAGCCAATAAAAGTTGATTTAGGGTTTTGGTTACCCTTAAATGAGCTGATGAGCAACAGGAGGCGCTGGAAGCTTCAAATACAGTAATCCTCCCAGAGGAAGAGACAAAGGAAGGTAAAGAGCCCCCCTTTCAATTGTTGGCACCAGACAGTCCATCAGGCTGATGATTATTGATGACTGAAATCATCAATACGAGCAGGTTCCTGGGACAGAATCCATGACTGCTCTTCAAGACCAGAACCCTCCACACCCAGTAGATACTGATGACGACGACCCTGGTACCAAAGAAGAGACCAGACGATGTTAAACTGGGAGAGTAGCAGTGGGAGGGGGAGATAACGACATAGAGTTCATCAGAGTTTGTTGACCACCTGTGAGGGAACCTGGGTCTGGGTGGGTATTCTCAAATTTACTATCTACAAGAGGGGTCTGATTGGCTTTGATACAACTTTGCAAACAAGATAACCCCAACATACAATCTCTTGGGTTTGTCAGTCAATTTGTAGATTGTGTTTATGTAACAAGGCATGCTGGGAGTTACAGAGATGAGGAGTGATACTGTGGAACTCCAAAGTCTCAATGTTCTATTTCCAAAAGTAAGAGACCATTTAACTCACATGTACATGAATATATCATACTGATGTTTATGGCATGGACTTTGAGAGGAGAGAGATTTCCTCTAGTTTTCTATAAGTTTGAAAGAACAGTCAAGCTATGGTTTGTACCCGCACATCTCATCAGAAGAAATCCCCCCACAATCTGGACCTCCAGCCTCTTTCCACAGTGAGCCTCTTTTGAATGAGACTAAAACCTTCACACCTGGGTCTTCTCCTCAGCCTCCTCCATGCAGCAGTAGTTTGTCATCAACAGCTACACCCATCATGATGCCGGACAAGACTCTGCTGTCATTCAAACCAGTGAAGGGTCTGGGTAGAGTCAGTTGACTCCATCCAGGTGAAGAAGCAGCTCCTGATGGTGTTGCCCAAAGGTTACTGAGGGAATGTGCAGCAAAGCAAGCAGAGCCACTCCAGAAGCTGGTCAATGCAGAAAGAGTCCAGGTGTTGTGGAACACATCCTCACTTGTTTCTGTTTCTAAGACAGCACGACAGGCACAGCACAATGACTACAGACTACAGGACTATGTAAGGGATAATCCCCTCTGAAGTGTGCATTATGAGAAAATAAGGCACAACGCGGAGGCTTGAACTGCCCGATGCAAGTGCGTATAACTCGTATAACGTATACGTGCGTATAACGTATAACTAACACAAAAGGAGAGTAACTCATTGTCTTAAAGGTGCACCGCAAATAAAAACACCTGTTTGAGTTGGATTTTATTGAAGACAGGACACAACTGGAAGATATACGGAATGTGTTGGGTTAGACTGGGGGCGGAGCCTTCAGAGCAGATTCTTCCTGGAGGGAGCTGTTGGCATCAATATTACGTCAGCACGTTACCAACCGGTCAGCTCTCTGCGTCGCTGCAGATCAGTTTCATTTGGTTCAGATTTCACCGGGCGACGCAGCTGAACTCCAGCAAATAAAAGGGGATAAGCATTAACGTTTGTAAGTTTGGAGTTTTGCGACGTCGGCAGCAGAGCCCGTGGCTGCAGCCAACCTGTAGCTAATATGAGCCATTAACTCATGGCTTTAATTAGCTTTAACTAGAACGCTCCCGCATCACACCTGAGCTGTAACACTAGCAATGTGAGCCCGGGGTAACAGATCACAGATAATCCGTGGTCTGTACGGATCAGTAGTCATGGTTCGGCACACACATGGACGGTAGATTCACGATCTAGACACAGGACAAGACAACAAGCCAGAGTGAAGGAAGTAAAAGTGTTTCATTAACAAAAATCACCACTTCAGGTGGGAAAAATCCCCAAACACAACAGAACATAAGACCAGCATACTAAAGAGCACAATGTGCTAAACTAAAAGAATGAACAAAAGCTACACTCCAACACAAAGTGCGAAAAAACAAAACCACTTAAATACAGCTCAAACAAATTAATCTAAAGTGCAGGCAGCTGTGTGCCATCCATGGAGCGCCAACAGAGAGGGGGCGGAGCCCTCCAGGAGAAGCCACAGCCAACCTGCACAGGAAAAAGAACAAGAAGGAGGAAAAAAAACAAACAGAACTGACAGACTGTGTCAAAAACTGACTTCTTCTGAATACCTCCATCACTAATTTAATGATGATGGACTTTTGAAAGTCAAAAACATTGCAGTCTACAGGCTAGATAAAAGAAGTAGGAATTGAGCTGCTGCAGTCTTACAAGAACCTCAGGGTTCATCTGGATGAGAAGCAGAACTGATCCGTCAACACGGGAAAAAGCAAAGCTGCATGTTCTTTTATGAAGACTGCAGCATCATGCCCCAACAGACTGTGGTCGTCAATACCTTACTGGAGTCAATTGGGAAGAAGCCCAACAAAATCCTGCAGGTAAGGTAAGGCAAGGCAAGTTTCTTCGTAGCACATTTCATGTACAGAGACAATAAAGTGCTTTACATAAAACATTAAAAGAAACAGTCCAAAGAAAGAAAAGGTGTGATCATTAAAATAAAACTAAAAGAAAATAAAAAGATTTTAATTTAAAACAAGCATAGATAAATATTGTAGATGTAAAGTTTTGAATCCATATTAATCAAATGCAGCTGAGAACAGGTGAGTCTTTAACCTGGATTTACATCCACTGAGTGTGTCAGCTGATCTAAAGTCTTCTGGAAGTCCAGTTCTGAGGAGCATAGAAGCCAAAAACCTTGTGTCGTTTTATGATGTTCATGGAGGACTTCAATGGACGTTCAGCTCTGAGTTGTGGACAGGACTGTTAGCGAGGTGCTCTTCCTGTCACCCATAACTGAGTGCTCTATGTTTCGAGTCTCTCCCGTTATCCTTCCTACCCCTCACAGCCCCTACCTATCATTACCAGTCCAACAAAAATGGCAAGCAATACTGGAGTTATCCAGTCGTGCAGTTCAGATCCAGATTCCAGCTCAGACGAGGAAAACAAAGACGTTCCTGGATCTATTTGTCTGCATGTGGATGATCAGAATGGGGTGAAGCAGGAGGCTTGTGGCCCTCCCAACGTATTTTCTGAATAAACTTTATTCAAACTGCATTTTTTTTCTGCTCCCGATTCACAACTATTTGAATAAAGACATACCAAGAAATGCAATCTTGAGGGGTTTTTTTCATATATGTCCTTCATCATAAAATGCAACAAGAACGAACATGTTAAAAACACAATTTTCACCAGAGTGCTTTAAACCTTGTCTAACCTTCTGTCGGTTGATTTAAGTTCTTCCTGTTCTTATGTTCCATCCTGCCAATGAACTACTAGATTATGGTGTTGATGGGCATTAAAAAAAATCAATTCAACAGCTGAATAAAGAATATTTGCATTCATATATCTTTTCTTTAGTCAAAAGATAGCTTGCAGTTAAAAAAAAAACACACAACTAATGAGCAATACAATAAATGATCGAGTCTCTGGCTTTTTTAGGATAACTTGTTAAAATCGCAAACAAATTTGACAGCTCTGTTTAACATATATATTGATCTCTGCTCTGGGAACTGAATCCCAGCAGGCAGCAGATTCCAAAGCCTAACTTTCAGTTTCATGCATACTTAGGTTTAAGCCACAAGCCTCCCTCCAATCACTGTGGGCAAACCTTCTATCATTTGAGTCTGAGAACATAAATCAATAAAAATACATCTTAGAGAAGATTGCTTTAGAATGTGGGGCCAAAGGAATGGGCAGAGACTCCCCATCTGCTGGATGATCTTTGTGCATTTGTATGAGGGAGAGCAAGTAGGTGTTGTCTGACAGCGGTGACTCATCTCCTGCAACCGCTACACGCTAGAGTTTGCTGAATGGATGGCTCTCTGTTTGCACACACACACACACACACACGCACACGCGCATGTATTCAAAGGCACACAACTGACATAAGGTTGAATTTGAGCGCACACATGCCAGGAACACCTCTGCCGTCTCACACACACTGCTCATGCGTTCTGATTTGGCAGGCAGCATATAGAGCGGGGAGCAGGCAGTGCACCACGGTCCAAACATAAAGACTGAAAACAGGCCATCTTTCTTTCTCAACAATAGATGGAACCAGATTGGGGGCCTAAAAGGTGTGCTCTGTTCACATTTAAAGATGACTTTGCAAAGAGGACTGTGTGTGAGAGCACAACTATTCAAGCAGCCTCTCCCTCACAATGCTGCTGTCTGCCTGTGAGCTTTCAGTCGGTAAGCAGGCTTTAAGCTGGCCTGTGTGGGTCTCAGAACAGCAATGCAAGTCATTAACAAAAGACACACATCTGTTGCTGTCCACATGTAGCAACATAAGAAGCATCCATGTCATTCTGGCCACCCTGATCACTACAGCCATCCACACAAAAACAGCTTTGCTGTTGCTGCTTCAGGGATATGTAAGGCTTTCAAAAAAGCAGGAAGAATATGCTTTATGATGCATCAAGAGATGGCCCTCTTGTGGATAGCAAAACACTGATGTGAGACAAAGAGACGGACGGACAGAGAGGGACTAACAGGTAAATCATTATCTCCTCAGACTATGAAAGTGCTGCATGTTTGTCACTTTCTTGGTCTTTTTCCAACTCCCTCTATCCCACCACAGCAGTGCAATTTTCCCCAGTTCTGATCACAGAATTTTGCCATCTGACAGTCCTGCTAACTGTGTCATTTGGACCAAGAGAGCTTCTCATATATGACCTTCCCAGCGTTTGCATCGCCTTGAGACCATTTAAAAGCAAAGTGTCACAACAGTGAAAGAGAAGGGAATGTCAGTGTTCAGGTTTGCTTTCCCCTCCTGATCTCAGAGCACACAGCTCACCTACTGACACCAGGATTTGAAGAAGGGATTTTTGAGTCAGTTTGGAGATGGAAGACCACCAATACAAAAGTCATTTTATGGATCCAGAATTTATTTTGAAACATTCTGGACAAATATCCCTGTCCACTATTCCACTTTTAAGACAAAAAGACCCAGCACAAAAGTGCTTTATCTCTCAAAAAAGCAATTCATCAATAATATAAGCATAATAAGGGGTGACAATAAAAAAGTTTGCTTCCTCCCACTTCTTTTCAAGCGTTTAAAGAAAACGTTTTTTTAGGCAAACTTTGCATTTAATGGATTAACTGTGTGATGTATTGTATGTATACATATGGATATGTCTATTTATGATTATAAAATCATAGCGGTCAGGAGTCAGAGCTCTGTCTCCCCCTCTGCCCTCCAGCAGGAACAGTCTCCAGACTACTGACTGCACTACATCTCCCAGCAGCCCCAGCCCACAGTTCCTGGAATGCTGCTCAGCGGTCACAATCAGACAATCACCCAGCTGCTTCTTAAGAAGCACATAGAGACACACTCAGTGTGAAGTATTGTTTGTACCTCTCTGCCTGCATTACTGAGCGTTGCTACCTGGACCTGATCCTCTGTTCTGACCCTGCTTATTCTCTGATTGCCTGCTGCCTGCCCTGACCCTCACCTGGACTCTGACTACTCTACTCTCTCTTCTCAGATGATCTCATGCTCGTGTATGACCTCTGCCTGTCTGACCCTGATTTACATTTGTGGACTTTTAATTCTGATTAGTTGTGAAGTAATAAACCTGCTGCACATGCAGCTGTCTGCCTGTTT
This sequence comes from Oryzias javanicus, assembly GCA_003999625.1. NCBI lineage: Eukaryota > Metazoa > Chordata > Actinopteri > Beloniformes > Adrianichthyidae > Oryzias > Oryzias javanicus. Next base: position 1,676,857 of record CM012451.1, on the reverse strand, counting down.
TTGACAATGGCATTCATTTTCTGGGGTGCTTAGCCTAACCCGGCTACTGATGGATGAAGGCAGGATATACCCTGTACAGGTCATCAGTCTGTCACATGACACTCACCTTCACATTTAGGGACAATTTAGAGTAACTAATGAACGTATGAAGCATGTTTTTGGATGGTGGGGGGAAGCCGGATTTCCCAGAGAAAACCCAGACATCCACCGGGAAAACATGCAAACTCCACACGGAAAGGTCCCCCGTTGGTGGTTCCGTTTCAGGTTTCAGACTTGGACCGAGGGGATTCTTGCTGTGAGGCAAGAGCGCTAACCACTGCACCACCGTGCAGCCGTATATGATAAAGAATAGTTATAACAGTAATTATAATAATCTCTTTTAATTTTCTATTTTCCAATCAAATAATGACAAGTCATCTTAAGGTTTGTTTGTCTTTATAATTTTTCATTTTGACTGCTTGAAATAAATCAATCCTAAATTCAAATCCCTCCAAAATCAGCTCCACTTTAGAAAGCTTAACCTGTGCTGGAACCGTCTTGTTACTGCGCTTCATAACCGATGATCCGTCTTATCAGGGATCTTATTTTTCAAAACAATTTAGCTGATATTGGCAAGTATTTAAAGGGTCCAAACCCTAAATCACTTATTTTTTTGTCTGTTGGTCTCTATAAATGAAACTTTGAGTGCTGTCTATTGGTCCTTGAAATTCTTTTGACAATTTCAAATAAACTTTTATAATTCTAAAAATAATGGTCTAAAACGGTCTGCGTGCTGCCCCCTAGACGTTGAAACGAGGTATTACAGTTAAATTTTGTACAGAAGTCCCACATCATGATCTGCAGCTCCAGTAATGATAGAAGCCTTCTTCCTCACCCCTCTGACTGGATTTTCACATTTCGGCTGTGGGTGGAGTGTTGGTTACTCTTTAAAGTCATCTGACTGGATACTTTTCTTTGACAAATGTCAGTGGAACTTCTATCCAATTTGAGATTTTGTAGTGTAATCAGAAATATTAAATTATGTTGCTGTTGTTGAAATGATGTTGAAAAAATGTGGCTTAATATATGAATCCTGTTTGCGCTCTAAGTTACTCTAACTGTTTGACCGTATGCACAATGAACATAATTCCAATAGATTATGAAAGCAGAAAAAAGCAGCTTTGTGCTGAAGTAGACCGCCTCACTACTGTAAAGTGATGTACTATCATCTTAGAGCGAGGGTAATTCAAGGAGTGCATGTTTCCAAGATAAACATTATTTTAATATGTTCATACTTTTAAAAAGTGAAACAATTTCACTTCTACAGTAATAGTTATAGTTTTTATCTGGTTGTTATCCAAATTGATAGAAAATACTAAATTCTTCAATTTTTTAATCAGCTTTGCAAGCTTACTCCAAACATGAATCCTAAATGTGTTCTGGACACATTAGACCAAACGGTCCTCAGTTTCTGAACACTTCTACAGAGCCTGCATGCGTCCAAACACCAAATGGGCTATGACATGAAAACACAAGACTTATTGGATTTATGTAATGAACATAGACTACAAATTCAAACTAGCTATCACCTAGATTTTTGTGTTGGTTTTTTTTTTGCCCTCACATTGTGGTTAATGATGATTTCCAACGCAATTCTCCACACAGAAATATTTAAACCAAAGTGAGAGTTTTTACTCCCTAAGAGAGCCTCAGAATGTGTTTGAGTTGCTCTGTATGGCTCTCTAGCATGTTCTACCTCAAGGCAGAAAAAAAATTAAATCACTCTGTCAGCTGAAGTGATTTCCCAGATATCAGCAGAAATGTTTGATGAAAAACACAGCAAAATCACAGAAACTGGTGGAGTCATATTTAATGGAATTGTCAGCAGCTGCACAGTACGCTGAGAAAACATCTTTTATTAAAGAGTCTTTTGCTCAATACTGTAGTAGTTTGATTTACTTTGTGGTTTTATGCTGAGCAAAGTGTTACATGACTGATGTTGTAGCACTGGCATGTTGCATACAGGCACCTGTAGTGATCACTCCAGATCTCTACATGCCAGAATCCACTAAACAGCACTTCGGCACACAACTTAAAGCTGGCTTTGGTACGGCTCATTTAAGCAGCATCATGAAATGGATTAGACTAATGAGCTCGACTTTAGGCTAAAACTACAATATAGATTGACTGGTGTAACTAACTGCTCTGTTCTGGACTGGCAGACCCCGTGACCTTGAAGCAGCCCTCCACTCTGGCAATAAAGAGCTCTTAAAGATTGGCAAACATACCAAGATCTGCATGAAAACTGATAGCTGAGCATTTATGGGTTTCTACTGAGAAAGAATTCTAAAAAAAAAAAAAAACTTTCAAATTTCATGGGTTCACACCAGGAAGATGCCACAGCAGGAGAGATGTAATCTCTCTGTCTGCCAGGAGATTTCATCTCTCCTGGCAGACATGTAATAAGGCAGCAACAGTTGTGGAGAAACTGAAGAATTTTTAGGAAGTTTCATGAACATCCAGCTGATGGGAGAGTCCCAGGCATATCAATTTAAAATGTCTGCATCTGAAAGGAAGTAATGGATTACACCTCTAAACAATAAGAGACAAGGCGCGCTGCTCACCTTTAAAACTTTCAAGAACAAAAGATTGATTGGTGCCTTTACCTGATTGTATTTATTAAACAAAGACTGGTATAATCTTGATAATATTATGCAATTATTAGAGTGGCTCCTAATTCTGTCACATATAGAGATAAATCCAGGTGGACAATAACTTGGGCCTGGAATGGACTAGCAAACTGTTAAGAGTGTACCGTGTATTTGCCCACCATTAGCTGGATAGGCTCCAGCATCCTGGTCATCCTGACTAGTCATACAGCGAGCTTAGAAAATGATGGATGGATGGATGGATCATAACTTCAAACATATAGGTTTTTGTGTTTAGTCATGAACACAGCAAGGTAGAACAGAATTACGAACAGGGTGGGAAAAAATTATGGGCAGAGTAGGACAGAATTACAGGGAGCAGTGCAGCCTCAGAGGGGGTCAGATAGCTTAACCGGGAGGCAGCATAGTCTGATCATAAGATAGAGGGGTTGCACAGATTTATGGGCGGTCAGCTAAGACTGAAAAAGATTTTCGATTTGCGCATTTAAATTTGGTAAACTGACAGCATTCTGTACAGGCGACACTATAGACAATACTCAACATCCGGGGTGTCAAACTCAAATACACACTGGGCCAAAACTTTAAATTGAACAAAGCCAAGGTTGAACAAATGAACCTTTCAACATGGTACCAAACAAGTTTTGATTTAACCATGAATATTGAACAATCAAGGCTTATATAATTTTAAAGTGCAGGCATGCAAAATCAAGTTGCTAATAATACTAGCAGGGTTTTTCCTTGATTAAAATAAGGTGGTGATGGGGTCTCGTCACCACTTCAGATTTGTATACCCCCCCCCCCCTTAAAATCTCAAATGAAAAACTTGAAATAAAACTTTCATTATTTTTTGTATTAATTGTAGCATTGAAACTAACTGTGGTGAACATTTAAATATTTCTAATAATTATTGCACATAAACATAATATACACAATAATTAAACCATAACAGTGTTATATTTTTAATAGGTTATATAACACTTTTGATTTATTTTAATCTAACAACACATTCAAGTTCAAGTCTTCTCCTCCTCCTAAATCAGTAAATATGTTGTAGTTATTTTTATATTATTCTCTCGTTTAAGAACTTTTCTTCTGAACAGAAACTATATGTTCTGCTGTATCTGCCCCCGTGCACGGCTGTTACGTGCACGTGCAGCCTCTCCTTCTCTCATGTATCACCCCCGCTCCGCTCCCAGCATGCACCGCGGCAATAGACAGACTGTCTCTTTCTTCTTTTTCATGGAGGTCCTCCTCTAAATCAAGTGTTTACAACTCCTGATTTTTAAAGCATGTCTTCTCTACCTCACACTGCAGGTCTGTCTGTCACTAACAGAGTACCTGCAGAAGACTAATCCAGTCGGACCAAACCATTGTTAAATAAGGGGAGGGGGGTCCGTTTATGTAGACGTTTCCAAAACAAAATATATAAATATTGTTACCTTGACATTAAAAATATTTACAATTATATATTGATTATTGATTTACTGGAATTATTTTTTCTGTTTTATCATTTTATCATCTCAATCTGGACCCCTGGAATCAGACACCTTTCCCCCCTTTTCAGTGTACAGGAGCTGGTGCTGCTTGTAAATTAGGTGGTGGCGGCCGACACCAAATTCTCTATACAGGAAAAACCCTGTACTACTAAATGATAATAATAAAACATATGAATGGCATATTAAATAAGATTGAAATATAAATGGAATACCTCCTTTCTGTTTGCTGCCTTTTGAAGTAAAGACGGATCACTACCGTCATACATCCAAGACCGCTCCTGACACAGAGGAGGGGGCGTGTCTGCCTCTGTCGCACCAAAACAACAGCAGAGCATTATGGGATTTGTAAGTATAAGTGGTGAATGCAGTAGTACAGCGCTGCCACTGTATAATACAGGAGGGCCAGCTCTAATGTTAATTTGAAATTGCCTCGCGGGCCAAATATAAGGCCAGAGTTTGACATCTATGTTCTACTTTCATTCAGGATACAGAACAATACAGGATGCAATGCAAATACTAAAAAAAAAATTAAATAAAAATTTGCAAAATTGCACAGAAAAAATTGCAAGGCTGCAAAAGGTGAGAGACCCCTGTTCACCGAGTAAGATCTATCAAGTCAAAGGCTGCACTGTGTTCTGACTGGAGGCAATGAAGATCAGAGGTGAGTTTAAGCCTGTAACGGTGCAGCTTTAGCTCCAGTGTTGACACTTGAAACAACTGGGACTCTACCACCGTTTACTCAGTTAACATAATTCCAGCGGATTCTCAGGCGGAGAACCGTAACCTTGACCTGACATGGAGAACTGTTGTTAATGTGCAAAGGCCCTTTTCTGTTCATCAGAATCAGGTGATTAGTTGCCCAAATGGTGATTCAAAGAGTGTATATTATTTAGATGTCGCCAGCAGCATCTCAGATGTTAAAGGGATAACTACAGCAACTTACATTTTCTTGTTCAATGTATCACCAAACTGAAATTGTTTCAGCAGAGCAGGTCAGATGTTTGGATTATGAGATCTCCTACTGGATATTATTGTGGCTGTTTTATATAGAATCATATGTCCAGTTTCAATCACCACAGAACCTGAAAGGCATTTGGCTAAAGAACGCCAACAGAGAAAAAGGGAGGACAAAAAACAAAGACAACAACTCTGAGAATCAGTTTGTTTACACAGCATGGCCTCATTTCTACCAAACAGTCTCTGGGGTTCAGGGAGGGTCGCAGTGTTGATAGGCAAACAGCTGGTGAAATTAGCGTGTGTGTGTGTGTGTGTGTGTGTTGCGTATGTGAATCATTAGGAGAATTGTTCCATTTTCTTTTCCTTAATGTCTTTAGATCAGCACGACTTGCACCAACGCTGTCCAAAGAGATGAATCACATGTCAGATGGCCACTGTCGCATGCAAACTAGTCGTGCTGCTTTTGTTTTAATCATTTGTGACTAATCATAAAAAGTGCAGCAGATGAAGAGGGAATATTTCAATCTCTTCCTGATGCTCGTTTTGTGTCTGAGGAAGTCTGTGCTGAAAGTCTTGGCTTGGAAATAGAGTCAAATTGCACATGTATTCTCATTTCTCACTGGGCAGCATTTTCGGCAGTTTGCACATAAATAAATCCAATAGCATTTTGTTGGCCAATTAATATGCAACTTTGTTTGAATAATATCCAAACCCAAAGACCCCTGGATGGCCTAGCACCTTTCTAAACACTTTAACAAATGCAGAAGCGGTTGCTACAACAAGCTCTTTTGCTCCACAGCAGCATTATTATAATATTTCACACTTTTTGCTGAGAAGCATGAATAATTTTAACAACATTAAGTTCCAGCAGTGTAGTTTGTGTTTAGGCATAATGAAGGGCCACAAGGCATGAAAAAACAGAAGTCTGCTGAAGATTATCAGGAAAAGATACCAACAAGCATTGATGTCTTTTCCATCAATGGCAGGACCAAACTGTTGATGTCTGAGACGAATGGCAGTCAGTGCGCTCTAAACTCATTAGTCAGAAAGAAAATAATCTGCATCACACGTCAGATTCCTTGCCAACAGCAATCTGTTCTGATTGTAAGCAGACCCCTTCCTCTTCCCCAGCACTGCAAACCTGCAGTGTAGTAAACGCAGTTTAGGTCAGAGCCGAGGCAGCATGAAGACATGCTGCGGTGAGGGGATAACAGCAGTGTGCATGCGTTACATTCTCCCCGACAAACATTACATTTAAATTTATGCAGTGAAACTGCAAAAGGGAGAATTCATAAATGTTAACCAAAGCCCAACCTTAACTCATACCACACACAGGCTGCACTGACTCATTCAGCAGAGGGCTGTACAGCCACATGGATGACCACTTGTTGGGGTCTGCCAGCTGTAGCAGTGTGTTGAGGGGCTGGGAAAGGGAAAATAGTTAACGTAACCTTAAGATTCAGCTTTGAAATCAGGAAACTTTGGATTCAAGAAACATCAGAGAATTAGATGTGATATTGGATCACTCAAAATGGACCAAAACTGATTAGGAATCATATCATCAACAACAAATATATGCATTGAATCATTGATAAAATGAAACATTACACCACGGTCATATCATGCTAAACCATGAAGAAGTGACAGCGCCACCCTAAGTTCACAAATGGCGGTCAGGCTTCAAACTTGACAAAAGAGGAACGTGAATTTAATCAAGTACAATATTCTAAAAGAACTAGAACAGATTTTTATAAGAATTCTACTTTTCTAAGCTTCTATTTACTATATCTAAAACAATCATTTAGGTGGCAAAAGTGTCTATAAAGGAGGAGGAGAAGTCAGAAACTGACAACTAGCAAAAACGACAAATAAAAGCTAAATTCCAGATTCATGGATGTAGAAAATAACTGTAGATTTGTAATGAGTTCCCTGAATCCGTTCTTCACCTTTTCTACTGCTTCAATTCTATCTTGAATTCTTGATCCAACTAGAACATTTTATATATTTAAAATTTAACAATATTTTATAATTTTATAATACATTTTGAACAAATTCTCACATATTTTAACTTGGATGATAAACAGGTAAAAGATAGATTTGTATCTCATTTAATCTAAATTTGACATACATGAATGTAGAGTAAGAAAATCTACTCCCAGATTTGTTTGATGAATAATTCCCTACCTTGAGAATGTTTTTTTTTTTTTTAGTGCTCATTTTTCTTTTCTATTGAGATCCTGGTTATTTCTTACTTGGAATTGTTTATTTCTGCTTGCCATGTCCCCATTACCTTTCTGCATAATGTAATTGACTCTCAGTTACTGATCTTTTCCGGACTACTCACTTTTGTGATCTGTAATTTGTATGATGTTTAATAAAGTTCTCATTAAAGAAAAAAAAATATAATCAATTATGAAGTCTAAATGTGAACTGGAGAACCAAAAATAGTGACAGAATGATCTGACCTTAAGCCACTGAGAGTAGATATGTTAATAACTAAACAAACCAGGTGTTACCGATAAATGAAATAAACCTTGAAGAAACAAAAGACAAATGAAAAGCAGAACAAAAGTCAAACACTAAATGTAGGTAGAGCGACCTGAAAGAAGACATAAATCCTCACACTGGGCAAAGTAACATAAATAAAAGCCTCCTTAACCCTTTAACACCTGAGGTGTCGCTGGTGACACTTGACTACAAAATCTTTAACGCACTGTAACTTTTCAACCGTTAACACGATCATGCCAGTACTGCTAGAATGATTGTGTTAACGGTTGAAAAGTTACAGTAAATCAAAGAACATAAATACTGGAGCTCCAGTGTTAAAGGCTGAAGTTTACATTAAGTATTAGAATACGTTTTTTTAAGAAATATTGTTGTGTTCTTTCACTTCAACCTCCAGGAGAAATACTAATATTAATCCTATCTTCAAAATAAATGCCACCACAAGGGGGCACAATCCATTGCTTTTAAGCACTGGTCCCAAGTGTGGCTGAATGCAGAGGCTTGTGTCAGGAAGTAAAACTACAGCCAATCAATCATGCAAATGTCAAACAGACTTTTCATCCCGGATCGCTTGTGGCTCAGGTTAATACCCACACCGTGGGGAGCTGCTCACCCTCGTGGTGCTGGTGGAAAATGACTAATGTTTGTGGAGAAAGAAATACTCAAGGAGGACGTCAGGTTGGTTGATGTGAGTGAAGGGGAACCAGAAGATAGAAGCAGATGGAGGCAGAGACCCCTCAAGAGAGCAGCTGAATGAGGCTTTAAATGATCTCCTCCATGATCCTTTATGTCTCTTTTACAATATACTATCACCAAACACAACTGCAGCTCCACTAAGCTCCGCCTCTACATATCACAGTGTGTCATCTCTTATTGATGATCCTTTCAGTGAACACCACTTCCAAATCCCAACGTAATACTGAGAAACACCGCAGGTATCTGAGCAGGTCATCGCCGTCATCACCAATCCCGTCATGTCTCCAGGAACACCAAAGCTCCTTACAATGAAAATGTCTGAGGGGAAAAAGTGTCCCATGTTGGAGCGGGGGTTCACAGAAGGCGGAGTTGTCTCATTATGTCTTACTGCTGATGACGTACAGCAGAGTTACATGCTCAAAAAAGAGGCGGGACAGGACAAAAATCATTACAAAATCAGACCTTGTTTGCATTGTCTGTGTGTTTCTGACAAACCTGCTCTACTGTCTTCTCATGACAGAGTTTTGGCTCAACTGTTACTAATTAAAAGAAGGCAGCATCAGAGAAACAGCCCATAAATTCAGATTATAGGTAAATATTTATATTTAGCAAATGATTATTGTATTTGTAAACACAAATCCCATCCATCCACACTGCTTGCTTTTACAAGTCTGAATATTTGACAGTAACATTTACTGGACATTCACAGATTGATAGATGATGTATCAAAGAAGAAAAACCTGAGCAAGAGTATAGGACGTTTTAAGATAATTTAAGGAAAACGTCCCTGAAGCCAGAAATGTCAAAGGGTACATGGGGAGGCTTTTTGTCTTTTTTAAGTGTATTAAAATGTTAATCAGAGAATCGGGCTGCTGTGCAGGGCTGAATGGTAAATATTCTGAGTGAGTGAGCGTGGGGAGGGTTGGATGAGGGGGTTCGGGTGGAAAGGTCCTGCTATCCTCGGCATGTTTACATTAAACGTGGGCTCATCTGGACCCCACTAGACAGCACAGCACAGCACTAGACAGAACTGATTATTTCCAAGGATTTGTTTTAATCTTCATTGGTGTTTGTGGCAGACATACAGTGCTGTACCTCTGTCATGGGAGGGGTCACATATAAATGTAGGGGTGGGGTCATCTGAACCCCAGAAGAGAGCACGAGGGTCAAGGTGACCACTATCCAGGTCAGCATCAGGCTCTAGAATGTGATGCAGCGGTACACCTGTCCAGAGACCTGAAGGTGATCTGTCTCTTGTTGTCTGAATGAATACTAGTTATAGTTACATGCACGTGTGCAGATGCTGCATGATTAAGTTGTCTGAAAATGAAAACTCCAATAAAAATTGTATTTCTAGTGTTTTTAACATGTTCTTCTAGCATTTATCTCAAGATGGAGAACATATACAAAATACTTTAATCTGAAGACTGTATTTCTGAGTATTTTTTATTTGGATTATTGTGAATCAGGAGGAGATGAAAATATCCTGTTTCAAAAGGTTATCATTTAGAACATGCATTGGGCGGGCCACAAGCTCTCTGCTCCATTCTGATGTATCCACTTACAGACAAATAGATCCATCTACATCTTTGGTTTCCTCTTGCGAGCTGGTGTCTGTCTCAAAACTGTACGACTGGATGGCTCTGATATTGGTCGACATCTTTCTTGTACCACTAATGTTAGCTTGGAGTTGTGAGGGGCTGTAAGCTAGTGGGAGAATGTGAAAACAAATGCATCATGGGAAATAAGTAGAGGCTTACTTCTGCACCACCAGTCCTGCCCACAACTCTTAGGTGTGTGTCTGATGAACCACTGCTGCTCTGCAGAAACTATAGAAAATTACAACTTTTGTTTGTTATTTTGGCTAAAAACAGCAATGAAGAGAACACTTGGAAAAAGATCCAAACATGATCAGAGTACACAGCAAGCCCATGCAAAAAAGTGTGCACGAACATTTTGACTGAACAGGTCCACCGTGGAGTCTACCACGTTGATATTTTGTAAGGACCAGATCATCAGGTAAGACAGAAGTTTGCTTTCCAAACCTCACCTGAAAGGTCAGGAGGTTAGCAGTCCTGCAAAACTGGAGTCTAACACTCCTGGTCTGTGATAGAGAAACGTGACCTTCAGAAGCAACTGTTGCCTCACATGCCTTAAAACCGTTTTTCCAACACAGCAGAGGTGTAGAAAGAGAAGACTTTAGGTGTTTGGAGGATAAAGGGTCTGAAGAAGAATCGCTGAGTTGACTTTAAATTACTCAGAGCAGCAAAATGTTTAGGGTCTGATAAATACCCATCTGTCCAACAGGTAAAGGCTGGGGTAGAGTGAGCCACAGTCAGAGTCAAAGCACATCAACAAATATGCAACAGAACATCTACAAACAATGATATTGCAACAGTTCAGTTCAGTTAGTCTTGACTTCAAACAGAATGAAACACTGTAGTGAGACCTCAAGAGAGCTGTCCAAACATGAATGACTGCAAGCCTGAGTTAACTGAAGCAGCCCAGTGAAGGAGAGGGAGCCAAAATTCAAGCACCAACAATGCAAAGCTGAGAAAATCAAACAGACTCCACACCAATGTAATATCTAAAAACCTGTCAGCACTGACATGCTGGCTACACACTTCACGTCTGTAGATGGAACCAAGTGAACAAGTCCCTGTACAACAACAGTCATATCTGAGTTAGCCATCATCTGGCAGGACTCAACAGGTCACCTGTTTGACCAGAGACCCCCCCAGCTTCCATGAAGCCGCTCTGCGTCATAAATTCATGATATTCACAAAAGTATGTAGGACTACAGCTCGTCTCTCATTGGGCCGTGGCCTCAGGGCCTTGGTGATGATTGGATTCAAACAAAGGCGAGCCACCCACACCATGTGTGTCTTTCACTCTAAAGGTCCGCTCCTGCATATTAAACAGGATGGAGCAATGCAGCAGAGACATGCAGGAACTCTGTGACAGTAAAATAAACAACAATACAGACCTCTGACACAGCATGCAGCAGAGACGGTGGCTGCATGTAGAAGATGTTCCTCTTAAAAGGCTCTGAAACGTGGTCGGAGTACAGAATTGAGGCTTGTCACTGTGATGAAGACGGATCATGAGGCTGCATTGCTGTAACTGAATGAGTCAGCCCTCCCTTCAGACAGGCAGATGGGGCAGAGGAGGCAGGACAGAAGGAGGGAAATGGGAAACTGTTTGGGAACTGTCCCAGGTGCTGAACCTTCCCAACAGCTTGAAACTCTGCTTTGAGAAGGAAAACAGCAAATCTGACATGGAGCTGACGTGTTCAGAACAATCAGTGCATTACTGAGACAGGTCAATCAGACCTGATCATCTCCTTAAGACAGAAAGCAGGAAACAACAGATTTAAAAAACAAAGATCTAAACGATGACACAGTTGCATGAGTAAAGCATAAAGACACACCTGTAACTTCTACTCTAACAGTGATCTGCAGCTCTGGTATCTTTCTGCTCAAAATGTTTCTCATCCAGACACTTTCTCATGCAGCCTCCGTCCTCAGGCAGCTTTAGGCTGTGACTCACCACACTAAAATGATACACTTTCAGAGTATTAGATGCAATGTATTTGGGAACATCTTGTTTTGTTCTTGACCTCTAAAATCCATCAATATTTCTCCAAAGACATCTTTGTTGAATTATTCAATCTCTGAATAAAGCATGAAAACTTTCAGTCAATCCAATCTTGTTGGTGTAGAAAGGACACACAAGGACACGTTTACATTCCATGTTTAAAGGCTGAACATTCACCCTAACCCCACATCTCTGGAACTTTCAGTTTCCTTCTGCTCTCTATTCATCGTTTGCTCTGTTCGTTTATGACGGCTGGTCTGCTCGCATGCGGACATTGTTAATTCATCTCAGTTTCAGGCAACAGGTTCGGCGGTGGACTGAGCGGAACCGGCGGCAGAAATGATGTCACGAGTGTGTGAAGAAGGGTGGTTTTGTCGGGCACTGCGGAGACCGGGCGGGTGTGGTGACTGCATTAGCAGCCGCCGAGGCTCCCGCGAGCAGAGCTGCTGTGGTCATCCGCGCTAAAGGCTTCCCGCCATCGCGGTGACGCGCCTCTGTCTGCTTCAGATCGTCAGCAGAGCAAACATGGATTTGAGAGAAAACGCCGAGCATGTTGACTGTAACGGCGCCCGGTGACGGCGCGCCTCCTCCGGCCAATGGTTGACAGAAAAAAACGCATGCACAATGACAGCCTGACATCTGCTCCCCATCTGACAGCAGCTTTGCGTTCTCTACAGCCCCCACACGCGCACTTCGTGCGGTTTTCCGGATCCTATGCGGCTTTTTTCGAAGCCCACAAAAGAACTGATCAGCGGCTCCACGAAATATGGAAGAAACGCCAACTCGGAGACCCGACCGACAACACGACACTTTCCATGCGGCTCTGCCGACTGACCTCCCAGTTAATCGGCTCCCACTCCTCGGTAAACATCCGGAGGTTTTCTTTTCATCCAAAGAAAAAATAAGAAGAAGAAAAGAAAAGGAGAGCAGGCGCCGCGGCTCACGGAGCCACCGGGAGCTGCGATGTCATTGCGCTTTTTTGGATTCTCCTCGTGCAATCAAGTTGCGGTCGGGTGCGTGGTGGGGGGGCAGGCTTCACCGGCGGCATCGACATCAACTTGCGGAGGCAGACGAGCGGCGCCGAGCTTCACAAGTCCAGCATTTCTGCTCGGCGACGGTTGCAACCAATTAGCACCTGGCTGGCGCGTGGAGGCGCACCGCGCTCCTTCTCTCCAGCATCGCTCCCATCTCCGCGGATCCGAAGCCAACTAATCCCTTCCCTCTACTGAGTAGCAACAATAAACGAAGCCTTTAAAGGTCCCTGCATGATGTGCTCCTCAGAACACGTGACGCCAGCTATTCCATGGCAAACATGTGCATTTAATCCGTAACGGGCCCCAAGTAGTGGGAGACACGTAAGGTGAGGTCATGGTGAAATGGGGGAGTGAAGCAGCAGATTACTCACCATCAGCACAGCAAAGTTACTCTGGTGGCTGCAGTGGATAGTGGTGGTGCTTCCGCCCGAGCCCGTTATGTGGCAGCCCTCTGCCCTCCAGCCCCCGTGTCCATCCAGCAGGTCAAAATCCCAGTAGGCTGCAGTGGGGTCTACACCCAAAGCGAAGTGCCGGAGAGCGATGGTAACGGAGTGCACGCCGCTCCCCCGGCTGCACCCATCTGCAAGAAAGGCAGCACGTTCAGGGGCGAGTGCGCTGGCGCCATGGCACAGCTGTGCGCGCAAACTCCATGCGCAACACAGGAGTCACAAGTGGCGCACTCAACTTTTATGTCACATCAGATCAGGCAGCGACACGGGGCGGGATGCGGCTCAGCTCACAGGGCTTTATTTCACCAACAAACGCGCGTGATCACATGTTGCACACAAGTGGTGCGGCGGTGGCTGCGTGTCGATGCGTGCGCGCGCGGTGCGCGTGGGCAGACCCGCGCGGCGTTTGACATCACATCGCATGATGGTAAAAATGGATTTCCTCTTACCTAATTTGGTGAAAGCAACTGGTGTGGAAACGCTCCTCCGCTTCCCATCGTCTGCCAGGTTGGAAGAATTCCCCGTGCACGGGAAGAGTTTCCCATTGCGAAACACAATGAACTGCAGCCTGCAAGTGGAGTTATCAACAGATTGGAGCGCAGAGGAGGAGACAGGCGCACCAGCCAGCGGGAAATGGATGGAGGCGACAGCCACGGAGTTCTGCGGATGCAATGAAAGAGGGGGAAAATAACGACAAATGAAGGAGGGAAAGTCAGGAGAAACACAAGGGTTTATTGAAAATCAAGTCTAGTCTCTTTCACCCGCGGGAGCGCAGGAGAGCACACATCTCAAGGGGCCAAGGGAGCGAGAGGAGAGCCACGTTTGAACGCTCTCACTGAGCCTCTGTGGTCCGGCTGCCTGCCGCAGAGGTGGAAATGGTTCCGACCAATTCAGCTCGAGGGCACATCAGCAATGCAGCTTGATTTAAAGAGACAACCGATTCCTCTTCATCTTCATCCCAACGACCAATTAACGAAGAGCCAAAGAAAAGGGGAAAAAGAGGAAGACGACACCGACAACATCAGGAGACAGGTACGCTCCCAGGAGGGGCGATGGATGGCGTGGAGATGGAAGGTGCACTCGCTATCTGTGAACACAGGTGGAGCTAAACTGAGTTCTAATGCTGTGGCAGAGGGGGGGGGGCACCCAAACAATCCATGGTGCTTTCTCTCCAAATCCCACCACAGGATTCAGGATCCTCCCTCTCTGATCTGTGACCTCAGGCACAATTAGACAATTTGTTCCGAGAGTCTATGAACTCCAGACAAACTTTGATCCACAAACTCTCTGTCCAGCACGGTATTCAGAGTGTAATCAAAGAACACAAGCACAACAACAAGACCCCTCATCATCTGATCTAACAGACAGAACTCATCATGTCTCAAACCTAAAACAAGAAACAGCAACTTGAAAACCAAACAGGAGATGCTGATTAAAATAAGTTGAAGAAAGTTGAACCCTTCGACCTTCATCAGAATATGAACCACAACAGAAAAAAGTTTTACGGTGGAACTAGAAAAACTCCTATTAAACTCTGATCCCCATAGTCATGTGGCCGGTTCCTGTTATGGAGGGCAGTGGTAATGATGAGGGTGGTGATGATGCATGCTCATAGTAAAAATGATCATCAGAATCCTAATGAAGTCAGTTTGGTTCAGAGCTTTCCATCCGTCACACTCCAGTGTGAAAAGATCCACCATAAAAACCTCAGAGAGAGAGAAGCTCCGCCCCAAGATGACTGTGAGGTGGGAGTGTCAAACGCACAGGGGGCCAAAATCCAGAACACACAGTAGGTCGTGGGCCGAACAGGATAAACATTTATTGAACACATAAGAAACAAAATTGTTAAACTTTTAAAACGTACAATTTGAACATGACTGTGAATAAAAACAGACATAATATCATTAGACAATAGATCAACCTAAATCTTAAATAACTTTCAATATTATACTTTCCATAAAATACATATTTCGTCAAAATTGGGATTTTACAAGATAACATTGGGCCGTTAATAATACTAATAAAAATGATCTGGAGGGCCCTGAGGGCCGGATCCGGCCCCCGGGCCTTGACTTTGACGCATTGGTGACCATTGGTCAGACCGTAAGCCCCATGGTAAAGTGGAGAACTTTTACTGTGAGAAAACTGTTATTTTGATCCGTTTGTCCATGAACATGTTTTTGGGGGTTAACGTTGGCACAAGGAGCCAGCTGTGATTTTACAGTTTTAGCTTGGTTTTGTTATTTGTTTCTGCATCGACACATCCTTGAAAGGCTATTGATTTTCATCCTGCAGTCTGTGGAGGGAGGGAGAAACAAAGACCATCTTTGCCTTGAAACTTATCTTGCATCATTTCCTTTCTCCGAGCAACCTAACTTGGCCGCCTTGTTTCCAACACATCAGAGGACACAGACACCAGCGCCTGAGCTGCAGATTTAGGCCTGGATGACAGTGGGGGGGGCTAAACATGGAGCATGTCTGCTTTTTTAACGGGACTTCTCTCAGAGAGCGTCCTCACCTCCATCTCCTGGGGAGATGTTTTTGAAACACACAGCTAACAAAGAAGAAATCTTATCTTTTAGAGTTGCATCCTCATCTCCATCTCCATCTTTTATCCTCTTTTATGTGGCATATCAAAGGGATTTACAGCCCAGGGGGTGTGCTGTAAGCCACAACATGCGCCAGGTCCCATTTCAAGAAATAATCTGTGTTCCTCCAGAGCAGCCTAAACTGCTACATTTCCTCCACCTCAATGTCACCAGGGAACTTTCACTTTAGATTTCATTTGGCTGGTTGTGCCTCAGCTGCATGACCTTCCCCCTGCAGCCCCTCCCTTTCTAAGAGGGCAGCATGCTGTAGCCGTAGAAACCGCAATCACCCCCACCGCCCTCCCTCCGCCGCTTCTCGCTCTTGCCTCGGGATCATTTTCCTCCCCTTTTTTTCCCCACTTATTCCCTTCTTCACAGAAAGCACACAGGTGAATGTCGGCAGCCATTTCTTATTTTACAAAGATCCATTTCTCTCGTACTCTTCGTGTGATGCGCAGCCTTTTCTGATAGATGTGCAAAGCTGCAAATCAGCCTGCAGGGCAAAACACAACATCAGTGTTTGACCTGCTGCGCCATGGAGACCATCTTTTAGCATAGACGCTGTTGCTTCTCTTTAACCCTTTAACACCGGAGCTCCAGTGTTTATGTTCTTTGACTTATTGTGATTTATTAACACAATCTGCTGGAATTATTGTGTTAAGATTTTATAAGTTTCAGCATGTTAAGGATTGTGTGTTCAAGCGTCAAACATAGTAAGCATTGAGGAAGCGTGGCACACGTTTGTCTCTGGAAACAGCAGCTTGAAAATGACCTATGATCAAGGCTAATTTTACTCAAAGACCAGCTCACAGTGCCCCCCCCCCCTCCAAGCTGGAAAGAACTGCTGACAAGCACAAAGGGAGATTTGCATAATTTGGTTTGTAATCATAGGCAGTGGTGTTGACACAGCCGTGGCCTGAGGCGCAATGACAGAGAGAAATCAGCAGGTCGATCCTCCTGGGATCAAAAAGAGAAGATTCTTTTTTTACACTTTAAAAACAAGTGACATTTGAGAAGAATAGCATAAACAAGGACATTGTTCTAAAAAAGTTTTTACATTTAAGAGATTAATCATCTTTACCGTTTTCTTCTTTTCAGGAGGGCTTATCAAGACAAATTAAGGACAGTCGGCGAGTTACCATGCCAACAGGAGTCTGTCTTCAGTTTATTATTATTTTTTTGTTGTTGGTTAGGCTGAGAGGGGGCATTAGAGCAGAGTCGACGCAGGGAAGCAGGCTCTTTGGTGGGGCGGAGCTGTGTTTGAGATGTCATCGTCTCTTTCTTCAGACAGCTTTGACTCAAGCTGTGACACAAAAAAAGCCTACGAGAGGCTGGGACAGATAGAGGATATTGATTGACTGAAATGTCACGCCGGAGTGCAAACTAGGGAATTCATTATGGGTGCGAGAAAATTTTGCAGACTTCAATTCAATTCCACTAAACCCCGGACGGTTGATTGACGAACACATCTGTCTGTTTTGTACCTGTTGTATCTGTCTGTCCTGGAGGTCCAGAGCATTCTGAGTCTGTCAAACGCTGACCTCATCTGGACGTCCATAAGCAATCTGACCTTTGAATGTCAGTCAAGGAGAATTTTTTTGAACTGTACTCATGTTTAAAATACAAGAATTTTACTATACATTTTTGTTAAATACAGAATAATCATACAAACTGTTCATTATAGTTGATATTTTCAACTGCATGTTGATGCTGCACTGAATGTTACTTTGTATGAATAATTTGCATCATGAGAACACAACAGTTTTTTTATTTTCATGTTTTATCCTACCAGTTGATTAAAAAAATGTTGTCCATATGGACTAAAGGAGTGGAGCATGTCTACCATGCACACCACTCGAGCTGGTAACTGGCTGATGCATGCACTCGCAACCTAACCTATAGTATGAGTAATCAGTTTGAGCATTATTCCATGATTACAATACAATTATGTCATCTGAACCAGTGGTCCACAACCCGCGGGCCACCAGGCAGCAAACGGCTAAAAGAAATACATGCATGTCTTAGATTATTTCTGTTTAGTTTATTTTCTGATCCTGAACAAAGTTTTATTTTGAAAAACATCAGGATCCTCTTCACATCTGTCTTGGTGACAGGACTTAAAATGGCTAACTGGATTGCTAAGCTAGTAGCCCACAACTAACAACAAAAAACAAACAATAAAATGCATTTGGAAAGTTTCTTCACGGAGAAAAGATCCAGTGAGGAAACCGAAGAAGAACTTTTGACTTCAGAGAACAATAAAGCTGCTCTTTACAGACAAACCTGCAGTTTTCCTCCACATACGAATTAGCTGTTTTCATGCAGCATGTAGTTGTGTTTCACACACACATCAAAAAATTGGAGACACGGTGGATGTACGTTTATATTATATTTAGAAAATACCAGTTTTATTATTTTGATTCATTTATCATCACATCTTAAAAGTCATAGCTGAAGCTAGCGTCCGGTTGTTAGCCTCCACTTTGACATTAAAGTGAGAATCTTCATCACAAAGTTCAACCATTTTACAGAGAATGAAGATTCAGTCAAATATAGTTGCTGATTTGTGGAAACTTGAAAAAGAGAAATTAGCAGATTTTCCTACAGCAAGGATGAATTAGATCAACATCCATTTAGAAACTTTAGCACAGGAAATGTTCCTTTGTGTTGAAAAAATAGTCAATGAATACATTAAAGAAAAAAACATGATTAATATTTTTGCCCTGATAGATAATCAGAGCCTGGATTGAGAGTTAAACAGGCATTATGGGATTTTTTTCAAAGAAACAACTTCTAAAATCAACAAGTTTGTTTCATTGAATTTTCATCATCTGCATAAAAATATCTACTACTATGTTCAGATTTTTTTTTTTTTAATTTCTTGTTTTAGCATTTTTTTTTAAGGTTTTTTTTTCTTTAGAAACCGGAAGCATAAAAATGTCATCTTCCGTCCCGTTCGGCCCGGTCCATGAAAACATTTTCTAATTTAAACCGTTCCATGGCCTGAAGCCACTGAGCTATAGTGTCTGGAAAAGAAATATATGAAGTGGTGGTAGAGAACAGGGCATTCTGCTATAACATCTAACTACTATTTTGGTGCAAAGACTAAAGTTTGGCAGAACTAATTTAAGCCAATCTGAAAATCCAAGAATTTAAAATTGGTCCAAAAACGCAATGCATATGGAAACCCTCATTGACAAATGTATGCTACACGTCTGTACTGTATGGCACTGAAATCAAAGTAACATGACGATGAGAATGTAAATGAGCGGGACTTTGGAGCCAAAGACACGTCATTTTTAATATTTTAAACCAAAAACATAGTTATCTGTCTAAACGTCTTTAGGAAAGTAATACACATCATACAAGCATAATATTGAATTTCTCTTTCAATGTGAATTACGATGAAACTGTGTTATTGAGACATTTTCTCTACTGAGTAACTTTTGTGTTTTCACTTTGTTCTTCAAACTATACTTGAAAGACAGAGAGGTGGTGTTGTTCAGGAGGGCAACAGAGCTTCAAACTGTTGGATGGAAATCCTGTGGTTGGTTCAAGAAGTCTGATCCATAACTGATGCTTTCATTATCTTGAGAACAAAAAAATGCTTTTCTTGGTGACATCTTGAAACCAAAATCTCTCCACCTGCTTAATCCTATTCTGGGGTCACTGGGATGCTGGAGCCTATCCAGCTACTGCTGAGCAAGGCTTGAGTACACCTGGACTGTTTGCTCGTCCATCACAGGGCTGTGACATGTGAAGTGTGTGTTAGAATTATTCTGGATTTAAGATGATACTTGAGGCTTTTTACTGGGATATCATTTAGTGAGGAGAGTGTTGGGAAGCTCATTATCTAGGCCGTGTTTCCGTTTGTCTCTCATGCTCACACCTATCCTGTTTGATTCAGCTGCAGGGAGACACAGAGGATTAATGGGCAGTCATTTGGTGCAGCAATAACAGTTGGCTATCACACAAAGTGGGAGTGCGAGCACCGCCTGAGGTGAAGCAGAGTCATGACTTTGGATCTCGCCGTAGGGTCCTTTCCTCTGTGTTTAGACTGATTTACTGGAAAATGTATTCAATGCATGTTCAGCTGGAGCTCAGGCTTCACTACTTTTACATAGTAAGTGAGTACATTTCATTTATATACCTAGATTATGTTTTACCCAGAATATGCTTTGTTCAGACAGCCACAGCCAGGTGAACTTCTTGTTCATCTCTGGTTTCTCACGTTTAGTCCAGCAGCCTGATGTTAGTTCAGTCCCACAGGGATGATCCTAAATGTCACAACTTTTCCATCTCTGACTGCTGCATCAAATGGACATTAGCTATGACCTGCGCATCCCAGCGTTGGTCGGAAGGATTTCTTCTTTAAGAGCAGGAGGATAAACAAATGCAAGCTCGGCAGACCTTCTTGGATTGTAATTAAGGATGAATAGTGATGTGAATATAAATTGGTGTGAGCTTCTCCAACTGACTCATCAAACAGCTTTTTGATAATATTACATTTCCTGTGCAGATTTCTATAAAGTTCTGTCATGATAAAAAACCCCATAAAGTTAAAGGTGGAATTAAAACATTAAGATGATTGAAATATCTAAGATTTTACGTGTAAGCTAAACATCCTATACTCTGAGTTACATTTAAGGAAGAACATTCCAGAGATGACCGTTTTGCTTGGTGCAGCCTGCTCTCTTTGTGATGCGGGTGGTAAAAGGTAAGGCTAAAGCAGTCCACCGTTACCATGGAAACTTTATTAATCTTTGTGACTTGAAAATTTCTTTCTATGATGACAAAGTCAAAGAAGACACGACTCGTTTTTGTTTAGTTCCATTACCTTTACATGAGCTATAATGAGTATGGAGGGTGGTAAAGAGGCGGGGGGTAATTGACCAGAGGAGTAACCACGCAGCATCTACACATGAAATCTGTAACAGGATTTTTTTAACATGCTGAACTGCTTTTCTGGAGATTTCAGAGTTTGAGTGAAAACAGGAGACGGGCAGATCAGATGTGACGTGATCAATCTGTGTTGAGTGAAAATGTGTGAGGGTGACGAGGAAACTGCAGAGCAGCAGATCTGGGGAAGCAAACACTCTTCCAGCACACTTCACTTCTCGTTTTCCCCACAACTGCAGTCATGAAGCGCTACAGGGATGGAGCAGCCCTCTCTGCACAGCAAAGACAAAGCAGACGGAGGAGAGCAAAGCCCAGCATCAGAGATTAATCACTTCAATGCACACGTGCCTGAGCAGCGTAACGGAGCTTCATCAGCGCGGTGCATGCTGCAACAAGCGAAGCCCCTCCAGCTGCAAACTGATTACACACAGACCCGCACACACACCTGTCTTCAGGTTTTAACTACAGCCTAAAAAAGAACAATGGAAATACTGAAGCGCTGCATCCATCAACAGTAGAATTCCATCGGAAACATTTTGTTTTTCATGCATTTCAAGTTGGTCGTTTTTGTCTCCTAACTTTTTCTAGATGAGCATGACATAAAAAGCAAAACATCTAGCCTAAATCCGTTTAAGGTACATTTATAATTGTCGAGAGATGTGATTCTGTCTTTAATGGCCTGTTCTCGAGCCGTGTTTAACCGTACCCGGTAGGAGCCCCTGGGCATCGCCAGAGCAAAGCTAACAGATCTGGGAGTGGAATTAAAGCAGAAGAGAAAGGACAAGGAGAGTGCTGCATATTTGCATTATGTCCTCTTCTCCGCATTAATCCCTCCCCGCTAATCCTACCGCTGCACAAAACAGAACAATAATACTTTAATGGCCATCTTTATCTCACAAGACTGAGGCAGAAATGACTGGCCTTTAGAGGCAGGTGAGCGCCACTCAGGGAGGATGCTTTTGTCAGAGTGCTGCGTTTGGGGGCATGAGTCTGACCTCAGGTACCATGTCAGAATGTGACCATCATCTTGTGTGCTTATTGATTATTTGCTTTAAGGACACAAAGTTAATGGCATGCTCTGTGTTTAGTTCATTTTTGTCTCTCCTGTTTTGTGCAGTCTTCTGTGGCTCCTCCTTGCTGCCCCACCCACTTCCTGTGCTTCCTGCTGGAGGAGTTCACAGCTGCACCCTATCAGTTCATTTAGAGATTTTACTTCTCTTGGTTCATCTCTCTGTGTTGGAGCGTTTTCTTTGTCATGTTTTTCTGTAGTTTTTCTTTAACCAGCTTTCCCCTTATTTCCCCATCAACAATAGTGATCTATTTGTTAAAAAAAGAACATTAAATGAGTCTGATTTATCCTTCTGCGTCCAAGCCTGCTCTGCATTTGGGTTCTTGAACTCCAACCGTAACATCTAATTTTATACTCTTTCTTTGGTATTTTTGTCTTAAATAGGGATTTTGTTCTAAAAATATTTCCAAAAACTCTATTGTTTGGCCCAATCTGAATTCTTCCCTTTTCCAACCCCTCCATTTGAAGGGTCACTTGTAGTGGAATTGATGTCTGAAATAGTTTTTTTAAGATCCCACCCTCCAAGCAGAGGGGAACAGAGTCCTCCGTCATGTTGCACTGTGGTGTGGAGGAGAGGAGCTTTTCTTCATGTGGGTGTGCTCTAAAGCAGACGTTTAAACTTAAATGTAAGCAATAACTGTATGTTGTAGCATGACCTTTTTAAAGTTATGAAACACCGGTGTAATGCATATTTGAGCACTGGAAGCTCTGCACTAACGCTAGAGGACAATGCCAATACAAGACTGTGATGGTTTGGTGAGAAAACGTGACGTTGACAGTCTGATAGTACTCAAGTCAATGATCACTGTCTGCATAGTCTCAAACAGTTTAAGAGATTATAAAGACTTCTTATGAAGACTTCATCTTTACATTTGCTTAGTGACAAATAAAACTGCACGATTTTAGAACCCAATGAAATAACTCAAACAGCAGAATAATGTCTTGTTCATTTCCCACAGTTCTTTGCTTTCTCTGTGGAGTCTGCATAATGCATCAAATATTGGTAACTGATCTTTTGGTTGTAACACCCATTCCTGATCTCAAAGTTAAAGTAATTATCTGGGTTTAACCAAACATTTCTTCTTCACATTTCCTCTGAAATGGTTTATGAAGTTTTCAGACTCTGAATTGCACAGGTTTATTAAAGACAACATTATTTGTTAAGCTGTTAACTTCTGGAGGGAATCCTTGGAATTGAAGAGGAGCTCAAATTTGGATGGATTTTGCTGAATTAAATTTTGAACAGGAAGGTTTCACTGCACTCAAAGACAAAAGGCTTTGAGTTTTAGAAGTCAGAGTGAAAAGATGCTTCAAGAATACATGAAAACGGAGCACGTCTGCACACGAGCACATGCTTTGTTTGGAGAAGAGGAATGTTACCCGAGCAAGAAAAGAATCCCGTCGTCTTGATAAAAGCACCACAATTTTGATGGAAAATGGAAACAAATACCTATCCCGCATGCCCCAAACCCCATTAAATTTCAGCTCATCTTTCCAGCACGGCAGAGTCTTCCAGCTTTGATCCTGCAGAGGAATCACAGACACACATCACCGCATGCGGGGAAGGATGGAGGATTTATTGGAGCGCTCTTGTGCCTTCAAGACACATCATTTCAATCGATCATGTGAAGCGCTACCCTAGTCAGCTCACTCTGGCTGTTAAGATTTCCCCATCCCGTCTATCTTCCGATCAATGAAGATCTCATCCATGGAGAGCCCAGGTCCACCTCCTGCCAAACGAGTCTAACACTTTCTGGAAAACATTATTTCTCCAGCAGACCATCCAAAGACAAGCATCCAGACTGAAAGTTTTCTTCTTCAGTTTGCAGTGATAGCAGAGATGGAAACCATGTTCCAGATTCAGATGTTTTATTGTTCCTACATTTCTAAAGGATTCTGTTGATTATCTCTACAGAAGGAATGAGTTGGTGTCAAACAAACAGCTGGGGTGAAAAGTGCCTCATGTCAAGCTCTAATAGAGGCATTAAAATCAGAGATTGAGATCCGCTCAGCCATCTGAAGAGGCTCCTCTGGCCTCGATGCCATCAGGGTGGACATGTTGCCTGAAAATGATTAAATGGACGTCAACTATGCGTGGTATGGAGACGTTTTTGGGTCCAGCTAAACATAAGCAGTGACTACAAGAAGAGGGAAGTTGGGAAGAGAACCAGAGATTACTTGTAACCTGTTGTCTTTATGAAGGATGGTGTCAATCTCATAAAATGATAGGAACCATCTGAATGTAAAAGGCAGACTTCAGAAACCATCACTTCTGACAGCTTTTGGTTGTTGGTAGCAGACCATTAACCTCTCCAACTTTACTTCAGACCATACAACTTCAGTCGGTTTTTAATTCAGGATTATCAACTGTTCTTAAAAAAATAATCACAAAGAAAGTTTGAATGATATGCTAAAAAAATGAGTAAATATCATCAATATTCTTTCATTTCCTTTGCAATATGGATGCCACGAAAAAGCCAAAGTAAATAAATACATAAATAAAGGATTACTGGTGCATATTTGACTAACATTAAGCACCAGAAAGCAGCAAAGACATCATTTGGTGCCAGAAAATTAATCTTAAATTTGTTATTTCTACATTCAAAAGTGCATAATGTAATGCCTTTGGCGTTGCCAGCAGCAACCATTTCAGGACTATTTTACAGCGTTTTGCAGTTTGCTGGTTTCAGCGATCCTTGATATCATAACTGCTGCATGGGCTCAATGGTATACAGACAACTTAAGGTTAGATCTCTTACTGTACCACCTTTCTAGTATAAAACAGAAAGCGATTGATGAAGCCAGCTGGTGTCCTTTAGTGTCAAAGATTGAGGCTGTTTTGTGTTGTTGTGGGCCCAGGTTGTGCACATGTGTGAACAGTTTCTTTTCAGACGCCACCTGAACAGGAAACAGTGTTTTTCAGACTCTGTATTATGCAGCAGCACTTTTCTAGAGCTTAAAGATGTGGACTCCACTCACATGACTTTGATTTAATTCCCAACTTTGATCCTTTTAGACTGCACTTGACAACATATAGACTTACACATTGACTTGGACTTGAATTTCACTTTAGCCTTTTGACTATCTAGACTAGTTGAAAACTTAGTACCTTCCTCAACAGCCAAAGATGTTAACATAGACCCTGTGTTTGTTTTTGTGTACGTCCGTTTCTGTGTGGGCTGTCCGTATGACATCCAATCAAATGAGAGCCTCGTTGTTTTGATCCAACACCATCCAACCAGTGACATTGCTGGACAACTGATAAAGATGATTTGTCAAACAAGGCAACATGATGAGGATGTCAACAGAAAGCTATTTACAGTTTGGAGAACGTGCGATTTGGAGATACCAGACAGAGACTCACCAACGTTCTACTTTGTCAGACACTGGAGATAATCTGTGAATGAAAGCTGACACCAGCTGGCTGCAGGGTTAAATCCAGGTGTCTGTAAACTATTGTTATGTTGCAAACACAGTAAACGGAGGTTTGTTAAACTACCTTCACACCACCCTCTGCAACCTGTGTTCAATAGGATTGGGCACTGATTGGGGTATTCGGTTCCGGTGCCAAAGCAGTTCTTTTGTTTGTAAAATGTATAAAAATCTTCATGCTGATCAGATCTTTGTGCACATTCCATAATACTAGACTTATTTTACTATTGAATTTTGAGAGGAAAAGTGTTGAAATGTTAATGTCTGTCTGAGAAACATGGATAAAGTGTGTAGTAAAACATCTACAGTCTATTGTGCAGACTTCACCTCTCGTGGTTTACTTATGGAACGTATCCCACAACAAATGAGGAAACTCTGTGAAGCTAAAGTACAGCTGTTGTTTCTGTAACAGGTACTTAAAATATAATAATCTCCAAACCAAAATGTAAAAATGCAAATATGGAAAAAAAAGATTAATCTCCTTTGTCCAAAAGACTTCATTGTTTTATTGTTTTGGAGAATAAAAGGAAGTTTCTCCCATTTGTTTAAGGTTACTTGAAAATTGTGAAGAGTAAACATCACTAGAATTCATTTAACTGGAAAAAAACAAAGATATTTTAAAGGTTTTTTAAAAAAACAATCATTTGAAAAGCATTACATGAAAATACTGCACAAAAAAGGAGTTTGATTCTTGAAAATATAAATTCCTGTGAAAAGACACAACATTGACTTGTCCTGAAGGTCACAGGAGTGGCTGTAGAAAGTTACCGGCTGTGATATTTTGACCACTGAGCTAAGGTGGGGGTGGAGTGAAGGTGGGGGGAATCAGGGATGAAGACCTCTGATTCATACTGACAAGATCATTGCTCCCATCTCCTCTGACCTCACAGAGACTTTTGGAGTCATCCTTTGACCTTCAGGTCATGAAGCAGAAGCCTTCATCCCTGCAGCAACCATCGCTGTGTCTAAGCAACTCGGGCCCTGAGAGGAGGGGTGCAGGGGCTACACACCCTTTTAATGAGAACCATTCTGTTAGGTTGAATACTGAGGAGAGGTTAGTGCTGTTATTAAATGCCATCACTGACAGAACTGACCTGCTAAAAGATACCATAAAAGCATCACTTCCCCAGACGTCTGTTGACACTTTTTTTTTACTTTTGTCAAATCACTAAAATTTAGAGATGAGTTTTCATGAAAGCCTAGAGATGATGAGGAGTTTTACCAACCTGACATAGTCAGTGGATCCATCTCTCTGCTTCTGTTGACATGCAGGAGTTGTTCCATCACGTTAGTCATCTTGACATTGCAAAGCATCAATTTAGGCTACCTTTGGCCAAATTAGCTTCAGGCTCCATGTCTTGAAAATACTGAAGACAATACAAGCTTGTTAAAATAAACTGTTTAAAATACAAATAATTAAAATCTTCTGAATATTTTGTGTGTGTGTGTGTGTGTGTGTGTGTGTGCACATGATTTCAATTTGCCATCATCACAGCTGTTTCTTTTCCATTTAGTTATTTGTCAACACACACATTGACACACACATATGTCTACACACACACATGTCTACACACACATATGTCTACACACACATCACATACACACTCACAAGATAATACTTTGTGCTTTTACAGATTTACCTGTTTTATGAAATTCATGGTTTATTTATATTAAGATCGTTTTATTTTTTGTTCTGATTGAAAATTTCATACAGGAGGTTTTTAGAAATTAATTTCAGTTTGTTGAAAGACCCACCCCAATGAAAATCATTTTTGATGTTTTTAAAATGTTCTTGTGGTATTTGATGATGGAGGATGTTTCTTTATTCAAGTCATTTCAAACAGGAGCAGATAAAACATGCTGTTGGAAAAAGACTGCAGAAGTTACACTGGGCAGGCCACAAGCTTCCTGCTCTGCTCCATTCTCATCATCCACTAACAACCATGAACATTTTGGCTTTCCTCGTCTGAGCTGGAATCTGGATTGAAACTGTAACTCTGGATAGCTCTGATATTGGTTGCCATATTCTTGAACTGGACATGTTAGCCTGGGGCAGTGAGGGGCAGTAAACTTTAGGCGATCATGTGAACAGAGGTGAAGTTCTAATGAACTCCTGCTGCTCTGTAGAAACTATGTCCTTGAAAATGACACTAATGTTTTGATTTTCAAATAATAAAATATGTATACACACACACATATATAACTAACAGACCACTGGGAACACTTTTGTGGGCGACAGTGTTTCAGGTGGTAGAGCAGGTCGGCCAATGATCGACGGATAGGCGGTTCGATCCTCGCTCTCGCCAGCCCACCATCGTCGTGTCCTTGGGCAAGACACTGAACTCTACTTGCCTCCAGTGTGGCTCCACTGGCGTGTGAGTGTTCATGAGTGTCCTGGTGATGGTCAGAGGGGCCGTAAGCGCAAACTGGTAGCAACACCACCATCAGTCTGCCCCAGGGCAGCTGTGGCTACAGTAGTAGCTTACCATCACCAAGTACGGATGCATAATGGATATTCATTGTAAGCGCTTTGAGTGTCTGGAAAAGCGCAGATAAATCTAATCCATTATTATTAACAAAAGATTATTGTAGCAGGACTTTAATAAGGCATAGCACATTCTGTAAATAGTCTTAGAAAAAATAAAGGATATTATTTTAAATTGATTCTAAACATTCCCAGATTTCTAAAAGATCTTAAAACATCCACAGTGAGGTGCAAAAGCACTGAGCTGTCTCTAATTTCTATTTTGCTTTTAAAGCCAGGTTTTCCTGCAAACTTTTTGAAGTATTTTGAGAATAAGTAACCCAGTGAATGTAAAGACTGATATCTAACAGAAGTTCCCCTCAGGTGTGTCTCTCTACTTTTTCCACCTTTAAAGCATTTAAAAACAGTTTTTTGCTAAACGATTTGCTTTGAATTTTGATGATTGTAATTCCCGTGCAGCGAGTCCAGACACAAGTGGTTTCCTTTACCAGGTGACTTTATTAAAGTCGTACACACGTGAAAACTGTATAAAACGCAAACACAAATATGAATTCCTATCAAAGTAAAGACAAATCTCAATAATAAACGTTCACACTCACAATAAACATACCTGGTTGGCTGTGCACAGCCAACCAGGTATGCCAACTTTTCTTGACTGATGCTGATCTTCTCAACGATCTTCCTTCCTTGTACCCTTTTTTTTTTTTTTACTTCTCTCCTTTCTGACTTATCTTAACCACAGCACCACCTAAAGGTGGCTTGTAAAACTACATATAAAATAACCTTCAAACTCTTCAAAATAAACATCAACTTCAGAAGAAGATTTGGCTGTTACAATGATTGTTTGTCTTTTGTACGCTTGAATCATCAAAAAATAAAAATCCAGAACTGGAAGAAATAAATGAAACTGGGATCAATTATGACTTTGTTGATCAAATTACGTTAAAAACAAAAACTAGGTATTTAAATATCTAAGTTAACTGCTTCTGATGGTAAGATCATTTATTTTAAAAGCTTAGATGAAACTAGAGAGAGAATCAGACTAAAGCATAGAGGGGACGGCATCTCCCTTAAACAAGGATTCTTAAAATGAGCTGCAAATGTCCAACCTCCAGAGAGTTGGTCTGAAAATGAATGCTTGACAGCTGTCAACACTAGCTAGTCTTCAGTTCCACGCTGGGGATGGACTTGCCTTTTCAAGTCGGTACAAATGCAATTTCAACTAAGCTAAAGCACCTCAGGTAGCTCCTTTCCTCAGACCTGGGATTAAATTGTGAGAGTGGGGGTGCAGCAGAGACGGAGAGCAACGTGATGCGAGAAATTAAATCAGTGTGAAACAATCTGCGGATATGCTTGCATGCATAAAAAATGAGCATACATGGATCCTGGAGGTTCTCCCATTTTAGCCTCTTATGCTGTCACTCATTCACACAATATATATATAACACCAGGG
Source organism: Oryzias javanicus (assembly GCA_003999625.1). NCBI lineage: Eukaryota > Metazoa > Chordata > Actinopteri > Beloniformes > Adrianichthyidae > Oryzias > Oryzias javanicus. The sequence goes on along the minus strand of CM012451.1, from coordinate 1,647,549 downwards.
GATCAGAGCTAATTTTGCAAAGTCAATATTTTGACCTTTGGATCTCAACAGTCATTCCAGTTCAGAATCGATAAAGAAGTGTAAAGGAGCTCTAAATGCCCGATCGTAAAGTTCTGGTGAAGTTACCTTTACTGTGTTTTGATGAAAGGTCACAGCTTTTGCCCGAATTTACTTTATTTAATCATTATTTCATAATCACACTTGCTTGAAGAGTAGCCTTTTTTGTAGCATCCATCTTTCCTTAGAGTCCCTGCTCTTCATTATCATGAACGCTTCATGCATGCAGATTTTTCAGATTGCCATCCATCAGACTCGTCTTCTGATGATCAAAATCGGTTGACTCAATGGAGATACTAGAGTGTGCAAAGAAACACTGATGATGAATTCAAGTCTGTGATGTATGGGGGGCCATTTGTAAATCTGCAAAGTAAAATATCATCATCAGTAGCTGTGTTTACATGTGCAAAATGTCCTGGATCAGATCAAAGATCAGATTAGAATAGAACTGTGCACATGGACCTGTAAAACTTCATCCAATTGAAACAAACGTTTCCATGCACCACATGCTTCATCAGAATAAATCCTTTTGACATGAGTAGAACTGTCTAAAATACCGGAAATAGTCGTAGAAGAAGAAATAGAGAGTTCTGTAATAAACAAAGATCACGTGTAGAGCGAGATGATTGACTGAGCATGCTTTCAGTATTATTAATAATATTTTTAGGAACCTGTTCGCTCATACTTTTCTAAATCCGTGCAGCAATGTGCATCCTGGCTGCATGTAAATATGAGTGAATGACATCAGCCTTTATTTTGTCTGAATGTGGCTGGAGACATGAATTTATGTGATTTTTACACAGTTTCTCAGGACTTTTCGGTGAGCGGAGCAGCATTTCCACATTCAAAAGCCGGCTCATACTGTCCTGAAGCCGCTCGGAGAAACAGATCTCTCGGTAGACACGGTTTTTCAGAATCCGGTGCGCCTCTAATGCAGATCAGCCGGATGGACTGCGGTCTGAAGCTCAAAACGAAACAAAGAAAAGAGTTTGCTCGCAGAGAGCAGCTGATCGGTTCTGTTCGCACTCCAAAGACTGTCATACCCTCTATGCATGATGTACAATCCAGCGCAGTAATGACACACGATCGGAATGTGTGTTCAGATGAACCGCAATCGGATCAACAATCAGTATAACCCACCTGTCTTGATCGGAAAGAAATTTGGATCTGAATGAGTCTGATCGGATCAGAGTATTCTGAATGGCGTGTTTACATGACACATTTCTGTTCTGATCAGGCGTTTGTTCCGATTATTTACAGCCATGTAAACGTAGCTACTATTTTGGGTCATTTTGAATGTTTTAGAAGAAAAAAAACAGGTCTCAGTTTTTCAAATGCATCGTTTCATCTTTTAACTTAATGTAAATTAAATATTTAGATGTGACTTGAATATTTATTTTCCAAACTTAACATTCAAGGCTTGTAACTAAGTATTTAATTTAGAGCTAAAAGTTTATTTAAAAACAAAACTTTTAGTTTTGTAGAAGCCAAAATGAAGTTTCTTCCAACATTTCTTTAATTTTGTAGCTTTGCATATTTCACCTTGTCACTGTGCTTGATTGGTTGATTAACCACACCAGGAATAAGGTTAGATAAACACCTGCTCACCTGGACTCTGGAAGGAGGAGGAGAGATCAGGCTGTTTATTTCTGTTGACCGTTAGTCTTTGTTTCATTTACACACTACCATTTTATTCATTGATCTCATATATATATATATATATATATATATATATATATATATATATATAATATATATATATATGTGTGTGTGTGTAAATATATACATGAATACATACATATGTTTTTACCAAACATTTAGTTTCATACTAAATATTTAGGTTTTAACTATAAATTCAGATTCAAGCTAAATATTTAGTTATAATAACCTGGATTTAAATATTTAGTTTGGGTCAAAATATTGAGTTTTTGGCAAAATATTTGGTTTAAAATGATATTAATTTAAAAACTAAATATTTAGTTTTACACTAAATATTTAGCTCAAAACTCAATATTAAGTTGCAAGACTTAAATATATTGTTTGTAAAAATTATATTAAGGTCACATCTAAATATTTGATTTTCAAACTTAATGTTTAATTTCATAAAATTAAATATTTAGCTTGTAATATTTAGTTTTAAAACACATAATTTAGAATCTAATATTTAGCTTAAAATTAAAGATTTAGCTCGCTCACTAAATATTTAGTTAGTTAATGTTGCATTTCTAAATACATTCATTAAAAAGGTGAAAACATGCATTTGAAAAATCAGGCCAGGTTTTTTTACTTAAACATGCTAAATATACAAAAATGTTGTTAACATTTCTCTTTGCAGATTTCCAAATGGCAGCTCCCATAGTAATGAGGTGCATGGACCTTCTATCAGAAGATCAGATATGGAGTCTCAATGAACGGACACGGTCAGGACAATGCAGTGCTGCCAAAATGCCTAAAGGTGTGCATAGAAACAGCGTTTCACCATGCACCACACTTAACTGTAGATGGAATACAGTGGATGGTGTTCAGTCGAACTCATGTAAGAGGATGAACCGGCCCGGACCATTTGTGAGGAGATTCACTTGTAAATGAGAGGGCAGACATGGAAAGAGTTGAATGCCAGTTTAAGTGTGTCGTCAGAGTTTTTGACTGTAATTCTACTGGGACAGAAAAAAAAGTCAGTGTTTTTATGTTATTCAGAGATCTGTGCTGTTTCTGCCTCGTTGTGAAGCATTAGGGGGAGTTCCTTCATTACTGAAAGTGAACAGTTGTGAGATCGGTGTGGTTTAACCCTTTATCACCTCAGGCGTTAAAGGAGAAAAGCGGTGTGAGCCGCTTTCTCCTTCAGAGAAGGAAATCAGTCAATCCAAGGACAGAAACACTGGAGCTTCGCTGTTAAAGGGATAAGGGTTCAAATGTCAGACAGGAAGCAGAGCTGGAAAGGTACATGAAACAAAAAATTAAAAGGTGAAACAGGGGTTTGCATGTATAAACTAGTAAATCTTTCTTCTATCAAGAAAGGGAGAAGCAGAAAAGCAAACGATTCTCCAAGGACAAAAAAAGAAAACCTGTGATCCAGGACAGAGTTCCGGCTGCACAGAGAGCCTACTTACAATATTTGAGAAGTAAAACAGTAAATGATGAAACAGCAGTCCTAATTTAAGCAGAGCTGATGGAAGAGCAAGTGAGATGTTACATCACATTTTCTGGTTTTTTTTTTTATCTTTAATTCAATGTTATGTTCTCATTTCATTTTACAAATCATAATTTAAATGATAAAAAGTCTCCAGTTGAAAAGGCTGCTGTGTGTTTTAACAATAAAGAGAAGCTATAATTCTACACATTTCACAACCAAACCTTTTGAATGATGTTTTGTTTATGTTCTTTTTTACCTTTATGTTTGATTCTTCTGTTTTATGCTATTGAGAGCATATGTTCTTTGTGTTGTTCCTCATCAACTAAACTCTCCAGGTCTTCGGAGCGGACTTTCCCAGGGGGATAAGGAGTGGGATTCCCATGCAGTTGGAACAAACTCTGCTTCCATTTTTAGGTCTTGTCTGGGATTTATATTTTTGGGAAAACCAGTTAACATTCATCATGTTAGCTGTCCGTTCAGTGCTGCTGATCAACAAATCGCTGTCTTTTCATCTGCTCCATTATTCAAAGCCTCACTGAGAGGCTCGACCCTAAGTTTGCTTCTGGCTTGTTTTTATTTAGGCTCTTCTGATTGGTCCTCAATCAACTCCTGATTCTAACATTATGAATCTCTAATTGACCCAGTCAGAACCCAAAACTTGCTGGCTGTGCTTTTCAGCTGCCGGCCAGAGCAGCTGGAAACATTTTTGCATTTGTGTTCCTTCAACAAACGCTGATTAATGAGATAATCAGATAATGTTATCTTTGCCTGGAGTGGAAGGATTTCCTTTCAGGAAAAAAGCTCTGTGTCTGTGCCAAAGCATTGTTGAGTTAGGATCTGCTAATAAAGATTAGCTCACACATTACTCTTACAACTGTCCTTCACTTGTGTTTTTAGATGAGGTTTTTAGTGGTGGTCCTTCATGAAAATACTTTGAACTCCCCTTATGACAGTTTTGTTGATTTAAAATTTGTTTTATTGATGATTATGAAGTTTTTCAAATCCCTCAACCTAAATGTCTTAAAAAGTCATTTTTCATGTTGATCTGAAGCCTCCGTTTCTAAAATCTCCTCTGAGGGGGCGTGGGTTTTGGGGCTCCGCCCCTGATCCTCATTGTCTGATTCTGATAGCTCTGTGTCTCACTAGCATAAATCTTCCCCGCTGGTACATAAAAACCTCCATCAATCTGGGTAATGTCCATCCGTATGGTTCTGATCCAGATGTCAGCTCAGATCTTCATGGACAGAACTTCCTCCAAAATCCTGATTCTTTCTCCTTCCAGTTCACCAAAGACTCTTTGATGTTTCTTGACGTTGCTGTGATCAATCCATTCAATCTATTGGTTTCTCAGAGCAGAAAATAATGAAAGCTAACATCCAAATGCTCTTTCATTGATCTACAACACTTTCTAACTGCGGTCAAATGAGCCGCCGTTCACATTTCCGTGGTCACATCAAGAAGCTCCGTGGAGTCTGGTGGAGATTTTCCAGCGTTCTCAGGACTGCTACCGTAAGTATTGGATGAAAGTCACACCAAAAATCCAGTGACGGCTGATTGGACCACAGAAATGTGAACGGTGGCTCATTTGACTGCAGTCAATGTGAAGGTAGCATCTTTTCTTCTCCAGAAGCTGAACTAGACACGCTAGCCGGACCAGATGAGGGTTTAGTGCATGTGCGGCAGAAAGAAGATGATTGATGAAAAACAGAGTCTGTCCAAGACTGTTGGATTGAATTAAAAGGAGAAATACTCGTAAAAACAGGATTTTTATCAGAGGCGTACTTTAAAAACACTTTACAGAAATCATATGATGGTAAAATGTATGATAATAAAGACAAACTCCTGGAAGATTGGCATCATAACACAATTTATAAAAATTTTGACATGAAATTTGACTCAAAAATGTATGTACCAATCTGCATAAAACTGCAGAAAAAGTCATTTAATCTTTAGTCCATTCTCATGGGCACATAATCCAGTATGGAACTTGTGAGAATGCCGTTTGTTGTTTGTCAAACTCTAGTAAAGATGTAGAAATATTGGATTTGGGTTGAAACAAAACCAGCGAGAGACAAACGTAGAAACATTTCATCCACAAAATTGAAAGGGATGGAAAGATTCAGCAGCAGATAAATGAGGGTTTGTGTAATGCTGAGCGTTACTCAGTTCATAAAACAAGAGCTCGCGTAGTTTTTTAGAAAATTTACTCAGGATTGTTTTTATTCTTAATCCTTGTTTATTAAATCTGTTATTTGATAGCATTATAGCTCAGAGAAAGCCCTGTTGAAAATAATATGAAAAGTTTTGCCCATTCAGTTGCAATTTTGTTTTTTAGAAAAGGGTGCACGATAATAAGAATTTCTTGTTGAGACACACAGAGAGAAGTGTGTGTGTTGTGATTGTATGTTTATTTTCATTTCTACAGTCTGTTTAGATACAAAAACATGATCACATTTGTCAATTGCTGAGTTTCATTGTGAAAATTTGATTATATTTTGAAATTAAACTGGATTTTCTCTTGTATCTTGATGCAACTTCCTGCCAGAATTGATGCTGATCACTCACGGCTCACGCACAAAATAGAGCGGACTCCGGAACCATCTACTGCATGGCGTGAGCCTTCCACGGAGAACCACGGCGTTCCGCGCCTGTTGTGAACCACACCATAGATGAACAAGGGCGCCGAATGGAAGCGGCCTCCGTTCTGCGCCGCTACGCTTCTGCGTCGAGCGTGAACGAGGCGTTCAGGGTAAACACTGTGCTGTTTGAGAACATTGTTACAGCAGTGGAGGGGTGACAGAAGAGGGTGAGAGGGGTAGGTGCACCCGCCCACAGAATAAGCTCACAAAATGGATAGACTGCATTACAATGAAATGTAATCTATTAAAGCTCATCGCAGACGAGACCTCGACATCTGAATGCATCAGTCATTCAGGTCGTCTTCTATTCTGTGTGCTGCTGTGCTGTCATGGAATGTGACAGCACACGTCTGAGGCAATGAGGAAAAATCCGATCTCCATGTCACACAGTTGTGTCATTTTCTTTTTCAGATCTTTGTCTTTAGCCATCCAGAACAGCTGGTCAAACACACTGAGTTTCAAAACTGCCTCATAAACCAGATTTAAGAAGTGTTCCAGGCATGAGTAATTATGCTAAAAAGATCTAAACTGTGTTGGTCTCTCTCCAGACTCTTCCAAACAGATCATTATTTGCTGGTTTCTCTGAACCTAACCCTTTTCTCCCTCCAACGATCCTTTTTCAAAGCATTCCACTTTATCAATTTGCCAGACAGCGAGGATCCTTAAAACACTACTTGCACCTCCCTCCTCTCCTCATGAGGTCTTTGGGATTTGTGGCGGCTTCTCGCTCTGGGCTGTTCTGACAACAGCCTCCAGAATGTGGCTGACGGGCAGAAAGGAGCTTAAATGATCCCCCTCTGTAGCTGAATCAAAGGCGTAGGCACAGAAAGACCTGCAAAGGCTGAAGGGGACAGGGGAGGGTCCCAATTCATTTACCTCCCAGTAAAGAACCCCCTTTCTATCAGGAATCCACAATAACCGTCCCATTGAAATTCAGCTTCATTTTTTTTACATTGACTTCTTGCCTGTGATCACTTTCCTGAAGGAGCTGTGCCGTCTGGAGGTTTCACAGGTTCAACTTCTTGCAGATGAACTTAGTGGATTAAATGTTCATCTAATTTTCCTATCCATTGACAGAAAAAAAAACTGCATCTTGTGGTTTGAGCTAAAATGTAAAAAAGCTTTGGTGGTGAAAAAAATCAGTTTTAATTCACTTTCTTAAAATCGTTTGCTTCATGTTTTATGCATGTCTACTTCTGCTTCTACTTTGCCTTTTCCTCAGTCTTCCTCATTTACAATTACTCCCTCCTCTTCTCTCCTCTACTCTCCATGCATCCTAATTTTCAGTTATTTTCATTCTTAACTTCCAGGTGAAATATTCATGTTTTTTTCTTTTACTCCTTTCTGTCTGGATTTTCCATACGTCTCTTCCGTCGGCTTTTTGTCTACGTAGGGGAAGGCTTTTAGTTTCTTGTCAAATTCTCATGAATTATGAACAGATGCAAACCAGTGTCCTGGACGGAAACCCTTTCTCTGTCTGCCCACCTCTCTGCTGAAGCAGCTCCAAAAGGAGAAGTACTGCAGCGCAGACGCTAACATCTTGTATGCTGGTCATTGACATAAATTATTCAAATTGTTGTGACCGCCACTCGTTTCCAAACCTGTGTGTGATGCAGGAAGACCAAGCGTCCGCTCTCTAAAACCCCAAGTGCAGCAGACTAAAAAGAACTATGATAAAACATTTGAGATATTTGTCTACAAGAGCTTCAGCTGAGTGGTCAAAACTGTCTCAAACGCAAAATGAAAGAATCCAACATAAAACAAAATAACCAAAATAAACCAATCAGAAGTTGAAGAATCCGGCTACAGAGGAATTAAGACTACAAAAACTGTACATTAAACTCACTGATTTTATTCAAAAGCACATTTGCTGCCAGCTAGCTTGAGGTCAGCAGACTAAATCAACTCTGCACATGCTCCGACTGTGGAGATTAATGTGAATGCAGAGTGCATCAGTGGCTTTGGCTTCTGATTGTCTCAGATGATTAAACTCTAGGAACTCAGGCTTTTAAGAAATGGGAAAATGTTGGCTTCAAAAAAGCCCAATAAAAACAAAATGACTTTTTGCAATAAGTCTATTCTAGGTTTTCGTATCAATATTTAGTAAATAAATAAATAACCTTTTAGTCATTATTGTTTTTCCACTGAACCACCTTCAGAACCCTCTGGATCCCTCTGAATTGCTGGTGCCACACCAGCTACTGTTGGGCAAAGGCAGGGTTCCCCTAAACTGGGCATCAGTCTATCAGAGGCCAAACACTCTCACACCTAGTGAAAATTCAGAGATAAGAATTAACCTATGAAGCATGTTTTTGGACTGTGGGAGGAAACTCCAGAAAACATGCACAAGGACAAAATACAAACTCCACAAAGAAAGAACCCTTCTGAGATTTGAACCAAAGCTTTTTAGCTGGTTCTAATCCCAATGACCACTACACCACCGTACAGCCTCCTTTTTTGGTTAAAGTCCCCCTCCAATGAAAATCCTGTTTTTAAGTTTATAACATGTCTGTGTGTTATTTTTCTTCTGAAAGAGAACAAATGTAATAAGAAATCATTTAGTTTTTCCATTTCTGAGTATTTCTCCTTTTAATTCAATCCAACAGTCTTGGACAGACTCTGTTTTTCATCAATCATCTTCTTTCTGCTCCACATGCACTAAACCCTCATCTGGTCTGGCTAGCGTGTCTAGTTCAGGTTCTGGAGAAGAGAAGATGCTATCTTCACATTGACTGCAGTCAAATGAGCCGCCGTTCACATTTCTGTGGTCCAATCAGCCGTCACTGGATTTTTGGTGTGAGTTTCATCCAATACTTACGGTAGCAGGACTGAGAACGCTGGAAAATCTCCACCAGACTCCATGGAGCTTCTTGATGTGACCACAGAAATGTGAACGGCGGCTCATTTGACCGCAGTTGGAAAGGATTGTAAATGAATGAAAGAGCATTTGGATGTTAGCTTTCATTATTTTCTGCTCTGAGAAACCAATGGATTGAATGGATTGATCACAGCAACGTCAAGAAACATCAAAGAGTCTTTGGTGAACTGGAAGGAGAAAGAATCAGGATTCTGGAGGAAGTTCTGTCCATGAAGATCTGAGCTGACATCCGGATCAGAACCATACGGATGGACATTACCCAGATTGATGGAGGTTTTTATGGAGCAGCGGAGAAGATTTATGCTAGAGAGACACAGAGCTATCATAATCAGACAGGGGGGGGGATCAGAGGCGGAGCCCCAAAAGCCACGCCCCTTCAGAGGAGATTTTGGAAACAGAGGCTTCAGATCAACATGAAAAATTTATTTTTAAGACATTTAGGTTGAGGGATTTGGGTTAAAAACTTAACAGTTGTAATTAAAGCATTACTGGGAATGTTTTTTTTAAATAAGAAAAACTGTCATAAGGGGGTTTTAAAACTATACACATACTGTTGGAACACTCGTGCCTGTGTCACGACTATTGTCACAACAGACAAATTCAGATTAACCCTTTAACATCATAGCTTCAGTATTTATGTTCTTTGATTTACTTTAATGTTTTAATTGTTGACACAATCAGCTTCATCAAAGCAGAAGATGAAGGTGAAAAGCAGCACAATCTTTAAGGTAAAAGGTTAAAAAACATAAAAACTAATGTGATCTCAAGGTGTCTACTGCAGAAAATGGGACATTTGTCTTTGGTTTGAAATCTTCGTGAGCGAGTTTGTACGTAGGTGTTTTTATGTCAGTGCTCCTTCTGGCTGTTTTCTGATGTAACAGTTTCTAGAATTATGGAAAAGAGGTCCATATTTGACCAAAATTAGAGTGACATGTAAAGTACAGGTGCTCTGCTTTTTTTGGTAATGGATACTCATCATACAGACACAGATAAGACATTCAGAGAGGCTTCTACAAAGAATGTGTTGTAGTAACAGCAGATGTGTCTTTAGGGGCTTCTGTCTTGCCAACAATCACAGAAATGATGCAGCTAATGTTTCAGAGTTGTCAAATTGAAGCAAAGAAAACAGACTGAAGGCAGCGTAACTGAAGGGTAAGTGTATGATTTGGCTGAGACTGGGTTGGTTTATGAGATAAGTGGTAAATATAAGCAAATCTTAGCATTCATGCGGGGTTTGTGCTCAGAAGGAGCTGAGAACTCCTTCTATATAGATTAGTGGTGCTGGGAGTTGCTTGTGCTCTTTAGGAGCATGCAGAGCTGCACTACACTGGATTACACAGCAGGGGAAAAGGTTACACACTTCTGTGCGCATAATCAAGGCAATGAGACAAGGAACAAACTCGCAGCAGCACAAATAATTAGAGAAGTCGACTTTTCTCTGAAGTCAGACGGCTGTACCTGCATAAACCAGATGGGAATATTTGAACTAGCGCATTCATTATTTGGTAGAAAGCCCCATTCCCTTGCCCGTACTTTGTAGGTGCTGTGCCAGCGTCTCCAAGACAAATTCCTGTTTATTCATTGTAATGTGGTAATTACTGCGCCTCGGCTTCTGCTTTTAATTAGCATTGAGAGATGAAGTAATCACAGAGGTCTGCAGTTTGACTCTGAATGTGACTTGGATTGTTAGCACATACTTTACACTCAGCAATTAAATCATTTTCCTTAATGAACATGGATAATGCTGTTATATTATGCAACATACTTTGAATTAAATCAGAGTCAATGGGTGGAAGCATATATCACAATTTAGGAAAGAAGGCTGGTACAAAGAAAATAAAAATCTGTAATAATAAGATAAATGTATTTTGAATCCATTCATTTATAAAAAATTCACCATTAACTAGTTGGAATAGAGGTGGTCACAGACCAAAAACATGATTGACCCTTAAAGCTCGTACTTTTCCTCAGCCAATGAAGACAAAATACAGAATTTATCCTGAAGTCAAGATCAATAACTTAATTCATCAAACCTAACCAGAACCACAGCTGGTAAAGACCAGTGACAGAGTTCACACAGCTAACCCTCTGACTGAACACAGTGGTAGAGTCCAAAACATTACAGTTAACTCCATCAAATTACTCTAAACAAAAACAGAAATATCTTACTCTGAAGTTTATCAGAACAGTTGGACAGCAGTTTGAGTGAATAGTTTAATTCCTTAAGCTAAATAAAATGTTGACAAAAATAAAATATTTTGACACATAAAGTATAAAAACTGAACTGGTGCATCCTGTGTAGCCAGATGGACTTTATTAAATTTACATTTAGCTAATTTATGGTTATTATTTTATTAGTATTGCCCAAAATATTTAGCTAAAGTTACCCATGTTATTTTCATCAAAAAAAAAATCTAAAAGAAATCAGTGCTAAATCAAAGATCTGATATGACATTTGCATGCAGCTGTGTCTGTTACCGTGTGAGAAATGCACAGTTTGGACTTGAAGTTCAGCTTAATAAACAAACAAAGAACAAAGTAAAAGACAGACAAAATGAATCCACTATAAATGAAATGCATTTCCTTTTCTCTTGTTTGGATCACTTTGATCAGGATTATAATTGGACAGACTTTGAAGACATTTAGCTGAGGCTGTATTGAACCTGATTACTTTCTGTGGAAACGCCTCGAGAGACGTTTGTTATTAAGCACATCCATATAGATCAACCCAACCAGGCTGAAATAAAACATGCACCAAGACTGATGAGACATCAACTTTCTGCAGCTCAGCAGAAGGATCAGCCTTCATTGTTTTAACAAATGCAACCTACTCCTGTTCACATGTGCAGCAGGTCACTATAAGACTGAACAAACTCAGCGTGCTAACACTTTCAGTGGAGGAATCAAAAGAAAGCGTGTCATTAAACTAACGGCTCCGGTGGAAAAATACTGGGAAAAAGGTTGATTGATATAAACAGCAGAACAGGGCAAAGCTCATCACTAATAAACTCATAATGGAAGAGTTTTATAACCGGCCACATTTTACTAGAACGCATGTGATAATCCATGTGATGCCTTAAATCAGGGCTCTGCAACCTGCAGAACCACATGTGGCTCTTCTATTAAAGAAAAATAAAAAATGTTTGAAATGTTAAAAAGTAACAATAAATTAAGAAGTAAGAAAGTAATAAAGAGTAAACTATCTCAAACTTTAACTCATTAACAAACAGTTGAAGGACAGAACGTATCAAAGTTGAACTACAAGCTTTTGACACATTTTTGTGCGTCCTGTTCTGTACAACAAAAAAAAAAATCAATGGACGTCAATAAGCACAACCAGTGTTAAAGTGCACCGGATTATTAAGCAAATTTTGTTTTTTTGAAAAAATTAAGGAATTTTAAGTGAAAAATATGCCAGGGCTCACTTCATTAGCTTGGATTATGATTATTTAGATTTCTGGGAGTGACGCATCAAAAACAGTAGAATTGAGTGTATTTTTATTAAATCACTGCTGCATTTCCACTAACTACTACTACTTGTGCTGCATTGAAATGATCAGATGTTGCAGGATGTCTTTTATTTTGAAAGGAACCTATGTGAACTTTTGTCAAAAGTGAAAAAAGAAATCTTTTAATGTTTATGGTTTATTCGTGCAAAATGAACAACAGTTCATTAGTGGGTATCATAATAGTAACAATAACATAAATACAAATCTGTGTCTTATTTTTTTAAGTGGTGAAGGAAGACTTTGTTACTGGGTTGTAGTCAGAGAGAAATCAAACCAAATGGCTCTCTTAGAGTTGAAGGTTGCAGACTTCTGCCTTCAAGTCAAACTCAAACGCTGTGAATGACACGCATTTCCAGCTGAAGTCTGGCTTGATAGCAAGGCTAAATATCCTGAAAGTCAACAATATTAGAGTAGCAAATGTTTATTAGTAAGACCACCAACAAAAGCTGGAACATTGTCAGAGTCTGCTTCCAAAAGAATTACGCTTTGAAAGGATGGAGAGAGGAAGATTGTAAAAGGAGAACCAGAGAGAGTCAGTGCAGCCATGAATTTAAAGGTGAGAAAGAAGGTATCTACTGTATATACTTGCTATCAAAACACACAATAATGTGTGTGTTTCAAGTACCGGCTGCTGCATCAGGCTTTGTATAATGTATGAGACTGCAGGGGTGAAATGTGCCCTTCCAAGGAAACAAGGCAGGCTAGTTTTTCACCCGCAAACGACTAACAACTGTCTGCAGCCTCAGCACACCTTCATCAAGATATTTGTTGGTTCTGTTGTCTGAGGAGCCAAAACAATCAACAGCTTGTTCACATTTAAGCAAATATTTTTTAAATTCCTTTTGCAAAGTATTCCTGCTGAAAGAATCCCAATTGTAATAATATCAAAGTAACAATAAGGTGTAGCGCTCTGTCATTGATTGATTAATTACTGTGATTGTAGCCCCAGTATCTCTGCTCTTGACCAACACTTCTGCTCCTTCAGTATCTCTGAAAATGGTTGTTGCAGCCATATGTTTGTGTTTCCAACTCTACAAATCACTTCTACTACAAAACACGTTCAAAGGGCCAAAAGGTCGCCGGCGTCCATCTGTCAAAGCTCAGGAGATCTTCCATTACCATCATGGCTAGAGCACAATAGAAAAAATCTGGTTCCAGTCACAACTTCATGAAGTAAACTCTGAATCAGTTCTAAAAGCATCTATTGAAAAGTCAGATTTTTGTTTTAAACACATATTTTTGCCTAAATGCAGCTGGAACTAAATGATTGATTTTCTTTTACTAACCTTGAACTAAAAGAGTGTGACTGAATCTGAAACATGACAATAACACTCATCCTAACACTTTAATGAAGTCACATGACATTCTATAATGATGAGAAGTACGATTATATAAGTTCGCTCCTTCCCACTCCTTTTCAATCAAACTCTACTGACTTTAAGTAATAATGACAATATTTAATTAATCAAATGTGACATAAGTGTGTCTTTGTTTAAGTTTGTTTGTTTTCCATTTTCTAATCAATGCATCTAATTATTTCTTTAATGAGTTTGTGTGTTTTGTCCTGTATTTTTCACAATCAATGCTTGAAATAAATCAAATAAACTTCTTTGATCTTATGTTACAATTATAAGGTTGTAAAATTCCATTGTGGTGTTTTGTAAGTAAAAAATAAAGTCTATATGGAGCATCCAAGTAAGTGTTTCTTTTTCCTCTTTTTAAATGGTTCAGTTGAAGATTTGTCTTTTTTATATTAAGAGAACTCAAATACCAGTTTGTTTATTATTTTTTTGGCTTCAGAAATGTTTTGAAGATGACTCCATGCTCAGATCCAGGAAGCTTCCACTGTGAAATGAGAAAAATGAGATAGACATTTTCTGCTACAAACCAAGAAGAGTCCAATTATGGCTGACTTGATTTGTTAGAAAAACTCAGAGCAGACAGTCTCACAGAGAAAAGGGAGACACCTTTGCATTATTTTTGTGACACAGCTCCTTTTTGAAGTAGGTGTTGTCTGCAGGATGCTATGAATGGGGGGCGGGGGGATTGAATGAACTCGCATGTCATCATCTGAGATCTGTCTCTTCTATAAATGCTGGAAACTCACATCTTTTAAAAGAGACAGGATTTGAAGACATTTTCTTTACTTGCCTGTCCAACAGCTGAGGCTGAAGGCTTCTTGTGTTGGACAGACGCTACTGTTATAATAGGATGTTTCCAGCTTCAGATGGACAAGGGGTTTATCGTATGAACCCCTTTGTTTTCAGTATAATTGTGTGCATTTCTTTTTGGAACAGATGGACCTCAAGAGAAAGAATCATAGAGTTGGAGGAAATGTATATAAGAAAGGAAACACGAGTAAAGAAGTTAGAGGAGGATTCAATAATAGGAGGGGTCAGATCACAAGTAAAAAAGGCAACAAGCTGCTCTGGTTAATCATCATTGCTTTCACGTGTTGGCTCCAAAAACTTTAACACACATTCATATTGACACATGCATGATCCAGACACTGGAGGCAAGCAAACACATGTCCAGAATGCATCACTCCTGCATTCATATATACATGGATGTAAATATATGTATACATATATAGATCCTGTTTGTCCAGACACATGCACTCAGTAGTTTGTATCTGTTCTACTGCAGACAATGATGTCATAGAAGAGAATACAACAAAAGAGGGGGGGCACCAGCAGTAGTGGGAGTCAGGGCCACAGTCATGCCCGGGGTCCAGCTCAAGACCCCACCTAACCCCAGACAAGAGCCATGGCCCCCCAGTGAGGCCTCCCATCACACTCCAGACAACCACCAGCCAGCACTGCAGAGTCCAGCAGACAGCAAAGGCAAAGACCAGGAGGGCGGCGCTAGTGAGAGACAGGGTTCACCAAAGAGAGCAGTAAGCAGGGAAAAACCTGGCTCTGTTGATGTTAGAGAAGATGCAACCATGTTAAAAGAGAGACTTTTAAATGGGCTTAAATACTGGGAAAAAAAAAAGTATTATTTTCAAGTCTTAAATAATTGAATAGCAGACTTTATTATGACATCATTCAGATTCATGTTTCCATGTTGGCAACAAGTGGTCAACTCCAGGCTTCCAGTAGTTTTCCAAACCAGGTTTGTGTGCATGTCACATAAAACACAAGCTGCTAGTATTGTTTTCTCTGTCGAATGTATGGTTATGCACAGTGCAGAAAACAGAAACAGCAGGGAGCAAAATCTACTACTGCTACACAGAAGAACAGTAATTACAGAAATCCGTTCAGAGCAGATAAAAAGGGGCAGAGAAATATCTAACAGCTGATTCTAAACCAGAGTGTCAGTGTAATTATAACTTGATGAAGCCAGAGCTTTTGCAGCAGATTTTTACTGAGCAAACACTGGCTGTGCAGTAACGCTCATATCGCGCTCATCTAAGACTGTTAATTGAAGCAATGGCGGTCATTCTGCAGATGGTGCATCACGCTAAAGCTACAAAGTCATTAGAAAAAGGTCTGAAGCTCACTCTGCTACTTCCTGTTCCCACCTGTATGTGAATGAATGAGCATGAGCAAATGTGTATGAACATAGAATAAGAAGGAAAAGATAAATTCATTCCACAGATGGTGAAGGAAGAGTCAAACGTTTAATAGTGATGCTCAGCATACCCATGCACCCAAACCTTTAGAGTCCTAATTGTAGTGTAGATGTAAATGTTCAGCAGCACACATAAAGCCTGTCTAAAAATAAACCATCTGTGCTTATTTTACTCTTAATTCCATTTCTCTAAAACACAAAGCAGCTGAACTCATTGTCAGAGGAGGCAACAACAAAGAGCTCATGAGACAAAAACTAGAAGCATAAATAGTTTGTGTTGCTGCAGTATTTATGCACCTCTTGAATACTGACACAAGCTGTCGCACTAACAGCTGTTCAATGTCAGTTTGCTGTAATTTGTTATTCATCATAAGGCAACATTTCCTATTAGATCATCACGATAATAGTCATGTTTATCTCCATGCCTGTGAGAAACTGCTTTGGTTCCTGACCTTGGAAAGTTGTAGAAAACTTTTGTAGTGAGTTTGATCACAGCAGGCTGCACAGGAGGGACGTTTATGGACCATCAACAACAACGAATTGTACAGACTGCCTTCTTTTAGAATCCAGGGGTCACTCCTGAGCTTCTATGGGCTGTGACATCAGCCATCCTGTACAGCGCCACCTGCTGGATCAGTCATTAAGAGTTCAAGCTTGTCCTTGGCCACCTGGGAATTATTCAGAGAATGTGAGGGACACCCGAGTCCAGGCTAAATTCCACCCATGCTGGACTGGACCTCACTCATAGCAGGACACCCAGTCGGCCCAGAGCAGCTTTAGTGACAAACGGATCCGTCCTGCAGATTTCTCAGTAGTGTTATAATTTTTTTTAAATTCAGTTTTGAAGGTTTCATGAGCCAGAACTACTATGTACTGTAAAAAATTACCAAAAAATACAAAAAATAAAAATTCAGTTTTTTTTTGAGGAAATATAATTTATTTAAACAGAGGGCCCTGAATCATTTTACATTTTTAAATGGAATTAATGAAATCACTTTTCTGTGATATTCTAATTTTTAGAAAGGGTCTGAATGTACATGTATGTTTTCACAGGGGGAAATTCCTCACTGAGGAACAAACAAAAGATTCCAATTTCCTTCTTAAAAATAGAAAAATGTTGGAGCACACCGAGTGAATCACTGCGGAGAGGACTGGAGTACCGAAGAAGGGAACGGAGGAGTGGAATTGCAGAAGTCTCCCTGCTGCTGCATTCCACTTTTAGGAGGAACCTACTGTAGGAGATGACGTCAGGCAGAGGGAGATAAATGAGGATTGATACGGGAGACAATTAGGCTTTGATTTTTGTTCATCAGAAGCTGTTATGGTAGATAAAGCAGGACAGGTCAGATTAACTGGCACACAGGAGCCAAACGTTGTCAGTTGGCTGAGCATGCTGCTGCTACAGGTCACATGAAAAACAGTAGAGAAGAGCGATGAGAGGAGGGGAGCAGGAGTGAGAGGAATTACTAAAATGTCTGTGTTGGTGTGCTTTTGGATGTGTGCTTTGCAGCTAACCAAACACAATTTTTAAAGGCAGTTTAACCTTCACAGAAAGCAGAAGAATATTTTTAGGAATACTGTACTTGCATGAATATTTAAAACAATAAAGGTTAAACGCTTTAAAATGACATATCTTGCACTCTAACCTCTATAATATTTTAATGTCATGTAAAATTAAGAGGAATTACATGCAGCATTTAAAAGATATGATTGGTGTGAATGTGCAACAGATATATATTTGAAGAAGACAGAGATCAGAGAACAGGTCATGCAACTATCCAACTCTCAAATGTAGGATGGTAATGAGTATTTCGATTGCAAAATGCCAGTGTAGCAGCCTTCCTCTTCATTACTGGAAGGAGGTCAAATGAGCGCCAGTGAGAGCGAGCAGACGATGAATACCGGAATCGGACTGCAGCAGAGGTGAAAGTGCAGCTCCTGACTAGCATAATGACCTGATGTCGTGTCAAAGTGGAAGACTGGGTAATTGGCTTGAGAGATGAAATGTCAGGCACGGCCGTGGAGTTGATAAAGCCAATAAAACTATAAGAGTCAGAGGATTTACTGTGCAGACCTACAAAAGTGTATCTTAATCAGAGTTTTTTAATACACTAAAAATTTCACGGCAGCTTTTTTTTTTTCTAAAAATGTGCAGACACAGATTTTAAAGTGTATCGGCTGCTCAACAAACTCGGACTGCCTTCCGTCTTGTTTTTGTACACAGGACAGAAAGATCAAGTCTCTCAGCAAGTGTGCAGGGATGTATGAGGGATGCCCTTCTTGCTTCACCAGTATCTTCAGGATAATGACAAAAATCTATTCTACTACCACTGTTAGGAAGTGGGATCTGTAGCTCTTCCAAAGCTTCAACTATTCTTAAAGGAGGTTCTTGTGGGTTTAAGTACTATACCTTAATCACGTCAGTGTGGATTCTCTGTCTTTCTGGTAGATTCCATCAAAGTACCAGGCCTCAATGAAGTCAACTGGACTTGATGTCACTTTTCAGACGGCTCACCTCTTCTCCAAGATTCTAAAGAGCAGTAGAATGACACCTGCTTCAAATGCTTCCAGGAGGAAAGCTCTTGAGACGTGACCCCTCAGTCCATAGGTTAAGAGAATAATACATGAACAGAAAGTTCAGTCCTTCCAGCTGCATTTAAGTTTGTTTTCCCTCCAGAGTTTTTTGGTAAAATCTGCTTTCTAACACTCGTTGCAGTTCTCTTAGCAGAGTTCAAATATATCATGACACTTTGTAAGTCGAGGTTTTGTCCCTGGGAGTAACCAATTTCTGTCTCTGAGTGTTGAAAGGTTTGAAATCACGTGGGATTATGTCCTGGCAAAATATATTTGGATTTCTCAGAGAATCCTGAGATTACAATAATTCCCTTTTGGCTCCCATTCATTCTTGTTGTGATTCCCTCTGATCTGGGATTTGGAGAAGGCTCATTTAGGATCTTCCCAAGTTCTGAGGGCTTGGTGGACATTGTTCCTCTTGTTTCTTACTTTCAGAGCTACTGGGTACTTCTTGAGCTCTAGGATGCAAAGTTCTGATCCCACCAAGTTTTTTAATGGAGGGGGGGTCGGAATCAGATAACAAGCTCTGATCTGTGTGATTGGGCTTTTTCTACACTTGATCCCTGAGCAGTCCAGTGAAGCTGAGCTTACATGAGGATCTGATGTTTCTGTCCATGTAATTAATACATGGTTTTAATATTCATATTGATGATTCCAGAGACTGTCTTGGAAACACATTTGCAGCTTTATTAGAAAACGTTGGTTTCACACAAAACGTAGATCAACCTACTCACTGTCACAAGCACACTCTGGACCTGGTTTTAACTCATGGAGTTGAGATGTCAGATGAATGTCCTTCCTCATAATCCCATACTTTCAGATCATTGTTTAATTACCTTTCAGTTTATGCTAGAAAATGCTACTGCAGATGTTTGATAAAGAATAGAAATTGACTAGTTAGGGGGGAAAAAGACATTTAGAGAACGAAATTTAAGAAGTTAGCATTGGGATGGATAGTGTTAAGAAGAACTACTTGGGTTATACGAATTCTGCTAGTGTGAACGACACAGAGTGTGTATGGGACATGCAGTACTGGCTGCTCTGCTCCTCCACAGAGGGAAATCAATCTTGGTCTCTTGTTCAGTGAAAAAGATAAAGGTTCCCAAAGGGTTCAGATCTCCAGTCATTGATAAGCTATTTTTCCTCTCTAGCTGCTCATTCTCTCCAAGGCTCTCCTTTACATTAAAGTCAAACCTCCTGGACATTAATACTAACTTTATTGAACATTCATTTCAGGGAAGTTAACATTTTGTCATCTTTTGGTCTAAAGTGGCACTTTAATGTTTTCCACAGACAATGTGCCACTGGTTTGCTTTGGATTGTTTCATTATTTATGGTTGATACTAATTCAAAATGAAACTCTGTTGTTTAAAGATCAAATGTGCTTTCTGAAAGGGAAACTGCAAATAGAGAGCTTTCTAAACATGTATGGTAACCTCATCAAGGATAATAAAAAGCTGATATCAATCTAGGATGAAGCTGTGTCTTCTGGTTTGACTGTAATTGAACATGTTTGTTTCAATAAACACTGTACCTTGGCTAGCGTCGTTTTTACTCACTTCCTCAAGAAATGCAGATGAACATCTCAGGGTGGGAATGCTGAGAAGTTCCATTAGGTAATACCACACATGCTTTGATATTCTTGAACAAAAAGCAGATGAGTGTGAGCCAGTGACAGCAGGCAGAGTGCTGGAGGTTTCCTCCTCCTGATGTTGTCTGGATGCACGCTGTGTTTTAATGACTCTACCGCCTACCCTTTCTCATAAAAAGGAGAGATTTGAATACAGTTAAACTGCCAGATGAAGTTAAAGCACATTAACTTTTATATACCAAACTTGAGCTGATAAATACTCTGATGTGCTCTCAGTTGATCTCCAAGCTTCTGCGATCGACGGGCCTGTTTGTTAGAACCTCTATGCTGCTCCTGGCAGACTTCTCTGATCATTACTGAAATGAGATGAGAGCAATGGCTTTAGTCAATTAGGACAGTCTTAGCCACTCACCTGAATAAATGGACAAAGCTTTTTTATGTTGTCAAAGATTCATTTTAAGCAACTCATTTGCCAGTCGCACATCTGTACATCACTCTTGCTTCACTACTATCTCCTAGATTCCCAGCGTTTGTCACTTTTGGCCGTAATGATTCCATTTTTATTCTTCTTCCATTCTCAGATTTCTTTTTGCCTCCCATCCTCCCCTGTTCCACCTCCTCTCCTTCCCCTTCATATGATGTGTTTAGCATTCAAGGCCTCTCACCGCTGCATCACAGGCCTGCTTGTATCACTGAGCTGCAGAAAGAGAAAAGGGAGGAATCCTCAGGGAGATGGAAAAAAAATGTAATTTTACAGCAGGAAAGCAGGATCTGCATGGATGTGTAACTACTATACATGCCAACACCTCACTTAGCCTGTGGCATAAACGATGTTTCTGTTTAGATATAAAATGACTACAAAGACTCTGGAAAATGCATTGTTTAAAAATCTGAAAAAAATGTTTGTGAAAAACAGTCTATAAAAGAAAAAAATTATGATTTAAATGTTTGATTTTGATTTTTTTAAGCAAGCTTTAATTATTTTTTTCACTCATCTATCATAAAGTTGCAGATGCCTCCCCCCTGTTGCATCATCTGGCCTTTTATTAAAAGGTTCTTCCTTACTGTGTCAGGCACAACAAAACTTCCTGTTAGAGTTAAAGGGCCTACACCATGAAAAATCTACCATTTGTTCTTGTAAGTATATTATACTGTTCACTCCTCACTATAAAGAATCCCAAAGCTGTATTTTGATACGTTCACACATTTCTGAGTAATCCTTTAAAAACCGCGCTGTCAACAGCAGCCCCTCCCATACCCATGAAAACGAGCAGATCCTCATGTGATGATGTCACAGAGTGAAACCGCCCCTTTCAGGAGGAGTCTGCCCCTAGTCTAACACAAACACACAGCCGCGTTCTCCGCTGAGCTTCCGGTGATCATCAGAAAAGCGTTGTTATTTTAGCATTGATTCTGAGAAAAAGTGGTTCTTTTGTATCTAATCTGAAGAGAAAACAACGGCTAGTAAGACAATGTCTTTTAAATAAAGAACATGTTTTTAGGCTGTGAGAGATTCAGGAGTTTGCTCAGAAGAGCTTGCTCATCAGAAATGGTTAGAGCTTATCTTCAGGAGCGTGACAGACCAGCCTGAAACTGATCCCCATTTCAGATGACTGTTTTGTTAACCTTGGTCTGCATCAAAGTGGATTAAGCCTTAGAGCTGACGCCATTCCTACAATCAAGCCTGATGCAGAGGCCAGACGCATAAGTAAGTCATACAACTAGCTGAAGTTATGCAGTATTAGCATATAATGCAAGAGCTAATGCTACATTTCCACATATGCTGCCCCTAACACAGCAGCACCACAATTATTAGCTCTATAATAACTGTAACGCTGTGAAAGAAACTTCTTTGCGTCAGCTGCAGCTACAGTCAGTGAGCGTGAGACGCTGGGGAGGCGGGGCCACAGCTGCCTCACCCAGCGCTGTTTGGCATATTTGAACAGGAATCTCGTAAATTAGCTGTTTTTTTTACCAAAGAAACATTAAGAAACATTGGAAACCCTCCCAGAAAAAGGTAATCATAAAAGACACGTCTAACAAAAATAACATTTGATTTTTTTTTTTAAAGTATATTAATTTCATTTAATTTATGCAAATTATTAAGCTACATTTTGCTGGGGAGGCAGACCCTCAACTGCCTCCCCTGACTACATGTCACTGATTGGAATTTCCACGGTATTCTGCATCTACAATCAAAGATTTTTGCTGATCATCACTAGCTCTGTGGAGGAACTGGGTGTTGGTGTTAGACTGGGGGCGGAGCTGTCAGAGCAGACTCTTCCTGAAAGGGGCGGTCTCACACTGTGACATCAGCATGTGAGGACCCACTCGTTTTTGTGGGTAAGGGAGGGGCTGCTGTTGAGAGTGCAGGTTTTTAGAGGATTACTCAGAAATGCATGAAGGGATCAAAATACCTCTTTGGGGTTCTATTGTGAAGAATGAACAGTAGAATATGTGTGTTTTCATGGTGAGGCCCCTTTAAGTTAAGAAAGAATCTGCTCATACACTGGTTGTGTTCTCCAAACATTTTTTTAAATGTTTTTAGAGGTGAATCAAATAAAGATACAGCTGTAATGCTGTGTGCTGCTTAAATTCAATTCAGTGAGGAAATATTTTCCAGTGTTCAAAATAAAGCTTACAGAATAGACATCCCTATTTTAAAAAAAATGATGGTATAAACTCTTCCTACTTTGAAAGTCAGTTCATTTAGGAAGATGTGACATTCTTTTTTTTTTGATTAAAACAAAAAAAAAACACGTGATAAACTACAGGCAAATGCATGACAACGTAATTAAGTCAGAAGCTGACATTTATCACTTAAAACAAAAATTTTAAAACCAGTCTTGTCATTTCCATTTATATTGTGTATAAATATACACTAATCCACGCACACATTTATTCTTGAAATGCTCTCCTCTAAATACTGAGAAGGACAGTCTATTCCTGATGAAGTCTAATCCAGACCAATAAAGTTCAAACTCTTCGCTCAAGCAAGTTAGCATTTGACTTTTTCCTTTTAACTGCAGTTCAGTGACTGTACAATTGACCTCCAGCTCAATACGGAGGGATGACTCCTTCAGTCTGCTCGCCTGGAGAAGAACCGCCCAGGTCAACAAGCTAATGAAGACCCTTTGCTCTGTTCATCATGCAGCTGAGTGCTGTAAATCATTCATTCCTGAGCAGAAGAGTGCGTGCAACACATTCACAAGATTCTCCAATTAGACATGAATAATTACTGCACTGTTCATTTACATTCAAAAGGCAGCACATTCATTGAACAAAGACTTGGTCAGTCAGAACGTTCTGCATTGGATGCCCTTTGTGAGAAATCATATTCTGTCCTCTGCTTGCTCAGATATGCCGGTGAAACCCTCTCAACACATGGCTCATCCACATACATGACCTTAAACACGGAGTAATGAAAACAAACACAAATCTACACAGCAGAATCAGCCAAGCTTATGAGAACCCACTGGACCACTGAGGAGCAGAGAGAGGTTCTGTTCAGAAAGGACGAGTCCTTAAGCCGTTCACTAATTACCTGTCAGCATCTGAGAGGGGCAAGAGCCAGAGGGGCAAACGTTGTCCCAAACTGGCTCTGGCAGTGAAGACACTCTACATGTCAGTTTATGGATGAAGAGATAAGGAACTGTACTTCAGGTTAAACATTTCTAATCTTTTTACTTTAAAATGGGATGTTGTGATGAAAACAGAAAGAAAACACCTGAATCATGCAGTTTGAATGCAGCTGTTGACTGCATTCATGAAAGTTATACTACTGATGCATCTCTGGTCATTATGGAAACAAAAAATAGCACTCTGTTATTTTTCTGTCTTTTTTTGTGTGTCTTTTTTTATCCTTAGAGAGAACATCACTAATTTGACTTTGACTAGGCTTGACTGCCACGCTTTGCTTCATGCTTTGTCAATCTTCTGGTTAAGTTCAGCAATAAAAGACCCATAAACATAACTGTTGTCTTTGATCATTTAACAACAACACATACAAATGTTCTCCACAGTTTACATACATACATATGCACGCACACACATTCACACATTTATGTTATCATGTAGAAGAATTACCCTATTAAAGTTAAAGTTCCATCCATCATCCCCTGGGGGAGTGGTGAGCTACAGACACTGCCACACCATTTGGTGGTCAAACCCTCCAATCCAAACGTATTTAATGCTGAGTGTTAAACAGAGGCTCTGGATGCCATATTTAGAGTTTTCTGTGTAACCTGACCGTGGAATTGAACTCACAGCCGTTCAGTACACTGGCCTCTCTTACAAAGCCTGATATGGCATTAACTTAAAAGGGCTCATCTAAAACTTTTGAAATGAAAGTACATGTTTTTTTAATTATGTTTTATTTACCATTTAAAAGTAATATGCTTCCATCAATAAATAGCTGTATATATAAAAATACACAATAAATAACATCCATTAGCTGAAAACATAAAAGAATCTATGCCGAGCAGAATTTTAATACAACCCTTTTTTTGCCCATTATTGATGCAGCACAGCCATCTGTAGTGTGTCTGAGTGCAGCCGCATCCAAAACTCCTCTAAACTGCTGGGCTTCTGCCAGAGAGCCACAGAGTGTGGATCACTCAGCAAGTTCATTAGTTAAACAAGTATGGAATTACAGCTATAGCTCACTGCTGAGTCTTTTGCTCAGAAATATGTAAACTGCATTCTTTATGTTTAAAACCTTTGAGCATGAGAATCCTGCAGAGGTAAAGCTCTGTGTCTATAGCTTGACCCACATGCACAGCCATCTATTAGAACTGCTGGTTCTGGACTTATAGTCATGAGAAAGAATTTATCATACGGGGCAAAATTAATCTCTCTTGATTTTAACATTACGACTCAACATTGATGATTCAATATAAGAGAGACAGTTATAACTGTCAACCAGAAAATTCTAATTCAATCCAATGTGAGCAAATTATATCAGATGCACTCCTTAACCATTTAAATTGGTGAACATAGCACAAGTTGCTTTGCACCAACACACAGCACAGTTAAAGTAAAATCCTGAGATCCTTTCATCTCTGACCTTGCTCTCGTGGGGCTGTGGTGCATGGGGCTCTCATTTGCTTCAGTCGGTGGTTGTGTCTCTTGGGCATTGTCTTCCTGAACCCGTGGACGCCTGAGATCTTCTTGGATAAGTTAGGAGTCACAACACTTCTGAGCTGGGTTGTGTGTTATCCCAGTGGGGCTGGTCACTTCTTCTCCAACATCTCTATGACAATAAAGCCAAGTATGTCCTTATCTAATGGGAAAATTATCAAAAGCAACTTGTTGCCTCTTCATTATAATTTCAACCCCCCACCATGTGTTTTTGATCATAATCTAAACACTTTTTTTCTCTCTTCTACCCATGACCCACATCACTAATTCCCCATTCTTCCTTCTTTTCTGTTCAGTCCAAAATAAATACAAACAAATAAAATTAAAGCTTATCCTCAAATACAGAAATAGTCCTACATCGTGTGTGTCTGGAGCTGCTGAACCCCCGACTGTAACAGTAAAACCTGTCCAGCCAAAGATGTCTTCAGCTCCCAAATGTTTGCTCGGCTCCTGGACAGAACATGAGGTCAAAGGAATTCTGATACACACTGTAGCAGATTTACTTACAAATGTCCTTTTTGAGGCATCATTTGAACAAAAATACACACATTTTTCAAAAGGGGATTTTTGTCACGAAGCTCTTCAAAAAATAATCTCCAGAAAAAGAAAATAAAGTTTACATAGGCTTTTTTGTCCTGCGTTTATATCACTGTGTTTATGTTTATGTTTTTAAAGAGGCAAATAGTTTGATAATTAAACTGCACAGAGGAAATTCAACAAAATCTTGATCATAAAAGATATATATATGTATAAATTTCAAATGTTAGTATTTTGGTGTTACACTCTCTATGGCGATACTGACAGCACTGAAGCCTCACTGTGGGTTGTTAAAGTGAAGATCGTTCCACAAACTGACGGTTGAGTCGCACACTGATTTGTGAGTGTGTCTTTGTGGACTTGTGTCTTTCCTCCTCAGAGGATATCTAATGTCTGCATCAGTCTTTACGCTCAGTCTGAACAGCCACATCCCCTCTCTGCTGGGGAGCTTCCAGGTTGTCTTCATCATTTACTGGAGATTCATTCTGACGTTTTTTAACTGTCACTTTATTAGTTAATATTTGATGTTTTCTGTCACAGTCACTTGTATTTTTGAGCACAGTTAGCATTGGAACTGGTATTATTTAAAGACATATTAGTTTTTGTCTATCTTGAATATCCCCCAACTATGATTAAATAAAATGCTTTTTCTGGTTTCTCTGGATCAGTTTCACACATTGTGCTGCTTCTAATGTGCTCTCTACTCTCAATATGTAATTATTCTCAAAACATTTTTTGGATTTCATCAAAAGGATCTAAATGCATCGGAACCTAATCTTTAATAGCATTGATTCAGGGATCAACTACCCCCTAAAAAATGCCTGAAATACAAAACTAAACATTTGATCTCACAGCTTGTAATTCATGTATTCAGTGCATCTGTTTTTAACTGGATGACAGATTGACAAATGTACACAATGGGATTCTCAGTTACAACAACCAAAGAAGAATAATCAAGAATGAAGGATTTTAAGGTCCCACAGAGCATCATTTATCCACAGAAACACAATGCAATATTTAAGATGATGCTTTGTTGCTACTGAGCTGAATGCAAATAGGAAATGTGTTTTCAAATACGGAAATTCTATCCATAAATGAAATGGTTTTTGATACTTGATCTCTCATGATGCCGTAGAGCTCCAGTAAAACGACTGAAGGAAGATCCTTTCAGGTTCTGACCTCTTGTTTTAGACTTGAACGTAAAGCGTTGCAGTGGGTTATGTCAGCGGTTTAACATGAAGGCTCCAAAAACAGAATCCTTTAAATTCAAGTGAGCTGGAGAAATGCAGTCATGAAAAATCCAAAGGATTACACCATTCAGATTTCTGTTTGATGAGATTTGGTTTTGATCATCTGTAATTGAAATGCTTGCAAAGAAATATTTATTCTAGTTTATTCAGTGGGCTGTAGAGCATTTATGTTAAAGTCTCCAGCAGGAGTACAGCAGCAGATGCTTCATCCACCACTGAGCCTTTATTTACCATCACACTACATCTAACTTTGCCTGAAGTTAATTGACAAATAAAAGCTATCCGTGTGTGTGAATCCTGTCCAAACCATTTGTACAGCACTACCCATTAACATACATGCACAGAAGCCTAACATACCCTGGAGCTACCGCTAAGTACTGTAATTGCTAACAAAGCCAGAGAGAGATGACAGTCTGACCTGAGAAAAGGATGAAGGAGACTGAATAAGTGAGAGAACTGCAAAACACAAACGCTTCAAAATGTCCTCCAGTTACATCTACAAACTCTCAACATTTACACTAAAACCTCATAGATCTACAGAGCGGATTAGAAAAGATAGAATAAATAGATCATACACAACAAGAAAGAAATGTTTGACGTACACGAGGGAAGAGCATCTATTTGCCAATAAAAACATTTACTACTTTGTGGTGATTTAAGCAAATGCATACAAAGCCACCATTTTCCTGACTGGAGATTTATCCTCCGTCATCAGTTCACAGATTGCTGCCCCCGATGTAACCCCGCCCATCACAAGCTGATCTACAGCATACAACAAAAACAAACAGCCAGGACAAACAGGAGGATGGAGAGGAATTCATCCTGTTAAGCCAGAACACTTCTTCATTTTACAATTTAGCATCAATAATTGGTCAGATTTTACCACAGGGCCTTTAGCTGGAGTTTGGTGATTGTCTTTGACCCTTTAACACTGGAGCTCCAGTGTTCTTTGATTTACTGTAACTCTTCAACCATAACATGATAATTCCAGTAGATTCTGAAGCATCACAGACGACGCCTCAAGTGTTAAAGGGTTGAGATAGAATTTGTTACACTTCCTACTTATGTGGTAAACACAAATGAAACTGTTGGTTTAAAACACCAAACTTTAATTCAAGTGTTAAAAATGTATTAATTCTTTAAATGAAATGTTTGATTTGGACTTTAACAAATGCAGAAATGAAGGAACAAAGCTGATGTGTGATGTCTGTGTCTGATGAGCACCTCAGTTATAAGCTGGACGACAAAATAAAAGCATCTTGTGTTCATTGCTGTTGACCTTTTCTTCTGTTTTAAACAGAAAATCCATGACATTTCTTTGACGCCATACTTACACCATACCTTGCTTAGTAGACTGGCTGGTGAGCCAGTGCTGTTGACAGTCTGACACTTCAGATTTAGCAGGGACTCCCCCATGACGTGGCGCTCCGGGTTCCTGTCCTTCTCCACGTGGGAATGGCTGGGAGTGGGGGGCGAGGTGCCGGATGAGGGGGCCCACTGCAGCGCTGTGCAGGACAAACCCTGGAAGTTTGAGGGCCGGATCACAAAGGCCTCCAGCGCTATATTAGCAGACACCTGCAGGAGGATTCACCAAAGGTTTGGGAGTTGAGGGGAGGGGAGAGAAAGAAGGGCGGAGTCGTTAAATTAGTCTGATGCTTTCTGTCTGAATCAGGGCTCTGCAACCTGCAGCTCCGGAGCAAACAAAGAAAGACGTGAGGAAGTGGAAGGGGAAAAAAGTAAACTAACTCAAATTTGAACTCATTCACAAACTTCACTCACCTTTGAAATGACCTGACTGTCTCCAGTCAATGCCAAGTCAGCAATACGCTCCACACACTGGACAATCCTGGTGCACGCCCTGGCTTCGTTGCAGCCATCTAGTCTGCCTTCCAGCCATCATGTTCTCTGGCTATGTCTGCTATGTCTGATATGTAATCCCCCAGCTGAGGAAATCCAATCAGATATGAATGCAAATACTTGCTGGAACAAAATTACTGTGCATGAACCGAATCCCCATCAATGTCTGCCTTTATAATCCCTAGTCGGAATTGTGAGGAAGACAATGGTGGCTTCATTCATTACAAGGAGATTTAATTTAGATTAGCATTTCCAATGGGGTATAATCACTTTTTTGGGACATCCGTTGACTTCCTGCATTTCATTGTTCCTTCATTTGACTGTTCTGAATGAGAGTGGTCTCAGGAGCTTTGTCTTTGAAATGATAAAGCTGTAAACATCTTAAAACGATTTCACCTCCCAAGTGAACTATGATGAGTAATTACACAAGTGAGAGCTAATATTGATTGTGCTCACTTACTAGAATCTGAGCTTCGGTGTAATGTAAAACCAAAGATAAAAAGCTGGCTTCCACATGAACAAATACATCTTCATAACTCTGAGCATCACTCAGGTCCAGTGCTGATGTAAACAGAAAATCACTTCAGATTAAGACAGTAACTTGTCTGCAGTAGATTGATGCTGTTATGTGCTTTCTGTTTCTGACACAATCAGTTCACAGAGCTTTCAAACTTGTATCTGTTCCCATGGAGCTCAATCGGGGCCAATATTATTTGAAACCGAAATAAAATATTATGAAAAAAAAAATATTAATGTTTGGCCGAAAAAATTAGGTTTCAAAACTCAAAATTTCAATTTCAAATCTTTTTTTTTTTTGTTTTCGAATCTTAAAGTTTCAGTTTCAAACTTTTGGCCCTGTTGTGGGACGTTGGGGAGGAGCTAACATGTCTAAAATGGCTGTTTATTCTGTACTATCATAGTCTAAAGTTGTGTCAACACGGCTGTGAAAAAGCAGAGTTTTATCACGTACAAACTACATATCCAAAACTCTGTTCTAGCCCGTTCAAAGTGCCATCTTATTGTGTTAAATCCAGGTGTAGAAAACCTCCTTAATGCTGAAACGTCTGTGGTGGGTTGGGGTTTTGTCGGCGTTGTTAGCTGTTCCCATCAGCGCTCCCTAAACTCCGAGCTGAAAACCTGCTGCCACCCCCCTGCCGCACAGTGAATTCACAGCTTGCAGCCTGTCAGCTGTAATCCTGCACGGATGATGCTGCTTTATTTATTGTTAAGAGGTCCACAAAAATCTACAGAAAATGAAAGCATTTAAAGATTTTCTGCTGGGGTGTTGTCTGTATGACAGCTGCTGGTATTAACTTGATAAAGTTACAATCTATAAAATATATTAAAAAAAAATAATAATAAAAAATGCTTATCAAGATAATTTAAAAAAGTAAAGTAAATTTTTTGATTTTTTCATTTTTGACAAATCTGCTCGTTTGGTTATTCGTCGTTGCTGTGGTGAACTCATGAGCCGACTTACTTTCTTGTGTGTCTGCATGAGCCTCGTGAGCCGCTCCACCAGGTGAGTGATGAAGATGACGTCCATGACGTCACTGAAGTGTGCGGCCCTGCTGGTGAAGGCTACCAGCTGCTGGCCTAAAGGCTGAACATTTGTGTCATTGATCGGTATCTGCACACAGAATCAATAGTAACTCAGGATTTTCATCTGTTGAGCCTTCATCCAACATTTTAACATCTTCAGCTAAAACACAATAAACTGATATTCTTAGTGAACTTAATTTGGTTATTACCCTAGAAATTCTAAACATGAACAACATTTATTGAATCTTAGACAGAATCTTTTCTATGGTGTCTATTTGCCTTGATTTATAAGTATCACAAACCATTTCCCCATGTCCAGCCTCAGGTTTCCATCAAACCCGTCTACAGTCTCAGCTGTTCTATGGGTGTTAGCCCTGAATACAGTGACTCCATGCCAAAGGCTGTCACACATTGTCATTTAATGTCGTTCTTTGTGCTTCCCTCTACACAACATTTATACCCCAAAGACCTTTTACTGAATGAGGTTTACACAGTTTGAACAGCCTATGCACTGGTACCTGGGCGAGTGCGTGCAGCCTGCGAGTCACCTCACTGGCGTAAGGGCACTGAGTGTAGTCCTCTTCAGCCCAGCGCCCGGCCCGGTCACATCGCCGCCAAGATTTCTTCTCCTTGTGGGTGGTGGAACCAAAGGTTGGCAGAGCGCAGGGCAGGAAGGCCAGAGAGCCAGCCAGAGTTTTCGGCCAACTAACATAAAAAATAAAGATATAGTCTATCATTCATATTTCAGACTGTTTCAGACTTGAACTGGTCAGCAGAACAGAGACTAACTTTAACAAACTTTACAATATTCTTTTTACTATTTTCCACTTACAAAACATTAAATAAAGCATCATTATAAAGAACATTCAAGTTCATTAATTAACACTGACTTACTATGGGAAATAACAGCATTGTGACAAAATATTGTAATTCCAACTATGATGCTGACCTTTGTCTTTCAAAGCACAACCAAGGAAGAAAGAGAGAAAGACAGTTGTTTCAGCAGTGGTGGGCCGTCAGGGCCTGCAAGGCCTTCTCTGCTGGCCTAAAAATATCTGAATCACAGACTGATATTAATGATATTTTGTCCATGAATAAGTATTCAATAATTCCAAATTGTCTGTCCGCTTCCTTTTATTGCTACCCCCTGGTTGCGCTGCTTCCAGACGTGTATTTTCATTTTTAAGCATTTAGCCAATCACATTTCAGCTCTATTTGTTGCTAGGGTCAAAGAAATCTGCCCGGAGGCCTTCACAATCAATTCTGCGGGCCCTGTAGCATAAAATAAATGTTGAGCAAGCTGTTGCTTCAACCAATCAGAGTTGGAGTTGGCGACACCAAGGCCCTCTAGCAGGCGTACGGAAACGTCAGCATTTTTACACGCGTTGATTGGATAGTCAGAGAGGGTACCAGCCAGAGCTAGCAAACTGAATCTGTATCGAGCTGTACGAGCAAATAGAGGATTTAATAGCTGTTCTGTCAACCCACAATGGACGAAGGAGGAGAAGAAATGGATTTGGTGGCAGACTTGCTGTCAAAACCATTTTCAAGACGGACTTTTCAAGAAAAGCTGGAAATTGTTAAACAAGGTCGCGGCAACTCCGAAGCTAGCAAGCCTGTCACAACCGGGAAAGGATTTGTCCGCCACTTTCAGTCCACTAACTACGAGCGGTACTCCTGGCTCACAGGCTCCCAGGAACGCTGTAAATTGTATTTCTGGGAATGCTTGTTATTTGCCACTGATCGGCATGGTGTTTGGAGCCATACTGGATTTGTTTTGCCTTACCAAGGCAGCAACGAGCCATCAGCGCACCACCGGACATTTACAAGCAACGGTGCTCTCCAAAACTTTTGGGGAAACCAGAGTAGATCTACAGCTGAGCGAGGACGCGCGCAGGGAAACGGAGCTGCACAACGAAAAGGTGAAGAAAAATATGGAAATCTTGAAAAAATGATAGACTCTCATTTTTATTGGGCAAGCAGGAACTTTCATTTCGGGGACATGATGAGAGCGCTGGATCCACAAACAGAGGAAACTATTGCCTTATTTCTACCGAGCGGTCCATAGCGGACTGGATCAGACTCGAAAATTCCTGGCATTTTGAGTGAGCATTTCTGAGGATTGGACCATGAAACCCCATACGGGGTGTAGACTGATGACGTAGCTGCGTGTCAA
Organism: Oryzias javanicus; assembly: GCA_003999625.1. Taxonomy (NCBI): domain Eukaryota; kingdom Metazoa; phylum Chordata; class Actinopteri; order Beloniformes; family Adrianichthyidae; genus Oryzias; species Oryzias javanicus. The sequence goes on along the minus strand of CM012451.1, from coordinate 1,615,094 downwards.
AACAGTGAACGAGAAGCTGTAACAGCTGACTCAGAAACGCAGTGAAAATGAAAAAGATAACCGCGGAGGATCGTTATAATCTGGTGCTGCTCTGCAGAACAGTCTATTGTTCTGAATAAAAAGAAAAAAAATCTCTTCATGTTGATCGACACTCCAATGTTCTTCAATAAATGTTTTTTAAGCAGATCAGAAGTGTTTTTGATGAGTTTGGATTGTACCGGACATTCTTCATCCGCGGGGGTCGAGAAAACACAGAGACGGGAACTGGTGTGTTGTGTGTGTGTGTTGTGTGTGTGTGTCTTTGCGCGCGCGCACGTTTCTCCGGTCCTCAACCCCCGCGAATAAAGGAAAATATTGTATGGAAAGAATTTATTATTCTCTGCAAGAAGATCGCAGGTGTTGTGAAATGAGTGTGCGTGCTTCAACCTGTACGTTTTAGCTCCTCAGTGAAGGAGAGGGCGGGGAAAGAGTGCATGCGCGCGTGCATGAGGGACGCAGCGTGCGCTGCGAGAAGAGAAAGAAAATAAGGCAGCACCGTTAGCGTGCCGACTGTTGTTGTCAATTGGCAGTGCAAGAAAAAAGTAACAATAAAAAGTCAGACTGATTCTTTGGCTTCAAACGCTCCACATGTTCTGAAGCTCAGAATATGGAGGAGAATCCCGGAGGAAGAGCAGTTCTTCGGACGGAGAAAATCTCCCCTGCGTCCCCCGAACACGGTCGGGAATCAAAGCAGAAAGTAACACCGCGGCAAAGAAAAATCCAGCCGAAAAGAGGACAGAACTTTCAATTTTGATCTTGAGTCGGGAAAAGCTCTGGTCGGACGCTTCCTGTTATCGTAAAATCAATGGGTTACATCGTGTGACGACAGAGGCTCCGCCCTCTCGGGTCCATTCTGTTTTCCAATGAGACCGGGTTGAAAATTTGCCTTAGTTGGACCTGCTTGCCGGGTCCATTTTGTAGCATAAAGGCTATAAAGTCCGGTCCGCCCGATCCAGTCCGCTCTGGACCACTCGGTAGAAATAAGGCAGAAGTGTGTCGCAGCTGTGAGGGTTGGACTGATTCAGACGGAGCACTACTGAAGGCCTAGGTGTGAAATGCACGGCCCGCCACTGTGTTTCAGTGATGTTGGTTTCTTATTTCATTTTACATTGGGGACAAATTTGCAAATTTGACATTTATGATAAAAAGACTTTTTTAAAATATACTGAATTTAGTTTATATTCACCCTCCAAATTGAGCACAAAAAGCCTATACTGTTTTGAGTCATTTACTTTAAATACTCTTTCTGTGTGGATTTCACATTTTCCTGCATGTTGTTCATTTTCAGAGACGCCACATTTCATGAGGTTATCCTGTTAAAACGATTGGCAGAGAGTTCAACAGCACGCTCTGATGGCCCAAAAGAAACTACTGAATCCATTGACTTACCCTTTGAACACACTAACCCTAACCTTTGGGCCCAATCTCAGAACTACACTATTAAAGAAAATCACAGAAAATTAGGCTTGAAAAGTGTCAATGCAACTCAGAAGATTGTCACAGTTTTTGCAGACAGTCGCAAGCAAAACCGGCAAACCTTAATATAAACTAAATCTCACAACTTGGATTGGTGCAGTAGTCAATCGCTATGAAGTGTAAACTAGCCTCCAGGGGCAAATAACCAATCAGCTCATGACTAATATGTTGTTGTTTCTCAATATAATAAGAAAATCAGAGAAAAAGACTTTTGAGAACATTTAAACTGCACACAGAAAAGAGATCAGAAAAGATCCAACTGGAATTTGAATCTTCTACTGTCAGTCTCAGCAGTTTTTAAGGGACCTATAAACCACACCACACGATTTCACATTCCCTTAAAAATCATGTCCAGTTGACTGGAAAAGCTTGATCTGACTGGAGTCTTTTTCATAAATGATATTAGCTCCTGCTTTCTCTCTTGGTCTCAGTTCAGGTGCAAAGTTAATGTGCAATAAATTCAATTTTTTGACAAACATTGAAATATCTTGCAATCCAAAGTGAAGAAAACACTCTTCATGTCATGGTTTAATTCATACTGAATAGAAGAGCCCAACTCCAAAGATTTTTCATCTGATTTGAAGTTAGAAACCTGCTCTCTTTCTGCTTCCACATTCCTCTTTTTTCTCTTCTCTCCGTTTCTGTAGCAGCAGCTGCTTAGTAATATATGGCGTTAATTTCACCTCCGACAAAAACGGCGCTCATTTTCCAGGCCATTACTCCAATGCTCTGTCAGAAACAAAGCGTCTGTGCTTGCTGCGCTGAAAGTGGGCTGTAAAGTACAACAACTACAAAAGAGAATACATGACAACAACACACTCACAGGAGAGGAGAGGAGAGGTGGATGATGGGAATGTTTGTTCACCGCAACAAGGTTGCAAAGTGGTCACAGAAAGTAAAGAGTAAAGCAGAATACATGGAAGGCCCATGAGTGCTTTTGTTTGTATGTAAAATGTTAGTCATGGAAACAAGAACCCTTTGATAGTCACTGGATAAATGAAGCGTACAATGAGCAACAAGGACAGAGTTACTCTGCTGAACAAATGAAAGCGCTATCTACTACCATAATGAGCTCTGACAGACTTTCTCAATTCTACAGGTCAGGTTCTAGTATTGTGTTTATCTACACTGTATTCGCACAGGCATGAGCAACTCAATTTAGTTCTGATCAAAGAATCCTATCAGGACCTGCATCAATTAAAAAAAGATGATAATTAATTTAACTAGAAAACATGCAAATGTTTTTTTTTTCTTGTTACAACAGAACAGAATAAAGCTGATCATTTATGCACAATCTTTATATTGTGCCTTTAGATTTAGCTAATTCTCAACAATTTTACTGTCCAGTCTCAAGCACACGAGTAATTGTTCTGACAGTTCAATCCTAGTTCTGCTAAATATTTGACATGTTCTGATGAATCTCTTAGTATCTTTGAGAATTCTCATATTAAATACAGACAATAAAAAGACAAATTCATTCTAGATCTGAATGACTGTGAGTTTGAAGCAGTTGTAAGGAATAAATTCAAATGACATTTTTGGACTTTATTTTATGAGCATCTGTTAGTGAATTAGAACTTTATGTCTATATCTGAATTTTTCTACATGAATAAATTGAGCTCAATTTCTTTTACAGTTCACTGAAAAAAGTAAAACGTTGGATCAATGAACAGAAATGTAGTAACTTAAAATTATTTATTTATACTAAATTACATTTTGGAGTTGTGTTAGCCCTTAATAGAAAATTTTAATTTGATACGAATTAGAAGATTCTGAAGGAGAAAAGCGGCCTGACGAGCTCAACTAGCTGCTTTTCTCCTTCAGGATCTACTGGAATGATCATAACGGTTGATTCGTTTCAGGATATCAACGAACAGAAACACTGGAGAGTTAATAAAGTCTGAATGACTGACTGACTTTTCTCTGGCTCTTTTGTCTCGCTTAATGGCCCTTATAGTCCGTTGCGCATATCTGTTAATAAATAGATGCTTCATTGAGGATGAGCCTTTTAATCCAGTGTGAACTATAGTGTTGAAAACACGGCACCTATATTTGATACTTAGTGCTTGAAAAGGAACAGGAAGAGGACATTTTTCCACTACTGTCAGAACATCCTTCATTTGTGCTTTGTTAACTTTTTAATTTGTTTCTTGAACATCAAAGTGATAACAATACTGTGATGAAAAGAAAAGAATAGAACCTTTCCATCTTAGATCTTCATTCATGTTGAACTTTGAGCTGAGCTGCACAGTGCTGTCCGCTCAGTCCGTGCGCCTCACCTGTAGTCACCCTTGTTGTTGTTGGCTCTGTCAGCAGGGCAGTACAAGGCAGAGGTCTCCACTACAACTATCTCCAAATGTTTGGAGGCGTTTCCACGTGAACTGGTGACCACACACTCCCAGCTGCCGGCAGCGTTCACATCGATGTTGGAGAGGATCACCTCGCTGGAGAAGAGAACAGACGAGGACGTCAGAGACTTTGTCCAAATAAATTTACACGACTTCAAGCATGTTTTCATTGTAACTGAACAACAGGAAAAGTTAGGAAGAAAGATGCAGGAAAACTGCACAAGTGTTTGAGTGTGTAATAAGTGTGCAGCTGCAGTCCTGTTGTGGTCTCTGCTTCAGCTGAGTGAGTTTCATAAACCAAAATAGAATGTTTTAAGTATAACCTTTTCAAATTAATCATTTAAACGGTCAGTTATAGATAACTGATGTTATAAGTAGAGACTGTTGTTTTTGGATGCAAATAAAATACTTAAAACAATTTGCCTAATTTGGTTTATGCCACTGACTCTTTATGTCAGCAGAGACCACACAGGACTGCATGGTTTTTATAAATAAATGCACCACACTTCTAGAAAAACTTTAACAGGCCAGACAACTAAATGACAATTAAAGTGAAATTAAAATCAGGGGGAAATTGTAAGAATTCAAGATATGTTTTACAAATATATTTTATAAAACTCAAATTAAACCATTAAACTAACAGACATTTTTATCTCCTCTTGAAACTGTTGATCAGATGAATCCCAATAAGTTAAAATGTCATCAAAGCAGATGTATTTTAGTGAGTAGCTCACAGATGACTTCAATTAGGAAACTAAAGTGCACAACCATCGAAGACGACTGAAGCTCCAAAACGATCGAGAAACAAGCTCATTGAAGAATTTGGGAGAATATTCATGAAAAGAAGACTGCTTCTGGAGCCTCAGCTTCAACTATCTCATTCATTTGGTCAAGTTGCTCTAGAACCAGAGACCACCTCAGTGGCCTTGGCCCTGGAAAAAACAAAAAAAAAAAAAACTTTAATGACAAACCCCTCACTGGGGTGTGTGAATGTGTTCTCCATTTTTGATCTAACCCCCCTGTGAGCAGAGAGCTGCAGTGCAAACCTTTCTGCTGAGAGTCCAGCAGGGAGGCACCGAGTCCCATTTTTACAACCTACAGTTTGACCCAACAACAACAACCACATTTGAAACTGTAAGGCAGACACAGGCTCAGCTAAAATATGTAACTATATTTAACAGCTCAGTGGACTGCATGGTGGTGTAGTTAGTAAAAAAAACTCTGGTCCAGGAAATCCAAAACAAGTTCATCAGCCAAAAAACATGTACAAAACAGAGGTCAGAGGTCAGACTTACAGACAAAACTCTCAGATCCAGAAAGAAAATCCAGAAACCACGCTGGAGGCAAAGTACAGCACCAGATCAGTGAACAGGAGAGGCTTAAGCAGAGGAACATACAAGTGAGGTGAGTTGAGTAATTAGAGTCAGGTGCAGAGAGCAGGAGGAAATCAGCTCAACTATGACAGACACCACCACTACAGGCTGTCCACTGGATCACTGAGCTGGTGCCCGTTTCAAGAAGCAGGTTCAACAAATTTAGAGTTGAAACCTGAACTTAGAGTCACTGGACTCAAGATTCGCGAACTTAGAGTTTTGGGTTTCAGAACAGCTGAAAATGTTTGATTCAATCAACTTGAAGTTGTTAGAACCAGAATCAGGTGCGAGCGTCGCGACCATTAAAAGCCCTGATCAATGGAGCAAAGACAGCACGATTCACCATGGAAACGGGAAGAAACTTCCGGCGACGGAAATTGATAAATTCCTAAAGCATATGAGACTACAAGAACATTTTCAGCAAGAAGAGAAACCCAGCTGCAGCGATAAAACAGAGAGAAAACATCTGCAGAGTTAATGCATACGTCTACATTTGAATCATTTCAAATAAAGAATAAATAATAATATCAGGAAGGTTATTTTGTCACTTGTAAAGTAAGGAATGGTTCTTGTTGATCTGTTAATAATTTAACCAGTCATCTCCGTAATCGCATGAGTGACCGTTTTCCTTACCCCCCACCCCCCCCACCCCCCACACACGCACCACATAAACACACAGATATCACTGCACAATAAAAAGAAACACTGTAGCTGCCTGAGATATGTTAAAAATAAGCATTATTCAAATTTAATTCTCAAGACTTAAAAAACTTTAGCTGAAAAGTATTATTTTATTACATAAACGCAACGTGTCCGGACCGGGAATTGAACTTGAGGCGTCAGAAGCGGAGACAGCGCCGCAGACTAATGAGCTAATACCTATACTGTATTGCCTGTTGTATACGAGTTCAAAACCCCTACCGGTTTTGGAGATTTATTGATTTCGGTTTTTGAGGGTTTCAAATGATGAAAATAAAACTCATTATTAATAGCAAATCCCTGGAATAACTCACTATTTATAATGTCGTTCAAATAAAACTGAATCGTAGAAACTGCATCAATCGACTCGTGTCCTCAAATCCTCTCCCGACATAAATAACATTTCCTCTGGATTAATCCAGCCTCCTCTCTAGATGATCCTCTATGAATGGACATGTAATTTTGGTTTCTGCTGGTGGAAACGTGACGTCTCTAATGTGAATGTTCTCTAAATGTTAATGAAGAACTCAGATTTGAACATCTCTCACTTTAAAAAGGGGCGGAGACCGCAGAGAACTCTGAGTTTCCTGAAGAAAACCTGCTCCAGACCAGGTTACGTTCATAGACTCAGTTGCCACAGTGATTGATTCTGAGTTCAGCTTAACCCGCTTCTTGAAACGGGCTTGGTTTCGCCCACTTTCACGGGTTTGAGTTATCTCTCTTTCTGAAACCAGAAACTCAGAGTTTTGCTGAATTTGGAGTTCATTAACTCAGAGTTCCAACAAAACCTGCTCCTTGAAATGGGCCCCTGATGTTTCTCAGACATCCAACCCAACAATGCTGGAGACCTGCTGGCCTCCATCAATGCCTCTGGTCGCTCTCATGCCTCACAGCATTTTTAGATTTCATAATTCTGAAGAATATTTTCATTCTCTGAAATCCTGAAATCTGGATTGTTTTTTACTGTGTTTTACTGGTGAAAATGTGAAAAACAGATAGTTCCTATTCCAGATGAGTCTGTGTAGTGTTTTAAGGACTGAACTGATAGAAGTATTGGTGATTGGGCAGCTGTGGTTGATTGGAAGATCACTGGTTCAGTCCTCGCTGTGCACGCCCATGTGCAGGCAAGACTCCGAACCTCACGGCGCTCCTGCTGGTTGTAGGTTGGCGCCAATGATTAGCAGGGCAGTCGCCATCAGTATGTGAATGTGTGTTTGTGGGTGAATGGGACTCTGATTTTGAAGGGCTTTGGGCCTTCTGGGAAGGTAGTAAATCACTATATAAGTATACACTATTAAATAAAAAGTACTCTCCTCTGAATTCATAATGAAAATGGAGCACACAGCCCACATGCAGCCAGCTGTCCCTGTTGGGTATCGGCTTCTGAAATCCTCAGAAGTGGATTCTAGATGAAGGTAAGAATCCTGTCAGGAAGAAGAAAAAGGCAAAAGCAGCAAAGACAAGCGGAACACGTCATGCTTTGAGAAGGCACTGCAATTAAACTCTGCATCAACAAGAGAAGTCAGGAGTTTGAGCAAAACCAACTCCCCAAACCAGCCAGTCTCACTGCTGGTTCTAATCCCAGTCGGAGAACATCAGACTCTGGCAATGAGCAGAACTTGATCCTGTAGCAGGAAACCATGTGATCCCAGAACCAAGACAACAGAAATTGACCCTGAGGCCATAAAAGATCACCTCCCCCCCTTTCAACAGGCATGTGTCTTCACTCCACATCAGCCTCCCCTGAAAGTAACACCTCGTCAGACTTGAGGGCAACAGACCCCAGAAACACTTAACAACCTCCACCATGAAAGAATGCGTGGGTAATCCCAGGTTACCATGACGACCAGCCACTCTGGAGCCTGACCAGCCATCTTGATTTACAGGACGAACAGAAAAGTGCATTCCATTGAATAAAGTTGCTTTTGAAGTCTCAAGAAAAGTTCTTATTTGTTGACATGACGTTCTACAGATCCTCTGAAAAACAGGCCGGAGACATCACCGAAACTGGATTTACAAAAACCTTTTGACACCCCATGGCTTGAGACTCCCCAGACGTTTTAAGTGTATTCTGTGTTCTCTGGTATCGAAATGTTTTTCACTTCAACATCTTTTTACTGGTAAAAGTTAACTAAAGTTGTGCATCTTTTCTAAGAAGGATCTGGCAGGTAAATAAGAAAAGAACCAGAGGTTTTATTTATCTTTAGCCATTATCATTCGTTTTTTTTTGGATTTTGGTTTTAATTCTTTTTTTATCTCTTTATTACTTTCTAAATGTTGATGCTTACTATTATTTTGTTTTCTTTCCAGCAAAAGGGGTTTCTACTTATAAGGAGACAAGCTGATTAAAAAAGAATTAAATGTTTCTTTAATTCCTTAATGTTAAGAGCTGTTTGTGTAAAAGGTCTGCCTTCTGAGACAAACCCACACTATTAGGAACCCACCCCCAGATTGGGAACTCACATCCTATTGGAGTATGTTAATTAGATGAGGGCGTAAGACCGGCCCAACTCGTTTCTGATTGGTCAGTTTCAGGGCCTTTGTCCATCGCGACGGTCAGTCCGTCAGTCAGTTAGGCAGAAGAAGTCCAGAAGTCAAGGAGAGAGGACACTCTCAGAAAACAGGGAAGGTAGCTCCAAGCAGAGGACAGAAGATTTTTGGAGGGAAACTCAGAACAAAGAGAACTCAGAACAGAGAAAGCTCAGAACAAAGAATTAACTTGTAGATTTTATAGCTTCAGAGATGAACTTCATGTGAGATTTTTCCATCTTGTAAGATTAACAAACCAACCTTCAACCTTTTTACGTTTTATGCAATTTTAACTTTTCATTTTTCTTTCTAATTTTTATAAGTGACGAGATAATTATTAAGTTTTTGTAGCCGGCCAGCTTTGAAAACTTTTAATTTAGTCGCTAATTTTTGGAACCAAGCCTGATTTGACCACTTGATACTCAGACTCTGGACACCGACCTGAATCTTCCTGTGGGAATCGATTCTAACTCCAACACTTGGCTGGCTTCTCGGGAGAAGAGCCGTCTCTCAAAGCTGCAAAGAACGAGGGACCTCTGGGCTCTTTGGAACCAGAACCAGACCGCTTTGGTGAGGAGACTTGCTCCAGCGTTCTACTGTCTATGGTCAGAGGCATAGTTTTCTTTGATTTAGAATTTAACTAAGTAACTATTGCTTCAATCACCAGAAGACATTTATCTCGATTTTATTTAAAACATTATTTTTGCATTAGATCAGACACATCAGACATTACAGTCATACACCTTCAGCCCATTTACATAACTTGAATTTGTTTTAAACTTCTGTTATTGCTCTTCACTTATGCATTTTGAATAGTTTTTAGAAAAGTGTTTTCTTTCTTCTTTTCATCATCTCTGCAAAGTATAATCAATGCTGTGCTTTCACACTCAATAATCCTTCTTGTTAATCCAGTTTTATGCAATAAATGAACGTGTATAAGAAGTCGTTGTTCTGTCTCATAATTTCCATGGTTCACAAAACGTCCCTTCAAAGGTAAAGACACTCACGTTTCCTTTTGGATAAGTAGACTGATAAATTTGAGTATTACTTTATTAATTAGAAATAACAACTAATAATTAAAGTGATAATTTCCTCCTTGAGGAGGTGGTGCCCCCTACAGGTGAATCTGAGAATTGCAGATTAATAAACTTTATAACTTTGACCAGATCTGAAGGCGAATATCACATATTCAACCCTTCATATGAGTATTAATTGCTAGCCATTCATGCTACAATCCTAAAGGACAGGTGACTCTGCTTCGATTATTGTCTGTGAGCAACTTCTGAAAATGAATGAAATGAGTTGTGATTTCATGGTCCGTATTCCAGTGAAGTGCTTTTTTCTGATTGCTTATCTAAAAGGCTCTAAATCAGATTTGAATCCCTGACAGACATGATGACATTCTGAGCCACAAAAGCAGCATGTTTTTGAGTGGCTGCACACAAACACACACAGCCTCATCTAAGTTGCAAACATCTCTGGGTTTTTCTGCCACTCATTGAATGGTCTGGACAGATGGATTTGTGTAAACCCTGACATAAAGATTACAGCTTTCTTTGCTCGAGCCCTCTCTATCGATCAAATCTCTACGTACGGCCGATCCGTGTTAACACATGCAGTTTATGAAAAGCATCTCTCTCACTCTGTTTCCTGTGCTGGACGTGTCTCATTAATAATAACTCACAGTCTTTCCATCACTCAAACTCTTTTAGCCTCTCCCGCTCCAGCCCCTCTTTAAAACAACATCCTTCCTTCCCGGAGGGAGCCAGCTCTTTTTAAAGTGTGAATGACTTTCAGTTGAAACCTTCTGGGCTCACTCCTGCTAACAGTCTGCCTCTGCAATAAAGCAGCAATAGAACAAGTTGTAATACATACATAATGAAGTCATCATATCCTAAATATATGCTGTTCATGCTCTCTTTCTGTTGGGCTGTTTTCATTCTCAGTTCTTTTCCACACTGGACAGAAACATGAAGACAAAATTTTGGGACATTTGTGCCAAATGGTTACTTTTGCATGACTTTAGGTTACACCCCGCCCTTTGAGGGAAACACGGCACTCATTTGGAAAATAAACTGCATCCCTTTGATAAATAAGTAACAATTTTTGTAGATGATGCAACAAAGCCATCACATGTACTGTATGTGTTTTACAGTCTGCTGAAGGTCCAGTTACATCATTGCCATCTGTCTGTAAGCTGTCGACACAGCCTCACCTTTAAGTATTCAGGACTTAGCAAATGAAGTTACCTTCTTAGTGGTTACATTGCTAATGCTTGCTGCTCCATCTCCACTTAACTGGACATGTAGATGAGTAAAGTAAAAGTTAAAAATCCCTGCATTCAGAAAAAAATCTGCTCGTTTGAGCTGCACACTGATCGCTGACCTACATCCACAGTAACACTGAACCATTGTGAAGCAGCTCCCACAGGACTAATTAGGAACATTTATGCTTGTGTGCATTTATTCAACAATTAGTTAGCATAATCCTGCCTATTAGACTGTAAACCACCAATCTGTCTCTGCGACCCAACAAATGCTCCACAGCAGTGACATTTGAATCCAAGCTTGATGCCGTTATTTGATAGCAAACCTCAGAGTGCATTTCGACTGAGCAGTTGCATACTTTGAGGCCACATCATGTTAAGTTTGCCCTCCGTAGCATAAATCACCGTTAGACATAATGAACAGAGCACTCTTCTGTACCAGCATCCATCACAGGATTTTTGTCTTAATCCACTCTATCCATTACTTGACACAGCTCATTATGTGTGCTGCTAATAAATTATGCCTCACTTCATCATTGTAAAAGTTCAGTGTAACTGACACTTTTATTTCTCTACAGAGATTAAAAGTGGCAAATGTTTAAGTGCTGAGCCTGAAGGTAAAACTCCACAGCATGTGTGTTTTAATCCAATTTGGCTCGTAAACAGATGGATTTAAGACAGGAATGCAAAGAGTTCAAACAGGAAAACAAAGACATGGATTTTAGAAGAAAAGTTTGAATGCATCAGACCACTGGCAAAAACACGGAGAAAGAAGTAAAGAGGGGGAAGTCTTCCTTCTTCCTTTGCCTTTGGTGAAACTGTAATATTTCCAACAGAGGATGTTCATTTTGTGCAAGATTAGCCTGATTAAAAATGAAGAGGATTAAGAACGATACAGCCAAAGCAGTAGCTATAGCTACAAGGCTGTAAAGTATTTGATCAATGATGCATGAATTACTGTCTGGTCCCACCTCTATCTGTAGCATGGCTAATGATAGTTTAGCCTAACACCATTACTCAGCAGGCAGTTATTTCATTTTGCAGGATTTTCAGTCCTTCCTGCTTCTCACTGTGAGCACTATCAACAGAGAACCTTATCAGTGTGTCAATAAACGAAAGAGACATCTGATGGAAAAATGGATCCCAACGATCATTTTTCATAATAATCTTTCCTCCTTCAACAGGCTAAAGACCGTATCTGTGGGATTTCCTCCCTGACCCAGGTCTGCCTGCCAGGAAGAAGCCAAATTTAGCTGCAAGAAAAGATGGTGACATTTTGGCCTCACCTTAAAGAAGGTCACCTCACTGAGGTTTTGTCACCTTTGCTCACACGTTTGCAAAACTCTGCGGCAAATCCAGATGGAGGCTTTAAGCCACGAGCTAAATCCTGTGTGTTCAGACTTTCCCCTCTGATGGGCCGGAGAGGCCGAGGCTGACTGACTCAGAGGACGCTCCTCAAGGTGAACCCCATGAACATGGAGCGTAATGACTAATGTGTGCTCCACTGTGAATGAAGCAGCATTGACAGCAGCTGTCAATGCATAGGCACATTTTAGAGTGTTTATCTTTCATTTTTCTTTTTAAACTGTTGGTCGGTCCGATGAAGCAGAAGAATTCCCCACACAGATCTCTCAGCATTGCAATTTAAGAAACAGCACAGGGTAAAAGGTTGTGCACAGCCGATTATTTGTATTGGACCCTGCTCCGCTGTACAGTCATCAGCTCTGAAAATGACGTGTGCTCTTAACAGGTTTTCTGCAGGAGGGAGACAGGCGCCAAAAAAAGGCATGACCCAGATAAGTTCCACCTGAGGGAGGAAACGGCATTATTTGTATGTACAAGTGGTAAGGGAGTGAGTGATTGAAAGAGGGAGGATAATCAGACAGAGTGTGAAGAGATTCATTGGGAGACTGAGCTGGAAAAGTGAAGCCAAAGTTCTGGAGGATTCGTTTTGATTAGAGGCTGCCATGAAGGCAGTGGAGCTTGTAGTTGGAGGATGTGACAGACGGTGGTCTGGACTGTGACATCACTACAGCACATTGAACAGATTTATTGTCTTCTCAACAAAACCACGTTGATGCACAGCAGCAAAGAAGGCTTTTTTTAATTAAACGAAGTTCTTATTTATTTAGTTTTGTTTTGAAATTGTCTATTTTATAAACTTCTTACTCACATGAAGTCTCATTTTTATTACTTGACGGTCGTATTAAATGATACTGTCAGCATTAATTGATTTTAACAAAATGTATTTTTGTTTCTTAAATAATTTAAATGAAATGAAAGTGATCCTTGTTCCTTCAATGGTGCACATGTTTTCTCTCAGTGAATGCAGCCTTAGAAACTGATGCAAAAACTAATGCCTTACCCCAACTGCCCTCACAGGTGGAGACGGGCTGTCTGCAGGGTAATGTTGAGGTGATAAACAAAATACAGTTAGTAAGAGCACACATGATCTGTGGAATTAATATTACTCTGTTTCTGAAATGACTTGAAAGGATTAAGAAACATTAATAGTAGGACTGTGACTCGACTTGAGACTTGTGTGCATTTGACTTGATGAGGACTTGAGGACAAAGACGTGGGACTTGGCTGGGACTTGCAAAACTATGACTTGGTCCCACCTCTGTAAAACACTAATCCAATATTAGTCCTTTGTCCTGTCGCTGCGCGGCAGTTCTCTGGCTGCAGCCGGGAGAGAGGCAGGTGCAGCGCGGCCTGCTCGGGTCTCCTATGCTGGGATATTTTTCTTATTTTCATCGAGACAATAATAAAAAAGGTCCTCTATTTTCCCCCCGTCGGGTTAATGCGGGACAGCCTTCAAACTCAGTCACAGAGACACAGAGACACCATGGAAGCGGCTGTCATCCAGAGACACATGCCGAGTGAGATAGAAGCCCCGGTAACCTCAAAGACACCGCGGTCCCTCAGCCGTGGTGTCATGAACAGGATCACATGTTTGACAGGTGGGAAGCAGCGAATTTACTACTCAGTGAAAGAGGGGCGGGACACCGGCTTGCGGCTTGTTGTGGAGCTGTGACTTAATAGGAACGGTCGGTACATGAAAAGCGACGACACAAAAAAACAAAACTTTTGACGTGGAGGTCTTAAACATGTAACAATATATGACGACTTGGGTATGTAGATGTGTTGATTTGGGAAGATGTAGGCATTATGTTTTTACTACTGAAGTACCAAAATTGGCACCGCTTATAGGAACCAAAACTGAAACAAAAGAACCACTTTGGCACAGAAACTGAATTAAACCCAATCGGTTTCCAACACAAATTATGAGCCAGCATCTGTTCTTTCTGAGTTCAGTTTAGCCGAGGTTTGGGGGGCGGGGCTTGATGGCCTTCTTCAGGGTGGAGCTGCAGAATTGTCTTTGGTCCTGGAGTCTGGCCAAGCCAATTCTGTTCTGTCTTTTCAGATCCTCATCAAAGGCAGCAGTAAAAAGAGCCAAATCACAGCTGGTATGTAGGACTGAGAGGTAGACAGGAAGGATGCCGGCGTGTGCGTGTGCACCGGTCTGCATGTCTTTGACTCCTGCGTGAACAGCTGAACTCAGAGAAGAGGACTGGACAGAGCTGTGGTTTCTGCACAGCTTTAATCCAGGGTGAAACATGACCTTTGTGCAGCAGAAAGGTTTTCTGACTTTGTTTAGAGCCTTGACGTGTGTCGCAGCAACAGGACAGTCATTACATGATCACCCCCCCCAGCTGTGGGTGTACCTGGTTACCAAGCAGCAGTCATGAAGTAGGGTCTCCTCCACGTAGACACCCCAGTTCTCCCGCGTGGTCACGGTGTGGCCGTTGTGACGCCACTGCAGCTCCACTGATGGGTCCAGATAGGAGGCAGTGCACTGCAGAGGGAGCCGATCTCCACGGAAAACAAGCTGCTTTTGGGAAGGGATCAGCTGGAAGAGGGGTAATTCCAAGGGACTCTCTGCAAGACCGACAGGATTAAAAAAATGAGTTTGATTTCAAAGCTTTGGTTTCTCTTTTCAGAGGTGGGGATGCAGAGGATGTCATTGTCAGAAAAAGCCCCGTCAGAGTGAAGTGTAAGGATATAACGCCCCCTGCATGAATCTGAACTCCCTTGGCAGTGGTGTTAACATCAGCAGATGCAGCCTCAGGACCAGACTCACATCAGGCAGACATGAGAAACACCAACAACAAACAGGAATAATCTGGAACATACTTTCAAGGTCACACCCCCCCCCCCCCCCCCCCCACTGTTCACACATGTTGCTGAGCAAGACAAACAGCAAATGATAACGCTTTGGAGCCTGGAGCCATCTCTAAATCCTCTGTGAATCCTAAACGGTAGATTCCCGCTTCCACACTAACAGGATTACAAATCTATCGCGCATAAAGTCCACAAGTCCCTCTGCAGCAATGAAGTAGACCTGTGGACGGAGGAATGAAGTCCTACACTTTTATTTATCTGTATTGAAGCACAAAAGCAGAAATTTGGAATCAGATTTTACAGCTTCTTTACACTTCTGATTCTCTTAGAGATCGATGGAGAACTGACAGGCTGTTCAGAGGCAAATGTCCTGTTAGAAATACCCACCAGTCATTTGAAGTGATATTGTTGTTAGTTAGCTTTGTTTATTTAAGATAACAAGTTCAACCCATTTTTAGCATGCAGCCCCAGCATGTGCATTACTGATTATGTTGTTTGTTCTGATGGATCCCTGAAGAAAGGATCCTCACAAATACAACTGGCTGCTTAATGGCAAAAATATTACAGTGTTAATGATGGCCGGCAACGAAATGTCCACAACTTGCAACATTTACCTTAAAAAGGACAGTTAGCCACATAGTTATCAGAAGGAAATGAGAGTGCACACATGACAAATTTCAAATCTTCATTTCCTTCAGGAAAATAAATCCTGCCTTAGTGGGCACCTTTGCCTGCTAATGAACAGTCAGCAGACTTGAACTGAAATAGAGAAGTGTCCATAAGACTGTCAGATAAGACAGGGATGGATTCAAAAGGTTAAAATCTAAGGCTGGGCGATACTGAGCATTTGGGTATGGATCTGATACAGGTCAATGTCGATATTGATACCAATATCAATATTTTTTGTACATTTTTTAATTACTTGATAAACATAAAAACAGAAGTAGGAAAATATTTTCAATTACATGGAAAATAGTTTATTAAAATAAAAACTTATTGAAAGTAAATAAAAAGTGAAGTAACTATGACACAAAAATAAATCAAAAAGTTTAAAAACAAGAAAACAACTGGTAGAAATATAAATAATTTGTAACTTCTTAGCCTTTAAATAGAACAATAAAAGTAACTTGTCAAAAACAAGTCAGCTGTTAAACATTGTGACACGGGCTGAACAGTGCATGCTCTTTCTGTGCATCAGAGATCTGACAGGACTGGAGAGAGTGGTGAGGCACACACTCAGCGGGGAATTTATGCTAATATAGAAACATTTTAAACAAGAGCGGAATTATTGACATCTGTTTGTTGGTATTGATCCAATACCAACTTGAGATCGATACTATCGATCCGCCCTACTTACTTACTGCCCTTTATGCCTTGAGACGCTTAGGGCAGCAACGAAATCTTTCCATTTTTGATGGTCACAGGCCAAAATGTAGATGGTTCCCCAGGTGTATCCAAATTCTTTTAGCTCGGCCTCTACTGTTCGGCGCCAGAGGATTTTGGGCCGTCCTCTTCTTTTTCCATCTGGTGTCCAGTGTAGTGTTGTTTTTAGAATTGTGTTTTCTTCGCCCCTCAGTACATGTCCATGTCCAGCATCTTTTGAAGATAATTGTTGACGTGTCTTCTTGGTTGCAACGGGACAATAGGGTTTCATTGGAGATCTTTTGGGGCCAGAAAATCCTCAATATCCTCCTTAAATTTCTGGTATGGAAGTTGGAGAGTTTTGTTGAGTCTTGCTGTGTCATTCTCCAACACTCTGCTCCGTACAGTAACACCGACAGGACACAGCTGCTGTTGAGTCTCAGTTTGGTCTTGGTGTTATACCGTGAAGACTTCCAAATATTGTTCACGCTGTTGAATGTAACCCTTGTTTGTTAATGCTGCTCTGTATCGATCCACCCAGAACTAAAATTTCAAATCCAGTTACAGTACTAGGAAGAAACATGTATGAGCAGCCACAATGTCAAAACTATTCTTAATTTTGCCCTTTAGATCGCTAATTTTAGAATTTTTGACTCGATTGACATTTTTCTTGTTATTTTTCTTTTTTTTATCGTTCATACCTTCATATCTTACAATTGATCATATCAGCTGTTTTTCAACAGAACTTGTGTCTCCCATTTAATTTTTTCCCTTTTTTTTAGATGTAATCCATCAGTTGCAACAATGAACATGATGGTGCAACTAAGAATGTTAAGCATCTATTCTGTTAAGAGTTGGTTTTATCCAGCTCTTAATATTTTTTCTAATGTTTTTCCGTTCATTTAATAGGCTTTAACCTTGTGTTCAAGTTCAAGTTCAAGTTCAAGTTTATTGGTTTAGTTCCCATTTGTACAGTCAACACAATATACAATACAAATAGACAACCAATAAAAAAAAGGAATAGGCAGAAGCTTTTTAAGCTTATTCAATGCCTTTCCTTGAGGATTGACAATATCTATGCTGATCAACAAAAAATGATACAAAAGAAAATAATTTACAAACAAATACAAATAATTCAAATCTTTTACATATGTATATTATAATCGTTCAAACATTTACGTTTTAAACTTTTTTTAAACTGTAAAAGTGAAGAACTTAATTTGAATTCATCATTCAATTGATTCCATAATTTAACACCAAGAACTGTAACACATCTCATCTTTACATTAGTTCGAACTTTAACTTGTTCAAAATAATACAGACCTCTTAAATTATACTGACTAACCCTTAAAGTAAACAGCTTCTGTATATTTTTTGAAACCAAATTATGTTTTACTCTATAGACAATTTCTAATACCTTGACATAAACAATTTCCTTTAATTTTAAACTATTATTCAAACAAAATAACGAATTGGTTGGATCACAATATCCTGCTCTGTTGACTATTCTAATAACCTTTTTTTGTAGTTTAAATAATGATTCAATAATAGTTTTCCCTGCATTTCCCCAGATCTCTGCACAATATGAAAGATAAGGAATGACTAGTGAACAATAGACAAGAAACAAACTCTTTTTGTTCAATGCATCACTGATTTTAAACAGAATACCGATGGATCTAGATACTTTACGTTTTATATGATTTATGTGAGATTTCCAAGACAATTTATCATCAATTATTACTCCTAAAAATGTTATTTCTTTAACATATTGGATTTCTACACCATTTAAATACAATTTAACATTTTCAACCTTTCTATTACCAGAAAATATCATAAATTTAGTTTTGTTTTCATTCAGAGATAACTTGTTATAATCAAACCATTTTTTTACCAAATTAAATTCCTGTTAACAACATTCACAACTCAACAATATCTTGTCCTGAACAAAACATATTAGTATCATCAGCAAACATAATACATTTAACTTGTTTGACATCAAAAAAATATCATTAATGTAAATTGAAAATAACTGTGGTCCAAGGACTGAACCTTGTGGGAGTCCACAAAAAATATTTTCTAAATAAGAATCTGTATTTCTAATGTTTACATACTGAACCCGATTTTTCAAATAACTACTTAACCAATGATGTGTTTTACCCCCGCAGCCCATAATATTCACATTTTTGTAACAGAAGAGAGTGATCAATGGTATCAAACGCTTTGCTTAAATCAACAAAAACAGCTATTGTATTGAGTTTTTGATCAATGGCAGTTGCAACATTTTCCACAAACTCCATAACAGCATGTGCAGTAGAGCAGTTACTCCTGAATCCGTACTGACTCTCATTTTAATAAATCATATTTAGTAAAAAAGGCATCAAGTCTAACAGCAAATAATTTTTCCAGAATTTTAGAAAACTGTGGTAGCAGTGAAACTGGTCTGTAGTTTGATATAATTTCCTTATTTCCATTTTTATATATCGGAACCACCTTAGCAACTTTCATCAAGTCTGGAACAACACCACTAGAGAAGGATTTATTGCAGATATAAGTAAGTGGTTCGAGAATACTGTGAATGACTTCCTTAATGATGGACATGTCGATGCCATGAGTCGATCTCCTGCCATGAGGTTCTTCACAAACCATCATTTGTGGACAGCAGGATCCGACCACTTTGGATCCAGTGCAGCAGTGGCTTCAGCAGGCCGCTCAGGACAGTTCAAACTCATCTGCTCAGATCTGGTCCCTCTACCTCTTCACTTCAGCTGGGAGGGCCTGCTTTGGGAAGACGTGTCTTCCTGTGAACCCGTGGTTATCTTGTAGTATTTGATGTGGGAGGAATCTAAGGCAGCACCTGCTGCTGTTCTTCAAACAACACAATAACAATAACTTCAAACTCAGTTTTCAGCAGCAAACAGAAGATGTCATTAAATTAATTGATACCTATTTGTCCATAAGAGTCACTGCAAAGATCAGAAAATATCCTAAATGAAGATTGAAAGATGTCAAGCTGCAATGCTGAGACCAAGCATGTTATTGTGATTCCACAAAGGTTCAAAATGTCTAAAGATTTTATAGAAATACTATATAGATTGTCAGATTATTATTCCTGAACCTCTCTCTTAGTCCCCCGTAGCCCCTTTCACAACTGCAGAGAGCATAACTGAACTTCAAAGCCTCACATGTCATGTCAGGTGAAATAGATAATGCTTTTGATAAATTAAGTCCATGAAGGCACAGCACAGACTAAAAGGCAGACCTGAATGTGAAATTCCATCATAATGACATGATACCTATAAAGTTCCATTGCACTACTGTGTCATCATTCTATCAAAAACACACAGATATCAAAGGCAGTCTCTAAACATCATGTTAGCTCTTTCATTTCATGTCTGGGCCGTTGATCTCCTGCGGCCCTGTTAAAGGAACAGCAGGCGGCTGCTCCATGAGCAAAACCAATGCATCTAACCTCAACACAGGAAGCACCGGATTCAGCCAGGAAGTGGCACACGCCGGCGTCTCCTCCATGGTCTCCTCTCAGTCACAGAACTGTATCATGGGGAGGACAGCGGCCCCTGCTGGACAGTCTGTTACTCATCAAACTGATACTGCAGGGAATGAAGCAAATGCACTCGAGTCACAAAGAGGACTTGGGATTTTACGTGAAATGTGAGTTTCAATTCATAAATATTTTTGGGTAGAGAACTTGCCCCTTCAACACCTGAGGCGTTGCGGTGACGCTTAAGCTCTAACTCTTCAGCACACTGTAACTTTTTAAACGTTAACACGATTAACATCTTATGGATTCTGAAGGAGAAGAGCTGCTGGTTTTCAGTTCTTCCTTGTCGGGTCATCTACTCTGTTTTGATCTGCCACTGTTTTAGTTTTCCACGTCATGTTAGAGGGTTTTCCTGCAGACATACGAGTCATGTCATGCAATGTCCATCCATTCCACTCATCCATGAGGGAGGTCGTTGGGCCATCCTTCAAGCTCCTGTTCCTGTGGAGGGTCACCAGGGCCACTCCTCTTCCTATGTCTGTTCCTGAGGAGGGTAGCTGGGACCAACATCCTGTTCCCCTGTTCCCTGTCCCTGAAGATGGTCACCATTCATTCCCCTTGTTCACGTTACATATTCCAGCAGAGAGTCGTCAGGACTGCTCCTCTTCATGTCTGTTCCTGCTGAGAGGTTTGCCGAGTCACTTCACATCTGTTAGGCTGCAGGAACCCAAACTATGTTCTGTTGTGACTTCTGTTTTCCTGTTCCTCCATGACCCCTCCGGCCAGGTGTGGTATTTTGGGGCATCTGGGATCTGCCCTTTTAGGGAGAGGTACTGTGAAGATTTTGGACTTCAGATTGGTTTTTGTCACTTATGTTATGGGTTTTGTCCATGTTCTGTTTTGAATTGTCCTTTAGTCAAATCAGTTTCCAGCTTGTCAAGCTCTCAACTGTCTTCATTTTAGTTAATTTCGGCAGCTGTGGTGCAGCAGTAGGGCAGTCGACTCCTGATCAAAGATTGTGGGCTCGATTCCCATGTGCCAAAGTGCCATTGGGCAAGACACTAAACCCCAAATTGCCTCTGGTGGAAGGTTGGCAGCAGTGTTCAGCAGCAGAGCCACCACCAGTGTGTGAATGGTGATTAGGTCTGTGACTGTGAGGCACTTTGGGACCTTGAAGGAGTGTCTAGTTTTCAGTTCTTCCTTGTCAGTTTACCTACTCTGTTTTGTGCTGCCATGTTTTTGTTCTCCATGGGTTTGTTTTGGTCAAATATTTTAAGTTTCTGCCACCAAGCCTGGTCTCCTGTGTTTGGATCCTCTCTGACATCATCAAAGAACACAAACACTGGAGCTCCGGTGTTAAAGGGTTTACAATATCTAAGAACACTCATTTTTACTTTCTTTTAAACTCGTGCAGTCATACAAGCACAAGTACAGACAATAATGTGGCTGTCAGAATACCGCTCTGAGAACAGCCGCATGGTGGACTTGTGCTGTAAAGTGGTATATTGAGTCTAATATGCCAAATGCAGGGAGCCCAAAATGTTATCACTGTAATCCTATAACGGAAGCTGTAGGGTCTGGAAGGAGAGCTCTTTGTCCCTTCACTGGATTCCACTTTCCGCTCATTGTCCATAGACTGTGCAGAATCACCCTGTAATTGCTTTGGATTGTTTCGTGCAAATGAAAAACACATCCAGTAAGGATTACAAGGAATAAGTCCAGAATGTCTGTGGCTGGGAGATTGGATGGGGCTCTCCACAAATGCAAAAAGGCACAATGCAGGAAAAGGACAAGACATCCTTCCTAATTAAATGTGTGTATAACTTATGTCACACCATGAACACAGCGCATCTTTGTTTATCGTGCCTCCACCTCATCAACACACAGTGAGATGTGGCATGATCCAGACATGAGAAAAAGAAGGAAGATTGTTTCTTCCCTAACACAACAGGATTCCCCAGAGGCCTGCAGCCCAGAAATGAAATGGAACAAAGAGAGGAGTAAAAGATAGGTAGAGATAGCTCCATTCTTTTTTGTAGGATTCCAGCAACATGAATGTTAAACTCTGCCATTTGAAGAAAATTGACAATACCTGCAAATATTTAAAAAATAAGATTTCAACAATTAGCTTTAGAGTAGATGATAAATTCCAGGAGATATCTTATCCATAACTTGTCTTGTGATTAAAATGTAACTGAAAAGAATTAGTTCACTAGGCCGCGAAGAAACCAAATGAAAAGATGGTGGAATCTTCTGGTCCTTACCACAGGTGAGCTGCTGTCCCTGCAGAATGTGGAACGCCAGCCCGTGAAGGTGTGAGGGGAAAACGCAGACTGTGTCGTTGCCGATTCTCACAGAGTTACTTTGAACCCAAATGAGCAGCCACTTCATGTGACAGTCACAGAACAGAGTCTCAGTGCTGAAGTGTCTACAACAGGGAAAAAACAAAAAACATCCATAATGTGGTGTTAATGTTCCTCAGCTCACTGTTTCTGTCACAGCAGGTCCTTGACAGAAGTAACAGCAGCGATTTGTGTCATTTTAAGAACAGAAGTCTAAGGCAATAATAATTCTGAGGAGTCACCGGTGACATGCGGCCACATTTTCCTGAAAGAGAAGCTAAATAACTGAAATACATGCTGACATCAATAAAGCTTATTGTTCACAATCTCTGTTTAATCTGAAATATATGAATGTGTTTTCCTCACAGCACTTTCAGAGACACGAGGGACGTGAAGAGTCCTGCTGTCAGAGTTGAAAAGATGTTCCCAGATAAATTCCTATTGGAGGAGAACAAACAGTCAGAAACAGGCCACTGAAAACAGTCAGTAAATTCACTAAAAAGAGAAAAAATTCATACACTTTCAACTAGAACTTCCCAGAAGCAGAAGCAGAACCTTGTTAACACTTCTGAGACAGAGCGTTGATTGCATCCGAGATGGACCAGTATCCAGAAAAAACTGGATTATAGCATGACCAATTATTTATCTGGAGGAAAATAAGTACCATTCTATGCAAAGGAAAAGACAAAAAGTCTGACGGACAACTCCATGTCTCAAGCCCCATCGCTGGTTTCTCTCATTTGTCTAGTCAATAAAAACAATTGAAGCCTGGAGTTGTTTGTCCTTATGCTAGAGTCATCTAAAATGTGTTTCTTCATCTATAATATATTCATTCTCATTTAAACTAAATGACATTTTTTATGTTTCAGTGTATTAAATGTAGGACCGGGAATCTGTTAAAAAAAAGTGAACTAATTAGTCGCAAACCTGGGACAAAACTTAATCGCAATAATCTCAAGAATCACTATATATATTTATATATTTACAGTATTTGTCAACCATTTACTATTTGTAAATAATCACAGTATGAAATCACACATTTAGAACTTTAAGATGCTACATTTAGAAAATGTATTTATATTTAAGGCTGAATCAATAAAACAAAAATCAGATGAATCAATCTTTTGAGTTGTGATTAAACACCGTATTCATGTTTTGTATAGAAACAAGCCAGGGAGAAATGTTTCCTTAATTTTTATTGTCTGACATGTTTAAATGTGGTTTACACTTGGTTAACACTAAATCCTTAAGTGTTAACTAAGAAGCGTAAATTGTTTGTACAAAACACATCAACAGTTAGATAAGCAGAATTCTAAAGACTTTATGCCTGCAGTGTTATGTCAAGAAAACAAAACAGCTGACATACATCCATAAAAGATCAGACCTGCAGACCTAAAACTTTAAAAAAAAAAAGTTCCGGTCACTTCTCCATATCACTCCACAGGCTGATTTAAAACAAATTCCTTCATCAGCTGGGCTGAAACTTTCTCACTGAGCTGATGCTTTATTTAACCTATGCGACACTAGTCGTGTTACCGTGGCAACACGCTGGACCATAGACCAAATAGTCTCTTTTTTGTGAAAAAGCTATCTAAATTTAAAAAAATAACAAGATTAAAGTACTAAAAAGCAACTGAATCTGTATTTCTTTTGTAAATTACCATGTTTTAGGTGAGATAATACCCAACGAGGTGCTTTAATGCACGTTGTAGAAGTCTGCGGCGCTGAGGCAAAGCGTAGAATTGCTGCTCCATGAGGTGTGATTAAAATGCTTTAATGAATATCGACGCGTTAATCCGGGTGGATTAATCGCGCACGTTAACGCGTCAATGTTCACAGCCTTAATTTGTTGTCGTTTTACTGTTTCTATAAAATTAATCAAGATCCAACTTACAATTTTAAAAGGTTCCTTAGGTCAATAAACATCTCAGGTGAGAGGCAGCCAATCCTGTTGTTGGACAAATCCCTAAAGGACAAAACGAAAGAGACAGAGAATGTGTCACTAAACTTCCAGTGGTTTTGTAATCAGCATGAATGAGAACAGAACAGTAATGCACCTGCGTTAGTGCATCATGGAGGGAGAACGTAAGCAGCTGTGAAGGTTAAACATCTCTGTTGGCTTTACTGAAGTTTTACTTTTCTAATACCAAGCAGAGGCACACACACATGAATTCACACAAACATCCATGTCTCCATATGTGAGCGGCTGCATGCTGTCGTGTCCAAAGCTACGTGCCCTGGCACACTGCAATTAAAGACCTGTTATGGTGCAGCAGCTGTGGGAAAATAAGCAAAGCACTCGAATAATCACCAGTTAGGGAGCACTTAAATGAGCCTTTTCCCTCTCTCGCCAGGCCTTGTGTGCACGCGCCTTAATTTAGCATACAGGCAGACTGTTTACAGGCCTGCCTGTCCAGACCCCGCTAACCTTCCCTCTGCAGTCACGCCACACACTCAAACCAGGAGGAACAGTCACCAAAACAGCATTATTTAAGTACATACAGTCACACTGAAGTTCACAAGAAAACTGATTTGTACATGTTTTATTATAGGAAAATATAGAACTGCAAAATATTTTACTTAATGACTATCAGCAATGCAAATGTGTCCTCTGTTTAGGACAAACCTGAAATATCTCCCAACAACTACATACTAATGAATTACTTCCTTTTAGTGTCTACAAAATATACTTTTTCAACCAAATGTGAAGGGGTGGGACTCTGGGAGTTGTACTTTGTGTAGACTTAAAAAATGTTGACTGGATAAAACATGTTTTATAAATACCTTTACTTTAAAAAATCAAAAATGCTGGAGGAGGTCACGTTTTGTGAATAAGAAGTCCTTGTTTAAAGTTCCACTCTGATCATCTGTTGATGATCTAGTGGTCTTTTAATGTTGATTATGTTGCTTTATAGCCCCCCAAGGACATAGTCTCTGCAGAGCAGCAGGGGTTTGTTAGAAATTCACCTCTGAGTTGTTCGTGTGACTGTTGGTGTAGAACAAGTCTTTCCCTACTTCCCATCATCCCTTTGTTTACACTTTCTCCCGTTAGCTTTCAGCCCCCCGAAACCTCAAGCTAACATTAGCAGAGCCACAAAATGGCGAGCAATATTTGAGCTATCCAGCCGTACAGTTCTGATCCAGATTCCAGCTCAGACAAGGAAAACAAAGACGTTTGTGGTAAATACTTGTATAGCACTTTCTACCCTCCTTCAAGGGCCTAAGGCTCTTCACAGTCACAGACCCATTCATACACTGGTGGTGGCTCCGCTGCCGAACACTGGCGCCAACCTCCCACCAGAGGCAATTTAGGGTTCAGTGTCTTGCCCAAGGACAATTCGACACATGGGCGGGCAAGGAATCGAACCCACTATCTTCCAATCCTGAGATGACTGCTCTACCACTGCACCACGGACACCCATGGTTCATTGATCTATTCGTCTGTCAGTGAATGCATTTGAACCCTTGAACCCTTTAACACTGGAGCTTCCTTGTTTATGTTCTTTGTTTACTGTCATTTTTGAATTGTTTGTCGAGTTTCTTTCCTCATTCAGATTCTACTGGAATTATGTTGATCGAATTTACAATTTAAAAATTACAGTGTGTCATAGAATTTGTGTTCTTTACGCCTCAGGCGTTAAAGGGTTGAAGTGTGATTGTGAAATGTCAGAAGAATTGACCTCGGGTCATGTTCTGGCACATCATACTTACAAAATCCTGAGAGCCAGAAGTCCACGGAAAGCTCCAGGCTCCATGGTGCTGATCAAGTTATTCTTCAAGTCTCTAAAAAGAAACAGAAGAAGTAAGATGGATACATCTAACCTTACACTTAATCATCTATCCATGTTTTAAATTGGTAATAACTGAGCACATGCTCCCTGCATACATACTAAACCAGAAGAGACCTAATTGCTTCTATACATAAACATCAATGTTTGCATTATTCAATCAGCAGACACAGGAAATGATGCAGTGAGTCTAGTCAAATATCAAAAGCCATTCTTGTCTGAAACACAGTCAAGTATCAACAGGTCTAAAAAATTCTGCCTCAGACAGACACAATGATATCAGTCCTTATTTACTCTGCTGATGTTTGAGCTGCTTCTCATCAAAATCCACTCTGACACACAGAAAGAGGAAAATGGAAAGTTTTCTCCAAAGCTTCAAATTAAGAAAATATGTTTTTGCTACGATAAATTGCAGCATTTTAGAAGTTGCAGGAGCTTTAAATCAGTTCACAAAACCATACTGAACAAACAATAAAGTGGCATTTACAGAACCGTCTCTGTGCTAAAGAAGGAAAAACATTCAGTTTAAGCCAACATGGACCCACATGAACCCGCTGCATATGAACAAACCCGGGATTAAACACGGATCTGTGAATTGATTTTCGTGCATAACTGATTGAAAGTCTGGGATTACCACCAAGATACAACTCATTTTTCTAGTGTATTCCTGCAAACTTCGCTCAGTGTTAGTAACATTGATTTTCTGAAGGACAGGTAGGTGGGCACTAAACCACTTCATGAGAGGCTCAGTCAAATAATCAAGAGACAGTTCACACAGATGTTGTCTCTTTGGCCCAAAATAGAAGAAGAAATATTCATACATGTCCTAAGACCCATTGACAGATGCATAAGGTTATTTTGGCTCATCATTTGGTATGATGTACACTTAGTTGTTGTTGAGCAAAGCTCACAGGAACAGTTTACACCGCCGTAATGGATCAACATTCCACGGATTACACATCAGGGATTACACATCAGCAAAAAACTTTCATTTTAGATGCAGAATACCGTATATCTTCCATTTGTGTCCTGCATGGCACAAAAAAATCATTTTAATTTAGTGTCCCCTCCAGCAGATAGCCACCTAGGCAAGCGCCTAGGTCACCTATGCCCATGGTTGGCCGTGCCTACTGAGGGCAGATTTATGGTATGTGCATCCATCTTTGAAAACGTTTGGATGATGTTTATTTTGTGGGAGAAATGCAGACACGCTGCTTGCTCTAAGATGATGTCATGAAAAGGGCGGCACCTACACGCCGCGGCAGTTGGAGGCTCAAGAATCGAGTTGTTTTATTCTGGGTAGGAAAAAACTCATAAAAAATAACTAATTTTTCATATATAATTTGCTTTTTAGTGTTCCAAAGGTAATAAATGATCATATCTATGGATATAGTTCACTCTGAAAGGATTAAGAAAATCATGGTATGGCCCTTAAATGCCACTGTTATCATGTCTCACAGACACACTAACACAGAACCGTTTGAACCAGTTATGTCTAGACTGGAAGTGTTAAAGATTTAAAATGCTGCAGAACTGAAATATGTCAGTTTGGTTGATTTACCTAACATCTGCCTCGCTTCTTTTTTATTTTTTTTACAGTCGGTTCATCATCCTAAACAAATGGCAAAAACCTTTTGGTGGTTTTGTTTTTGCTGCTCAGGTGCTTGTTTTGGGTATTACTTTCCCCAACGTGGACGTTAAAGATTAGAACCATCCCGTCCTTCACTCAGGAGTGTAATATAAAAGAAGGCTTAATCAAAAGAAGATATGACATTACATTCTCAGCTGTTTTGAACTCATTTATCACAGCCTGAGATCAAAAACTTTAATAAATATAATAACATTTGAACATTTAAAAGATATAGCAAATCCACTTTTTGTGTTATTTCAGGCCTCTTAAGTCTCTGAATCCTTATCCAGGTGTAACTCTAACTGCTGATAATGGAGTTAACACAAAGCAGTTGAGCTGAAGATGAAACGTCAGCAACAGTGGCAGTAACCCCAGTAGATTCTTCAGATTCTTCAGAATGATCGTGTTAACGGTTGATAAGTTACAGTGTGTTCCAGATTCTGTGGTTAACAGTCACTGGCGATGCCTCAGGTGTTAAAGGGTTAATGGTACAGTGCGACTCTTTTAATATTCAAAATAACATTTAAAGTAACCAGTGTGACTGCTGCTAAAAGAACCACAGTACAGATGCTTTAAGTCTAATCGATGGTGGAGTTCCCAGCTCTTCTACACATTTTGGGCAGAGGAGCAAATCTGCCTTCCTGACAGACTAAGCTCCTGGTCCAGTCAGGTCAGTCAGCTCTCATCTCTCCCCGTAGTTCTCTTTGATCACGTAAGAAGTGCTTCAGAACAGCAAGTGGAGCCAGCAGCAGCTCCTTCTGAAGCTCTGCCTTGAAGCTCCAAACCCTGCAGTCCTTGAATTTGCTGAACACAAACAATTTTGTACTTCGTCATCTGACTATCTTACAGGGGAAGAGGTCAGCGCTGAGTGAACACGCAGCAAACTGCACAGCTGATGTGAGCGTCAGAAACAACTACTTCTATTATTAAACAACCCTTTTATGAGAGATCTGTTTTTCATGCTCCAGTGAAAGTTCAACAGTTTGAAGAAAAGCATATCATACTTGGTCATAATCCTGTTTTCTTCATATTTTATGACTGATAGTTTTGAAAGACAAACAAAACCTGACATTTGATGTTGCACCTTCCTTTAACTCATGTGTCAGTCAAGGCCCGGGGGCCGGATCCGGCCCTCCAGGTAATTCCATCGGCTGTCTAGATCATTTTATTTTACTGTTATTTTAATGGCACAATGTTGTCTTCTGCTTATTTCTAACTTGTATAATTTTTAAAATATAACTTTTTATGGAGAATAAAATATTAAAAGTTATTTAAGGTTTAAGTTGATTTATTCTGGAATAATATTCCTGTTTTTTATTATTCATAATTATATATATAAAAAAAAAGTTAATGTTAAAGTTTTAAAAATTAGCATTTCGCTAGTTGTTTTTTTTATTTTTTTATTTTGGTATTTACTGAGATTTATAGGCTATTTTGGAGTTTAGCTAAAATTTCAGCTACATGCCAGCTGTTTTGGCTAATTTAAACTTTTTAAGCTTACCCTCTTTATTTTGTTTTTTAGTTTAGCTAATATTTCAGCTACATGCTAGCTGTTCTGGCTAACTTTTTTTAAATGGTTTTTAGGCTGTTTTTGAGTTTGGCTAATACTTAACGCTACCTGTTTTGGCTAATTTATTCTTTTTTGGGGGCTTTTTTGAAGTTTAGCTATGACTGAACTACATGCTTGCTATTTTGACTAACCTAAGGTTTTTTTTTTTTCTTTAGGTTAATTTGGCATTTAGATGATATTTTTAGCTGGCTATCAGCCTCAGAATTTTCAGCTATCAGCTAGCATCTTCAGCGGCCGAATTCCACTTGCAGCATTCCCACTAGAATTACTCCAGGTAATGCTATATAAGTTGTTCATAATTGCCGCGACATAAGGAGTGTTTTGGATTTGGTCTCCAGTGAGATTGATGAGTCAAACTCAATCTCTTTAACTCATCCATCCATCTTTTCCAAAGGCAGGACACCCCCCCCAACAGATCACAAGTCTGTTACAGGACCTCCTTAAAACAACCCTGCAAATAAAGTTTTTATGAATTATGATTGTTTCACAAAGGAATGGGCGGAGTCAACAATATACTTAAACAGAACAGCTGCCAAAATGTTTGAACAATGGAAGGAAACTATTAGAGAATAAATGTTGCTTATTTCTCTGTTTCCTTCTCTGTAATTTACTGTCAGAACTTATCATTCACTAAACTCCTGTACTGAAAGTGTTCAAAACTGTTTCCACAGGATGTCAGATAACATCTACATAAAATAACATCATTCAACAGAAAATCCTCTGTCTGTCTACATGTTGCCGTCTTTCATTTATCTCGTTATGATTTTGGAGTCGCTGAGTTTAACTCCCTATTTGTTTAAATGGCTTTGTTTCTCAATTAGCCCACACAAAGAGGTGAAAATATAATAAAAGCCTTTCTAGGTAACTTTAACACAACAGCTGTTGTTTTTCTTCATGCTGTGCAGGATTAACTTATGCAACAACGACTACTGTGACAAAAGAAGTTGTTGTTTTTGATAGATTTTGAGTTTAAGCGTCACCGACGACGCCTCAGGTGTTAAAGGGTTAATTTGCCTGCATCAGAGCACACATAAGCTAACTAAGAATAAACAAAACAGACACTTTTAGAGGAAATACAAAAATTGTTAGATTTAAATGAATTGATGTAAATAGAAATTTAACTCATGCAAAAGCAACAGTTTACAATCTCAGAGAGAGATGAGTTCTCAGGCAGGAGATTCACTTTCCTTTATGTGTATTTTCAAATTAAAGACAGAGACATCTGTTCAAAATAAACACCACTTTCACTTCTAAGTTCAGTTTTTGATTGTTGATAACACACAAAAGACATCAACTGGAACAGAAGAGTTGGTCCACATGTTCTACGTCTGGGGCTGATAGTTCCAGATTCTGCTCTCAATGGTCGAGTTTCTCTGTATGGACTTCAGCATTTCTGCTTCATTTTTGAAACATGTCTTGGTAGGACAACAGCCTGTTGACCCGTGTGCAGGACTCTCAGAGAAATGACACAGTACCTCTGATACCCACTACAGGCATGTATGCCCTCCCACTCATCAGACCACACAGATGCTTCAGGCACAGTTTTAACACCAAAATGTCTTCTCATTTACTGCAGCTCTTTATTGATGCAATTATTACAATACTGTCAAATGAAACTGAAGCTTTCTTTGACCGCTTGGGCACCCATCCAAACAGAGAGTCATGCTGCATGATTAAATACAGCCACTTAATGAAATGAGATAAACACATGCATTTAATGCATAGCAACACATTTTACAGACCCTCCAGTGATGTTGCTCTCACAACCATAAACACAAATTCAAGCAAACCCTGCGATTTGTTGCACATCTTGCAACTTTTTATTTTCACCACAACTTTACTTCAACTTTGACCAATCTACGGTGACAACAGTCATGGACGATGACGTAGCTTCGTGACTATTTCCTTTCTAACTCCTTCCTGGGAGCCATGCTCTTTTTTTATTAACTCTCTTTAGCCTTCTCGGTCTTTTCTCTCTTCAAGACGCGCAGAAACAGCTTTGTGCACGGGCACGCATGCAGCGGGCGGGGGTGCGCCGAGCGCGATTATGCATGCGGCTCATGGAGTGCTGTGAGTTTCTTAAGCCAGCAGGCGTGTATCATGTCATGTTATGCAAGTTTTTTAAGCCACAATTCAAAGTATTATGCATTATTCAATTTGCAAATTCATCATGCAATTTGAAAATGCATTTTTCAAGTTTGCAAAATGATCATTCAATTTACAATTCAACATTAGAATTCTAAAAATTAAAATATTGAGGACAACAAAATCACATTGCATTGTAAATTGTCATGGTTTTTATGTCACAAATTAAATGACAATAATTTTTAAATTGACAATTCAATGTTTCAAATTAGGCTTTTAACTTGAAAATGCATTTTGCAATTTTCAATATTTATATATGTATTTATTATCACATACTACTACTGTACTTTGTGTCTATTTCTACAAGCTCAAGGTCAGTTTGGTTTTCTGTCTCATAAACACAAGGCCTTTTCCCTCAAGTCCTGGACTTCAGCAGCCATACATCCCAAAGCGGAGGATGTCCTTCTGTGACGGGCCTCGCCCTCATCAGTCACCATGCAGAGAGATGAGGAAGACGGAGTAAGCGTCACTTTGTCAGAGGGATTACCGGGAGTTGCCATACCTTTTAAAGGCACCTCATCATACTTTTGACACATGCGTCCAACTTTGAATTCTGACAGTAACTTTGCCTTCAAATTCTATTCTAGACATTCAGTGTTGAGAAACACATCTGTTCTCAAAAAAATACAAATGTTATTGGCATGCACTTTTCTTGACTTTTTCCATTTTCTGATCTTTGAATAGTTTCTGAGAAATAATTGTCTCTTCCAAAGCTATTAATGATAACATAGACAAATAAATTCAAATCAACAAAATTCAGCAAAATCACCAAGAGAAAAGCTTCTGTGTGGTTTAGAAAGCTGCTGAAGGTGTGATGACACAGTCTGAACTGAATCTTTATGTTAGTCAGTTTGTCATCAGTTGTTGGTATAATCTTGGCAAGGAAAACATGTTCAAACACTCGGACATGAACCTGCTCAGCCACAGTCCTGCAGTGTCTCAGAGCGCTTGACTTTAACTGGATCACTGCCGTCATCAGGTTTCTCCTCAGTTCTCAGTCAGCTGGTGTGCTTGGTCTTCCTCTTCAAACATTTAAGGATTTCTGTTTTAGTGCATTGGAATGAAACTTCTGTCAAATATCACCTAATAGATTTAGTAAATTATGTCAAAATGATTTCCACCACTGTGTTAATACTCCACTGCAATCAAAATTATGTCATCAGTTTTTTAGTATATTCTTCTGGCTTTATTTGCATTATGGAGAACACATGTAAACAAAATAAATCTTAAAATTGTATTTCCGAGAATTTCTTTATTTAATTTTTTTGGAATAAGGAGCAGATGAAAAAAGCAGTACACAGGTACTATAAACACAGCTCCATTCTGATGTATCCGCTTGTAGACAAACAGATCCATGAACGTCTTTGTTTTCCTCATCTGATCTGGAATCTGGATCTAAACTGTTCGGCTGGATAGCTCAGGTATTCCTCTGCATTTTTGTTGCACTGGAAATGTTAAGTTGGTGGTTGTGAGAGGCTGTTGTGAGTGAGTGTAAACAGAGGGATGATGGGAAATGAGGGCTGGCTCACTCCATACCAACAGTCTCACCCACAACTCAGGGGTGAATTTCTGATGAACTCCTGCTGCTCTGCAGAAACTATTCTGTAAAAAACGACACCGGTTCGTTTGATTCTGGCTAAAGATGGCATCATCATGATTCAAAGACCACTGGGAGCAATAAATAGAAAGATGATGGAGTTGGTCTCTGATATTTAGACCAGTTTTTCTGGATTCACTGGGTTTAAGTACTGTTTATTAGCACTTGACATCTCCATTTCCACCGCTGAATATAAAACATTTTTGTTATTTCTTCCAGCACAGTGGTGAAGATTTTACTAGTTTAGATCAGACCTGCCGAGTCTGAAGCGCAGCTCCTGGATTTTAGCAATCTTAAGAGCACACGACGCTGGTTGACCTTGGGTTGAACCTGCTGGGAAATCTACTCTACAGAGAAAATTAGAAAATGTTCAGCCTCCTCTCCTTGATCTAATAAAACAATTGCTCTTCCCCACAGATCAAATGTAAGTTATTTTATTTGGACTGTTTTAACAGGAGTTTCAGTTCACTTTCTGTTACTTTCTTATTTCAAAACACACTGTAATTAGCATGAACAAAGCTAACAGTCTCAGTGTTTCCACACAGTCAATATAGTGAGGTCTTCAGTGATGGGAACCTTTGATGAAGTTAGCTCCAGAGCCCTGAACAGAGAACAGTGATGAGCTTTGTTACTGCTCGGCTCCCATGAGACTCAGTTTGGCTGATAGTTATGGGCCTGTGTCCATATGGGGGATTCAGGCCATTATTGAACATAGAGACAGCCTCTAATAAAAAGAACACTCTCCAGGCTATAGAGAGGGATCTCATCATAAGCAATTCCCTTAGAGTACATGAATAAGTCAGTTCTCCATGACAGTGAGGAAAATGGAGATTGGCATTAAAATAATTTGAAAGAGCATAAAGCGCTTTAACAAGTGGCAACAAGATACTGACGGGCATTTTGCTTCTCACTTGGTCTAAAATAAAACTATTTTTACCGTAACTAACAAAAAAACATAACAGAAACCTCTGCCTCCAACTGATGAATTCTGTTAAAAGGCTTGAGGAACATGTTCAGAGATCTCTGAGAAGAAAAGGAGTGAAGAGCCTGCAGGGTCAACCAGAGATGTCTGAAACCAAGATCCATTGGTGATGTCTGTTGTGCAGCCATACATGCGTGTTCCTTTAATTTCCATGTTGATCAACGGGAGTCGATTTGCTCAGCTCACCACTGTCCAGCTGCCCGCTTTTTCCATCTGTGGAGCAGTGCTGCCTCTGCTTTGATCAAGTCTTCTGACCTCTACAGGGAATAGCTTGATTCAAAATTGCAGCTTTTTTTTGTGTGATTTTGAAGATTTAAGAGACTCAAATATATGCATGTCCTTGTGGTTTTGATCTCCAGGTATCATACATGCATGCAGGGCCGGCCCTTGGCATGAGCGACCTAGGTGGCTGCCTAGGGCACCATCTGCCAGAAGGGGCACCAAATCACAATTATTAAATATTATTGTTGTTTTCTTTTTCTTTTTTTTTTTTCTTAAAAAGTTTGGTGCACCACTCATTTAATGTTAAAAATGTAAAAAGTAACAAGTTAAATAAACATCAATACAATAAGTGGAAAGTTTGATGTCATCAGTAACCCTGCTGCTAAACTGGGTTGGGGGGCGGAGAGGGGCGCACAGTGTTGCTGTTAGTGCTGCTTCAATACTTTAAAGATGTATAAAGGCAGAGGAGGAAACACGGCTTCAAAGCAGATGTTTGTCTGTTTTATTTCTATAAAATTGCTTGAAATTCACTGCCCCCTGTATTTTGGAGGATACAGATGAATTAAATTGGTGGTCTTGTGGGTTTTTTCTGTTTTTCCAACATCTTCAACAGATGAAATCCCCCTACTTTCTTCTTGAGTACTGACTGGTTGGTGGTGCAGTCAGTTAGCACGTTTGCTTTCAAACGTAAAGTTTCCCACTTTGATCCCCGGGTGTAACTTCAGAATTTAAAACACTGCAGGGGGCGCCATGCAACCCAAGGCTGGACCTGTATGCATGTACAGTACAGGGAGGAGTCTTCTTCAAATGCATTATATTAACTGTTCAATAAAACCACTCAGGATATGTCATTTCATTAAGGAATTTGGTTGTGATGTTACATGAGCTTAGCATGACCCTCAGGTTAGTGAACATGCATGTGGGCTGAAGCCAACTTAATATTACCTTCAGTGAGGAAGGGCAGAAACAAGCGACATGTTCAGGGGAGTGCAGTGTGCCTGCCGGGTCCCTTGAGGCCCGAGGGGCTTCAGGAGAATGGAATGTACCATTGTTGTGCAGCAGTAAATGTATTGAGAGGGACGTCTGAAAGGGTACAGCAAGTCACCGTCACTCATGATGTCCAAATGATGCTTTGAATTGATCAAAGTCATGTGACCATACAGTGTGGTAGAATGTTCTAATAAGGATTATTCTGATGTGGAAAAACAACAGAGGATGAACTACATCTAAAACATGAATGGATTTGACATTCATTCTTGTTTACTTGTTGGTTTGTACAAAAATTTCATTTATTATCTTGAAGAAATACGAGGAATCTGCAAAACTTCAGCTGCATTGTTCAGTACCAGGTACTGATCTGTGAGTCACACTGCCTGAAGTTTGGATCAAGATGTCCTGGTCCATTTTAGGTCAGTGAATCGGATCGTTCAAAATGAACCAAAATCAGCGATTAATGTAATCATCAACCACAAATGATCATATGAATAGAATCGCTAAAATGAATTGTTACACCCCTTATTAAGCCTGTCAATCAACAGTTGTTTTTACCAGATCCAGCCAAGAGTCAGTGAGCAGGTTCAAAAAAGGAACACCTGGGCTTCAGTTCCACCAAAGACTACCTGGCTCATCTTAGACTGTTGGAGACAAACATTTTGGTGCCAAAGGCTGCATATGGGAGGCTGGATTGACAGACTGTCATCAGGGAGCGAGGTGAAGCCAGGGCTAGGCCATGCAAGCTGGGGCTGTAAAAGGGCAGCAGTGACAGACCTTTGGCTAAATGTCCATCCAATCATCCCTGCAGTTGAACGGGACGGATGAAGAAATGTTTCTGACAGAACCCAGAAAAGGAAAGACACTTCATCCATAAGAGACAGAAGCGGAAGACGAGTGGCAGAATTAATTCTCTGACAATATAGCAATCAGAATTTAACTGTCAAGTAGTCAGGAAGATGGAGGCCAGCAGTCACTGATAGCCTGTGGCTGTGTGTGTGTGAGGTGTGAGTGGGGGTGTGTGTGTTTGTGTGTCAAAGAATTGGAGATGTGTGTGGAAAGCTGCCTGCTCTGTTTGATTTCAGCTCCTCTCCGATTTCCTCCTCCCCGTCCATGTCAGTTTCACTATCAGATGTGAAGATAGTGATCACTGGACTACAGAAGTGAACGCAATCAATAGTGGTCTTCAGGGGGCACGGCCGGGGCAGTCTGCGGAGGACTCATAATCAGGCTTTATGAATCTGAGCCTCTGCAACGTCACATATGCCGTGAGATTCATCAACCTGGACTCAGCTCGTCAGTCATCCTGCCAAATCTGTCCAATCCTGGGCAGCATTAGTCTTTTATATGATGCTATATATTATCCACTTTAAGACATTTACTGTGACAGTTGAAGTGGGGCTGTGAGTCAAAAACCACAGCTGAACTTCCTGCAGGGTAAAAACTGACAAAGATCTCCTAATTTCCACCATGTCCCTGTTCACCTTTTTCCATCTTAAGCGCATTACTGCTGCTAGGATGACAGCTATTAGGACTCTGGGGAGGAAAACAGTTAAGAGCGCTTGATTTAAATACTCACAGCTTTTCCAAGGCAGCCAAGCCAAAAAAGGAGCCATTCCTCAGCAGGGAGATTTTGTTGTTACTCAGATTTCTGTGGAAGAAACAGTAGACCAGATGAGAAAACACAATAAATAAAATGCCAAAATATGCACAAGTTCAAATAGCTGATCTATTGAATATCTACTGTCTGTCAAAATAAGCTGGCATGAGAAAAGATCTGGGTGTGCTGAAATCCTACTTGTAAACTATTCATCCATGGCATGCTTCTGACTTGTTTATTGTCCTTTGTGTATAAGAGGTGTAATGAGCCAAGCCACAGCTCTTCCCTCCTCCAAAAAATAATATCTGCTGAGTGGAAGAGCTGGGGAAATGCAGCTTCAGCATAATTCAATCAACTATTACATTTATCATAATACTAGAAAAAATAAAAATCAATGAAACGCAGCACAGGGGCCTTTTAGGTGATAAATTCAAGAAATACAGCTTCTCCAAAAAGGTTCTTTGTGTGGCAGCTCTCCGTTCACCCTCTTATTTCTCTTTGGATAAAGTATGGCTGTGCGGAATGTAAAATGAGAAACGGTGTCTCTGTGTGATGTATTAGACTGACAGAAAAGAAAAGTGGTGCACAAACACACACAAACCCATGTCCTATTATTCATCAGTGCAGGCCTTGGGACTCCGGATTTTTTAAGATTCCCATCAATAAGCAAAGTGAAAAATGCATTATATGCAGTGAACATATCAAACGTGAGTTATAGCTGTGTTTACGGAAAATGGGTGCTGTCCTAGATTCTCTACATTTTTCCGAGTGCAATTCACATAATTCTACTGATCAACTGAACTGAAGCTGAGATCAAGACCTTTGACCTTTAGCCATGTATTCATTCTGGCACTGCTGTAAAAATACAAACTGAGTATTTTATTTCAGACTCAGTTGTGGGAAACTCAAAAATACTTGATTGCTCCTTGACAGACTGTGATGTGGTATTACATTCACCCTGAAGATGTATGTGTGGCTGACGTCCCTCACTCTAATCTAGGGGTGCACTACAGTTAACATGTGGTTTGTTGGAACAAATGAATCCACATCAGCCTTCCAGAAGACGAGCAGCTTGTGTCCGTTAAATAGGTCACAGCCGAGATCATAAACACTTCAGCATTTGTTGTTTTTTTTTTTTTTTTTAAGTTTAGAAGAAAAAGAAAAAAAAACCTGCAGACGGTGTTGTTGGGTCCACAGGTTCTGAGCAGAGCTGCTGTTTCCTTGGCTAATTAGTTTTTTTTAACATCCACATTTCTAATATCTTAATATTCTAATATTATGTTCAGCTTGGGCCTTGGATTATTGTACTACACAATATTCTAATGAAAAACATCTGAGCAACAAGATTACACAACTTGTGCAAGCTCGCCACTCTAATGCCGTTCAAAATCTTCAATCTTCCAAAAGCAACATTTTTACTCCAATAATGCTCGAGGAGTCAGGAGGTGATAGAATTAAATCCCAAGGAAGAGTTTAAATTTGTAGCTGATACTAATGGGGATTTCTTAGGAAAATTCAACATGGTGGTCTCTTCTTATGGTCAAACGTCTATAAAATTCCGGTTGTGGTTTGGACTTCCAGACTCAAGCTGGTGCCGTGTGAGTTTTTGGTCAAACTCTACTTTCCCACGTTGTCCAAAAAAATAAAAATTTCACAATTTGTCACAAAAAGCTAAAGGTCCTGTGGCCATCCCATAATAATTTAAATACTTCTTTGGATATCTCAACATGTGTGTTTTGTTTTGACAAAGGAATTTTGAATTTTTTGAGGCTCATAATAGATTTTGGCCTTTTACTTTTTTTTTTTTTTACCATTTCTTGTGCTACTCTGTCATTTTATTATTTTTCACAATGCCCCAAATTTTTTTTCAGTGGGTTATAGGTGGGTGCACATGTTGGTGAGTGGAGTATGTGGTGGTGTGACATTTTCACTCACACGTGCAGGAAAATAGAAGAAATGCAACAATGATCTGGTTCTTGCAGTCCAGGACTGCTGCAGGACATGAAAGTTTGTGGTGCTTTTAGTGAGTTCTGCAGGTCTGAACCTGAAGCATTTCTTGTGTCAGACTTGTGTTTGGTTTCTCATTTCCCCAAAGTATTGAGATGAAACTCTACAGTTTATCAGTAGCTGACTTTCTTCAAAGAAAATCCAGCAAATATGGGTAAGAGGCTAACAAGGCTGGATCTGAACATCTTGAGATGAACATGCTGGGATGGACTTCCATGCGTCCATACTTTACTCTCCACACGAGCGTGCTCATTTGATTGGCTTTCCTTGAACACGCCTTTGCAAGCGTGTATCTCCTGTCAGTATATGATCGCCCCCACCACCCGCCCACCCACAGTCGGATTTATAGGAGGTCAGATTCCTCCATCACCCTCCTCCACCAGCTCCCTTTAACAAGCTGGACTGTGGAAGTGATTGAAGAGAATTAGGGAGCCGGGATAATTGGGATGTTTCTGCTCTCCTCTGTGACGACAGCATGCTCGTTATTGCTGCAGGCCATGTATATTTGTTTCTAACCCTTGGATTAAGCAGAGGAATCTCATAAAGGATCCTGCTGAAAGGGCAAAGTGCTGGCCAGGCTGCGAGGAACACAGCGGAGATATATCCATTAAAATCAACTCCTCCACAAAAAAACAAGAAACTGTTCTGTGCTTGAAATGGATGTTTGAGACACAAGAATGCTGATATCTGCTGAAAAACCTACAAGATGTAGAGAGAATATACTCTTCATGACAGTATTTCTTACAATGGCATTTTGTAACTCTAGTAATAATGTCGACACGTGACAGTGATGATGCACTCATCAAAACACCGTAAGGATTCATCCGATCAACCAGGATCCTGTTTAGCCAACCATAATGAGCCAAACCCAAATCACTTATTTTATTCCCTAATTCTCACCACTACATTGCCATCTCCTCACTCAGGGGAGGGATGTTTGAAGTCCAGCCTGTGTTCAAATGTTCACTGACCCTCCTGCTTCTGTCTTACTTTCTTAAAGCTGTGTGTGGTGACATTTGGTTAAATTCTGTTAAAAGAAGTTCTCACGTTCTAGCTCCTTTATAAAATGTCAAACGTAAATAAAAAAAAAAAAGGAAGTTGACAGTTTGTTAAGTTTTCCTGTTCACATGATTTACATTTAGAAGTTTACAGTGAGCTTTAAATAGAGAATAATATCTAACAGTCATATGAACCCAGATTTACTGTTGATTAAAGTTTTTTTTTTGCCAGATAGATCTTATTTATGGTCTCGAAACAAAAAATTCCTGTTTTTGTAAAAATATAAGTGGATGTAATTGTGGGTCCTTTCCTTGAGGAAAATACATGTTCTCTCCATGTTTTTTCCGGGCATTCCGACTTCCTCCCACAGTCCAGAAACATGCATCATAACTAAATGAATGACTCAGATTTATCCTTAGGTGTGAATGTGTTTAAGATTGTGGCCCTGCAACAGACTGATGATCTGTCCAGGGTGTACCCCGCCTTTGACGGACAGACGGATGGACGGACATCAAACCACTGCCACACTTTGAAGTTGTAAACAACACTAGCATAACTCCACATTTGTTCAAGAAGTAAAGAGATGTTTGAAAGTAGTTTATTGAAAGTCAAAGTCTGTTTCAAGAGAAGTAACTAAACACTGCACATACAGTAGCAGCCTACATGTAACCCAATCTACGAAAGAGAAGTAAAGATTACTGCAAAAAAAATAAAATCAAAAATTATTTCTTTATAATTTCTTTGAAAAAGTGTTAACATCTTTTTTTCTTTAAGTGTTTAATATGTGACATTTCTCCCATGTTTTCCTCCGCAGTGGCTCGGGTCCGTCTCATGCTAGATTCACATTGGGTATGAGATGTGTGCACGATAAATGGGAGTTTTTGAACACACGTTCAGCCCATGGTGTTCACACTGGATGAGTAGTAAGGAGCTTCTTTTTCTTGTTCTACTCTTTACTGGCGTATGTCCCCCTCCTACAGTTGGAAGAGGCGGTGTGAAATGTTGAAGCAGTGCATATCTTGCTGCAGGATTTATGATTCACAGATCGATTCCAATATATGAAAGACTTGGTGTCACAGAATTCCAATCAGGCTCAAACCGCAATTATTCATTTTCCCTTCCTGAACAATTTTCACTTCACAGTCCCTGATTTGGTTGCAGTCCGACCTGGTTTAACCTTACAGCCACTGTGTATTTTGTATGTGGAGCCCAAAAACAGTGGATGCATGCAAGAGTTGAGGTTGCAGAAGCCAGAAACACGTGGTTACAGACTGTTGGAAGTTGCTGCTTAAATGTGCATCACCAAGAGCGTCGTGAACATCGTTGTGGTTGTCTAATCACTCTTTTTGAACTGAGGACTGACATTTGCAAAGGCATGTGCAAAAACAGTTGCATTACTTTTCATGTAGGCAAAATTAATCTAAGGTGATCAATGTCAGACATGTAAACTTTTGATAAGCAAAGATGTGGACAAGTAATTGCTTTTTTTTTTTACAAGTTCTTCAATCAGATTTCAGTACATTTTGCACTTCATTGAGTTGGAATGCATTCTGAAAAGGAAATTCTCAGAGAATAAACGTTCTGTTGGCTGAGGTCAGTGTGAGTCAGATGTGTCATGGTAAAGTCGTTCAAAGCTGCACAACTTCAATGTTACTTTTATGTTGACATACTAAGTACAGCTTTAAGTAATTTCAGTTTCTATATTCTTTCCTGCCATCTAACATTTTAAGGTTCAGCGCTGCAGTTTGAGAGGAGCCTGGAATGAGCAGTGTGTGTTGTAGTCACACAGACTGGAGGCCGATGATGCTGCGGATGTGTTCTGTCCCACATCTCCCCTCTGTTCTCTGGCTTCCTACACTTCCCTTTTTGGACAGGCCTACAGCTCTGAGACAGGCAGCTTCTGTTTGTGCAAACTCAAGCGTGTCCTTTGCTGAACATGTGTGTGTGTTTGTCTGCATGCCGACCCCTGCACACCCATCCCAGGCCTCTGCGCAACATCCAGGAAATCACAGGAAAAACAGAATTGAACATTGTGTAAACAGCCCATGACAAACTTCTGGAGGGGCCATCCAAGTGTCTATTTACATTATCAATTATGGTCTCTGTAGATAAGCTGCTTTCAGTGTGTGTGTGTGTGTGTGTGTGTGTGTGTGGGGGGGGGGGTGTCTTCTGCAGGGTCTCTGAAACAAACGGTTCATATCTCCATCCAAATAAACTAAAAAATATACTGTAATCTTTATAAAATTCCCAAAATGACTTTGTTTTATTGTCAACAACAAAGAAGATGATAGACTTCGCACTTTTAAATGATTCCTTTAATCAAACGACAGTTTTTCAATTATTAACACATTCTAGTTTTAAATTTTTTAATGGAGTTTTTATTTATTTATTTTTGTTCTAGTGTCACATAGCAAAATTACTTAATGAATGTATTTCTTAAATATGGCTTTTCCAGATTTTTATTGATATTTTGTTAATATTATTGATATAAAAAGTCTCTCTGCTTTTTATTCTTACTCCACATCCCAGCTGAAGTACTTCAGCAAGGCCCGGCTGAAACGTTGTCGC
The DNA here is from genome assembly GCA_003999625.1 of Oryzias javanicus. NCBI lineage: Eukaryota > Metazoa > Chordata > Actinopteri > Beloniformes > Adrianichthyidae > Oryzias > Oryzias javanicus. The sequence goes on along the minus strand of CM012451.1, from coordinate 1,572,878 downwards.
ACTCGAAACCGCCTGCATGTCGGCTCCACACTAGAGACATTCGGCTGCAGTGTATTATTATAGGAGAGGAGAAACAGAAATAGCTTCCACAGATGTCTTCTGCTGCTTTACCCCAGAGACCAGAGCAGCCAGGATCCCAGTGTGCAGAGTACAAACCTTTACAGATCCCTGGACACACATTTTAGAGATAAAGATTTTTGTTTGTTTTTTAAAATTGAAAAACTATATTTTTTAGATCTGATAGCTTTTGGAAGTATGTCAGGTTATCTGTTATTCAACTGTGACATAAGTTAAGCAGTCTTCAAGTTGAAGACTTCAATATTTTGGAATAAATTCAAAAATGAAGACTTTTTAACCCCCACCCCCACCCCCTCTATTTGTTTATACCCAAATGTTCATTCAGCACCAACACTAAAATCAAGTTCACATTCATCTCATTTATACATCGAATTAAACAAAAACAAATTTTGTAATGGAGATTATATCAAAATGATTTCCTACTTTTGCAATGGTTAGATAGATATTTCATGATTTGATTAAAATAAATCAAAAGAAACTTAAAATAAAAAAGGCTTGTTTCTGTTCTTCAGAGCTTTGGATATTCTTTCTGGTGACAAACATTCATAAAGCCTTCAGGTTCCCAAAAAGAAAAAGGCAGAGCAGTCATTGAGATTCAAAGGAATGTTTTTCATCTGCATTTGTTTTGCTGATTTGTCTCTGAAAGGTTTGAAGGGATGACTCCACTGTTTTAACAGAAATGACTCATGTAATTCCTATTTGATTCTGTTCACAGCAGAAAAAAAAAAAACATTCAAATTTAATTTAAGACTTCTTTTTTCAGTCCTCAAAGAGATGAAACACATCATCCAGAATCTTCATCTTCATAGGCCAGAACTTTTCATATCATTGGGAGGCTGATTTTTGAAAAACTTAATCTTGAGGAGCATAAAATGAAAATCTATGTGTACATAAAAGATTTACCTGAGGTAGCAGGGATAGATGCAAAAGAAAAAAATGAACAGAAGAATCCCAATCGGGATGGGAACTCAAAGAGCAGAAAAGCAGCACACAGCAGTGTTTTAACCAGCATGAGAGAGGACAGCATGGTCCTTCCTGCTGCTCAGAGTATACAGTGGAAGACTTACGCTTTTCATTTCAAGCTGATTTTGTTGGTTTTCCCACTTAATAAGAACCTTATTTGTGGGTTCATTTGAACAGCGAGAGACAGAAAATCACATAGATGAATAAGAAATCAACTTTAAATAAATATTTCAACACTATTAGGAGTTCCATTTCAAACAGACCAGGTAGACTCTCCTAACCAACCTGTCACCTGAACTGAAGACACCTGTTTGAACTGATCACCTGTTTGAACTGATCACCTGTTTGAACTGATCACCTGCTTGAACTGATCACCTGCTTGAACTGATCACCTGTTTGAACTGATCACCTGTTTGAACTGATCACCTGCTTGAACTGATCACCTGTTTGAACTGATCACCTGTTTGAACTGATCACCTGCTTGAACTGATCACCTGTTTGAACTGATCACCTGTTTGAACTGATCACCTGTCTTCAGAATCAGTCAGACTCTAAACTCTCCAACATGGAGAGAATAAAGAGCTTTCAGTGGATTTAAGAGAGAAGACTGTAGACCTGCACAGACCAGAATGGACTCCAGAACCATCAGCAACAAGCTGGAGGTTAAAGGTCACCAGAACATGAGCATCAATCCACTGCTTGTTTTTTAAAGTCACAGCTGACAACAGCAGACAGGATCCATCCACCTCACAGACACCTTTTTGAGTTTTCCAAAGACGATTTACAGATGGGTTTCAGTTGAAGTGTGAATTCTGAATCGCAGTTTTTTGGTATAAAAAATGACGGATGAGTCTACAGTTTGAAGAACATTAGCGATACAGAAGATCATGACTCGACTCGACCTCAATGATCCTGAGAGCAGGAATGACACACGGGATTTACTACATGTGGAAGGAAAGCTGGGATGACTTCTTGCTGAAAGCAGCATGCACTCATCCAAAGCTGAAAGCCTAGTTTATGTATCTGCTCCACTCTTGAAAAGTCTGGAATAAGTCAAAGATAAAGAGAAAAAGAGCTGCAGGTCTCCTAACAGAGGGACAACACATGCAAAACCTTCACCAGGATACTTTGGTCCAGATCTCTCTGTGTCGTAATCATTGATCCTCCTGCCTTTATCTGCTGCTCTCACAAAGTTTGTCATAGGATGATGAACATGAACATGAAGACACATGATGGAACATTCATGCAGAAGTACCCAGACCTGTGAAGAGGGGGAGGCACAGCCCCTCAGTACGGGGAGAATGAGGCCAGGTTGAGTTCAGGGGGGGGGGTTATTGATAGCAGTATAAAGCAATGAATCAAAACATACTTTACTTAAGAAAAGTCAGGATCCAGCAATGAACTTAACTGCAGCCAAATATTTATGCAGCTGAAACCTGAGGGACTTTGAATACAATCTTTGCCCTAAAAGAAGAGAAAGTGATCGCAAAGTTGGAATGTCAAAGGGCAACGGGGTATGAAATACTTTCATATCTGATGAACAAGTTTTGTTTTCAGTGGTTAAAAGTGTTGACATTACATTCCATTAATCAACAGGACCATCAGTGCCAAAATATAAGACAGACATGTATTTAGCAGACAGATACTGGAAACTTGAAGTTCTCTTGGTTTTTCGTGCCCTACAGATGTTCATGGCTCTGTGCTGCTTCCAACTGATGTGATTCAACAAGCAACTGTCCAATGAGAGATTGTCAGAATTCAGACATCTCCACGCACGTGTCACACATTCCTCATGGACAGTTCAGACCAGCGTGAGCGCTTTCTGCTCCTGCGTGCTTGTATTTAAACCTCTCGCGAGCAGAAAAAGTTCTCACGTGCAAGAGACTGTTCCGCATGCGTGAGCTGCTCGCTCGGGCACGAGCGATGCGTGCACGTAAGTGAGCCGGCACACGCGTGACACTTTGGGGGTGGAGAAAGAGAGGTACACTGGCTTTCTTCTGATTGGTCTATTTTGAGGATGACGACGCATCCTAAGCCCACATAGACAGGAAGTTTAGGTTTGCAGGGAGTGTAGCCAACCTGATACACTGAAACCTCGTTGGGATGATGATTTTAAAGAACAGCAAGGACTGTAGAAGTACAGAGTTCTCTCTGGAGACCTCTGAATACGGAGAAGCCCCTCATCCCCCTCTCATCCCCCTCATCCCCCTCTCATCCCCCTCTCATCCCCCTCTCATCCTCCCAGCCTCGCAGCCGAAGAATGTCCGTTACCAATTCATACTCATCAAAAACACTCCAATCATGCTGCGCAAACGTTTATTTAAAAAAAAAAAACATTGGAGTGTTCTGGAGTATTGCTCAGAATGAAGAGTTTTTTGTTTTGTAATCCAGAACAACAGACTATGTTTTTTACATGAACTGTCACTCTGTCTCTCTGTGCCTAAAATAAATAAATTAAAATAAATAAATAAATAAAAATGTGCGTTTCCTCCTCCATCGGTTAAGTGCCAGAGGTCGTCTAGAATTTGTTTGTTTCATCATCCATGATAAACTGCTCTGGATTGTAATCATCCTCTGTGATTATCAGGAAATGTTTGCTGAATGTTCGTTAAACAGTAAGCTTTTTAATAGACCAATCAGAAGAAAGCCAGCGCAGCCCTCTGTCTCTGCCCACAATTGTCCAAACTAATTTTCCCACATTGACCTGAGCTTCAGAGAGGATTGTAGTGGATCTGTTCTGCATCAGTGCAGCACTGTAGAAACCCAACACACTGTTGGTTGGAGGGTGGGGGTGCCTTCATCAGGTCTGCTCATACATCTACTGGATGTTCTAAATTCTCACAGCTAAAATTTTCAGACTGGGATCAGTTTGATTGTTGGAGATCAGATGGTCCTTCACATCCTCCTAAAATGAAAGACTTCAGAAAAAAAAGTCATTGTTCTGGTCTAAAGGGGCCCATTTTTCTTTTGCATATTGGTTCATTTAAAGGTGAAGCTTTGGCACAATTCTGATATAGAGGAGCTACCTCACTTCAAAGGTACTCTGGGTTGATACATCCCCCTACACACCATCATCAGTTAGACCAGGCCTGCTCATTCCTGGTCCCAGAGAGCTCCCATCCTCCTGTTTCCCAGATCTCCAAGCTTTGCAGCTGCTGATGAACTCAGTCAGATGTCTTCACATTCTGACTGAGTGAACACACCTGGTCCAGGTAATCAGCAGTAAGCAGTGCAAGGAGAGCTGGAAAACAGGTAGGGTGGTAGAACTCAAGGACCTGGACTGGGCACCCCTGAATTAAACCTTCATTCTTGAACCAATAGCTAAATAGCCCACTTCTACTCAGCCAATCACAATCATATTTAGTCTTTAGACTGAAGAAGATGTTTCTCCATTCACTGGCCCTCCTCCACCTAAAGTGATGCTTTGGAACGGTCCTCCATCAGCCTCTAGGCTCTGGGATTTAGTCATCTATGGTCCCAGATCATCACAAGCTCACCACACGTCATTGACCCAAAGATTATGAACTTTTTATGAACATGTTCCTGTGAGAAATCTTTACTCACATTTCTTAAGATATCTTCTTATTGAAATTTAAAGAAGCTAAACATGTCACTTTTTAGCAAGTTGATATTGAACACAGACCAAAGTCACTCTTATAGAATATTCTTAACCTCATTCAAACCATGAAATGACTCCACAAACTATGTTAAATCCCACTTCCTGCAGTGTATCCTGGGGATTTTATTCCTCACTTATCAGACGTGTTGTTGCAGGGGTGTGAGCCCAGCCACAGTGCTGACCCCATGGGGACTCCACGAGCAGCGTCTGTCCATGAAAGGATAATAAAGAACTGCCACAAAACAGGAAGCAGACTTGCTTGGCAACAGCTCAAAACAGATGTCCTTCTTTAAGTCTTCAGCAAACAGGGGACCATCCGAAAAATGTAAGGTCTTCCACAAACAGAGAGAAAACTAAATTCAGCAGCTGAAAGCCAAATTTATAACTATTAAGTGTTTAAAGAGGTGTCAATAGAATCAAACTGCATTTTACTGGGGTGTTGTTGTATATTCATCAAGAGCAACAATTTGTTTTAATGAGTTTCTTTTTGACATCCATTTTTTTTATATTTCAAGTATCTAAATTCAGTTTTTTTGTGAAATATTCACTTGGCCTCTAAACCTAAGAAAACAAGTCTGACGCAGAAGGTCATCGTCCTTATTGAACTGTGACATAAAGAGGGCCCTTCAGTCATTTACAATAAATTGGACCACAATAAAAAGACAACAAATAGAAGATGTTCTTACACAACACTTCACTCCATTCATCAGAAAGTTTTGAAGCAAAAAAAGCATCACATTAGTTAGCTCCTGTGCCGTCTAAAAAATGTTTGTGCAGAATCATGATGGCTAAGTGGAAAGCCACACTTTGGTCAAAGAAAACAAAACAAAAAAAATGTTCACCTCATTTATAGCAACAGTTTTATGAAAAGAAGTGAAGCATTTTCTTCACGTTGTCCCTCCGTTCTGTAGACTCAAAAGTATATGGATAACAGCAGCTAACAGACGGTTATTCTTCAACTCTTTCTCAAGATAAATCTGAGAAATCGATTCAGCATCCTGATACCCCTCCCATCTTTAGTCTGTAGGGGCACAAACAAAACATCAAGCCTGGAAATTTTAAATAGAAAATATCCAAAAATGATGTTCATTTGTCCTTTCAGTCAGCAAACACCAATGCCAGAGTTTCAGGTGTACTTCAGATTAGCATTTGAGTTTTCTATTCTCAAACTGATTCAGTTCTTTTTACTTTCAACATTTACACTTCAAGACTTAGAATTAATCAAATTCACTAAATAAAGCAGAAAGGCTAACCTGAGGTCTGAATGTTTGGGAAATCTTCTGGATTTTCACTTATGATCAAGAGCAGAGTTTTGATGCTTGTAAGCTTTAAAGAGATAGCAACTTTTTGAGCTTTTAAGTGCATTATACTGTTCATCCTTCACTATAAACAACCCCAAAGCTGTATTTTGATCCACACACATATTTCTGCGTATTACTCTAAAAACCTTCACTCTCAACAGCAGCCCCTCCCATACCCACTAAACGAGCGGGTCCTCACATGTTTACATCACAAGGTGAGATCCGCCCCCTCCAGGACGAGTCTGGTCCACCCCCAGGCTAACACAAACACTTACTCCATGAAGCTGGTGGTGATGAGCTAACTTTGCGATTGATGAGAAAAGAAACATTCACAGCCAGAGCTAATCAGAAAAACGTTCTCTTCATTTCAATAAGTCCTGAAATGTTCATCTGGTGTTGTTTACATTTTTTGACTAAATTTCACCAAAAAATGAACCCATTAACCATCACCATTCTGTCAGCGCCAAATTCAGGGGATTAACGCCTGGGCTACACGACATCTAAAAAGCAAAGGTTTTTTTAAATAATAGCTAACAACATACTTATTTAAAATGAAATATTTATTGATAATGTTGAGTAATGCCATTATTGGGTTATGTGTGTAGTGTGTATGTAGTGAGGAGGAAAGAATCACATTCATTTTTGTAAACATTGTTTTATTACTTATTTTGAATATTTATATGTTAACACTTGCATGTGTATCTATAAATGTAAAAGGTTTGTTAAAGGTTTGTGAAATGTCTGGACCCCATGCAGGGAGAATAGTTGCAACTGCTCGCTTGCAACTAATGAGGATCCCTAACAAATAAAAAAAAAAATCTATATATTTGTAGATATATATTTTAAAATGATGGGTTTTTTTGTGGGTGACATGCTGACAGGGCTGGTTTCAGCCTGACATCATGAAAACGAAGGAGTGAAGGGCGGAGCCTCTTACATCCAGTCATTTTACTTCCAGGTATGAAAAGAGTTCACCAAAAATAACTTTTATTTCATAAATAATTTGTTTCTTTTAATGTTCCAAAGGTAAAACATCATCATATATGTGGATATATTTGACTCTGAAAGACTATAGAAAAGCATGCTATAGGCCCTTCAAAGCCAGCGTAAAGTAACTATCCCACATTCTCTAAAACAAGCCCTTTGTTATTTAAATGTTTCCAGATATATCAGTGTGTTAGATCAGGTGTGTCACATTACTTTGTGAGAATGCAGTCGGTTCAAATAAACCAGCTCAAGCTTTTGGAAAGTTGAGTTAAAATTTAAACCCTAAAAATCTCACCTCATTTTTTCCAGCTGACGAGAGTTATGGTTGTTGTTGGAAAAGAATGAGCCGAGTCATCTTCCACCCATGAGCTTTCCAAATGCGCTCAGGAACACATTTGCTGTTTAGCTGCTGCAACTCATGCAGACAACTGTCTCCATCTTATGCAGGACGTGCTTCACCAGAGTTTGATCCCAAGGTGGAGTCGTCTTTGACTGAAGCAGTGGATTTATTCAGAGCTTTAGAGCGACTCTGCTTTAGCTCATATTTAATTCAGGCTTTGAGTTTAATCACTGGTTTTGTAAAAACTGCTGACTTTGTTCATCTTTTCTAAAACAACACAAGAGACTCTAATTGGACAACAATATAGAGCAGAGAGCTAAATGTGTAGAATGACAGTGGTGTGGATGTATTTTTCTTTATTTGAGAGTACCAGTCAGTGCAGCAGACACATTATCTCAATTATCCAGTGATTTGCCAAACACACACATTCCTCACTTTCCCAGCATCCTTTCTGTCCCTCCCTCCAGTTCTCCTGTGGCTCTTTTGCTGCCTGAGTCTATCTCCCATCATCAGTCCGTTCCCGCATCTCTTCCACTTCCTGTCTCCCCGTATCTCTTGATGAGCGATTTGTTCTCGTGTTAAGGAACTGCCTGAGACAGGTGTCAGCTAGGATTTCAGCTGCTGCTCTCTGCAGCCAGCATCGCCTGTGCTGCTCAGCGCGGCTGAAATGATTACTAACGATGGGTCCCAAGGTCAACAGAGCTGTCAGGCTGAGCTCCAAACTCCTCAACCTCCCCTCCCACCCCCAACCCCACCCCCCCCGGCGTGCACGATAAGGAGCACAGGCACAGGTGTTAATGGAGGGCGCTGAGCTGCAAACGGACTTCCTGATAGCCTCCTACTATCTGTCTATGTTTCCTGTTGTTCATTGGGGGACTTGCTCCACATCAACATTTTCTACAAGCACTGGTCAAAACTGCTGCCAAATTTCCTGATCATCACCTTTGATGGAACTTGACTTGCAGGCCTGAGCAGCTCTGATGGCTGTTTTATCTAGGCTTACGCTGTCAAGTTTTTTTTTTTGTTTTTCGTCAGGAAAACTAGAACAAATTCCTGGACATTTACTTGTAGTCTGCAGGGAAAGACCGGTATGTACATGCTTCCCTTGATATATCTGTTTATTTTTGCAGCACATCCAAACAAAAGAGCGAGCAGGGAGGCCACTTCAGCTCGACAAAGGTCACATTTCCTAACGCAGGAAAACTGTTTCCTGGCCAGGCCGGAGCTCTGCTCGCCGAGGCAAAGGGCCGGGAGAGGCGCAGATGCATTTGTGCTGCTCTAATCATAACACACGGCACGCACACACACACACACGCACCCCCACACACACACACACACCACCACAATCCTCTCTGGAGAACTTGGAAAAGCTGCTTCCAGTTCCTTTGATCCATGCAGAATATTTTTAGGAAAAGACTGGAGCATGTGCATTATTTATCTATGAGGACCACTTAAAAAAAAAAAAAAATCAAGCTTTGTTTGTACCCAGAGGCAACAAAAAGGTTTCTTTTTAGTTGACTGTTAAGAAGCCTTTCTACACTTAGAGAAACAAACATAGCCTTGCCTACATGATAACTAACTCCACTTAAAACTATTGCAGTACGCAAAGTACAACCAATAATCAGCCATGCTGACAGTAAAACTTGAATGATCATCGGAGGTGAATTGTCGTTCACATTTAGCATCGGTTCCTAGACTTCTGCAGCAGGAACCATGCTTCCAGAAATAAGTTTTAATCTAGCTGTCAAACTCTGCACCTGCAGGGAGGGGTCAGGGCTCATGCTGGGAGGGATCAACCTTTTCAGTGTTTAACAGGCTATCTCATGTCCAAACAGCTACAAATACATGCTAATAGAGCTCTCTTGACATGTAAACACAGGGTTGGAATACCTTGGCATTCAGCGCTAACAATATCTCTTATGAGCAGAGCCAGTAAAAGGCAGAGATTTATGCAAATGTGGAAAGAACTCAAGACAGATGAAGCTCACATAACTCAGGAACTGTCTCACCCTGGACTTCTGAGAGTCCCTAAGCTCACCAAGATACTTTGTCAAGTATTTTTATGAAGTAAGGCGGACTCTTTTTGGCACAGACACGTTTTGCTTTGAATTTTTTAACTCAAATTAGAATAGTTTTTTTTATCCTAAGAGATAATGACCAACAATAGTCGATACGCCTGCTTTGGGTCGGAGTGTCATCTCATCATCTCTCACCTCCTCCTGATACTCTCTTCTCTTTCTCTTCTGCTTCATTCCAGTCTTCAAAATGACTACATTCAACAAACAAGTCAAAGGAGACTCGAAAATGTCTTCTATGTTCTACTGCTGTTATGATCAATAAACTGTGGAATGATGCATTTCAACAAATGTTCCACGTTTTTTCCCTTTTTGATCTACATCCTGCAGCCAATCAGAATGAAGTCTCCCAGACGGTGGTATTTACTGTATTTAAGTCACAGAGCCTTTTCATGTGACGTCACACAAAAGCGTTACATCGCCCGCCATGTGTAAAGTGACTTCTAGTTTACTGGTTTAGAACAGCAAAGCTGACAGCTGAACACTGTTTAAAGCATTTTTACCTAAATAATCAAAGGTAACCTAACCAAGTGTAACAGAAATGTGCCAGTATTTCTGTTGTAAATGTCCTTCCTGGTTGGATCAAATGTCAGTATTCCTCCTGCAAATGCTCCACAGCTGCTTCTCCAAAATCCTCTGGATGATATTAAACCATGGTGGATTATTTCTCTACAACCGTCATGTTAGACGAAGGTTACAGGAACTTCATTGATGCTGCTGTTTGATATGAAGTCATCATAATAAGCATAATGCTACCCCAGCATGACGGGGATGAGACGTAGATCTGCAGAAATCTTTTCTGTCCAGTTCAAGTGAAGACATTTCTGTCTTCAGAATCTCTAAAAACAGAGATAAGTCAGACAATTTCAACATGTCTGACAGTAGAGATAAACTAATAACTGTTATTTTCTGATGTAGCTCCTCTTTACTGATGATCATAATCATGTCTGATCCCTGCAGGATAAGAAAGGTAAACAAGGAGAAAAATCATTTGTAACAGTCAAAAAAACAATCCTATTGAAGCATTCTTTTTGTAACAATTACCCCTTAAAATACCCAGAAAAACAACAAATACCTCTTCTTACAACAACTCCATTTATCCTTGGGTGCAGTTTAAACACCCACGGCTAACAAACATGACTGCTCCTATTACATGTGGTCAACATGATTTCCATCAGTTTTTGTGCTGATTGCACTTAAAACACGTGTGAATAACATGAAGCAGAACAGAACCAGTTAGAATAAAATCTGCTCAAATGAAAGGTTGGCATTTTCAACAGAACCTCAAATATTGGAAGATTATTCAAATTTGTGTTTAGATTTGTGAACGATCTGAGACAGGAAATGAAAATATACTTCAGCAGGACATTCATAAAATAAATATTGTACATTTTTCTGTTGAGATTGGTAAGATTACCTTTTATTATTTATGTAAAATTGTGTCAGTGTTCAGCTGTCAGCGTTGTTGTTCTACGGCTGAACAGCATTTGCATTTCCAGCCCTGTCGCCATTTTGTCTGACATCACCATGAAAAGACCAATAGAATAGCTGTTACATGTGTATTTACATGCATGCTACTGAAAACATCCATAAACCTTCATCTGGGCTAAACAAGTGTTTCTGTTGGCTGTAAAATGCTGTCAATATGTGGCTGTTTTAGATTAATTATCCAATCCAAATAATACATCAACAATCCTCTTTTTTTCCTTCACTTTTTAATGAAGAAATCAATCTTTTACTGTCCTCACAGTGAGATTCCATCACATTGAACTTCACTCATGCATGCCGCAAAATCACTTTGGCTGCATTTAAATAAAGTAGTGGCAACACACGCTAAGCATTCTCCAAGAACTGCACGAGGCGCGTTCATGTGAGGTCTTCTGGTGGATTCAATCCATAATAACGCCAGCTGCATCATTATTTATTTTATAGAGTCAATAAGTCTTTTCAGTTGGAACTTACTTTATTTTTCTGGCACTCGACACTCTTTAAAAGACTTGTTAAACTAAAGTTACTACTTGCTATTGAATTGATTGGATTTAAGGTGTCATTCCAAGGCTGCACACGTTTTCCATACATTTATAGAAAGATTTGTGTGTAAACACGTGATAAATGTGATCAAAGTCACATTCAAAAAGATGGATTTATCAGTGCTTTTAGTTTCTGGGCTTTAACATCACATTTAATATCACAATTTGTAGTAGCAACAATTAACCATCAAGGTGATTAATCAGATAGATTCTCTGTAACAATGAGATTCAAATGAAGGTCATCAGCTCTGCGCTGCATGGGGACTGATCTGGAGCTCATCCTGCAGGAATGTAGCATTTGCATTTGGAACAGCAGTGTCTTCACTCAGAGGCTGCTTCATGTCAAAGTCAAACATTTCATTTTTGGATGTTGTTTGTTGTTGTTGACATCTATTCTTTTGAACTGTGCTGCTTTATTTAAGAAATTTTAGGGTTTTTTTTTTTTTTTTCTTTTTTGGGGGGGGTGGTGGTGTACTGAAATAAATTTATTATTATTATTATTATTATTATTATTATTATTATTATTATTATTATTATTATTATTATTATTTAGATGATGATGAGGATGACGCCAGCAGCAGCAGCAGGTCTGCTGGGGCCCTGTCCCCTCTCCGCTGCAGGCAGGCTGCGCTCGCACGCCCGGTTACTCACAGAGAGCCCGTTGTGTTGGGCAGGGCGCTGACGGGCAGCGTGTCCATCAGGTCCACATCGTCGCACAGCACCCGGACTCGGACGCGCTGCCTGCTCGGATCCTTGGACCTGTGAGCTGAGCAGTGGCAGCTGTCAGCGATCAGGTCCGGGCAGGTTCTGCTGCTCTGGCTCCACGGCCGCAGGAGGACTGTCAGGATGAACACACTGAGCGCTCTCATCGTGGACTCCGCGCTCTGGCTGCGTCATCCCAGCTTGTGCGCGCGCTCGGGATCATTGCGCATCGTCTTTTGCAGTTCGGTCAGGCTGAAGTGACGTTCACAAATGTTCACCTGTTGGAGTTTCAAACTTTCTTGTGGTTTAGAAATCCTGCATGATGAGGAGACGGAGGTGCTGGTCCTGATCCAAACTGTGATCCAAAGTTTTCTCTGTTGAATTGATGTCAGATTCCCGCCGCCAGCGCGCCGATAGTTGATTCTTGGACCTCCTTTGGCTTAGCAAAAACTCCTGAAGTCCAGTGAAAGTTCCCTGTCGTCATCTGAGCTGCGCTAGAGCCGGCTGTGCGCTGTTGTCCTGGAATTGTGCACATGGATTGTTGCGTATGAAATGTCCAGAAAGTCCCTCCCCGTGGAGTCCAGACTGTGCTTTCCATTTCAAAACGTCTGCAAACGTCTAATCACAGCACAGCACCAGAACAGACCTGAACACCTGGGAGGATTCTGCGCTCACATTTGGTTTTGTCTCATTTGTTTCCGTAGCTCTCTTTCTCCTGCAGGCTCTCATATTTCTTTAGCTTTTGTCATGTTGTGGTTTTAAGTTTACCTCCTGTCAGGGTTTCATGTCTGCCACATGCAGACACCAGTGAAGATGAAAAAAGAGTGGAGCGGGCTGCCTAGTGGGGTCCAGATGACCCACTTTGAATGTCAACATGCCTCAGACAACATAAGGGTTATAAAGTATCAAATGCACAATCAACTTCTGCTTGTCAGAGAACTTAAACTGGATTTAAATTGAACGTTCACCTATCGCTGTCGAGACTTGCTCCACTTTTCTTGCTCACACTGTTTTATTTTAGCAGACTTACTGTGGATTTAAATTTCTTTTATTATAAAGGAAGTTTTGTTTTGGGTTTTCTCCCCAGAAGAGCAATCTCGTTTTACACACAGAAATTGTTTTAGCACCAATTTAAGCTGCTAATATACAGTTACTGCCACAGGATATCTCAGAGATTTAGTGCATTTTTAAGAGACTAAAGGTGAAATCTTTACTAAAGCCGCAATACATTTCCTTTAACATCTTTAATACCAGGAATATTTGCATAAGTTAAAGTTAAAGAAATAATTCTGATGAAATGTCATTACTGCTCTGACATGTTTGACTCACAACATTTGTCAGAGAAGTGAAACTAAAGTGTTCTTCAGGTTCCACCTCATTCCTACTGTTTGCACTCACTATTATTTTGTGCATTAAGGAACAACTAACACACCCCTAAAGCATTAGAGCGCAACATTTCAATGTTCACTGTCTCCTGTCTCAAATGGAAATCTCTGCCTCTGAAGCTCAGAGACAAACAGAACTTAAGAATGATGACGACCCACCCAAAGGTCAAACCACTGCTAAACTCATCAAATGGTGTCAAAAATAATGCTCACAAGTTAGATATATTTACAACACACAAATGATCCGTTATCAATCCTGTCCCTGTCCCGGGTGGGGTCACAGGGGTCGGGGAGCCGGTCCCAGCTATCTCAGGATGAAGACACCTGGACAGGTGCCAGGTGACCCGGTCAGAGTCACCATTCAACCTGTGAGGCGAGTGTCTTCCTCTGTGGGGGGAAGCGCCCAGAGAAAAGGAAGAACTGGAATTTGAACCATCACCCCAAGCAATTAGTAAACAAAATCATTTCACTGAAAGAAAAATTAAACACCCGAAGTCATAAAATATTTCAGCAAGACAATGTATATGTTAGAGAAAAGACCCACAATATCACAAGCATCCCACTGATGAGAGATCTGATTCAATGAAGTTTTATGAATTCATTAACTTTAGTGTGATGAGTGGGAAGAGGACGATCCTGACACAAGAGTGCAGCGCTACACTCTCAGAGGGAATGAGGAGTTTTTCGTTTAGAGCTGAGTAAAATGCTTCAGTTCTCTGGCACAGAGAAAGGAAGGAAGGGGTGAGAATTAAGTAGTGTTTTAGCTCTCATTAACTCTGCTTGTTAGAAGCTCTTTAAGCGGCCCAACGTCGTGCCTGTAAACAAACAGCTCAGCGTGGAGGCTGCCTCATGGGCAAGGAGACTCTACTTCTGTCATCAGGACAGCAGGTCTAAGCATCCACTGATGTCATCATATCTGTTGATGAGAGCAGGGGAATCTGCTGATGGTGGATCACTGAAAGGTTTTGCCTCCCTGAATTTGAAGCTGAAACATCTGCTTGGGTCCCTGGAGCTAGGGTGAGGAACTTTCCTGGTGTGTGCGGCCCCTCGCACCAAATTCCTCCTTATGCATACTGCTCCCACTGCAGGCTGCAGAGCACAAAGAAGGATTTGAAGCCTCTTCCACTGACCCGACGAGCACTCCGTGTTTCCTATTCTTCTCCCTGGCAGGCGAACATAGACTCCCTTCTCTCCACAGTAACAGGCTGCACAGAGGAGGACCCATCCCTCACCTCTGAGTTCATTCACTCACGGAGAACTTTTTCCCTCTCTATTTAACTCCCAAGACACTCCCTGGGACTGTCAGTCAGGCCTGTTTACACAGATGTATGTGCACATCAAGCCTCATGTAAGAGCAGACAGTTGTCCAACCATCTGACCTCTCGGATGCCTGGAGGACAGTCACTTGGTGATCTGTTTGAAGGGATCCGTCTTTAATAGACCCTGCAGATTTGATTCATTTTTGGATCCCAGCCACAGCTCTTCACTGAGCTACTTGTGATTTTCTTAATAGGAAACAGACTCATGCACACGATCCTGGTCCTCTTGTTTTGTGGAGGTTCTCTTTCTCACCATGTGAGGTGGTTAATCAACAGAAAGTAGATAAAACAAGTCCAGATTGATGCATCAAATCAGAATGAAGCCTGATGGCTCACATATGAGGGATGGACATGATCTGGTGCAGAAAGGGATTTTTATTTAAAAAAAAAAAAAAAATCATGTACTCGTGTTTGTTATTTTTTTATGCTTTAACTTTAGATTTTGTTGTTCTTATGTACTTATTACTCACTGACAGAGATAAATCCATTATGACCGGCAGTAAAAATGGGTTTCTTTCACAGAAGCCAGAGAACATCACTCCAGGACTTCAGGAATTCTGTTGGGAATTCTGACTGGATTTTTGGGAAATGTCTGGCGCCAGATTGAGTTTATTAAAGAAGCAGGTGAATTCCTATGTATTATTAGAGTTAGTGTAATCTGCAGAGTGTAAAGTTCTGCACATATAAGTGGAATGCACTTCCTACTTTAGCCCTGAAAGAAAAACTGAAGTTCCAACATCCCTAAAATGCTTGACATGATTTAACATGATACCTGTTGTATTGGTCTGAGAATAAAGCCATAATCAGGGCAGAAGGAGAGGTCTCTGACTCTTCATCCAGCCGTCCTGTTCTTCTCTCCAGCTCTTCCCTTCAGGGGGCGTCACAGCAAATTAGTTTTCTTTCATTTGGCCCCGCTGTCTGGGTCTGGTTCTTTCACACCCACTAGCCACATGTCCTCCTTTCTGCATCCATAAATCTCCTCTCCGGTCTTCCTTTTCACCTTCTAAGTGGCAGTTCTGTGCTTCACATCCTTCTACCAGCGCACTGTCCTTTCTTGACACATGGAAACCGTTCGAATGCAGCCTCTGAGGCTCTGTCCTGAAAACATCTCACCACAGCCATGCTCCTGGCACACTTCTTTCTCATCCATCCTTGTCACAACAAAGTCAACCTCAGGCTTGGGTCTTATCGGGCTGTTGTAGCTTGCAACTAGTCTGAGACACAAAATTGTGAGAGATTACACAAGACATTGGCAACTTTTCCATCCAGTCTGACTGAACTGGAATTGCACAAATATTGCAAATCTTTATGACCTATAAAAACTAAACCAAAAAACAATTTGAGGTTAGAAGTTTGAACATGGAGTTTGTACAACATTCATGCAGTTACAGTTCAAGGTGATTTAAAATTTTCTCATGATTAGATTCTCCAATTAGATGCAAACATTCATAATCAAGAGACTAATCCAGTATGGAAGTCTGACTGTGATTCTCAACATTATTCAGGATGTTGAGATGCAACCATTTTAAAGTTTCCTGTTTTGCCATGAGGCTTGAATTCTATTTCGGTTTTTGACCTGTTATGGAAAATGGTTTCATCCAACAATTTAACAAATATCATTTCTCAAAAACGTGACAAATGCACAGTTTTCAGCATCTCAACAAGCCCCCAAACCCCCCCACACATTTCATACTTTTGGTTTGACATAGTAATTATTGTAGTTGGAACAGGTAGATATTCCTCAGCAATTCCTCAAAATAGTTTGATCTCCAGAAACCAAAAAACTGCCTCTGTTTGTGCAAACTCAAACACAGATATGTTTGTTTAGGTCTGTTTTAATGTATGAGTTTGTATGCATCCACTCTGTACTTTCCTCTAGTTTTAGGTTGTCACATACAGTCCTCCACAGTATTTCTATATGTAAATGCATCCTCTGATCCTGTGTAACACCCTGTGTAATTAGGTCCCTGAAATGTTGCCATCAACAACGGAGGACTCTCTAAAAAGAAGGCTCCTTGGGGTTTGGGAAACCACTGCTACTTTTAAACCTGAGAAAGCCGGGCGGTGTGGTGCGAGCCGGCCTCGCAGTGTTCCAGTTACTGGGTGGACCGTCTGACCACCAACCGCCATGACTTCCAGAAGGGTTCGGAGCTTGTCCAACGATTTAAGCAAAGACTGCTGAAATCATCCCGCTGATTTACCTCGTCAGTGTCTGATTGTAGGGACAGAGCATTTGAAACATGGAAGCCAGCAGTGATCTTGATTTTAGTTGCTTTCCCCTCCGTGATAGAGCAGACACATGCCTTTTGCTGCAGCTTTTTTGTTTGGAAGGGAGTCTGAAGCCAAAGTTTGAGCACAGCCATGTTCCCCAGGAGCCTCATAAACATGCTGTGCCTGAACTCCACTCCTGTTTTCTCATTTTAATATACGCGAGTAAAAATGTCATCAGCCTGGTTCTTTATCATCATTAACGTTGATGGAAGTGGCTCTGCTCCCGTCGGCTGATCTCAATAATAAGGCAGCATGACTTCAATATGCTGTGACTTTTATTTTGCTGTTTTGGGGAGAAGACAGGTTGTTTTTTGACCCCTCAAAGAGAGGCTTTCTCTATTTAATTCTGTGTAAACTGGACAGTGGGAGCTGTGTCTCTGTGAGGGGGTGATTTGCTGTGGGAATATTCTTTGTGGAGGGGGCACAAGGGAAAAGGGACCCTAGTTGAAGGCAAAAGCATCAAGCAGACAGAGTCGCAGTGTTAACTTCCTTTTGGAGGTTTTCTCTTTACTTGAAAACATGGAGAATATTTTGTCATGCTGATCTAAAAGAAATATCTGCGTTTTCAATATTTTTCTAAAAAAGATTTATTTTACCAGTTTTTATTTTTTTATTTTAACACTCATCCCTGCATTCTTTTTCATGTTTTTTTAAAGTTATTCTGGGATTGAGGTGATCTCTTATCTTTCACAAGAAAGGATGTCGTGCAGTATGCCCTAAACAGCACCAATATTGCAGCTTAACAGTGGCTATAGCCTTAACGAATCTTATTTTCCTGAATAAAGTGGTACACTGCATTGTGAGGCAAATGATCATGTTCATTGTGATACTTAATTACAGACAAATTAGCATTTTTTTATTGCATTAATCTAATTTTTAATCTGATCGTGTTTGCAAATATAAAAAACAAAGCTCTAACTGTTTATTTGAATGAATGTTTTATCTGGTTTCACTTCTTACATTCCTCTCAGTGTGTGTCTTGATGTCTGTGTACTGCTGTGTACGCGGTATGCACCATGTTGCTGCGTTGATGTCATCAACAAGCAACTTTGTGGTTTCTAAAAGAGCTAAGGCAAACAAACCGACAATACCATATCTGGAAGGGATAATGCCCAATTATTGGTAATTTTCATAAACCAGTGGGGTATGTGAAGGGCTGATCACATGGGATAGTAAACTGCAGAATGAGGTTTGTCAACATGAATTATTGTCAGGAATCAGAGCTCTGACTCCCCCTCTCCTGGACCTTGATTCTTCACGCTTTTCTTGGATGATCCCGTGCTCATGATTGATCTCTTCCTGTCTGATCCTGATTTAGCTTTGTGGATTTTTAGCTGTGCTTAGTTCCTGTCTGAACTAACAAACCTGCTGCATGTGGAGCCAGCTGTCTGCCCGTTTGGGACAAGGATGATATTAATAAGAATTTTGTGGTCAATATTTTTTGGATTGCTAAGGAAAGCGCTTCCTAATGTTTGGATGTGTTTGAGCATTCTGGATCGGATGATCTGATCTTGTGTTTTGTTTTGTTTTTGTTAATTGTTCAAAATGGAAACAATTACCACTTGTTGGTGTAAAAGTAAAGGTTGGAAGTCTGTTATATTAGGGAAACTTCACAAGGCCAGTTTTTTAGTTTTGTTTTGTTCTTTCATTAATTCATTTCATTAATTGCTGTTAACATGTTCAGAATACCTACATGTTACTCCAAATCTTGTTTGGAACACAAGAAACAGACTGATACAACAAACATGGTAAATGGTGTATACTTGTATAGCGCTTTCTACCCTCCTTCGAGGGCCCAAAGCGCTGCAGTCACAGACCCATTCACCCATTCACACACACATTCATACACTGGTGGTGGCTCCGCTGCAGAATACTGGCGCCAACCTCCCACCAGAGGCAATTTAGGGTTCTGTGTCTTGCCCAAGGACACTTCGACACATGGGCGGGCAGGGGATCAAACCCACCATCTTCCGATCATGAGACAACTGCCCTACCACTGCACCACGGCCGCCCACATACATAAACATACATACATAAACAAAACACGTGTGACCGAGCGATGGGGAGGTTCATTTATCTGTCACGTCGACGTAAAAAGTCATTACAGGACAAGGACTCTGCCGTGTGGTGGTTCTGCTCACCGTCTCTTTATTTTTGTTTCAACTTCTTTCTTTACAGAGAGCTCTGGCTGAACTTGCCACGCCTTTCCCTGCCTCTACAGGGCCACACACCTTCCAAAATAAAAGAAGCAGGAAGTTAGTTACACATACAATACTGTCACACAAACTCCCAACCTTGTTAGTGACATAGAAAAACCCAGTTTGACACCGCTACATGCTAGCCCTGTTAGCATATTCACAAAAACACCCAACCTACTTTGAAACTTCTAAAAAACATGTTGACAGAGTACAGCTCAAAATCACTGCAACATCACTAAACACAAGCTGCATGAATCCAGATCAAATCTACTGTAAAAATAAAAAATAGGCTCATAAGTGCAGCTTGAGGAAAATACTGTCACTGGTTTCTCCTGGTAAGCACATTTGGTACAACACCTTATAAAAAAAAAAAAGTTAAAAAACTGCTTTGTACAAAGTTTCCTGCCTGGATTTCATGACAAAATTCTGCTTATTTTCCTCATCCACTGAATCATGTTCTGTTCTAGAATTATTCCTAACAAAGATGTATAGTGTGGTCAGACAAATCTAAAAATAGCCTTGAGGGGCATCTGCATGCTGACATTTGCCCTCCATGGCTGTAAAAAGATAAGCATGGGGTAATAAGAAGGGCTCCTGTATCCTGCCCTGTGATGCCCCTTTCTGTGGAATAATTGCTGCTTGTTCTGTTTGGTGAGATGGGTCGTCTCAGAGCCGAGGCTCTCCCACGGCAGACATTTCACGCCTGTTAGTGGATCTCTCTTTATCTCTTCCTCCTTCACTTTGGCCGCTTGTGATGTCTTCCTTATGAATGCTGCACTACAGCTGGACACTTCAGCACAAGTGAAGCTTGACGCCATTCCTGCTGCAAGACTGTGCACACAGAAACTCCTCTTTGTAGACCTACTCATCCTTGGCCTTCAAACATGACACGTCTTTTCTGTCTTTATCAAAAAAGTTTATACAGGAGAAATCAAAAAAAGTTCTAACTATTAGCCGTTAATGTTCCCAGGCAATCTCTGAGGGAATGTATATGTAGAAAGGGATTTTTTTTTTTTTTTTTATTTGCTAGTGAAATGGACATTTTGAAGTCAGGATGTGCTGGTGGCCCATCACTTTTAGCTGCTCATGTACCTTCACATTAAAGTTAAACTTTTGATCTATTTTCAAATCATTCTCAGTAGTCTTTTAATTATGATTATGCTGTTATTAGCAAAAAAAAAACAAACAAAGAAACGGTCAGTTTCTAGGACATAGTTTCTGCAGAGCAGTAGAAGTTTATCAGAATTTGTGCCTCCCCTCATTTCTTGTTGTTCCTTGTTTTCATACTCTCCTGCTAGCTTGCAGTCCTCCTCACCCCCAATCTAACATTAGCAGTGCAACAGAAATGGTGAGAAATATTGGAGCTCTCAGGCATACAGCAGCTCAGATAATGATGGATCTACTCGTCTGCAAGTGGATTGGAGCGGAGCAGGGAGCTTGTGGCCCAAGGATTGTAGTTTGTACGTAACAACTACTAGCTTTTTCAAACAGCTTTTTGTCTTTTGCTCCTAATCCACAGAGATTCAAATAAAGAAATAATTTGCTTTAAACTGTTAACCAGAAATGGTCTATGCAGTCTCATCAAGGAGAAGTTTCTGTTCTTTTTTTAAAAAATACATTTTATGATGAGGTATTTTCTGAGAAAACTCTTTGGTAAGGCTTTTCCTACCAATCAACCAGTAATCTCAAATGAGTTTTCAGATTTAAACTTTGTAGACTCCAGAGCCTACAAAGCACAGTTCAACCACTGTTGTCCTCTGATCACTTCTTCCTTTCTCTTCTCTTCATAACTGTCTTGCTTTCCTTTACTGGTTCACATTTGCTCTGACGGAAGATGTCAATCAGCTATGAGGCATTCAAGAGGCTCCAGCTGAATCAACAGCTCCCTCAATCCCACACATATGAACCAATCGTCTGCCTCTTTTGTTTATGCACATGGGGAAGAAAAGCAGAGAAGCAACTAGAAAATAGACACTGAGGTATTTACCACTCCTTGTAGATAATCTGGAACCACAATGTGAGCTAAAGAGCATGCTGTAAGCCAAACAAGAAGGTGATGTTTTTCAGGATATTTTTTCCTTCAGGACGCTGTTCCCTCAGCAGATGGGCCCGCTCGCACTCGTGTGACGCACTGCAGAAGTTATAAATATGAGCTGTCTTTCCTGGTCTCGCTTTTTCTCATTCCATTCCCTTCCTTTGCACTCCCCGCAGTTCATGGCTCTGGACACATGCCAAGAAAAATGTTGAAGCCTGGCGTCACTCATGAAGCCGATTCTAAAGAACCAAACAGGCCAGAGGCAGAACCCTCAGACCACTGGACGGCACATGATCACAACTTGATGGGGAAGAAAATTACCCTCTTGACCTGAAAGGATAAAAACTGTCGTCCTTATTGGTTGTCACCGAGTCTCTAGGGAGAGCGCGCTGTAATTTATTGTCACATTCATTAAGAGCTGGATGGCCAAAGGAGCATACAAGTTCTTATTTTACTGGACAAAACCATAACTCATCCAAGACTAAACCAGCACTTTTTAGTCCGAAAAATGAACGTCAAAAGTTTCTTAAGAACTTTAAAACATAAACAGGCAAGTCAGTTGTAGCAGCCATACTCACACACTCTAAATATGGACTGAAATGCATCCTTCTTCCTCTCCATCTGCTTTTGCACCAGGCTGAACTCTTTTTATGGTATTATTTATAGTGCATTTTCATATGCAATCATCTGGTGGTGCAGCAGCATCAGAGGCAGTGACTCACAGAAAGCTGGCTGCAGAGTGGGAACAGTTCTGGAGCCCCTGGAGCTGAGAGTGCACACAAGAAGGTTGCATAAGCTGCAAAATTCCATCCCTTCCATTTGCAGTTAAATTGTTCAATACAAACCACATATCAGATAGAAGCTTTACCTGTCTGCTTTGGTGTAAAGCCAAAAGTAGAATATTAAAAGATACTGACCCTGCAATCAAACACATGCAGCTGCTAAAGTTGCTACACATCTCAGTTTGACCTTGAGTCATTTACTTTCTGTGGTGCAGGTCTAATTATTACTGCAGTTTATGTTTTACTTTATTTACTTTCATTTTGTTCCTTTTCTAAAGCCTCAGTGCTTCTGATCTTCTGCACCATGCAGTTATGAAACTGACAGGCTTTCCTTAATATCCAATCTTCAGGGTTGATTTCATCAGATTGTGGAAAAAAGTTTTGGAATGAGGAGCCGCAGGCTCTTCTTCTCTCCTTGTTCTCATCCTGATCGGAATAGCTTTTGTACAACATTGCCCCCCAGAGACCAGCTGCTGAACCTGTGTGATATTTCCAGGTGGTTACTCAACCCCAAAGTGGTATTTTGTCCCATTCACACATCTCTGAGCATTATTTCTCCAACCCTGCTCTGTAAGCACCAGCCGATCACAATCCCTGACAATGATTGGGTCCATGTTCATTCATATGAATGTGGAGGATCAGCCCCTTCCAGGAGGAGTCTGCGCTGCCACCACTGCCCACAGGCTGAAGCAAACACCCACTCTCTCCACGGATAAACTGCATTGTCTTTGAGAAATAGTGTTTCCTCTTGCACCTACTCTGCAGAGACAACAACGGCTCGCTTTTCTGCTTAAGACGATGTTTACCCAGTAGTGAAAATGTGTTTAGGCCGGAAAAGATTTAGGAAGTTCTTCAGCCTTCACAAAAAAGAGCATACTCATCAGGAATGGTTGGAGTTTATCTTTGGGAGTATGTAACAGACCAGTCAACAACTTTTTGTTTTTTGTTGGAGAAACACAGACACACTGTCGAGGACAGCTTTAGGTTGATGTCATGAAATGGGCGGCACCCACAAGGAGCGAAAGGTGGAGCCTTAGAGATTAAGGCATCTTTCTTCCAAGTAGGAAAAGAGCTCACCAAAAGAATTCATATTCCTGCACTGCAGTGACGTCGCCCAGAATCTCCCTTTTAGCTTGACTAAAAAGAATAAATGTAAGTAAATCCAAAATGACGGTTTGCAGAATCAAATGTTGGAATGGTTCTCCCTCAAAGACTTGAACAATGACTTACAATTCTTTCAACCTAGTGTTATAAAGTGGAAGAGAGGCATGGAAAGAGGCGGGAACTCACAATAAGATCACTCCAGATTGGAGACAGTAACTTCCTATATTGACTGAGCTGTGACTCACAGCGACTCAGACCAATCGCTGTTGATGGGTTGCAATCGTTGCAATATGGCGGTAGACATATCAGGAAGTGACGGTGAAGGCGGTGACCTACTTCCACGAGGGCTGGAGGTCATGCATTTCCAACGGGGGACCTCATGGCTCCAGATGGCCTGTTTTAATTAGACTCTCTATGCGTACACCTGCAGTTATGTGCTGGATTGTTTTCTCTCTGCACAGTCTACACCAGGGGTCAGCAACCCAAAATGTTGAAAGAGCCATATTGGACCAAAAAAACAAAAGTCAAATCTGTCTGGAGCCGCAAAAAATGAAAAGCCTTATAATGAAGGCAACCCATCTGTATGTATCTATATTAGCTATATTAGCCTAATATCAAAATGAATAAGTTAGTTACAAATACAGAATGAGCCTTCATGATTAAATGTTTATTTAATCCTGTGGAGAATGATGCACCACGTGATTAGTCTGTTGTAGGATGAAGTTTAACTTCATTACAATATTAATGAATTACAGTTTGTTTCATTGCTTTGAACAAATTAAAGAAAGGCAATAAAGAAATCCAATTTTTGATGTCATTTTTATTTTGAGCATTCGTAAAAACAACAAAATGGAACGTGCATAACGTGCCCCTTATCTGGGCAACAGAGTGCAATAAAACACAGCATACATTTATAAAATAAAACAGCAGCATTTTGAAGAGGTAAAGTGTATAAAATCAAATTAATACAGCTTAAGTCAAATCTCTGTGCAAAAGCCAAACAAGTCAGAGCATGGGTAAAGCGCAGCAGCATCCTCTTCTCTCTCAGTTTGACACCAGATCAGTGCAGCTATCCTCGGGCCGGAGCACCAAAACAATACAATATCCCTGTCATTCCAAATATACACTGACAAAAATCAGAAATTACGGAGGCTGAAGGCGGCCTGCACTACTTTTTTTGTTTTGGATCATTTTCTCGTGATAACGAGATAATCAATAATGAAAAAGGAAGTGTCCCGCTCTCTCTTTCCCACACGGAGATGTCGAAACTTAATTTGTTTTAAAACTCTTTATTTTGTGGTTAACCAGAAAAACAGCAGCAGAACACTCCACAAAAGTCCTATTTAGTGTATTTTCTTTTATTATTTTATTAGTGGGGATACCTCTAGCTCCTTCATTCCGTCTCATGCACCAGCCCTCCTCCTTTTATTTCCCCCAAACCTCTGAACAGCTGATTGACAGATCACAGCGCGTGATGTGTTCAAGGAACTCCGGACATTAACTCAGTCTGCTGCTACGCTTTTGTCATTTTTATACAATCCTCAGAAAAACAAAGCAGTTTTTCAGGAAAAATGTCGACACTATTTAATCCATCTATTTTATAAGGATCAGTTCTGGGGTTCAATGATAAACTGATTTGTTTTATTGCAATGACCGGAGCTCAGTGAACGCATCATGCAGAAACGCTCGGCAGACCGGAATACTGTCTTTGTTTGTTCATGGTTAAAACAATGATTGAAACAAAATATATATTCCCTCCCCCATCTTTTTCCATTTCCAACATTTTTGAAAAAGCGCCGGGGAGCCACTAGGCAGCGCTAAAGAGCCGCATGCGGCTCCAGAGCTGCAGGTTGCCGACCCCTGGCCTACACCATAAGTGTCAAACTCTGGCCCGTGGGCCAAGTTTGGCCCGCAGTGTAATTATAATTGGCCCGCGAGGCAATTTCAAGTTAATCGAGCACCACATTCAGCGCTTCGACTACACATTCCATAATGCTCTGCTGTTGTTTAAGGTACATCAATTAGGACAGGTGCAGACACGCCCCCTCCTCTGTGTCAGTAGCGTCTATTGTAGCTGTCTCGGATGTAGGAAGGCACTGATCCGTCTTTGCCCCACAAGGCAAAGAGAAACAGAAAGGAGGCATTAATTTTTTTAAAATATTATTTAATATGCCATTGATATGTTTTATTATTATTACTACTATTATTATTAGTAGCATTATTGGAAAATTGATTTTGCATGCCCACACTTTAAAGTTATATAAGTGTTGCTTGTTCAATATTCATTGTTGAATCAAAATTGTTTGGTACCAACTTAAAAGGTTAATTTGTTCAACCTTGGCCCTCGGCTTTGTTCAGTTTTAAATTTTAGCTCACTGTGTATTTGGATTTGACACCGCTGGCCTACACCTCAGGTCTTGTCTGGTGTAGATCTGAGCCTCTATTGCTCTGGTGTTCAGGGCTTGTTCCTGTGCTGCCAGGATCAGAGCTTCTCTGCTGTCCTGCAGACCAGCCCTCTCAGCTGTTGGTAGGACTTCTTGATATCAGCCACTTCAGTTATTGTCCGATGGTACATCCCATGCAGGGGCTTGTCCTCCCATGATGCTTTGTCCTCTAGCATCACTTCCTCTGTTGGAGGCATGTGTTTGTTCTGGATCATGGGTATCAGCTTACTCTGGAATCATTGATGTTTCATGAATATATGGGATTGTATTGTGAAAGATGCAGATGACTTGTTATGTCAAGTGAGAAATCCTTTAAGGGCTTTCAAGGAAACATTTTTCCAGTCCAGTTTAATACCATTTTGATTAAATGTGGATTTTTTTTTAGCATTCTGGTGAAAACAGCTGTGTGTCTGCTCATGTTTGACTTGCCTCAGCAAAAAGAAGCTGATAAGAAGTTGCAAGAGAGGGAAGTGCATGCAGGCCAATCTGGGGATGAAGAGGACAGGCCTGGAGGACTCCCTGTTCACACGTGAGGGGTTAATCTGCAGCCTTCTGGTCTTCAGTTTGCTTGTCAAAGAGTTTCTGCACCATGTAATTGTGACCATGAAACACGTTGTGTTGCACTGCAAGCTTTGACAGATAAATCATACAGTTCTCACCAATTTCCCATCAGCCCTTAAAGATATGCATTAGACGGGCCAGACTTTTGCAGGACGCCTGCGTTCCCCTTAGTAATGATGTTCATATTCAGGAGGTGAAATTAACTGAAAGGAAATGTATTACAGATTTTTTATTGATAAGTGACTTCACATAATGTGTTCTTGGGGGGAATAGCACTTGGGGAGATGTCTGTCACATCCACATTTTTTTGAGGTACTTAAATTTTACTCTTTGTGTTTGCCAAGTCAAACATCCACCTTTCCTTCGGCGACAGAAATATGAGTAATAAAATATGCCATGTGATTGAGTGTTGATGTATTTTCTGCAGCTGTGCGTGGAGCAGCGCCTCTCGCCTCATGTGTCTATGTGTGTGTGTTAATCCAGTGTTTTGGTGTGTGTGGCTGCGCCTGTGTTTATGTCTGCTTGCTCTTAATTAGGGGAAGCAGCGAGCATTTCACCTCTGGAGGGGATTTTATGGCTATATAAACATCATACATCATGATTCAGTGAGGTGAGGCGAGCAGAGCCCAGCAGCTGCCAAATCTCACTGAGATCATGGTCTAGATGGCAACAGTGAAGAGTGACAGAGCCAGAGAGGAAATAATGATTCGTTTTTCTGCGTCGGAACCTGCAGCGCTGCAGACATGAATGCAATATTTGTCTTACAGCTGATTCTCCAGGTTATTAGTCTCCTGCCAAATGCATTAAGGCTGAGCTTTAATTAAGACTTCTTTTAGTCTAAAGAAGATGTTTATATTTCTGTGCACGGCAGAGGTCTTTTTGTTTAGACCTTCACTGCAGTGAACAGAGATGTTTAACCTGCTGTAGCAATGCTTCCAAACACTGTGGGGGTTCGTCCTCCCAGAGTCTGCTCTGTTTCTGCATGGGAGCTTTCACACACCTCAGGACTTGGACTACAGACTGTATGAATAAGTATGTTTGTTCTTGTTACATCAATTCATGGCACGTTTATGATTATTTGGTCATTTTTAACCTAATGTTTAAGAGAAAACCAGTTTTTCCCATTTTTGAGGTGTTGCTCGGGGATGTTGAGTGATTTGGATCCCAGATGCAGGTCACAGGTATTCTTACAGGGTTCACAAAAAAAACTGTGGATCTAAAGATGTGTAGGTTTCCAATGAGTTAGTGTGGAGGCATAAACAAGGAAAAACTGACACTGGAATTCAAAGAGAAAGTGCATTTCTGGAATATACTTGTATATTTATTTTGACTCTTTTGCTATAGATCAGGGGTGTCAAACCTAAGTCCTCCAGGGCTCCGGCCTCCTACTGGTTTCCAATAAACCCTGTTTTATTTACTGCTGATTACTTGGAGCAGGTGTGTTTAGCCTATAAGGAGCTTCAACAGAAGGTTAGTTGGATAACATTTAGGACACCAGCCTTCGAGGCCTGGAATTGAAACCCCTGCTATGGATGAAAAGACATAGTTACTCAAACCTGTACAACTATTTAGACGACAATGTAACTTTTGCAGAAGAATGCAGGACAGAACTTCAATGACATCAAGGTAAAAAAAAAAAAAAAACTTCATTAATCTCAGAGAAAAAACAGTTTTAAAATGAGAAGAAAGAAAAGTACTTGATTTTTATTCAGTAAATTAGGCTGTAGTGTTATTCAGTTTGGGTTCTTTAAGAAGGATCCACATGTGGACACACTGGCACTTCCTGTCACTCACACTTCCTTTATTTTCCCCGTAAGTCTGCTGAATCCATTTACAGAAACTTTATTATAATTATTTCTTGCCAATCAGTATTAATTTTTCAAGAAAAACTTTTTGTCTTGCAAGACAAATAATATTATCAAGAAAGTTATTCAATGGTAAAATGATCTTAGTTTAAGTCAGAAAACATAGAGACAAAAATGTCCAAACTATTTTTCTTACTCCATTTGCAAGGTTTTTTTTTCCCTGTTTAAATATATTTGTTTTTAAATTTCAACATCTCTTCCATTCAACTTCTTTCATGATCTTGTTTTTGCAGGGAATGAAATAAGGTCCAGAAATATTGTATGTATAAATACATGCCGTTGTTTTGTATGTCCATCTATCCACTAATTCAAACCTGCTTAATTCCTTTCAGAGATGTTGCTGGAGCCTATCCCAGCAACTGTTGCATAAAAGTGGGGTTCACCTTTGGACAAGTTTGTCGCAGCCCCTAACACACTCATAGTCACACCTGGAATCATTGATCAGGCTAAGAAGCATGTTTCTGGACCGTCAGAGGAAGCTGAGGAAGACCTGCACATGCATGAGGAGAACACGCAAACTCCACCAGAAAGAACCCAGCCGGGTTTCCAATCAGCTTGTAGCTGTGAAGAGAGAATGATGAGTTCATGTCAAAAACAAATAGAGTTCATATACAAACTGCAAGTTAAAGACTCATTGCAAATGTCTTTTTGTGCAGTTTCTTCTTCTCTCGGTGAAAGTCTCTGACAGATTGACTCATCATGCTGAATTAGAAGTGCAGGTATTTCTGAGTTATTCAGCTGTGAGATTAAAAAAAAAATCACAAAAGTAGTCTCAGCGTTCAGCTTCCAAACATGCCTCAGAAATTCTGGTGCTGCAGCTGAACCCCTGGGAGATTTTGCGTCCCAGCATTCAACTGTTCCCACGCTTTTCTGATCAGTGGGATCTCTGAGCCCGCTTTGACACATCTCAAAGTCGTCATCTGACTGAGAAATAAAGCACTCATTAAAACATTGGAAGGAAACCCCACTTCCATTTCCATAAATAAACCAAAAATCTGCCCGCTGCAGATTGCACCGAACATTTATGACATGCAATGAATGAAGCTTAAGAAGATTTGAAGCCAGCTGTAAATGACTGATCCTTGGCCCTGTTTGAACTCTTCCTTTGATCACTAACTAATCAAACATGGGATCAGAAGAGGAAGAGGAGTTGATGCAATCTGACGGTGAAGAAGGAAGTTGCAGGATCCAGCCTCAGCCAGCACTGCTTCTCTGAATCCTGAATCACTTGACGGAAAATGAGGAATTAAATCCAATCCAACAGTCAGAATGAAGGGCAGGCTTTTTAGAGCAGCTCTGGCTGGTCATAGCAGCTTAAAAATACAGATCTTTTTAAAACAAATCAAATATGTCATTATTGTATTGTTTTTTAAACTTAATTTAAAAGTTTTAGGGTTACTGTAGTTCTTTTGTTCCAAGCTCTAGAAATGAAGAGCAAAAGAGAAAGTTTGGATCCATCACACGCATGAGAAAATGTTTAGTTTTCCTTTGAAAGTCCCACTCCGATCATCTTTTGTATTAGGATTCTGTGCTTGGGTTGTTGTGATTCATGTTCTGTTGAACACCTCAGTCTCACTAGGTTCAGGTAAATCATTCACAGCTGTCTTCATTTAGTTCATCAGCCTCAGCCTATTTAAGTGTCGGGTTTTCAGTTCTTCATTGTCAGGTCACCTGGGGCCCGTTTCAAGAATTATTGATGCAGTTTCCCTTTTCCTCTTTTTAAACCCTTAAAAACAGAAATTGTTAATCTCAAACACTGGAAATGCCTGTTAAAACATCTACCGTGTTGCAAGTGATATATCAAATTGTTAGCTCTGTTGTCACCAAAGCTGCCTTCCGTAGCGAAAGGCCAAGTTCCAATCCCAGCTACGGAAAAATGTCTTTATGCTAAAAAAAACTTTTCAGTGAATATTTTTTAAGTCTTGAGAATGAATTTTAATAAATGCTTATTTGAACATATTCAGTGTTTCTTTTTAGCGTGCAGTGATATCCATCTGTGGGGGGGGGTTTATCAAAACGGTCATTCTTGCGATTACGGAGATCACTGGTTAAATTATTAACAGATCAAAAACCCTTCCTTACTTAACAAGTGATAAAATGACCTTCCTGACCTGATTTATTTCTTCTTCTGAATTGAAATGATTCAAATGTAGACGTATGCATTAACTCTGCAGATATTTTCTCTCTCTGATTTAGGCTGCAGCTGTGTTCTCATAGTCAACATGTTTGTAGAAACTCATCAATTTCTGTCACCATGAAGTATGAAGACTTAAAGGTGTTGGTTCCCGTTGCCATGGTGAATCATGCTGTCTTTGCTCCATTGATCAGGGCTTTTTATGGTCGCGACACCTGATTCTGAGTCCAACAACTTCAAGTTGATTGAATCAAACCTTTTCAGCTGTTCTGAAACCAAAAACTCTGAGTTTGTGAATTTTGAGTCAATGGACTCTGAGTTCAGATCTGAACTCTGAATTTGTTGAACCTGCTTCTTGAATCGGGCCCCTGTTCTGTTTTATCACTTTTTTGTTATTGTTGTTTTTAGTTTCTGTCACGAAGCCAAATCTCCTGCATTTTAGGTCTGTCTCCAGTTCCTCAGATTTTGATCTATTTTCAAAGCGTTCCCTGTGATCTTTTAATAAGCATTATGCTGTTTTTAGACAAAGATTCAAAAAATTGTTGCTTCCTAGGATAGTTTCTGCAGAGCAGCAGGAGTTCATTAGAAATTCACCTCTGAGTTGTGGACAGGACTGTTGTTGTGGAAGTGAGCCTTGGTTCATTTCCCATACGTTTCATTGTTGCACTAGTTCACACCTCCAACTTAACATTAGTGGTATCCAGCCGTTCATTCTGATCCAGATACCAGCTCAGGTGAGGAAAACAGAGACGTATATGGATCTATTTTTCTGTGAGTGGATACATCAGAATGGAGCAGAGCAAGCAGCTTGTGGCCCGCTGATTGTAGTTGTTAGTAAGCTTTATCCAACATTTATTTGTCTGCTCCTGATTCACGTTATGAACAGAAACACAATTTTTAACCTTAATCACATTTATATATGTCCGTCATCAGAAAGCAAATATACAAAAGCATGTTAAAACACTATTTTGTTTGGAGTGTGTCTTTATGAACAGATCCAAAATGATCTTAAATGAGTAGAAAAACAGATCAGTTCCACAACTTATACATAAATAATTCTGTAGAGACACAAAAATTGTTTTACAGAAAGGAGAAAAATACACCAGAGTAGAGACATTACCCTAATGTTACTCCTCAGATTATTATTATATAAATATTATACTAAAGAAAACATATCTCTTTTTTGATGTGTCAAAATCATCCTTCATTGAATCAGGTAAAAAAAAAAAAAAAAACGTTCATTTTTTTCAAGAGCTCGAAGACGGTAAACCATTAGTCGCTTTCTATGCTGCATGACTGATGACTTTAGTGTATTTTGCCACATACTTCTGCTGTCATTCCTCCTACTGCTGCTGTTATTTAATGTGCCATAATAGTTTATTATCTGACAGATTTGCAGTAAACCAACTTTTCTTGAGTACCATGCATCTATACTTTGACCTGGTGTATGCTGCTGATTCCAGACAGTTCTGGATCAGAGGACATTTTCAAGAAAAACTCAAGTCTCTCAGAAATGCTTTCAAAAGACCATTTAGCAGTTTGCTCTGGGACTAAATAATCCCATGGGAATTACCCGTGAGGATTATTATTTTGTTTATTAAGTTACTATTACACTTCATTTGTTGCTTTTCCTTTCTTGTCTATTGCAGAGATGCTTCATGCTCAGGCTTTAGTGTAGAGTTCAGTTCTTTAGTCTTTGACTTCTCTTTTAATGTTTTTCATTTTACCTTTTTTTTCATTTTTTGTATTTTTTTGTCATCATTTTATTTTTTGTTTCGATCACACCTGAGTGATGTGCAGTTTGATTACTCAGATGTGACATCTTACAGAAGGTAAACGGCTGGCTTTGCTATTTCAAAAAGGAGAAATAACTTTACATAAAGTTTTAAACATACCGTAGAAGTATACTGTTAATTATTTAAAAAATTCCTCACAACATTTTTATTCTTGTTAAACATGTGAAATGAGTTTTAATTCTACACGCAGCATTTGGAAACCTTCTAATGTTAGCTGCAGGAGCATGTATGTTCTCAAGTGACTGTGGTGGTTCGTCCCTGTCTTCTTTTAGGTTGTGTGTGCAATGAGGCCAGCAGTGACTGCTTTGTGCTTATATGTTTTCACAGTAAACACTAGAGATGCAACAATATTCAATATAAAACTGAACCGTTTGTTACACGTTCCACGGTTCTGTACACCATTTTTCACGGTACGCATTCTAATTATTCAGTACCAAAGTGAGCTGCCTTTAGCGTGTGTCTGTTTATTCATGTCTTTGTTTCAGAGTCTACCTGCTCCAGGTCTGCTCCCACCCCCTGCCAAAAAATATGTTGCCCTTCCCCAGGGAGGCGGAGCCCAAATGCTAAAAACATAGCATTTTAGCTAACTGCCCAAACAACCACGACAGTCATAGCATGTTGCGCTGCATGTGCGCGGGGCTCGTTTGGGCAGACGCTGTATGAACAAGTGCACAAATTGAAGACGACTTGGTAAAAACACACAACTTTCCACGTACAGCTGGATTTCCTGGATATCAGAGAACTAAATCTCTGTAGATGTTCATTATATGACGGTTCTCACACTGGTAAGGCAAGTTTAATTGTAGCACATTTCATGTACAGAGACAATTCAAAATACTTTACATAAAACATTAAAAGAAACAACCAAAAGAAATAGTAAAAGTGTGATCATTTTAAAAAAAATTAAAATGATTTAATTTAAAACAAGAATAGATAAACATTGCAGATGTAAACTTTTGAATACATATTAGTCAAATGCAGCTGAGAACAGGTGAGTCTTTAACCTGGATTTAAATCCACTGAGTGTTTCAACTGATCTAAGGTTTTTCTGGAAGTCTGTTCCAGATCTGTGGACCATAGAAGCTGAATGCAGCTTCTCCATGTTTAGTTCTGACTCTAAGAACTGATAAAAGACCAGATCCAGATGACCCGAGAGGTCTGGCTGGTACATACTGGGTCAAGAGGTCAGTCATGTATTTTGGTGCTGAACCATTCAAAGCTTTATAAACCAGTAACAGAACTTTAAAGTCTATCCTCTGGCAGACAGGTAACCAGTGGAGAGACCTCAGAACTGGACTGATGTGGTCGACTTTCTTGGTCCTATTGAGAACCTGAGCAGCAGAGTTCTGGATCTGCTGCAGTTTCCTGTAAAAACACTGTTACAGTCATCAAGTCGACTGAAGATGAAAGCATGCTCTAGTTTTTACATCAGATCTTTAATCCTTGAGATATTTTTTAGATGATAATAGGCGGATTTTGTGACTGCCTTAATGTGTTTATTAGAATGTAGGTCTGAGTCTATCACTACACCCAAGTTTCTGGTCTGGTTGGTAGCTTTTAGATGAATAGATTGAAGCTCTTTAGTGACGTTCAACCATTTTTCTTTAGCTCCAAAGACAATAACCTCAGTTTTGTCTTTGTTTAACTCAGTGTTTCTCAAATAGTGGGGCGCGCCCCCCTGGAGGGGCGCTGTACGGTGCGCGGGGGGGGGGGGCAGGACCACACGGTCCGTTGGTCCATGGTCCAATGTCAGTTGAACAGTTGGCTGAAAAACACAGTCAGCCAGGTGCATTTCCATTCACTCTGAAATTTCGCAAATTGGAATTCCGATAATAAATTCTCCTAATGCAAACACCACAATTTTGAAAAACCTCGCATTTTTCAAAAAATAAAAAGTTTTTGCACTTAGAGGAGGTGGTATTTGGGGTTTATCAAAACAGACATTCTTTGAAAAACTGTCATGGACACACTTTTTTCTAAATAGATGCGCCTTTTTGTATGACGTGTTTGTCCTGGGTGCAGCACAGCGGGCGCCACGAGAGATCCAACAGCTTCAAAGCTCTTTATCAGTTGCGTGTCATACAGAATCGTGCAGCTCCTTCATAATAAAATCACCAAGATTTCCTCATCGTTTCATCTGCAGCTGCACTTTTGCAGCTTGGAGCCTGAGTAAGACGCAGAAGTCTCTTTTGAAAAAGACCGCGAATGCAGGGACAAACTTAAATTGATTTTGTCCTGTTTTCAAACAGAAAAAAGGGTCCAAGAGCTTACTTGTTAGAATTGCTATTTTTGTTATTGATTGTTATTTTTCGCTGCGGCTGAACAGGTTTCTCACCTGCACCTGAGACTGTCAATGAACTCACAGTGCTGTGACGTCACCGCAATGCTCCTTTTTAGTGAATCCAAAAAAAAACAAAAACAAAAAAAACACCTGATCTCGTCCATCGCCTTGTTTTTAATGACTTATCACATGAGTTGGTTTGTGCTTTATCGCAAAATTATGATTTAATGGACACAGTGTCATTTCCAGACTGTGTTTTTCGTTTTTTAAATTCTTGGAATTTCTTTAAAGTTTTGCGCTAATGTGTATGGAAACACAGCAAACTTCTGGCCACCGAGCGTCTCTGCCTGGTGTGTTCACTGAGCTCCGGACATCCGCAGCAAAACAAAGCAAATAATCAGAAAAAAAAGCGTGAGCGTTTCTTTTGCTGTTGTTGTGAGTGGTCGGAGGAAGCGTTTGGTTATGACCTACTATAAAGAGACTTAAACCAGAGTAACTCTCGGTGTCTCAGTGCAGCAGCATCATAATCTCGATGGGAGGAAAATGCAGTTTTCGGCTTCTGTAGTAAGCAACCACGATTTCCACATACATTGAGCGGGAAATATTTAATGAAGCTTCAAGAGTCACAATGGAAAAATATTAAACAGGAATGAAAAGAAAGGCAGAGAGAGACAGCGAACATAAGACACCCTAAACCATCAACCACTCGAACACTGCATAATTTCCAGATATCCAAAACTCATGACTGAACATGTGTAACCAATTGGAAGCATGCCAGAACGCTATGTTGGAAACCTGCGAATGCGGCCCTTGAGGCCTGGAGTTGAATACCCCTGCCCTAAACTTTGTGAACATGAGGAAATATGACAACGCGTATGTAGCGCTTGGATTCACAGTGGTGAAAACGAGGAAAGACCGGTGTGCTTAATTTGCCTAAAAATGTTGGCAGGAAACAGCATGAAGCCAAATTAATTAAGGCGTCCCTTAACAACAGTACACCCTAATCACACTGATAAGCCGCTTGAGTTTTTCCAGCGAAAACGTGACAAATATACTCTACAAACATCCCGCTTTGAGAAAGCTACTAAGGTAAACCAGCTAGCACTATTAGCATCATACAAGGTGGCGTACCAAATTCCAGAGGGGCTGATACTGCCGGCAGCATTAGACATGGTCTCTGTTATGCTGGATGACACAAGTGCTGCAAAATTAAAACCCATCCCTCAGTCCAATGACACTGTCTCCAGACGTTTTCAAGACATTGCTAACAATCTTCAAGAACAGCTGGTTGATCAACTCAAAGACAAAAGTTATGCCTTACAATTTGATGAAGCCGCTGACAGCAGCAAAGACTGTTTACTGTTTATGTGCATTTTGACATGACAAATGTCATCTGTGAGGACTTGCTTTTTGTAAATATGTCAGAGCCAGAGCTACAGCTGAAGAGCTGTTCAAAATACTCGACCGCTTCTTGATTGAGAATGGGCTGAAGTGGGAGAACTGCATTGGTATGATGGTGCACAGACCATGGGAGGGGTGAGGAAAGGGCTTCGGGCACTCATCAAGAAGGTCTCCCCTAATGCTGAGTGGACACACTGTTACACAGAGAAGCACTGGCATCAAAGCACATTTCCTCAGAATTAAGTGAGGTTATGAATGAAACTGTAGGTGTGGTCCATCTAATAAAGACCAGGCTACTAAAATCAAGAGTGTTCTCTGCCATCTGTGAGGAGATGGGTGCTGAACATCAAGCTGTGCTGTTTCACATGAAGCAAGGTGGCTTGTCCAGAGTTTCTGAGCTCAGAGAGGAGATACAAGTGCTTTTGGAGCAAGAGCACAAGTATGAAGTTGCAGAAAAAAAATTGTGAGGAGAACTTCCTGATGAAACTGGTCTATCTGAGTGACATTTTTGGAAAACTAAATGAACTAAACCTTCAGCTTCAAGTAAAAGATAAACACATCCCTCAAGTTGCAGACAAGATCAGTTCTTTCACTCGAAAGCTTGCAATGTGGGAAAGGCGACTCGATGAAGGAAATACAGATTCATTCGAGAACCTGCATGAATTTGTCAACAATGCTGACTGTGATGCAACCTCAGTGATCCCAAGCATCAAATTTAATCTCTGATGGGATTCATTAAAAAGTACTTTCCAGAAAACACTTGTCAGTACGACTGGCTGAGAGATTCTTTCAATGCACCAGTTCCAACTGTTTTCAGCTCTGCAGAAGAGGACCAGTTCATTGACATGACATCTGATTCCACACTGAGACTGAGCTTCACATCACAGACACAGTGATTTTGGGCTGAGTGTAAAGAGGCAGTATCCGCTCTTAGGACAGAGGGCTATTGGTGTTCTTCCTTTTGCAACATCGTATCTTTGTTGCTGCACTGAAGACCGAGTAGAGGCCCAGCTAAACACTGAGCAGGAGTTAAGGGTTGCAGCATCAAGCTTCAAACCGCGCTTTGAAAAGCTATGCACTGCAAAAGTTGCTCATTGTAGCCATTAATCCTGAGTACCTTATTTTCATAAACACACAGACATTATTTTATTTCTTCTTGTTTTGTAGGTTGTGTTTTATATATTTTGTTTGTGAGGTAATCTTAATGTTGCCAAATTTTCATAATTTAATGCAATTTTAATTTTCTTACGTATTTTTTCATGTTATTATTAAATTATTCAATTTGTCATCCAAAAATGTGCAGTTTATGTGGATATTAAATTTATTTATTTACAGGCAAAAATGTTTATTTTCTCCTTAACATTCTAAAATAAACCGTGTAACATTTTGTTAACTTACAAGTTGATCAGTGTAGTTTTATTTTTCTGCATTAAATAGTTCAAGAATCAGCCAAAAATGTTCAGAGTTTACATAAGTATTACAATTTTTTAAAGTTACAAATGTATATTTTTTTCTTTCATATTCTAAACAAAAAAAAACGATGCTAATAAAGTTATTGATTGTTTGTAAGTTTATCCATGTTTTTTTCCTTTTTGTATTCTTTAATGATGATGATACAATGTTTTCATTTGAGCAACTTGACTATTGATAGCTGCAACATGAAGTCGTTAGTGGGGCACAAAAGGGTAAGTTCTTCTAAAGGTGGGCTTTAGAGAAAATAATTGAGAAACACTGGTTTAACTGAAGTAAGTTGTGACTCATCCAGTTGTCCTCAATGCATTTACCAAGAGCCTGTACAGGCCTCGGTCTCCTGGTGTCAAGTGTAATATATATCATTGTAATTGTAATATAAATAACATTTCACTTGTATTTTCAGTTATAAACCATTTTGTGATCTCCTCCCTCAAAACATTTGTTTGTACTGGAGTTGTGTTCTCACAGGAAACACAGCAGTGATCAGACAGACTTAAATCACATACAATCACCTTAGAGATGTTCAGACCTTTGGAAATCAATAAATCAAGAATATTCCCTCTGTTGTGTGTGGGCTCTGTTACATGTTCAGTCAAAACAAAATTGTCCAGAGTGTTTTTCTTGTCCTTAGTTCCTTTGTTCTGAAGATTTCCATAATTGATGTTAAAATCTCCAGCCACGATTATACAGTCAAAATCAAGACAAATTATAGACAGCAGTTCGCTAAACTCATGGTAAAATTCTGCAGTGTCCAGGGGGCCGGTACATATTTATAACTGTGGTTTTGAATGAGGCCTTCAGCTGTAGGGCTGCGTATTCAAAACATGGAAAGCTTCCAAAAGAGAACTTCTTACACTGAAACAGTTCATTGAACGAAACAGCAACTGTTACAGCCCTGAAAACAGGGGAAAAAGAATCACGAGTGATTTCTGTGAGTTCCTCGTGCAGGTGTTTATCGCAATCCAGTATTAACAAAAAGAATAAACATTTAAACACATTCTGTTGAGCAAGTGTCATATTTTGGAAAATTAAATCACAAACTCTCAAAATGAAAACATAAAAAAGCTTCTGTTACATTTCCATCAAGCCTAAAATAAACCAATCAGGGCACAAGATGGCGGTGTGCATGTTCACTCGCGGTAAAACCATTACAAATTTCCATTCAAAATAAAACGGCCAAACTTTTATAAACGCCACTCCAAAAAACTCTACAAAAACCATAACATGTTTAACAACTAGATTCTGGACAAAACATTAATATTTTGTTGTCATTACCTGAAAACAGGGGAAAAAGAATCATGAGAGTGATTTCTGTGTGTTTCTCATGCAGGTGTTTATTGCAATGAGGAGGAACGGCGTGACTCCCTCTAGTGGCGGATGAAGTCAGAACTAATCAATCCCAGAACAATCTCCCAGACAAACCAATCGATTAGCAATAAAAAAAAAACACTTAACATTTTAATGAACTGAAATCTTTCTGCTGTTTAGTATTTGTCAAAAAGTAAAATTAACTTAAAAATTAAATAATCTAATTCAGCCATGCCCTCATCGTTAGAACATACCATCTTAGGGATGTACAATTCTATTTATACCCATCATACAACCCCCCGCCCTTTCTGCTTGTTCTTTACTCACTGATAACAGAATGGAGGAGTTGACTCTGTGAGAACTGCTCCCCTGCTATTCTCGTCTAACCAGGTTTCAACTAAAAACATAAAATCAAGGTTATACTTGGTAATAAAATCATTAATTTAAAATGTTTTTCCTGCTAAAGACCTGCTGTTTAAAAATGCTAACTTGAGAGGATGAAGAAGAAAGCGTCCCACTTTCCCTTTCCTGCACGGAGATTCTGAGACTTCACCTGTTTTAAGTCTCTTTATTTTGTGGTTAACAAGAAAAACAGCAGAAGAACACTCCACAAAAGTTGTCTTTAGTCTATTTTCTTTTATTTTTGAGTCTATGCTCCTCAAACTCCTTCAGTCCGTCTCAGACACTCGGCCCAACTCAGTCCGCCACTGCACTTCTGTCATTTTTATACAATCCACAGCAAAACAAAGCAGCTTTTCAGAATGAAAGGTTGACACCATATAATCCATCAGTTTTGTAAGCATCAGTTCTGGGGTTCAATGTTTTCTAACCTGCTTTGTTTTGCTGCCGATGTCCAGAGGTCAGTGAACGCACCATGCAGAAACGCTTGGCAGACCTGAATTCTGTCAATGTTTGTTTGGGGTTTTTGGGGAAATTAATGGAGGGGGCTGGTGCATGAGACTGAATTAGGATGTTTAAAGAGCATAGATCATTAATAAATAAAAAATAGATTAAAAACAACTTTTGTGCACTGTTTTCAAGCAGGTGAAGTCTCGTGTCTCCGTGCGGGAAAGGAAGAGAAAGACGCTTCATTCTTCGTTCTGGATTATCTCGTTATAACGAGATAACAAACTTTGTTTTCTCCATCTGATCAAC
Organism: Oryzias javanicus; assembly: GCA_003999625.1. Lineage (NCBI taxonomy): Eukaryota > Metazoa > Chordata > Actinopteri > Beloniformes > Adrianichthyidae > Oryzias > Oryzias javanicus. Next base: position 1,533,271 of record CM012451.1, on the reverse strand, counting down.
TGCTTTAACTCTTTTCTCACAAACATCACTATTTGCTCAAAATCTAAAACACAATTTGCAGTTAACACACAATTAGCAAAAGTCTTGTTCACTCTTTGCAGAATGCAAGACACATTCTCACTTTTAAAACGCAGCTGGTATTCACAACACACGGCACTAAGTGATTTAGCAATTGGAAAAAAACATATATATATAAAGCCTGAAACTAAGAATGATTCTGATGAAGACTTTACTTTAAAACACACTAATCTGACACCTGCTTATCACTACGGCCCAGCAGCGCACGAGTCCGACTCGTACAGTCTGTGTTTCTGGGGAAGTCAGTGCTTTATCAGCCTTGACTGCACATGTGGTGTTCGTGATGGGTGCAGGAGAGCACTTTGTGGTTTAACCCGGGCTCGAGGCTGTGCCCACGCCAGCTGGCCTCTGCAAAAGGACACCCCCCCTCACCCCCACCTCCAGTTCTCTGTCCTTCTCAGCAGTCAGCTCTTTGCTGTTGACTATAATCCCAAACCGCTCTTGTCACCTCTTCTGCTAACCATTCTTATGGATGGGAAAGAAACTCACATCAATAAGGACCATAGGCAAGAGCATACACTGCTGGCTTTTTTTTTTTAGTGTTGGAAGGATGTGTGTTTAAAAAAAAAAAAAATAAACCTTCAAGTCCCACTCTGATCATCTTTTACCTTTTGTAAAAGTGTTCATTGTGGTCCTTTAGATATGGTTATACTGTTATAATAGAATACAAACTCAAAAACCTGTAATTTTCTAGGACATAATTTCTCCAGAGCAGCAGGAGTTCATTAGAAATTCATCTCAGAGTTGTTGGTGTAACTTAACACACACACACACACACACACACACACACTTTGTCTTTCAGGTGAAATGGTTCATCTGGTCACTCCCTGAATCCTCACCTGCTTTTCTCTTTCTTCTTGTGCCTTGAGCGAAGAGGGCAGGTATTTTTAGAAGATCCAACTATAGCACTGCTTTCCTACCTACAAATGCAGCCAGGTTTGGAAAAGTCCTCGTCTTCTGTATAGGAGGGGTGTACAGGGGTCTCTCACTGCTGGGAGGCTCTGTCCCACTCAAAACTGGACCAGACTTGATGTTAAACTCAAATGCCAACAGAAACTCTGACCCTCACTGTGATCAGATTTTGATTTAAAAATGTCAAATGATTGACCTGCTGGTAGTTGCACTTTTGCATAACACTCAAAATGTTTTTCCCACATAGCTGTCCGTCATTCCAGAGTTAAATCCAAACTAGTCCAAAGTGGCTTCGCCTATAATCCGTGTATCATTCGTTCATTCGTTTTTCAATTTAAAATCGGAAATGAAAAAAACGAAAAACGAGCCGTTTTTTCTTTTTCCGATTCAAAAACCAAAACGGAAAAACGAAAAAACGAACAGTTTTTTTGTTTTTTCGTTTTGCGCACAAAAACGAAAATCGGATAACGGGCGTTTGATTTGGTTTTTCATAGTTTCGTTTCTGACACGGGGGTCACCCGGAAGTGATTTGCGCAGATTCTTATTGTGAAAAGAGCTGCACTGCTCGGGCAGTAACTGTCTTTCTTTAAGGGAAATGGATCGTTTTATTAGTGTTTGTGGCTGTAAAGGGAAAATTCGAGACCCAAGGACATGAAAATACATCCGTTCCAGGTAAGAATCTGTTGTATTATAGTTTTTCAGTCACATGTCTCTGACGATGTGAGTTTGCTACTTTGACAAGCTAGCTGTTGCTCACTGGGGCTGCACAGAGTCCGGTTATGGATTATTAAACCCATTATGTGATTAAATATGAAAAGTTGTTGGCTGTACATTTAATGAAAAGCACTAATCAGCAGTGTCTCCTCTTTTTTGAACCATATTGTCAGAACGTTAGTGACGGAGCTCGCGGCGTCCCCCAAATGTCTGGAATGTGATGCTAGCGCTAACTAGCTAGTGCTAGCTAGCTAGTTAGCATTTGTATAGCATCTGTAACGGATGAATTCTGTTACAATAAATACTGTGTTCTTACATTTAGTGTTATGATAAATGTGTGACTAGGATAATTAGGCATTTTAAATTGTATTTTGTTTTCATTGCAAAATTATTTCATTTGTTGAAAGCATTTTAAAGCCACATTTTTTCAGCTTTCAAAATAAGAGTGGCTAAGTAAACAAAATCATCTGTAGGCAAAAGTATTTTAGAATATGGAAATAGTCATTGTCATATTTTTGGTTACAGCTTTTAGTTAATTAAATCATGTTTTTTTCCTGTGTTTTCCTCCAGATCAGACAGAGTTCTGATCAAAAACAAAGAGTGATGTTAGAACCACAGCTGAGCTGACAGCAGCTCACTGCTCACAACTTACTGTTGTAGAAAACATTACAACAGTAATAAGTTTGACTTTAATGTCAGACACGCTGGAATTGTCGGATTTTTGATCTGTTTACAAGGATTATATGAGAACAACAAATACAGACAACTTTTAACTGATGAGAAAAGATCTTCTGCAGCGTTTTGATCCCTCCATAATGCATTTCTGATATAACCTGTTTTCTCCTTATTTGCTGAGTATATTTCCTGAATAAAAGACCAATAGCTGCTGGTGGTTTTCTTTCAGGAATTTCAGTGAAGCTGGTGTCCAGTGCTGGGGAAGCTTGGAGCATGTTTGAGCAGAGCTGAGGTCCATCACCGAGGTCTCTTCATCTGGAGAGGACCTGTTCTCTACAGATGTGATGCTGAGCAGAAACGTGGACAGACTCTCCCCGACATGACTCTTGTGATGCTGTACTTGACCATAAACAGACTTTTCCAGATGCATTGCTTCATCTAATACATGTTACTAACAGGTGTGCTGAGTAAATGCTGATTATAAATGTAACATTTAACTTAATGCATTAATAACCCCCCAAAGTAAACCCCCCAACTGTTTCTCTGTTTCTGTTGAAATATATATTCATGTGAGGTTTGTAATAAATATATCACATTACCATGAAACCGTTTTGTTTATTTTCATATCTATTATTACAATGCTCATGTTAGCATTCAGTTTTTACCTGCAAGAAGAGATATTTCTGGACTGCTTTGAAAATATCAATATTGTTAAAGCTTTAAGACTCAAAATGATAAAACAAGGAGCAAGTAAAAAACAACTCATAGATAAAAGTCCAATATCAACACTTTACATAGCAGTTTTGATTGAACATTAACTTTGTGTTTGGACTTGACAAAGTGCTTCATGCAGTCCTTCTAGATGTTGTTCTGCAGCTCATCAGCCCGACACTCCAGGCAGGAATCACGGCTCCTCTCCTCAACAACCAGTCAGGCTTAAGCAGCAGGTCCAGGAAAAATGGCTCTTCCAAAGGACCTGCAATTAAAAAAAAGAGAATTTAAATAACTGGATATGTAGCATTACCTGCAATAAAGCCAGCATGAATGCTGTAACCTGAATGTAGCAGCTGAAGATGCTAGCACAGATTACTGAAGATGCTTAAAGTTATAGCTAAAAAGGCTGTAACTCATTGCAAGCTAAAATATTATCTAAATGCCAAATGAGCCTAAAAATACAGGTAAAAAGTTCAATTCAGCCATAAAAAGCATACAGTTGAAATATTAGCAAAAATCAAAATTAGCCTAAAAAAATGAAAGACAAAATTTGCCAAAACAGTTAACATGTAGCTGAAATATGAGCCAAACTTCAAATAAACTAAAAACGTTGGTAAATACCAAAATAGCTCAAAAACCCCAGCAGGTTTAAAATAACCTTATATTTACAGAACGTACTGAGTAAAAAAAACGTTCAGATTTAAAACGTGGACCGCTTTTGGAGAACTGGAGATGTGTTTTAATGTCGTCATGGCAACGAGCACCCAAAGGGAGGCGCACGGCTGCGTGTCTCTGTCATTGAAAATGATTCCCTGCACTTGTCTTGAAAAAATGCTTATACCTTTTAAACCATTATCCTCTGAATAAAACAAAAAAGTAGTCAGAATCCAGAGATTGTAGACAACAGCTTGTGCAATTTGACTAGTGAAAATATGTTGCTCGGTACTTGCCCTCACCATTTTTTGGAACCAAACCATTCCTGTTCTTACAATTTATCACCTAAAATATCCCATTAAAAAAAAAAAAAAGTATCCTGGGAAGTGATCAAAATGCGTAAGGGCAATGCAGACGTGAGTCTTTGCCAAATGTGACCAACATGAATTTCTATCACCTTTAGTGCTTGAATACTCTAAAAATATGTTAAAATAACATCAGCCAAAATAAAAACCAGTTAGAAGACTATCTGCTCAAATAAAAGGTCAATATTTTCAATAAAACATTCAATAATTAGGGATTATTCAAATTTGTATTTAGATTTGTGAACGATCTAAGAGAGAAAATGAAAATACAGTTCAGTAGAACATTTATAAAATAAATATTGTACATATTTCAGTTGAAATTGGTAAGATTACCTTTTATTATTTATTTCAAATTGTGCTAAACAGTGTTCAGCTGTCAACTTTGCCGTTCGCCAGTTTGTCTGAATTCACCGTAAAAAAGGTTTATTAATGATTATATTCCACATAAATCTGTCCTAGTGATTTATCTGTGTGCTGCATTACTCAGTGAAATTACTTTAGTCTCCGTTGTACTCCCTAGTAGAGCTGCCCTCTGTTCTTCTGGCAAAAACTGTTCTGGAACTTTGCTTCGAGAAACTTCACCTGCTGGAAAAAAAAAAAAAACAAAAAACACATTTTAACTCAGCACAGTATTTTAAGGATTATTGCAGCTAAGCATTTTAAGTATCAGTTTTTGTATATGCATTTTAATGACATTCAAAACACACTGATGGCTACGAAGGAAAAACAAGTAATCTTTACCTCAATAAATAGAAGATTCTATAAAATAACTTCTTCAATGAAAACAAAATACAATTAAAAATGCCTAATTATTCTAGTAACACATTTATCATAACACTAAATGTAAGAACACAGTATTTATTGTCATCATCCATTACAGATGCTATACAAATGTGTTTTCCTGCCAAAACTTAAATACATTTTTCTGATAACTATTTGTTGTCTAGTTGTACAATATTCCACGACAAGTATTTCATAATTCGTGTTTCTTATCTTAATGTAGCTAAACAAAACTCAATTTTTGTGAATAATCTTCGCCGGTGCAACGCCGGCGTCTGATGCTAGCGCTAGCTAGTTAGCGCTAGCATCACATTCCAGACATTTGGGGGACGCCGCGAGCTCCGTCACTGACATTCTGACAATATGGTTCAAAAAAGAGGAGACACTGCTGATTAGTGCTTTTCATTAAATGTACAGCCAACAACTTTTCATATTTAATCACATAATGGGTTTAATAATCCATAACCGACTCTGTGCATGCCCCAGTTAGCAACAGCTAGCTTGTCAAAGTAGCCAAACTCACATCGTCAGAGACATGTGACTGAAAACTATAATACAACAGATTCTTACCTGGAACCAGTGTTGGGCATCTCACTTCAAAAAAGTAATTAGTTATAGTTACTAGTTACTTCTCCCAAAAAGTAATTGAGTTAGTAACTCAATTACTGCATCTTCAAAGTAATTAGTTACTTGGCAAAGTAACTCGTTTTAAATTTCTCTTTAAATATGGTAATATTTTGTATTTTTTCCTGCGTTACAAATAAAAAAAATAATTTACATTCAATAATAGATGATAACCGACAACTTTTCATATTTAATCACATAATGGGTTTAATAATCCATAACCGGACTCTGTGCATGCCCCAGTTAGCAACAGCTAGCTTGTCAAAGTAGCAAACTCACATCGTCAGAGACATGTGACTGAAAACTATAATACAACAGATTCTTACCTGGAACCAGTGTTGGGCATCTCACTTCAAAAAAGTAATTAGTTATAGTTACTAGTTACTTCTCCCAAAAAGTAATTGAGTTAGTAACTCAATTACTGCATCTTCAAAGTAATTAGTTACTTGGCAAAGTAACTCGTTTTAAATTTCTCTTTAAATATGGTAATATTTTGTATTTTTTCCTGCGTTACAAATAAAAAAAATAATTTACATTCAATAATAGATGATAACCGACAATAGTATACTGGTATAGTTTTCCAATGGAGTCATATTGTCTAAGTTTAGGATACACATGAGAGAGGGTTTAGGGAAAGAATTTTCAATATTTATTTGTCAGAATTATCACACAAAACAATGCAACAAGTGGTATATAAAAAATGTAACTTCACACAAAAAAGGTAAACGTTTCAACTATTAACATACTTCAAGTATCTTACCTACAACTATAATTAAACAAAATGGCTTAAAAAACTGAAAGTGCAAAACAATAAATAATTATAAATAACTGTCAAGTAACAAAATCTCTGCTGTCTTTATTTATATCACACCACAGCTTTAACATTGTCTTTATAAAATTTTAACAACAATACACGCAAACTATAAATATCAACAATAATAAACTTAGATAAAACCAAACTTTGTATAAAAATAAAAGTAAAGGTTCCAAGTATCAACATAACACAAGTATCCTAACAAGAATATTTAGGAGCACAGCAACAATACTTTATGTCTGATCATTTAAACATTCTTTTATTGCACCTTAACCTGAACTTTAACAATGCTACCAGCATAAGCAGCCAGTTGAATGGTTTCAATGCTTTAATTTTTGAACCACTGTAGCGCAAAAGTAGCAACTTCTCAAATCTTTGGTCTGAGAGCCTGTTCCTCTTTGGTGAAAAGACAAGTTTCCCAAGGCTAAACAGTCTCTCTACAGGTGCCACATTCTCCATCGCTGCCAACTGTTTTTTTTTTTACGCCCCATTTACACTGGACGCGAAAGCGCTGCGGAACGGAGTCCGCTTCCATTCGGCGCCCTTGTTATCCTATGGCGTCGTTCACACAAGGAGCGGAGCGGCGCGGAGGGCCTGCGCGGTGCAGCGGATCGTTTCCGCGTCTGACCTATTTTGTGCGCGAGCCGCGAGCGTTCCGCGTCAATTCTGGCCGGAAGTTGCATCAAGATACATGAGAAAAATCCGGTTTCTTTTCAAATATAACCAGTTTTTCACAATAAAATGCCGCGATTGACAAATGTGATCATGTTTTTGTATCTGAACAGGCGGTAGACATGGATATAAACATACAATCACATCACAAACGTGCGTGCGCGAGCACAGAGACACACAAAACAGAGAAACACGCACACTTTTTTTTTCTTTTTTCACAGACACGTACACACGCAGATCAACGTGGATAGACTCCGGTGCGGGTAGTGAGAGTTTCGGGAGTTAATAAAACGACAACAGAGACAGAGAGCAGCTCATCTTAGCAGAAACAGGGTAATATTTATAAAACACACACAACACAGACAGACACGAGCGCACACAGATCAACGCAGTGAACTGACTCTGGAACGAGTGGGCGGGGCTGCTCCTCTTAGCAGAAATATGGGTTAATAATTGTAGTTTATTAATTTACCCACACACACACACACGCGCGCGCGTGCGCACAGACACACACAAAACAGAGATGCACACGTGCGCGCACACAGATCAGTACAGTGGGCCGACAGAGCGGGTGGGCGGGGTTTTGAGACAGCAGTTCTTCTTAGCAGGAACATGGGTTAAAGGCCTCGTGCAGTGGCAAATTTTTTTTTTAAATTTAGAAAGTCAATGGGGTCTTTAGAAAACGAATCTGATAAAAATATTCACTTAAAATGATCCAGGGCGATTTTATTGATCATTTTATGGTCCTGCACAGCTTTTAATTTGGGTGATAGGAGGTGATGGGCGGGGCTGCGCGTGACGTCACGTCAGGGATCCCAGAGTGTAAACAACAATGGCGGACGGTCTGGGAAGCGACGTAGACACGATTTAGATGGTATTTCTTTGGTGAAGAGTGATGACCCTTCATCAAAAGGAAATTTTAACTACAGGGTTCAGAGGGTGTACAGCCCTACCAATTTGAGCCGGAGGTTTCCTCATCTGAGGATACGGGCTTCGGATGACGATAGGGAAAGCTCACACAGCGTTAGCGGGGATCAAGCCGAAGACGCACCATCCGCTGCGGCTGCATCTCCTCTCGCCCCCGGCAGAGATCAGAAGAAAGGTTCCTTGCCCACTGGATTTAACGAGAGATCCGACCGTTGGAGCATCCAGTTGTAGGACGGGGGAGCCACCAAGATCTGGACTGGTGATCATTACGCGCATCCAGAGACGGGCGCGTCTCGTTATCAACCGGGCGCGGCGGCCCGCCGGTGAGACCGAGACATTTTTTTTTTATATTGGGTACCCAAATATTTTTTTTGACTGGTATACCAGACACTTGACTTTGCGGGGTTTTCTTTTTTTGGAGTACGGGACTTGTTTTATGGACAAATCTGCGTGGGAGTTTTCAGTTGGACATTTAAGGGGCTGTCCATTACGCGCGGGACAGATCGCAAACTGTATATTAAGATAATGTGTTTGGTTCTTTTTCCCCACAATAATTTGATTAATATATAATTTAAACTGTGGTCGAGTTGTGTCTTCTTTTTTTTTTTGTTGTTGTTCTGAAATCAGACGGGTCATTGTTTGGAGCCCTAAGTTTTTTTTATTATAACAAATGGTAATTGAAGTGCTGTTTGTTACAATACAGTGCTCATTGCACTGCTGGGTTGGGGAGTAGGTGTGGCAAGTCCACCCGCAGCCTGGCTGTGGCATGTCCCTTCGGGGTACAAGCACGGGATAGCATCCTGTTTGAGAATAAGACTTTTGGCAAGTCCCATGTCCACCTGCATTTTGTTTTAACAAAGCTTTTGGCCGTAAAATTGGCAACTGCATATTGTTGAGTTGTTTGTTGGTCCATTCCACCCGTTCCTCGTCCGACACACGAACCTCTTCCATGCCTCCCTCTCCTTCATTTTCACGGGAAATTCGTGTGAAGGGAGACCCCCTTCTTCGGCACATTAGAGCACCAAATACAACACACCTATTCACCATTATCCCGTATAAATCCTCAAATCCACGGAAGTCCGAATTCTATCATGCGAAGTAAGTCAGTAAGCCCAGAAAGTCAGCACAACAAATAGGGATCTAGCTGTGTGTTCCTGCTGTGACGTCACACGACCTATGACCTACTTATCGAGGCTGCAGAAAATCTGAGCGACCGCGCTATTTTTAAACGCTTGTAGAGAGTGCACGGGGCCGCGGATGACAAAATAATTATACGGGGGTTCATTTGTGACATAAATACTAATGTTTTATTGCAGTTTTAGAAAAATCATGATTTTCACCGCACGAGGCCTTTAAAGTCTTTAGGCTATGAAATTATCAACCATGATGGCCAAAACAAAAAAAGCTCTAGCAGAAGCGCCTGTGGACCGCCGCGGAAAAATGCTCGTCTGGCGTGAACTAAAGAGCGGAGCGGACTCCGCTTCGCGGCGCTTCCGCGTCCAGTGTGACCCCGGCGTTATGGTGACGGGCTCCTACACGCGAGCTAATATCCGCCCACTTGACACTTTAACCAATCACGATCTCGCATTCGAGATCTCCCTCCGCAAGCAACTTTCGGGTGCGAAGCGCCCAGCCCCAGCAAGATCATCAAACTTTGAAGTAACGCGCCGCGATTTACACGAAGTAACTATAACGGCGTTACAGCGAGGATGAAAGTAATTAGTTAGATTACTAAATTACTTGATTTATAACGCCGTTAGTATAAGTATAACGGCGTTAGTCCCAACACTGCCTGGAACGGATGTATTTTCATGTCCTTGGGTCTCGAATTTTCCCTTTACAGCCACAAACACTAATAAAACGATCCATTTCCCTTAAAGAAAGACAGTTACTGCCCGAGCAGTGCAGCTCTTTTCCAATCATCTGCGCAAATCACCCGGGTGACCCCCGTGTCAGAAACGAAACTATGAAAAAACCAAATCAAAACGCCCGTTTCCGATTTTCGTTTTTTCGTTTTGGTGCGCAAAACGAAAAAACAAAAATCTTGTAATTCTCGCGACGCTCCGAACCTGATTCTGGTTTCCCAAAACAACTTCAAGTTGATTGAATCAAACATTTTCAGCTGTTCTGAAACCCAAAACTCTAAGTTTGCGAATTTTGAGTCCAGTAACTCTAAGTTCAGGTTTCAACTCTAAATTTGTTGAACCTGCTTCTTGAAACGGGCCCCTGGTCTGTTTGTTTATTGTTTATGATCCAGCTTTAGATGATAGAACATACTCTATGGCTGGAATTCCCTCCTCCACCCCCTCCATTCCCCCAACCACGAAGAACAAGATGTTGTAGACCTCTCACATTTATATAAATAAACACATACAATCATGTCATTTAGACTTAAGATCCTTGATCCCTCCATTGTGGCTCTTAAAATTAAAAGAAAAATGTTAATAATAACTTTGGATTGTAGTTTTGTTTCTTTTGTTTAATTTTTGTAATTTCTGTTTAGATCTTAGTGTGTTGATGACTGAGCACAATGATTGTAAAAGCTTTAATCTACTCAGTGTTGAGTTTTGCTGTTAAGTTATGTAAAGTATATAAACTACAAATTTGGATTTATTTTAAAAGAAACTTGCATGTGCTGCTGTCAAAAGTAAAATAAATTAAAATTTTACTTAAATAAAAATATCACTTAGTTACAATGTAAACATATTTTTTGCAAAGCTACATGTTTGATTCATTGATTGATTGATTGGTTTATTTCAGGCATAGAATGAAAAATACAGGACAAAACAATTATTTCAAACTCATTACAGAAATAATGAAATGCATTGATTAGAAAATAGAAAACAAACAAAAACAAAACACACTTACGTCACATTAAATAATCCCACCTCTATTTAGTTATTTAATTTCACTGTTTTGCATAATTATGTAATCTGGTTTTGATCAGATCAAATGCAAGTTGGTTTTTTTAATTATTTTTTTTCCCAATCGCAAAGTAAAGTGCTTGTTGATTATTGATTAATCTCAAACAATATTTCAGTAAACAGTAACATCAGTCATTCATAATGTAACTGATGTGAATAGTCATTGATTATGATGACAATTGACAATTTCATATTAATGCAGAAAATAATATTTACACTTTGAAATCTAGTTTTCAAGTATCATTAGAGTGCTTATTGATCATTCTCTGAAAGAATTCTTATAAATTTTAATTAAACATTAATGATTCACACAATATGTAATAATCATTGATTATCAATAGAAACACATAAAAACATTAATCCTGTAATCATTGCTACATATTTCAGATCAAGTAAAGAAACCAATACAATATTATCGTAAAATTTTTGGTAACCATTACCGCATATTACATAATGTAAAACTCAATGAATGCAGTAAACTCTTGTAATTATTACCCCAAATTTCTATACAGTAGGTGAAATATGGTAATACTAAGGAGCAGTACAATAAATATCTACAGTTGTATTCTACTAATATATTTGGATTTATTTATAATTGAAAGACTTTTTGAAACTTTAGTTTGTATGTGTCTGATGTGTGGCGTCAAACTCAGTTTGTTATCAATAACAATCCCTAAGAATTTAATTTCTGTAACACTTTCGATTAAGTCATTGTTAACTTTAATTGAGAGCTCTGTATTGGCTTTGTAATTACCAAAGAAAATCACTTTGGATTTGTCTAGATTCAAAGACAGTTTGTTGTAATCCATCCATGATTTTATTTGGATTAACTCTGTGTTCAACACATCGATAAGTTCCCTTTGATTGTCTGTAGAATAGAGCATATTTGTGTCATCAGCAAATAAAATGAGTTTTAAAAGTTTTGAAACACTGAATATATTATTGATGTAAATATTGAACAGCAGCGGGCCCAGAATTGATCCTTGTGGGACACCACAACTTATCCCTTTGGCCTCTGGTGTAAATTCATTTATCTTGACAAATTGTTTTCTTCCTGTTAGATAGCTTTTGACCTCACTTATGGCTTATTGGACGTAATAACAGATACAAATGTGAGTTTTTTGGGGACCATTGTGGCTTTAGCTGTGTTTTGGTCCATGAGAAACTAGACCAACTGGATCCTTTGGGGTTAAAGGTTGCAGACGCTTGATTACACCAATGGGTGATGTCAGACTTCCAAAAAGGTCCAAACATGTTTATTTCTGATCTGGCTCTATCTGTCTTCCCAACACTGTTTTTAATTCATTTTGACCTTTAAGCAAGTGGTTCTTTAAATGATTTTCCTTTTATATAGACTCAGTTACTCCTCAAAGAAACCCATAAAAGCTGTTTTGACTGCTTGAGATTCCCACGGTATTCCCATGTTCTCAGAACTAGCAGAAGGAATCTATGCAGACTCTACCAAATCCCTGTTTTTATCCATTTGTGAAGTTAATGTTGATCAGGAGTGATCCCCAACGCTAACCTGACATGTAAGCATTTATGCTCCGGAGCCTCATTAAGCAGCTGTGCAGCTTCCTTAAAGGGCCCTACCATGAAAATTCTACTTTTCGAGGTTTTAAATCAAACAATCAACCAATTCCATTTATGAAGCTCATTTTATGGCTTGTGCCAGCCCAAGGTGCTGAACATAAAAACAAGAAAATATTAAAAGCAGTGATGTTAAAATAATCGCCCCTGCGAACCCTGCCTTAGCCCCACCCAATGTTGCAGTAATCCACCTCCATAAACTAAATAAATAAGGATTAACAATAAATAAATTAATCAACATAAAATAAAAGAAACACGTGGATTTTACTGTTCATTATTCTATAAAGAACCCCAAAACGGCATTTTGATCCGTTTATGCACTTAAGAGTAATCCTCTAAAAACCTGCACTGTCTGCAGAAGCCCGTCCCATTCCCACGAAAACGAGTGGTTGGAAACGCGCTGACGTAAGATCGTTCCCAACAGCTCTCTCCAGGAAGAGTCTGTGCTGCAAGCTCCACCCCCCGGCTTACACAACTCTCAATGTATTCCGTTACCAGTGATAATCAGCTAAAGAAAACTTTCCTTTTAGATGCAGAATATCATAAATCTTCCAGTTGTGTCCTGTCTTTAAGAAATTCCAGCTCAAACAGGTGTTTGTTATTTTTTCTACGGCGCTCCCTTAAGACAACCCCCCCTTCCCCCAACACCCAGTCCCCACGGCCGCGTGTTTGTGTTGTGAAGGAGTTTAGCGATGGCCAGACCTACTAAAGGCAGATATATCGTATGTGCATCCATCTTTGAATAAGTTTGAATTACTTTCGTGGGAGAAATACAGACACAGATTTTGTCTGGGATGAGGTCATGAAGTGGACAGCAGCAGCACGCGGTGGCAGGCGGAGCTTCAGGAATCAAGCCGTTTTACTTCCGGGCAGAGAAAATCTCCCAAAACATAACTAATATGTCATAAATTATTTGTTTTTTAGTGGTCCAAATGTAATATGTGATCATATATATTGAAAGGCTCAAGAAAATCCTGGTAGAGTCCCTTTCAAGGGATTCACTGTTGAGAAAGCAGGAGCATCTTAGCATCTTGGCTTATGAGAGTCCACCCTCACCTGGTTAGCTTTGCAAAAGAACACGAGACAGCTGCTTAACACTCCTCTAGTATTTGGAGTGCTCCAATAGAAGGAGAAATTTTCATTTTTCTCTGAGTTAGAAAATGTTTTAACCATGACACATTTGTCGCTTTTCTAAGATCTCACATATCAAACTCCCACCAGGAATCATAAAGGACTTCAGGGACATTTCCCATTTTGTACCACAACCTTTAATGTGTGGTTTTGAGCAGCTTTTACTAAAGTCACTGATCAGGAAACTTTTAGGATAGAATAAAATGACTGTTGACAAAGGTGCTGCCAAGCTTACATTTTCCAGGGTCCATGTCACGACTGCATACCCACTGCAGCATGATGGAATATAGACAAGAGACTGGGAAGAAAAGAAAGAGAGAGCTTTAAGAAGGGGTTTGCTGAAGCAAGCCGATGAAATATACATCACAGAATGCTTTTCTTTTGAGATCTCACTGCAGTCTCAGGAGGAGCAGGGGTGGGATAATGGAAATCATGCTCTTTAGTCACACAGAGAAGAAACTCAAACACTGTGCTGCAAGAAATGGCTTGGATGCAAAAGCGGAAGCTGTGTTTAAAGAGCAGGAACATGAATCTCACAAGTAGGACTGGGTAATAGTAATCATGCGGAGGGCTCCTGATGATTTTAGCAAACGTGAAGAAGATCACAGGAATGTCACAGTGACGCATATTACTGGATCAGGGTTAGACAATTGGATAATCTGCTGCTGGGGACGAGGTGTTATGATGAGTAACGATGTCAGGGAGTGTGATCGCTCACGTTTCTGTCCACAAACAAGTTTCTTTGTCATTTGTAGAATGTGTCTTCTAAAAGCACATTACATGCACAGTCATGCTGTCTTTGTTGAACTGTCATCTGTGATTCTTGTGTCCCTCGGTCTCCATCTCCATGTTTGTCCTAATGTGTGTGATGGCAGAGCAGAGGTGTGTGTTGGTGAACTCTGAATCCTCAGCTCTCCGCTGCTGTGACTCATCATGGAGTCTCAGTGAGATCTGAGGTCATCACAAAACAGGCAGAGCTGGACAGAGAGACACCAGGAAGAAAGTTTTTATCAGATAATCAACGTTAATGTAAATAAGACTGCTGAAATTCAGACTGTGCACTCTGCTGTGAATCTGTCTACTGCTTCTTTGCTGCTGTGGTCACTGCAGCACCTCAATCCCCTTCAGTCTGGCCACAGAGTGGCAACGATCTGTGCTTTTTCTCCCTGTGGATCCTGTGCAGACGGAGACAAGCAGCAGTTAGGCAGCGCTAACAGACAGCAAGGTGCTGTTATCACGTAAAACGCTTGTTATACAAACAATGCTTCCAATTTGAGACCAATTACATGGTGCTCACAGGCCAAAGGCAGACACAGATCTCAGGGCAGATTAGGGATTAGTCCAGCATGCAGCGCAGTGCTCTCAATACATGCTAAATGCTGCCAGTGATCAAACAGATGGACAGAGAAGGGGGGAAAGAGGTGTGAGAGCTTCTGCAGATGGCAAAGTCATTGATTATGAAGGTTGGATCAGAAGCTGCAGCTGCATTTGACAAGGGGCAGAAAAAACATCTGACAAGATTTTGTGCTAAAGAGCTTCATCTGTTCTGTAAAACTAAATAAACGAAGGCGCCATGACAACGCTGCAGCTACTGCCGTAGCCTTTTCTCAGCCTACATGCAGTAACCTGGATACTGGCCATATTCCACTCATTGTTGGTTACTGTGGTGACACTAAGAGCTACAACCGAGCTTCCAACAGTTTCTCATCAGCAAACAAGTAAAAAAAAATAAGAAAATGGCCATCACCTCTGATTTTCCATGAGATTTTTCTAATTTGTTCTCCAGTAAATGATCTATGGCAAATACTTATGTTGCATTAAAATTGAAGGAGTGGCTTTAGAAATATGCTTATTTTCTTAAGGAAATAAAATTTAACCTAATAGTATTTTGGTTTTTTTGTGCATATCCTTTTGACAAACAAGTGAACAAATGCCGATGTGTGAAGTGTTATGGTGTTACACCTCGGGAAAAAAAATGAATATATATTGTGAGTGTGTATATATATATATTACCAAATTATATTACCACATATTACCACAGTCGTTCATTCTGCTTCACTGGAGTCTGTGACTGTGTGTAGGAAAGAATTAACTTAATTATTAGCTCCAGCTTAAAGAAGTTGACATGAGAGTAAAAAGAAATACTCATATTGTAATCACGTATATTGTAATCAATTATGTGATCATATATCAACAATTTGATTTAACATTGTGTAAAACCCTTTTTCTCTAATCATCTATTACTGCTGTGGTGTAATTTTTTAAATGTGTGTATAAAGGCTACAATAAAATAGCTTAGAAATAAGACTTTCAAACTTGTTATGAGGGATGTTTAGTTTGTACTGCATACATAGTACAGGAAAATACGTTTTCATTGTTGTCTAAAAGTCACTTCCACCACTTTACATATTATGTGTGAAACACCAAATACTTACCTGTAAAAATTCATGATGTAAATAATCCACCGCGGTGCTGATTTGCTGGAGAATTGAAGCTGTTAGCATTGAGGAACCGCAGTCAGAAGTTGTGGGCGTGAACTAAAACAAACCGGGGGGAAGGCGAGTTATCTAGGTACCGCCCCTTTACTCCATATTTGGAACGTCCACGGGAGGCGGAGTTAACTCCAGCCAATATGGTTGCGGCCATGAAATGAAAAAATCAGTAGGAGTGGAAAACCAGCAAAAAAGATCAAGAGGAGAAACTTGAAATGACCTCCACATGTTTTCTCATTGTTGCCACTGAAGTGCACCTGTTGTTAATTCATGAACACCAATACAGATGAAATTGATGAACGAGGCCCTCAGCTGCTGAACCAACAAGAACATTATCAGACAGTTTCATTCAATTCATGCCAGGACCAAGAAAAAAAGTGTTCCTTTCATTTTTGTGAATACTATATATATATGTGTGTGTATCAAATCTTCATCTATTGTTCTCATTTTGTTGCACCACATTGTTGTTCATGTGGTGATCGAATGATTGGACAAATGACTGTCCGACTAAAAAAACACACACAAATGTAAGAAAACAACAAGTCTCTACACAAATGCAGAATAACTTTAAGAGTTTTTTTTTAGCTATATATGATGCATTCCTAGTGCACCACCTATGGGGAAACAAAGGGACATTTGTTATTTTTTTTTATTTAATGATTTTTAAGTATAATTTATTTCCGTTTAGCAGGCCAGATTAAATAGTTTAGCATATGGTCTCTAGGCTGTAGTTTGCCCACTGCTCACTGCCCTACTCAAACAAGCTTACATGTCAGGGGGGAGTACTCCCCCAGGCCCCATCAAACTTGTAAATCAAATTTAATGAGTTCATTTATATGGTACCTTAATATAATCACAGCCAAATAAGCAATTACATTATAACTATTAATAACAGTCAGCAGTGGGCTTTGCAAATGCTCAGGGGGCAGTTTTCCATTGCCTCTGTGCAAAAGCATGTCCTCCCTGAGCTTCCTCTTGACCTCAGTACCTCTGGGAGAAGCTGATCAGGTGACCTGAGCACCAGGCCAGGATGTGGGGGGGAGGGAGGTGAGAGAGGTATCACGGTCCAAAATCACTCGAAGATTTAAGAAAAGCTCTTAAAGTAAACTCTAAAGTACACAAATAGTCAATGAAGGATGGGATTTCGCGCTCTGACTAAAAAACTAGCAGCAGCGTTACCTCAGAGCTGATTTTAAAATCTCTGTGTCGATTTGACCCAGAATGTTGTAACGGTGGAGTCAGATCCACTGTGGAGAGGTCACAGTAACTGCTTGGAGCAAATACCAACCCTTCAGTCTCTAATATTAAAACTTTAAAAGCTCAGGGCCATCCGGTCTCTGAGACTCTATAAAACGGATACCAATGGAGAGACAGAGCATCTTTTGTAAATGGATTAAATAGTAAATATGTCTGATTGTCATTAGTACAACAATGGAAGGAAACTGTTTTCACACACAGAAACTCAGAAGAAGGAGGTAAAAGGAGAATAAAGAGGTCCTAAATTAGAGCCCAGAGGAACCCCAAGAATCTGTTCCTTAAATTCTCACACTCATAGACCTGTCAGTCAAAAATGCTAAGAACCAGATGAGTGGAGTACCGCTAAATCCATTTATCCTAAACGGTAAAGCTTTGAGGACAGCGCTGTCAAATGCAGAAGACAAATCCAGAAAAATGAGGTCGACATATTGACCATCATCAGCCCTCAGGGAGACATTCAGGACTCCCAATGAAACAGATTCTGAACCTCTGATAGAGCAGAGGAACAATGTGTTGTAGTTTTATGTACAGATGCTGTAAAGTTTTATCTATAGAAATATGAAAATAAAACACAGTTTTGCTGTGAGATGTATAGAATAAAACATTAGAACTCATAACGACGTGTTTTCATTCACCGTTGCTCTTTACTCTCACCTCTACAGCTCTGAGCCTCTTTAACTTATTGATTACAAAATAATACATTGGTAGTAGCATGTATAGAACATTGCCTTTCATATAAAACATTACTTTTACTATAACTTGCCAAGTGTTGACAAAAGTAATAGCATCAGATACATCATGTCTGCCTGTGTATGATATATATATGTTCATGTTGCTTTTGTTTTTTGAAATATTATTTCAGTGTAAACTGTCAGTTTGTGTTTAAAGTGTCAGAAATGTTTTTTTTAATTGTTGGTTTATGTTTAAAGAATAGAGAAAAGTAAATTAGCTTCTTTGGCTATCAATGAATGGCTGAATGGTGCACACCTCCCATTTTGAATGCAGCGCCACAGAAATAGAAATGTTTAGTCGTGTTCTCTTGAAAGCTATGTTTAACGTTCCAGTATATGAAAATATGACTCATTTGGGTACCAGCTCCCTATGAGGAAACAGCTTGATGTGTTCTCTTTCTTTCTCCTTTCAGGAGAGCAACAATAGCTCATGGTCCACAAGAAGAGACACTAGAGAACAATCGTCTGTCTGGCCCAGACTTTGTCTTCACCAGACATTCTTAAGCCCCACCCACTTCAGTCCATCTCCATGCACATATTCAAAGCAGAGAAGAGAAACATTTGAATTCAATTGCATTGAACTTTATTAATATCCCAAGGGATACATTTATCTGTCATGGCACTCATATATAATTTGCAGGAAGCTCTAACAGTAGAGACAAAATACAAATGAAGACAGTGTGGAACATTTGAGGGGATTCTGCGTTTTCCATTTTTCAGTTGGATGGTTGGGAAGTGAACTTCATGTTGAAGAATCAGTCACAGTTCTGATCATCGTCTTGAACTTCTGACACTGTCGAGTTTTGGGCTACAAGACCCCTGAAACGCTGGTCTTTGAACCTCCGTCACTGTCTGATGGTAGACCACGATCAAAGTCATCCCGGGATTCTTTCACGTCTTTCATCTGGAACAGCCGGAGGAGGGGGGAGGGGGGCACCCAAAGCAGACTGCAGTTGTTTTGCAGGCACCTGCATTTTACAATGCATACATCCCATAGTAACCCAGAATCTTTCAACATCCTGCAGTCAGGCTGTTGTAGTGAGTTCAGTCCTTCCTTCTTGAATCACAGTGAAGTCTTTATGCTCAGTTTAAAAACCCTTCAGTGCTGAGATGAAGGAACTTCCATCAGAACATTTTATAATCTCAGTATGAACTCTGTTATTTCAACATACAACCTGCAGAAATCGATGCAGATTTTCATGCAACAAACACGGTGCATTTTCTAAAGGAGATTCTTACATGCATGTCAAAACCTCGTGACCAGACCAGAATGATAACGGCTTCTACTGCTGATTATGTCCGGCCTTATGAATAATATGCATGTCACTGTTTGGCAGCAAGACCTGAACACAAACAGCAGGTTGGAGATTTTGGACAGAAGATATTTACAGTCTTACAAAACAGAAAAGAGAGAAAAAAAAAACACTGCAAAGCTGAAAATCCAACAGATCCCAAACAAATGCCCGAAAGAGCAGAAACCAAGCTGGGCAAAAAGGAAAAACAAACCAGGACAGACCATGAGGACATGACAAACCAAAACAGAAAAACAAGAAAACAGGTGAGTGATAGGAAGCAGGTGTGGTGGGAAAAGAAGAGCAAGATAATCAACAGGACTGCAAACAGGCTAACAGCAGGAGAAACACGGAAAAATAAAAAAAATATATATGTATAAATATAAAAAGTCTTTCTCACCCTCCGCGGGTGGTTTCTCCTCTTAGCTCGGGTCCTCTACCAGAGTCCTGGGAGCTTGAGGGTCCTGCAGTATCTTATCTTTTCTGGACTGAGATGTCTGAGGTCTTTCCAGGATCTGCTGTAGCCCCTCCTCCAGTTTGGAGGTTCCAGCCCCGAGTGCTCCAATGACCACGGGCACCACTGTCACTTTCACCTTCCAATCTTTCTCCAGTTCCTCTCTGAGTTCCTGGTATTTCTCCAGTTTCTCATGTTCCTTCTTCTTGATGTTACCATCTCTTGGTTCTGCCACATCCACCACAATGGCTTTCCTCTGTTCTTTATCCACCACTATAATGTCTGGTTGGTTCTCCATTACCATCCTGTCTGTCTGGATCTGGAAGTCCTACAGGATCTTTGTTCTCCCATTTTCTACCACTTTCTGAGGTGTTTCCCATTTTGATTTTGGGGTTTCCAGTCCATATTATGTACACATGTTTCTGTATATTTTTCCAGCCACTTGGTTGTGGCGTTCCATGTATGCTTTCCCAGCTGTCTGGTGTGGTAGATCTGAACCTCTGTTGCTCTGGTGTTCAGGGCTTGTTCCTGTGCTGCCAGGATCAGAGATTCTCTGCTGTCCTGCAGACCAGCCCTCTCAGCTGTTGGTAGGACTTCTTGATATCAGCCACTTCAGTTATTGTCCGGTGGTACATCCCATGTAGGGGCTTGTTCTCCCATGAGTCTCTGTCCTCCAGCATCACATCCTCTGCTTTCCATTGTCTGAGACATTCACTGAGCATTCTGTCAGTTGAGGCCTTGAGTTTGATATATTCATGCATCTTGAATGTTTCATCCTGGATAGTGGCTTCTATGCTCACTAGTCCTCAGCCTCCTTCCTTGCAGCTAGTGTACAGTCTCAGGGTGCTGGATTTGGGATGGAACCCTCCATGCATGGTGAGGAGCTTTCAAGTCTAACATCTGTGCTCTGTTTCTCTTCCTTTGTCCATCTCATTATTCCTGCTGGGTATCTGATGACTGGCAGTGGGTAACTGTTTATTGCTCGAGTCTTATTCTTAACATTCAGCTGGCTTCTCAGGACTTGCCTTACTCGTTGGAGGTATTTGGCTGTTGCAGCTTTCCTTGTTGCCTTTTGCCTGTGGAATTCCAAGGTACTTGTAACTGTCCTCAATGTCTGCTATTGCTCCTTCTGGGAGTGAGACTTCTTCTGTGTGGACCACCTTGCCTCTCTTTGTCACCATCCGACTGCATTTCTCAAGTCTGAATGACATCCCAGAGTCAGTACTGTAGATCCTGGTGGTGTGGATCAGGGAGTCAATGTCGCGCTCGCTCTTAGCATATAGCTTGATGTCATCAATGTAGAGGAGGTGACTGATGGTGGCCCCATTTCTGAGTTGGTATCCATAGCCAGTTTTATTGATTATTTGGCTGAGGGGGTTCAGACCTCTGCAGAACAGCAGTGGGGACAGAGCGTCACCTTGGTATATTCCACATTTGATGAACACTTGTGCAATTGGCTTGCCATTGGTTTCAACGGAGGTTTTCAACAACTTCATTGAGTTTCCTATGAAGGCTCTTAGAGTCATCTTAATGTTGTACTTCTCCAAGCATTCAGTGATCCAGGTGTGTGGCATTGAGTCATAGACTTTCTTGTAATTAATCCAGGCTGTGCACTGGTTGGTGTGTCGTGACCTCAACCAATCCTACTAATCCTACTCAGATATATATATATATTTATATATATATATATATAAAGGAGTTTTGATTTTAACTTTCTGCAGGTTATAGAAGTTTGAAATACCTCAGGATCACCAGGTTTGAGGAGAAGTGGCTTCACTTTCACTCCAACCAAAGAGGTTTTGACAGAACTGGTTTTCAAACGGGTTTAAGCACAAACTTTATTCTGAGACAAAACCCCATTAGGTGTAAATTACAAAATAAATTGATTGATGTATAATTACTGTAGAGAGAGGACAATTCATTTGGTGATTGGCACTTCATCTATCATGATTAAATAAAATACTTAAAGAGATGTTCATCCTTTCTTTATGTTAAAGGAGGAAGTGTGTCACCTCATCCTTCTCCATCATGCAGGAATCACAAAGACAAGCCCCACAACCAAGATTTTCATGGGTTTGCCTGCACACCCGCTCATTAGAGAACACTAAAAGACAGTCAAAAACATCAGCACACTATGTACTGTTGCATTAACATAAATATGAAACTGGAAAACTTAAAATACATTGAAAGTTGTAGGTCCAAGACGACGTTTGGTGGAGTTGATTGAATTTAGACTTATGACATTTAAACAAAAAACTTTACCAAACTTTTCAGAATTTGCTGGAATGACGTTGATCGTGTTAACAGTTGAACAGTTACAGTAACTCAAAGAACATTAACGCTGGAGCTCTGGTGTTAAAGATAATTACAAACAGCAACCATTGTACGATTATGTGTTGTAAAACATATAACAAGGAGGCTGATGAACAAGAAGCGTTTAGATTTCACTCCTTATATGATAACTTTTGACCTTTGTGAGATAAACAAAAAAAATGCAAAACGAAAAAGGAATTCTAACATATTGAGACATATGAACACATCATGCTGAAGCTTTAAAAGAGATAACGTTTTTACAAAAGCCTCCCACTTGTTGTGTTGTATGTACCCAGTAACAACATTCCGAATCAGGACATTTATGAAAACATTTTTAAATACTCTTCAAGTTTAGATACAATTCACCTGAGAAAATCTAGTTGTGGCAGCACTCTTGAGAAGGGTGTACCTGCAGGCCCGGAGACCCAACAACGTTCTCAGGACCACATTCTCAGGACCCAGGCATTTTTTAACACAGCGCCTGCTACAGGGTGGAGTTTGTTTTGTTATTTTCTGGAGACTTTACGAGACACATTGCACACGTGAGTAATAAGAGTAAAAAAATGATCTAAGCGCTGCTAAAGGATAAACAACTAAATAATTTATCACATGAATCTTAAAATATAAAAAGTAAAGAACCAATACATTTCTGGTTACCAATACATTTCTGTTTTTTTCTGCTTAGCTAGCTTTTATCCAAATTAATGTTGCTAGTGCAAAAATAAATTTATGACGGTTTATTAGGAATGCATCTTTTAGCATTTTATAGCATAGTTATTTTTTATTTTTCCATCTTTATGTGTCATCATTTTCTTTTTTGTAATTCATTAATCTTGTTTCATTATAACCCAAATATAGTCTACATGTATTACAAAACAGGAGAAAACAAAATGTTTACTGAGCATGTTTACTTTTTATAATAATATTAATTATTTATGGTGTATTGTTCAGAACTGATTTACTCTTTAATTTAATTCAATTCAATTCAATTCAATTCAATTCAATTCAATTTTATTTACATAGCCCAATATCACAAATTCAATTTGCCTCATTGCTAGATAATCCATCTCATCCTAATTAATTTCCTAATTAACATTTGCATTACTTAGAAGTCTTTATTTTTTCCTGTCAGTCAACTTTAGACACATTAACATGCATAACAACGTTTAAAAAAAGACCGACAATTTCTACAATACTTCATTTCTCAGTGGATCATGGGTGAATCTCCTTCCTCCCCCTCTGTTACACTGCAGAGGGATCCTGCTGAACTCTGATGTCATACTGCCACCTTGTGGTGACTCAGAAAAACTCATCACTGATGTAAGAGAACATTTTCTTTTCTTTTTTGTCTTGTATTTTCTTGAAGCTAAAATGTTTGAGAGGAGGTCAAAACATCTGAATTATTTAATAATATTTAACAATAATTATAAAATAAACCATTAACAGGCAGATGACAGAAAAAAAAAACAATTTTAGGTTTGAACATTTTAGAAATTCAACACAACAGATGATTTGCTTTCTCACCATTTTGCAAAAGTAGAAATGCAAGTTTAAGACGTTATCCAGACAAATTAAAGCTATTACCAATGAGTGCATACTTTCATGAATACTTGGATTTACTGGACTTTTTTATAATTTACTTTATAAATGTGATCATGCAACACAGACATAGTTATAAATTAGAATATAAAAATCCAAAATAAACCACAGGCACACAAAAATCTTCCAAACATTAGTCATAAAAACATGTTTAAATTCTTAAAAAAGGCTATGTCTCTCCTTGTTGCTGTTGTGTCCTGGTTCCCTTATCGAAACCTATGGAGTAATATTTGTGCCACCATATTGCAAGCAAAAGTCATAGTTTTGAGATCAAAATTTTTTAAGTTGCAAACAAAATGTTACGACGGAGTATTAGGGTCACCGAAAAAAAAAAAAAAGTAATATTACGACTTTTAATCTCGTAGATATACGACTTTAAATCTCGTAAATTTACGAGAAAAAAGTCGTAACTGCTAAATTATGAGAATAAAGTCGTATATTTATGACTTTAAAAGTCATAGGTTAAATTTACAACTTTTAAAGTCGTAAATTTATGAGAAAAAAACGTGTAAATCTACGGGATTTAAAGTCGTAAATCTACGAGATTAAAAGTCGTAATTTAATGAGAAAAGAACCAAAGTTGTCTGTTTATCAGAGCCGTGCTTGAAGATGAAAGACGTGGAGAATCTGGTGTAGATTATGTCCAGATCGGTGTTAAAAGCAAAGAAATTCTGAACCTTTTGGCGATTCAAAATCAAATTATTTCCGGGTTCGGTAGTGCGTGTGTTGTCTTGCGTATCTTCAAGTAAGCAAAAGAGGCGCTATTATTCTGTTAAACAGACTTTTTATTAACAGTCTCTTCTTACTGCTGCACTGTGCATGACCAGCGCTCATCTGCTGCTTACCACTTGCCGTGCACCGAACATGTGACCAGTCGCTTGGCATTCTGGGTAATGCAGTTCGTAAACAGCTAACTTCAATACACAACAGTGCGGAGTTTCATATGTAAAATAAAGAGCTCAGAGATACACATTCATCAAGATCGTCACTTTATTACATCTTTCATTTCCTTTCATTACCTTACATCATGTCTCTGTCATGCTCAGAAACCAAAAGAGAACGTAAACAGAGCTCCGGACGCCTCCTTCCCCAAATGAAACGTCCCGTCTCAACACAAAACAACATTGGGAAATGACAACGTTAGCACAAGAACATTGAAAATTCCAAAAACTAGTCCTCTTCAGACGGAAGCATCACAGAGTTGGAGGAGATCTGGTCTGTCATAGAGGAAGAAATGACGTGAAGTGGACAGCTGGAGGATATGGAGCCGCTTCATAAACGGGATCTGCAGAGATCCTGCAAGCAGCATCAACGAATAAAACATTAATACACTGTAAATCAAATAAAGAAACTTCCAAATATTTGAAATATTTTAAACATTCAGTTTTGATGAAATCCCAGACGCTTTTCACAGTTTGGTTGGTCTGCTTCAGTTCACGGCATAAATTCGCTGGAATGTAGACTCCCCCTCGATTTTAATAAAGTTATGAGAAAAAAGTCGTAAATCTACGAGATTAAAAACTCATACATTACGAGATTAAAGTCGTATATCTACGAGAAAAAACTTGTAATATTACTAAACTCATAAATTTACGAGATTTAAAGTTGTATATCTACGAGAAAAACTCGTAATATTACTTTTTTTTTTTTTTTCGGTGACCCTAATACTCCGTCGTAAAATGTTAAGTTTTGCAAATAAAAAAAAAATTTTTTTGCTTTTGCAAACTTTTTTTGCTCTCAAAAAATATATTTTTGCTTGCAACTTTTTCTTTTTTTGTTTGCAATTTTTTTTTGCCTTTGCAACTTTTTTTTTTTTGTCCTTTGACACAAAAAAAAACGTTTTCAGGTGCGTAGTGGCTCATCTTCCATTCACCCCATCTTTGGCTTTGCGTTTAACTTTTTTTCTCAGTGTTACATTTGTGCCAGCCTCCTGATTGGTCTAGATTCTATCCAATAAAGTGCCGTGCATTCAATGGGTCTCTTGGTAGACAGGACCCCGATCGGCAGAGACCGCTGCCATGTTAAACGGTCAATGAGCGTAGCGCAAGAACGGGGGGTCACCCGGAAGTAGTTTGCCAAGATTCTTATTGTGAAAACAGCTGCATTGCTCGGACAGGAACTGTCTTTCTTTAAGGGAAATGGATCGTTTTATTATTGTGTGTGACTGTAAAGGGAAAATCCGAGACCCAAGGACATGAAAATACATCCGTTCCAGGTAAGAATCTGTTGTATTATAGTTTTTCAGTCACATGTCTCTGACGACGTGAGTTTACTACTTTGACAAGCTAGCTGTTGCTCACTGGGGCTGCACAGAGTCCGGTCATGGATTATTATGTGATTAAATATGAAAAGTTGTTGGCTGTACATTTAATGAAAAGCACTAATCAGCAGTGTCTCCTCTTTTTTGAACCATATTGACAAAATGTTAGTGACGGAGCTCACGACGTCCCCCAAATGTCTGGAATGTGATGCTAGCGCTAGCTAACTAGCGCTAGCATCAGACGCCGGGGTTGCACCGGCGAAGATTATTCACAAAAATTGAGTTTTGTTTAGCTACATTAAGATAAAAAACATGAAATATGAAATACTCGTCGTGGAATATTGTACAACGAGACAACAAATAGTTATCAGAAAAATGTATTTAAGTTTTGGCAGGAAAACGCATTCTTACATTTAGTGTTATGATAAATGTGTGACTAGGATAATTCTGCCTTTTTAATTGTATTTTGTTTTCATTGCAAAATTATTTCATTTGTTGAAAGCATTTTAGAGCCATATTTTTTTAGCTTTCAAAATAAGTGTGCTAAGTAAACAAAATCATCTGTAGGCAAAAGTATTTTAGAATATTACATGGAAATAGTCATTGTCATATTTTTGGTTACAGCTTTCAATTAATTAGATCATGTTTATCCTGTGTTTTCCTCCAGATCAGACAGTTATGATCAAAAACAAAGAGTGATGTTAGAACCACGGCTGAGCTAACAGCAGCTCACTGACCGCAGTAGAAAACATTACAACAGGAATAAGTTTGACTTTAATGTCAGACACGCTGGAACATCATGTTTTTCCTGTGTTTTCCTCCAGATGTAATTTGTGTAAATATCACAGACAGGATGTTGAAATGTGTTGGAAACGACTAGCTTTCAGTGTTTGAGGAGGACAATCACATTCAGAGATCTGACAGTGGAGGCTGATCTTGCATGAAATACAATAATCAGAATAAATAATTGATTTTCTTCACAGTAACAAGCTACTTATTATAACATCAGTGGAACCTAAGCACTGCTTTTCAGCATCAACGGCATGGTGGGTCATTTTGAACATCTAAAGTGTGTTTTTGATGGAAAAACATCTGCTCACAGATGAGTTTGTTGTTACCATGACAACGTTTTCTCTAGAAGGCCTCTGAAGGAGGATGTGCTTTGTGTTTTCTGCCCCCAGCAGAGGTGCGCTCTTGCACTGAGTCATGGAAAAGCGACAGAAAAGTGAAGATAAGCTTCCTTTGGATCCCAGAAATGTTATCCTCATGTTGTCTATGATCCTGATTCTGATGATAAATACAAACACTGATGTGGTGACTTCTGAATGCTATCTTTTTGTTGTCTGGAATTTTTTCTCCCCATCCAAACCCTAGCCTCTCTTTAAACTTTTAAATGTTTATTTTCATTTAACTTTAGCATTATTTTCCTTCTGTAACCCCGTTTAGAACATTTTGAGGACGTTTCCTTTATGTTTTTTCTTTGTACTTCAGAGTTCCATGTTCGATGAGTGAGACAAGCGTCATCACAACATATAAACCTGTCTGACTTTGGGACAACCCATCTATCTCCTGCATAAATGTACTTCAAAGGTTTGGAAGGACGGGGTCCTGAGAGCATCCATGTCCTCAGCGTTAATCTCTGCCTTTCTCCTGGATGTGGAGGTGACTCCTCCTGGTTTCATCCTGAGATTACACTGGTTTGACTCATAGTCCAGGCTTTACGTTTTCTGATTCCCACAATAAAAAGTATCTAATTACACTGAGTGGAACTGAGATGAATCTGCTCCAAAAAGTTTAACACAAGCAGCTAAAGAATTCTTTGGTTATTAATGAATAATAAATACATGAAATAAAGTAGAGATTAATGTCAGGCTAATTGAAGTCTGGCTAATGAAGGAGTCTAATTCTGTTTCACAAGAACTTCACTTGTTCATTAACTGTTTCGCTCTGAACTGAAATCCCTACAAAGCGCCTCATGGATTCTGTGTGTAAAATATAACATTATGCAAGTTTACATTTATGGTTAGTGGTCTGTCGTGACTTCAAAATGATGTGGGTATCTTTGCTTTGTTTCTCTAAAGGTGCACTCACACCGGATGCGCTCCGCGCCGCTGAGGCGGCCAGCTCCAATGTTAATCAACGGTTCAGGCGCGATATGAGCGACTGGCGTGCCGCCAAGGTCTGCCAGAAGCTCGATTTGAGCGGTGAGGCAGGAATCGGGCGGCATGGTCAAAATGTAAATACTGAGATACCGGAGGTTTGACAGGTTTCTGTGTTGCATCAGTCGACCAGGACATCAGCTTTGGGCACGTGATGTTTTCAGTAACTTTTGCTCTGCGGTGGAGCTCACTCACTCAAAATGCTGGCAGGTAGAGAGTAGCTGCAGGATGTGGAAGCTCTGGCATCATCAAGACATTAAAAATAAAGAGAGGAAAAAGGTCCCCTTATTTTATTTTCCCCTCCTCGGATTAATAAGAGACAGAAAGACTTCAAGCTCATCCACAGGAACACAGAAAACATGTGGAAGTGGCTGTCATACAGACACAGCCCCCTCTACTGGGAAAATATTGTAATCATAATCATATAAACTCAAACATAGAGACATGATTACTGATGTTTTTGTGGAACTCTCCACAATAAATAATCTTTATTTCTCAACATCTTCTGTATCTTCCAAACATTTTAAGTGAGATATCTACAGACACTGTTCCATATAGCGATCATCCTAAAAATATTAGTTGGTAGCTCCTCCCACATGTAGGTGGGGCGTCAAGCTCAGGAACACATTAGGTGTGTTGGAGATGACTTGCGCGGGTGGAGAGAAAGACATCTGAGATGAAGGTGAGTGGCGAGACTGTATGAGAACCAGCAGTTGGACGAAGTCCTTAAGGTCTCCCTCCAATGAAAATCCTGTTTTTTGAGTTTTTAGCAGGTATGTGTGGCGTTTTTCTTCTGAAAAAGAAAAAATATAAGAAAACATTTTGTGTTTGGTTTTCTAAGTATTTCTTCTTTTAAGTAACTGTCAATCAAAGGGCCAGAGAAAAACTCCTCTGAATTCCTGAGCTTTGCTTACGTCGCTAGTGTAGCTAGCTAACCTGGATGCAGCTGTAGAGGCCAGAGAAGATAATATTAATTGCGTCCAAGACGGGACTTTTTTTAAGTTGGCCTCATATATTTAAAAAGAAACTGAAAGTAAAATACCATTAGCTGTCACTAATATGCTGTCCGTGTTTTATCCACCGAGGAGTGGCGAGCTGCAGCAGGAGCAGCAGCGGCGCTTAGGTACGCAGCGGTTATGGAGCAGAGCACCATAAGCCACGCCCACATGGAAGAATTTTTGGAAAAGAAGGCTTCAGATCCACAGGAAAAATGGCTTTTTAAGACATTTAGGATGTGGAATTTTTGTTTAAAACTTCAAAGTCTTAATTAAAACCTCACTGGTAAAGTTTAAAGGAAATACAAAAAATGGTTATAGGGGGACTCTAACATTTGGTTGAATTTTAATATGCTTCTCTTCCTTAGTGTGAACTTTACTATTACGTTTTTAATAATAATTTTCAACATCTGTCTGTTGACAGCAGATGGAAAATAGCCGTTGGGTTAATTTAATGTGCACTGTCCCAGAGAAATAAAAAAAATTGAAATTAAAGTTAACTTTTAAGAGCAACAATAACACATAAAAGTAGGCATATCGAGTTTTTTTGGGTCCTATCCGATTCCGAGTCTTTGGATTTTGTGGGTTTGTCGATACTGAGCTCTGATCCGATACCTTTAAACACATTTAAAATATGAAAAAATTGATATTTTTATTTCATTAACCTTCTTTTATCATTAGAAACTTAAATAGAACACTTCTGTGAAGTAGCTTTAATAAACAGAGAAAAAAAGAGCAATTTAACTAGAAAAAAAAGTGTTTTTCCTGTTATATAAATAATAATTAGTATGAGAAAGTTTAATGATATAGCTTTAATATCTCATAGAGCTGTTAGAACATTTTAAAACCAAGCAAAAATAGTGCATTCCTGTCCTCATTTAGAATTCTTAAAAATGAATGAAGACTTTGTTTTAGCATGAATTCAATGAGCGTTCATGACTAGCTCAAATCATTGCAACCATTTACGGTAGTAGTTTTTTTTTGTTTTTTTTAATATTAAGGGATTGTTTTTTTAAGTTCTAAAGACATCACATTTTCAGTTTTATTACCACAGTAGTTAATTTTCATAACTTTTATTCCTCTGTCATGGAAATAAACCAGCTAGGGTCTTTAAAACTGCTGCCATTCTGCTGCGTTTTATGGTAACAACATTTTGTGATCTGTTCATGACAGCAGACATCTAGTGGAGTATTTATCCAGAATGGTAAGCTTGAAATATAAAATGCTGATCATATTTAGAATAAATGAAATATCCGATCATTATAGGGGGACAAGGTCTGATTTTGATCGAGTGATTAACCACGTGATTGGGCCTAATTTCCAATCACGTGATCGGATCAGGACATCCCCACATAAAACCACAGATTATTTGAAACCTTTGATTTGGAATCACATTCCAGAAAGAGTTACAAAATGTGCAGATTTCCTTCATTTAGCGCCAGTCATTTCTGATCAGAATCACATGGAAGTACAAGAGCTGTTAGAACACTGTTTCCCACAATGCATTGTTTTGTAGTCATCAAGGTGGCTTGCAGCCAGCGCAGCAACAGATTTCCAGCTGCACCTGCCTGAGTAGGCGCCTTGCACCTGCTTTTTTCTTGCAGTATTTTCCTGATGACTGACAAGTGACGCCTGAGTCAAAACTACCCAACATGCACTGCAATCCAGGTGATCTGCACATTGCTGCATCCGCCTGCATGATCTCAAACACACCTAATTTATGACAGGCGGCGAGCAACGAATTTGTCGCGCCGAGAAAGAGGGGCGGGGTACCTGAATTTGTCGCACAAATCACATTAAAAGATTAAGAGAAAGCATTTAAGAGGGCACTTCAAGAAAACTGAGATCCCAACTGATCATCCTCGAGCTTCAGTCCATATGAGGGCTTCAGCATCACCTGCTGAGAACTGACTTGCATACCTTCTCATGTTGGCTTTCAGAGTGAAAGATCAGACTTTTATGAATTCTAAGAACTGTCTGTGTTTCAGATCCTGTTCTCGCTTTTATCTGCTAAGTTAAACTAACAGACCCTCAAGAAAGTGAGAACACACAAATGCCACAAATACCCCTATGTGACGCGTAAGCTTTGCTGACTCAGCATCAAACACTTGAAAAACATCTAAGAGGTGTACCGTTAAAATGAAATGCAACAATGTGCTGCAAGCAGTCGACAAGAAACACATCAAAACTTGTTTTATTGCTATCATTCATATTCACACACCAAATAATCATGCATAGTGTTTTCATGTATGTACAGAGTATGAACATGTTACTGCGGTGTATAAATACATTTCACATGAACTGAAGTTGAGGCTTAAACTGATAACAACAAGAACATTTCCAACAGTTTCTAATATTTTCTGTTACCAAACACAACAGTTTGTGTCCTGGTAATGTCCTGTCATGGTTGAATAACCTCCCCAAACTCTGCCTGTTTACAGCAACCACTGTGGAAGCAATGGAAGGAAAGTGAAAGACGGTGAAGACTCTTAGATCAGATTCAAGTTAAGGTTAACTCTATGCATGAAAGTAGCTGCTGTCACTGTTTAACCATGGCCCTCTGAAAACCTGCTTCATAGGTCCAGGTTGTCCCTCAGTGAGATTCAGTTCTCAGTTCACTTACCAGATACATCACATGGTTAACTCTTGAACATGTCAGTGGTCACCAGGGGTGGAACAATGAATCCACTTCATAGATTTCTATTCCTACGATCCAACCAGATCAATTTGTCTGAGGCAAGATGTTAATTGAACCAAATCAAACATAGAATTGAACTTTAACATTGAGAAAATATTTAAAATAAGATGAATTGATTATAATCAATTTGGATTGAGACATGGTAGGTTCACATTACTATAGCATAAAAATGACCAAGTTCCATCACAGCAGACATCATACATGTGATGCAGCAGAAACTGATCAACCATCATTCAGTCTTTGAATTGATCAGTCATGTGACCATACAGTGTACTAGAATGTTCTAATAATTTTTATTCTGATGTGGAAAAACAACAGTGGTTGAACTTTATCAAACTCAAATGTGAATGGATTTGACATTCATTCTTGTTTACTTGTTTGTTTGTACATATTTAATTTATTATCTTGAAGAAATGCAAGATTCTATTAAACTTCACCTGAACTGTTCAGAACCAGGTTCTGATCTCTGAGTCAAACTGCTGAAAGTTTGGATCAAGATGTTCTGATCCATTTTAGGTCAGTCAAAATGAATTAATGTCGACTATGACTCGTATCATAAACAAATTATGAAATGAATCAAATTGCTATCGTTACACCCCTAGTGGTCACCAGCATCCACAGAGAGAAAGAGTTCAGGTGGAGGCAAATGAAAGCAGGCTCCAAATGAGAAGGTGGATGACTAAAGCACTTTCAGGTCTGGGACAACCCAACTCTAAACATGACGTTGGATTAAGTCTCAGTATAGCATTTGGACAGTTAGTCTACATCAAAATAAAATAATAACTAAAAGTTTCACTTGATCATGCAGAACAGAATCTTTCTAACTTCAGGCAAAGGTGCACATTTGTTAGTAGGTGAGAAACAATGAAGCTAAGAGAAATCAGAAGAAAGGTTATATTGTATACAGTAAGAGTTAAGCCAGGAATCCTGTGACAGCTGCTGAATTCATGTAAAAGACTGAAAATACACAGCGGTACTTAACAGCAATAAATAAACATGCATCTGTGTTGCAAAAACTCAACCAAGTTTCCAGTCTGAGGTGCCGTGTTCCTCCGCTCAGTAACAGCATGCTCCTTTTGAATCCAAATCCTACTAATGCAGCAAAAAACTAAGCTCAACAATGCAAACATTTAAAATGAACAGAACATCTCTGGGTGACAAAAAGCAAATATGAGACATTTCTTTAGAGTCTTTGGTACTTCGGGCCCATCGCTGCCAGCAACCACACTGCAGCAGCGAAACTGACATGCTGAGTGCTGACAAAGCACAAGGTTCAAAAATCTCAAGCATAACACATCCAGAACATTTTCTATCCGGTTGATGCACACAGGATGACATCCTGTTGAAATATTTGGGTCACTTCATTTATATTCAAATCCCTATGCGAAGTGTAACTCATCAAAATCTGGATCCAGCTTCAGTGTTACAGAATCAAAGCAGGAAATCTCCAGCTTGTAAAGTCCAGTTCTAGCTGTATTACTGTTACACTGATCTGTCATTACAGCAGGTCAGACCAGCAGGCAGAGGAGCTCAAATCATCCACATCAGTTCTGAAGGGACAAGACAAACAACAGTGTTCAAAGAAATCAAAAATGCCTTCCTCCTAAAATCTCAACTTCTAAAAGTGTTTTGTTGTTGTGACAAATATTTAGTTTTACTAAAGAAAAGAAGTTCTCTAAATGCAGTTTTCCTTCATTTTCCATTTGAATCTTAAATCACAAAGATCCAACAGTATTTAGAGTCTCCAGCTGTGCTTCATGTTCAACCCCACAAACCATAAACATTTGTTTGATAAAATCTTTGTTCTGTTTCTTTTCTTAACAGTTGCTCTGTCACTAGAAATAGGGCAAACAAGTGGGGCAAATACAGCCCAGAGGCTGGAAGCTAAGGAGGCGATGGCCTGCAAATTAAAAAGGTCAATGTCCTTTTCAGTAATAATTTAACATTTATCTATCTCAAATATAAAATAAGAAGATTTCCATTCATAACATGTACTTTAAATACAAATATCTTAGGTTATTGTAGGGATGACAGGCCACAGCATTTTATATAAAATATAGTCAAAGAAAATGTATTAAACTAGACCAACCATAAAGAACCAGAGTGACAGATAAAGGAGACGTTGAAAGATCTGGCATGAGTCTTCTCTTTGAAGCCATGCTTGTCCAAATGCTTTTAACTTTCTCAGTGTTTGGACTTATTCCACCCTTCATCTGCAACTTCTTCCTGTTTTTTCCTCTAACTGTTCTATGTGCAGGCAATGATGAAAGAGTGAAAAATCCAATTATGACCAAGGACAAACAAATGAAAGAGTATTTTGTTTTCACTTAACAGTGCTGATCATAATCCTTAAAGTTCATCTTCCAACTGGAATAACACACTTTCTGTCTGCGTTTGGAAGCATCGTTTGTTCCCTCTTGGTGTCAGAATTTCTGAAATCCCCTTTTCTCTGGACCAGGAAAGCTGTTCTTTAGGGTGAAGACAATGCTGGAGAGAATATCAATCTAGCATGTAAATATCTATGAAGATGCTGAGATCACAACAAAACTACCTTATATGAATATGTTACTTTGGACATGAACCTAAGCATTTGAACCGAAGTTTAGACCACGCTGAGGCGGTGCCGTCTGTACAGTGAAATCCACTTCTGCTCCTGAAACAGTCTTTGTCTCACACTCTCCAGGGCACGCAGTGGTCTCCAGCAAACACTAGAAGTAAAGATAATATGTCCAATAGAGGAGGTTGACAATGACAAAAGACAAAGGGAAGGTGACTCTGGAGTAGTTGTCTATATGGTGGGGGTTCTCCACACGACAGCAGTATATAACACGGAGGATTTTGCGAAGCGTGGCCAGAGCAGTGAGGCACCAGTGGGTGGGCTCTGGAGGGGTGCTCTCAGACTTCGGCTCACTGCCTGAAGGACTGGGGGGGCTGACAGTGAGCTCTGTTGTGGTGGGAGCTGGGGGAGAGGTGACGGCTGCCTCCTTGCGTCTCTTGGCCCTGTGGGGGTGACTTGAAATGGTTGTGACGATACCATTCATCTCATCATCCATGTCGTGCAGGTGGTGGCCATACTGCAAGAAACAGATTGACCAAAGAATACGATGGAACTCAGATAGAATTAACTTACAATCACATTTTCACTGCTGGATAAATGACAGTATATGGATAAGACCATGACAGCAACCACCACAAAGGTCATAAAGACCAGGACTATATCAACAATGAACACAACACTGAGGAACTTTGTGGAACAGCATGTGGGAGAGGGCTTTACCATGAGCATGTGGGCGTCAGCGTGAGTTAAGGTGCAGAAGTGTGCCACGGCGTACTCAATAAGTGCTCCAAAAATAAAGCTGAAGCAGATTCCCAAGTAGACATCGATGGCTTTGATGAAGCAGTTGGCATTGGGGAGGGACGTCCGGGCTCCCATCATCAAAGTGGTCATGGTGAGGACAGTGGTCACTCCTAGATCAACACAAGCGGAAAAAAGACATCAGTGAGTTCCCACTGACAGATTTGAAGCAGTGATGGTAAATGGCATGTACTTGTGTAGTACTTTTCTACTATCCTCGAGGGCCCAAAGCATTTTGAGTTTTAATAATGACAGAAGGATTTTAAAAGTTCTTTCAACGAGACCGATAGGGTCATAACCCTCATCTCCTGTGATAACTGCTGCAGTTCAAATCATTTGTCATGTAAAGAAAACAGAGTCCTGAAAGGTGGATTTACAGATCCATCCATCCATCCATCCATCATCCATCCATTTTCTAAACCGCTTTGTCCCTTTTAGGGTCAAGGGGCTGTAACCTAACCCGGCCACTTCTGGGCGAATGCTGGATACGGGTTGCTGGTCTATCTAAGGGCCACGCCCATACACACTCACATTCACACCTAGGGACAACAGTAGCAGTGTTGAAGCATGTTTTTGGATAATGGGAGGAAGCCGGAGTCCACGCATGCACAGGGAGATCATGCAAACTCCACACAGAGAGATCTCCTGTTGGTGGTTCTGTTTCAGGTCCCTCAGCAGAGACTTAAACCGAGCACTAACAAGAGCACTAACCACAGCGCCACCATGCAGCCAAAACCCAAAAGTTGTTTTTGTTTTGGTTGACTCCTGTCGTCCAGTCCATCAGTTTTGGGGTCACACTCAATTAATTGTTTGTCCCACCCCCTACTAGTTAGACACCCATTGCTTCTGATGGTTGACAGGTTTTACTGAGTTGTATCACATAGGTTTTTCCAATGAATTCACTAAGGATGCAACAATATTCAATATAAAACTGAACCGTTCTGCACGGTGTTCCACGGTTCAGTACGCCATTTTTCACGATGATGATTTTATATTAAGCCACTCTGCCTTTTTGTCTGTGTATATGTCTTTGTAGAGCAGGGGTGGGCAAACTACGGCCCGGGGGCCACATGCGGCCCTTTAAGCTACTTAATGTGGCCCTCCAAATTAAAATACATTGAATCAAAAATCCTAATTATTGTTTTATTTTCATTGTATTTCTGGTTCTTTCCATGAATGTGTTGTTTCTCTGGCGTTCATGTGTGTTCCTTTCTGAGTCAGATGGTGATCTTTCGGATTATTCCTACACCCACATAAATGCAGCATTTCTTTGAGTTCACATTTTCCTCTGAAGAACATCAACCCATTGGATCACCCAAAAAGAAAAAAAATCAAAATTTAGAAATTAAAACTCCCAAATTTCTGTTTTTAAATGAATATATGTGAATTTTAATCCAAATTAAAGCATGTTTTTCTCTAAATCCATATTCTTTTTTTAGTTTATGAGGTTGATTACCCAATCTCTTCCATCTGCTCCTTGTCGGCCCTTATGCCAATTTTAGAACCCTTTGTGGCCCACGAGTCAAAACATTTGCCCACCCCTGTTGTAGAGTTTATCTGCCCCCCCCCCCACCCACCCCCACCCCTCCCTGGAAAATACTTTACCCTTCCCCCAGGAGGTGGAGCCCAAGTGCTAAAAACATAGCATTTTAGCTAGCTTCCCAAACAACCGTGACAGTCATATCATGTTGTGGCTGCATGTGCTCGTGCAGCGGCTGCGTCGGCGCTCATTTGGGCGGACACTTTTAGTTGGGAGTCTCTGCAAACGCGTGTAGAGCAGAATTTCAGACTGCTCGCGTTTTCGAGGACTTTTCATTTCGTGGCTGATTGAATGCAGCGATGCAGCCGGCCGGTGTGTCAGCAGCTTCAGGCTCATGTCTGAAGACACGCCACAGACTCTGAAACCTGCGGTGTGAAGAGATCTCTGGTTCTCTGTCGAATATGAGGATCAGGGAGTGAAATGTGTCACAAGGAGTACAATATCTGCAAGATTTGCTTCATCTATTGTACAATGTGGAGATACACCTCTAACATGGCCGCCCATCTCTGACATCATCATCCAGCTCTGTCACTTTCTGAAAGTTCAACAACTAAACAGGTAACACAATGAAAACATCCCAGATCTATTTCTAAAGACTTCCAGTGTTTCCTCAGATAAACACCAGAAAATATCTGACTCCATCAGAGTGTTTATTGTTAAATCTCTGCAGTCTTTTCTCAGTGGTTGATAATGAAGACTTTAGTCATTTAATGAAAACTGTTGATCTACAATATAGAGGACCAACACGTCCAGATTTCACAGAGAAATCTATATATATCTGAACTTTATGAACAAGTGAACAAATTGAAGACGACTGAGTAAAAACACACAACTTTCCACATACAGCTGGACTTCCTGGTAACATTTCCTGGGTACAGCTTAGATTGTTGGAGGTTATTACGTTTATAATTATTGATGACTGAGGCACATTTACATTTGATTAAATTGTACAAGTTGTAATGTTTACAAAAGTTTTATTTAAGTGTGATTCTGCAATAACTGCCAAAAGCTGCACTTGAAAAAAATATGATTTCTTTGTTATGTTGTTTTGGTTTGCAAAAGAAATCATAATCTGTGGAATAATAGGATTTCAGGTATTTTCTTTCTTTGATCAATATGTATCAAATCGTGAGCAAACTGTATTGTTGCATCTATATAACAATGACCTGACGGTCAGTTGAAAAACATATAGGGATCAGCATTAAAGGACCTACTCTGAAAATGGACTTCATGCAAAATTAAACAACATGAACTAAAAAAAACAGTAGGTTCAAGTGCCCAACCCCATAAGCAGAGAGAGCAGCCAAGTAGGTCCTACCCAGAGGCTAACCTAGTTGTTAGTTTACGTCCCAACTAGCCAACCCCCCAGACTCTCTCTTGCCAGAAAAGTCTTCCCATTTCATGCACAACAACCCATGCAGGTCAAGAGCAACAGCCGGTCTGAGTTTGTCATACCAGACCCTGCATGTACCAGATGTACTGGTACTGTTTCTCTACAATTTTAAACATTTTAAATGATACCAGAATGTGAAGAAAGACAATTTCCTGTTAAGCCAGCTTTCTTTCTAACTTCAGAGGAATAAAGACCTGTAAAAGTTAGGGTGGAAGTTTGACAAGCAATGCTAAGGGTTTTACAGGCACAAACTATAGGGCACGGATGATGGATGTGTAGGTAAGGTTTGTTTGTCGTTTGTCTATTACGAAGTGTCCCGTTGAGGGAACAAGGCAAAAGACAAGTTCTCTCACTGCAGCAGGCCCAGCTCAAGTGGTAAGCCACACCTCCCACGGTAGAGTCACCATTGTGTCACATAGTTCATGTGACATTAACGTTTCACTCCACATTTGAATTGGGTTTCAATTTAACTGGTTTGTATGCAGTAAACTGGCTGAATATTTTTCTTCATGTTATTCCTGGTAAGTTTTTATCATGTTAAAGATGGAGGATTTTTAACCCCAGTGTTTCCTGTGGGGATCTATCATACTAGAGGCTGCTTGGCTCTGGGGTCTTTCGTTCGCTGGGTGGGCTGGAGTCCTGCACTGCAGCTGACACTGAGCTCACAGCTGTGTGGACTCTGTTGCTGTCCCGGTTTGGGTGGGTGCCGTGGCGATGTTCCTCTGACCGAGCTGCTCCTGGTATGATAGAATCCAATACAGTTTCCTCACAGCAGAGCCAAGCCTTATGTCTGTTTTACAGTTTTCATTTATAAGTCATTTTTCATTGTATTCTTTGTGTGTGGGATTATGGGTTGTATGTGTTGATAGAGGGTGGGGGGTTGGCTTTTATTGTTTATGTTTTTGTTTTTAATGTAAAGCGCTTCGAGCTGCGCGAAGCATGAGAAGCGCTTTTTTTTTTTAAATAAAGTTTGATCTGATCTGATCTGATCAGGATAAAGACTTTTGTTTCTCCGCTTACTTAAGGAAAACATGCTTACCTATACAAATACGAGCTGGAACTGAGGACAGAGAAATCCAAAAAGAAACCCACGAGAGGACCACCAGCAGGCTTGAAGGGACGTACGTCTCCAGGATAAAATACAGAATGCTCCTCTTCAGCTCGAAGTGGAAGACCAGTCTGGGGTAACGGCCTTTGGGACGAAGCACAGAAATATCAAACAGAAGCTGTTTTATACCAACATGGTCGCAAGTAAACTTTATCATTTACTAATGTACTAACATAATAACAGAGGTAAAGGATCAGTAATGTCAATAATGCTTGATGTGAAATGATAAATACACACAGTAAATGTGATCAAAAGGTAAAAGTGTTAATACATTTCTTAAGCTGAGTGGCGTCCAGTAAAGTGTAGATCTGGACAAAAAGAAACGCAACATTTTAAGAGTATGTGTGGCTCTGACGTGTTACAGGCCATCACGGCTACGGAGTTGCACCAAGACTAGAATCTAAATTAAAAAAACCTTCTGAAAAAAGTAATCTCCTGAATTTGCATACATGTATTCCAACAATGAGTATCTAAACATGTTTGGACTTAGAAAAAATGACTTACTCATGTATGTTACAATAGTTTTACACTTTGATCGAGTTTTTAAAACTGCTTGAAAATCGTGTTTTAAATATTTTGTGTATTGTTCAAACAATCCATATTCTAGTTATCTTAAATCTCAAAGCTGATGTGACATGGTGCTGATCAAACTTTAAAAAAGAGCCACTCCCACTTGGGCGCCCGCAGCCTTGTACTGGTTACCGGTTTCATAGACGGCTTCTGACACCGATGTGTAGTGGTCCTCCACGGTGTACTGAGCCAGCTGGAGAGTGTCTAAACCACTGACCGACTCGTTTCCTCTGGTCCAGTAGAACATCACATCATTGATGTTGTAGCCCCCTGCACACATTAAAACAATCTCTGGATTAATTCTTCACCCACTTTCAGTTCAGGTTAAATAAGAACAATTTCAAATGAAGAAACATTTTCTACATGTCTGTACTAGAAAATGTTATCTGATATCTTTAAACCTGCTCTATATAAACATTTTAGATCTGAATGGAACATGGAGACTCCCCAAATGACTTTTGAGGCAGATAGCAGTGAATACACATGTTGTCCTTGTGCTTTTCAAGCCCAAACTGATCATTAAACACCAAAAAAGTATTTTAAGAAGCGGAAATATGAAGAAAGTATAGTATTTCACCTTCAGCGCCCTGAAGAGATACTTTTGGGAATAGCTGGCCCTTCATAAAGTTTGAGGCTTGCAAAAGTTGTAAAAATAAAAACATGTGTTCCTTTAGTTTAGCAGATATTTGTTTACCACCCTCCTCTGCTCGGGCGTCGTTCACTCACAGCTGAATAAATCCCTGATGTCCAAAAGCTCTCAGCACTTTGGCTTGTTGAGATCGCAGTCTTTAAGCCTCTTTAAAATGCTGTTTGATTTGGTGGAAAAACAATTGTTCAACTGTTCAATTCTGGTTCAGTGAACAAATGATTTGCTTTTAATCTTGTACAGTTGTTGAACTGGAAGCTCACTTCTGCCGTCAGCCAACTGACTTCCTCCACAGGTACTGAGACACCTTTGTTAGAGTATTTTAGACAAATTTAACTTGTGAAGTAGCTTCTCTATAGAGTGACCCATAAAAACATAATCAGTCTCTTAAATAGCAGCAGCATAACAGAACCAGTGCAGTGTTTGGAAGTCCATCTCTGCTGGAGCCTCAGCATTCTGTTTAAAGTTGTTGCTGTTTGGGCTTGTTTCTTTGTTACTGAAGCATCCAAGCATTACTTTAATGATCGATTGTTTTCTCTGAAAAACACTGAGGAAGACTTTCAGACATTTTCTTCTAAAAAAAAAAAAACAAAATGTGGAGAAATACATAAAGAAACATGTAAAGAATGGTAGAGATATTAAAAGCTAACAATTCAAATAAAACAGACAAGATCAATGAGCACAACACTTATAAACAGACAGTTTGGTTTCAATAAATCGTCTGTTTAATCAATATTTTATCTTTGCACATATTAGGAAAACTCTAAATACTTAATAAGACAAATTGTGTTTAACTTCACCACAGCAAAGGTTTGCCAGAGTTCTTCGCTTCCTTAACCAATAGATGAGGAGAAAAACGATAAATGAGTCAAAACATTTCAAAACGACTGAAATGTTTTTAACGATTAATTACCATCTTCAGCATTGACAACTGCATTTTCCCAGGCTTTGACTTTTCAGGTTTAACAACTAAGATTATAGTGAGTTTCTTTGATGTTGCCCCTCTCTAAAAGGATTTGGGACTGAAGCTGTCGCCGAAATACCTGAAGTCATCCTGTTTCATCAGGTGTTCTGAGAAGACCACATGAAAGTTTTTAATTCACTTTTTACAGCCCTTCATTTTATCTATGATTTTTTTTGACCAAGCCTAATCCTCTTCCAAACTCAATAGCAGAGAGATAAGACACTGGTTATTTTGAATTTCCATCTGAATCTCTCCTTCACTCACGAGTCAAATCTGTAAATGCATGAAGGTTACACACAAGCAAAAGGCTACAGACTGAAGAAAAAAGGGCGAAGCAGCTCATATTTTCTTTAAATGACTAACATACCACAGCTAATACACCAGCTCGTGCATGAACCGCTTTGTAGTTCTAGAAAAAATCAATAGAACTGGAGTCAGAAAATCCTGCAGTGGAAATGGTGGAAACAACAGGGATTGTTAATTGCTAGGAGCGATGCTGCGCTCTGATCCCGTTACAGCTGAGCTGTTTGGTATTGCAGCTCTTTGTGGGTGGGAAACAGACAAAAGAGGCGAGAATCAAAGTGGATGTTAAAACAAAAGCTGCTTCAGAACCTCTCTGGAGAGATATTTTAATGTGAAATTTCTCGAGAATAGCCTACTATTCACTTTCACACGGTGTGGCAGATTTCCATCAGGCAGTGTTAAATGTGCTTCTGGTGCTCATTGGATTCATCAACAGGGATAGAAAAGAAGGAAGGGAGTCCTGGTGAAGTGCTCCTCACTCCTGCCTCATACCATAACAGACTAATCATGCATATTGCACTCAGCCCTGGAGAGCTGAGATAACCCAAATAACACTTAAATAAGAAGGCATGCAAATTTAATACGATCCAGGATGCCAGCATTATCTTGCACTTTTGATGCATCAATTCACCAATATGTATTAAAGCATAGAAGGAAAAATAACCAGGATGTTCTTTTTAGACTCTAAGTAAAACAAGTTGTTGATGAGGCGCATTTTTCTAATTGATCTGCAGAGGGAGTAAGAGAACAGGAGGAATGCAAACATCTGCCTGCTGTGGGCACTTTTATTAAGCCCATCAAATCTGCTGTGAAATGCTCCTACATTTGCTGTTGCTCACTAAAAACCACATGGAATCATGGATTCATGTCCAGTGCAGTGATGCTGCAGGCAAAGATACAGGAAGAAGGAAATCCCCCTTTTAGAACTGAACCTCCAATGAATTTCTGTCTCTTTCTTTGATGCAGAAGAACTTGTGATTCTTTTGACGTGAAACTGCAAAAAGA
This sequence comes from Oryzias javanicus, assembly GCA_003999625.1. Lineage (NCBI taxonomy): Eukaryota > Metazoa > Chordata > Actinopteri > Beloniformes > Adrianichthyidae > Oryzias > Oryzias javanicus. The sequence goes on along the minus strand of CM012451.1, from coordinate 1,490,563 downwards.
TGGCAGAGATTAGATTAGAGACACAGATGGATGGTGACATGCATAAAAAGAAGCCACGGGGGGTGGGGGGTGTTACATTCATTCCACTCTGAAGCGTGGCCCCTTCCAAAGCAGGCAGACACATCTACATAGAAGACGTATTTTTTAAATGTGCAGCACAAAAAGTTTTTTTTTTTTAAATGAAGCCTACTTCTGACTCCTTTTGCTGTCAGAACTCTGTAAATATTTTACTGCAATCCTGATTTAAACACCCCACACACTCCCACCACATGGCTCCTTTTAAAGCTCCCTCCTGTGCAGAGGATCCAGTTTTGGCACAACATTAAAAGAAATAAATCCTTGAATATACATCTTCATAAAGAAACACAGGGACGGAGCAGGAGGGGAGACGGAGACTGAGGAGTACAGGGTGAAGAACAAATAGAGCAGCAGGAGAGAAACCAATGGGGGATGGGGGGGCACACGGAGAAAAGAAATGAATAAAGCAGGTAAGGATAACTACATCTACCCTAACTTTGAACGTCATTATCTTCTGTCTGCTCAGTGGCCTAAATGTTTCATGTGCCACTGAGGTCCTGAGGGTTCTGGTGGGATCAGAGCTGGATGTCATGTCATAGCACGGAGGGAAAGCTAGCTGGCTCAAGATCCCAAGAGATGTGCTATAAGATGATTAGGTCTAAATAAAGAAATGTAGTTTCTAATTTATCACTGGAACAAAAAAATGAAAACAATTAATGAGATGTAAAAAACATGATCTCAGCGCTTTAACACCTGAGACGTCGCCGGCGAGCCTTCAACACAACATCTTTAACGTACTGTAACTTGTCAACCGTTAACGTGCTGCTTTTATCCTTCAGAATCTGCTGGAATTATTGTGTTAACAATGAAAAAAATTACAGTAAATCAGAGAACATAAACACTGGAGCTCCACTGTTGACCCCAGATCTCCAACTCTTGCTAGGTGATCTTCACCCGAGCTAAAGTATTCACAGGATTTTCCATAAGTTGAATTTTTCAGAGAGTCATGCGTCCCGAGGTAAAGTCTCACATGACCCATGAAACAAGTGGACCAAAGGCTCCAGTACTATCATTTATTTATGTATTTTTTGGGGGGGTTCTCAAATTCTTAATTTTTCGGTAATTTTCAAGTATGTTTTGGGGATCTTTATATGTTTTAATTTTCCATTTTGCTACATAAACCACAGTTGAAAATAAAAGATAACTAATTTATCATGTGTTAATCTTTTTTTTATAAGAAATACTTTTCATTGAAGTACATTAAATTGGGTGTAACTTGCAACCTGTAACTTTTTATAGCAAAAGTGTTCAGGGTTAAAGGGTTAAACAAAAAAAATACTTTTGACCATTAGAAATGAACCTTGTTCTCAAAGCTGCATTCGGAACAGGAGAAGCTTCCTCCAAAATACAATTCTAGGCATAAACAGATGCGTCTGCCCTATTGAAGCATCCCTCCCTTGATTCCTGTCAGTCCAGGAGTCTGTCTTGGCTGTTTAGTCTCTTGACCACTTAGCCAGCAGAACTGCAGTATGGGTCATCCACTGTTGTGATGTAAGGCCCTTTAGCCTCCAGCACTGGGAATTTCAGCACCAGATCCTGTTTGTGAGAAGATCATCCCAGCTTTGGACCAAAAACTTTCCTAAGTAACCGTACCAAATCCAGACAGTTGTGGGACAAAAGCTCTCCTGTCTGACCTCAGACTGCATGGGGAGATGCAGGGGGAGGAAAATGTGCTCAAAAGTTAAGCTCCCCTACAAAAAATGCAGTTTGGAAACACAATTAACCTGTGAAGCAATTCTGTGGACAACACATTCTCACTTCCATATCACCACATATTGACGTTTGGTTAAGATGGGTCCTCTGGGTCGCTTTTTGACATTTTGGGATGTTCCCCAACTTGCTTTTTTCATGTGCTGACTGTTCCCATGAAATGACAGGTCTCCAACCTGCGGGCTGCGAACCAGAACCGTCCAGGACCTGGACATGGAGCCCGCCGATACCCTAATGTTTACATCTGGGCCTGCTTCGTGCCCACTATCTCATCTGGTACCTGTTCATTTCATGAGATTTCTTGTTGAAGTGAATTCAACAATCAGCATGACATCAGTTCTGAACCCCAGATAGAGCTGCTGCTGCTGCAATGCAGCCTGGATGGAAATGTTTGAGTTTATTTCTATGTTTTCATTGACTTTTCAAAGTGTGTCTCCTTAGCATGTTGGGGGGGATAAGGGGTGGAGTTACACAACTGAGTACCATAAGCCACGCCCACACAGAGGAATTTTTGGCTTTAGATCAACAGGAAAAATGGCTTTTTAAGACATTTAGAATGTGAAATTTTATAAAAAATGTCACAGTCCTAATTAAAACCCCAATGGGAACATTTAAAAAAATTTTTTTTTAAATTGTTGTAGGGGGATTTTAAGTTTATTTTTATTTGTATTTGTATCATTGTGTTCATTATTACTATTTATAATGTAGTTACTGTCATTTCATTGGTAGCTTGACAGTTCATTAACATGATGTTTCTTATTTCGAAATTATTTTTATTGATTTATTTATCTTTGCTGGCACCATTCTTCACTTTTACTGTTTCCTTGTCACCTGAATGGGATTCTACACCATCTCTTTCTCTGTATGCGGATTTTTGCCTCTTGGATCAGAACAGAGGCTTGAAACCTTTGGCTCCAGATCCACATGTGTCTCTTTTATCTCCATTGTGGCTCTTTGACCAAACATAAAATAATTCATGGAGATGTTGATCCAGACATGTCGACCGTCTGAGTCAGCAGCTCCTGATAATGTCTGCTTAACCAAAACTACCTCAAGAAAACAAATAAACAAAACCTGAAAACTAAGACTACCAAGATCTAACCTCAAACTAAAATAACAAAACCCAGCAGAAGACTGAGAACAAAATTATAAATAAAGAAAAGAAAAATAAAATAGTAGTTTTTAATGTAAGGATTATTTAATTAGCATTTATTAAATTTAGATTAGTTAAATGTACAAACTGATGCTGAGGTGCACATGATGATAAACTGTGTAGATTTTTACATCCCTGTTGACCTGAAGACGTCTTGTTTGAACAGAATGAACAGATTTTACACGCAAAGAAAAACGTTGGTAAAAAGTTTGATCTTTTATGATTTAAAAGCACAGATTATCTTATGCTGCACAACATTGGTTACTATCTGCACTATCTGCTTAGATCCTGTTTTGCACAGAGCAGCTTTTATTTTGAAAATAAGTTATTTGAGCTTCTGTTAAATGTAAAAAAAAAATACTATCTTGCGAGATGCTAGGTTCTTTATGTATTTTTGCTTTTGTTAATGCCAAAAATAGATATAATTCATATTTTTTATTAAAAAAAGAGGTCACAAATGAAAAATCTGAATTTATTAAAGGCTAAAATAAGACTATGCAGCTCCTTCTAGGTTTTGATCAGTAGGAATGAGCTCAAATGGTTCTGTTACTGTTAAAGGTTGCAGTGCCTTGGTTTAGAATAATAAAGACTACAGGAAGTGATCATACCTGAAAGAATGACTACACAAAACACAAGTTCAGCATAAGATAGTGAACCCAACGTCTTAAATCCTGTTTCTGTTTTGTAGCTGAGTTTCTTTTTCTGTATTTCTTTGTTTTTGTTGTTTTTATTTCAGGTCAGAAACTCTCCTGACCTGAAATGACCCAGCTTATGACTGCTGGGAGTCATCATCAGTCCCTGAAGACACACGTACGCATGCGGGCGGTGCAGAAGATGAGAGGAAGTCATGTGTTTGATCCCTGAGTTTGATCAGATTCACTAGAGATCAAACCCACACAGCACTCTTCCGCCACAGCACTTTACATTTTCTTTATTAGGTATGAAGTGTCCTTACAGCTTTCCAGTTGCAGTGTGCATGTCTGCTTGTCCATGGGATATTTTGTCAGGTCCATGTTGCAAGCCACAGTGGTTGTAATCCTAAAAACAGAAGAAAGTAACAGTTTTATTCAAAGATAATTTTAACAAAAGATGGATGTTATGCAGTTTAGTTTCAGCTGAATTGTTACCTGATTGTTATTTAAGGATATGAAACTGTCAATGCTGTGCAACTGTCTGCCTAACTCATATTTTTATACGTGTTTTCTAAAATGGGTGGAAATGTGACGGTTTGGGGCTGCTTCTCAGCAAAGGAGACAGACCCGGGCCCCCATGGAGGGTTTTATCTAAGGACCCTCACTGGAATAAGCTCATCCTGTCCCCTGAAACAAGCCCTGGTTTCTCATCACCATTGCACCAGTCTTCTATGCAGCTTCCTCAGGATTGACAGAAGATATTCATCATGAAGGACTCCTGTGTGAGGATTTGTTCATCACGAGTCTCCTGCTCGCTGGCAGCAGTGCTTTGTTGCTTTGCAGTATATCGTGGTGCATGGAGGCCAGCTCTAACAATGATCAGATATCATCATCATTCCAACATGGACTGGAGCTTCAGTTGACACCAGTCAAAAAACATTTGGATCTTTTATGATTCTAACACAAGGGAATACATTGGTCACTCCGTTGAGAATGCCACAAAGTTTTGATCTGATTTCTCACATCCACTTCTGTAACTACTCAGCTTTTGGCAGCAATAACCTCACCAATTTGCCCACCCCCGGCAGAGCAGAGAAACAATCTCCACAGATAGCTGACTGTCCCCAGCTCCAGATGTTTTTTTTTTCCAACCAATCTCAGTCCCTTTTCACAGCCTCAGCTCCCCGTCCCTCTCCCCACTGCATTTTTCATCTGTTGTTATTTTCACTAGTTTCCTTGACTGCTGAGCCCCCCACCCCCACCCCCCACACACACACACACACATTTTCTGTCACAGTCAGAGTCTTTGTTTCCCCATGTAGAAGCGTCGGTCCATGAAGATGCACATTTAGACATTTTCTTTTCTAGTGTGAAGTCTTGAACACATTTTTAAAATGAGGAGCCAAAAACTCACAGAAAGCATTTACAGCACACGTGTCATCAACCCGAAATGAAATCTACATTAGAAAAAGGAATTCGGTTTATCCTTGCCCTGTAACTGCTTTTTGTACATTTGTGGCTCAAAATTAGAGTCTTACTATTTTTTGTGTGCCAGGAAATAGTCCCTATGGTTTTAGTGTAATATTTAGTAATATCCCCAGAGGGACATTTTTATTTTTAGTCTTTTACATAAATCAATAATGTCCGCAAAAGCAGCTCCAGCAGAAAAACACTGAGTCAAGATTGTCAGGTGAGTATCATTGCTCTCTAAAGAGAAGACCTCAACATCAGCAACATCTTAACATGCAACAGGTCTGGACTTCATCCACAGATCAGCTCCCAGCTGATTCTCTCTTTAACTCTCCAGTTTGAGCTCACAGTAGAGGAACTGGTCTGGTCAGTGTCATGATCTGCTAGAGGTATAAGAAAGAATGATTGATGAAAATATTGTGAAATTTAGTTTGATGATATCTGCATTGATTTAAAATGCTGCCAAGACAATATTTAATCAGTTATTCATGAGCAAATCCACCGTTAAGCATCTTACTTATGTTTTACACTTTCACCCCTGACCACTAGTTGGCAGCACAACACGCCGAGCCTCTTTGAGCAGTTCTAGACCAAAACAAGATTTCATCATCCTTGAGGGTATTGTTATTTCACGGGATAAGAGGGCAACTTAGGATTCAGAATCCACTCCAATTTAAAACTAACTCTGCCATGCTGCTGCCACTACCATATGGAAACATGGTAAGTGAGGTTTGCAGAGGCACATCACGTCATGCGCAGAGTTTCAGTCACAATGCTAAAGGAGGTAGCGGGCTAAAGTTCTGATGTACTTCACAGTAAAAGAGTCTAATTTAATGACCTGGTGGATAAGTTATAAGCACACTGCCCTGAAAAAGTACTGTTATCCTAGCAAACCAAAATATCTAAAGCCTCCATAACTCCTCCATCACAGTTGGGCTTAAAGAGATGTTCTCTCCTGGCTCTAGTCTACACATTAGAATATATGCTCAATCATAGGTCCGAAACTTTTCATCATCATCAGAAAATCTGGCATGTTATTCTTGCATTGTTTGTACGATTTCTTGCATAGCAAACATATCAAACCCATCCAACACATTCTCCTTTATCCATCTTTATTCCCAGGTTTAGATTAGATGAGGTAATGTATAAATGGATGTCTGAAGTTCACATAGATGATAAACTCTGTAGGTTTTTCCATCCCTGTTGACCTGAAGACGTCTTGTTTGTTCAACTCTACCTCCAGAATGAACAGATTTTGTATGCAAAAAAAACTTTGGTGAAAAGTCCAAAGTTTGAGTTAAAAGCAGAGATTATTTTATGATGCACAACATTGGTTACTAGCTGCACTGAGATGATCCTGTTTGGCACAGAGCAGCTTTTATTTTGAAAAAAAGTAAAAAAAAAAAAAAAAAGAAATAATATTTTGAGAGATGCAAGGTTCTTTCAATATTTTTGCTTTTGTTTGTGTCAAAAATAGGCATAAATCATATCTATTATTAAAAAAGGAAGTTGCTGAATGTAAATCCAAATTTCTTAAAGGTTAAAGAAGCCTTCTAGGTTTTGATCCGGAGAAACAAGCCCATAAGGCTCATTTAATGTTAAAGGTTTCTGACCCCTGCCTTAACACAATCAGACAGTCAGCAAGCCCACCTCAGAGCATAAAGGACTGTCCCGTTGGGGAAGATGCGGATCAGCCTGTTCTCCACAGTGATGTCATGCAGGAACGATTTTTTGGAATCAACAATAAAAGTGTCAGGGACCCAGAGGAGTTCCACCAGTCGTCCGTCGAGGCTCAGGCTCTTGTTCCCCTCGAATACTAAACGCTCATCTGTCCAGCGCTGGCGGAGAAAGATGGTGGCAGTGTAGTCCTGCAGGAAGAGAGAAAACGTGTCCGTGATGAGCTGACAGGGATGTGAAGGATCTGTAAAGCAATGAGCTTTTCCTGCATCAAAAAAGCAGCTTTTGATCAGAGGTCCCAAAATCTTGTAGTTACTTTTAGTCACCAATTATGACAAAAGTACTACTGAGCAAAGCATCTATGTCCCAACAGGACTTCTCTTGGAGTTTTCTATAACTCACACTGTATACATGTAAAATGTGTAACCTATACAAGGGAAAAAGAATCTTGGAGAGAATTCAATACAGATAAAACATGAAAAATCTTACCATGTTGATCTCTGAGATGGTGTCAATACTGGCAATATCCAAACTCATGCCCACAGTCACAGGACCATCTGGAAGCAGAGCAGATCTTTTTGTTAAAATCCACTACTGTTCAAAAGATTCAAAAACATATTTACATACATCTTTGTGATTTTTTTTTTTTTCCCCAAATAATCATAAGTTATTTTGGTAAGATTCCCACCTTTTATAAGTTATTAGACCTTATTGCAAAGACTGCTGTAAAACAAGCGAATATTTGACATTTCACTGCTTTTGTTCATTTTCTGTTTTATGTTTTTATCAGAAACTTTTTTTTTGTCCTTATGCCTAGTCACATGCACGTGTACAGGAGATTCACTTTTACAGGGTCCAGGTTTTTGGGTCGACAGGGTCCTTTAATGCTTGCGTGACCATCTTCAGGGATGTCATGAGAATCGCATGTACCACGGTCGTGTGTGTGGTACTGTAAGTGTATGGTGAGGTATTTGTAAGGATAATGGAAATCTCATGATGCACAGCTGTTGCTGTTCTGTTGTGTCCTCTGTATTGACTGTATTTGTATTTGAGTATTGGGTGAATGTCACACCCACGGGGTCTGCAGGTGATATGTAAATGGTCATAGAATGTCCACATAATGATCTGAAGAATGATTGTCTACTTTCCTCATTTCTAACAGTTAGGCTGACGGTAAGGAGCACACACTTATCACAAGAAAAGCACTAATGCGCTACTTGGGACTCAAGTGTGTCCAAGTGTGTCCATGTCTCACTTACTTCACCTTTATTTACTCCTACATACTGAGTTTTTCAATTTCATGGTCAACTAAACCACTTTACCCTCACAGTATATAGAAATGTTTGTTTATGTGGTTTTCTGCTAAATCTGTCTGGATTGACATATACTGTTTTTAATCAAATATCTGTACTAATTGATCGTCTTTTACTAATGAATATTTATTGCATTTAGGCATAGTATTTTCCATTAATCACATATTTAAAAAAAATGGAAGAGGACGTACAAGCAGCATTAACTGTATAAGAGAACTGGACTGAGTGACTCCTCCCCCATGATGTTCCAAACAGGAAGTACCTGCTGGTTTCAAGAAGCCAAAATCTCATAGCCTTATAGAGAAATAAACAGCTGTTACTGTAGGACAAGTTACTCAAGTCATATAAACAGACCAATCAGAAGTCTCAATAAAAATAAGAGGTCTCACGTTGAACATCTGAAGTGTTTGATTGACAGTTTCTCTCAAGCCCGCCCCTCAGTGGGGGGAGGGGGTGTTCAATCTTTATCAATCAATCTTTATTTGTATAGCACTTTTCATATAAAAATAACACAAAGTGCTTTACATTAAAAGCAAACAATATACATAATATAAAAACAGGTAAAAATTAAAATAAAAATAAAGCCCCCTGCTCCAAACCAGCTCACAATACCCTAATCCCTTTCCCACCACCCACTCCCTAACCGATAGAAATGATACAAAAGGAAGATAGAAAAATTGGCTGAGCACGTAAATTGACTCTGCGAAACTAATAGTTGGGACCTCCCTCTCAATGATCAGCCGCAAAGCCAGCCAAATGCAGCTTCACAGGCGGGGTCCCGCCCCACCACAGCTAGGCGGTGATGCAGGTCCCCATCCAGAGCCGCAACGGCTGAACCGCAGCTGACCCAGAGAGAGAGAGGCCCCAATTGAGGAAGCACTGGATATAACATTTAAAAATTTTTACAATTGTAAATGAGAATAAAAGAAAAAACAAAGTAAAGGTAATAAAGGAATTAACAATAAAACAATAAAATAAGGAATTAGCAATAAAACAATAAAATAAGGAATTAGCAATAAAACAATAAAATAAGGAATATTAAGATCAATTATTAATAAATTAATGTAAATTCATAAAGCATGATAAAATAGATAAACAGATAAAAGTAGCAAAATTAGCTAAAAGCAAGGTTAAAAAGATGAGTCTTGAGCCTATTCTTAAAAGCATGTATGCTCTCTGCGGCTCTCAGGTCCTCTGGCAGATCATTCCATAAACGAGGTCCATAATACTGAAAAGACGCCTCTCCATGAGTTTTGGTTTTCACTGTAGGAATGACCAGTAGACGAGAGCCAGAGGATCTCAGGGTCCGCGAGGGTTCATAAATGACTAAAAGATCAGACAAATAAGAAGGCGCAAGACCATTCAGACATTTGAAAACCATTAAAAGTATCTTAAAATCAATCCTGAAGCTTATGGGGAGCCAATGCAGGGATTTTAAAATTGGGGTGATGTGGGCCCGCCTCCTGGTCCTGGTGTTGAAGGGCTAACATTGCTCTCTTTTGTTTGGAGAGAGTGGTTTCCATAGAAACAGAAATGTGGACTTAGGTCGACTCGACCCAATCAGTGCCTGCTAGGGCTGTAACGGATCACAAACCCCACAGTTTGGATCGTGTCACGGTTTTGGGGTCACGGTTCGGATCATTTTTCGGATCAATAAAAAGTAAATAAGGAAAAATAATTAAAAAAAAAAAAAGAAAATAATAGCTAAATTAATTTTTGAAAACTCTTTAAATTGTATATTCAATGAACATTTAAAGTACTTCACACACACAATATTTATATATGCAACATCTAAACATTTGGTCATTGAGGCTGTCATGAATCAGTCTGTTTTTCCCTCAGACCACCAGAGGGAGCCATCACCTGAGTTCTAACTCTCCAGAGCCTCATCTTCACTCAACTTCCCATGAGCCTCTGCTTGCTGTTCCCAGACCTCACCAGCTGTCCCTCATTAAAGCAATCACCACAAACATTTATAAGGAGGCCTCAGGCTGTGCTCAGTTGTGAAGTCTTGTTTCTGGTTTGATCCTCCAAGTCTGAGCGTTACTCCTTCTGTCCTGTCCCTGTTTAAACCTGCCTCGACCCCAGCCTGTCTTTGACCACCGTTCTGCCTCAGCCTGTGACTTCTCCTCGCCGTGCCTGACCCTCGCCTGGACCCTTACTACTCTGGTTTTCCTCTGATGTCCTCTTGCTGGTGCTTGACCCCTGCCTGCCTGACCCTGAGTTAGTTTTGTGGACTTTTAGCTGTGCATCACGCCTGTTGCACCGTCTGTGCCGAATAAACCTGTTGCACGTGGATCCAGCTGTCTGCCAGTTCTTGACAGAGGCCTCTTTATTGAAACAAAATATCTTTAGACTTTGAACACAAACAAAATGTTGAAACATGTAGTTTCTGATTACATGGACATGTTTTAGATCAAATCTACAAAAACTGAGAGAAAAGAATGTTTTAAAAAATTGTGTTGAAAATACCAAATCTATCTGGAGTACTCCTTAAAAGCCTGTTTCATCCTACCTAATGTTTAAGTTAAATTATAAATAAAACAGTTAAAATGGTATTACAGTAATTGTTTTATTAAAACTTACTGTGGGAACATTTAAATATTTAAAATAAAAATTGTTTAAATAAAAAAAACGTGGCACTGCCGTACTCGCTTTTCCTGGTGACTTTGTGGCCTATTTGGCTTGCCATACAATCGTCCCCTGAAGCCATTGGCAAGTCCATTACGGAGCGGTTCTCTCCTGTGCGGGACAGTTGCTGCTCTTTACTGGGAGATTCTTTGAACCCAGTAATGGAAACGTGTACCGATGCTTTTATTCAACTCTTAAAATGAAATAAACCTGATTTCTATCGATCCACGTCCTTCATTATGAAGTCGAGAAAGGTTTTTGACAGAAGCTCCTCCCACACACAGCAGGAGCTTCAGATGAACAAACTTCAAGATAAACATGAAGCAGCTACTTTGGCTCTTGTCAAAACAAAGAGGATTTACATGAATTTGATCCGTTACACCCCTAGTGTCTACTGACAGAGGTGGGTAGTAACTTGTTACATTTACTCCGTTACATTTACTCAAGTAACTTTTGGGGTAAAATGTACTTTTGAGAGTTGTCAAAATACGGCGTACTTTTTACTTTTACTTGAGTACAACTTTGAGAGAAAAACGTGACTTTTCCTCAAGTACAGTAGGCCTCTTGCTGCTCGTTACCGTTCCTTTTGACTGGAATAGATCAGAATAATGTAAAATGATCCTGTGGTGGCTGAGAAACTTCACCCTGCCTCCGTACCGTCATGTGACTCCTTGTAACCAATAATATGAAGCCAGATAGTCACGTGACTGTACACAAATCCTATCCGCGGGAGGAAGCGAGCAGGTAAATCACTCCTCTAAACAATGGCGACAAAGGACGATGGTGATTGTCAGCCGGGGCCGGCAGATCACCCTCGGCCTCACTTACGATCGATGTTTATCCTACATTGCACGAAAGAGACGAGTTATTTGATGTGCTGCCAGTTGTGTCTTCCCAAAAATGTCGACATTTCAGCCACAAGAGCTCAACAGCAAACTTGAGGAAGCATCTTGTGGTAAGTTTCTCTTGAGTTTTGACTCAATATGAACATTTAACCTTTTAAGACGTCTTACATAAATTAAATGTAACTTAAAAGTCACAAAACAGCAATTAATGGGTTCTTCCGTGAACTGAAAAACATGAAGTAGTTTGGGTCTGCGAAATTCAGAGCAAGCTGGACCACAGAGGGGGACATATTAAAAACTGGTAAATATATCAACCAACATAATAATAATAATAATAAATTTTATTTGAAGCGCCTTTCAAAACACCCAAGGACACTTTCCAGTAAAATAGCAATAAAAAGTAAAATAATACACATAAAAGCAAGAGAAAAAAAAACAAAAACAGAAGATTGGGTACTGGGTCAAGGTGCAAAGGCGGATTTAAACAGGTGTGTTTTGAGTCGAGATTTGAATAGAGGAAAAGAGTTGATATTACGGAGGTCAGGAGGGAGAGAGTTCCAAAGTTTGGGAGCCGAGCGGCTGAAGGCTTGACTCCCCATGGTAACTAGACGGGCTGGAGGTACGATGAGCTGGAGAGAAGCAGAGGACCGGAGAGAGCGGGAGGGAGTGTGAATATGGAGAAGATCAGAAAGGTAGGGAGGAGCCAGGTTGTGGAGGGATTAAAAGTGAGGAGAAGGAGTTTGAACTGGATTCTGAATTTAATGGGTAGCCAGTGGAGTTGCTGGAGGACAGGGGTGATATGGTGAAATGATGGAGTTCTGGACACAATGCGGGCAGCTGAGTTCTGGACCAGTTGAAGTTTATTGAGGGTTTTGTTTGGTAGACCGGAAAGAAGTGAATTGCAATAATCGAGACGTGAAGTGACCAGACTGTGAACTAAGATTGAGGCGGAGTGAACGGTGAGAGAGGGGCTCAGACGGTTGATGTTACGAAGATGGAAATAAGCAGACCGAGTGATGCTATTGACGTGAGAGTGGAAAGATAATGTACTGTCAAGGATGACACCCAGACTCTTTACCTGAGAGGATGGAGAAACCAGGGAAGAATCGATGGGGAGAGTTAAACTTGGAGCTTTATTGAGGGTGGATTTGGAGCCAATGAGAAGCAGTTCTGTTTTGTCGCTATTGAGTTTGAGAAAGTTTAGAGTGAACCATTTGTTTATTTCAGAAAGGCATGAGGAGAGGGATGGAGGGGGGAGAGCAAAGTCGGGCTTATTGGACAGATTAAGCTGGGTGTCGTTGACAAAACAATGAAAACTGATGTTAAATTTGCGGAACATATTGCCAAGAGGTAAGAGGTAAGTGATGAAAAGAAGTGGGCCTAGGACGGAACCTTGTGGAACACCGGAGGAAACGGTAGAGGGCTGAGATTTGAATGATTTAAGTTGAATGAACTGAGTACGGCCTGAAAAATAGGATTGGAGCCAGCGGAGGGGGGTGGAGGTGATACCTAGTGAAGAAAGTCTATGGAAGAGGATGGAGTGAGAAATGGTATCAAATGCTGAACTCAGATCAAGGAGGATGAGGATGGTGAGGAGTCCAGAATCGGCTGCCAGCAGAAGGTCGTTTGTGATTTTAACAAGAGCAGTTTCTGTGCTGTGGGAGGGGCGGAAACCAGACTGAAAAGGTTCGAAGAAACTATTTTGCTTGAGGTGATGATGGAGTTGGGAGGCGACTGCTTTTTCGAGGATTTTAGAGATAAAGGGCAAAATGGAGATTGGACGGAAATTACTAAAAAATATTGGGATCTGAACCAGGTTTCTTTAGGATAGGTGTAACAGCAGTAGTTTTGAATTGTGAGGGGACAATACCAGTCATTAAAGATGAATGAATAATGGCAGAAATAAAAGGAAGGAAAGAGGAGAGACATGATTTAACCAGAGATGACGGGAGAGGATCTAATGGACAAGATGAAGGTTTGGATTTTTGAATGAGGGAGCTGATTTCACTTGTGTCTGGGAGCTGGAAAGAGGAGAATATTCTGGACACAGAAAAAGAGTCAGGAGGGATGACAGAGTGGGCTGAAGAATGGAGATGATGGTGGATTGTTTTAATTTTTTCATCAAAATATGCCTGGAGGGAGTTACAGGTATCCTCAGAGTACAGATGAGGAGGGAGGCTATCAGGGATGAGGAAGATATTGTCCATGAGGGAGAACAGAGTTTTAGGGTTACCTCTGTTTTCAGAAATGAGATGGGAAAAATAGTTTGTTTTTGTGTGGGAGACCAGGTCCTTGTACTGTGTGATGTGTTTTGTACATTTCTTTATGAACAGACATGCCAGTTCTCCTAAAATCCGCTCTAGTTGGCGACCTTTGGCTTTCATTTGACGGAGCTCGGAGGTGAACCATGGAGAAGATTTGGTGAAGGAAACAGAGCGGGTTTTAACAGGAGCAAGGAGATTAAGAACTTCAAGAAGAGAATTATTGTAAACAGAAACAAGGTCATCTAGGTTTGATGAGTTAGGGAGAGGAATGAGATTTATGAGAGAAGAAAAGGTGTTAATATCTATGTTTTTGATATTGTGGAAAGAAATGAGACGTGAAGGTTTAGAGAGTGATAAAAAGATAGAAATACTGAATGAAACAAATAAATTGTCAGATATACCAACATCATCAACAGAGAAATTAATTGGAAATAAACCAGAACAACAGACTAAGTCCAGAATGTGTCCCTTAGACTGGGATGGGGAGTGAACAAATTGGGTAAAATTAAGACTGTCCAAACACGAGCAGAAGTCTCTGGTGAGGAGAAGGTCACTGGAGTCCAAATGAATGTTTAAATCCCCCGTCACAATGACGCTGGGAGAGAGAGATGACAGGTGGGAGAACAAGGTTCCAACTTGTTCGAGAAAGTCACTGCTCGATTTTGGGGGACGGTAAACAACAGCAACCACAGTGGGAGGGGGTCCGGGACGGGTGAAAGCCGTGAATTCCATAGAGCTTAGTGAGGGGAGCGCAATTGGGAGGACTTTCCACCTCTCACGATATATTACTGCGAGGCCACCTCCACGCCCCGAGCAGTAGGGTTGACAGGTGTATACAAAGCCGGGGGGGGTGGAGTCATTTAACATGGAAAAGTCATTTGGATGCTGCCAAGTTTCTGTTAAACAAAGAAAGTCAAGCTTACGGTCCGAAATGATGTCCTGAATCAGCTGACCCTTGTTGGAGAGAGCGGACGTTGAGGTGGCCGAAGTTGAGTGATGCAGAGTTATAAGATGCAGCGGCACCGGTCGCGTTCACCGACCTGGGAAGGCTGGAGAGTACGCTGTGGTCCACAGAGCGTCCTGCATTGCGTGGGGGTCGGCGAGTAGAGGAGGAGAAGAAGCGGGCACATTTGGACAGGTCGTCCTGGAAATGGCGACGGGTGCCGCGGTGGATGTACCTCCGGCGGGGCGGGAGCGGCGGATCCGCGCAGAGGTGCAGCAGCGGCGGAGGAGCTGTGTGCTGGTACCGGAGACGGAGGAGCTCAGAGACGGAGTACTGGATTATCCCGGTTACTGGCCAGTGGAAGAGCCACAGAAGGGTCCAGGTTAGAGCCGACCAGATGTAGAGTTTGGACAGGAACATGGCTTGAAGTTGACTGGAGATGCTAGTCCTTCAGGTTGAACCGGGGAGGCTCCAAGCAGGTAAGACTGCGTCGGGGGTTGGAAGTCCAGAGGTGGATGGATGGATTGTTTGTTTGTGTCATACTTGTGCTCCGCTCAGCCCCTCCTTCCCCTGCTTTGCTGTGCTGACTTAATTGCTCATCTGCTTCACCTGTTCGGACAGCTACGTATACCTTGCCTCTCCAGCCTTCCCCTGTCAGATTCTTCATGACCAACCAGCCAGCCAGCATCATCCAGTCTGCCTGCCAGTCTGCCTGCCTGCCTGCCCTCATCCAATCTGCCTGCCAGCCAAGCTCTCCGCCCCGGCCTCATCTTCCCTCACCCTCGGACTACAGACCCCTCTTGCATTAAAACCTTTGAACTTTCCCTCTGTCTCTGACATTTTACTCACATTTTACTAACAGTTTGGGGGAAGCCAAAACACAGTCAGGGTAGTTGATTTATGTCTTGTGTCGTAGATCTGACTTGAACAGCAAAATCAAAAAGCACAGCGAGAGTACGTAAGAATAGCCGAGTAGAAGTTACCGGTGAGCAGCCGCAACATTCATGCCAGCGTCCACTCCCACATATCACAAGCCTGATTTTAGATTTGTGTTGTATCATTTTACACTGAAGATTTCCTGATTGACTCGTACAGTGAATGGGGCCCGGTGACACTGACTGGATGAGAAAAAAAAGTGAATATTTCTGTTGCTGACATTGTGAACCGCTCTTAGTCTGGCCCGTCACTTAGGACCTGCTGTCTACCTTTGATGACCCACCAGGGTCAATAACCACAGACAGCTCAGCTCCTAGGATCACTCGGGCACGCAAACCCCACCACCACGTTAAGGTGGCGGTTCATGGAGGGGGTGTGTGTGTGTGTGTTGTGTGTTTTGTGTGTGTGTGTGTTGTGTATGGGTTGGTGTGTGTTATGTGTGTTTGTGTTGTGTGTCTGTGTTTGTGTTTTATGTGTGTGTGTTGTGTATGGGTTGGTGTGTGTTATTTGTGTTTTTGTGGGTTGTGTGTGTGTTGTGAATGTGTCCTCGTGGGCGTGTATGTATGTGTGTGTTTTGTTTTTTTTTTTAATTTTATTTAATTTTTTTTATTTTTTGTTTTTTAAATCAAATATCAGGTATAAAAGGGGGGGGGTAACTTTTGATTGACTTCAAGACAGACATAGCTGTGCTGTCACTAAAATCCCCCCCCCCATTCCTACATCTAAGCTCTAAACATTTCTAAGTTAAAACTACATGCAAACTAAAATTTAAATTACTTATAAGAACAAAAGCAAAAATAATACAAAATAAACCCATAACCCATCTTAGACTTTAAGATGGATTGTAAAAAGTTACATAACATAAAGCAATAGAACAGAAGATACATTGTTCCAAAATACACAGAATAAAATAGAAGAGAAAGAAAACTACGACCAAAACACCTAAGCAGTTTGCACAGTCAAGACGCCGTTATGCAGCACATTACGTTAGCATATCGGCGTAAACCACTTTTCTCTGCTGGGGTCAGGGGTCAACTTAGTGTTTTTTTCTTGATATTCTAAATATGTTCAGGAACCTCTGACCAGCAGTCTTCTTCTTAGGCTTTTCCTTCATCTCATCCACCTGCTGTTGTACTTGATCAAGTTGGACCATCAAAGCGTCTTCCATATCACTGATGATGGTCTCTTTCTCCTGGACAACTTCCCTTAGATCAGCAATTTTATGTGAGAGGCTGGACTTTTCTATGGCCCTCTGCTGCTTCTGGTCCTCTTGTTCTTGCTGGACTTTGGCCAAAGCAGCTCTTAATTTGTTGGACTCATTTTCCTCCATACGAAGTAGTTTTAATCCCAGGTCCAAGTTTTTATTGTCAAAGGTCATTTTGACCTCCTGAAGCTGTTGCTCCTGTTGGTCCAGCTTTTCCTTTGAGATGACCTCCAAATTCTTAATGATCGCCTCTTTTCCTTTAATAATTTCTTTGAGCTTCTGAATCTGATTTTGGGAGTCAGAACATATTTTGAAGAAGTTCTTTTCATAATTAGAAGACGCAGCAACCCTTTCCTTAAAAACTTTTCTTGATTGAGCCAATTCTTGAGCAAGGGAGGTGTTTGTCTTCTGCCATTCCTGTCTTTCATTGGTCAGCTGATTCTGTGTGTTTGTTAATACCAGCTGATGATCCAGACAATGGCTCTTCTGCCTTTCCAGTTCTTTGCTCTGTTTTTGTAAGTTCACCCTTAAGGTGTCAATTGTAGCGAGTGCACTGGCGGTCTCTTGCTTCTGGTGGGCGAGGCGTGTCTCTGCGTCATTGGCCCTGGTCGTCTCTTCTTTAAGGGAAGTTTCCAGCTGAGATGTTTTGCTGGTGAGGTCCAGATGCTGCTGCTGCTGTTCAAGAGCGGTCTTTAGCTGAGTGATTTCTTGGATCAAGGAAGAATTTTTTGTCTCCAACTCTTTTCGTTCTTTTTCCAGCTGATCTACATTCTCAGCTAAGACTTCTTTTTGCTGCAGAGCCTCTTTTAACTGAGAGTTTTCTTGGAACAAAGACGACTTTTCTTCCAGAAGTTGCCTCTTTTTTACTTTGAGGTTCCTCAGGAAGGTGTTCGCTTTTGTGGCACGTTTGGCCTCATCTTCCATCCGTTCTATGAAGTGATCAACCTTCTGGTTAGTATCCTCCAGCTTCTTGTCTTTCTTCTGGAGAAGCTCCTTCAGGTGCTGAAGTTCACCCTTCAGAGCAGAGATTTCCCCTCGAAGGGCTTCATTTTCCACTGAGGTTGACTCAGAGGTGGAAGTCAGCTTATCAAGAGGAGGTGAACTTTGTTTCTCCTTCTCCAACGGTTTGCTTTCCACTGGCTGAGATGATCCAGGGACAGAAACCGCTTCTCTGGAAAGGTTTTAATTCGGCGAAGTTTGAGGACTGAGAAAAGTTAACTTAGTCGGCATTTGCTGGCAGTGGTGTTGGTTTTTCCTGCATCTTCTGTCTTTGTGGTCGTTTAGGAATCTTAAAAGGCTTCCCCTCATCGTCACTATTATATGGGGAGTAGCTGAACTCCTCGGGGTAGTCATTCCAGTCCACCCAATCTTCTGGTTTAGGGGAACCTGTCCACAGGTTGAATGCTTGTGTCATTCTGGCTTCTGATCACAATGTGACTGTAAAGGTTCTTTGTAAGTGAAGGTTAATCTTGATCTGTGTTCTTGTGATCGCTGTGTTCTCTTTGGGAGAATGAATCTATATGTCAACGTTTGTGCTATTTATAGAAAAATTACGGATGTCAGATGACATCGTTCTTTGATCTGTTCTTTGATCTGTTCTTTGATCTCACCGGTCATGTGACTAAAATGTGTCACATGACCAGTGAGGTCAAAGGTCATGTGACATGTATTGAAATGATGCAATCAGTAAAGTCAGTATTGAAGCCTGTTGAGCTTTGAAGATCCTCCATCAAACTCTGCAGCTCCTGCTGTGATCTTTCTCTCTAAAACTGAGAACTCATTCATAACAGTTTCAGGAACGAATCAAAGAAGAGCTTAGAAAACTGCTGTCTCACTCCACAAAACTGATTCCACTATTGAACAACAGCACAACCACAGCAAATCCTGTCAGAACTTCCTGTTCAATTTAAAGATAAAATGTGAAATGATCACATTCATCAATAAATAATTTGTCATTTTTAAAAAACAGCTGAAACTGTGGCTTTTGGATTCTCAAACCTGCAATCACAAATGACCAGAAGTAAGAAAACTGTTACAAAGCAACCTCCGATTTTAAAAAAATGATATATCTGTGCAAATCTCTCTGTATTTTATTTGTTTTATTTTGTATACTGTATTTTAACCTGTGTTTTATAATTGTATGTGTAGTGTTTTATCTTTTAAAATATGTTTTATTTCTTTTAAACTTAACCTGCCAAGGGACTCCAGATGGAAATTAGCCTGAGGCTAGAATCTGGCATATTTACATTTTTTTTTTTTTTAATGTTCATTAATATGCATTGTCCCTTTCTCAATAAAGTTATATATATAAGTCTCACAGGCCTGAACTCCAGCTCAAAGAGAAGTTAAGCCACTCCTAAGGGTTTGTGCTTCTGTGAGATCTGATCTCAAAGTTACTTTAAGAATGTGTGCAGCCTGAAGATGAGAATCAGAACAATGAGAAGGATTTTTACAAACATTTTTAAATACAACCAGGAACCAAAGTTGTTTTTTTTTAAACCTATTTTGTTTTTTGCTTGAAACAGTTGTCGATCATCAGAGTGACATTATAGATTCTAAAAATAGGGCTGCATGGTGGGGCAGTGGTTAGCACTCTTGCCTCACAGCAAGAAGGCCCCAGTTCAAATCCTGGCTGGGGGATCAGAAACACCAACTGGGGACCTTTCTGTGTGGAGTTTGCACATTCTCCACATGCATGCGTGGGTTCTCACTGGGTACTCTGGCTTCCACCCACCATCCAAAAAAATGCTTCATAGGTAAATTGATAATTCTAAATTTTCTCTAGGTATGAATGTGTGTGTGATTGAGGCCCTGCAAGTGACTAGCAGCCTGTCCAGGTGTTTCCTGCCTTCACCCATCAGCAGCAGGGTTAGGCTCCAGCAACCCTGAAAGGGATAAAGTGGCCAAAAAGATGAATGAAAGGATTTTAAAAATAGGTTGGATTTAACATTAATGCTGTCATGTTTTTATTCACTAGTAAAAAGAGAAAAAGGATGAAGGAAGACATAAAAATAGAAAATCTCATGTTTCTTGCATTTTAACTAAAGTAAATCTGCTGCAGCTGGAGGATCTGATTAAACATAGGATGGGATTTATTTTGAAAAGAACTTGAATGTGCTTTTGTCAAACGTGAAAGTTTTATGTGTTATATATAGAAAAACTGAGAACATTTCAAAGCTACATTTTATAACTACAGCTGTGGTGCTGCTGACACGGTTCTCAGCTGCCAGAAGGTGTATTCTGGCTGGAGATAACTACCTTTTTTCAAGGTGGTCTTGGTTCTGAATACGAAATGAACCGAGAGCGGAACAACTGAACTAAAACAGCCACAGTACCCGACAGTCACGTGATGTAAACACGGTAGAAATGAGGTGATCGGTGAGCCGTGGTCATGCTATCCAAAAGGAAATAATTGGTCCAACCGTTTACTTATTAGAATGTTTATTTTAACACAACTAAAAAAACGTATAACTCTCTTTTCTGTGTCTTATTACGCAGCACACGTGTGGTTCTACCATGACGTCATCTTAAAATCTCTATTGTAGTCCAACAGAATTCTCTTAAAAACAAACTATAAAACCACAACGATGAGACACGGAAACTCATTGAAATGTGGTCGGATGAATTCATGCTCAATAAAACAACTTTTAACGTGATCCACATTGATTCTACCCACAATCTCCCTGTCACAAACTCTTCTTAGCGTTTGTACCTGTGTACCTGTAGCCGTAGCGTCCCCAGTAACCGTCATGCAGGATTTCTCCTCAGTACCAAAGCTGAAGTAAAAAGTGTTGAACCTGGCCTTCATACAGACGCTCAAAATCCATCCGAAAATAGAATGTTTTGAGTAAGAAAAAAATCCTAGAAAGCATTTGCAAACTGCAGCGCATCCATCTCTCTATTCTGTTTTGACCCGCCCCATAGCTGCATGCCAATGACTGAAGAGATCTTTAGTCACGTGGTTTTGTTGACAAAGTTTGGTCAGAAACAGAAAGCAGACACGCTGAGGAGGTTCAAGGTCATTGCTCTATGGGTAGGTGTTGTGTCGGTAGAGTGGTGAAAGAAATACGGACAACAGCTCAGCTAACAGAATCCATCAGGTTTATTCTTCTTCTGCGGTCTCCAGTACAAATTAGATCAGTAACTCCACCTGCTAGGCAAATGGTGTAACAACACCACATATCCCCCTTTTTTTTACTTTTTAACCCAAAGACAGAATGTTCAATAACAGAAAACATTTAACTTCACAACTTATCAAATAGTAAAATAAAATAGCGATGAAAAATGGTCAATCCTTGTTGACTTCTGAACAATAATTCTATAGTATTCAGTCTCAATTAAACTCAACTTTTTTTTTTTTGATGATGACCTCTGGCTAGACCGTTTAACTTCATCTATGATCTTGATAACAATCAATAAACAATGTTAGAAAGTCAGAAAAACATAAACACTTGTTACCGTTCCTCATAACCTGTCATCCCCCTGAAAAGAAAAGCTTAAGTCACGTAATCACTGAGCCAGATTGGAGGCAGAATCTGCCTGCGACCACACCGGCGCCTCATCTGAGAAGGTAAAGGAGCAGAAGATGACAAGTACAACTCCTCAGGCTGTACAGAACTGTCATAAGTCTCAGTAGCGAAAGCAGTGGAGACTGGGGACAAGTGGATGGCGTTCCACACCTTGCCATCTGAGAGTTTGAAGGTTGAAGGTCCTTTCTGTGCTACAACTTGAAGCGACTGAGTATATTTGGAGCAGCCCTTCTTCACAAACCCAGGCTTCTTAATCTGCACATAGGAACCACATGGAAAGTTAGCAATCTGTGCAGCACGGCGCCTATCTGTGTACTGTTTAATCTTAGATTGACGTCTCGCAACCACTTTGCTCAAGTCTCCACATTTCATCTGGGAAGATGCACGGGGGGGAGCTAGGTTTTTTATGTTAAGTTTGGTGCGAATAGGACGGCCATGCAGCAGTTCGGCTGGAGAGACTGAAGTTATCGCATGAGGGGTGGAACGATAAGCGAGGAGAAAGTCAGCAACGCAGGACAGCCACGGCTGACCTTGAATGTCCGCGGTTTGTAAACAGTTAACGAACACCCTGTTCCATCTCTCTATTTCGCCGTTACTCTGAGGGTAGTAGTTGGAGCTGCGGCAGTGTGTAATGTCCCGTGCAGCTAAGAAGTCCTCAAACTCAGCAGAAACAAAACAAGAACCATTATCAGTCACTAATTCAAGGGGATTACCCTCACGACTGAACACAGTTGTCAAAAACGAAATGACAGTCGCCGTTGTCACATTCGAAAGAAAGGCTACTTCAGGCCACTTACTGTAGTAGTCTATAAGCGTGATGGCGTAACGACAGTCGGGTGAAGCGGAGTGAAAGGGTCCCACTATATCAATAGCCAACTTTTCCCACGCCGCACTGGGAAGGGGAACCGGATGTAAGGGGGCAGCTCTAGCCGTAGCGGTTTTATCGTGATGGAAGCAGGTTATGCACGACTTAACTGCAACTTCCACGTCAACATCCATACCAGGCCACCAATAGAGCTCTCTCAGACGCTGCTTGGTTCTAACAATGCCCTGGTGTGAATCATGAGCCAGCTGAATGAGCTGAGATCTCAGAGCTGTGGGAATGACAAGACGGTGAGATCCACGGATCAGGTAACCGTCTATTTCAGCCAACTCTGCTTGGATGCGGTAAAAAGGTAAAGGAGCTGGGTCAAGCCCTTTGGCATTTCGTGGCCAGCCATCAAGAAGATAAACTAGAACCTGTTGCAATACAGGACAGTCCAGACATGCCTGAATCAGCTGGTCTTTGGTGACAGCAGCAAAGTCCACACTAGCCACGAGTGCTACCATGTCCTCTTCTAACTCGTGTGATGGAGGAAAAGAGACAGGCAAACGAGACAAACAGTCTGCAACAACATTCTCACGACCAGGTTTGTACTCTACAGTGTAGTTGAAACACATGAGGCGGGCTGACCACCTAGCAATCCGCATTCCTGCTCGACCAAAACCTTTAGTAGACAGCAGTGTAGTGAGTGGGCTATGGTCGGTGCGCAGAGTAAAGTGTTTACCCCACAGGTATGTGCGCCAACGTTCCGCAGCCCAAACACAGGCGAGCGCCTCTTTTTCAATAATAGAGTACTTCCTTTCACACTCACTAAGAGACCTCGACGCAAACGCAACAGTCTTTTCCGTGTCCCCATGTAACTGAGTAAGTACTGCGCCAATACCATAATCACATGCATCTGTGGTGACTATGGTGGGAAGCGCTGGGTCAAACAGCGAGAGTGCAGAGCTAGTAGCTATCAGTTTTTTCGAGTTTTCGAAAGCCACCTGTGCCTCCTCAGTCCATTCGAAGTTTGCGTTTTTTCGCAGTATGGCACGAAGTGGTTCCACAACACAAGCGTAGTTGGGAATGAACTTTGAATACCACCCAGTAAGGCCCAGGAAAGAGTGTAGAGTTGTTGCATCACAAGGAGGAGCAGCCTTTACGATAGCGCTAATGTGGTCAGGATTTGGCTTGATACCTGCAGCAGAGACAACATGTCCCAAAAATGACAGCTCAGTCTGTCTGAATAGACACTTATCCATGTTAAGCTTCAGTCCACTACTGCACAGTCGGTGCAGCACAGCTTTTAAACGCTTCTCGTGAAGATCAGGCGTGTCAGCAAACACAATCACATCGTCCAAATAGCATTGAACACCATCCAAACCTGACAAAATCTGTGTCATCATCCTTTGAAAAGCACTAGGTGCTGAAGCTAACCCAAAAGGTGTTATGAAACTAGTAAGGTCCCTGCTTTCAGGATGAAGGGGTACATGGTAGTAAGCATTCTGCAAGTCTATGGTGGAGAACATCCGTGCTCCACGTAGCTCATGGAACACCTCTTCAATGTGTGGTAGCGGATGGCTGTCGATAACCACTGCTTTATTTGGCTCCCTCAAGTCAGGACACAATCGGATGCGGCCGGATTTTCGTTTCACTACCACGATAGGTGAAACCCATGGGGATGAGTCAATGCGTTCAATGACACCTTCCTGTTCCAATCTCTGTAGTTCCTGGGAAACTGCATCACGCACAGCAAATGGCAGACGGCGTAACTTTTGCTGTACAGGGCGAACTTCAGGTCTTACTTTCACCTTGTGGGCAAAACCTGTCACTAGCCCCAGTTGGTCAGAGTTTTCTTGAAGTACCTCGAGGTTGGTAGTAGGGGCTGTGTACTGTACAAAGGCTGAAGGATGTTGTAAAGTAGGAGGCACAGTAGGAGAAGATACTGGTGCACTGACCTGTCCATCTTTGATAACTAGGTTCAGAGCATTGAAAAGATCCAATCCCAAAAGCGGGTTTCCAGCTGACACCACGTATACCTTTACGGTAGCACAGCTTGTTCCACATGTCACTGTCAGCTCTAAGCAGCCTAATACAGAAATGGGTTGTCCAGAATAAGTAACTAATCTTCTTTTTGCAGTGGAAAGTGGAATGTGTCCATAATGCTTCTGGTACAGGTGCATAGGAAGAATGGAAACTGCAGATCCAGTTTCAACCAGCAAGTCAACAGTAATTGTAGGTCCCTCAGGCGCACACATTGAGACTTTGCACATCAGCCTGCTGTTAAGGCTGGACATATCCTCTTCTTCCACTAGTAGGATTTTAACTGTGTCCGTCTGTTCAATCGACACTTCCCTCACTTTATTTAAAACAGTCCCACTCCTGCAGACTCTCTCGAAATGTCCATGTTTACTGCATTTTCTGCATGTGGCTGATTTAGCAGGGCATTTAGGAAAACTTGCAATGTGTGTTGAAGATCCATAGCGGTAACATGTCTTACCGGCAAACCCAGGTCCGTTGGTCGGGACTCTCTGTGATGAAGCCGGAGGTACTTTAACTGATGGGCGGCCATGACCGTGTCTGTATCTCCCACCGCCGGTGGAAGACCCCTGCACCATGCCAACAACAGCTTCACCGGCTGGTGTAACCATAGCCTTCGCCTCAGCCAGGGCACTTTCAATCTGAGCAGACATTGTAAGAGTTTTCTGTAGAGTAAGGTTATCTTCCATAAGCAGGCGTTCTCTGATCCTCCTGTTATTTGTCTTTTCCACGATTTGATCACGTATCATGTCCTCCGCTAACGCGCCAAAGTCGCATGTCGTAACAAGCTCACGTAAAGCAGCAGCGTACTGAGCAGTTGACTCACTGACACGCTGAGCCCGCTGACGAAATTTGTTTCTCTCTGCCACCGTATTTAACTTGGGTATAAAAAACGTCTTCAATGCCTGCAGGGCAGCCGCATAAGAGTCACCAGTATCCGGTAAAGTGTAGAAAATCCGTTGGGCTTCCGCGCCCACCGTGTGAATCAGCAGCGCGCGTTTCCTTTTATCCTCCATGTCGTCGGCTAACGCCAGCACGTAGTTCTCAAACATACGTATCCAGGACTCCAGAGGGATTGTAGGCACACCGGGGTTCTGCAGGAATGCCGGGGGCGGGGAAATTCCCATTAAAGCCATTCCTCGTCGCCAATATGTTGTGTCGGTAGAGTGGTGAAAGAAATACGGACTGTGGTTGCATTTTCTGTATGCGGAAGCAAATCGGTTGCACCGCTCTCCCGCATGCGCGAACCATACATCACTTCCGCTAAAGCATTTTACTGTCTTTGGACGGTAACAACAATAATAACCTCATAGGATGTTAATACAGCACTTAAAATGTTTATCATAGTGAAAACATTCACTTATTGTTGAATAAACGAAAAGAAAAAAGACACGTTAAGGATAAAGACCTTACGATCTTGCAGTGACTACTACGGACTACAAATGTTTTCTTCTTCTGCAGTTTTACATGATGGCAGTTTACTCCCTAAGCTAAGAGGAAACAGCGCCACTTCAAAACACTTTATTTTATCTGGTAATCCAAATTCGTTTTTAACGGTAACTCGGTGGCTTTTTTTTCGCACAGTAATCCAGTCAGGAGAAGCTCTCGGTTGTTGAGAAAAACGTAAATACTGTTTGGTAATGACTCTGTCTAATAGTGGGCGAAGAGCGGAAGTGACGTATGGTTCGCGCATGCGGGAGAGCGGCGCAATCGATTTGCTTCTGCATACAGAAAAGGCAGCCACACGGACAACAGCTCAGCTAACAGAATCCATCAGGTTTATTCTTCTTCTGCGGTCTCCAGTACAAATTAGATCAGTAACTCCACCTGCTGGGCAAATGGTGTAATGACACTCAGTAACAACACCACAGTAGGCTCAAGGATGACGTCCTGAAATGGACGGGCCTGATAAGGAGCTAAAGGCGGAGCCTCAGAGATCGAGTCGTTTTACTTCCAGGTATTAAAACGGTCCACAGCAATGTCTAATAAAGAATGAGTTTTTTAGTGTTCTGAAGGTAATATATGATCATATATATAAATATAGTTTACTCTGAAAGGCTGAAGAAAATCATGGTATGGTCCATTTAAAAAAAAGTCAATTTACTTTTAATGTTTGTGGTTTATTCATGCAAAATGAACAACAGTTCATTTATGTTTATCATGATAATAGCAATAACATCCATACAAATCAGTGTCTTATTGTTTTAAGGAGTAAAAGACTTTGTGGCTCTTACTGGGTTGTAGTCAGTGAGAAATGAACCTGAACGGCTCTTTCTGAGCTGAAGGTTGCAGACCCCTGGACCAGACACAAGCTGGTCATAGAGAAACATGAAGCACGGTGGTGGAGGGATGATCATTAGGGCTTGGTTTACATTAATACTGTCAGGAAGTCCTCTTTATAGTAGAGTATTGCAAAGGTAAAAATGAACATTAAAGCAGGAAAATAAGACAACGCTCTTCTGTTCTAGAGGATGAAATCCTATTGTGGGACTTCAGAGAGTTGTGTAGAATAAATACCCTTTAAGAGATGAGATCTTAACGTGAGAACTGTTAATGATCCTGAATTTCTTGAAGCTCGTTGGACAAACTGCATCTAATCATCTGATCCAACGTTTTAATCTTTTCCAATCAAATTCAGATGATTTAGTTGAATATTTTTGTTGTCATTTTGAACATCCAAACCAACCATGAATGAAGACAAGTTTGAAAGAGACAATAAAACCCACTTTTCTGAGCAAAACTGGAGGCTGGCAGCAGAAATCTGCGTACTCGGTCACTTTGAAGCTGGTTGAACCATTTAGAAGCTAATTATTGCTCGTGATAATCAGACGAGGAAGCTTCTAGTTAGCATCACTGAGCTCAGCCACTCCTCTATTGTTAATGCAGAGATGCTTCACCAGATTCTCCTTCAGAATCTCCTGGTTGAAAAGTTACAGTATGTTAAAGATTTTGTGTAAAAGCGCCTCTGATAGGCTCCAGCAACCCATGTGACCCCAAAAGAACTTGGTGGGTTCAGAAGATGGATGGAGGATTATGGAGGATTTTACATGGATCTTCCTTCATTAGCAAAAGACAAGAATTACCTCACAAAATATTCTCAATTAGATGAAAGAAAACTAGGGAGTCAAATCCTGATGAGCTTTGGCCTATTTGGCCCTCATGTAACCCATATGGGTCTCACTTGGCCAACCTACACGGGCTCCTTGCATGGGCCCCATTTTACTCAAACTAAATGGGACCCAGTTGGATTTACCCAGTTAATTCCCATGCCCAAGTAGCCCACATGGGTCACTTGCAGGTCCCTTTGAGGTACTCCATGTGGGGGGCCAACGTGGGGCCAATGTGAGCAAAACCTAATGGGGCCTCCAAAATTTGCCCAAGTTAAGCCCACGCCCAGTCAATACCCACATATTTCCCAATTGGGGCCCCCTTAGCATTGCTGGCTGGGATAGGATATGACACAGATGTGCCATAACAATGCACGGAGTCTTCTCGTGTGGAAAACTAAGGTGGTCCGAGCAAGTGCGCAAATAATCACAAAAGGGGCGCAATATTTGCAATTAACCGCAAAAACCATGATAACAAAATAATCTGATTGAGGGGAATTATCACAAGATAGCAATCGTGTTTTGGCTGGAAGCCTGAAGTTTGTGCTAAAGTGGGTGCTAGCGAGTAGCATGCTAGTTTGTTGTTGGTCGCATATTAAAAAAAAAAGAAAGTGGTTATTTGTGCGTCATTTTTTCAAATTACATCCTGGCATTGTTAAACTTCTTTTTGGTCGAACAGACCAGAAGAAGCAAATGTAGAATCTGCAGCCTCCACTTCTCCTGCTCAGTGACCATTAAAAAACTGAGGGAGACAGCCATGAGGGGAGGAGCTGTTCAATGCAAAATGATAAATAACAGCCCAGCAGATCATGACACCTTTTTTTCTTTTTTTTTTTTAAACTTTATTGTAAACATCAGTTTCTGTACAGAAAACATCTAAGTTGCAAAATAGCTAAGTCGTCTGTCTAAGTGTCGTTACAGTAGTGTGATGTCATCACTAGTCGCAAGGCCCTGAGTCGATCTTGCAGGTCGAGCACATGTGGTACCTACACCGGAAGTAATTAGGCGTGTTTGAGATTTTGCAGGCGGTGAGCATGGCGCTGCGCAGAATCGCCTGGATTGACCGGTGCATGCTGGGTTAGTTCTCTGTCACCGACGGTGCACATTTGCGACGTCATGAAGTATCGCGAGAAAGGGGCGGGTTCAAAGCGCCCTACCTAAGCCAGCGCAGCCAGAAAATAGGTACTTGCAGCTGGCTGCAAGCCGCCTTGCAACGACTACAAACCATGCATTGTGGGAAACGGTGTCCTGAAGTTTTGTAGTCAAATGTGAAATAACTGGCGCTAAATGAGGAAATATGTGTATTTTTTTTACTCTTTCTGGAAGGTAGTGAATCGCTGATGAAAAAATATACAAGATTTTAATAATCTGTGGTTATTGGTGTCATAGTTGTCTCTTAAAATGAACTTTAATTTTGATTTTATCTGTTTATTTGGGACTGTGCACATGTAATGAATCCCGCAGCTATTTTTTTATCTGCTTTACTCTGAAAGATGTTAAAAAATTCTATAAAAGACATAACAGCACAGATCATACTAGGAGGAGTGGCATATTAAAATTCAGCCGAATGTTGAGGACAACCCCCAACTCCTCGTTCTCGTACAGTCTCGTCGTCTACCTTCATCTCAGGCGCCTTTCTCCACCCCCTCCTGCAGCAGCTTAGTCTCGCCGACGAAGCAGGCGAGGCGCAAGTCAACTCAAACACGCCTAATTATTGTCTGAGGGTGATGTCACATTCACTCGATTCAGTTCTCTGATACAGTCAATGAAAAGAACACGTCAAAATATCAAGTTGCTTTAACTTTTGTGAGGATTGTGGACTTTGGTTTGGTTTTGTCACTTATGTTAAGGGATAATGCTTCGAACTGTCCTTCAGTCAAAGCTTCAGGTTTGTCATGATCCACAGCTGTCTTCATTTCAGTTAATTACCCTCAGTCTATGTAAGTGTCTGGTTTTCAGCTCTTCCTTGACTTGTCATGTCATCTGTTCTGCCACCCTTTGAGGTTCTCCATGGGTTTTTGGCATGTTTTGGTTAATTTATCAAATGTTCAGAGTCTGTCATCTGTCATACTCGGTCTCCTGCGTTTGGGTCCTACACAACCAATTCTGACAAAATCTGCTTTTTTTTAAAAGTCATTGAAGTCCCGCTCTGATCTTTTAATTATGAATGTGGAGTTTTTAGACAGTTTAAAATGTCATTTTATTTAGGACACAGTTTCTGCAGAGCAGCAGGAGTTCATTGGTTATTCACCTCTGAGTTGTGGACGGGGCTGTTGGTGCTCAAGTGAGCTCACTTCCCATCTTCCATTTGTTTATGCTCTCTCCTGTTAGCTTACAGCCCCTCACACCTCCAAGCTAACAAAAATGGTGATCAGCATCAAAGCTATCCAGTCGTATAGATCCAGATTCCAGCTCAGATAAGGAAAACAAAGACGTTCATGGATCTAATTTGCCTGTAAGTGGATACATCAGAATGGAGCAGAGCATCAGGACTTTAGCCTGCTGATTTTAAGTTCTATGTCAGACCTACAAGCTTTTTCCAATGAACCACATTTGTTATACAAGTCCTCTGTCATTAGGAAAATGCCACAAGAACATGTTAAACACAAAAACCACAATTTCTATTGGATTGGGACCTTAACAAGAGTTTTAAAACATCATTATTTTTGTTAAAATTGTTAAGAGTGTTTTTTATAATGTCTTCATTGTGACTGGTGCTTGAACGTGCATTGCACCTCCAGACAAAAGTAAAAATGACAGAAGTGACAAAGTTTTACCTTTTAAATTACTATAAAAGTCAGATTTTAAGATTTTGGTCCATTTGCTTTCCTGTTTTAACAGCATGAGCTTTCCTCCGTCCTCATGAAGAGACCCTTTAATGAGGTTCCAGATGGGATATAAAACTGTGAGCTTGTCAACCACAGTGCACTTCTTATTATGTTTCCATCAGCTTCACGCTGCCAGCAATAGAACACAAAGTTGTTCTGCTTGATGGAAAGAACTTGTGCACCATTAGTCTTTTCTAATTAAATCGCTTATCTTTCATGATTTATTTTTAAACTTCAGCCAAGCATGATGCTGACGGCAAAACCTAAAAGGAGGACAGTTTTCTATACATAAACTGATGTATAGCTCAGGTGGAATAACCAGGAAAAAATATCTTCCACAAAATATTCCTTGAGGACTAGTTTATTTTTTTAGCTTCATGGTTCTTTTTTTCCTGGTTTTATCTTTTAATCAATCTCTTCAAACTCATAGATTCATCATAGAAAGGTTGGTTTACATTTCTGGTCCCTTCAGCATTATACTCCTGCTATGCATTTGCATGAAAGTTTTCTTTGGAAGCTACTTGTGCATCAAAAGTGATGATGTGGTTCAACTGCAGCACATTTTCCTGACCTGTTAGCGATGCCTGAGGCCATGCGGCTCAAGAGTGATCCTTACATGTGTTGAAACATAAATTATGCATCAAAAACTGAAAATCTTAGAAGTTTAAATACCAACAATACGTGTGAGTGTGTGTGTGTGGGGGGGGGCAGCGCTACAAAAAAGAAAATAATTTTACACCAACGAGGACTCGCTTTGGGGAAGGATTTAGTTAGAAAGTAAAATCACTGTTCTATGAAATTCAATCACATTTTACTCAAAGAGCATAAAATGCTGCCACAATTCAAATTACAAAGAGTATAAAACAACTTCAGTTCAAAAATCACAATGGCATTTCTTAGTTGTTTTTTTAGCTAAAGACTGACAGAACAAAGAAATGATTCCCCCAAAATGAAGATGTGGCCTTCTGCATTTCAGTGTGAACTGAAGCACAGATTTACAATGTAAAACCTTTTGTTTCTTGCATTTCATGCGTGTGCATCTGTGGGGTTTCCTTACTGTCAAAGAAAGGTCGAAGGTATTTGTTGTATCCTTTCATCAGCCTGTGGATGGTAGGAGGCAGGATCTCTCCTTCCTTCATTTCTGCATTCAGCAACGAGTTCTCCAACAACCTGGAAGATGAAGAGGAAAACTCAAATTACAGCGAGTTCTTCTTTTGTTTGCAGGGGATGTTTTTCCTTCTGCTCTGGTAAAATCAGGAGCACATTTTGTGAAGCATCTAAGAAAAGGTTAGAAAAAGTCAACCTTAAGTAAAACGATGAACAGAGAAGGACAAACTGATTCTTTTAAATAAAAATCTTCTTTTGTTTCCCCTCCACTTGTGGCTTTGATGTTGCTGTCTTTACTTCCTCATACATTTTTCATATTTTCTCATATGTTGGTGTGTCCTGAAGACACTGAGGGGAAAGAAAATCATTATGTGGTTGATAACGGCGCCTTCCTGCTATGTGTTTGCATTTGGCCTTAAATCTGCTTCAGAAAACAGAGAGCTTGCTCTGCAGAGACGATGCTCCAGGGAGCTGCAGTGATGTAAGCGGAGCTCAAAGCAGGCAGAGCGGGCCATGTGCAGAGCGGACGAGCTGCCGTCTCCACACAAGTCCTCCATGACACCAGACCGTCAAAGGAATAACTCACAAATATTGACATTTACTAGGACAAATATCTCATAACTTTGTCTTTTAGGTTTTAGAACCCAACTATGGAGGACATCGAGGGTGGAGAGGCAGATGGTGGAGGAGGACACTGAATCTCTTCTACTTTTAAACAAAGCAAGAACAATTTCAAAATGATTTCTTATCCATTAAATTTGATGGAAATATTTCAGACAGCATAAAAAAACAATAAATAAAGAATAAAATAAACACTCTGCCATCTGTTGACTGCCACTAATTACCAGAATATAATGTCCTGAATCAGCAGCATTGAAAAGGAGCCAACATGATTCCGCATTAAAAAAAAACTGAATGTTTTCAGGAATCATTCCCTCATTATAGCTGCTCAGTGCTGGGCTTTTCCTTTTTCATTCAAAATCCAAAACTATAATTAAATGTCTTTAAAAATGTAATTATCTTACCTATAGCTACATCCAATCAGCTCAATCCATTGTTTTCATTAGCTGGACACATTTAAATACAAAGCGCTACATAAGGAGAAACTGATTTTCCATTAAAGGCTGTGGAACAGAAATCCCTCTGCTTTCTCTGTAGTTGAAAGATTAGTGCAAAGCTGCATTTTCTCATAGCACTCAGGTCCTCCTCACCTCTAGAAATGTGCTTACAGATCAGCGTGATTGGACCCACTATTAAATCCATTATTGCACACGATGCATCACATCTTCAGCTCATTTCAAGACTTTCATTACAATGGCTCTCATTCCCTAATAGCTAATTTAAACTTCATTAAATATAATCAGAGTGTATCAAATTAAAGAGTAAAAATGTGTTTATTGTAGCAATGAGAGAATTGGAGACATACTTCCCAGAGTGCCACTTCACACACGAAGGCTCAAGTTTGTGGCCATTTTTCACAATTGCAAAAATAATAAAAATAACAAAATAAACTGGTTTCATTGGTTGACACATATCTGGTCAAGCGCAGTCGCAGCTGCACTTGGGAAATTGGTGGTTTAATCCTGAATCCTGAGTCCCACTTGTGCAGGTCTTAGTGTAGCTCAACTGTGGATCTAAATCCATTGATTGCATTGATATTCTGTGGACTTCTGACCTTTTCATTTCAAAATGATCTGTGCTGACCTGTCCATCCAATTAAAAATGTTGGGTTGCAACACACCTGTGCCAAGAGGCTGACTGTGGGATTATGTTTTTTTTGTTTCTTGTTACTCTTTCTTTAGAGAACCGATTCTGAATGGTCTCTTATTTCCTTCAGTGACTTTAATAACAAAAATTAAAAGAGCAAGCATGAAAACCCTCAACACAGCAATCAAAAAGCATTTTTTCACCACAGCCTCTGTCTGTCTTTCTTTGTCAAACATTTACAATGTGGAAAATCCCTCACACATGAACATGTTTGTCCTTGAAACTTCAGCTCAGCTACCCTCAAACGTCCTCGATCTTACAGCAGCAGCTCACAGTAAACTGCAGAATCCACTAGTATTAACCTGAGCGGTAAAGAGAAGCCAAAGGCAGCTCGATCTCTTCCACTCAGAGGATCTGGCACAAACAGAATTTGTTTTGACATTTTACCTGAAAAGAGAAACAAAAGGCTTTCCATTTTGGAGGCCTAGATTCTGGACTTCATCCATTGTGCCACTAGGGGCTCTGTGTAGTTTGCAGGAGTTTAGACGAGAAGCTGTTGCAAAACACTGCTTTCATATTCTCTGTCATCTCGCTCTGCCATAAAGCCATTTTCCCACCTCGCTCACATCCGTCTCCATCCCACAGCAACTCAGCATTTAAAAATGTACGTCCTGCAGCATCAAGCGCAGCAGTAATCCCTAAACCATCCACAGACGCCGAGTTACTCTGTGTTTGAAATGACTGGAATCAACAGAACCTACATATGAGTGCATGGCAGTTATTATTGAGAGACTATACCAAATTTTCATCTAAAAACAAATTGATATCATATATTTTAAGTGCTTTTCCTGCTGTTTAAAATTAATCTCAGTTTCTGTACAATCACATGACATAACTTGATATTTGGTTTAAACACTTGATGGTTCCAGCTCGCATGTTTGGAGGATTTACTGCTCTACACATCTTTTAAACAGACCTAAAGCATCCTTCCGTCCTGCTACATATAGCAGGCTAACTTTTCCGAGGCTCACAGAGACAACGTTCTATCTACACAAAGACAACGGTCTGTAACAGTGTTTTCTTCTCAGCATCGGACTCTGGCTACAGCTACAGTTTACTCCACTCTGTCATATAGAACACCACTGAAAGGATGCAGCAGAGCTACACACCGCCTGGTCCTCTCACACACTCTACTTCAAACGTTTCCATGGAAACCAACCTAAGCAACCATAAAATTTAATCTTAATCCTCTGCCAACAACAGTATAAGATTATCATGCAATTATCTTATTTACCACTTGCTTGTGAGCGACAATGAGCACTGTGAGTCTCGTATACGCAGAAGATGACAGTTATCTCCTGTCAGCTCTGGTCGACTTTGAAAACTGCAGAAAACCTGCCACTGAATAAAATCAAGGAAGCAATTATAACTTCACTTCTACGACCAGATTAATCACATGGTTATCTTCTGGTTCGTCTGTAAAACCATCAAAAACAGAAAAAGAAACAATATTTTTGTCTCCTTTTATTTAGATGTAATTGGAGTTTAAACCCAAATTCTCCAGCTGTACTGTTTGCTTTTAATAAGGATAGAAGTTTTAACCTGGAGTTGTTATCCTATGTCTTTGCTTTATAAATACAGCCCAAAATCAATAAAAGTACTAGTTTATGAAAAATAGAGCAGTGTTTATGTCAACACAACACGCAGTTGAAACGTCAATCAGACTTCCCCTTTTGTAAAATGTTGAGTTTAACCGTCTCACCTGTACTGCTCCTCCCCTGGTTTTAGCTTGCAGATACTGGCAATAAGTGCTGTCAACTAACATGAATAAACACCAAAATGCTCTGTGTAAGACGCATAATTTACTATAGAAACTGATGTGGGGAAACAGATCAACAACTTTTATCCCCAAATTTGTGGCATAACTGCAGCTTTATTAAATTCTACCCTGAATCCACCAACCCTGATTAAAATCACGACATTCTAAAAGGTACTTTACTTTCCAGGTAAACCACTACATTTGCAAATAAATAAGTATCCAGCTCAGGGCGCGAGCTTCCCTCCACTTCATCTCATTGTAGAACTTTCAGAAGTTTTAAATCTTCTGGGGTCAACCACTTCCTGAGAAAGATCACCCTCTTCTTATCTCCAGTAATTCCCACCTGAACCAACTAGAGAACTTACTTTCATATCTACGCTCACTTTCCCTCCACTGACTGTTGCTCATTAAGTAGGTCAGCTGTGGTTCAGAGGTAGAGGCTGTTCAATTTCCAGCTACTCCAACTTGTGGTTGAAGTGTGCCGGCCGACGCTGGACACAGAGTTCTTCTGCCGTTTGGAGTGTGTGTTTGAATGAGGAGTAGACTTAAACCTCTTGAAGTTCCCACAAGTATGAAAGTGGTGCACAAGTGAATTTCCGACTGTTTCATATCCTTGCAGCAAATGAAATGACAAGCTTATTAGCATAGGTCCTAGAACCCACTGGGCCTCCTCAGAGCGAGCATGATTTCCCATCACCTGCCTCTTTACCCTTCCTCCCCGATCCATTTGATTTCCCTGCACTCAGCACTCCTCCAGGTTTTCCCTCCTTTATCCTTTCATCCTCACTCATTTTATTCATCCCTCTTCCATTCTCCCTCATCCTTCAATTCCCATATCTATACTCCATCAGATTCCTCTGTGATCTACTCTGATCTCTCAATAAATTCTTGTTGTTTAACCATTAACAGTGAGAGAATTCATATTATTATTTACATTTTCACTTACTTGCTTAACCCATACTGCAAGGTGGAAGGAAGAATTATGTCTATAAAAAGAGAAATGTTCAGCCCGAGCATTCCGCCTGTTTCACCTGACTGTGTCAAATTGGCTTAGACGGTGGGGCCACTCTCCCAGCAGAATATTGCTGTGCTGCACAGAGTTTAACTCACATAGCTTGAAGCCTGTTGTTTCAGCTGGCAGGAACCCTGGATGGTAAAGCCATGTTAGTAATGGTACTGACAGCGCTCCTCTTCCACCATGCCACATTATCAATCTGGGTCACCCCGTGCGACCCCGTTTTACCCACACAGACGGGTTTGCATAGGTTAACGCGTCTGTTTATTTACACAAGCACAAACATGTGGCAGCTGAAACAGATCGACTGAAGGTGAAACCTTACGTTTTTGATGGGAAGAAAGATGAATGAGATGACAAAACAAGATGAAAGAGAGCAACATATCAAGAAATCAATTTCTAATAACAGACAGACTAATGATGGCAACACACACATTTGTCTTTGGTGCTGCTGAGTGCTAGAAAGCCTCTTTGAGCAGAATGTTTACGAAGGCCCTCATTCCTTCAGTCTCTTCATGTCCCCAGGCTACGTTTGGCTGTCTAAACCTTCAGCTGCAGGCAGGGATGAGACCGAGCTCTCAAACCTGCCAAACAGTCACTATCCACTGAGCTCTGACAATGGAAAAGAAAGGTGTCTCTTTAGGGTCTTCCAAGGTCTACCATAATCATTAATATGAAAAAGTATCTGATATCTCAAGCAGAACGTTTGTGAGATTGAGAGTCCGCTTTAAACACAAACATAAATAAGAATTCCTCGTATATATAATGTGGTTCCCTTCAGTCCCTAGATGACAGAATTCTGAGGGGAGTACACATTTTTCCCAAAATATGCATTGACAAACACGGCATAGCTGCCCCACAAAGCTACATATCAGGAATAACAAGATGACACAGTCTCTGTCCAGAGCAGAGAGCATCTGGAGCTTCCAAAGAAAAGCTTTTGTGTGTCCTTAATACTCTTTCAAAACATGAATGTGTCTGCCTCAGAGGCAATTCTAATTCTTTGTT
The DNA here is from genome assembly GCA_003999625.1 of Oryzias javanicus. Lineage (NCBI taxonomy): Eukaryota > Metazoa > Chordata > Actinopteri > Beloniformes > Adrianichthyidae > Oryzias > Oryzias javanicus. The sequence continues at coordinate 1,453,742 of CM012451.1, read as the reverse complement.
TTGTTTACAAATATATTCCAAGTTAAAAATGGGTCATTAATAAAACATGTTTTTAATCATTTGAAATAATTGATTTGTTACAGTGAATAAATAATGGTGGTAATCAGTTAAAAACTTTGTTTAAAGGGAGGAAGTTATTCTTTGTTCAGCTTGTAGTTGATGTTACACAAGTTACCAATGAGTCTCACATGGTCCAGGACATAGAAGTCTGCAAGTGTTAAGGCTTCAAAAAAAGTTCTAGAAGAATGAAGATGTTTTTGAAGTTTTTCCTCTTGAGTTAGTGCAGCCAATGAGCTACGGACTTCATTATTTTATCATTATAATTCATTTTTGGCCTGAGATTATGTCAAAGTTAAGTGAAAAGTCTATATGTGTAACTTAAGGCTAATTGTCTTTTGTTGGTTTATTGTGCAGTTTATTTTTGTTTTCCTTTATTTTCTGTGAGAACACTTAAAGGGATAAATTAAGTTTCTGTATTTAATTTCATAGTTCTGATGGCACTTTTTGGGCATGGAAAGAGGCTTGTTAAAACATGTTCAAAAATGTTTGTGTTGAAACGAGGAACCGTTTGTGCCTCTCATCGAGCTCAAGGGGAGTAACAGTAAATGCATGTTTAAGCTTTGAGTTTGTTCATCACGATTAGCTGAGGTGTAATGTGCATTTTTGGGCATTAGAGGGGCCATACCATGAAAAATCTACTTTTTGAACTTTGAAGTGGAAAATAATGTTCATCCCTGCTCTCTGAGCACCAGCCCCTCCCAACCCACGAAGACTTGCAGGTTCTCATAAGCTGATGTCATAAAGTGAGAACCACCCCTCCCAGAAAGAGTCTGTGCTGCTAGCTCCACCCCCTGGATAACACATGCACACACTTTCTCCATGGAGCTAGCCGTGATCAGCAGAACTTTCACTTAAAATGCACAGTACTGCATATCTTCAAATGTCCTGTCTCCAGTATCCAGCAGGTCTGCTTTACTTTAGACAGCAGTCTCTATAGTGGCTGGGCTCCTTTAAAAAATGGGTGTGTCAAAGGTAAAATATGATCATATATATGGATATATTTTACTCTGGAGGACATTAGAAATACATGGTGTAGGCCCTTCAAGACAACCACAATCAGGTGTCTGGTCTACACAGCCCACAGACATTCTCCTGATGGATGTTGGACTCCTCCAGGATCGCTCTCCATCACCAATTCTGTTCATAATCACTATGGACAGAACTTCCCGGTGCAGCTGGAGGCAGGATGGGGTCTAGTCTGAGGACCACGGATGATGTTGTACCGTTGAATTACTTGAACCAAGACCTCCAGCATGGACTGGGATAGTCTGCAGCCCAATGTGAAGTGGCTTGGATAAAGGCCAGCATCACCAAGACTAAAGCCATGGTTCACAACCACAGAATGGTAGTGTGCCCTCACTGGGCGAGAGAGTTTAAGGGTCTTGTTCATAAGTGAGGGACGATTGGAGATAGAGATTGAGTGAGATTGTAGCAGAGGGATTTTTAGAATATCTTTAAACTGCACCACAACTTTGTTTTGTGTCACTTTAGAACAGGGGTGTCCAAATCCAGGCCTTGAGGGCCGCCTTCCTGCTGGTTTTCCAGAAACCCTGCCTTATCTGCTGCTGATTACCTGCATCAGATGTGTTTGACCAATAAGGAGCTTCAATGACAGTTTAGTTGGAAAAGATATAGAACACCGACCATCGAGGACTGACTTTGGAGACCTCTGCTTTAGAAGTACCTCAAATCATGTTGTGTTCTGATGTTTGTGCTAACACAGAGGATGGATTTTACTTCCTGGAATCACTTTATAAAGACCATAATTGAAAGTAGATAAACTCATTTACAGGTGTTTAAAGATTGCTCTGGTGCTCCAAGTGACTCCCCCGTTTATGACATTGATCTAAACAACACCTTCTAATGGGATAATTGGCCAGTCACAACGAATGATTTCATTTCTGCACATGTGCCAGCTCATTTATCAGTTCCAAATGTCGTCATTTGCATCTTAAACCCACTGCAGAAGGAAGAGAAATCAGGAATGTTCGGGATGCCTCTGTTTGTCACCACCCAGTTCCGTTCACTAATGAGTCCTCAGGGTGTTCAGCCCCTCTTTCACCATCAACTAACAGTGAGTTTCTATTTTATCTCTCCTTCCTCTTCTGTCTTCTCACTGTGTAAACATATTTCTGTCTGGGGAGGATTGGATTGAATAAATAGGATGTGTTCTTCCAGCTATGTGAGATCACAAAGACGTGGTTTGATGAATCATTGAAGAAATAACCTTTTAATGTATGTGGGAATTTTCTCTTAAAGTACACATCTGTTTTAGATTCAGGTGATGAAGTCTTATTGAATGTAAACAATTCAACTGTTTTATCAGATCTGAAATTTCTCATCATCAAAGCCTTCCATCCGGCATTTAATTCCTTCCACGGTGTTCTGACTAGTTGTTCAGAATATTCGGATTCCACTTAGCAAAAGAGAAGGCCTAATTTTAGTCTAGCAAGAAAAGGTTTTTTGGATGAGATGGGTTAATTTTGCTAAGTGAACCCCCCTTTCTTGATCAACTGTTTCTTTCCTCAGATGTTGGTCATTTTGCAGAAAAACACACGAGTGTTTAAGGTTAATCTGTGTATATAAGCCTACAGTTCTGTAGCTATTAAAAAATGACATAACAGTTGGACCGTCCAAGCTGTGCAGAACAACATGTGTTGCTTTGAGGAATGTTTTCATGTCAAACATGTAGTTTGCTCTTTGACTGAAGGCTTGTCCAAAATCTAGAGAAAACATCTTAGAGTTTTTCCCCTTTTCACAATCAGCCACCATGCACCACCACTGGAACATTAAAATGTTCATCAATCTGGGTAATGTCCAGCCGTATGGTTCTGATCCGGATGTCAGCTCAGATCTTCATGGACAGAACTTCCTCCAGAGTCCTGATTCTTTCTCCTTCCAGTTCACCAAAGACTCTTTGATGATTCTTGACGTTGCTGTGATCAATCCATTCAATCCATTGGTTTCTCAGAGCAGAAAATAATGAAAGCTAACATCCAAATGCTCTTTCATTCATTTACAATCCTTTCCAACTGCGGTCAAATGAGCTGCCGTTCACATTTCTGTGGTCACATCAAGAAGCTCCGTGCAGTCTGGTGGAGATTTTCCAGCGTTCTCAGGACTGCTACCGTAAGTATTGGATGAAACTCACACCAAAAATCCAGTGACGGCTGATTGGACCACAGAACTGTGAACGGCGGCTCATTTGACTGCAGTCAATGTGAAGGTAGCATCTTCTCTTCTCCAGAAGCTGAACTAGACACGCTAGCCGGACCAGATGAGGGTTTAGTGCATGTGCAGCAGAAAGAAGATGATTGATGAAAAACAGAGTGTGTCCAAGACTGTTTGGTTGAATTAAAAGGAGAAATACTCGAAAAACTGAAATCTAAATACTTTTTCTTGTTACATTTGTTCTCTTTCAGAAGAAAAATGACAGACATGATAAAAACTCTAAAAACAGGATTTTCATTGGAGGGGGACTTTAACCACATGTCAAAACGTGATGACTTGGGGGCGAGGATGTGTTGGCTTCCGGGTCTACTGGTCCTCCAACAACTACTAGTATTTCTTCTGTCCAGTAAAAGATGTTTCAGGTATTGGGTATTTGGTGCTCTTTACTTGCTCAGAACATAAACACATAATCTATGGATTCCACACAAAATACAACAGGCCTAACTGAGTGGTTTTTTTTTGTCTTTTTAGCTTCAGTCTCATGACAGTCTCCCTCCACAGATTTGACGACTTGTCTGCTTCCTTCTCCCAGTCTCCAAAACACACAAGGCATGGTCCAAGCCGCCCCCGCACATTTCACAACCGATTAATTCAGTTGAGCATAACCCCTGCAGAGAGCTGAGTAACACTCTCAGTGGACCCCTCCCTCCCTCCCATTCAGCAGAGTGCTCCACTCCAACACATTTCACACTTTCACTCTTTATTTCATTGATTCCAGTTGTTCCTCCCTCCCCAGGCTTTGTAAACTTGCCCTCCATGTGTTAACAAATCCTGAAGCCACAATTTAAGGCTTGGTGTGCAGGCCTTCATACCCCCATCCAGCAGCACAGAAGTGAAGAAGATAGACTAGTTAAATTAAGATTCACAAAGCACTGAGAATCTTTTTTTCATATAGCCTAACAGCACCAGAACACAGTTCGTCTATCGTCTGCATATTCTGTGGAAACTTCCTGGTTGAACATCATGAAGTTTAGTGGAGAAGAAGATTTTTTGCTCTAACAAGGCCCCTCTAGCGTCAAACATCTCATCAGTATGATAGCCCGATGCATTTAATCATCTTTATATGATGTGCTAAATGGTACACATGTCCTCAGGGGGTCGTTTCAAACTGTGTGAACTATATCTTCATCATGCACGTATGAAGATTGGTTATTCAGCACATCATGAAACAAGCCTCACTCAGCAAGGCTTCAAGGTCCAACTCTCAGGCCTTTAACACCAGGAAATGTTTGGTAATTGTTTCTTCTTTACTAGAATGAAGAGGTGAAACTATTTGTTTTATCAACAATTCAAATAACATCATAATTTATTTTTTCTGATTTGATTCATAGTCGACATTAACTCATTTTGAACCATCCAATTGACTGACCTATAATTATGGATCAGAACATCTTGATCCAAACAGTGTGACTCAGAGATCAGTACCTGGTTCTGAACAGTGCAGCTGAAGTGTTCCAGATTCTTTTATTTCTTCAAGATAATAAATTAAATATGTACAAACAAACAAGTAAACAAGAATGAATGTCAAATCCATTCAGATTTGAGTTTGATAAAGTTCAACCACTGTTGTTTTTCCACTTCAGAATAATCATTATTAGAACATTCTACCTCACTGTATGGTCATGTGACTTTGATCAGTTTAAAGACTGAATGATGGTTGATCAGTTTCTGCTGAATCACATGGGTTGGAACTTGGTTGTTCTTACATCAGAGTCAAATAAGCTTATGTCTCAATCCAAAGGATGTTTACCAGTTTATATTTTAATTGATTCACCTCATTTTGAAATGATCTTATAATGGTACAGGTCAAATTGATTTCATTCAATCAACAGTTTGCCTCAGGCAGATCAATCTGGTTGGATCATAGGATCAGAAATCAATTCATCTTTACATCCTTGCCAGAATGTAATGGGAGACACCATAGAAACAGGCTTGATTTCTCTCTGTGAAGGACTTCATTTACAGGTACCCTGAGCCCATTTCCACTGAACGGTCCAGACCGGGCCGGACTGGACTTTTAAACGTTTTCATAACAAAATGGACCCATTCAGTAGGACCAATTGGTACCATTTCTGGTCCTCTGTTGATCGTAGGTCCATAGAAAAATGGAATGGACCAGTGAGGGCGGAGCTTCTGTCGTCACACGATGTAACCCATGGATTGGCAGGAAGCGTCTGACCAGCGCTTTTCCTGACTCAAGATCCAAACCGAAACTTCTGCTCTATTTTCGTCTGTTCTTCTTCACCCCCGCAACCTTTTTACAAAGAATAACAAATTCTTTACATAGAGCATTCCCCCTTATTCTCAGGGGTTGGGGACCTGAGACACGCTGAATCCACGGATACGGAGACACCCCAACCCCTGTTTCTGTCTAATCGGACTCCAGTGGTTTAAGAACAAAAGAACAAAAAAATCTTCTTCTTCTCCACTTATTGATCCGTACTCATCAAAAACACATCTGATCGTGCTTTGTAAACATTGAAGGACATTAGAGTATTGCTCAGCATAAAGTTTTTTTCTTTTAACAATAGACTGTTCTGCATCGTATAACAACTGCCCGGGGTTATAATGATCCTCCACTGTTTTCTTTTTCATTTTCCCTCCATTTCTGAGTCAGCTGTTGCAGCTTCTCTTTCGCTGTAGTCGCACCGTTTTTTACATACAGCTACGTCATCGGTCTACACATGAACTTTGATGGTCCAACGTTCAATAGAAACACTCACTTGAATTGAACCGAACCGTTCTAAACCGGTCTGGTCCGGACCGCTCAGTGGAAACACGGCATTTGTGTTTCTGTCCCCGTAGATCATCAGAAAGAGGACACATTGACCGTTTCTACAAACTGTATCAATGCTGCAAACAACATAAGTTCGATAGTCCAGGTGTTCAGACCAATAAATGTATTATTTTCCTCATTTGCAGGGATTATTCTTTTTACTTTGAAATGATATTTTATACTTGTGGCTTTTGTTCTGGCTTATTAAAAAGATTCTCTCACCAGTGACTGATCGGGTGTCCTCAGACATCTTAGCAATTCCAGGCTCTGAGTGGGAGAAGCAAAAAACCAGGCTATGCAGCAAGTCCTAAGATCACCTTGCAGGCTTGTGTGGATAAAAGCAACAGTTTCTGTCTTTTATGCTATCCAAGGCAGCTCCCTAAGCCCCTCCACATGGGAGAATAGAAGAACTCCCTTCCATCAAATGCTGAACATTTGCTGTCTTCTAAAGCCTCCTGCACTTTTTCTGAAGTGTCAGAAAATATGACATAAGAAATGTGTGACTTTGCTTCAGTGCAGGGGGGCAGATGCAGAGAATGTGGAAGATTCTGAAAATATATTCAAAGTAGTAAAAATGGCCCTTGTTTTCCTTTTCAAAGACCTGTTGAACTCACATTATTGCTCTCAACAGTGAAAAACAGCGATGAAGATGCACGGTTTCCCAGAATGCCGATAAGTAAGATGGAAAAAGTGAAATGGGTTTTTATGGTCTGACTTCTGAATCCACAAACAGAAACCTCCTGACCAGGGGATTCAGCATTCAAACTCACAGCAAATGACCCTAACAGAGATAAAAGCAGAAAAAGCAGAGAGCCAGAAAACACAAACACATTTAGAAAGCTTTTTCATCACCAGAGCAGCCATCTTTCACTGACTTTTTGCATAGTTGCATTTATTTACCCACAGAACGCAGTTCAAAGAGCTGTGTACACGAGTGTCTATTAAACGACTAAAGGTACGGGAAAAAGGTAAAAACAGTATGTGTGTGTGTCCGCGGTCCTACACTGATAGTAAAACATGAATGTTTGACACTTAGGATGCTTTCTCAATGAACCAGCGTGTGCTTCTGTTACAGTCGGGTTCATTAAGTAAGTCTGAAAGCTCGTCTAAATTCTGGTGCACACCGAACAGGAAAAAAAACAGGGTCTCACCTGCAACTGAACTCTGCTGCAGTTCAGCAGCAAAGCTTTATGAGAACAGAGAATAGAACCTAAATGTAAAGAGACATGAGGAAAACGATACCAGGAAAGTTGAGCAATGCCTTGAGGTGCTGGTGATTATCAGTATCAAATTAGTAGGACTAAAATCTTTCCTCTTTACTCTTCTGAAGGAGCGGCCTGATGTTTCCAGCTGATTCATGCTGCTCGCTGTGCAGGTCAATCAAATAAAGGGAGGGATTTTTTTATTGACAGTCCTTTTCTGATGCAGAAAACCCCTCTCCCTCTGGGTTTATCTTATCGACATATTAGATGATGGACATCAAAGGTCGGCTGAGCACTTCATCTGATGCGTCTGTGAACTGAAGCTTCAATCAAGCAATAAACATCTTTTAAAGACAACAACAGAAATTCAATTTAGAATTTAAAATGAAAAAAATCATTCTTCATTTTATCAAAAAATGTTTAAAATACAAGAAAAGTCAATTGCATTTAAATTTGTAATGAGTTTGGTAGCATCCTTGAAATAAAAAATCATTTTTTAACTGTCAGTTCAAAAATAAAAAAATTCAATTGTTTATTTTAAAATTAATTTTTAGGTCATGTCAAATGTTTTGCATTTGAATTTGTCTTACTTTTTGTGTCAAAACAAAAAAAAAAAAAAAAAAAGAACTCAAAACAATTAAAAAAGACTACAGGTAGTTTCAGTTCTTCCCAAATGCTAAAACACATTTTCTGAAACGTTTAACCAAACATCAAACGCAATTTTTAAAATTTAAGCTAAATATACAAAATTCTTGACTCTTCAGTCAAAAGGTCACTTTGAGTTCATAATGAAGACTTTGTCATCAAACCTAACAAACCTGCAGACATCACATCACACATTGTTAATGTTTACTGTAATTTGAGGTTATCATTTATTGCGCTTTGCTATCTGTTCTCTGTGGGTCAGACCAGAGGATTTCCTCCACATCACTGACATGTTCCCCATAGCCACACAACAGAATAAAATGATCTTGTTTCCTGATCCAGTCCTGACTAGACTCAACTGTACTGTCTTATCCATGTCTATGGTCTGCAACAGGTTTTGTGGAGTGTCTTGTTGTTTCTCCTTCCAATGCAAAGTAGCAACAAAGTCTTCTCTGTTATTTACATGAATGATACAGATTACAGTAACAACTTGAACCTGCTGAGTTGAGGTTGACCTTTTGACCTGCTTCCCTCATGGTCATTCCATAAACCAACATATGGTCAATAACAATGACCTGGATCTCATCAGAACCTTGTTCTCATCTGGGTCCAGGTCTTGGTCCACGTTTAGGTCTTTCTCATGTTATCCATCTATGAAAAGTATCTCTGTTGCTCCAGAACTTTCCTTATATTTACTGCAGTTGATTTGCAACAAGTGTCTTAAGTTTTGACCAGTTGTGTGTTAATGTGATCATTGTGTTGGAACAGAGTTTGAGTTTTGACTCTTTGTGTTAACGCTTTGTCTCTTGTGTGTTGTGAATGCCAGCTGTGTTTTAAAAGTGAGAATGTGTCTTTTGTTCTGCAAAGAGTGAATTAGAGTTTTACAAATTGTGTGTTAACTGCAAATTGTGTTTTAGGTTTTGACCAAAAGAGTGATGTTTGTGAGAAAAGAGTTACAGCTGTTGATCAGCTGGTTTGGAGAATGACACTCAGTGTTTTAGCTATTGGAAGAAACTGTAATATAAAACAAAAACAGTAGTAACCATATCCTTATTTGATGTATTTTTATTTCTCATTGCATTCAGGAAACTGTCATAACTATTCTGTTGGTGCTAAATAAAGAAAATATCAATTTGTGATAAAAAAATATTTTTTTTATTAGAACTTAAGAGGGAAAATATTGTATTTAGGTTGTAGAGAATCTACTTAATCACATTTGATTGTTTGTGGACTAATTACTGACAACATTTAAATTTGATGTACAACATTAAATCTAAATTGATTTTCTTTGTCACACACTGTCTATAAAGTTCCATAAAAAAACCTAGAGAATCTAGGAAAATATAAAAATTGTTCTATAGAAAAAAAGCTTTAATGTTTTTCTAAGGTTAATAAAGAGCAAAGTGTTCACAGCAGAACATCTCCTGATGTCATATCACAAAGACGGCACTTAAGTTAGATTTTAATTAACGGAAAGCATTAAAGACAAATTTTATGCTTCCCTGCGTAATCTTTAATTACTCCCAGAATTTATTCTTGTCCATTCAGTGGAAAAGGGTGATTAATAATGATGAAAATGTAACCAACCAGAAAAATCCTATCAGCAGCATAATTAGACGAGTTTTCTGTTCAAAAGCATGAAAAACAGTGACAGGCATGTTAACGGATTCCTCCATCCAACATAAGAACACAAACAAGCAGGATTTTAATGAGGCCAAACCAAAAACACAACAAAAGGAAATGCTTTTTTTATTTTGTTTGGTTTTTTGGGTTTACCTGCTTACAGTTTATTCACCACCAAACAGAAATGCTTGAAGATAATCCCATGAGAGAAATGTTCTGTGGGTGACTGCTAATGGGAACGTCACCACTTTGGCATAGTGATCCTTCTTGGTTTTATTATTTTTATTATTTTTAAATATTTGTATAAAAATAAGTGAATGAATGTTTGTAGGATGAAAGCACTTGAAAATAGAATTTATTTGACCACATGTGGACGGTCAGTCTGAAGACCCAAAGGAGCACATCAGGTCTTTTTTTTCAGTGAACTGAGATTTATGGATTATTTGCATCAGCTTGATTAATTCAGATTACTTAGACAGACATCCTGCTAAAGAGCAACAACCTTTATCATTTTTAAGAAACTCCTTATAAACAGAAAACCTGAACCAGAGTTCAGGTGAGGTCATCTTAGTGCCGAAGACCCTCCACAGCATTTGAGTTCAGCAGATGAAACAAACTTCTTCAGGGCAGCAAACATTGATTTCCTCTTTAATTGTTGTTGTTTGTTTTTTCACACTTTTCTTTTCCTTTGGGCTTTCCCCTTCAGGGTCTCCACAGTGAATCATTTTCCTCCATCTAAGCCTGTCTTCATCATCCTCTCCTCTAACACCAGCCACCTTCATGTCTTCATTCTCTGCATCCAGAAACCTCCTCTTTGGTCTTCCTCTAGACCTCTAGACTCAGCATCCTTCTACCAATATCTTCACTGTCTCTCCTCTGAACATGTCCAAACCATCTCAGTCTGACTTTATCTCCAAAACCTCTAACATGTGCTGTCCCTCTGATGGATTCATTCCTGATCCTATCCATCCTGGTCACTCCCAAAGAGAACCTCAGCATCTTCATCTCTGCTACCTCCAGCTCTGCTTCCTGTCTTTTCTTCACTGTTTCTAGTCCAACAACATGGCTGCTCTCACCACAGTCTTGTACATCTTTCCTTTCATTTGTGCTGAAACTCTTCTATCACACATCACACCTGACACTTTTCTCCACCCATTCCAACCTGCTTGCACTCTCCTCTTCACTTCTTTTCCACACTCTCCATGACTCTGTACTGTTGACCCTAAATACTTAAACTCCTCCCCCTTCTTTATCTCTTCTCCCTGTAACCTCACTCTTCCACTTGGGTTCCTCTCATTCACACATGTACTCTGTCTTACTGCGGCTAACCTTCATTCCTCTCCTTTCCAGGGCAAACCTCCACCTCTCTGGCTCCTCCTCCACCTCTGTAGCTCCTCCTCCACCTATCTAGCTCCTTCTCCACCTCTCAAGCTCCTCCTCCACCTCTCTAGCTCCTCCTCCACCTGTTCTCTGCTCTCATTACAAATCACAACATCATCTGCAAACATCATAGTCCATGGTGATTCCTGTCTAACCTTCTCTATCAACATCCTCAAAGCAAATGTAGCATCTGTAGAGCTCTTTCTCTGCATGAAACCATACTGCTGCTCACAGATGTTCTCTTCTGCTCTTAGTCTAGCTTCCACTACTCTTTCTCATACCTTCATTGTATGGCTCATCAGCTTTATTCCTCTGTCGTTACCACAACTCTGCACATCTCCCTTATTCTTAAAAATGGACACCATCACACTTCTCCTCCATTCCTCAGGCATCTTCTCACCACCTAAGATCCTGTTGAACAACCCGGTCAGAAACTCCACGTCCATCTCTCCTAGACACTTCCATACCTCCACAGGTATATCATCAGGACCAAGAGCCTTTCCACTCTTCATCCTCTTCAAAGCCCCTCTCACTTCACCTTTACTAATCTTTGTTACTTCCTGCTCCACAACAGTCACCTCTTCTATTCTTTCTTCTCTCTCATTCTCTTCATTCATCAACTCTTCAAAGTATTCTTTCCATCTTTCCATGACACCACTGACACCTGTTAACACATTACCATCTCTATCTTGATCACCCTAACCTGCTGCATGTCCTTCCCATCTCCGTCTCTCTGTCTTGTTAATCTGTACAGGTCAGTCTCTCCATCTTTACTACCCAACCTAGCATACAAGTCATCATAAACCCCTTGTTTGACCTTTGACCGCTCTACTTTCACCTTACGCTGCATCTCCCTGTACTCCTGTCTCCTCTCCTTAGTCCTCTCAGTGTCCCACTTCTTCTTAGCTAGCCTTTTTAGCTAGCTTTTTTCAAATTCAACTTTTTTTTTCCATATTAATAGATAATGACTATTAATTATTTCTAATCCAATATTTAAAATACGTCAAAATCAGATTTGCTTGAACTCAAACATGAAAACAGAAACAGGGAGACAAAAGACACACTGCTATTCCTTTCTTTCCAGCTACATCACATTATAAAACATGTTTTGTTTTAATAAATACTAATGGTAAAAATGATCCCAAAATCATTTTAAAACAAATTACTGTTGTGGCTATTCAAACATTGCATAGCTCGGTTACTATGCAATCAGTACCCTCTTTGTGGGCATTCAAACAGGTTCAAAATATAAAATAATATAAAAAGTTATGTTTATTAATTGTGATGTAAACGTCAAAGCACCAGAAGTTAGATTCCGCTTTCTTCAAGTGTTTGCTTGTTGTTTTTCAAAGCTTTAGCTTACTTATTAACAGATCAGGTAGGACATTTTTAACAGTGAAATTTTCAAAAGAAAAAATGTTCTTCTTTTGGAGTCACATTTATGGGCTCTTGGCAAATACTGATGAAAAATTCCCTGAAACTCTATTTTTAATTTGCACCATTTTCTGACCCAGATATATACTTCTCCCAGCAAATGATTTACCGGCGGTACTCGATTATTTCCTCTTTAACAGCCATGACATGACGCTCAGTGGGCTGCCTTAAATATTTCTGGGAGAAGAAAAAAGATTTTTATGATTCACACTCATGATTGAATGTAAAAAAAAAAAAAGAAAACAGTACAAGGAAACTTAATATAATCATGTATATTTTAATTCAACATGTGAAACTCTAACAGACTCCTTCATATGTGTCAGTTAACTCCTCATGTTTTAGAAGTACCTGTGAGTTTTGGATGTGATGGCAACATCCCTAGCATGTACAATCCAAAAGCTGCAACGTGGAAGAAAACGTAGACAATCAGCTTTTATTAGACTCTGTGCTTTGGCAGAGTGGTTGCTCCGATAAGGGATGTATGCAGTAAAAGCCTGTGATCTTGACTTTAGAGTTCCTCTGAGTGGGATAAGCTATCAACATGGTTGTTAAGACACGCTCGCACTACTTCATTAAATCTCTTTCTACACCACGGTTGAGAGAGAAGCTCAAGGGATGGTCAAATTACAGTATCTGGTTAGTGTTAATTAAAATGACACTACAAAGCAAAATCATAGTAATAGAAAAGTTATCTGTAGTGCCAGTTTAGTTGTTCTGTAATGCAAGATGTCCTCAGAACTTTGTGCTACCATTACAGCGCACAACTCCAACTTTATATGTCCACTTGAAAATTTGACATCTAGTATATGGAAATGTCAACCTGAAAAATTAAGAGATTCTGATGAAACCCCATCCATCCATCTGTCCGTCTGTCTGTCCGTTCATCCATCCGTCCATCCATCCATCCATCCATCCATCCATCCAGCAAAGCAAGAAGCAAAGACGTTCAGACTTCCTCTCCACAGCCACTTCCTCCAGCTCCTCTGGGGGGATTCCCAAGCATTCCCCAGCGTGTCCTGGGTCTTCACCAAGGCCTCCATGCAGTGGAACATGGCCAGAACACCTCTCCAGGGAGGTGTCCAGGAGGGATCTGGACCTATTCATCACAATGAACTGCTTGTAATAAGTAAAGACTGTTTGATAAGTTCAGTTTGCTGAATAATAAACAAACAAGGTCAGATTATGCTCAGACTTACTTTCTGTTCTGCCAAATGTCAACATGAAATGTGAACAAATTTTAAATGAATGTTACAGCTGATCTCCACTGCATTTACTGGGGTAGGAAATGAAGAATGATGCTGTCTAAACTCACAAAAAAGTAAAAACATTTAGTTTTACATGCAATAAAAGCATCATCACAGAATGAACTAACAATAAGTCACTCAGGTTCTGTCTCATAGTGTAAATATTTGTGAAGTTCTTAGAAATATTCAGGATATTTTGTTCTGATGTATCCAATCCTATTGCTGTTGGTATCACATATCACAAATGCAGTACTTTTGGATTCAGCCAAACATAGTTGCGATACTATTTCAACTCTTCTCTTTGTTGCAGTATTATTATGAAAGGACAGTTTTGAGCTTATATTAAAAAAAAAAAAGCTATTTGACCTGCTGTTTTTGAATTACAATGTTTTCAGATATATTGAAAATGTTTTGGGTTTGTTTTTGCATTAAACTTTGCATTACAGTTAGAGGTGGCTTCAGAGCTCAGTTGGCTGGTGGAGGATCTGGGTTCAGTTCTCTGGGCGGCAATGAGCTAAAATCCAGAGAGGGTCCTTAGACAAGACCCTTATACTGCATAACTTGATCTCTCTGTACCTTAGAAGTACAGGATTGTATCAGGAAGATCATTCAGCGTAAAACTCTCTGAATAAGCACCTGTGTGAATCAGTGAAAGCTGATTGACTGTGATAATCCCTGATAGGATAAGAAGAAAGGAGAACAACAACAGAGTTCACATTATACTTAATGACAGAGTTAAGGAGTTAAGGAGAATCTCTTGGATTAGCACTTCATGTCATGAGTGTTGCTGACCCCTGGTCTAGAGGGTCTCGCCCTGATAAGAGTTCAGTTTTTGTAATACTATTAATCAGATGGTTAAATTTAAGCACTTACTTGCAAAGCACATGCTGGTGTGAGATAGAATGTAGAAATATCAATTTATGATCTGCGTTTATATATTTGACTGTTTTGAATGTGTTACAAAAGTCCAACATTTTTCCTGGAAGACTTAGACAGCCATGTGTTGTGACGTCCACCAGTCTGTCCCATTTCAGTCCCAGTGGGTCCATGCCAGCATTTACCTCTGTGAACTGATCACTTCCAGTCATCGTCCCTTACAGTGCACGCACTGCAGCCCGCTCCTCTGGGATCTTAAAGCCTGTTATCCCATGAACATGAATAACTGGGCTGTGTTATATAGACATCACAGCTCTTGCGAAGAACCAAAAAAAAAGTTTTCAAACCTCACCACTTGAAGTCCCAGATTTCCCAAAATGTCCATGATTCTCCTTGTCACAGTGCGCCTGGATCCGGCCCTCCGGGTAATTCTATCTGGCCCTCCAGATCATTTTATTTTATTGGTATTAATGGCTCGATGTTATCTCACGCTCATTTCCAACCTATATAATTTTGACAAAATATATTTTTATGGAGAGTAAAATATTAAGTTATTTAAGTTGTCTGTTTTTATTCATAATAATCTTAAAAAGTTACGTTTTTAAAGTTTTAAAATTTAGTTTAAGTGTGTTCAAATCATGCTTATCTTTTTCAATCTGCAACCTAGAATGTATTTTGGATTTTGGTGCCCTGTACGATTGAGTTTGACACCCCTGATTTAGTCTTTAAGGTCTAGGAAAGTTACCGCATTAAGTTTTTTGTTTTTCTTTTATTTTTGGCTGTATGTCTTTAAACTGTAAGTTGTTAGCTGTGATAAAGTTTTCATTCAAACATAGATTTAGTCTGAATCAGAGATTTTTGTTGGCTGAAGCTAGTTTTAAATAATGACAACTGTCCTTTTCCTCTACAAGGTTTTTCTTATGTGTTTGGCACTAGAAGAGTTTCCAAGTTCCAACCATCAAATGCAGATACAGATCAAGAGTGTGTAATAAATATGTCTTAAGTTTCTGTTGAGCAGATTTAAAGTCGATTTTTTTGTCACGATCTTCAGAAAGTGAATTTGGATTGAAAACGGTTTATTTCCAGCAACTGAAGCAAGAATAATGAGAAAAAAAGAAAAACAACAGAGGTTTATATCTATACAAAGATTTATCAAACATAGGATAATTAGTCATTCATCTTTAAAGGTCTTGTATCCGTTTCCCAAAACTCATAACTAAAAGGAGAAATCAAAGCAATGTGTATGAAACGTTAAATGAATAAAACACTCTAGACAACTGGGAGTACCCTCAACATGCCAGCACACGACCCTCTGCATGTTCAAGTCTTGACTGTCTGCAGCACTGATGAAGTAAATCTCTTAAACTTCATTTGTGTGACAGAGTTTCAGTAACGGTGATAATAACCCCAAACTCCTTCCCACTAGAGAGAACTCCAGATATGATGTATAACAACAATAGCCAAAATCTTTGTTTTGAGGCTTTTGCTATGATTTATGTCAAATGTAATCACTTGGAGACAGAATTAGGAAATCTCTGGTAAATCTCTCCAGTTTTCCTCAGCGTGTTTGAATTTCAGTTAACAGTTGGATGACAGCAGAGACATGTTCACAATTGAGAGCGTCTCAACAACCATTTGTGTGGTTTTGACATTTTATGACACAGGAATAGCTTAATGTGTAACATTTATATTACAGTTAAAACAAGTGTAAAAAATGTTGTGTTGTTTGCCAGGATTTGTAATAAAATACTTATCAGCTGCTTAAAATGACTTAAGTGGCCATTTTTATTGATAAAATCTGTGTCTCAAAAACTGATGAATACTTCATCACAAAAGCTTTACTTGGTCCACAAATATATGAATAAAATGCTGTGTCATGTCTGGGATTTTTTTCCTTCAAAGTTCCCAGTATTCTAGCCACACAGCATTTGTATTCAGGCGGAGTCGTGCACGAGGCCTCTCCTAATCAACCCTCATCTATTAAAGACTTGAAGTTGATGATGAGGATTAATCAACCTTCCACGATCTGAGCACACCATGTCTTGAAGGTCATCTCCCCAACTCACTAAACAGGTTACAGTTTACAATGAATTCACCTGTTAAATTGTCAGGTTCAAACTCTTGATGTAAAGTATCTTCAGTAGTACAGGGATGTTTTACTTCTATACAAGAACATCAATTATCAATAGAAATAGCTCCAGAGATGTTTTTTTTCTTCACGTTTTTCTTTTTTTTCTCATGTGTCAGGGAGGATGCACCATGATTCATTCACTGTGAGCAACCCATTGCAGAGACCATTCAAGTCTATGAGAGCGGTCCTTGAGGCAGAGCGTTGCATCATAGAGACAACCATCTGCTGGGCTTTGTTAAAGCTGGTGCCAAGTCTATTTCAATCTTTGGCTGCAGCCAGTCCGCTGTATCTGCACAGCACAGATCAAACTCAGCACAATAAAGACATGGTTTACATATTCAAGTTAAACTTGAAAAGAACTATTTCTTATTCCAGCTTATATATTAGTATTTCATTAAAGTACACTGTTCCCTTGTTTATTGCAGGGATTGTGTTCTAAAAATAACCTGCCATAGTCAAGCTGCTCTGCTGAAAGGATGCAGATTTCACAACGCTTATGCCAAACCTTCAGTTGAAGCCATCACTTACAACCACTAATAGTGGAGCGCAGACGTTCTGATTCTGAAAGGTAACAGCGTCTCAGAAATGAAAGAAGCTGAAGATGTTGCAGCTTCACTGTAGAAACAAAGAGGGCAACCTCGGCCAGCAAATGGGGTTTGGAGAAACAATAGTTTGGACAAATCCGCATGGAAAAGTTAAAGCCAAAAAAAGAGACTGACTTACAACAAGACAGACAGTGAAACGCTTCATGCAATCAGGGGCCGTGGCTTGAGGAGCTGAGCTGAGCTGAGTAGCTCCGCCCCTGATCCTCATTGTCTGATTATTATCTCTATGTCTCACTAGCATAAATCTTCTCCGCTGCTACATAAAAACCTCCATCAATCTGAGTAATGTCCATCCGTATGGTTCTGATCCGGATGTCAGCTCAGATCTTCATGGACAGAACTTCCTCCAGAATCCTGATTCTTTCTCCTTCCAGTTCACCAAAGACTCTTTGATGTTTCTTGACGTTGCTGTGATCAATACATTGGTTTCTCAGAGCAGAGTTCTTGAGTTTGATTGACAGATTTAGAAAGAGAAATACTCAGAAATGCAAAACAAAATGATTTCTTATTACACTTTTTTCTTTTTCATTGGAAAAATGCCCCACATAGGTGTTTAAAACTCAAAAAACTGGATTTTTATTGGAGGGGTAACAAGGTTAATTTTGCCTGTTTCATGAGCAAACCTAATTTATTGTTCAGTTGTTTGTCCCGGGCCCTTCCTGTGCTGAAGCCATGACTGACATTCTCCTGTCCGAGTCCCAATCCAGGTTTTTAATGACCAAAAGCACTAATTAAGATTTTCTAGAATCTCCTTCTTTAAACTGGCAGATAAAATAAATGGAAAATTCTGAAAAGTTCAGGTGTGGCACATAATGCTGAGCAGGATATAGTGCAGCAGGAAAGCAGCAGCAGAATAATAATAATCCCAAAGTTTATTGTGCACTGAAGAGCTGCACTACACAGAGAATATCTTACAGCAGAACTCAGTGAAACCCAGAGGGTTTGCCTTATCTAAAATGTGCAAAGTGCACTCAGTGCTTTGAAAATAAACTGGAAGAAGAAAGATGTTCCTCCTCACAGTAACAGGCAAAAGTCCCCCAACATCCAATCACTCTCTCTCTATGACGTCGGCAGGGATTATGACACCAATTGTATGCAATGAGATATGCATGTGGAGATGGATCCTGCCTCATCAGTTCTGCTCAGCAGCATCATAAATGTGGCAATGGAATTTCATTGCTTCTTGTCTGATGCATGAGGAGCAGTTATTGAATATTGATGGTTCAGAGGAAAACGGTACATCTGAGCAGTCCTTCTATCTCCTCTGGAGCCCGCTGCATACTAATACTTAGCACTGTTGCAAATCAGAATCTGACACGACTTGATTACTCTTTCTGACTTTTACAATAACACTGCAGTTGTGCATCTCTGTGGTTTTCCTCTTTCTCTATACTCTGTCTTACCTGCTTATGAGGATGATGGTGAGCACAGTCCCTCCAGACACAGAATGAGCCATGGCTGCCAAAGGAGAGAGAACGGCTGGTGGAGTTTACCTAAAACAAGAAAGATGTCTTAAACAAAACCATATCATGAAAGCAGAAACTGTTAGATTTGTACTTTTATCAATGGTTTGTTTTCCCACTGAGATCTCCATCTCCGTGGTAACAGCAGAACCCCTGTTCCATCTGTAACACACTCACAGTTGTGAAAAGTGGGACAATCATTCTCATGTCCTTAAAAAAACACATTGCTGAAAGTAACATGGCAACATAATGACCAGACATTAATGACTTCCCCCTGGAATGTTCCATCTGAAGGCCTATCTTCATCTAATGTCCTCCTTCATTTCTTAATTAATGACAATAAAAGCAGACAGAAAAAGTGAGTTGAATAAACCACTGACACCTGACAGATTTGAACATTAAGCAAGGCTGAGGAGAAGTTAGAAGTTAGATAACCCTGCGTCATAGCTCCTGTGTACATGATTGTTTGTCTGCTTAGAGCAGAGGTCCCTAACTTTTCTTAGACAACAGATTTAATATCAGACAACAGTTCTATAAAAAAAATAGTTCTTTCTTTGAAATGGTTTCTACATAAAAAGTTTGAAAATGTCTGTAGATGTTTGACAGAGGATTATGTTTCAATGAAACAAAGTTGTTGATATTTGAAAGTTGATTCTGATTGGTGAAAAGTCCACAAATTGCAAAATTACAAGATTTTTTTCATTGATTGTCATTTTAACACTGAAATCTCAAAGCTCAGATCATCCTTTCAGTAAGGCTATAGGCGATACAACGATAACAATATTTATCGCAATACAACTTTTTATCCACAGATAAATCAATCTATTGTGACAGACTGTTATTTTACTCAGGTTGAATAGCTCTTCTTTTGGTGAATTTCTTTCGTCCTCTCTCCTCTACCGTCTGCACGTGAGGTAAACAAGCCCACAAGAGACCCATCCCCCCCCCACCCCTGGTCACTGAGGAACGCGTGGCGATTTTTAACTTAATCCAGTCAGAGTTGAAAGGTTAAAGCCGCTTCACTTGAACCAGTAACAAAAAAATGAATAAAATTTGTTGATTTGGAGACGGAGCTGTTATTAGACGCTAATGCTAAATATGCTAATGAGCTGTTCTGTGTGTCAACTATATGTGAGCAGTTTAAAGTCTATCAGTATTTTCACAAACATGCCTTTAAGACACAAACTAAAACACCTTAGCTATTTCACTATGAGAAAGTGTTACAATTTGGCCGTTGGATTTTTTTATCACCAAAAAACCTCATTGTCATTGCAGAGCGTCTTTATTGCAGATTTCATTTCTTCTACTGGTTCCTCCCTGCTCAAACAAACTACATCTTTTGATAAATGTGATAGCTTGTGGGTTTAATTGAATCTGTTGGAGCAGCTGCTTTGAGAAAGCATTGAATGTATTTAAGAACTGTGACTGAGAAGAATGTCTTGACCAGGGTTGGGTACCGAAGTCCGGTTCCAAGTAGGAACTGATTAGATTTACACGGTTCTACCAAATCCGAAAGAAGCTGCTGCCGTTCTCTTTCGGTGCTTGGTTTCATTGAAGGTCTATTTGTCTTTGGATTTCCTGCAAAAGTAGGCGGGTTCAATCACTTCTAAGACATTCTACCAACGCCTTTCCTGCAGTATAAGACACGTTTTCACCCGATCAGCAGGTAAAATACTAATCCACTATGAGCACTTTGTGCTGTCTCAGCGCAGCAGTTCTCTGACTGCAGGCAGGCTCTCGGACTTCAGAGTGCGGGGAGCCAGCTCGGCTCTCCTGAACTGTGATATTTTAATAATTATCGTTGAGACAATAACAAAAAGGTTCCGTATTTTTCCCCTCTCTTGGCCCTCAAACTCAGAGACAGAAGCTGCATTTTCATTAACTCTGAAACTTTGCTAGTTGGATTTTCGATAAAAGTTCTCTTAATGGAAACACAGTTTCGAAAAAAAACGTCAATTTTTTGAAAAAGTTTTTGCACTTAGAGGAAGTGGTTATTGATGCGTATATAGAGTAGCAAAACTGGGATGGAAAACCTTTTTTTGAAATAAACGAACTTCCTGTTATGAAGTGTCAACAGCGGACGCCACGAGAGGTCCCACAGCGTCGCAGCTCTTTAAAAGTTGCGTATCATACAGAATCATGCATCTCCTCCATAAAATCCCCAACCAAGATTTCTTCTTTGCTTCATCTGCCTGAATTAGACGAGGAAGTCTCCTTTCAAGATGAGCGTGAGTGCTGTGACAAACTTTAGTGGATCTTCAAACAGAAAGAAAGGTCCAGCTGCTTAAAAGTTAGAATGGTTATTTTTTTAAATACTGCTGAACAGGCTTCTCACGTGCATCTAATGACACTGTCAGTTGACAAGGTGCATGAGCTTTCATGAGTCTACATTTAAGAACAAAATAAACTAACAGAATTTCTGCAGGGTAGTTTACTTTAAAGAAATTTGACCACATCATAAAGCTGGTTAAAGCATGGGGACTATCTGCTACTACCTGGGAACATGTACTATAGGTTTGAAGACCATGACAAAACACTTTGGTACTTTTATGTGTTATAACTGTATCTTGAATACAACAGCGTTATCAAAGAGGAATAAAGTGAGTAGTGTGGAAAACTTTTTAACTTTACCGAAAGTAGATTTGTTGTAAAAAGCCCTCCGTCCAGTCCATTATACTGAACATTGTATAAGATAAACTGTCACTGTAATCTGCTTTAACATAAGGAAAAAACATTTAAACCATGGGCCTAAAAGGAGATTAAAATGACTTAGCCGATTAAAACATATTAGTAATAAAAGCTGTTGACTTAGTAAAACAAAAAAAATCAGGATTAGACACACTAGCATTGATTAAACCTAAAATGACCAACAAAAAAAAAAAGTCTTAGGTCCCCGTGGCCTCACAGCTTTTGGAATAATACGTTCTAGTTCAATGAACGGAGTAAATGACTACAAAAATAATCTGCAATTGTGGTGCACCCAAAAGTTTGGTATTTTATTTTGAAAGCCATTAATTTTTAGTAATTAAAATAAAATTTTATTGTATACATTGATTAAATGTGGCCTGTGGAAAAAAAAAAAAAAAGAATTAGGTTATGAGTCTGGAGAGCAGAACCTTCGACACTCTTGCAGCGCCTCCAGGTGGCTGAAGACGGAGCAACTTCCTGTTTCCGTCGGAAGTGCTTTGGAGAACGAAGTGAGTGCTCGTGTCGTTCCTGCTCTGAGACTCCTTTTCTTTTTTCAGGTTAGTACCCGTTTTAAAACTTGAACAGGTGAAAGCCATGAGCTTTGGTTTGATGTGTAGTGGATCAATAGTATTATTTGTCTTGTATTTTTGATTTAAATCGAAAAAATGTAACTCTTTTTCAGCGAGAAACGGCGGGAAAGTCAAACGAGAAGTAGCCCGTGATCTCGCGAGGTTTCGTGTCGGGAGGACGAGATTTGGGTTATGAGCCAGTGTTGTCATGGCGGCCATGGAGACTGGTCACGTCTATGGCTTTGCATGTAGCTTAATGATTTTTGTGGAACCCCTGACCTTACTTGAACATGTTTAAACGCAAAACTAAAATAAATAGTTCTTGTAAAAGCTTTTTAAAATAGATATTAAATTAAAAATGAATGTTGTTTTGTTGTTATTGAAAATTGTTATTTCTAAATGTTCAATGTCCAGCATTTATAAGCTAAGAAAGCTAAATAATAGTGAAAAGCAATATTTATTTTGTTTACAGTACAATTACAAAAATCAAAGTGAATTAAACGTATGTGATTATTAAATGTTCCCTTTGAAATTAAACTGTGATGTATTAGAAAGGAAAATAGAGAATTTGAATAATTATTGATTTGATGCATGAATCAGATATTTGTTTAGACCAGGGCTGCTCATTCCTGGTCCTCAAGATCTACCAACCTGCCTGTTTTCCAGCTCTCCATGTACTGCTTGCTGCTGATTACCTGGACCAGGTGTGTTCTTTCAATCAGATTGTGGAGACATCTGACTAAGCCAATCAACAGCTGGCTGGGCTTGGAGATCCGGAAAACAGTCAGGGTGGTAGATCTCGAGGACCAGGAATGAGCAGCCCTGGTTTAGACTTTGGTGGTCAAATTATACATTGGACAACAGAATGCATGGCGTGGAAATTGTAATTTTGTTGATGTGCTTTGGAGAAGGAAGTGAGTGCTCGTGTCGTTCCTGCTCTGAGACTCCTTTTTCTTTTTTCAGACACAATATTCTTTTTGTTATTGTGGTTTCCACACTCGGGACCCGTAACACAATGTCTGACTTTACTTCTTTGCTCTGAAGAGTAATGTTTATTGAATGCATTTTGTAATATATCTCTTCTAGCACTGGCTATCAGGAAATGTTGGAGCCATTCAGCTGCTATCCTTGAATACAGATCTCCAAGCAACACATAAACAATGATTTGATCCTGAGTTAAAATAATTCAGGGTTTATGCACTTCTTTTGTATTACTTCAATCAAGTTATTTGGTTGTTTTCTGATCATTCCATAAGCAGGATTTTTAGAGAATTCAAATTTACTCTGAGAAGTCTTCCTGAATGAGATTTTTTCATGTGTGTGCATAGAGGCTTAAGCTGAGGATTGGCTGAGAAGTTCTGCCCAGGCACAGAGACATTGCTTCTCAGCCTGATGGTGGACCATTGAGAGAGTGCATGCAGGACTCATTCTTCATGCATCATTCTTTTTCGTCAAAAACATGTTGAGGAAATTGAACGTCCATTTTTTTTAACTCTCATTTTCCAAGAATACCTCTTGGTTGTGTGACAACAATGTGTTTTATTATTTTAGTCAGGCATTTAAAGGAAAGCCTTGCTTCCATCACGCCATAAAAATGTATATTTTTCAAACAATAATAATATATACATTTAAATGTCTTGAACCTTGTAACCTTGAGATTCTACACGTTTTTCTACATTTTATTCAAGCCCACAGACTCTGCTTTGCACTTCTTTCTTCTCCTCATTCTCGGTGACACAAAACACACCGAGTGTGAAACACAACACGAAGGCTGAGTCCTCTGTTTCTCCATTAGAACTGGTTGCAGGTGGGATTATTTGTTACCTGTAAAAGGTGTGTCTAAAAATAGCAAACAGGAGCATCACATCGCTTGAAAAACTATTATTTCTCACAATTTTAATCAGGTGTTATTATTTTTATGAGATCTGTGTAAATGTCTTTCAGGTTTGACGTTCCTCTGCTTTGCCTGTGCAAACGAAAACAGTTATTCTGTGAAAACCTTTGCTTCTGGAAGAGTTCTTGATAAAAGCCTTCCATTTTCTGGCAGAATTGTATGACTGTTGGAGGCACAGACACCTGTAACTGAACCTACAGGTTTGTCTTCACTTCTAATTCCTCTGGGATAATTACAGTAAACATTAACTAAGTTTAACTGGATTCTTACAGAGCAGATTTCTAAAAGTCATTTTATAAACATGCAGTATAACTCCTGCTTGTGTATTTACTGAGCTAAAATGCTTCTGGATCCATACCAAAGAGCCTCACTAAAGACTGATTGATGCTAAGAGAGGAGAGTTAAAAATATATGAAAGCATTTTTGCTTTGGAGTGAGGAAGGAAAAAGCCATCAGAAATAATGAAGATGTTTACAGAATGTGGGATAACATGCATAGTTGACTGAAGATGTATTTTAAAAATGCACATAGTAAAACAGAAAGATTGCCAAGTTTAAACCACATCACAGTGGACTGTTTTGGTCAAGATAAATAGATAATGCAGTCCTTAAGTATTGAAATTCCTTCATTTCTAAAAGTGGTTCAGTCTGAGGATCATCAAAATTGGAGAAAAAAAGAACACCAGTGTCACTCAAATAAATTGCTATAATTGTGTGTATTTATTTATTTATTTGTTTTTATTTACTGACACGCACGTAACGATATTCCCATTAAGATTACAAACCTTTCTGCAGAGCTTCTATTACGTGTATGAGAGATAACCAACAGCAAAAAACAAAACAAAACTGTATCATCAGTATTAAAGTGCAAGTTGGCTTCTGAGGCAGTTTGACCTTTGTCTTTGATATGGAGAATAAATAAGAGAGTGCAAGAAAAAAATAAACAAAAAGCAGAGCCCTGTGGCACTCTTTGTTTAATTGTGACCGTCTCTGAACAAATATCATCATGTTTATAAACTGGGTTCTATCGTAGGAAGTTGGAGAACCATGCAGCTGACTTCTGAGAATCTAAAGCTGAGCAATCTGTCTATAAGGTGGTATGGTCAACAGTGTGCAAAGATTTAAACAGGTCAATAAAAGGTGAAGCACAGTGTTGTGTTTTATCAAGTGCCAGAGTTACATCGTGTATCATCTGCATGGTAGCTGTGATTGTACTGGGCTTTTTTTCTGAAACCTAATTCAAACTCAGAGAGAATACTGTTGTTGTCATGCAGAAGCTTTTTTAACCGGCCACACACGATACACACAAGATATTCTAGCATTTTGGCAAAAACACACTGATCTGATATTAGTGTCAGGAGGCTGCCCGCTGTCTCCCCCTCTGGTCACCCACGCGCACAGTCCCCAGAGTACTAATCATCTCACAGCTGCTGCCAATCCCTCATCAGTTCCCACAGCATTTATACCAAGCTCCAACCAGAAAACACAGTGAAGTATTGAGCCTTTAGCCTTACTGAACGTGTAGCCAACCTACTGCTTCCTTGTGTCTCGACCCGCTTCTGATCCTGTTCATTTTCCTGCTAGCCGCCTGCCTCGACTCCTGCCTGTCCCTGACCTGCGTCTCCGCCAATCTCCGACAAACCTTCGCCGTGTCTGACCTTCGCCTGCCTCCGACCACCTCTGCCTTCTCCCATCACATTGCTGAGTACTACAAATAAACACTGCAAATGGATCAGAACGCCTCTGAGTCTGTGTCACAATTAGTCTGTGAATTATCGAGACTGTAGGATCATCTCCCATTAACAAGTGCAGCACAAATGCTGATTTCCAGACGGATGGGATTTCTTTTATATGGAGAGAAAGAATTGAAAGACACTGTGCAACATAATCTGA
The DNA here is from genome assembly GCA_003999625.1 of Oryzias javanicus. Classification (NCBI taxonomy): domain Eukaryota; kingdom Metazoa; phylum Chordata; class Actinopteri; order Beloniformes; family Adrianichthyidae; genus Oryzias; species Oryzias javanicus. The sequence goes on along the minus strand of CM012451.1, from coordinate 1,428,029 downwards.
ATCAAATATATAAAAAAGTAGGGTTAACTCAAATCTGGTCCAGGTGGCTCTCTGTGATCTAATGCTTTTAGTACTTTCTGCACTAAAGCCACAGTTAAAGTTAAAAGTTAGTTTACAACAAAATACTAAATAAAAATGCAAAAGTTGAATATGAAATGTCAAATTATTATTTTCACAGACAGTTTTAACTATATTAAGCCAATTTCCTTTTCCAGACGAGTATAATTGTTGGTAAGATAGACAGTTTTCTTCATCTTCTGCTTTCATCACCTATTTTAGGCAGTAATTCTAACACAGTTTCATTTAATCTGTTGAGGGTTTTGAATCCAAAATCTAATGGGACAAAAATAATTCCAATTTATTGTTTTGTTTGATGTTCATTGTATTTTCGGGCCGTTCAGTGACTTGAAAACAAGCTCAAACAACAACATAAGAACTGACAACATAAGAACTTGCTTTGTTTTGATATTCATCAATTGTGGAAAACGTTTTAATTTCATTGTTCGTGAGACAATGAGAAATACAGATATCTATCTGAAATGAAAACCAAAAAAATTTTTTTTTAAGCAGGATATGTATATTTGAATATTTTGGAGAGTTTTTTCCAATCCCAGTTTCTCTACTTTTCCTTTCTGTTCAGATGTTAGTATTTTACATGAGCCTCCAGTATACTAGTTACTCATTTTAGTGAAATTGAAAACTGCTCTGAGGCAAGAGAAGTATCTCCTAGATTTTTTGCACTTTCTCTGAACCCTGTCCAGTCCAATCATGGTGTGGACAGTGCTTGTAAGAGGTTTTTACTTCACTTACCTATAGAGTGATGCACTCTGAATTGTTCAGACACGACCCGAACATGATCAGTGGGCAGCAGCCATTGTTTTTTTAAGATTCCAGATGATGTCTTTCAACTGTGGCACAATGTTAACTTACACCAGGAAGCAAATGCATCAAAACAGAAAACCACACAACATTGCTATTTACAACTTTTGATTTAGACAACAGCAACACCTAACTGACACTTACTTTGGGTTGGATTGAAAGTAGTAATTTCTTGTTTACAAGACTATGCATTCTTTTTTTTTCTTTTGCACACACACTACCCAATTTGGGAGATTTTTAACCCAACTCGAGGGTTAAAACAGGACTAATATGATTGTGTAATGAACACTCAAATAAAATATATAGCCTGTTTAGTAAAAATGTAAATGTTCATTTAATATCCATAACTTAATAGATTTAAGTCAAAGCTATTATATTTATTATATACACAGATCTCTGCATTTTAATGCAAATAGTGGAAACATTTTACGGTAAAATCTGCTGGAGGAGGCTAATGCTGTAGTTCTGTGGCCGGCATGTGCTCGCGGTCCGGCTGTGTCGGCGCGCGTTCAGGCGGCTTCTTTCAGCGGGGAGTCTCTGCAAACATGCGCAGAGCAGAATATCCGACTTCTGCGCACGATTTTCATGGACTTTTCACTTCATGGCTGATTGGGTTCACGATGATGCAGCTGCTGTGTGAGTTGCTTCCAGCTTGTGTTTGAAGACACGCCACAGACTCTAAAACCTGCGTTGTGAAGAGATCTAAAGTTCACCATCAAATATGAGGATCAGGGAGCGAAATGGGTCACAAGAAGTACAATATCTGCAAGATTTGTCTCATCTCTATATCGTATAATTGGGAATAAATGTCCAACATGGCCACCCATCTCTGACATCATCACCCAGCTCTGTTACAACAACCCTGTTGAACAACTAAGCAGGTAATACAGTGAAAACATCCCAGATCTATTTCTAAAGACTTCCAGTGTTTCCTCAGATAAACACCAGAAAATATCTGACTCCATCAGAGTGTTTATTGTTAAATCTCTGCAGTCTTTTTTCAGTGGTTGATAATGAGGACTTTAGTCATTTAATGAAAACAGTTGATCTACAATATAGTGCACCAGCATGTCCAGATTTCACAGAGAAATCTATATATATCTGAACTTTATGAACAAGTGAACAAATTGAAGACGACTGAGTAAAAACACAACTTTCCATGTACAGCTGGACTTCCTGGATAACAGAGAACTAAATCTCTGTAAATGTTCATTACATGACGGTTCTCACACTGGAAAATAAAGAGTGCAGTACTGCAGAATGTCAAGACTTAAGAGAACAGATGAGATTGTTGGAGTTTATTATATTCATGTTTACAAGTATTGAGGACTGAGACACTTTTACATTTGAATAAACTGTTTACAAGTTGTGATGTTTACAAGTTTACTAGAGTTCTATTAAAGTGTGATTCTGTAATAACTGCCAAAAGCTGAAACTTAAAAAAATCTGATTTCTTTGTTATGTTGTTTCTGTTGGCAAAATAAATCATAATTTGTGGAAAAATAGAATGTCAGGTTGTTTTTTTTTGTTCAATATGTACAGAACCATGACCATCGTATTGAGGTGCGTATCGAGTGTGCCTGTCTGATAATGTTCTTGTTGGTTCAGCAGCTGAGGGCCTCGTTCATCAATTTCAGCTGCATTCATGGTCATCTCAAGCTCAAGTGGACATTACATAAACTTTTCCATATTGATTATATTTAAATGTCAAATACTGAACTGAATGCTTCATTTTAATAACATTAGGAAGCAGTCCATCACAGTTACTCAAGAGAGTTTTTTTTTTTTTAGTTTCCATGGTAGTTTAACAGAATTAGTGGAAAATAAAGAAAGTCAAAAAGAAAAAATAAACAGATAAAAATGTTTTCTGAAAAATGGCTGACCACAGAAGATATCAAGCTTTCCCTCTTACAGTCAGTGTATGAGTGTTCATAAAGAATTTCATAAAAGTTCTGGTCAGAGCGGTTCTGTATGTGCCTCCACAGACTGGCCATCCTGATAAAAGGACATTCTAATGTGAGAAGACTGGCAACAGTCCTATAGTCAGCTGTGAATCCATCTGCTGGCATTTTGATCTTAAGCTGACTTGAAAAGGGCAGCAGCAAATATAAAAAGATATGTCAGGCAGAACTGAGTCACTTCATCTAATTCTGATGCTTTTCCCTCATTTATTGTTCTTCAAAGTACTTGTGCTCGGCATTTGAGATGAATCACATCAATGGCATGTGGCCTTCCAGCTGCTGGTCTGCAACCCACCGAAAGTCACTTCCTCCACAAGTTTGTCTCATTTATTTTATTCACTTTAGCACATACTTTATGGTGGAGATACTTTTTGGTTATTAAGATCTTCTGTGAGGAACACTTAATGCTTGCTCCAAAAGTAAGCTGTGGAAAAACTGCCATCTCATTAGCTGGTCCTCTGTGGAATCACAGATGAGAGCTTTCAGCCAAACTGTCAACTTATTTTGGGTATTGAGCCTTCTTGTGCATGCAGTATTGCCAAGATTAAAGTAAAGAAACAGCCAATTGAAAAAGTGTTGACTAACTAACTGCTGAGAATACAGCAGTCTCTGAGGAGTAAACGGAAGTGTGTAGGGCTCTGGAATGAACTGGTGACCCCAGGCATCTTGTTAGCTCGCTATGCTGTCCGCCGGGCGGCTGGTTAGTGTAGCGACCCAGACCACAGAGTCCCCACCTAAACCAGTGTGGGCAAACACACCTGGGGCCCACCAATTCAGCCCAAAGGTAAGCCATACGGGGCCCACATTGAAATGTTTGCTGGGCCATATTATGATGTTACCACCCCCATGCTTCACAGTAGGGATGGTGTTCTTGGGATGGTTCTCATCATTCTTCTTCCTCCAAACACGCCGAGTGAAATTAAGACCATTTATTTGTTCATCATCTTGGCTGCGTTGTCCCTTTCTGGGGATGCTGGAGCCTAACCCTGATGGATGTAGACAAGGTGTACCCTGGACAGGTCGCAATACATGATATCAAACCATAATGTCTTAGTGTATTACCAACAGTAACCGTGGAAACGGTGGTCCCAGTTCTTTTCAGTTCATTGACCAGCTCTGTGTAGTTCTGGGCTGAGTCCTCACCTTTCTTAGGATCATTGAGACTCCACGAGGTGAGATCTGTCATGGAGCTCCAGTGTGAGGGAGACTGACTGTCTTGTTTAGCTTCTTCTGTTTGTTATTTTTTGCTCAAACAGTTTATCTTCTACCACCAAACAGTTTGGCAATTGCCCTGTATCTCTTTCCAGCCTTGTGGAGTTCTACAACTTTGCCTCTGGTGTCTTTGGACAGCTCTTTGGTCTTGGCCATGTTAGTAGTTGGAGTCTTACTGATTGTAAGTGGTGTGCAGGTGTCTTTATGCAGCTAACCACCTCAAACATGTCCTTCTAATATAGGATAATAAGTGGAGTGGGGGTAGGGCTGGGCAATATGGCAAAAAAAGAAAATCACGATTTTTTCAATTTTATTTCATGATTTCGATTTTATAACGATTTTTTTTTAAATAAATTCACATTGACAAAAATTGAATTATAAGTATTTTAGTTGAAAGAAGTAAATACATTTTGAACAAATATTTATATTTATTCAAATTTGAATTTCAATTGTATTACAATCATTGATATATATCAGAGGTTCTTAACCTTTTTGACCCTGGGGCCCAATTTTCCCGGTACAAAGTGATTCGAGGCCCATTCAGATATAAACATGTTAATGTAAATTGATCCAGATCTTGTTTGATTTGTATTTGATAATTAAATCGAGTCATTTTATGGTTTATTAAAGTAAAATCTTGTGGGGAAAAATGATACAACGTGATCATCTCAGACATTTATTTTCATACTGAACAGGTAAAACACAGTTGTCCACCTCAACATAAATTAGAATTCCAAAAATATTTATAAGGCATTTTGATCAATTAAATTGTGTTGTAATAAAACAAGAACACTTCAAATAAGTTTCAAATGAAACAAACTGTAAATGAGATTTAAATAAAATGCTAATTAAAAGATTACCTTATAACCTGCTGATGAACTTGACAAATTAGAAGTTTTAATTTCGTACTAGATATTTCTCTCCAAATCTGTGACAAATTAACAACAACAGTCACAACAGTCTGTTTAAAAAAAAAAAAAAAACTAAACATGAACTGAGGCAAAGAGCCCCGGTATAAAGAAAATATGACGAGGGGCCGATAGCTGCATACTATTGGCTCATGCCACAACGTAGAACAGAGGCACTTCTGTTTGGCGCCCATGTTAACTATGGCGGCGTTCACACCAGGCGTGGAGCGGTCCGGTCCTCTGCGGAGGACTCGCGCCGTGCAGCGGATCATTTCGGCGTCTGCTTTAGTTTGAGCGCGAGCCGCGAGCGTTCTGCATCAATTCTGGCAGGAAGTTACATAAAGTTACAAGAGAAAATACGGTTTATTTTTAAAATAAAGCGTGTATTCACACGTAATTTTGGAAAACCGTGCTAAACTTTGTTCCTAGTCGCTCAGACCCAGAGGAAAGGGGTTAAGGTTAGGATTCTGGTTCTGGTTCCTGAGGTCGGCTGTCTCTGCAGCTCACGGCTCCACCAGGAGATGGTCACAATGTGGAGAACACATTTACACATTTAGGAGCGGGACAGTTAATGGGAATTCAACTTTAAGTTGAATTTTAAATACGTGCGTCCAACAAAACATCCAGCCTTGGACACACTTAGAATATGTGCAACATTGCAGCAATGAGATCTTGGCTGCATGTATTACATGTGTTCAATATGAATTTCTATCATTTTCTATGCTGCTCGAGTGTAAATACATGTGAATAACATCAGCCTTTTTAAAATATAACCAATTTTTTACAATAAAATGCCGCGATTGACAAAAGTAATCATGTTTTTATATCTAATCAAACTGTATACATACAATCACAACACGCACATGCGTGCACGAGCACAGACACATACAGATCAACGTAGTGAGCAGACTCCACTGCGGGGTTCAGGAGTAAACAACAGAGAGGCAGAGAATAGAGACATGGGTAAAAGTTTTAGTTTATGAATGTACTCACGCACACACATGCGAGCGCGTGCGCACAGACACAAACAAAACGAGTAGGGTGTACCTGCAGGCCTGGAGAACCAACAGCGCTCACAGGACCACGCTCTCAGGACCGCACTCTCAGGACCCAGGGGGTTTTAACACAGCGCCTCCTACAGGGTGGAGTTTGTTATGCTAATTTCTGGAGACTTTACGAGACACATTGCACACGTGAGTAGTATGAGTAAGAGTTAAAAAATGATCCAAGCGCTGCTAAAGGATAAACAACTAGATAAATTATCACAGGAATCTTAAAATATAAAAAGTGAAATTACCAGTTAATTTCGGTTTTTGCAGAAACATAAACAGTGATGTTTATGTAGCTTAGCTTAGCTTTTATCCAAATTAATGTTCTTTGTGCAAAAATAAATTCATGATGGTTTGTTAGGATTACATCTTTCAGCATTTTACAGCATACTTAATTTTGGTATTTTCCATCTTCATGTGTTATCATTTTATTTTGTGCAATTCATTACTATTGTGTCATTATAACCCAAATATAGTTGACATGTATTACAAAACCAGGGAAAATTAAATGTTTACTGAGCAAAGTCAAGTATGAATTTATATGTATTTTACTATTTGGTAATGTAATATAAAGACTTGATTAATTACTATTACTGAATAATATTACTTTTTTAGGTAATAAGTATTTATGTATTGTTCAGAACGAATTTACTTTTTACTTTACATTTTACTTATGTATCTTTTTTTCCAGTTGGATACAACAATTCAAAAGAGGAACTCTCCAGATGAAACAGTGTGTTGAATGCTTTGTTCTGCAAAATATTTCCAACCGACAATAGTATAAAAGGTTCAAATTCATGATTAAAAACTCTCAAACTTAAAAAAAAAATAAATGGCAACTGTTACAAAACATTTGAGAGCAAAATATTTATTTTAGTAAAGTAGATACATTTGACAGAGGATTGGTATAGAATTGAAAGAGCAGAGATACTCCCCAAGTAGAAAGTATTTTTTAATCTCATGTTTAATTTGAAAAATTGTTCGAATATATTTTTCCTTTCCAATATACAACTGTGATTTCTTGTACAGAAAATATCTGTTAGGTGGCTACAAGTATTGTTTTGTCTTTTTAAGCCTGATGTAACACCTAATAAATGTACCTCATTTGTTTAATGTAACTTCTAATAAAAGTTATTCTTCCCACCTCAGCAGATCCTGTTTAATTTTACAAATGTTTTGGGTTTGGTTTTTATTTGATTTTCTGGCACGTTTTAATTTATTATATTCCATTTTTATTAATTATAAAATACATGTGTTTCTCATTGAGAATGTGTTAAATTAGTGCAACCGAATAAGACAAAATGTAAAGACGAATTTATATTAAAATCCAAATACTCTCAACTTCTGATAAGTTTTAGGTGGGTGAAAAAAAACACCAGACTCAACTCTCTATCAGCAGTTAGATAAAACAATAAAGAGAAATCAGTTTGGATTCTCTTGCCAAATGGTTCAAGATCTATATGTACTGAATTATATTTCCACTGAAAAACCCTGGTGCCTAAAGGTTTAAAATAAATTTATGATTCATCAGTAAGAAACATTAGAAATATTCAGTCAACATTTGTAACACTTACTAAAAAAAATAATAAAATAAAGACAAACGGCACTCAGCAGCAAGGAGGCGCTGTCTCAAAAACGAGTCCTTAAATCGTCCTGAGGGTGCAGTTCGTCCTCCAGCCAGTAGGGGCGCTGTCTCAAAAAGACCTGGGTCCTGAGAATGCGGTCCTGAGAACGTGGTCCTGTGAGCGCTGTTGGGTCTCCAGTTCTGCAGGTTTATATTACTGAACAAAACAGACAGGGACGCGCGCACACAGTGAGCAGACTCCGGATTTTGGGTGTAAAACAGCAGCAGAGGAGTTCCTCTTAGCAGAAACACGCGGTAATATCTTTAGGTTGTATGATGGCAAAAACAACAAAATCTCTCGCTGAAGCCCCTGTGGACCGCCGCGGAAAAATGCGCGTCTGGTCTGTAAACCACAGAGCGGGGGGGAAGCCGCGCACAATCTGCTTCGTGGTGCTTTCGGGTCAGTGTGAACCCGGCGTGACGCTTGCTGCCACCAAGTGGTAGGAGGCTGCATTCAGGTCCCGCGGCCCTCGCGGCCCTCAGGTTTAGCACAGATTTTTTTTCGCGGCCCACTAGAGGGCGCTCGCGGACCGAGATTGGGCCGCGGCCCTATGGTTAAGAAACACTGATATATATTACTGGATTGGCCCTTGTCTACATGCCTATAGACAGAGACGTGCGCGTCCAGGCGCCATCGTCATGCATTGATTCACGCCAGCAGAACACAGCTGTTTCAATGGAGGACAGGCAGACATCAACTGCGAAAATCAGGCTAGCTCCTTCATTTCTCAACTGATTTTTTAAAAATATGGCTCAAATTAAAGCTTAGAAAATAAATTGATCTTTTGGTATATTTAAATATTTATTATCTATTAAGATCCAGCTGTAAATAGAGCAAGAATTGTGCCTTCCACTGCTACAGAAAAGGCATTGATGTCAAATGAACAGCTTCTTAATACTCATGATTTTTTATTTTGCCTCTGTGCTAAAATCCATAAAACAGATTGTAAATGCTTTTCACTCAAGACCAGAAATGAGAGAGACTGAAGAAGTTTAATAGCATGAATGACTGATACAGTTTAGTAAAGTCCTCTCCCTGTTAAAAACATCTCAAAGTGCTAAAATAATAATAAAAACACAATTTACCACATTTTCAAATGAAACTACAACTTTTATTATTTTTGTATTACATATATGGTAAATAAATCTCAATTGCTTCAGGATTTACCTTCAAATAGACGATTTCATTGTACTTTGAGAAAAAGGCTCCAGCTAGCATCTTTAACTGATACAAATAATAATAATAATAACTTTGATCATAACATCAAATACATCTACCAAACTGTTAAGATTCAAAACACAGTGATGATAGCAGTAAACGGTGTTTCAGGTTAATGTTTACGGCCACAGCTCCTTCCCTAACATCTGCTCTCTGTCTTGTTTATGTCACTGAGCAGAAAGCTAGCATTAGCGCTGTATCTTAGCCGGTCTTTCTCTGGTCTGTGCGACCAAGAAAGAAGCTCAACAGTGACGGCACGGATTAAGAAAATTATGTGCGAACTCACTTTCACTTCTTACAAAGACAAAACAAAGAGTGCGACCGTCGCTCTTAAAGTAGCTAGCCACGAGCTAGCAAACAATGCAGCAACGTGCATCTTGACTGCACATTTTACAGGTTTCCAACAGGAATTTCCATCAGTTTTTGTGCAGGTTGAACGTGAGTACGAGCGATTAACATCCGCCATGTTTTAAAACATGAAACATTAATAAAAACATACATCGAAGAACCAAGCTATCATGCTACTCATGAGTTGCTAGCACCCACTTTAGCACCCAGATCACGGTTCCCAGCCTAATTTCTATTAAAATGCGATCCCTGTCCTGTGATGATTCCTCTCCATCGGATTATTTTGTGGTCGAGATTTTTGAAGTCGATTACAGAACAATGCGTCTCCTTTTGTGGTTGTTTTTGTAATTTTCTGGACCTCCGCCATTCATTACTCGAGAAGACTCAACGCATAGTGTCTGTCACACCGTATGTCACGTGACTTACAAGAAAAAACACCGGGGAGGAGGAGGAGCAGCTTGGATTTAAGGTCACAGGCAGTCAACAAGCTTTTGCCTTCTCGCTCTTGCAGCTTTTCGTAGAAGATCGTGATAAAACGATCCCTCAAAAATGACAGATCGTCAGCTTTGGAGATCATATCACGGTTTTATATCGTCATATCGCCCAGCCCTAAGTGGGGGTGGACTATTTAAAGATGAACTAACAGGTCTTTGAGGGTCAGAATTCTAGCTGATAGACAAGTTTTCAGATACGTATCTGCAGCAAAAGCATGGAAAATACATTATTTAAAAAAAATCATACAATGTGATTTACAGATTTTTTTTGATCACGTCTCTCTCAGTCGAAATGTACCCTTGATGAACATTTCATGATTTCTAAGTGTAAAGAGCTTGCAAAATCAGTGGGTATTTAAATACGTATTTTCTTACTGTATATGTAGTATATCAAATTTACCCACAGTCTCAAATTTGATCCACATATTATTAATATGTTGTAACTGTTTTATAAAGAATAATTATCAACCACTGTTGTCTTCTTTCAATACAGCAAGTGATCATTTTGAAATAAATGAACAAGAATAGATAAGTTATTCTCAACATAAAGTTTTTAAAAATAGCAAAACATTTTCCCTCCAAAACCATTTTTGAGATTTCATGGAAGCAGCCATTTTGGAAAATGTCCTTCTGCTATTGGAATGATAATGCCCTAAATGACGGATAACATGGATCAAGTTATTTCCATTTCTATTTTAAAAAAAAAGCCACAATCTGTGAAGACAACAAAGCTTAAATGTCTTTGAGCATTTCTCCCTGAAACTTCGCCTCCCTGTTTAGTACAGATTCAGACTTCTGTTCAGCTGTTTATCTTCAGATCTTCATCATTTCTTTAGAGATTGTACAAGTACACTGTGACCAAAATAACTCTGAAAGAATCACCAATGTGATGGAAAAAAAGTCATAGAGTGGATTAATGTGTGGTAAGACGGTTTCATTCCAGGGTTTTCAAGGTAGCTATCTGAGCATCATCTTTAGCATAAAGGGGGCGTGTGAAGTCACCTCCCAACAGGCACACTCTCATTTTCTTTTTTTCCCTCTCTATAGTTCAAACACACTAAGAGAGAAACACCAGGGGCTCAGTGGACTCATTGAGGTGGAGACCTCTTCTCTCCTCTGTTTCATCAGCAAGGTTTGGAAGCTGCAAATCAGGCTCTGGCAGACTTCCACTCCTCATCATAAAAGATGCGTCCCCAGTGTCTGTCACTCTGCATTACTGTTATTAGGCTAAGTTAGCAGCATTGTCACTCAAACGCCAGCCTTAAAGGAGTAAAGGGCTTAGTAACAAGACACAAATATATATTTTTGAAGTGATGTTTTTTCACAATTTACATTTCTAAGAAAACTATTTATTGCACTGATAAATGCTATGTATTATTCTGTTTTACCCTCTGTGTCACCACCCTTCATTTTGCATGAAGATAAAGAAAATAAGAATATAATTTATTATCAGTGGGGTTTTTCCTCCTAATGTATCACTGGAGTTCCCTGACTCCATGGTTAGGTAAAATCTGACACTCAACGTCTCCAAAATTAAACCGAAACATTTTTTAAAACCATGAGTTGTCATGTTTTTACCCCCTGAGCAGATAACCACTCCTCCTTAATGGGTTTCACCTGGGATTGATTTATTTTTCCCTCCCTTTTCTTTATTTAACAGTTTCCTCCCCTCACTTACCCGCAGGTTTGTTTAGACCAGTGTTTCTTAACCATGGGGCCGCGGCCCAATCTCGGTCCGTGAGAAAAAATCAGTTCTGAACCTGAGGGCCGCGAGGGCCGCGGGACCTGAATGCAACCTCCTACCACTTGGTGGCAGTAAGCGTCACACCGGGTTCACACTAACCCGAAAGCACCGCGAAGCCGAGTGCGCGCAGCTTCCCCCCCGCTCTGTGGTCTAGACCAGACGTGCATTTTTCCGCGGCGGTCCACAGGAGCTTCAGCTGGAGCTTTTGTTGTTTTTGCCATCATACAACCTAAAGATATTACGGCGTGTTTCTGCTAAGAGGAACTCCTCTCTGCTGCTTTTACACCCAAAATCCAGCCCCGCCCTTCCGCTCCGGAGCCGGCTCACTGTGTGCGCGTCTCTGTCTGTTTTGTTTGTGTCTGTGCACATGCGCTCGCATGTGTGCGCGTGAGTAAATTCATAAACTAAAACTATTACCCATGTTTCTACTCTCTGCCTCTCTGTTGTTTACCACCAAAACCCAGCCACGGCGCCCCGCAGCGGAATCTGCTCACTACGTTGATCTGTGTGTGCGTCTGTGCTCACTCGTGCACGCACGTGCGTGTTGTGGTTGTATGTATACAGTTTGTTTAGATACAAAAACATGATCACATTTGTTGTTTTATTGTAAAAAATTGGTTATATTTTAAAAAGGCTGATGTTATTCCACGTATTTACACTCGACCAGCATAGAAAATGATAGAAATTCATATTGAACACATGGAATACATGCAGCCAAGATCTCATTGCTGCAATGTTGCACATATTCTAAGTGTGTCCAAGGCTGGATGTTTTCATTGGACGCACATATTTAAAATTCAACTTAAAGTTGAATTCCCATTAACTGTCCCGCTCCTAAATGTGTAAATGTGTTCTCCACATTTGACCATCTCCTGGTGGAGCCGTGAGCTGCAGAGACAGCCGACCTCAGGAACCGGAACCATAATCCTAACCTGAACCCCTTTCCTCTGGGTCTGAGCGACTAAGAACAAAGATTATCAATGGACGCACGGTTTTCCAAAAGTTACTCTTCCTTTTAAAAATAAACCGTATTTTCTGTTGGATCTTTATGTAACTTCCTGCCAGAATTGATGCAGAACGCTCGCGCTCAAAATAGAGCAGACGCCGAAACGATCCGCTGCACGGTGCGAGTCCTCCGCGGAGGACCGCACCGCTCCACGCCTGGTGTGAACGCCGCCATAGGTTAACATGGGCGCCGAATAGAAGCGGCCTCTTTTACGTTGTGGCATGAGCCAATAGTATGCGGCTATCGGCCCTCATCATATTTTTTCTTATTCCGGGGCTCTTTGCCTCAGTTCATGTTTAGTTTTTTTTTTTTTTTTTTAAACAGACTGTTGTTGCTAATTTGTCACAGATTTGGAGAGAAATATCTAGTACGAAATTAAAACTTCTAATTTGTCAAGTTCATCAGCAGGTTATAAGATAATCTTTTAATTAGCATTTTATTTAAATGTCATTTACAGTTTGTTTCATTTGAAACTTATTTGAAGTGTTCTTATTTTATTACAACTCCACTGTGGTTTATACATGTTCAGATCAATAAATGTTGAGATGCACGTATCATTCCCCCATAGATTCTTACTTTGATGAACCATAAGAAATGACTCGATTGAATTATCAAATACAAATCAAACAAGATGTGGATCAATTTACATTAACATGTTTATAGTTTATATTTGAATGGGCCTCGAATCACTTTGTACAGGGAAAAATTGGGCCCCAGTGTCAAAAAGGTCAAGAACCTCTGGTTTAGACCACGCACACACATAAGTGGGTATATCTACAAAGGCATATCTGCTGACCTCCGTTTAATTAAAAGTGTTGTGTCCACACGTGGTTGTTTTAAAAATAATTCCATCCACACATCCCCGCATACTTGCGCTCTTGGATGCAGTTATGAGCTTGCCAGAACAGTAGTTGGCAGTGTTTTCCTAAAAGTAAGTGTATTTTGCGTCCAGGTTGGACCCAAAATCTCCGACGGCGTCTTTCTCGAGTGATGTGCCTTCAGGAGGAGGAGGAAGGGATATTTAGTGTAAAATGCAAAGCGCTTCTTCTCCTTTGCTCTTCGACAAGAAGCAGTAATTGAGTTTGTAAAAAAAAGCAAATAAAAAGCGCCTGTACCAGGGTAATAAGTAACACACTCCTCGGGTTCATGCTGACCACTGTCTGACATCAACAACGGCACATCTATGACGTGTATGCATTAATTGTCGCAAAAAGGGATGTTTAAAAACGTAAATCACCGGTTATTCATGTCCACACTCAGACGCAAAATCTTCACCTTGGCCGGAGTTTTCCAAATGTACGCTTTTGAGTGACTTAAACCTTCGTGTGGATGATAGGCCAAAACGTCTAAAAATATATTCGTTTAACCCTTCCGCTCTCCTTGGGGTCCAGATGGCTCCAACCACATATTGCTATGCGATTTCTTCCATGACAAATGTGGACGAAGGGGGACAGGATTTTATGTCTGCCATGGACATTAGTGAAACTCCGAAATCAGTGAAAAAAAAAAGTTCAGCGCACTGTCCTGTGGTGTCCAGATGACCCCACTTTTCATGTAAACAAGCGAAGAAGAACGGAACGGTTAAGCAGATACCCGCCTACGTGTGGACAAGGCATTAGTTTCACTATACACACTGGCCGCTTGTCTCTCTTGCTGATCCTGTATGTTACATTTTTTGGATTTTGGCCTTGAGTTTTTGTTAGACTTTGCCTTAGTAACTCCGATTCAGTTTTTCAGCTTTTTGGTCTTCTTTGGGTTTTGGATTTTTTTCAGCCCAAATAAAAAAAAAAAGATTTTCTCTACAGAAAATCATAATATTTTCACCCATGAGTTGTGGGTGGAACTGTTGCTACAATACAACTGAGAATTTCTTCTAAACAACACGATTTTCATTTGCTCCAGATCAATCATTATTTGAATAATGAAATACTCAGACATGCAGTTTTAATCTTAAATTATTATATATTTTATCCAATAAACTGCTGAAAACACCAAAAACACAATTTTATTGGAGTGGGTCTTTAGCAACTGAAACATTCCAGGTTTCGTTTGGACAGAGAATTTAAAGTGCAGATTTTAAAACTTTACCTGCTAAAGAAAAACAAACAGAACTGAAAAATTGGCTTTAATAAGAAACTAAAAGTTAAGGATGATTTAAAGACCACTGGGAACACTTTGAAAAGAGATCTGAAGATAATTGAAGTGGGACTTTAATACATGTTTTCTTCTGTTATGAGTTTAGATTTACCACAAAGTGCCATGACACACATATATACACACACACACACACCGCACACTTGCAAACAAACACGGCCACTAGACGTAACACATTAGAAATCAAAGCCAAATCAAGGATGTCATTAAAAATGAGAACATTTAAACCTTTAGAATCAGTATGATGAGAGTTTGAACTAAAGTTAGTCAAACTGTCTGCTCTTTTAAAAGTCAATACAGATAAGTTTATCAAGGATGAGATGTTTCTAAGAGCAAGCTCATTTCATAGAATGCAAATACTTTCACATAAGATTCAGTTGATTTTAAGTAGACCAGACAACTTTGGATTAAAACCAAGAAGGCCTGATGATTAAAAATGGGTTGAACCAGTAAAGCTTGGCGGATGTGAGTGCCTGAGAGTCAGCGGCCCCTCCAGACACATCACACTGCTCCTTGGCCTCTTTTTTAATAAATGTGTTCCTTAATAAGAGACGCCTGAGGAAAACCAGTGGATCTAAAGATCTGCAAGGACAATGTGACAGGCCAAGAATGAGCAGAAACAGAAGGAGCACTGCTATCCCATTGCATTAACATGCACTGACTCACAACGCTGTTTCTGAGTCAAAGCAAGCTCCCAGAAGACGAGAACCAGAGAGTGACGCAGATGCTGCCATGCACCTGTGCTGCAACAGAAGGCAAACAGTCCAAACTGCTGGGTTCAATCCATTATGAGGCTGAACAGAGCAGGCCCATATCAATACATCAGTCTGTTAAGCTTCAATTTGTAGGTGGTCTTTAAAATAAATCTTCTGTTCTGACCACTTGGGAGGAAAGAAAAACTCTCTCTGACAGCCTCATTTGTCTTCTCCTCTCCCTGGATGTCAGAGGCCGAGAGCAGTTTGTGTCCAACCAGCAAATAATGAATCTTTATGAGCTTCAACTACAATCCTTATGACTCCTGTAAATATGGTCTGGAATGTGAACTCACCGTAAGGCTTCATGGAGCATTAGCATCATTTTAATTACAGTACTTAATGCAGTGGAATCCTAGATTTGCTGCAAGCGGTCGCCTGTTGACTTGACAGCTTAACTGTTTTTATGTGGCGCACATGCAGCAGCTAAATAAAGAAGCACAAACATCTCTAGAGATGTGCAGGTCTGAAGAGGATAATAGCAGTGGTGGTGAGATGAGAGAGATCTCCAAGAAACTAGCATACGGAAGGAGGATGTAGGGATCCTGAGAGGAGCTCTGTCTGATCAGCAGCCTTCTGTTCTGCCTGTGACCCAGAATGAAGTCTCTGCAGAATATTCTGAAGGATGCCTAAACATAAAACCCACCCAAGGGAGAGGGGACTGATGGAGAAGAGGCAGGAGCCATGAGTCAGAAAGCACACAGCCTTTTGGAGACTGTGCTGTCTAACGGAGGACTTAACGCCAGCAGCTGTCTGATCCACGACGTTAGACTCGAACTAAATCCTCAGCAGATATCTGCTGTGAAGGCTTCATTTGGAGACTGTAGCCCGTTTCCAAAACACCATTTTACATGCATACATTTCCATCTAATCAACGATGTCCAGACAATAACCTTGTCACTTTAATTAGGGGCTTCCTTAAAATCCTCCTTCAGCCCAATTAAACATGACAGGTTAAAAGGGAGACGAGCATTCAAGGATGAAGACCAACAATTGAGAATCCCCTTAACCTCATCCACGCACGGGGGCGCGGGGTGAACTGGCGCCAAAGCTCACGCAGGTGAAAGCCAACACTAACAGCAGATCTTTCTCGGGGGAGGGGGAGCAACCCGCATCCCCGCTAAAGATGCAGCATCTTTATGTTTCAGAGAAGATCCCAGTGAAAGGCTCCGGAGCGACACAAACAACACTTCAAACTTCATGCGTCTCTGCGCCGCGCGCGCGCGCGCGCTCCATTTGAAGACGCGCCGGAGAACAAAAGTGCGCAAAAAGATTCGTGAGGAGAAATTACGCACGCTGCCGTGATTATAAGATTTTAGCATTATGATGGTTGTTGAATTACACGCGCGTTCTAGAAGTTTAATTGGAAAGTTTACCTGTCGATCACCGCGGGCATGTCGACTGTCAGCGCATCCCGCAACCAGGAATCCAGCAAAAAAGTCCGTCGGAGAGAAGCAGTTTGCGCTCAGTCCGGTGTAATGTCGCTTTCCATTCAGACTTTTCTTTATCTTCAGAGCCAACACCTGCCCACCCGCGCAGGAAGAAGCGCGTGCTGCTCTGTCAGCGGACTCCCACGAACCGGTGCGGACTAGACGCGCCGCTGCGCAATGACGCACTCCAAAAAAGGCGCAGCAGTTTTGAAGTCCCCAAAGCAGCTTGACATGGAAACACGGCGCAGACAGATTTGCCTTCTCTGTCGATCACAATACACAAGATTGAAAAGTCTCATGATTCAACAAATGGAAACACATTTCTTGCGCATGTGTGATTTTTTTTTCTTATGCCACACCCTCAAATAACAACAGGCAGGGCGATTTGGGAAATATCTTAAAATCTTTCAGAGGCATCCCCTCTTTTCCAAGCGGAGGTCACCACGGGATACCCTGACACACAGAGCATGCTCAACTGTATGTAATCAGTCCATTTCTATTTTGGTACTTTGAGAAATCAAGTGACAATAATCGTGTCAGTGCATGTTTAACGCTTCACAGCAGCTCTTAAAGCTGTTACCCTTTCCATTCATCCTCACACAGAGACAAAGCAAGGGTTTCTCTGAAAAAAACAGAACACACTTTTGGCTCGTAAGTCATGGGCGCTGTGGACAGGTGTCTGATACAGCAGCTTATCATTCATTCCAGCCCCTGGTGAAGCAAAACTTTAGAATGGCCTGAGGGAGGAGAGAGGCAGTCAGTCATTCAGTGAACAGCTGATCTGAGGGTGCTCCAACAGTCAAGCTCTGCCTCTGGCTGGACATTACAATGTGTTGGTTGTTCCTTTGTTTTCCAAAAACCTCAGCGCAGAAGGATTACAAATTCCCTCCATTAAACCTTTGCTTCCATGAAAGCAGGCCGTTTACACCACAGCATCCACTCTGGAAAAAAGCAACAGCTCAGGTCAACACAGTCTATTTTAATATGATTTGTAAGGGGGGAGTGGGTGGTTAGTGGTTTTAAATGTAAAGATTTGTCCTGTGAAAAATGTTCAGCAATGGAAAATCATCTAGACTTGTACTGATAGAAGCTGACATCCAAGCACATTTTTCTTGAGGTCATTCTTTTGCAACACCAAAAGAAACCATGAAATAAACAAAAACAGAGTGGCCCCTCAGACCCTCCAGGGCTCGCTGAGAATGTAAAATGTTAAAGTTCAAAACAGCCCAGTTAGGGGTAGACAAACACAAACAGGAACTTCTGACAGGTTCTCAGTGGAAAACAAATGTTATCAAATAAACGTCTCCATCTTATTCAAATAGCCGGGGTGTTGGACATATTGTATGTTTAAAATACTTGCACATATCAGTGTAGCCTGTTTCTGCTCTGGTTTTCTAACATTTAATGAATAATTCCCAGCTTTCACCAGAAACCTTCCCCTCTAATTCTATGTATATGTGAAACAAGGAACAGGTGAGAATTTGAAGGCTTTCGGCTCGAACTCTCCCTCCAGCGACAAGCCTGCATGTAATGAATCTGCTCCTCATGTCCGCGCCTTTGCTTCCTGTCACATTTGAATCCTAACAGAGTCCTCCACCTGAGCCCTCATTCATCTGCGGCCACTGCTGCTGCTCTCAACAAAACCATTTACCTCGGACCTAAATGACCACGGGCTTGTTTCATGCATGACTTACAATTCCAGAGTCCCATCATTTAAAGCTTTCAAAGGCTCTCCATTGGTCTTTAAAACAGTCAGGAGTTTGTTCCGTTATTCTGTTGAATGACATACAAATGGTAAACACATTGTCTTTATATTTTTTACAAGAAATTAGCATAATCTAAGTCTGCAGAGAGGACAAAGGACTGTAGCAGCACTGCTGATGTAAATTTGTACTGGTTAAAAATCTCACTGAAAGTCAGCTATATGTTTGGTAGTAGTTTCCTTTTCTGCTTAGGGCATTGTTGTGAAAACTACAAGGTCTGTGTATTCATAACAGCATCAGGGAGCAATACGTTTCAATTTGATACAGCTGTCCCTAAAGACTGAGAAATGGACTGAGATGGAAAACTCAGAGACTGCACTTTAAACTCGTAATTACTCAAGCTTTACGGAGCTTATTCAGTACTATCGACATAAATCTACCATTGACACAGTGTCACAGAACAGGCGGACGGCTGGTTCCAACAGCAGGTTTATGAACACAGCAAGAGTCCACAAATCTCAATTAGAAGTTAGGAACAAGCATTGGAACATCAGAGAGAAACCAGAGAGGTCAGGATCCAGGCAAGGGTCGGGGCAGGCGGCAAACTAGCAGAATCAAAGATATAGCAGGATCAAGTGAACAGGAGATCAAGTCAGGAGAGACTGCTCGGTATACAGGCTTTGTGACACAAACAATAGGTGTGTTTGAGATCACTTATGCATCACCTGGATCATCTGCGAGACCAGGTGGGGAAAAGGTGACAGCAAGACTGTACGAGAACAAGAAGGTTGAGGATGTCCTTCACATGAACCTCAGAGGAAGAGCAGCCTTCTGCCCTGCATCTTCTGACCATGGTCAGAGAACAAAGGTTCAACGACTACTTTACAGAAAGAGTAAAGGCTGGTTTATACTTCCAAGCGACTCGTAATCGCTTATGTCACATCCACAATCCCGCGGTCTCGTTCATACTAATGTTGGCTTGATTTGATTGCGACTCTGTGCTATAACTGCGATGTACTTCAGACTGGTGTTTATACTTTTCAAGCGATGCGATCGTGTCCAGCGTTTATTTTTAACATGATCAGCATCCCGCTCAGACTCTTGCAGCATCTGCAAGCGTGCAGGAACATGAAAGGCAGAGGAGGAAGGGATGACTTTGTCCACTAAACTGAAGCAAGAAATACAAAGACGACAAAATTATCACAGAAACAAATTGCATTCTCTCGTGCTGTAAAATATGAAAAAGAAGACATTTTTCCAGAAACTTCTCTATTTTCTATCTAGTTGTCTACTCCCCGTGTGTAAAGTTCGGTATTTCTTAACTTCTTCTGTAAGTTTTCATTATTTTCAGTGTTAAAATAATATTTTTGGACAGAGTTTCCTGCATCACATGAAAGTATAAACCAGCCTTTAAAAAATACACAGATTTCCTTCATGTCGTGGTAATCATTTCTGATCTGCATCCTGTCGAAGTTAAGAACTACCAGGACACCGATTCCCACAATGCATTGTTTTGTAGTCTACACAAATCTACGCAGCGCTGCGTCCGCCTGCATTATCTCAAACACACCTAATACTTCACACAGAGTGAGGCTCTGTGTCGTGCTTAAATGTCCTGAAGGTGATTGGCAAATGAGAGTCAGCTGAGCAGCATCCAGAAACTGTGCGCTAGGGTTGCTTCTGCTGCCGGTGACCAGAGGAGGAGTCAGAGCTCTGACTCCTAACGCTCAGGAAGATCACAACTTTGCACACATGGTAAACATTTGAACAATCCTTGAAACTTTATGATAAAAAAGTAGTTAAGAAGGGGATGAAGGCCAGATCTACTGGCAGAAACTCCAACACAAAAGAATTTGTACTGCTTTTGTTCTTCACATTTTATGTAAATGACATTTCTTGCTGTTCTGAATTGATATGATCATGTCAGACGGGTGATCTGCCCTCTTTTTGAGCAAAAACAGGTCAAAGCAGTAGATTTGGCTGAAATCTTTCCCCTAACCCAAGAGGTTGAAGGAAGTCTCATTCGGTTTTTTCAGCAAACACTGACACAAAACAAGCGATTCATTTCACACTCGCTAGTCTTACAGAACGCTGGTCAAGACGGAGGAGTTTGTAAAATAGAGTCTTCCAGAGGCAATGGCAAACAAAGGTTAAATATGAAGAATGTACAATCTAAAAAAGATAAAGAAAGCAGAAGTCTGTGCATGTGAGGAGAATAGAGAAAGTATCCAGACTCTGTAATGTTTGATAATTAACAGAACGTTCTGAGGTCACTCAAGTACATTTTAACAAACTCACTAAGTCTCTCCTACCAACGGTCAACAAAGAATGACTTCAGAAATATACGTTCATTAAACACATTTCTACCATGAGCTATTTAAACCAAATTTTAAGGCTTCTAGAAAAGTCAAATTCTGATCAGATTTTAAACGTTAAAAGACATCAAGATCACCACAGCCATCTCGTCTTCATTACCCATAAACCTTCCTGCGTCAAAGCGCTGTTGTGTGTTGGCTACAAGCTCCCTCGCACCGCCATTAAACAGATGCCGCTGCCAGAAGGGAGCGTGGTATCTAGGGTAAAGTGTTTGTGGCGTTCTTGCTTTCTTTTCACAGAAGCAGATGTCAGAAGGATTCAGACTGCCTTCTCGTTCCTCCTGAGACTTTCACACTTTTAAGATTCTGGGGTGCTTCTCCTCAGCAGTTTTTTTTTTCTCGCTCAGACCTTCTCCTTCAGGCTCAACAAAGACTAGATTAACCTCAAGGGCAAAGCAGAATAATGTATCAGTAGATTTATTGGCTAAATCCCAATGTGCATGTTGCAATAGCATGTCACTTGCAAGGGAAGTCATTATTAATGCAGCACAGAAAGTGTCACTTTGCAGCTGAGAATTGCTATACAGTCTTCTTATGCACACTTGCTTTTATTAGACCTTGTATTTTCTTGAGTGAATTCAAGAATCTCAGTAAAATTAATTTCATTGTGTTCATAAAATGAAGCACAGCAAGTTATTCAGCAATAAATTGGCCTTTCATCTCCATTGCTGTGACATGTTTCCTCCATCTTACTTTTATGTTTTACTTTACTCATTTGATCTTTGCTTCTCCTTCTTTTACTAACGTACCTGCAAACCCATGGGGGGTTGATGCAGAACAGACAAGTAGTATTGTTTCTTTAGCTTCTGGCTCAACCTGGAAATATTCTGGTCTTTCCTAAAAACGTAGAGAAAAACTCACTTTAGTTATTTTTGTCTTCCCTCAAGTGTCCATAGTTCTCATTACAGAGTGAGAGTCTTCAGAGAGGATCACCTCTTTTACTGGCTGACATGAGTTTTAAGGGTGCAACACTTGTTACTTCACCTGTTTATTCTCTACTAAACCCAACAATTGATGTTGTTCTGACCTATTAAAACAGTTTTAAATGGAGGATTTGGGTTTTGTAAACTAACTTGTGATGGTGCATAAACGACACCAGGATGCTCAAACTCCTTCTGAGGCTGGAGCTCTCTACCGACCAGGAGAGGACAACCCACTTTTTGTCCCACTGGAGAGTGATCCCATGCTGCTCTTTCAGGCAAGTGGGAGGAGCCCCAGCCAGCAGGCGCTTGATTCCGAGCCCCAACCCCCAGCCTAGCTCCAAGGTGGGGCTACGGTGATACCAATCCAGGCGATGTTGCTGAATCTTGAATAATGCTTCTCATTAAGGGGTTCTGAACCAGTACTTGACTGGATGGTCACCCAGGACCTGTCGGCCATGGGAGACCCTACCAGGAGCAAAATCCTCAGACAGCATGGCTCCTGGGATCACTCAAACCCCTCCATCACCTCAAGGTGGCTGTTTTGCTCCTGCCTCAGGTGGCTGGGGGTCTTATTCCCGAGTGAGGGAAGATCGGAGCATGAGGCCGACTGACGAATTGAAGCGGCGTCCAACATTTTGTGGTCGCTGCACTGGTCTGTTGTGGTTAAGAGAGTTGAACCAGAAAGCAAAGCTCTCAATTTACTGCTCTCTTTTTGTTCCAGTACTCACTTATGGTTATGAACTCGTGGTGACTGAAAGAACGAGATCTGACTACAAGCGGCTGAAATGAGTTTCCTCTGGAGGGTGGCTGAGCGCTCCCTTAGAGATAGGAGGAGAAGCCCAGAGTAGAGCCGCTTCTCCTCCGCATCGAGAGGAGCCAGTTGAGGTGGCTCGGGCATCTGGTCCGGATGCGTCCTGGACGCCTCCCTGGAGAGGTGTTCCGGGGAACAGTTATGTTTGTAGTACTTGAGTGTGTGGATAAGTGTGTCTGTGGAAAGACCAGCTCTTTAGGTAAACATCTCCTTTAAAAGTAATGATAAACATCCAGCAACTTGCTACCTCCTTTTGAATCCTACCCCATCCTATGTGTAACAAAAATATCGTAAGTTAAGTTGTGCTAAATTAGTACTAAAGTATTTAGTCTTGGCAAAGATTAAAACGTTTTTTTTTATAAGTAATGCTATTTTAGGTTTTACACCAAAAAAAATGTAAATGTGTAATCAAGCCCAGCAGAGTTGTTGAAGAGTTTATTTTTAAACATTGGTCTCATTTATAAGTTTCACACTTCATTTAAACATTTCAGATGGACTGTGTAACGGTTACGTCATCTGTTTCTGCCTAACCAGTCTGCCCATTTATCTAGCGTCCTCCATAAAAGGTCAAATGCTTATTGACCTCGGTAACACATGAAAGAAGTCGTCTGTTATTAAAAAAAAAAAAAAAAAAAAAAGACAGTGGCTGACGCAAACTGACTTCTGAGCATCATTTTGGATCAAATTCATTTTTTTTACAAACTAATTGCATAGATGTTGGGGATATGCTTAAAGAAAAAAAACGTGATAAATCTCTGAAGTGGCTGATTATGAAAGGCAGTAAAAACCGAAGTATACCGACTTTAAGTTGGTTTGGTTTATATTTATTTACCCCTCACTGTATCTGTTCTTTACAGCCAGATATGGTTAGTAGACTGAGAGAAGGATACTCTTTGGGTCTTTTATGTTAATTCCAAACTAAAAAGGTAAACATTAAAATACTTCCATTACAATCTTATCTAAGCCAACAATCCATCAATCCATCAATGGTTGTTCTTCTAGAATCAAACAGATGAAGGAACATTATTTATTGAATTCTCTGTGAATTTCATTCTTAGATAGTACCTTTTTTTTTTTTTTGTTTTGGTGGTAAAACTGAGATCTTCTAATGGCAGTGAGGTTTGAACAGGCTCTGAAACAGCGCAGCTGAGCTAAGCAAAAGCACTTTAAACATGAGCAGCGTAAAGGAAGGAGCAGCAGCAGGAGGGGCCAGGCATCTGCAGGACACCGTGAGTTTGTAGCTGCACTGCTGTCTGAGCAGCTTTTACATTCTGCAAATGTTGGCACCTCTGCAGCAGGATTTGTGTGACAGACTGGAACTGTGCTGCACACTTTCTGAATGTTTTTACTTTCTGCCTTTTTCACACTCTGCTACTCTACGAGTTTTACATTTTAAAGAGAAGAGCGTGTGGCGATGACAGGACTAAGGCTGTTTGTGCTGCTAAAGATGAATTTTCCTGCAGTAACAACACATGTAATAAAAAGTCCAAACACACTTCTCTAATGGTTAAAAGTAAAATTAAATCATTTAGAAAAGAAACAATCCAGACATGTAAAAGCACAAAAAACTATTTTCTTAAAGCTGAATGTGAAAACTCAAAAGGACTTTAGACACTGCTGCTCTTCCTGCTTCACAGGAAACAGCTTTCTCAAATCATGTTAAACCATTTCTGACTTCCTCAAGTTTTCCAGTTCTTTCAATTGTTGTTCAAGAATTCAGGTTTGATGTTTGAAAACAGAAGAAAGAGCATTAAGCATTATCTGTCCATGTACTTCAGCTTTTAAAGTCAGCTCTTTGACTGAAATGTCAGATAGTAAGTAAGCGTGGGCTTGTCGTCAATGACTCAAATTCTGATGTGCACTTATTTTCTATTTTCCTCTTCATCATTGTCAACACAGGGAAAAAAGTAAGAAAAATGAACAAATCTAGTCTCAGATTCTCTGGTCTCTGAAGCAAAAATCTTGTGTTCACAATAAATTGTATCCACATGTTCAGCTCCAGGATACAAGACCCCCTCAATGAAAATAGTGTTTGGTGTTTCTAACATGTTCTTGTAGCATTTTTTTGATAATGACAAATTTTTCCATGAAGGTCTTTGTTTTCCTGAGTTAAACTGGAATCTGGATCAGAACTGGTAGAACTACGGCTGGATAGCTCTGATGTTGCTCACCATTTCATTTGCATTTTGTTTTGTGAGAAACCTCCACCTCTCTAGCTCCTCCTCCACCTCTCTAGCTCCTCCTCCACCTCTCTGGCTCCTCCTTCACCTCTCTAGCTCCTCCTCCTCCACCTCTCTAGCTCCTCCTCCTCCACCTCTCTAGCTCCTCCTCCACCTCTCTCGCTCCTCCCCCACCTCTCTAGCTCCTCCTCCACCTCTCTAGCTCCTCCTCCACCTCTCTGGCTCCTCCTCCACCTCTCTAGCTCCTCCTCCACCTCTCTAGCTCCTCCTCCACCTGTTCTCCATGGTGATTCCTGTCTGACCTCATCAGTCAGTCTGTCCATCACCATTGCAAACAGGAAGGGGCTCAGAGCTGATCCCTGATGTAATCCCACCTCCACCTTGAACTCCTCTGTCACCCCGACACCCTGACACCCCACTGTCTTACAGCCCTCATACATGTCCTGCACTGCTCCAACATACTTCTCTGTCACTCCAGACTTCCTCATACAATCCCATAGTTCCTCTCTGGACACTGTCATCATCTTTCTCCAGATGTACAGACACAGTGTAGCTCTCTCCGACTTCATGACCTCAGAAAATCCTCTGAAGAACTCATAGAAATACAGGCTGAATGTTCTTTGATGGATTATATGATGCAATTGCATGTGGAACTACTAAAGTATGATAGTGGTACTATGGGCTGGTGCTGTGTTGCAAAAGGAACTGTTGTACTTAAAAAAAACACACTGAACTACAACAAAAATAAAATGACAACAGTTGATTTCAGTAGATCAGGCATACTCCATCAGGCTTCTCTTTTTTAACCACACCAAAGAACGCAATGTGATGTGTTTTCCTGATTAGTACGTCTGAAGAATTTTTCTTCTCTGATATTTACCTATTTCCCAGGCAAAACCAAATGTTTGGATATTGTTGTACAGACTGATCGTTGTCATGGTGTGCTATAAACAGCACTTTTTGATCAGAATGTCGCTAGTCTGATGAATAAAATCAAGCAGGACAGCACTGAGCCAGTACTGATGGATGAGAGATAATGTTCCCGCCACAACATAATTATCCCCGCCCCTCTCTTCTGTTTGCCCCTCCAGCATCAGGCACTTTGTGCTCTATGTGTTTTTAATGAGCTGTAATTAGGACAGTTTTTGCAAGTTTGCAAAAAAAAAAAAAATGTCACCATTAGGGAGGCAACATCCTGATTTGTCTGCTGTTGTGCTGTCATCACTAATAATATAAAAGTCTTGAAAAGGGAAGAAAAACAATTACAATGCAGCACTGCTGACACGTTTAGGGTGAATAAAGGGAATGGAGGAAGCAATGCATCCACATACAGAAGTGATATATCATAGTAATGTTATAATTACAAAAAAAGATCATTATCTGGAAGAAAATTGAAAACTCCCAGAATCCAAAGAGTGTTTTGGTTTTTTGAAATTAAGAATTGCATTTTCAGTGCAAAGATGTTACTAAAATTGTTTTTAAGTAATGTGATATGGTAAAAAAAAAAAAAAGAATTTTAAAAAGTTTCATTTGTGGAAAAACCTTTCTTTTTTGTTTCTTTGGCCATAAGAGGATTGGAAACATCTTTTAGAGATATTTTCCACAAAAACACATTTCTGACTGTCAGCAGAAGGATCTGTTACATACATGGTTATTTAAACAGAGAAAAATCTCTAGGAAAGTCTTCATGGAGGATGGAATCACACTTAATTGTGGAAAACACCTGCAGGCAGGTATCAGAACGTTATACTGATTCATGTCCATCCAAACAAAAGAGCTGGCTTTCATATTAACAGCAGTAGAGCTACGGCTCTGCTTATGGAAATTCAAACAAAGATCATTGCAGTGATGTGGTAAAATGAAAAACACAGATAGAAATAAGAATTCCTGATTTCACCAGGACATTCTCCTCTGTAAAACCGTATCTTTGTTGCAAATGTTTATGTAAAAGAGAGAGATGAGATCCTGATTAAATATCTGCACACCTCAAATAAGGAATTGTCTCTCATAAATCCGGCTCATGATGAGACGATTGTCTTTGACCATTAACAGAACACAATTGAATATAAATGCAAACAAAAACCTTTGAAGTAAGATTAGATTAAACAAAATGTCCTGTTTCTAGTAAGCAAATAAAGCATGGTAATACAATAATTATGCAATGTCTTTTTTCCTAATGACATTTTCCACTGACTAGTACGGCAAATAAGTTCTTGAACACCCTGTGATTTTGCAAGTTCTTCCACATAAAAATCATGGAGGGGTATGAAATATTCATGATAGATGAGTCTCCTCTGTGAGAGAAATAAACTAAAATAAAAATCTGGAAATCACATCGAAGGATTTTTTAAAATCATATATTTGTATTGCTACTGCTGCTCCAGAAGCTTGAGAGGCTTAAGACCCACCGTTTAATTTTGCTAAAGAGTGGAGTGGAGGTGGACTGTTTAAAGGTAAACTGACAGGTTTTGAGGGTCAGAATTTTAGCTGATGGACAGGCTGGCAAAAACATACAACATACATGATTTCTAATAAGGATATCTGGAGAACTTTCAACATGACAGGACGTTCAAATACTTATTTGCCTCACTGTATCTGTTTGACATTAGAATGGGAAACCATCAGTTGCCTTCAGTTTCATGGAGGAATATTATCTAATGTCTCCTCGGAGCTTTAGAAGCTTTTTAATGAGCCAAGGAAAATGCAAATAAAAAAACCTTTAAGTAAATCTTTGGGGGAATTAAGAAATTCATGGCCGTAGTCTGACCTATCATATTATGCAGTTTAAGCACATTTAAATAACAACCTGTCTTTCACTCACAACATCCTAATTAGCAAAGCAAGCTGACAGGCAGATTACCAAAACCGCTTACTGTAGCTACAAAAGTATCAAGAAGTTTTTCTACTTTGAAGGACTGAAGTAAATGTGTCAAAGATGGACTCAAACGTCTGGCAGCAGCAGATGATTGTGCTCTCACTACAATAAAGTGACTCTTGTTGATCATCTGCTTTAGACATATTACTTTCAGCTCAGTACAGTTCCATGCTTAAATGGATGACCAGGACTAGCTCGTCTTCTCATCCTGACAGCTTTCAGTGAAGCCACATGTGTTGTTGTAAAACCATGTGGCTTTGGAGACTGCAGCTATCCTGGACCCAGTTTGATAAACTGGCAGGGTTGGTGTGAGGCTGCAGTCCAGAAAGAACTCGATGGGAGGGCCCGGCTCTGCATCCAACTGCTGTCATCATGATGTATGAACACAGATGCATGCTGGGACCAGCAGAGGCAGTCTGCCAGAAAGAGCACAGACAACAAGAAATGTATTTATGATCAGGAAACTTACTAAACTCTCAAGTGTCTTTTAGTGGTTTTACAAATCAGAAAAAATCAAAACTTTATGCATACTCGCGGAATCGCAGTGATACTGACACCAGAGTCCATTCCTCTGGGCCTCCTCTGCCAGAGCACTCCTTAACTGCATGTAAGCGCGTCCTCCCTCGATCAGATGCTGTAAGCAACGATCCAAGCGATCCTGGCCAGGGAAACGGCCGTGCAGCAGCCGTGCACGAGCGCGGAATTTCAGCGTCCAAGTGGGTGCCGTTTCACAGCCATTGCACGGCGGTACCACTGATACCACACGCTGTCTCAATTTTTGTGCAGTTTTAAAAATGATTTCTGCATGTAATGGCGCCCAGATTTTGTACCACTTGTATGCACGTTGATTCCGCGGCCATATATCACCCGTTGCACTACCAGTCCACGGCTAACGGCAACTGTACCACGGAGATGCCATTTTTTCCATGGTCCAGCCATGATTTGGCCGTGTAAGCCAGTGGGACCGGGCCTTGAATGAGAATGTCTACATTTGGCATTTAAAGCTATACCTGAAAATAAAATGTCTAAAGGACATAACAGCTTCAAACATGACCTGTTGCTTTGGGTCTTTTAAGATGTGTTCAGACTGGAAACGTCTGTTGGTCCAGATCGGGTCCTGGACCTAGTCTGTATTCAGACTGTCATCAACCACACATTTCTGTTTCCAACCAAACTTGTAAACAAAACAATGTGACTAATGATCTCTTCAGTCAGTTTGGATGTATTGTCATGATTCAGTGCTTAGGTTTTCTCATGTTCTGTTTTCCCCGTCTGTCTCACCACATTCAGGTTAATCATCCACAGCTGTCTTCATTTAGTTGATCATACTCAGTGTATTTAAGTGTCTGGTTTTCAGTTTCTCACTGTCAGGTCATCTGCTCAACCACGTTCTGTCACCTCACTGGTTTATGCTCCTGTTTTTGTCATGTTTAAGTTATTTTAGTAAATGTTTGTTTCTGCCACCAAGTCTTGTCTCCTGCGTTTGGGTCCTTCACCACCATCCTTGACATGTATTGAGATTGAAAAATTGTTTTGGATTATTGGGGCAAATGAAAGTTATGCAAACCAAAGGTATCCAGTCTGAATGCACCCTTAGACTGTTTGTCCTTTGTGATTCAAAAAAGTAGGCCAAATTAATTTATCCAGGTATTGTTTGAAGTGCTGGTAAAAAAAAAAATATCTATTTAGTAAACAAACCACACATCCCTGACTGGAATTGACCAGACTAAGAATAAAACCCAAGCTTGTGATTGGACATCTTTTTGCTTTTTGCCTTCATATAAAAGGTAAGACAGAGACACAACAGAAAGAGAAACTGACAGTTTGACAGAAATGAATTATTAACTTCCTGATCAATTTTAAATGTTTCTACCCACATAATCTTGGTAAAAAGTAGTTATCAACTGATACTGCTGCTGTTCCCAGTGCTCGATTGATTTCTGAGTATGTATCTGTGCCTTTGACATCCCTACAAAAAGCATAAATAGATTTCTGTGCAGCAGCTGACACAATGAGCTGCCTGTAGAGACAGAAGAGAAGAAATCAAATGTACTCCTGTTCTTAGATTTCAGTCAGCATTCTAAAAGTCAAACATCCTCTTACTGAACTGCATAACACTGACTGATGTTGATGAGGGCTTTTAACTGGACATTAACATAAGCTTCATCTCAACACAGCGATGTGTGAAGCTGACAGTCTAAGCCTGCACCAAATGCATTGCCTTGCATTGCTCATCTATCATGCATGTACCATCTGCCTGGGGATTCACTCTACTCTTTTCCTCTCTCCTCAAATACATTGTCTCTCTTCTTCAGTGTCTGTCTCCCTCACTCTGAGTTGCTGTGTTATCAGCTTCTGCCACTGATCAGGTAGCAGGACGTACACTGTGTCAGATTAGTAAATCTGCCATATTATCCAGAAATGTGTGGGAGACAGAAAGGCTTGTCAAGCGCTGGAGAGGTGCGCTGTATAATCTCTGTGAACAAACTCTGCCGCAGGACACAGCAGCTGTTTTCCCTCCGCTGTGATGATGGAGCATTGCCTGATAACTCCAGTCAGATTTGACCGTTGAGCTTTTCAAAAATGGAACGGAAAATAAAATACTCAATTTAAATCAAATGCCTCTCAGCACTGTCGTACTGGTTCAGCATAAGGGATGGAGGGAGGGAATAAGACTTTGATTTGACTATTTCACCAATAGCTGCTTTTTTTACATGTTGGCAAATCAAGGATCCCAGCAGCATCTCTCATGCTGAGTGTCCCTGTCTACAGAGGGTTCTGCTCTTAATGCTTCATTGACACCATGAACATTCTCCTCTTGTGGAACAGGGCTAATCAAAGCCAAAGAAGGAGTGAGGTATCACTCAGAAAGACACTACTATGTTCCAAAACACCACAAATGGACTCTTCAAAGCTCAGTGGTTGGCCTACTTTTGTGCAGCCAATTATGGTATATTTATCTTTTGTATATATCGTTATTTAAGTAGGTCAAGAAATACAGAGAATCCTGAAACAAGTGGATAAAGGTTTAGGGGCTGCATTGAAAGTGCAAAATCTGTACTGATGATTAATAAATGCCTCAGGTTATCAGCAGAAATTCTTCATGAGCTGCTCAGACAAACATCCAGCTGTTGACATGAATGGAAAGATTATTTAATGAAGATGTGTGGAAAGTTATGAACAACTTCATCCATGGTGAAAGTTGAGTGTCAGCTCCAGTTCTTCCATTCTCATGGTTTCCAGTTCATATGATCCAGAGTCCAACAGTGTTACAAGTTTATCCCTTTTGCAGTGTATCTGTTTTTCTTAACTACCTGTGTTGGCTCCAGGGGCTTCTGATAGAACCACCATGACAGATTACTTCTCAGATCATGGGGATCCATGATGTCAGAAAAACTGGCAAACCCTGAAGCAATCTGCTGCTAAACAGTAGACTGGTGGTGCACCAATAACAACAACCAATTGCCAGTGACTTGGATGATTCAAAATAAGTTTCTCGTATCTTCTGACTGACTCTGGCTGCTTAGGTTATCAATGCTATCCAAAAGTCTCAACACCCGAAACCTCTTTGCTTTTTCTATCGTATTCATCCGTCTTTCCAGATCCACTTTATCTTAATTCCTTGATGAATACAAGCTGCACAAATTGTCTTTTTAATGAGAATATTTTAGATTATTTTTTATAAATGAATAAAGATTATTTTTATTTATTGCTTTTTTAAAAATAAGAATATTTAATGAGAATATTTAGATTATTGTTACTGATTAATATAAATGATTTGTCTATAGATGTTTTAAATTTTGATTACATCACTGATATTAATAATCCTTTATAACCTGAATCTATTATTGTAGAGTATGAATATTTGATTTTAAGTCCTGAACCGGATATTGATCATTCATGTAGAGAAAATGGTATGGTCGAGTCGGGGTGGGATTATATAAGTTTGATTCCTTCCACTCCATTTCAAGCGATCTACTTGTGATTTGTTATGTGAAATATTATTTCACGAATTATGACCTGATTGCTTGAAATATACCATTTCATTCATTCATTCATTCAAACATTGATTTTGTCTTTTAAGCTTCAAGTTTCATCTAGCTGCCCCATGGTAATGCCTGACCAGAAATTATCTACCAACATCTTCATGTCTTTTACAAATACTCTTATTTGCAACATCGGAGCTTCTGATCAACCACATGAAGGTTCTTGGACTTTATAAACTCATTGCAGACCGAAACGTTATAAAACGTAAAAAAAAAATGTCATGTAATCAGCAGTGAGAAAAGGAGTCGTTGGTGGAAGTGCTGCAGGTTTGGTTGAAAAGAATATTCCATTGCAGTCTTCACCAAAAGCGAATGTCTGGATTCATGAGGTTAGAGGTTAAACCCTAAGAAAAGAACCAGAGGACAAGGCTCTGAAAGCCAGCTCTCTGAGAAGGCTCACATATTAGCTTCACTGGACTGGTTTCTCTAGTGAGGTTTGCTTGTGTCAGTCAGTTGTTATGCCTGTTGGTGTCTCATCCAGTCTGTCATTCTTTAGTCTGTTTCTCTCTCATATCCATGTCTCCTGCTTCACTTTATGTTTGCTTTTGATCTTCCTGTATTTTGACTTCAGTTTTAGGAGTTCTGCATTCTCATCCTGGATTGCTGCACAGAGCCTCTTATGTTGCTGTTTTTGGCAGTAAGAGTGAAATTGTTCTTGCTTTCAACTGTCTGTCTCTGGAGTCCATGCGTTCTTCTTTGCCTCACTTTGCGATCACCCACATTGCCTTGGTTGATATTTTTCATGTGATAATTAATAAATACTCAACTTTGACATCTTCACAAAGTGTGGAATGTCATCTCAGGATTTGTTTTATTGTAGTTGCAATTATTTGATCATATTGACTAGTTATTGTAATGTTAAAAATATTGATAAAACTGTAGGAGATGAAACAGTAAAACAGTTGCAGAATATTTTATGTGGTTGTGACCATCTGATTTATCACCTCTAGATTTTAGTGGTCTTTTGCTGGGATGTAATATTATTTGCAACACACAACACCTTAGGGTCACAGCTGAATGACATCTTGATTTGAGTCACGGCAACTGGACTTAGAAGGTTTTAAGTTCACTTGCCATGACTCAACTTCAAGATGTCACCTCCATGACTGAAAACCTTCACAGACACCTCCCTGAAGAACATGTTTCTTCTGGAGGAGGCTCTGAAACACTGATGAACACATTCAACTGTAAAATGTCAACTAGTCTGCCGGGGGTGTTACAAAATACAATACACAAAAGAGGTGGCAGATTCTCCACGAGGAATATGGAAGTGTGTCTGCTGTGGTGCCTGAGAAGAGTAACACTGGGATTTTTTTTTTTTTTAGATTTATCAAGACACTCAGGAAATTAGACCGGCTGTGTAGAACAGCAGAGTTGTTTCTAATGACCAATGGTGATAGCAGTGGATGCAGTTCATTTTTCCCAGACAGACACATGCCATGATTAGTGAGTTTGTTTGTACCAGCTAACGGAGTGCAGCTTTGTGAAAAGAATACATTATGAAACTGAATTTAAAAAAAAAATGCTTTAGTGAGTGTGTAAAGACATATAAATAATAAGGTGTTAGGATATGGCATGATCATGTATTGAAATACATGGATATGTATTGAAAATATGATGTGAAGAAAAAAAAGCCTTCTCCTAAAACTGTGCTTTAGACTAAATGGTAAATGCCGTATACTTACATAGTGCTTTTTTACCTTCCTTAAAAACACAAAGCACTTTACAGTCACAGGCCCATTTACACACTTATCAAACTCTGGCAACAACCTTCCACCAAAGGCAAAGTGGGATTCAGTGTCTTGCCCAAGGACACTTTGACACATGGGCGTGCAGGCGGAAATTGAACCAGCAAACCGCCCTACCGCTGCACCACGACCTACAGATGAGCCCAAACGCTCCACTGTGACGTGGAACAGGAGCTGTCCCTAAAGCTGTAAGTAAGATATGGATCTCCTTTTGCTTGTTTGTTGTGAAGAAAAACTGCATTTTTGTAACTGATCTTTGTAATATCTGAGGAAAGCTGACCTAAACAGGGCAGAATATTTCTCAATGCAACATGTTAGACAGGAAGTGACATAAGAGAATCAAAAACATCAAAATTTAAAAAAAGCTTTTTGAGTCAAAACCAAAATAATGCAAATGTAAAGTTATGTTGTAATACCTTGGAATAGTTCTTACACTGATGTGGCCTTTTCAATGAAAGACTGTTATAAACCTTTATCATTTATTTATTTTTACATTCTTTGGATGTGTTTTAAGTTATTGAAACTGAATTTGCAGACATGACAGGTTTGGAAAGCAAAGTGAAGTAAAATGTTTTTTTTTTTTACAAATTAGTAAAATCTCTGCATTGTTAATATGTTCATACTTAATAAATTTTATAAAAATACTTTACCTTTTCTCTATATTTTTGTCGACTAAATAACTACTGTAACTTATTCGACTAAAATTAATAGAATCAACATGACTAAATTGCGACTAAAAAAAAACCTTATTTCAGTTAAAAGACTATGACTAAAACTTAATTAAAATTATCTGTTAAAATTAACACTGCATACTACTAGATGATAAGAAACAAGTGAAGCTTTCATTAATCTAGAATAAGACAAAAAAGCTTAAAAATCTCTCCTATTTAACCAATACCAAGCCTTAACGTTAATGAGATTAAAACACTGTCAGCAGAAGAATGCGGAAATAACATGAAAACTTGCCAATAAAACACAAACTTGCCTCCAGGTTTACTCCGCATAGTAAGACTTGGTGATTTGGCGAGCAGTACGGAGCATAAAGTCACCAGTAGGAAGGAGGCAAAATGCCAATGGGCACTCTGAAATAATCTGTTTCTTCAGCATCACCCACACTGAGTTCTGTCAGCTTCATGCAGCCGCCCACTTGAACTGAGTTGAAGACCTGCAAGCACTGCTCCGACAAAATAACAGATTGGCGTGTTTTTCTTCTTGTTTTTTTTTTTTTTTTTTGTTCGGGGGGAGCTTATGGCCAAATAAGATCATGCACAAAGTGATGCCTTCATCATAAGAGTTGAACAATGCAAATATGCCTAATTCTTGGTATTGACAGCTGAGGTTGCTTCTGTCCAGCACAGAGGTGGTTTATCTAATGAACATAAAAGCTAAAAACAGCAGTTTAACTGTTTCTCTCTAGGGCTCAGATGTCATGCAGATGCACTAAATTCTTTTTGACAGCTTTACGAGCTAAAAAGTAAGCATGCATTATCTGTAAGCATTGAAGCTCTTCCATTAGTGAGTGACAAAATGCAATGTCTATCCAGTTCCAGTGGTGGGGGTCACAGTAGACCTTTGGAGGTCTGTATGAGGTTTCTTTGAAAGATCGGGGTCTGGGAGCCATTTTGGCACAAATACACACTGACCAGATGGAACAACAAGCATCTGTGTTTGCCTCTCGTTCCTCGTCTTCAGCAGAAAGAAAATATTCAATTGCAGAAAAAGAAGCACCAGCCTGTGAATGGGGAGTGGAAAATTGAAGAACCTTCCTCTGGATGTCCTGAAGACTCTGTTATCTACCAAAGACTTGGACGCACTGGGGGGGCGGTTTGTATATATTATCCCAGATGGCGCTCAAAGCCATGCGTCTTCCGTCCTCTAGAAAACCTCTTTCATCACCCGAGAACACAGAGCCAGTCATGAAGTCTGAATCGCTGGCCCTGCTGGACACAGAACCAGAGGCCCTTTGAGGAATTTTAGTCTGGCACTTGAGGGAGCAGATTTATAAAGGGTGGCCCTAAACATCAAAGTCCTTATCTCCAGCTCTCAAGCCTTACTTTGCAGCTAGAAAAGAAATCTCAGCCCAGGACACATTAGTCTACAGAAGACCTCGAGACATAGAGTTCCTGCATGTCAGAGGGAGCTACTGATCAGCCTGTAACTTACATTGTCTGAACAAAACAAAGGCCATTGCACCTGTACCTCTATCCACGTATGGACATGCATGGAGGAGAGCTTCAGGATATGTCTGACTTCTAGATGAGTGATATAAGTGTCAACATGCATGTTGGATTGTTCCAGCCTGTTCCTAATGACCCATGGCAGAAAGTTTGAAATGACATCATGGGACCGTTTGAGTCTGCTTCTTAGGACTGCCGTTTTGCATTGACACCAACAGACTATTACATAGAGAGGCCAGGGGTTGTGTTCTTCAATCACAACCTCAGCCATCCATACCTTCCTGTCTACAATGTTCTGCAGATTCAGAAACCCTACAGAAATAGTCAATGATGATGGAATATTATTTCCTTCAAGTGTGGAACGGAGAAATAAAAAGTACAGAAAGATGTCTCTATGTAGGATTCTCAATCAAATGGAGCCATAGAATGACATCATAGCACTCTTAAGTGCTAACCTCAGCATGTTCACATTAAAAGTGGGGTCATCTGGACCCCACAAGACAGTGCGCTGAACTGTTTTTTCAAGGGTTTTTTTTCATGAAATCCTGCCCACCTTAAGGGTGGTTCATCTGGACCCCATAAGAGAGCACTAGGGTAAAACAAACACTCCTCACTGCTGAGACAGAACCCAAGGAAACCTTTTATCCAGGATTCTCTGCTCACAAATCACTCAACCCCTAACAGCACCGCAGCCTCTATCTATACCAGCTGATGTCAGATAGGAACAGGCAGACCAAAGAAGGTATTGGTGCTGGAAGCATCTCACCACCTCTGCAAGATCAGCAACTGTCATTATATCGTCAATATATCCAAACACAATACATCAAAAACCTACACAGATGCTACAAGAAAATCACAAGTTCTGAAGATGAAGGAAGGACGTTTGTTCACAGTAAGAAAGCTGTTCCAAGTCAGGAAAAAGCTATCAAAGTTTTATGCCCTTCAGATATTGCAAAAAGCAGATTTGGGATATTACATTAAGGATGATGGGCGAACAAGGAGGACTGGTTTCTGATGAGCAGAATGTCGACGCAGACACTATTTTTCAGTTTCTGACTCAGATCCTGTACTGTTATGTGATGGTACCAATTGCACAAACTGTGATGGGTTGTTAATTGCTTAACAATTATGAACTGTAGCTGCCACATTTTCTTTTGAAATTAATATGTATTTTGAAGAGTTCTACGGTTATTTTATAATATGTAGTTTTCCAAGTCACCTCTAGATGGCACTGTGGTTAAGCTAAGTCAGAAAGGAGAGACGTAGAAAGAAAAAACCAGTACAAGGAAGAAGATCGTTGAGAAGATCAGCGTCCATCAAGAAAAGTCGCTAAAGAAAGAGAAAAGAAAAAAGTTCTAATTCTTGTTCTGGCAGTGTACAGCCAACAAGGTATGTTTATTGTGAGTGTGAACGTTTATTATTGAGATTTGTATTTACTTTGATAAGAATTAATTGTTTTGTTTTCTGTAGTTTTCACATGTGTAAGACTTTAATGAAGTCACCTATAAAAGAAAACCACTTTTGTCTGGACTTGCTGCACGGGAATTACATGAACATTAACTGTCACTTCTGGCTATTGGGTTTGTTATAAAAAGACACAGAGTATATATCTGGAGGATAAAGTGAAGGAAAAAAAAGGATGCATTATATTGTGTGACTATTGGAATGAATATTTCTTGGATCAAAATAATCAGAGTCATCAGCATTTTATTTCCTTCGTGTTTGGTAAACATGTATTGGTTTCAGATACACAAAGAAGAAAGTTGTTAAAAAATGTTTCACATTTTTTGTTTCTTATATCAGCATTATCTGCAAAAACATGTAATTTTAGGACAGTTGCATCGAGGAAGGCCAGGAATTCTGGTGTATGTGCGTTTGCATTGACTTTTCATTGAAAGTGTCCGCTTGATTGCGCAGCTGGAGTGTAAGTACCTTCACACACACGCCTGCACGAAAAGCTGTCAAATCGATTTTTTAATTTTCTGCATCTAAGTACAGCTAGACGAGTTTGATTCAGTTTTTTACCAATTCTCGAAGATGTGTTACAACCTTTCTCTGACCGTCTAATTGTTTCCTAAATTCAAGCTACGTGGAAGGAGAACACAAGGGCCGTACAGGGAACGTGTACTGATAACGTAAAACGCATTAATGTTCTTCTAGTGAGTCTGCAGGATCTGAAGGGATTGAAAAACTGAAAAATTTGTACAACACTCCTGCGTCTTCTTAACCCTTATACGTTGTTTAAAGGGGCCATACCATGCGAAACCATCTTTTTGAGCTTTAAAGTGTATTATACTCTTCATTCTTATAAAAAAGCCCTAAGCAATATTTTGACACATTCATGCATTTCATAGTAATCCACTAAAAACCTGATCTCTCAACAACAGCCCCTCCAAACAAGCCAGTCCTCACGTGTTTACATCACAAGTTGAGATCTGCCCAAAGAGTCTGCTTCAAACTCTTTTAAGAAGCTTCTGGTGATTAATCTACACGACATGTTTGGAGGAATTCTGAACGTATCCGAGAATGGTGCAAGCAAACGTGGGTGTCGAAGACGGCTAGAGAAAGTATTTCCTGGTGGATAGAGGGAGCAGACCATTCCTGGTGGAAAAAGTGAACAATGAATTAGAAGAACTGGTTTGAACCTGTATTATTGAGACAAGGACAAAAGGGACGCATGGAAATGATGTTTGATAAGGAGATTGATGATACTTCAAAAAGAACCGAACCATTGACATCCAGTGCTGATCAAAAAAATGTTCTCATTATTTAATAAATCCTGAAATGTTAATCTGGTGTTGTCTACATTTTTTGAATAGATTTATCCACAAAATGAATATAGTATCATTATTATGGATATGGGTTACTCTGAAAGACTTTAGAAAAGCATGGCATGGCCCCTTTAAGTGTTTGATATCACCTGTCATGTCTGCAGAAGAAATAAAAACAATAGAAAATAGAAAAAAATGGACATGAACCTTTTGTCTTGTATTTATTTATTTAGTAGGGACGGATATAAAAACATAGACATACAGCAAAGCAGCAGTCCCATGCCCATATCATCATGCTTGTAGCAGAAGCTAATTTGCAGCATTTGTCCCCAGATGGGCTTTTTATACAAAAAAAAATAAATAAGCTCTATGAGCGGACCGAGTCGTCTCTGACCTTGATATTTTGTACAATCTACGTGGACACCCCGTACAGATCTTCCCATTTCCACCAGCAGACCACCCATTGCCACCTGTAAGGGCAGTTACCCTATTTTCATATGGTACTCATCCTCCAGTTTTCTAACTGTTCTGTTTCTGAGGTGACATATTCTCGCTTAACTCCAGCACAGTAAGCAAATTGCATAGAAATTTCTGTTCCTCATTCTGATTCTTCATTCCCTGCGGTCCAGTTTCCTTTACCACCAGTTGCTAACGTGTCCATGTGGTCACTGCCCAGCCAGGCCGTGGGGTCATTCCATATAACCACTCAAAGGAAAACTAAATGATGTTCACAAAGTCTGATTTAGTAAAAAACAAAGAAGACGAAACATAAGACAATATGACTGTTTTGGTCGGACAATGTGTTTGTGTTGACAGGATTTGAACCTACAACCTCAGAGTCCTAGGACAAACTCTTTTCCTCTGGGCATCTTTTATGATTCTGTCTAAATAAAGAATAAATGTCAAATCTCAATCTAATTTCAAATTAGTCAAATTAAGCAGACATTGCAGCTGGCATGGACTCATCCACTCTTCAGAAGTGCCTTGCTTCAAATGCCCTGGCATGCTTCAAGGTGTTTGAATCTTTCTAGCAATCAGACTAATCTTGCACTACACAGAATGCACAGCGTTTAACTATGAGCTGCAGACTTTGATGAACAATGACTCACAACATATTTGCAGAGGGGCTCGGTTATTTCATGTTTCACATACTATGGCTGTTGGAAAGTTCCTCCCCCATTGTTTTTAAACGTTTTGTTCCTAAAAGAGGTTATTTTTTATATATTATTTAATAATACAATTTGTGATGCTAAGTGTTAATGAGAATGTTTAGATGCAAAGTGGGGTTTTAAAATCTCTTTGGTCAAACAAAAAATACATAAATAATGGGACCATAAAACTACAAAGCCTGTGATGCGATTTTTGATTCCAGCAGCTTTGGTTTGACTGGAAGACAATCAGGGAAAAACTGTGTCTGGACCTTCAACACCCAGAAGAACAAATCCACTCCTAAGTTAAAAAAAGAGAGTATAAATAAAGGAATGTTGGGATATAATGGAGGATGATTCCACCTCAACAGTCCTGCCAACAACTCAGAGGTAAAATTCTAAAGAACTCCTGCTGCTCTGTAGAAAATATATTTTTAAAAAACTGGCTAAAAACGGCATAATCCTAATTAAAAGAACTATTTTACAATAGATAGAAATGGAGCTTTAACAGCTGTCAGGATTCTGTTACCACAGACTTCACATACTGAATGTTTTTACTGTTCTTGCACATTAATATTTATTAATTGCACATGTACCATAGTGTTGATCTCACAACAGTCTGTTTTCTGCTGAAGATGCTAGTGCTGATAGCTGGTTGACAGCTGAAAATGCTGAAGCTAATAGCTAAAAATGCTGATGTCATGCCTGAGCTCCACTCAGCCCCTCCTTTCCCTGTCGTGCTGGGCCGCCCCGATTGTTCATCTGCCTCACTTGTTCTGCCAGCTACTTATACCTCGCCTCTCCAGTAGGGCTGGGTATCGATTATAATTTCCAGAAATGATTTGATTTGATTCACAAGAGTCTAAATCGATTTGATTCTGATTTTATGAGATTCTTTCGATTCAGTTTATTTTGAATTTACATTCAATCTCTAAACATCTCTAAACATTTGTTTAGAGATACATTAATAATCGACTTTATAATTGGAACATATTTATATTAATCTGATACAGTTCACATATTGTAAAATGTATTAGTGAAATAATGAGATTGGTGATAGCATACGGTGTTATATAGATTCTCTAAAGGAGAAGTTCTAACATTGTAAACAGTGCTGCTTCTCCTGGAGGATCTTTCAGTTTGGCCACTAGGTGGCGATCACGCTATAGAAGTACACCTTATTCCAGAAGAAGACAGTATAAGGAAAAAAAGGAAAAAATGAAGTTTTAGACAACAAATGGTTATTTTAAATAATACATTTCTTTAAATAGTTTGTAAGATTCATATCTGTGAGTTTCTAAAGATGTTCTTTAGTCAGCAATGTATCTTTAGCTCGACCGAGCATTAGCATTAGCCATCCTATGGGAAATTCCATTGAATGTTAGCATCAAGCTGGCGGACTTTAGCTTTATGTGCTAAATCAATTTATATCTTTTGTGAATCGATATTATTGATATATTAAGCTTAAATCAGTTTAAATCGATAAATCGATTTTTTCAATCCAGCCCTACTCTCTAACCTTCCCTTGTCCGATTCTTCACAGACTTGATGCCCAATGTCCGGATTCCTGACATTCAACCCTGAAATCCCTGCTCTGCCTTCCACTCCCGTCCAGTCTGCCTGCCAAGCTCCAGCTTTCAGCATCGGTCTGACCTCACCCCTGAACGAGAAGACTCCTCTGCAATAAAACTCTTAAACTTTCCCTCTGTTTTGGCGTTTTTACTCGGGGGATCCTCTTTACAAACTGCCCCACAGATGTAGCTAATGG
This sequence comes from Oryzias javanicus, assembly GCA_003999625.1. Lineage (NCBI taxonomy): Eukaryota > Metazoa > Chordata > Actinopteri > Beloniformes > Adrianichthyidae > Oryzias > Oryzias javanicus. The sequence goes on along the minus strand of CM012451.1, from coordinate 1,386,724 downwards.
CTGAATAGGCTGAAGCTGATAGCGAGCTAAAATATTAAGTGACTGCCAATTAGGCTAAAAAAACAAACAAAACCCTAGGTTCGCTACAACCGCTAGCATGTAGCTGAAAAATTGATAATCTTCAAAATAGACCAAAAAACTGAAAAAAGCCTAAACTAGCCAAAACAGAAGATTAAATATTGGCTTAACTCCTAAAAATCCTAAGTTATCCAAAAAGCTATCAGTGTCTATCTTTTTAAAACAGTAACTTTTTAACATAATTGTGAATAATAAAAAGGCAGGAATATTATTTATATAACCTCAAATAACTTTCAATATTTTACTTTCCGTAAAAATATATTCTGTCAAAATTATACAAGTTAGAAATGAGCGCAGGATAACATCGGGCCATTAATTACAATAAAATGATCTGGAGGGCTGGAATTGCCCAGAGGGCCGGACCCGGCCCCCGGGCCTTGACTTTGACACGTGCTCTAGCAGGTGAAAGCCTTTAACTATGTACACCAGATCAGCTCTCCAAAACTCCTCACTCAGCTGTTGAGTAAAGCTGAGGCTTGAGCAGAAAACCTGTCCTCCCTCAGCCTTTATTAGACGTCGAGCTACACTGTGTGCATTTAAACATGATGCTCATGTGAGACATCATTACCATTGCAAAGTGCTCATTGCTCTTTCAGCTATTACCTGTTTGCTGAAGTTTCAGCCCTCTTTAACATTCATTGATGTAAACAGTAGACGGTGGCAATCCTTGTCCACTTGACGTTCTGCATTATGCTTCATTACAGAACCTGTCAGCACAGGAAATCCAAGGATAAATTCTCACAAGTGCAGTGCAAGGACATTCTCAACCTGAAACATTTTACTCGGTTTGTAGTAAAAGAGCATTTTGCCCTTTTGTAATCTTAGTTAGCAAAAACATTTTCACAAAAGCATCTTTTTTCTGTGGGGTTGAAATTAAAACAACTGTGATTGCACTTAGACGAATAATGAAAAAAGAACATAATGTTTGTTAAATAGATGGCAATGTTTTCAGCTTGACATCTGCTGTGAGCATCAGTATGGCCGCCTGCTCGCAGGAGGAATCTGCAGCGTCTTCCCACATCTTGAAAATCAAACGGAGAACTGAACCTCCAAGAATCAGGCGGTTTGAGTGTCCCACGCAATCGGAAGCAAATCTTTAAGAAAAAAAGCAGAAGTTCATCTCAGGAAAAAAAGCTTCCAGTCTTTCTCCACTTTGTCTGCAGTACTCTGGTTCAGCAGCTGGAAAACAATAACCAGCCCAGGTCCTAGATTCACCTGTCTTACTGTAAGAATCTAATCAGAGCAAAAAACAAATCAACCAGAAGAGCCCTCATCCAGAAAGGTGAATGGAGAAATGACACGGAGAGGGCAGAGCTCTTAAAGCTAAAAAATGATGTTTAATGTAAGGAGCAGACAACAATAGACAAACAAAGTAAGGAAGGTGTGAGCGCACAGTGGAGAAGTCATTTTGACCATCCATCTCCCAGAACACTCACGGCCTGCAGGCTCTTCAAGGCATGCAGCTGACTGACAGCAGTTTGAAAAACAGATGTGAGAAAGAGCCACTGCAAGCCTGAAAAATGTCTTGGATTCCATTTCAGAAGCATCAACCCATCTGTGCCCTCACATAAAGGGCTCGATCCCTGTGGGAGTGAAAATGAGGAGGGAAATGCAGCGTTCTGCTGCTGTCAGAGCAGACAGAGGAGCCACGTGAACTGTAAGGAAGTGGAATCATCCTGAAGGACCTGACAGTTTCTGAAGCTCTTTTTATGAAACCAATTTCAATCTGACATTAGATTACTGTTCTTCAGGAGAGGTGTGTTGTTATGGGAGGGACAGAATAAAAATGCTAGTTGTTCAACTTCTTTTAATGATGATACCGATGTCTTTCTGCTTGTTAACACTTGTATTCTGCCTGTTTTCTGCTGCTTGTGCAGGTTCAGGTTGTGCTGTTGTGGTGTGTGTGTGGTGTGGTGGGGGGGGGGGGGGGGGGTTCCACCTGTCTCTGTTGTTTCTACACTTTTGTTTGATCTTAAAGTCATAAACCTACTGTGTCTCAATCCAAAAAGTATTTTCTAATTTTCATTCTAATCAAATTATTTCATTTAAAGCTGTTATACAATGGCATAGGTGTCTGCAACCTGAGGCTCTGGAGCCACACTTTCTTCAACAGAGGATCTCTGTCTGAATAAAAATAAAATAACAGCAATTTTAAAAAGTAAAGGTTGCTAACTTAGCATTGATTTAATTATCTTTGGTTGAGGTGAACCTCGAAGATCACTTGTAATGGTTTTTATATCCCTGCTGACATCAGTAGGTCATGTTACTGCTGCGCTTCCTCCAGAATACTCATGTTAAAGTATAAAATATCTAGGAATGTTTTTTGGTTATTTTTGTAATAGGAAGTCTTTTATTTTGAACGAAAGTCAAATAAGCGTCTGTCAAAAGTAAAACACAACTTTGAGTAAATTCAATTTTATCTTAATATTTATGTATTTATTCCCACCCAAACATAAATATATTTCATATATATTATAAAATAACAACTATGTATTGATGCAGAGTAGGTTTCTTAAATAATTCTTGAGAGAGGTGAAACTGATTTGGAGAAAACTTTTAGTTGATTCTTTATGTTCATGACTTTAATACCCGGGGTAATGGTCAGAGAGACGCCTCCTTTTTCTAAAGCTCTTGAGGTCAAACAGAATCTGCAAACCAGAGGAAAATCTAAAGTCAAACAAGCCAAATATCTCCTCTGAAAGCATGAAAGCATCACAGATGTGAGACACACACTCGGTTTCCTTTTCTTCATCCATCTAATTTGTGTTTTTAATCCTGAAGTGACAGCACAGCATTATGTTGTTCAAGCACATGTTTCTTAAGCTTATCATCAAAGAAAGTGAGATGAGTCAGGAGGGAGGAACCGAGGGGGGGGCAGTTCCCGCAGCAGCAGCAGCTCTCATGATGTGACCGCAGCGTGAACCCCGTCATCAGGATCGCATGTCCCTTCTGCCAACTCACAAATCTGCACAATAATCAGCCTGTTGCAGCTCGATAACAAGTCGCTCACCGCTACACACTTCATGCATTTTGCATATTTGCATGAGAACAGAGGAAAAGAGAATGAAGTGAGGAAGAGCCAGGCTCCGGCTGGTTGCCATGGTACCTCACATCAGGGATGTTTCGGAAGTGTTAAATATCTCTGAGAGTCCCTCCACTTTTGATCCAACATTTCCAGACACAGCCGGCTCCTCCCACACGAGCCCCGCACCTGGCTGGAGCGGAGCGCCGGCCGCCTGATGTGTCAATACACAGAAACATGCTCACATTCATGCAGGAACCCAGCTGTGAATACATGACACCTCAAAGGAGCTTCTCATTAGCCAGGTGTGCCTTTCTGTGTAAGTCACTTTCAGTCTGAAAGGCTCACAAATACTGATATTTATGCAGATATTGCACTACTGCTTTGGTTTTTGCAAACCTTGTGTCAACACTTCCTGTCCCAGAGAATTTAAATAAGCTTTACATTCCTAAGTCTGGAGGATTTAACCTCAAAAGTAGCTTGATAGGAAGCAACATCAATCTTTCAGCACACGCTCATGCATGTAGCAAGGCACACACATGCACCAAAGCACACATGCTTACATCACCTGGGAACTAAACCAGCATTAACATGTGACCGTCTCAACCTTTATGTACCAAACTATCCAGCCTTATCTATATGCTGTCTACCCACCTTTGTCTGTTTATCTGGACACACACACACCTAAGCAAACAAAGAAACACAAACACGCACAGTCTCGCTCTAACATTTTCATTTTAATTTTTTTCATTTTTAATTTTCAAATCAACTATTTGTAACTCGGATGCTGTCAAAAAACAATCTAAAGAAGAGCATCACAACAATCTTTACAGTTTCTTCAGAAAACAATGACCTTATATTATTGAAGAAAGAACAGGTTTTTATTTCTCTATTTTTGTTTTCATTTTTCATTTCCACAAAAAACAACAAAACCAAAAGATCTTGCATAAGTTCTTGAATAATAAAGGATAAATGAAAGGGTTTACATCAAGGTTGTTAATGTTTAGAAAAGCCCAGACAGGAGATTTTGTCTCTTATTTTTGAGTTTCTATGTCATATTTAGAATAAAGCAACATGATTGATTTATTGTGTTTTTGATGCAGTTCTTTCTTTTAAACATTTTTTTAAAGGTGATCTCTGATTTAACATTAAAGAGTGATCAGTGATAAGCTTCATCTCCGGATCTCAGCAAACTCTTTTGAGGGCAACTGGATTCTGTAACCTAAGACAAACAACAAAACTAAGACTTCTGCTATAGAGAAAGAGTAACAGTTCTATTCTAAAATGACCCCAGCGGTCTTTGACCACAAGCACAACTCCGGCCCATCTAACCACTATAAAGACACTAACGGAGCCATTCTGAGCACATCCTGCTACTGTTGAAATGTTTGGGGCAGCATTTAAACACAAATTATTATTATTATTGTTATTCTTGTTATTTTATATTGTCCTGTCCAGCAAATGAGCAAAACAGATCAGAGCTGAAGGCTTCTTATGTTGGACAGATTTTACCATTACAATAGAGGTTTATGAATCTTCAGACAAATGAGGAGCATACTTCACTTTTGTATTTGAGGGTAAATTTTATTTGTAATAATTGTATTTATCTGCATTTCTTGTTGGACCAGATGGATGAAAAGAAGGAAAACAGAGAGAGAGAACGGGATGTTAGAGATGGAGGATAAGAGGTTAAGATATGGGAGATGGGGGGGGTGCTAGGAGTGTCATAAGTACATTGAATGACTTAGTTCTCACATACACATACTAACAAATAATATATACACGCAACGATTTTCAGGTTTTATTTATACATTAGCGATTGACAACTTATCTCCCGCAGCACACACAACATTTACATATCCAGCATTCCGGGGGGAGTTTGAGAACATTATCCATGCCCATATTTGTACATAAGTGAGTAGGCAAGTGGGTTGAATGAATGCGTGCTTCTTAGAACATTCCTTGATAACATTTGATGCTCCAGCAAAGCCAGGGGGACCGACACCCCACCCCCCAGAGTCAGCAGCAGACCAGGGAGACGGACGACTGGACCCAGGAGCCCCCCCGGAACAGAGAACGCGCAGACCAGGAGCCCCCCTCGGCCAGAGACTCACCCCTTCCTTACGTGACACCTCCAATGAACTATTTGACTTTGCTTCTTTGTTTGAATGTTGTAACCTGTAACCTCCCACTTGTGCTACCTTTTCTCAGGAACAAAAACTTTTAAACTTTAGAGTTTAGTTTTCCTCTTGCGCCACTTTGGATCCAATCCTCCTTGTTTCCCCTCAGAAAACTACTGGAAATGTGGTCATTTTAGACCTGCATCCCTAATGAACAATGCTGTCAAATAAAAAAGCATTTAGAAAGTAAAATCTGTCTGAATGATAACTCATTCCTCTTCCCTGAGCTTGAACAGACTGGAGACAAAAGAAACATTTCTGCTGAAACAGTCATAAAGCATTCTGGAAAAATTGGGGAACATTCTGCTCGTAGTCAAGGACCCTGAACATGCGTTCTATTGAATATGAAAGATGGTTTTTATCCGGGTCAAGTTGTAGGCATGATACTCTGCACATCAAGGAGACCAGGACTGATACCAGAAAAGCTTTGAGAGTAAGCTTGAAGTATTGATGGCTGACGACAGGGAGTCTGAGCGTGACAGATGACAAGAGACGTCCTGATTCTACACTAATCCAATGGCTTTGACACAGAAGAGCGGAGGCGAGATCCACCAGGCCAGCCGTTTACCCTTAACTCACATCACAACACGGCGAGCATTTCAATCAGAAACCAAGAAGGGAAAAAGCAGAACAAATGAAGCACTAAACCCCTTTTCTTTTCTTTAAATGTTTGTGAAGCAGGACTTTAAAGTCACCAGGCAGCCCTGTTGCTGTGGATACTAACTCCATGTCAAGGCCAAGTTTTCATCCAATTTAGCTCCAATTCCAGATGGGAAAAATCAATGCAAATCCAGTCCTGCTTCAGATTAGAGGGTTTTCCCCTTGAAGAATCAGGACTGCATCAGCAAACAATTCAATCAGAGACAACATCATCATCACAGCAGATGATTTTTGATCTAAAACACATTTGACCTCAAGCTCAGCATCGGGATTACGAAACATAAATGAGTAATATTTGAGGATCATCAGATTATCAGAGTTCCAAAAAAAAGGATGTCGATTTCCACGTGCTTTCCCATGACTGAGGACAAAAGACTGCTCCAGATGTGTGGACAAACATTTCAAGTGAGCTAAATAATAATGAAAGGTGTGAGCTGTAATAGTGTCAGAGTACATTTGAAAGGCTAAATAAAGGAAACTTGGCATCAAGTTGTTATTATTGGCTCATCTTTACTGAATGAGACAAAATCTGAAAATTCTTGCAGTGACAGACTGGGCATCGAGTCAGTTTTTGCTAAGTAGACATCCAGGGTGCCGTCAAATCCAATCTCCATGCTGCTGCTTGTGTTTCAGCAATCCAGAGACATCTGTCGTCTCCAATAAGTCCATGAGATCTGAGTAAATACTCTGATTAGCACTTTGAACATGTCCTGCTTCAGAAAAGACAGTGTTTTGGATGGTCCACCTCCAATATGCCAGAATATTGTGCACCATCAAACTAAAGCGGTGGAGTATCTAAATCCTTCTTGAAGTGGTTTTTACAGCTGAAATCCACAGGTTTGGTCAGATTTTAGCAACAATTACATTTTTAATGGAAAGCTAACAAAACAACTTGAAAGAAACTTAATTGAAGCAAACAACCAGGAAATAGTTTTTTGCACATGAATCAGTATTACTTGAGATCTATGTCAAAATTGTGTCAAGTACAAACATGACAGAAACGTTTCACAGAAGAATTCACACTAATTATTACCTTTCTTTATGGAAGACTTGGTTCCTTTTTCCTAAACAGATCTTTTTTTTCCACACAATGCAGGGAAAAAATGGTTTCTGCTAAATTAGAGCCTGTTAGACTAAAGGGATATTTTGTATATGAATTCAATTCAATTCAGTTTTATTTATATATCCCAAAATCACAAAGAGAATTTGCCTCATTGTTCTTCATGCAGGTAATTTTACAGATGCAGAAGTTAGTCATACAATATGTAAAAATAGCAAAAGACTAAACAGACTAAAAAACTGGTTAGCCTCCCTCTCGGTAAGGAAAAACTCCAAAAAAAAAACCTGAGTCAGGAAAAATGAAAAAACCTTAGACATTCCCAAATGAGAGAGAGATCCTATCCCAGGACGGACAGGAGATACCAGAACTGGTAAAGAAAAATGAGCTTCTACAACTACGTATTAGAATAGAGTTCATTCAGATAGAGCTGCAGATAGAGCTGAGGGACGAGTGGAGATGAAGTCCTCAGTCAGACGAAGCAGAAGTGCAGTCCACGACCAGGAGCAGGAGGACAGGCCATCCACTTGGGATCTGAAGAACAACATGTGAATCAAACAGCACCAAACAAAAACACAGAGAACTAAATACAATAAATAAAAAGGAGTAGAAGAGAGAAGTCAATGAGAGTAGAGAACAGAACCCCAGAGCTGATGTGGAGAATATCCATGCTAGAAAATCTAAAAATGACATTTAAACATATCAGTATTACTCTAGCCTCTCAAGAGCCACAGCATAGGGAATATTCACTGATTACTAGTTAACCTGGCAGAACGCTAACCTGTCCAAAGAGGAATGTTTTAAGGCTAACTTTGAAGGTAGAAACTGTGCTGGATCTCTGACATGAGCTGGGAGCTTATTCCAGAGAACAGGGTTGAATGGATGAAGGTTCTACCTCCAACTGGACTTTTAGAGATTCTAGGAACTACAAGCAGTCCTGCATTTAGTGAACCAAGTGTTCTGATTGGTTGATCTTTAATATAGGATGGGGCCACACCATTCAGAGCCTTATAGGTTAACAGGAGGATTTAGAACTTGATCCTGGATTCAACTGGGATCCAGTGGAGTGAAGCTAACACAGGAGTGATGTGTTCTCTTCTGCTAGTTCCTGTTAACAATCTGGCTGCTGCATTCTGAACAAGATGAAAACTTTTTAAAGAACTTTTAGGGTAAAGAGTTACAGTAATCCAGTCTAGACGTAACAAATGCATGGATGAGTTTTTCAGCATCACTTTTAGATAACATATTTCTGACCCCTGGAGTATGCTGACTACCGTTCACCTTCAACACCCTCTCAGCCTCGGCATAGAGGATAGATTTTTTCAATGAAACCTTCACTGAACCCAGACTTGCCCATGACCTTCCAAAAGCTGAGAGTGGCAAGATAGATTCAAAAAAACGATTGATGGAGATGCCCTTTCCACCCAGAGTGTTCACATGCTCAACACTCTCCACAAACAACAGAACTGCTCCATTTATTTGGCCTGCAGATTTAACTGGCATACCTGATAACCTCCCCCACAGCCAGAGCCACCTCCTCCACGCCGTGTAGCCATGTTTCCTGGTAAGAGAGAACAACAGCATCCGAGAAAACTCCACCCCCTCCACACACACCCGGGCAGAGCAAACCCACAGAAACACCACAAAGAAACAAACAAATCAACATCAAACACGACAACAGCACCGAAAACCAACACCAAAGTGAGAAAAGGCAAACAAAACCTCAAACTCCTTCACTCACTCACTCTCCTCCCACACAGAAGAAAAACACAAGAGAACAAGGACATGACAAAACAGTGGTGTGTGTTAGCTGCTGTTGTGTTTAGACAGGTAAGGGATTACAGATTATTATTCTTTTATAAGTTAGCCATAAGACAGCTAGCAGTCATGCAGTAATCGTCATCAGTTGAAGACATTCAAATCACTAGAACAAGTACCTTATTTGGTATTAAGCAGAGGTGAAAGTAGATTTTTCGTCTTGTATTAACCCTTTAACACCTGTGACACTGGTGACAATTGTTAACACAATCAACTATTCCAGTAGATTCTGAAGGCATTGTGTTATTGTGTCAACAATTAAAAAATGACAGCAAATCAAAGAACATAAACACTGGAGCTCTGGTGTTAAAGGGTTAAAAAAAGATTGCCTAAAAGTCATTTATCATTCTGTTATAATTGTATGTTTTAAAGAAAGAATGAGAATTAAACATAGGAAATGCATGTTCTGGAACATAAATATATAGAGGGAAGCTTTAATGATTTGACCCATGGTTACATCACTCTTTTGCGTTGCTTTAATTTCTCAGATATTTCTCAAAGCCTGCTAGTAGTTGAACTACTTTTTTCTTTATGTAAACAAGCTTTAGTCTTTGTAAAAGTTTAAAATCATTTTAATGAACCTTGCAAAAGCGCGCAAAATAACACTCATAAAATATGAATGTTAGTTTGATCATTTTCTAGGATTTTCAAAATGTGTTTTTTACTTATTTATACCTGACAAATTTAGAATGAATATTTCTCCTTTTAACGTTTTACCTGACATCTGAAATGTGAAGAAATTTCCATTTAATTCTGAGATTAGGACTTCTGCTCCTGATTAGAAGTGAATTACAGCAGGATCTGTATTTTTTTTTAGAAGAAAGAATACTTTGGTGGAGTTTAGTTGCTCCTTAAGACTTTCTTTCTGGTGTGTGTATGAGTTTCACACGTGAAAATGTTTCATTATTGATGACCATTTGAAAGAGAATGAATATTTCATTGGATTCTGCTGGTTTAACATCTCAAGCATGTGCTGGACTCATGGGACTTTCATAGCTGTTGCCAGTTGTCCTGCCGGGGGGGTGGGGGGGAGTGGGGATTTAGATAATACATGTGAGCTTCCAGCACACAGCAGCTTTGATTCATTATGAATGAGAGGTGGACTTTGAAGGAAGGGTAGCTTACCTTTATGCAAACTAACAGAAGATCAGAAGTGATCTTGTGGAAACATTCATGTAATCAGAACACAGGATTTGTGAGGAGGACATCAAACCGTCACGAGGAGAACTGTCAGGTCAAACATCTCAATCTGTCAGCAGAATTCTGCAGCAACAGATGGAGCACAGAAACTTTACCAGTAAATATGATGACTGTGTTGTTTCTGTAAAACTCATCATTACCTCCAGGCATGAGCAATAAAAATACATCCAACTCACCAACAAGCCCAGCAGCTTTTCTCAACCCCTTCCCAGAAAATGCTGCAGTTTTTATCTGGCTTCCACATCTGAGCTCAAGACGCCATCGGAGTCCTGTGACCGGCTGATTGGACTGGAGAGTTTGAATGAAATATCATTTGAATAACACAGTTCTCCTTATGTCAGGGGTCTGTAACCTTCAACACTTACAGAGACATTCAGGTCCAAAACCCAGCAGGACCTGCAAAGTCTCACTTCATTCTTAAGAAAAATAAGACACAGATCTGTATTTATGTTAATGTTACCATTATGATCAATAAAAACGAACTTTACTGTATGAATATAAGATCAACATAAAGAGAAATAGAAAATACTGTAGATAGTAGAAAAGAAGATATACCCTTGTTTTTTTTTTCAAAATATGAAACGGTTTATAACTTGTGACAGAGGCTCATTTAATTTCCTTTCAAAATAAAAGACACCCTGTGTCACATAGAATCAGCTCGACGCTGACAATGTAGTAGCAGGAAGTGTAATGTCAGTGATTAAAACTAAAAAAAAGTTGATTTTGACATTTTTGGTAGATCTCTGCCAAAAATACATAAATCCAACTCAAAGAATAAATCAGAACTATTTAAATGACCCTCACTGTTTTTCTTGACCCAAAAAGCACACTTAAATATTTTGCAAAAAGAGAAAATATATCCTTTCATTTTTGTTGTGCTTCTGGCTTCAATAGATTTTCTGTGGAACATAAAAATGTGATTTAGCCAGACTTGTGATATGTATGTACAGTATGTGCCGTTCAACTGTTTGTTAACTTGTTTAATAAGGTTTTAGTCGTTGTGCTTTATTGACATTTTTACTTTAATACTTAATAACTTTTTACTAGTTAAAACTTTGTTTTTCTATAACCAGAGAGCAACTATGGATTGGTTAAAGGGCCACATGTGGCTCTGGAGCTGCAGGTTGCAGACCCCTGTCCCATGTAATAACAGAAAGTTTACTTAGACCTGCTTGATTAGAACAGAACTATAAATTTGGAATGATATAAAAATAGATACAGACTCATTGTTAATTAGTTAGTTGTTAATTTGATTGGTGGAAACAATGTGACAGTTGCTGTCTCCCATCTTTCTTTTTAAATACTCATGTAACAATAAATGGAGCAATGGGAGAATATGTCTTCGTTTTCTTACAGATTTAGTTAAAAATACATGACTGGGGTGAGATAATGCAACACAAAACTTTATTAACTACAGGTTATACCAGCAGAAAGAACATGAAAAAACTATATGCACAGTATGGTTTATGATATTCAGAGAGTTATTCATCATCGTGGAGCACCATCTGTGTGGGCCAGACTGCCTGCTAGTGAATTTGGGAGTGTAATCACTTTGTCTTTTGCTGGCAAGACAACGGTTCGAAGACGAATTGTTGTCTGCTCAAAATCAAAAAATATTGTTTCTGGTTCGGATGTAGTTTAGTATATTGTAGTTTGAATAGGCAATATTATTTTTTCTCATTACAAACCACATTTTAAAGCTTGTCTTTTCCATTTCAAAAATTTGACGTCACAAAATGCATCAAAATCACACAAAGTGGAAAGAATTGTGAAAAGAATTAAAATAAATGACGTTTTGATGAAGAAGACGACGGCCCAATCCGAATTCCATTGTTTAAGCACAAGTCTTGTCCGGAAAATGTCATTTTTAAATTTCACCTCCTAGTGGAGGGTAAGCTGCATTGTGCTGAGAAGCACTTTTCTTCTGCACTCTGATTCAGAGACACTTACATTTAGATGTAAGTGATGTCTTCTTGTTGTAGCATGACCTTAAAGTCATAAAACTGCTGTTCTTATGTATATTTGAGCACTGGAAGCTCCACACTAAGGCTGGCAGACCAGCAATTATTGGTAACGTCATCTAACAAAAGTGTCGTCCGAAACATGAGACACAATTTTTTCATAACTCTCTGGAGGGATCAAGGAAGAGCTTGGGAGACGGGAAGAATGCAGATTGATGGGTCCGGAAGGCTAACTAGAGGAGGCTTTTCTCTCTGGTTTCACTTTTGTTCTCCTTCATTCCAGGTGACCCACCTAATTGATATTGAACTTGAACCCAGCACCACTCAGACTGAAGCCATAAGAATGAATGGTGAAACAAAGACAACTCTAAGTCCAGATGCCATGATACAACTTCAAGACAAATAACCTGTTTTTTTTTTTCCTCAGGCATCAATGCATGATTGTGACAGGGCTTCATTTATTGGTATTTTCAGGGTAAATTTTCAAGTATAGCAATATGTTGAGTAAATATTTCCAGTCATGATTGTTTGGTCTACTCTACTGGAAGTAAGAGAAGCTGAACCAACAACAGGATATATTCTCACAAGGATTTTCTTGGAAAAACTGCATATGATTTCTTGTCTTTCCATGTACTTTCAGCGACTCCTTTCAAACTTTGCAAGTCCAACATCCAAAATTGGCCCTTATGAAACTGTATACACTGTTTCTGTATCTATGGCAGAGGAGTCTGGCCAATACATGAAAAAAAAAAGTTGTCATAAGGTTTGAAACACTCAGATGTTTTTTAGTTTTTTTTTCTGATCATTATCATTTCTCTACACTCACATTCACAGCTCTAGTGTTTGTTTTTGGATTGTTAGAGAAATCCAGAGTGCCAGGAGAAAACCCACGCATGCACGAAGAGAACATGCAAACTCCACAGAAAGAAATCCCAGCAGGGATTTGAACCAGAGAGGCTAAAGCGCTAACCACTACACCATCATGGAGCTCTCGTTAACAAAAAAAAAATAAGTTACAAATTTTATAAAAAGAAACATTGTTACTCACCAGCTAAAGATGACTGCTTTAGACTTAACAGCACCACTCTGCATTCTGTTTGATAGAAAAGAGCCTCTTGATCACATCATCCATTTGTTTCTCGTACCTGTTGTCCCAGTAGGGGGGCTGTTCTCAGCTCTGACAGGTTGGAGGGTGTAGTAGGACATAGAGTGACAGGTGACAAAGAAACTCAACAAACTTCACTTTTAGATGTAAGATTCCATCTTGCAGATATGGAATTTTTTGGTCACCTGTGACCATTTGTCTGTCATGGTGTTGGCATTTCACTAACAAAAGAACCGGGCATTTGGCTCCATAGGAACGTTACAGAGTCCGTCCTGCAGTGATAAATTGGGGCGGCCTTAATACCACAGGCCTTAATACCAACCGCCTCCCGTCAATGTTTGTTCAATGACTGGGTAAAAAATGAGACGGTTATCAAATCTCTACCCCGATAGCACAAATCAATCCACTGGGCAGCCGCTTATTCCTGGATCCTCTCAGTAAAAGAGTAAACCTTCAACCTCCACCACAAAATTGATCTACAGTGTGCTACTCCCACACTCCAGCAACGATGTGCACATGGAGCCATAACAGCTGCTGGACCAGCTTGCTAACAAGGCTTTCAAACTGAGCAGCATAAATCAGTTTCTCTAAGCCGGTTCGTACCTCCTCCAGCATCCTTGATAATGTGTGTAAACTTTACCCTCCATCAAATTGATCCACTTCTTCTCATTATTCCTCAGCAATTTCAGCAGACAGCCTTTTTGCCAATTATCCCTTCCAGCCAACAAGCTGCTATATGAATATCAGCTTCACTTGGACTCTTAAGTGTTTACAACAAGATGAATATTCTTCATACCCTTTTTCACAAATTTGCTTCTGTGGAGCCACTAAGGAGCAATTTATCTGCTTTTAAAAATAGTGAGGGAATACATTATTCTGTAATTTAGGCCTTAAATTGAGAATCCATAGAAGGAGAAGCTCTGAAACACTGCCTGTAACCAGCACCGAGGGTGATGGGCAGACCAGGAGCATTGCACAGTGGGGGTACTGATTTCTACTAATTCTCTCAACCATAAGACAGCCCACGTCACTTAAACATTAGTTTGCCTCTCAGGAAGAAGTGTGTGATTGATAAGGTTCTTAATGGAAGGATTGTGCACATTAGAGTGTTTTCAGACCGGAAAAGTCCTTTGGTCCGGGTCAACTCTGCTTAATTTGGTCCAGATCAAGTCCTGAACCTTACTTTTGGTATGTATTCAGACTGGGAACTACCGGAGATTTCTGTTCCAGACCAAACCTTGTAAACAAAGCAAAGTAACTAAAGATCTGTTAAGTCATTGGTCAGGAATTATGAGGGCGGGGCGAAGCGACGAGAGAAAGAATAATGGAAGTCAAAGTTTGTCGAGATTGTTCACTTATTCAAACTATGTTTCACTGAACAATTTTGCACGTCTTGTCAGTTGTAACACCTTTTACTGCTGCTTTTGTAGGTTGGAGGCATGCAGCCTCTCTGGTCAGGGCCGGTACTGCAACGTTTTGTTACTTCCTGGTTGGCCTCACCCTCTGCCTGCTAGAGTTACTGCAAGGTTTAAATGCTAGATGGCTATAGTGATGATAGAGACCAGATGTGCAGACAAGAAGCTGTGGCAGTGGCTGATGGGAGTTGTAGTGAGGATGGTTAGAACTCTGTTGAGGGCTCCCTCTGGTGGTCAGAGGTAATAGCTGATGGTGAAACCATGACAGAATCAAAATGCATTCAATTAAAAGTTCTTTAATGAGCCTGCATTCATCTCGCCACGTTTCAATGAGTCACTGTGTCTCATCTGTTGCTCCATTCCTTCTCTGTTTACATCACGTAATTCCTGGCTACGGTGGCTATTTTAGCCCAGTTGTTCCACTCCAAGCACAGAGCCTGTTCAGTCTGAGGAACTCAGTGAAAAACCCCCTCAGTGATGTTACCTAGTTTAGGTCATGTTCTTGAGTTGTCTGCCTGTCACAGTCACCCCAGGTTATGGTTGATAATCATCCACAAAGTGTCTGGTTTTAGCTCATCTTTGTCAGGTCATGGGTTTTGGTCAACCTCTTGTTGGACCCGTTGTTCATGACTTTCTCATATTAAATTATTTTTTATTACAAGTTTCTGGTAAACTGAACATCTTGTTTATGTTGCACAAACCTTGTTTAAAAGTGTAACTGCACGTCTCAGTCAGAAACTACAGCAGCCAAGTCTGTGGAGATGAGATAAAGAGAGGTAGAGTGGGAGTCGGTGTACTAGATCGTTTACGTACACACTAAATTGTCAGTTCATTAAGAGCACTGGACCAAGACTAATGGAGCCCAAAACATGGGGCCTGCAATAAATCTTATCCTCGTATGTTCTCTGATGTTTCACATTGGCTAGTGGAAAAAAATACATTAGTTACTAATCCCTTTCAGGGGTTTTGATAAACAGAACAAAACGGAGTAATTAGTGGAAAATCATAAAAAAATAACTTGTCAAACTGGAGTTTTAGCAGGCAGTCAAATAAAGTCTCATCTTATGTAAGTCTACTTCACAAACAATAAAAGCATGCATTCTTAGACTCTTATGGGGTCCAGATGACCCCCCCCCCCACACACACACAACACACACACACATTAAGGCGTTAGTCCTTCCATGACAAAGGTGGATAAGACTTCATGTCTGTCGTTGGACACCAGTAAAGATCGACAATCATTTGAAAAAAAAAAAGTCATTGCGGCGTCTTGTGGGGTCCAGATGACCCCACTTTTATGTAAACAAGCCTAAGAGAGCGGAAGGGTTACGGACACATCTAGACTTTCCTTCCTCTCTTTTTTCTTCAGGTTTTACTGCATAGAAACAAACTCTTTACATTTATGGTGTAAATTTGTTGATAAAGAGGTTCATCCGTCACACATTAAGGTTCCAGAGTGAAGGCGGGCAGCACATATATCATTTCTAATAAATATCTTTATACTTATTACAACTTCTATCAAACATAAAGTCTTCATGTGAAATATATCAGAAGTATGAAGACAAATATCCTGTGCTGGTGAACTGAGAATCCCACACAAACCTTTGGCTCAGAGGAAAATTTCACTTTTCTCAAACAAATCTTCACATCTTCAAAGCTATTTCACATCCGAACAATGGAACCCTTATAGGAATCCCAGCCCTTTGGGCTACATGTGTGCTGGTTTCATGTCTCTTAGTTGGTTCAAGCTGATTCTAACAACCATAAGTTAAAAGCAGGGATGTGGAAGAAAAAAAGAAATCTGACAAAAATGGTCAGGTAGAAGAGTGAGTTAAGTTTGTCTCAGATTTGAGGCTCTGGAGTTTGACACACAACTTTCAGGGAGACATTTTCTGGCTTTTTTTCTCCTTTTGTTTTTTACTCAGCTATAGGCTAAATTTATAGTTGAGTTTTTTTATTATTTGTTACAAACATACTAGAAAAATTTAAATTAATAGAATTGGAATAACATTTTTAAAAAGTAAATCCGTCTCAATAAAGAAGAGAGAGAGAGAGAGAGAGACGAATGAATGAAACTTGTTTCCAGGCGGGGTTTATAAACAGTTTTGTCCCTTTTGATGTTCCGTAGTCCGAGTTTGCTCCTTGGTTGCGTAGCAACGCGTCTCTACATTAACACTAGAGGGGTTATCTCGCAGGAACTCCGCCAGAGTTTATTTAAATATGTAGAATTCAGCTAGCTAAAACCAACACTTTTCTGGAGAAGTTTATCTTCTCTTGAACATTTTGGGTGAATCCTCTGTCGTTTAATTCTGACCTGCGAATGTGCTGTCCTGCCAGGAACCTTTGAGCAAACATGGACCTGGACATCCGTCATCATCTCAGGGAAGCAAAGCAGAACCGAGGTTTGTCCTGGACCGTGTGGTTCCGCAGAGCTGTCACAGGAACCGACCACTTGTCTCCTTCACGCAGACCCCGCGGCGCTGCGGGCGGCCTTCCGGTTACTGACCTCCGCCGGAGCGGCCGCTGAACTCCGCCGAAACACCCCAACAGCTCCGCCGGAGCTGTACGTCGTCTGTGCGGAGACCGCTCACCAGGTGAGCCGGTGACCAGTGACGTCATCAGCACGGTTCAGAACAGGTCCACAAAACTTTCCCACTCAATTATGGAACATTTTTACTAAAAATGTTTATTTTTTTATTCAAAATATATATTTATGATGTATTTTTGAAACAATGTGAGTATAAATTATATCCGTTTTATTCATGTGTTCAAACATAACTTGAAACAAATCAAAAACAAGTGAAAGGTGATCATCATCTAAATATTTTCCCAGAAATTGTAAAAAAAAAAACAAGCACTAATGGTTTGAATATGTGTCATTTATAGAGTAAATATTATGGAAAGAAGCAAAACATAATCAGAAAACAAGTAAAGAAGTGTTGGAATTCCGGTTATTACATATAATCTGGAACTGACTAAATAAAGGAGGCCTTCAACAAGAACTTCACTGATGTTTAGAATAAAACAACCCAAAACAACCAATTAAACTTGTTTATGTGGGAATTAAAACACAAAATATGTATGTATTTTTTAAGAGGTGTAATAAGTGTTTAAAAGTGTTGCCTCTCTTTTTGAGGAATACCATTTGTCTTTGAAATGTCCAAACACTTACAGACCCTCATCCAGGTGTCTAGAATAGAACAGAAATATTGGTTCTCTGTGAGCCAGAACAAACCTGCTCTGCAGACCAGAGACACCTCCACCTGAAAGACTTCCAGCTCCTTCGTGTGAGCTCACGGTTGCTGTCCTGTTGTGTAAACTCTCCCTTCATTCTTTGATTCTAGAGGCTTTTTTCATCTTGGTTGGAGTTTGTTTTTATTCCCACATGATTTTTTATGTTTAATGAGATGGCAGGAAACACCTCTGCTCATAGATCATGCATTTTTCTTAAAAAAAAGACAACTTGTGAAAACAGTGTATTTTCTTGTAACTGCACTGTGTCAGGTCAGAGGAAAGATATTTTAATGGAAACATTCAATTCACTGTCGTGCAAAATATTCTAAACTGCAAAAGCATTGGTTGGCTGTTTCACATTTTGTGTAGACTAAAGTCGAGCAATCAACCACACATACACTAGTCACCAGTTGTATCTGATGTAAAATATTTTTATTCATGTTATTTTAGTTTCGAGGACTATTTCTTTTGGATTTGGATTCATATTTTTTTCTAGTGTAGTTTTAACCATAGACTGTATATAGAGAGAACTGGACTGATCATTCCCTACCCCTGGTGTTCCAAACAGGAAGTACCTGCTGGTTCCAGAAAGCCATAATCCCACAGACCTCTGTCTTATACATCTTTAAAATTATAAATATAAATATATATATTATATATATATATATATATATATATATATTTATATATATATATATTATATATATAATTATAATATATATATATATTAACAGCTATTACCCAGTCATTCTGTTTGTCAGAATAACCATTCCATCTCTGGTGTCTCTTTTTAACATGTTCTTGCTAAATCTAATTTTTTTCATGATGTGTTTTCTTTACTGCAAATTATTCAAGTTATAAACTGGCCAATCAGAGGCCTCAATAAGAGCATGTGGTGCTCCACCTCAAATGTTCAAAGTATTTGATTGACAGATTCTCCGATCAATCACCTCTCACTTATGTTGTCTGGTCCCAAAATGGTGAAATCTGGTGATATCTGTACTGCGAACAAATGGCGACTGATTTGATTCATTTCATGGGAACCTGAGGTCAGTGATGACACAGCCTCCATTTGTCCATCTCTATTTATGTCTTAACTTCTTATACTCAATATGTACATAAAGACATATTAATGCTGTGGGGAAGAACACTTAGAAAATTCAAATCCAATGATCAGTTTGTTACACTGTAACCTATGAGCAATAAATATTTAAACTATCTTGAAATGTTAAGTAAAAGGCACATTTTGTCCAAAAGCAAACCTCATCATGTTTTCTGAAGACAGGAAGAACACACAGGCTGCACACACTGTCGAAAAGTCTAACACCGTCTGTCTGTCTGCAGCTGGGCTGTGAGGAGATGAGCACCGAGTGCCTGCAGAGGTTCTTTGATGGGAATCCACCAGCCGGTCAATTCTTGAGTCGAGCCTTTCTCTGCCAAGGCCAGCTGAAGCCTCTGCCTGCTGCTGGGAGTGTGGTGAGGACAATCACGTCCATCTATACATCCATCCATCCGTCTGTCCGTTCGTCCATCATCCCATCCATCCATCCATCCATCCATCCATCCATCCATCCATCCATCCATCCATCCATCCATCCATCCATCCATCCATCCATCCATCCATCCATCCATCCATCCATCCATCCATCGTCCATCCATCCTTTCTGAGGTCATGAAGTTGCTGGAGCCTATCATAGCTATGGCTGCGTGGAGTTCATCTGACAGATCACAGACTGTCACAGAATCCACACTGTCATGTTCAAAGCTAAGAGACAATGTAGAGACACCAGCTAACCTATGAAGAATGTATTCAGGATGGAAGCAGGGCATGAGGAGAACATGCAATAGAACCACATAGAAAAAACCCAGCTGGGATTTGAGCCAGGACACTATGAGGCCAGAGTGCTGACCACTACCCACCTCCAGCCAGCACTCAGTGATGTTTCAAATATGTATTTAGATGAGGTTCTTTCACTGCTCTGAACCTGTGTTTGTCTTTTGTGTGGATGTGTGCATGACAGCTTTTTGTCATTGTTTTCTATTTTAGGAAGGCGCTGAGGAGGCTGTGATGTGTTTTCTGAAAGCAATTGAAATCTCAAAGATGGAAGCGAGGTAAGCATCCTCTCAGGGATGTGTTGGGCTTTGTCACTGCAGTGTCGTGTCAGCAAAGCTGGCCCATTTCTGCTGTTTGTACTGATCATCTGTGATATTGTTCAGCACCAGCTTTTCCCTGTAAAACCAGGAACATTTTCAACTCCTGTAATCTAGGTTAGACTCAGTCTGATGCACAAAAATCTTTAACCCTTTAACACCAGAGCTCCAGTGTTTGTGTTCTTTGATTTACTGTAACTTTTCAATACAATCAATGTAATTCCATCAGATTATGGAGGAGAAAAGCGGCTCAAGCTCCATAATCTGATGGAATTATATTGATTGTGTTGGCAATTAAAAAACACAGGATGTTAAAGATTCTGTGGGTTAAAAATATGACACTTTGCTTTGAAAAGAGGATTGTTGTGGTGAAACGTAAGTCTTCCTCCACTCTGACCCTCTGTGAGCGCTCACTTATAATCTCTATTTTAGGAAGCAGCTGCAGGATTCAGCCGGAGAGATGATCAGTATCCTGAGGAATCAGTGAAAGCATTTGTGAGACATCCTCTCCATGGGTTTTTAATATGAAGGCTGGCTTTATTGACACTGGCTTCACTTTTACAAGCATTCGCTATGGATTGACTCTGCTAATTAACTCATAACCTGTAAGGAAACTGACTAAGTGAGCATTAGCGATTAACTCCAACGGGAATCCATATCTAATAAATTCATTCCAGACTGAAGCTCACAAACACTCTGGAGAATAAATTAGCAGCACTCAAAAAGTTTTTGCACTGATATCCCTGGCAAGGCCATGAATATATAAATGTTTTGCTACTTCAGCAGCGAGCACATATTTACTGTTACAGCAGGAGTTGTGCAACCTGAATGTGTTGTTTGTCTCCAACAGATGCCACTTCCTGGTCTTCAATGCCTCAGTACTGTACCTACAGAAGGTGCGTCCACTCCTGCAACCGGGTCGGTTCCGCCTCTTAGTCCCATCCTTAAAGGTGGTGGTGCAAAGTCTGGAGGAGGTCGATGATGAAGATCACAGCTGGAGGGCAGAGCTCATGATGTGAGTCAAAGTCTCTTCTCTCCATTCTCATTCATCGTTACTAAAAAGTGATCTCTGGAGTTGTTCATTAAGGAGCTCAGCCACCAGCTTCCCAGCTTACTTCATGTGTTCTTGTTCTTCTTTGACACCTTAACACGGAGAGCTTCCTCCTCGTTTAGGGAGGAAAGGAGCCATTCTCCAGTAATGGGAGAGACGGAAATGAGCTGAAATGAAAGCTCAGTGTGAGCACCATCTAACATGTGGATCCAGGCGCATCCTCCTGATGTCTTTGCAGTGCAATGATCATTTCACTGCATGCGCACTTTACAGTCTTTCCACCTAACAAGTTTAAATGATGCAGCCAAAAGGCTTTTAAAATCATAAAACTTAGAGGAGCAGCATTGCTGCTTCATCTGCTGCTGTTTTAGCATCTTTTCCAATCAAACCTTGTTTTTGGGAGAATCTATATTACATTTTCATGCTTGGTTCAATGAAGTCAATTAGCATAGAATCGCTCTTTTCTGGATATTTAGAATCTTGAGTAATTCCTCAATCATTTTTTTTCTTTTCCTAGCAACTCTCATGGAGTAAACCCAAATGAAACTAGAACATGTGCATTACCTGAGTTAATGCTCGTGTGAATGCTTTTTGCAGAAAGTAGTCACTAAAGAGGATGAAGCTTTTTCTGAAAACGATGATGCAATTTACTTTAACCGCTGGAGGGATTTGCTGAAATGTAAAAGCTATTTGCAAAATGTTAAAGTTACTAAAAGACTGGAAATTTTGTTAAAGTGCTATGAAAGAGTGCTGAAGAAAAAAAAAGCTAGCTCGTCGCTTAAATACAAGCTAAACTCCAAAATAGCCCAAAATTCCTCAGTAAACTACATTAGCTAAAAACGTTAGCATGTCAATAAAGTCTTAGCTAAACTCCTAAATAGCTTAAAAAAACCTCAGTAGAGGTTGTCAGAAAAAGTTAGCTCATTGCTTAATTACTAATTAAACTCCAAAACAATCTAAAATTCCTCAGTAAATTAGTCTAAAATGTTAGCATGTTAAACATTAGATAAAATCTAAACGTTTTGAAAATGACTAACAGATGAAAACATAGCCCATGAATAGTTCAAGGCTTATTGTTAATCTACTTAAAATATTGACATTTAAATACTTTCTCATTCACTTCCTATGGAGTATATTTTGCTCAATATTTCAAAAACTCTAAAGTTTATAAATACCAAAAATACAAGCAGTAATGTCCTGAACAAGCTGAACGTTTTCGATACCAAGATATTGAAAGTGATTGTTTGTGACGCTGCGCTCATGTTTCTGCTTCTGTTCAGACTCCTGCTTGAATGCTTTGTGGATTCTGGCCGGCGTGGAGATGCTGTTGTTTTTGCCAGAGCTGCAGAGGAGTTCATCACGTCTCACGCTCCACATCTTTATCCAAAACTCTTTACACTGCAGGTACTGAACAAGATGAACACAGTTCTATGTGCTTTACTTCTATTGAATGTTCTTTTCCGAGGTGCGGCACAAACTGTCAGAGGGCGACACTCTCCTCGACATGAGCAGGCGGAGCGCCAGCTTAGCAGTTATTTACCAAATGCAGGAGCTGAGGAGGTGAGAGGAAACATTCTGTCAACCATGTGTGAAGGTTTGTTTCTTTGGCTTGCAGGAATTTTTATTTTTACATTTATTTCTCTTATGTCAGATAAGAAAGTTTCATTTCAGTGACTTCAGTCAGTTTTTTAATCAAACCAAACTTTCACTTTTTTCCCCTCATGAGTTGATGTTTTCTGACTGTCTCTGAGCAGCAGTGCAGACATCCTCAGACACAAGAATGTTTTACCACCATTTGTTTGTCTTTTTTTCTTGGTTTGCAAAAGCTTGATTCTTCTGGATTTGGCACCACGTCTTTAGTGTCTGTATAAGCAGCTGTATAAGCGGAGCTATAGCTTATCCATCCCATGTTCCTCTACCCCCAAACCCCCTGTCGCTGTGGGCATTCTCTCCACGTGTCAGACCTCCTCGTGGCTTTTCATTCCAGCAGTCATCAGTGAAAGCATGACTCAGTCTAATCCAGCTGTCATCAGCACCACATAGATTATTTCCCCTTGGGTTTGAAGCGTGTTTGCTGGGATTATAGCAGAGGGAATGAAGAGTACAGTGTGTGCATGTGTGGTCACGGACGGTTACTCCTAGATGAGATTTCTTGACGTTTGTTACAGGCGTATAGAAACAAATGGAAACAAGGTCAGTCGAGAGGACGTGGAGATGTTGGAGAACATCCTCTGTCTCCTAGTGGATGGTTCAGAAGCACCCGTGAGCCGCGGTCAGAGCCCAGCACCCGTGAGCCCGTCTGACAGGTCTGTGACCCCACGCCCCTTGCTGAGGCCTCACGCTGAGCCCCTTCACAGCTCACAAGTGTTGTGGATTGTGTAAGTCATGCTTTATCTGGGTTTGCAGAGGCGCCAGCCTCCTGGAGCTGGCAGTGCTTGCTCTGCAAGCGAGGCATCAGAAAGTAGCTGAGGAGTGTCTGAAAGAGCTGAAGTCTGCAGGAGAGGCTGTGAGTGTCCAATGTGTTCCTAAAACTTCCACAGAAAAAGGAAAAGCCTGCAGATGTATTCATGACTGCGACCTGCCCTCTGGATAAGACGCTTTGAAAAAGATTACAGAAATTATCTGGACCATACAGAAGACAGGATTTTAATTTAAGCAATGGAGAGAATATTTAAGGGAGTTCATTTTAAAAGTTTTTATATAATTATGCTGAAGGGAACTTTCTTCTTAATAATAGAAATGAGTGGTTTACTTGTTATTTCCTTCCTTTTTTCTTGCTTGTCTTTGCAGGACATTGACCATCGCCTCATGATGGAATGTGTTGATTCTGAGCTCAGCCTCCTGAATAAAGAGACAAAGATGGACTCCAGAGGCTGCACTGAGGTGCTCGGTCACACGCTGCATCCAGTTTACTACTTAGTCCAGATAAAGCTTGTTGATACTATTCTCTGCTATTATCTGGGGATCTATTATCAATAGTTTATGGAATTGATCTTTCTGAGCGTATAGGTGAAACTGTCCAATAGAAATTCATCATCTGGAGTTTCTCCAGAGAAATAGAATCAGAAGTTAGAAAGTTCATTTCAACATGGAGTCTGATCTCAGTCTTTACCATGAAAACTAAAGTGGGCACAAAGCTGAGCAAAGTGTAATTGAATCAGATATCATGGTGCCGTGCTGCCATCACTGCAGAGGGATCTTCATCTGCAGATGTCGCCCACAGGCTCGCCTGAAGGAGGTGCAGAGGCTCAGCCAGTGTCTGCAGACGGCAGTGAGGGCGGGGAGCCCCGAGGCGGTGCAGGGGGTCTGCTGTGCCCTGTGGAACTGCTGCCTCCCTCTGCTGCAGCCCCCCCTCAGGACACGCATCAAGACCCCGCTGCTGACACTGGCCCAGGTTCTGGAAGACATGCACAGGTTCTCTTCACACATCTGCACAAAAACACAACTGACTCCAACCCCCAACCCTCCCTCTTTAAAGCAGATCCAGTTCATCTCCAGATTCCTCTGCTTGTTTTATTGCATATGCTTTCTCTTTGTAAGCCTGGAGTCTTCCTGTTTTCCTTTATTTCTTTTACTTTGAAGGAACACGTCCCATATTTGTCATATCCTGTTTAGCTTCCAGTCTTCTCTGCCTTCATTAGTTCTTCTCTCCGTCTGCACAGCCAGCTTCTCTGTGTTTTGATGTAGATCCCTGAAGTTCTCAGCCTGGACTTTGGTCACCTGCAGCATGTTGTCTTTGTGTTTTCCTCTTTAGAATCTAGCTCCAGCACTGTCTTCTGCCTTTTTTACACAACTTAACTCATTCATATTAAGCAAGAATTTTGATATTTTTTTGTTGTTCTGAATGTCTCTTTCTCCTTTCCTATCATTTTTCTTTTCTTAAATGTATAAGAAGACATAAAAGATACTTCAACATTTGAAGGAGGAACGCTGCAGATGAAATGTATTTTCCTCCCATGCAGTGTTCTGCTGGAGGTGCGCTGCCACGTCCATTCTGAGCTGGCAGTAATTGAAGAAGAGGAGGGGTGTCTGGAGGCGTCTTTATCTCACCTTCAGAAAGCCATGCTGCTGGACGGCGGGGCACAAAGAGAACGTCTGTCGTCAGCGTTTCATCTCCTGCAGCTCAGACTGAATATCACCAGCGAACCCACCCGCTCAGAGGAGAAAGCTGCCGCGCTGCTGCAGCAGGTTTCAACCCTCTCTCTTCTTCTCTGGTGAAGGCAGGAGGAACAGCCGGCACCAGACACAACAGTCTCAATGTTAAGCCTTTCCATGTCTTTCACAGACCATGGACACGCCGCCACACACCAACTGTCGCCCCGTCCTGCTGTCTGTGGGTCTTCTCCTGGCCCCGATGAATTTCAGACTGTACTGGACGCAGACCGGAGCTCAGAAAGTACTAACAGGATTTCCTTTATTTCATTACAACCTGCTTATAATTTTCATTCCCATCTTCTGTTGTAGAAACACACATTCAGGCAAACATCTGACTCATGGATCTGAAGCATTTAGAGCAGGGGTGGGCAAACCCCGGCCCGGGGGCCAAATGTCCGTTAAATCATTTAATCTGGCCCTCCACACAGGAATAAATCATATTGATTATCCCTATTAATTGTTTTATTTTCCTTGTAATTTCGGTGTGTCCTCTGGGTTCTCAAACTCATTTGACCTCGGGACCACTGAAGACAGAGTCTGAGGCTGGGTCATATGAGGTTCCATTCATGACAAAAAGAGGTTTTTGTGTCTACTGTCTATGTCTATTGAATAAGTTTATTGAACATTTGTTCATGTCTATGTACTACTAAATAATATCTTCTGCATGACCCGTGAAACGACAGGAGCTAACGACCCTAGCAACTGTTGCTAAGGACTTTTCTGATCCAGCAAATGCAAAGTTTTAAACATGAAACAAGCTGAAACATCATGAAACAAATACAAAGCTCTCATCAAAGACACATGGACATGCTGAAGATATTGCTTAGAAAACTTTCATATCACATCAAAATATCAACTTGGGGGCTGCAGGTTGCCCGAGGGCCTCAAGCTTGAGACCCCAGCCTTAGATGATACAACCACAAATGAACTGATTTGTTTGATGTTGGAAGATTTGCTGTTTTTCTGACATACGTCTGTTTTTCAGTCAGATATTCATTTTTTCGATCATTCTAACTCCTCAAAAACAGTTTTTTTCTAACTGTGGGTTTTCCCCAACATCAAACAATTTGTACTAATGGAACAAAAAACACAAATGTTTAAAAATAAAAAGTATGTTTCTGTTCAGATTCCATGTTGTACCTTCTTCTCATGACGTTGCTTTTACAACTCTTCCAGCTGCTCCGGTCCGACCCATCTGTCAAGTTTTTTTTTCTTTGCGGCTCACGAGTCAAAAAGTTTGCCCACCCCTGATTTAGAGAAAGAACCAGTCTTTTAGGAATGTCCAGTAATTAGAGAACATTATGAGATCTGATGATCATAAATGTGAAAGTTAAAGTTTTTCTGCCAGCAGACAGATCCAGAACGCTGTTTCCTGAATGTCCAACCTCAGTTTGAGCTTTTTAAAATATAAACTGATTAAACTTTTATTATTTTATTTATTTTGGCAGAATAATAAGTTCCTAAAAGGAGATGATTAATACTTGGATGGGTTTTCTGTCTGGACAAGTAAAATCCTGCAGCTGGCAGAGGTTCTCTCTTTTTCTTTATCACAAGTGATGTCAAAGCAAATGTAATGTTTGTCATCTTTTCATGAAGTCTTGTAGAGCTTTTCTGATTACAGAAGAGCTTTAGTCCTTAATCCTCCTCATGTTGTTCACATTCGTCCTCCCTCCTGCTGGGACGTTCTGTATGCTCACCAGGCAGCTTTTCAGGCCGTATTTCACACTGGGATTCTTTCTTTCAAGTTTTTGAAAGCTGTTTTCTCTGTGGAATATTAACATGTCTTTGTAACATGTTGGAAGTCACTGGTTGTGATGGGAAGTGTGACTGCGGGAGACGAAGTCATGTCATTGAATTTTAGGTTCTCTGTACTTAAACTGGACCTGCTTGCTCACGACTAGCTGTCTGAGCTGTCTCCTCATCCTGATTGGCTGAACACCTGATCCAAGTAATTAGCAGCAAACAGTGCAGGTAGAGCTGGAAAACTGGTAGATCTTTTTTTTTTGTCAGTTGTCATTTTCCAGTCTGTGATGAGATTAACGGAGCATAAATAGTTCAGGCTTTTGCTTTGGTGGCCGACCACGTTATGGAGTTTGTCAACAAAAGAAATTCACTAACTTCCTAGCTAAAAATTCTTTCTTAACCCTTTAACATCTGAGGTGTCAATGGTGACGCTTAAACACAAAATCTTTAACATAACCTAATCTTTAACTTTTCAACCATTAACACGATCATTCCAGCAGACTGTGAAGCAGAAAAGTGAGCCGCTGTCCTCCTTCACAATCTACTGGAAGAACAAAACATGTTTGACTCAAAGAACATAAACACTGGAGCTCGACAGCTAGTTGAAGGGCTTTTTTCTCCCTCTTTTAGGTGTGTGCTCCTTGATGAGAAGGTTTAATCACTAAATTTTGGACTTCAAAGCGTTGCAATATGTAAATCTGAAACATTTCTGCAGCTATTCTTTGATGTTAAATGAGGTGTGTTGTGAAGGAAAGTGATTTTTTTTTGCATCTTCTTGTTCCTCCTGACATACAACATATGCTCAAAGGGTCCTGCGTAGTTTTGAAGGTCGCTTCCAGCCTCAGTGAATCTTTTTCCTGCTCTTGAAGGCACTCTTGGATTTGAATCAGGAGCTCAGCTTGCTGCAAAGGCTCAGCATCACTCTGCATGTGTGCAGAAGGCAGTCAGACACCTGGGCAGACGGAGCTCGGATCCTGGAAGCATGGAGAGGTATGTGCTTTTCCATGTGTGACTGTTCTGCACACAGAACACAGCAGGTCGGTTCACATTGGTAACCCTTTTATCTAGCTAACATCTGTACATCAGAAAAGTTTGACTTTAGAGTTGAAAGATCAAAAATGATTAAAGGATTTGACAAAATCTTTTTGATTCTCAGAAACTGTAGAATTGCTGGAATTATTTTTTTTTCTTTTATTTCCTCAGGGTAAAACTATGGGCAGCACTAGCAAAGACGGCCAGGAAACAGGAAGTGTGGGACGTGTGCCGAGCTGCCTGTTGCTTCTGTCTGCTTTACGATGATGGAAGGAGGGAAACGTCTGTGACAAATGGTGAGATCATGAGATGCATGACGTAAAAGCAAACCCTCATACAGAACAGCTGAGCCGTTAGTTCAAACAGTGGAACAGACATTAAAGTCTTTATGGCTCTTTCTAGTCAGTGCAATGTTTCAACAAACAAAAGGTTTCTTGAATGTGTTGTTGCTTTTCTCCTCAGAATCGACTGGAGTTATCATGTTAATGGTTGAAAAGTTACAGTATGTTAAAGATTTGGTGTTTAAGCGTCGCCGGCGACGCCTCAGCTGGTAAAGGGTTAAAACAGGGAAAGTTTTAGCCTCTTATCACGTCAGAACTCTGATGTTCAGGTCCAGAGAGTGATGCTGCAGGCCTTCAGAGCTGCGGTCCAAGTCCGACTTGTGCCAAGCGTCTGCAGCTTTTAGCTGAAATTCACTTCATCAGTGCTGAGGTGAGTTCATTTCAAACCCTGATTTTCTGTTTTCTCACTGTCCCACAGGCTGTTGAACACCTACTGTATGTGATCGATCACTCTAGTTTGAAACTCACACTAGTAAATGGAGTCTCTCTGAACAACAGGCTCATCTTCATCTCCAGCTTCTGTGATTCTGCGCTCAGGCTTTGTTTAAAAATAGAATGTGAGCGAGACCTCAGAGAGATGCAGGCTGACTCATTTACACATTTCAGTCTTTTACAATCACTTTATGACTAAATGTCTCAATTATGTATTTATTTCTGTTAAATTCCTTCCACTTGAGCCTGTCTTTATAAATATGACAAGTGGAAGAAGCTCTGAATGAAACTCTGAGCCCATAGTTGGGATTTTTGAAGGAGTGTGTGTGATTGGTTGCTCCTGTCATTGCTGTACAGCCCTCCACACCAGCAGGTTTGTAGTTTAAGCCCGATGGTTTGTAGCGTGCGGAGATGTGAACCCTCTGGACTGAAGACAGCTTTGCTCTGCAGTGGCATGACCTTGTCAGAGCTGTCGCAGTAGCCTCTCCTCTCCCCCTTTCATGTGTTTCTCGCTGTTCTGAGGCACAGCTTTCTTGATCATTTCAACTTCCATCGCTCTCAGCCTGATGAAGAGAACCAGCTCCTCCAGCCATGGCGATGCTAGCTGCCACTGAAAGAAAAAGTTACCCAGTGTTCTGGCTCTGACAACTTTGGAAAGCCTGTGGTTTCTTCTTTTTTATGAAACAGTCAGAACATGATGTGGTCTTTAATGTCATATTTTAAGTTTGAAAAATAACTGAAGTCTGTCTCATCCAGGCCACCATCCAGAAGCTGTTAGCTGAAGGGGTTCAGCAGAACAGTCTAGCGGTCCCGTCACTGGAGAGGCGGCCCGGTGTGTCTGAGGAGGACTGGACAGCTTACAGGTCAAACCTCCGACTTAGAAGAACAAAAGATTAAAGACGAAACTTTTTTTTTCTCTAAAAATTGAATTAAAAAAAAAAAAAAAAACTAGTTACTGAGTGATGTGTTATGGATAGTAACTGGTTCACACCTGTTAGCATTTTTTTTCAGAATTCTTTTTCTTTCTTCATTTGTTAAAAAAAAATCCGTCAGTGTCTGGTGCACACCAGTTACTAACTTGAACATTCTTTGTCCTAAAAAATTAAAGTAAAAAAAGAAACAATTCTGGATAACTGTACATGTATTTTTAGGCATTTTTTTACCTTCTTTTTTTTAATTAGATGTCTCTTTAGGGGCTCTGTCACAAGGCAAGAAGCAGCATAAAAAATACCTTTTTTGGTGACTGTTTTTTTCTTTTCGGATAGTGAAAGGGTTAAATGACTGTCATTTTAAATTTGATTTATTAAGGCTAGCAGTTTCTATATATGTTAGTTTTAGACCTGCTCTCGTCTCTTTTACTGTTTGTCCAAATGACTTTTGTTATTTAGGTTCTTTTCTGGTAAAAAGCAACAGCGCATCTGTGAGTTACATGGTCGAATACCTAATAACAAATAGTGACCATCGACCATCATACATGTAAAATTAGCTTTTGCAATGGATTATATATCCTCCAAAGGAGATGACAACATTTCAGGAATTCTGAAACATTCTTTCCATACAAAAATATTAGCTTTAAAAGAAAAACGTTGAGTCTTTATTAAGCCTTAAACACAAAATCTTGAACATACTGTAACTTTATAACCATTAACAGGGTTAACGGAATTCCAGTAGATACTCCTTCAAAATCTGCTGGAATTCTGTTGATCGTGCTAACAAATAAAAAAAAAACAGTAAATCGAAGAAAATAAACACAGCTACAAACTAACAATGATGAATGAGTCTTTCCACCAACACGTCAGCATCTTTTCTTCATTTGATTTTGAATCCCAGAGATTGGATCCACAGCCTGTCGGCTTACGCCACCTCCAGCTTCATGCGAGCAGGCGAGCTCGGGGCAGAGGTCGGAGAGCCGTTGCTGGTTGCAAATGCCGCCATTTACCTGTGGAATCATAATAGTCACTTGCTGGCAAAGGGGGAATACCAGCTCCTGCTCCCCACCTTCCAGAGTGTACTGGACAGGCTCCAGCGCTTACAGGATGTTGGGTAATTCCTAATGATTCTCTTTTTATGATGTGTCATGTAGAAGTCTGTTTGAGTGCCTGTAAAAAAAAGCCATTTTCATCAATGATTCAGTAAGCCACACCCTTAATACTCACTTCTGTCCCAGAAATTGCAGTGTCCAAAGCTCTTTGGTTCAATATAATTTGATAAAAGGTGAGCAGAGCAGAGCTTCAACTCCTCTGATTTATAGAATTATTGAACAAAACAGCGATCTTTCTTATGAAATAAGCTACAAACGGGGCAAAAAGTCATGGGTGTATTTTATGAGAGGCCTTAAAGTTCCCCTCCAATGAAAACCCTGTTCTTAGAGTTTTTAACTTGTATGTGTGTCATTTTTTTGGTATGAGTTTCATCCAATACTTACGGTAGCAGTCCTGAGAACTCTGGAAAATCTCCAACAGACTCCACGGAGCTTCTTGATGTGACCACGGAAATGTGAACGGCGGCTCATTTGACCGCACTTGGAAAGGATTGTAAATGAATGAAAGAGCATTTGGATGTTAGCTTTCATTATTTTCTGCTCTGAGAAACCAATGGATTGAATGGATTGATCACAGCAACGTCAAGAAACATCAAAGAGTCTTTGGTGAACTGGAAGGAGAAAGAATCAGGATTTTGGAGGAAGTTCTGTCCATGAAGATCTGAGCTGACATCCGGATCAGAACCAGACGGCTGGACATTAACCAGATTGATGGAGGTTTTTATGGAGCAGCGGGGAAGATTATGCTAGAGAGAGACACAGAGCTATCATAATCAGACAGGGGGACTACTCAGCTCAACTCAGCTCAGCTCCAAAAGCCACGCCCCCTCAGAGGAGATTTTGGAAACAGAGGCTTCAGATCAATATGAAAAAATGTCATTTTAAGAGGGTTTTGGGGTTTGGGTAAAAACTTCATAATCATCAATAAGACAATGCTGGGAATGTTTTTTTTTTTTTTTTTAATAAAAAATATCATAGGGAGACTTTGTGGACAAAGAAACATGTTTTTGGTCAAATCAGTGATCTTTAATGCCCAACTTCACAGTCAGCTAAAACAAAAGTCTTTGAGCCTTCTGACACACAGTCTTATTCTCAGAGATTATGTGAGTCGGGAGCTTTTGTTGTTTGTGTCTCTCAGGAACAGCACTCTGTGTGTGCTGCTGTGTGATGCAGTGGCCCGGGGCTTGATCCAGCCTATATCTGAAAGAGACAGCGCTGAACCTGCTCCTGCAGGACTTAAGGGTAAAAACAGAGCTGAGAAGAGATCGGAGAGGGCTGCCAGTACCCATGGGGCATCTGTAGAGCCTGCTGCACTGCAGGATGTCTACAAAGCTTTGGAGGTTTGTCACTGCGTGGAATGTAGAGGCGTGAAAGTGCGATGGGACAGGGAAAGCCTTGCTGTGCACTTTTAAAAGTTCTCATAAACACACTCGACTCTAGGATCTGGAACTGAACTGACACCTTGTAAAGAAGTTTGAGTTTTCATGTGACAAAAAAATCAACCATATTTTCCAGAGTGTGTGTTCAGGCAGGTTGACCTGATCTAAATGAGTCTCTTATTCCAAGTAAATGAAACCGTAGCTCTGCAGGCTCCAGAACTGCTTGGAGTCTCTTAAAAGATGAAAGACGATGTTTGAGGGCTGCTTGCTTAATTACCAAACGCAGCTTGTTGTTTGTGAGATGTTTATCTGATCAAATGTTAATCGAACGTGCACATATGACACAGCATTCATGTATGTGGAGCTATGAAAACAGCGGTTTGATGCTCTGAGACTTTCAAGTTCATGTATTCCTTTTTTTAAAACACAGTGAAGCAGAAGGCGGAGACTCTGCCTGAAGGTAGCTTTGAATCTTTCAAATTCCAGATAATAACATGTTTTGTGTCAAAGTTGCTTTGTTGTCGTTTTATATAGAAAGCAAACATCATTCTTACCATAAGTTCTTGTGGAAACAGTGAAAAAGTTATTTCCTTCTCTTTTTATTTATCCAAAATTCTCCTTTTATTTTAGATCTGGTGTAACTATAGAAAATGGGAAAATTCATAGAGAAGTAGAGAAAAACAAAGCTATGTTGTGTGTCTCTGTTTAAGAGAGGATCTTTCAGAAAACCTCCAACTATCCAGAAAACTTAAGGAAAAACACAAGATCTGGTGACACATTCAGACTCACATAGACATGTATGTACATACTCACATGCACACGCATGCACAGACCTACATGCACACTTGCAGACACATGTACTTGCATGCACAGACGTGCACACAGAAGCGCTCAGGCTAACATTCGTGCCTCCATGGCCGGGTGTTCCTGTGCTTTTGAAGTTCTATTCTGTCTTCTTTGGTGCCAATTAAAGCCTGTTTCCTTCCTCTGTTCTATTCTGAGGCTCTGCCACCAACATCAGCTGTAAGTTAAGATGAAAGGACCCTTATCATTGAATTATTAACAATATTTCATCACAGCTGGTCCATTTTGAAGAAAAGATTTTAAAAAAGTAACCTTTGCTGTACATCTTACACCTACATGTTGGAATGACAGACTCAGAGCTGCATGAATTAACTCATTGGATTGGGTCAGAGGAAGTTCAGAGCGTGTCAGTCTGAAGTGCAGCATTGTCTCAGCTTATGAAGCTTGCAGCAAATATTACCTCCTGTTCAGTCTATTGCTGATCCACAATCACACTTCAGGTTTTTGTGCTGATGCTCTTCATTCTTCTCAACATTGTCCCCAGCTGTGTGACCTCGCTCTCAGCATGTGCAGCTCCAGAACCACTGAGGAAACCGTCCCACCGGCTGTCAGGAATCGGGTCTTAACCACATGGGTTCACATCAAGATGCTTTTGCAACAGCCGATTGACCTGAAGATGGACACGCTGCAAGACAAGGTTTGACAGCTCTGTAAAACAGCTGTCTGATTGAAATACTGGAGCCTTTTCAGTGTGTGCATGCACACATTGAGAAGCATTAGTGACGGGTCAGATTCACAGAAATTCTTCTGGTCCAAGTTGGGCTGAAAAGAAGAACTTTTGACTCCACTTCATGGATGAAGTGTCTGAATTATGAGCATCCTGTTGATTTTGAAGACACATTCCATTACCGGCAGCACATATGACACACAGAGGTGATAAAACATGAAGGTACTGGCTTCTGCAAAGTCCTAGCTCTCATTCTGTGTCACTAATGCCAGATTGGTAACAAAACGTTATTAAAGTGTCCTCAGATATGAAGATTAGAAGACAGTAGTGAGAGTAAAGGCCGGCAGACGAATTCTGCTGAATATTGTTTAGAAGGGAAGATAAAGGCCCAGCACCGCTTGAAGTTGTTTTTAATAGGATCAGTTAAAAGCAAATATAACCATCAAAGTGTTGTGTTTTTTTCATGAATAAAAGCTAAAGCTATTTTCAAAACCTCATTAGCATTTTCTTTCATATTCATGTGAGGAGCTGTCATGCTTCCTGAAAACCTCCAAACTCAAATGAAATCTGCTAATTAAGGCCCTTAAGTATTTTATTAGGTGACAAAAACTGTGCAGCACAGAGAGGATTGATGTGTTTTGCTCATTATACATTCCTTTGTTTCTGCCGTGCAGAGTGAGGAAGTGTCTGCCATGACACGCGTGCTGGTTGGAGTGGAGATGCTCACATGGAATAAGAGCTCGGGACATACGGGCTTTCCTGTTCCCAGTCCCTCTGCGGTATGGCCTCAGTCTGTCTCCTACTGTAGCCTAGATGCCCATATGCCAGCAGCATATGCCACAGCGAGGCCTCTGAGCTCGTCTGCATCCCGTCACTCATCCACATACCAGGGAATATCCCTGTTTGGCAGCAGAGGTTTCTTTGGCTTGTTGGAGATGTTTGGAGACTCTTTTCTGCTCTTATCCATGTTCCCCAAGTGGTTGTCTTCTACCCTCTCTCTTTAGCTTCATACATGTCACCGTTTTTCTGTTTCAAACATTTTGTGTCTTAAGTTTTTTCCTTCCCTCCATTTTCAAAGCCTTTTTGCTCCTGATTTTTTTCATTATTTGTTTTTCTCCTTCAACTCATATTCTCTTCTCTTGTTCTTCTATCTCTCTATAGCAGAGCTGTCCAACTCGATCACACAAGGGGCCAAAACACACCGAAGGTCGGGAGCCGAACAGAGTAAACATTTATTAAAAACACTCAAACTACATTTTTAAAACTTTAAAAACTTTAATTTTTTAACATAATTATGAATAAAAACAGGCAGGAATATTATTCCAGAATAAATCAAATGAAAATCTTTAATAACTCCTTTTAATCCCCATTAAAATATATTTTGTCAAAATTATTCAAGAAACAAATACATTCAATGTTGAAAGAAAATCACACTAAAATTGTTTAACTCTCTCTACACTGCTGCTCGCTCCTTAGGATCTGAAGCCTTGAACCTTAGAACTGTTCCTAAAGCTCGTTTTAAATCCAGAGGGGATCTTGTAGTTCAGACATTTGCCCCAAAACTCTGGAACGCTTTTCCATTGTCACCGCATCAGACTGACTCTGTTGAGTGCTTTAAAAGTCGGCTCAAGACGTTTTACCTTCCTCCAACCTTTCACTTGCTGTCTGCCTTAAGTATTTTATCTTTTTCCTGTATTTATGTAACATGTGTTGTTTTTTTTTCCTAAATTTCAGCTTTTCTGAAGCACTTTGTGAGGTTCCCTCTGTGAAAAGTGCTCTATAAATAAAGACTTTCTTACTTTTTTGTTGTTTTATATTAAAGCGACTCTACCATGATTTTCTTGAGCCTTTCAGAGTGAACCATATTCATATATTTGATCATATATTACCTTTGGAACACCAAAAAACAAACTATTTAAGAAATAGTTATATTTTTTGAGTTTGTTCATACGCGGTAGTAAAACTGCCTGCCGCTGCGTACCGCTGCGTACCGCTGCGTACCGCTGCCGTCCCCTCCATGACATCATCCCAGTCAAAATCTGTGTTTCTGTATTTCTCTCCCGAAAATGATCCAAAGATGGATGAACATACGACATATCTGCCTTTTAGTTGGCCCGCCCATCGCTAGACTGCTTCACAACACACACATGCAGCTTCTGCACGGCTCTCCTGGATGGGGTGGGGGTGGGGGGTCTTAAAGGAGTGACGCGTTTAAAGTAACAAACACCTATTTGAGCTGGAGGATGACAGATTTTCAATGTAAAACATTGTGGAGTTCCAAATAAAAAGGCAGAGATCATTGGAACTGACCTCTCAGCCTCCAGAATCATTGTGTTGCTTCATTATGTTACCAGTGCAAGGTTCCATCAATAAAATAGAAAGATCTGGAGGGCTGGATAGAATTACCTGGTGGGCCAGATCCGGCCCCCGGGCCTTGACATTTACACATGTGCTTTATGTTCTCATCTTCTCTTCTTCCCTCACATCTTCTCACTCTTGACTGAATTTCTTCCTTTTCTTGCCTCCATCTCTCCTCTTCTCCTGACTCCCACATGTTTCCTCTCCTGCTCTTCTCTTAATCCTCGCTCCACTCTTCCTCCTAACATTTGGATCTGCTTCTCATTCTCTGCTCCTGTAAAGCTGGTGAGCATGGCATCTGAATGCAGCTGGGGCGACGCTGTGGTGGAGCTGCAGGTGTGGTGCCAGCTGGCCGCCGTCTGCCACCGTGTCAACGACCACAGCTCGGCGTTACGCTGCACCCTGAGCGCTCTGCAGCTGGAAGAAGCTGCAGCCCACAGCCTGAACACCACACCCTGTGTTCTGTAGGTGGAGTTTGCATCTTCGACATATCTGTTTCCTTTTGTGAAGGTTCCATTGATTGCTAAGTGATCATACAACTGACATCCTTTTTTTCTTTGGAGGTTTGCTCCGGCTGCAGTGAAGGAGCTGCTGAGCAGCGCGGCCTGCCTGAGAGGTTTGAGCTCACTTCATGAGTGCGGGGGGGACCTCAGCGCTCACAGACAGGCTTTGCAGGTGCTGCTGTCCAGCGTCAGGTACGGCCGGGTGACGTATCAGCTGGTGTCCCGTCTGTGGTTTATCTGACTTCTCCTTGTCCTTTCCACAGGTTTGCCAAGGAGGCAGAGAATGGAACGTTGTGTGTCTGGGCTGCCGGACATTACTGGAGAGCTAGTTTGACCCTGACACAGAACCCTGAGGAAAGACGGCAGCTCAGAGAAGATCTGGAGATGGTCCTGAATGCTCTCCTTCACATCAGCAGATGTGAAAGAGTAAGCACTCACATACACTTTCATCCTTTTATTGACACAAATTAAACAGAGTCTCCACATGACCCTCGGAACATTTACGGCACGGTCTGGCTGAGACTGGGCTGGATGGGGTTCCATTTAGGCCAAAAATATGTTTTTCAGTCCACTGTCCATATCTTTGGTCCATTGTCTATGTCTACTGAAGACGTTGAACATTTGTTCATGTCCTTTAGTGCTGCCAGTTGACTAATCACTGATTATACTAATTGTGGCAGCACTAATGTCTATGTACTACCAAGTATATAATATCTTCTGCGTCTTCTGTGAAACTACAGGAGCTAACAGCGCTAGCAACTGTTGCTAAGGACTTTTCTGACGACCAGATCAGACGGCAATAACCAATGCAAAGTTTAAACACAAAGCTGAGACATGACAAAGCAAATACAAAGCTATCATCAAGGCCACATGCACATGCAGCAGACATTGCTTAGAAGACTTTCAACTTTCAAGTGAAGGCGGGGGCTGCAAAACATCGACTCCGGGGCCGCAAATGGCCCGCGGGCCACAAGTTTGAGACCCCTGGTTTACTTCATTTGTATTTTTATTAAACCACATGTGCTATCACATGAAAAAAAACTGTCAAAAGTTTAGGTTTTGGTTTTCATGCAGCAGTTTTTCCTCTCCTCTGCTGCAGGAATGAGAACTTAAACCCTCAAACTCCTCCATGGAAGCTGGTATCACCTATATAGGCCATTATCATACATTTGGGTTAATCTGAACTGAATTGGATTACAGCAGTCATGAGGGAAACTGGTCCAGCTTTGATGTGAATTGGTGCTTCATTAACCCTTTAACAGCAGAGCTCCAGTCTTTCTGTTCTTTCCATTACTGTAACTTTTCAACCTTTAATACGATCATTCCAGCAGATTCTGAAGGAGAAAAGTGGCTCAACGCTGAAAAGTTACAGCATGTTAAAGATTGTGTTGAAGTGTCACCAGCAACGCCTCAGGGGTTAAAGGTTAAATGACTGAATAGACATTAGTAGATTTTTGTCTGTAGTTATTCCCTTTTTTTTCGCTCATGTCATTATTTTGCTTTCTGACGAGCCAAATTGAATTGGTGCCAAACTTTTTCCATCTATAATGGATGGAGAAATGAAATGGTGTAGGAGTTGTGCCAACACATTTTTCCTGCTATTAACATAAACAGTCACTCAACTGTAAAAACAACTTAAGATCTATAATTAAAAGCTGCTTATTTGAGAATTCCAAATGACGGTCTGCAGGGCTTTTTCCTACTTGACAGTGTTTATTCGAAGAGTTTGAGAGGAAAACGCCATACGATGACAGCTGATTAACTGGGTGTAACAGTCCCAGCGATGCTAGTTACTTAAAGAAGTCATTTCATCCACAAAGGCAATCCAAAGAGCTTTGCATTATACATTAAAACCTGAACCAAACGGAGCAAGGAAAAAGGATAGGCTGGAGTTATTTATAGAACAAAGAGCATCCGAGTACCTTTGTGCTCTCTCTTTAAACAAAGTGGAACGCAGCAGCTGCTGAATGAACACACAAAGCTCCAGTTTGACCTAACGCTGTTTCTCTTTAGGGTCAAAGACAAGGACTTGCAACAGAAGAAGCACGATCTCAGGAATTTTCTAGATATAATTCAAAAAGTGAGTACTGAGGAGAGAAACTATGGAAGCGTTTATGACTCATGATTCAAAATGAAAGTCAATAATGGAAATGCTTTTTCATTTTCACCATGTAACTGCATTATTGTCAGTTAAATAAAACTCAATCCTCCAAATGACTTTTACTTTTCATCTTCAACACAGCTCATCCTGGGACATAATTCAAATGATCAAGTAAATGGCATTTTACATTTCATTTTCAAAAAGTTTACTGTTAAAGTTTTACAAAAACTGAATTAAAAATATCAATTTTGAAAACTAAAATGCATAAACAGAAATTCTTTTTAAATTCAAAATTTAACTGCATTATTTGTCTCTTAAATAAAATGTAAAAGCGATTCTCCAAACTGCGTTTCCATTTTCGTCATCAGTCCCGCTCATTCTGTGACACAAAGCCAGTGAAGACTGCTTTTTTATTCTCAACCTACCACGTGAAAAGTGTCCCATAAATCAGTTTGAGCTAGCAGTTCGACGGAAGGGGCTCACCACGATGACATCAGAGCTCGCTCTTCTTCTGCTTTGGTTGCTGCTATCGGCAAAGCAGTCAAATCATTGACTTATATAGAGACGGGGAGAAAATGGGAAAACCAAGCTCAAAGCTGAGATTTATTTTGAATCTAAAAAAGCATTTCCAGTGAATTATGAGTTACAAATGCTTCCACAAAAACAGGTATTTGGAGCACCTGCTACAACCACCGATGTCCTGATGCTGCTGCACATGTCTGCAACAGCTGGAAATGATGCAGACTTCTCTCTTTACCATAGTTGAAAACCGGGCTCTGTCTTTGAGGGCAGCCATTTCCAGGTGTTTGCTTCAGCTCCACATCGATGAAGCAGACTTTGAAGGTGCCCTGAAGCTGCTGGACACCGCTCTGACAGCCATGCCTCGCACCAGACACCGAGTGTGAGTCAAAGTGGGAGCTGAGAGGTCATGGAGATGTGAGGCACATCAAAGACTTGTTCTGCATTTTCCCAGACCTTTGCTGAAATGTCGCATCGTGGTGAAAGCACGCCTGGGACAAAGTGTGGAGCTGGACATGCAGAAACTACTAGAAGAAGGGCAGCAGTGCTGCTCCGTCATGTGGCACCAGGCAGCACTGAATGCTGACTCTGTGAACCAGCAACTGGAGTTCTACCACAAAGCCATCACTTCTTTCACGGTATTACAGCTCCTTCACCTGAGACTCATGTAAATATGTGCAAATGTTGACAGATCTGTTCATGTTTGCTCTCTGCGAGAGGGTTCCACTCAGGAAGGAAAGATTCCAGAAGGACTCTAGCACCATCATCTGGAACCTTCATGCTATTACCTTTTATTTTTGTCCAAAAGACTGAAAGCAGGGCAGCGTTTGGGTATCAATCATTGACTGTATAAGGAAGAACTTGTTTTATTAGAGTGTCTATGGTATTGATCCAAAACCGATCTAATACCGGTCAATATTGCCAATATCGATACCAATAATTATATTTTTTTGCAAATGTGGCAAATATGACATGAACCTCAAAATCTAAATTGTTGTTGATCGCTGTGAATGTTTTTTTTTGTTGTAATTTTCTCTTCTTTTAATTACTTGATACACATAAAAACGGAATTAGGATAATATTTTCAATTAAATAGAAAATAGTTTAATAAAATAAAAGCTTCTTGCAATGTAATTCAAAAATAATTCAAAAATAAATCAAAATTTTAAACACTTACAAAAAAATGGTAGAAATATAAATAATTTGTAACTTCTTAGCCTTTAAATAGAACAATAAAAGTAACTTGTCAAAAACAAGTCAGCTGTTAAACATTGTGACATGGGCTGAACAGTGCATGCTCTTTCTGCTGCATCAGAGATCTGACAGGACTGGAGAGAGTGGTGAGGCACACACTCAGCGGGGAATTTATGCTAATACAGAAAGTTTCAAACAATAGTGGAAATATCGATATATGAAGGTCGGTATGGATCTGATACCAACTTGAGATCGATACTATTGATATTTTTGGATCAGCACTACTTGAAAGATCCTGTATGAGCTCTAGACTCAGATCTAACTTGAACTCAATCAGGTACATTTAAGCTTCCTTGTGGACTTTTATCGTCACAGTCAGTCGTGTACATATTATATGTTTGCACATTTCCTGAAAAGCATCGTGTTAGCTGTGAGTGAGTGAAGGAAGTTCATGGTGTTTGTTTTTCTAACACTCTGACTTATTATGTCTCTGTAAACAGACCAGTGAGAGTCGATGGCAAAAAGTCAGCGTTCTGCTGGAGTTTGGGAGTTGGCTTTACTGGCACAACTTCCCCAAAGCGGACGCCCTGCAAGCGGTGGAGGTGGCCATCGACCTCCTCCTGCAGCCAGAGCCTGGACGAGAGGAGGCGCCCGCTCCTCCACCAGGTCATCCTCTTTCACCCTGGAAATTAAGACATTCTACCAAATTTCTCAGGGATCAAAATGTTCAACGTTGATCATTTTCTGTTTAGAAGAAATGGGCAAAAATCCTGAGTCTGCAGTGACACGGGACTCTGCGCTCGGAGTCCAGGGTTCCTCCATGGAGAGTCTGTCTGGTCTGAAGGAGGTGCGCCGCCTCGACGGCTTGATACAAGCGCACACTCTCCTCGCTGTCATGTTAGGAATGAACTCCCATGAGCACCGGCTGCACCTGCTCAGAGCCCACACCTTTGTCCTCCGAGTGTGGCAGGTAAACAGCAGCAGTTAGTTCTTCTTTCAGCTCCGCTCGGATCGAGAATGCTGAAGGCCGTGTGGTGTGTTTCCCTCCAGGTTTCTATGGCAGCGATTTCTGATATCTCCAGTGAGAAGAGTCAGCAGCATCCTCCTCCTTCTGCTGGGTCTAAAAAAGGCAGAGAGAGAGACAGAAGCAGGAAAACCAGAGATGTGAGATTCTGCTGAGGAGCAGCAGACTGGAATGGAGTGAAGAAGATGTTGTTTTTGGATTGAATTGTTGCAATCAGAGAGAACCTCTGACTCATTCCAGACTAAAATCTAATCTCTTATTCACCAAGTTTTGAAAATAGTTCTGAACGACTGATAAATGTATAGATACAGAACTCTTTGACTCCAGTTCTGCATCTGTCTTGTCCAGCTTCTTAAATACTCAGAGGAAACTCTCAGAGCTTTACAGAGACAAGTTTACATCTTCTAAAATCACAACGAGGAATAATCATGAAAAATGTGTTTTTTTCTGTTTGAGCAGCTGAACTCTACAGAGGACAAACATCCGCCGTCTTTCCCGGAGAGGACGGTGCCGTCCACCCAGAGGGAGTGGGTCAGCTTTCGTCTGTCCTGACCAGGCGAGGCAGATCTTCAGAACCAGCAGCAGCCCTCACTGCATCAATGCACACAGCATTGCAAAGCAGGTACGCCTAACTCTCATTTTCCTATTCATTCATTCATCTTCTTGGCTGCTGTATCCCTTTAGGGTCGCTGGAGCCAAACCCGGCTACTGATGGGCGAGGGCAGGGTTCCTCCTGGAGAGGTCACCAGTCTGTCACAGCACCTCAATCACACACCCATGGGGGCAAAATAGAGTCACCATTTAACCATGTTTTTGGACGGTGGGAGGAAGGCGGAGCTTCTGGTGAAAACCCAGACATGCAGAGGGAGAACATGCAGAAAGTTCCCTGTTGGTGTTTCTGTTTCAGATCTCCCAGACGGGATTTGAACCAGGGATTAGAGCGCTAACCACTGCACCACCCTCTCATTTTCTCCTGTCATTATATTTATCATCTGTATTATGAACTCTGATTCTAAGACGTAGCAGTCAGCTGTGCTGCCACTGAAACCAGCTGGAATCATCTTTTTTTGCTTAGTGTAATGACCTGTGAGCATCATCGTACCTCTGAGAACACAGTAGTCTTAAACTAGTCATTTTTTCA
This sequence comes from Oryzias javanicus, assembly GCA_003999625.1. Taxonomy (NCBI): domain Eukaryota; kingdom Metazoa; phylum Chordata; class Actinopteri; order Beloniformes; family Adrianichthyidae; genus Oryzias; species Oryzias javanicus. The sequence goes on along the minus strand of CM012451.1, from coordinate 1,344,298 downwards.
AGAATTGTGTAATATCTGTTCATCCACAGACTCAAAGCTTGTTTTATCTGCATCTGCTGGAAAAAGAGCTGCAGGCTCTTTCACTCCAGCTCCACACGCTGCCGGTCCTGCACCTCGCTGAGGTCATCGCCCACGATCTGTCAGAGAGGAGGGAGCTCTCTGACGTCTACAGACTCCGGTAAAACCTGTCCCAAGTCCTTCTCAGTTTATGGTTCTGGTCAGAACTTCCTAAAATGTTACAAACAACCTTTACATTTTGAGGTGTGCCACATAGAACAGCTGTTCTTTTATGTGAACACATCCCTGTCTGTTTGGTTGGGATCCAATGATACAGTTTGCTCACAGTTCGATACGTACCTCAATATGAGCGTCACAGTTCAAAATGTATTGAGCAAGAAGAAATAAACCCTGAAATACTATTCCACAGATGAGGATTTATTTTGCTAAGAGAAATACCATAACAAATCTTCCCATTATTTCAAGTGCACAGTTCTTGGTTATTATTGCAGAATCACATTTAAATAGAACTTTTGTAAACATTACAACTTATAAAAACTGCAACAATTTAAGCATTTCTCTAAAGTTTTGACAGCTGGATGTCAAACAAAATCTAAACGGAACCAATTTAAAATATTTAGAACTGATCTACTCGTCCAAATAAACAACAGCAACACAAGTAAAATGTAGTATTCCTTAGCTGTCAAGTGTTCATTCATGTGCATGTCAGAGGAGCGTCTTTGGATGTTTCAGTCCCACATTCTGCTCTTTCTAGGATTGTGAGAACCTGCGCTCAGCTGGGGTCTGATTTCCATTCTCCATATCAAGAGGAGCTGTTGACTCTGACTTCAGTTCAGGAGCAAATGGAGTATGTGATTTCAGCCGTGGACTTTTTTTTTTCTTTCCTGACCTTCGTAACCTTTGTTATCGTATTCCTGTCTGCAGGAGCAACAAAGCTCCACTTGTTTCTGGACACAAGAAGAACCTTCACAAAGCCCAGAACCAGGTCCGGTTCCTTCCATCATGACTCGGACTAGTTTAAGATGACTTATTTTAGTCACGATCCTTGTTACGTCCGTAAACTCTTTTGGATGTTTCTCAGGAAAATAAAGCGCTCAAACGACCAGTGACACTGCGACAGATCAGAGATGTGAGTGCTGTGGATGTCTGGCTGGATAAAGCTGACGTTTGCCTGAGCTTAAAGCTGTATCCAGCAGCCCGGCAGCTCCTGGCAGAGGCCCACATGGCGGCTGAGGTGAGGTGAAACGTGGTGTTTGCTGTGTTTCCTTTGTGCACCAAGTACTGCATCATGTAGGATTATGTAAAAGTATTTATTTCAGTAAAAGAAGTTATCAAAAGGAGAAAAAGAATACAGGCACTGTAAAGTACACCGAAGTACTAAGTGTTTATTAGTAGCTGTGTCCATCAGTTTGTGAAACTGCACATAAAACACTGCTGCTGCATCAAAGTTAAACAATGAAACCAAAACTATTTAAGAATAAAGAATGAGAGTGTGAAAAACATCTGTTCTGACCTGAAGTCCTTCAGAATCTGCTGGACTTATCCTGCTAACGGTTGAAAAATGTCAATATGTTAAAGATTTTGTGTTTAAACGTCACAGACGACGTTTGAGCTGTTAAAGGGTTAACAAACTTACATTCTTTTGCTGTTTATGTTTAGGAACTTGGGGATGAAAACGCTGTTTCCAGAAGTTTGCTCGGTTTAGCCCGTCTGTCATGTGAGGAGCAGAACCACGCTCAGACTCTGGTCCTGCTGGATGAAGCCCAGAAGCTGGGGGGAGATGAGGACTTTTGGTACCAGCTCATCCAAACCAGAGTCACTGCAGTTGCAGCTCAGAGAGACCGAGACTCACAAACCAAGGTGATGACTGGACACCTGACTGCAGCTGGACGGTCTGCGGTGGAGGATTTTCCCATGATGCCTTTCTTCCCGTCTGCAGGTGGATGAGGTCATAAAAGTGGGCTGTGAAGCTCTGGAGCTGCGCATGTCAGAGCAAGTCAACCGAGTTTCCGAGCTTAAATTCAAGATCAACTCGTTAGAGAAGAGGTGAGTCCAGCCGGCGTCGGGATGAGGTTCCTGCAGGTTCTGTGTGTGAGGGGCTGCATGGTCCCTGTCTTTCAGAGCTGCGGTTGAATACATCCATGCCGCTGCTGCAAGAGGAGCTTTGAGCACTGAGCACATCTGGAAGCTGGTGTCTTCATGTGAGCTCCTCAGAAAGTGTGCCAGCACTTTCACTGAACTGGGCTGGAAGGAGCAGGCGGCAGAGGCCCACCACGAGTCTGCACGAGGTCTGAGGTCAGTGCGCTGGTGTGAAGTTAAAAGCTCTGAAAGGGTCCTGTCGTGTCTCTGCTGTTGTGCATCTATGAGTTTAAGACAGAGGTACGGTGTGTTTGCTGCTGGACGCTCTGGTTTAGGTCTGTCCTTATGCTCCTCGTCTCCTCTGCAGACTCTTGGCTGCTTGTTCCTCTGATTCTGAGGAGCAACAGCTCTTCCTGCTCAGCAGCTTCTCCCAAATGCAGTTAGCCGTCATGCTCCAGGAACAGCTGCTGCTCAATGCCCAAAGCCAGCTCACCCCCCACCAGGTAGATGAGGACTTTTCTTCAAAAAGACCCTTCTCTGTTATTTTAGAGCTACTGAACAACATTTAACGTTTCACATTCTTCTGCAGGAAAGCAGAAACCTGTTAGCATCACAGCTGTTAGCATGTTGAAGCCCCATAAGCAAAGTGGACTTTAATACAGATTATGTTCTTTGATTTACTGTAACTTTTCAACTGTTAACACAATCATTCCAGTAGATTGTGAAGGAGAAAAGCAGCTCGATGGGTTGAAAAGTTACCATACGTTAAAGATTTTGTGTTTAAGCGACACTGACAACGCCTCAGGTGTTAAAGGATTCATATTGAAAATCAGGGTGTTTATTGGCTAAAGTCTGGCGGTACGATACATATCACGATACACATGTCATGATACAATACATATCTCGATATATCCCAGGACACAACCAGACAATAATACACTATTGGAATCATGACTTCAAATTTATTTTAATATTACTACATTTTTCTGGACAGTAAAATAATAAAATACATTTTACTTTGATCAGAACATGAAGCCCTGCAACTGGATCTCATAAATAAGTTGTTTTTACCCAAGAATATTTATAATTCTTTTCTTTTAGGAATTTATGTAAGGCTGAACTACATGTTTGCTTTGAAATAACTAATTGAATGTTGCCTTGGCAGTATTTATACATCAATACAAGTATCACCAAATAAATAACTTCAGAAAATGAATATTTTTTACATCATAAACACATCACAGAGCTGGGGCTCTTCAATGCAATCCTCACATTTTATTATTTTAACAAATACACTTAAATATAATTGTCAAAAACTGCTAAAGACAGCTTCTTACAACTGCTTTATTTGTTTAATAAAGTTTCTGAGAAGTTTTGGAAATAACTGTTGTTCCTGTCCTAATTATTTAAAATAAGGCATTTGCTGTCTACTGGAATTCTTGGCTTTGGGTTGTTTGATGCTTGAAAGATTGGTTTGTTTGGTTATTTACTGTTGATGCAATCACAGTGTTGCGTTCCAACAACAGATAGCTGTTCAAATCTCCAGTTCACTAGCTCTGGCACAGGAGATTTGTGGACGGCGTCTGTTGCACGAGGTACAACCTGGTTCCACCAGCAGATGGGGCTGCAGCCCAGCGCAGCAGTGTTTACTCAGACGCTTTGTGTGTTTGTTTACAATCCTCTAACCAGCAGTCTTCTGAGAACAGCATGACACGAGCCTGGCAGAGAAACGGACCTTCTGCAGTGTTTCTGTTGAGTTTTTACTTTGATTCTGGGATCCTTGATAGAGACACGAGGTGTCACCGGCAGCTATGAGGAGGCTGCTGCGCCTGCGGCTGACCCTGGCAGAGTTTTGTCTGGACATTCTGGAGGAGCGCTGTGCCCTGGAGGCGTGTCAGGCGTTGGCCCGAGCCAAGAAAACACCTGCTGAGGTGGTTCTGGAGGAGTTTACGCGCCTCTCACCTGAGCCCAACTCTTTACATCATGTAAGCAGAGGAAGCAAAGACTAGTTTAAGCTTTAAGCAATGTGCATCTTTGAATCCAATCAAATTGAGGATGTTTGTAGTTTTGTCCGACCTCAATGCCATGTTACGTTTCCCAGGAGTCCTCCACTCTTTTGGTGCCTGTGCTTGTTCTTGTGCAGGAGTGGTTGAGTGTGAGCAGGAGTTTGGGGCAGGCCGCTCTGGGCCAGCTGGCTGCAGTCAGCGCTCTCTCAGCAGACGGCGTGGGGATTGCAGCTCGAGGCCTGAGTTTGTGGGGAAAGCTTCTGAGACTGCTGGCTGCCACGGAGGAGCCCACCTGTCTGCATGCTCTTTGGGAAGAACAGAAGATGGTGGTCACCTCAATCACCCACACTCACAGCCTCTTTCTGAGCCTTTAAAACCGGGCTCTAATGCTTTATATAAGTGAGCATGTTCTATTTCTGGTAAATTCCTGTTATTTTCTATTGAAGGAGGCCTGGTGTGATCCTCCAGATGTTGGTCCTGAAAGAGACGGTTCTGGGAAAGACTGTGATTTGAGCAGAACAGACCTGAGGATGACCTCTGGGAGAGGGGCCGAGCTGCAGGTACATACCTCCTGACAGGTGACCCATCATCCAAACTTATCTCTTATCTCCATGCCAAGGTCCTCCTCACAAATCACTTTGAGGGGAAACCCCAGACCTTCTGCATACTTTTGGAAGCTTAAAGTGTGCTGAGAGGAATCTGCTCTCATCAAAAGTGGTAAAAATAAAGCAAACTGTCAAAACTCATTCAAATGAAGCTCTCATGCAGTGAAAGCAGAAGAAGCTGCTCCAGTCTGTACTGAAAAGTTTTGTAATGCACAGTTCTCTATCAAATGATTGCCTTTATCATTTCCATTTCAAATAGTTTTTGCTTTTGGTTCTTTTTTAACAAGTGTTAGAAGGCAAAAGATGGATGAAAACAAATGTACAACACCTCAAAGTTACTTCTGCATGTCTTCAGGCTGACAGTGAAAATGAAAACACTGACATTTTCTGTACCTGCTTGCGAGGGTTGTGGTGTTGCTGGAGCCAGCCCAGCTACTGTCAGCTCACTTCAGTTTGTTAGTCGTGAGTGAGAGTCAATTCCCCATCTGTGACACAGAGATGGGGATGGATGTCAGTACACCAATCCGGAGAGGTACAGTCAACATGTTTTGTGTAGAGCTAAAATAACTGGCATTCATCCTGGAAATGAACTAAAACCTCCAAACAGGGTGTTAGTGCTGCTGCTGTCCTGTCAGGATGAAGTCTGGCTGTAGAACTGCTGCAGAGGACAAGCTCTACATAAAGACTCACTCTAATGAAAAGGGTGTTTTGAACATGTTTTGACATTTATGAAAAAAATTAAGCTCAAAATAGAATTTCTTGGTATCTCTTTATTATGTAATTCTTTATTCAGAAACCATGTCATAGAAAAACACACCATTTTATTTAGACTAAAAACAGCAAACTTATAATAAAAGACACCGATAATGGTTAAAAAATAGATCAAAAGATGATCAAAGTGAGACTTTAAAGGGTAACCAAACAGGGAAGTTAGAGACTGACTCCGCCCACAGTTGAAATGTAAAAATCCAGTCAGGGGATGGAGTTGGGAACAGGACTGTTATCACTACTGGAGCTGCAGATCATGACGTGGGATTTAAATGGTTTGACCAATCACTAAATTCAACTATAATACCTCCCTTCAGCCTGTAGGGGGCAGCACACAGACGCTTTTTTACTATATTTTCAAAGTTATTTTAATAAGTCAAAAATGTGGCAATGACCAACAGACTGCACTTTTACAGTCCCATTTATAGAGCTAAGCAGACAAAAAAAGTTGATTTAGGCCCAATCCGAATTCTTCCCTTCTCCCTCCCCCTCCATTTGAAGGGGCAGTTCAAGTGCAAGTGTGTCCGGCAAATGTATTTTTTAAATCTGACCCTCCAAACAAGAGGGATACAAAGTCTTCCATCATGAGGGTAGACCGCGTCACGCTGAGAAACATGGGTGCGCTCGGAGGCACAGAGGTTTACATTTAAATGTGAGTAATGACTTTTTGTTGTAGCGTGAACTTCTTAAAGTTATAAAACCACTGCTGTTATGTATATTCGAGCACTGGAAGAGCCCCGCTAACGCTAGCGGATCGGCTATTATTGGTGTCGTCATTGAACAAAAGTGACGTCTGAAATATGAGACATTGTTTTTTCATAACTCTCTGTTTGGAGGGCTAAATGAAGGAGAAGGGAAGAATTTGGATTAGAGTTTGGTTACCCTTTAATGTATAAATATTAAGATTCTTCAGAAAAGCTGTTAAATCTGATCCAACATTTCCCAAACTGAACCTCTGAAGATCACAGTGTGAATGTAAGGAAGCAAGAAAAGAACATTAAGAGAAGTCCAGTTTCAGCAGCTTCATGACTTACAAGAATCGTTGCTAAATTTAACATCTAAGAATGAAAACTGAAGTGTTTGTTTATTGTGGTGTCCTCATGTGACAGAGAAGGCCTGCAGTCCAGAATCTGCTGCATGAAGCCAACAAAGTTCTCTCTGAAGCCGTCGACCTGTGTCTTCAGCACCAGCTGCCCGTCTCCACCCTGGCCGACGCCTCTTTGAACATGCTGAAGTGTAACGGGCGCGGTGACTGTGCGGTAGCGGGTCAATGCCTGGCTGTGTTTCAGGTACAGCTTGTCGTGATGAACTTGCTGTGCTGGATCTTCTGAAGCATTTCTCTGTGTAACATCAGCTTCTGTTTCATCCCAGAGTTGCAGGGCGGCTGCTGCTGCCGCGGAGGTCCTGGGCTCCTCCCAGCTCCCGGCTCTGCTCGGCGTTCGCTCCGATCTGCTCCTCTCTGAGGAGGAGCGACCCAGCAGCATGTTGAAGGGAGCGGACGACTCCCTCAGCACAGCCTCCAAGGTACTTGGTCACCAAACAGAGCCACTCATAATTTATGGATGCTGTCACTCGCTGCCCAGTAAATTCCCTTCATGGTGGCATAATGTTGGTGCTTTTACAGCCTTTAGTGCGAACCCTCTGAAGGATGACGGAGCAGAGCAGCTGCAGACACTTCAACATGTTTTCTTACACCGACAGGATCCTCTCAACTGTTCTCCAAAAAGACTCATGCTTAAATAATTCACAGCTCATGTCATTTTTAAAACGTATCCGTTATATTAATTTGCCTATTATAACAAAAAACGAATTTTAGGTTTTTTTTTTTAAATTCAACATCATTTTATCTGCAATTTTTAAACTTGTCCCAATTTTTTTTTCTTTTTTGTCCCAAATAGCAAACTTAAATGTAAAAAGTCTGTCATCATTTTAGTTGAATTAAAATGTGATGTTACTATTCTGAGCACATGTCATAAAATTGTTTTTACAGGTCTTTAGTCACATGACAGTAATGTCCAACCACCTGAGCTTCCTGTCGGAGCTCCCACCCGACCTGCACATCCTGCTCCTGCAGCACTCCCAAAGCAGGTAACTCTCTTCTCTTCTTTTCTATCTGTGTTTGTTCTTCTGGAGAGCTTCTTGCATCTGAGTGGTAAATAGAATTAAAAACATTGTACATTTATTTATTACTCATCATAACAGAAAGCTTTTTAACTCTTTAACACATGCTGGTGATCCTTAAACACAAAATCTTTAGTATACTGTAACTTTTGAACCGTTAACACAATAATTCTAGTAGATTCTGAAAGAGAAAACTCCAAAGCTGCTCTTGTAAAGGCTTTATTCGTTTAGGCTATAGCACAATAGATGTTGTAAATAAACGTTTTTTTCAGAGATAAAGTTTTTAATGTTGGTGATTGTTTAGGTCCGAGCTCTTCGGGGCTTTCTATAAGCCATCTGCAGCGTCAGAACAGACAGAAGGAAAGACCTCACACCACTCAGGTTGGTGCTTTCTTTAACCGGATCCTGATCATCTGTTCCTCCAGGGTTTCAGGATGTTACCGTCACAACAATTCCTGAACACTTTGCCAGACATGGGGGGACGTTTAAACAGGTTCCTCCATCAAACTGTTTGTGCCATTCAAATATATTGACTCACATATAAACATCATCAGTTTAACCAATCAAATGTCCCACACCGTGATCTTAACATACCCGATTCACTATGACAGTGAAGGTAACATGGTTGATGAACAACAAAAATCCCCACTAGAGATGGTTTCAGTCTATGAGAAAGTTGAGTTAAACAGTTTTGATCTCCTTCAACATTTAAATTGAAACACAAATGAGAATCAACGAATGAAAAGAACTCTGAAGTCATGAAACAAACATGGAGAACGATGAAAGTTGAGTCCACGTCTGCAGGAATGTGTGTGAGTTTATCAGGAGTTTGAGCTCACTAAGTGTATAAATGTAACCTTTTTACTGTGTATAGATTCAATGTCTCAACATTTTAATTTGAAGAAAACATTTTTATTTTAAATGTTACAAATGACAGAAGTTTTCTGCATTGATCCGATCTTTCACTTTAGACAGTTTGGTGTTCAGATCCTTTAGGGGAAATCTGAGCGGATTGAATGTTATCAGATAGAAAGCAGAAGTTTTTAATGAGTCAACTGGACAGAAGACCTAATGATGATATGGAGACATTAGATATATTAAAGTGGTTTTATTCACAGGCAAATGATCTTTCTAACTAAATCAGCTGTTTGTAATAATACCTGTGTTTTTGATGAATCTTCCAGCACTTGGAAGAATAAAATGGTAGTTAATATTAAATACAAGTCATAGCAAAATGAAATAAATAAGACGAAGTTACTAACAGACACATTTATTCAAAATTAAACCAAAAAGAAATAATTATTTTTTCTAAAAATTGAATTAAAAAATATAAGTTGAATTTCTGAGTTAAACAAAACCATTAAACCTGTTTGTCAACAGTAAAAATAATATTTGAAAAAAAATCATGTTGGTCATTTTTGTACAAGAATTATTAAATGTCATGCTTCTATAATGCTCACATTTTACTGTTTCTCTTTTACAAATGTTATTTTATTTTTGTTGACCCTTTATTTTACAAGGAAATCCCTTTGAGATTAGATATCCCTTTCAAGGGAGATCCGGACATCAAGACAGGAAAATAAAGTAGAGATGAAATAATGTTAAAAAGGAAAAACAATTAAAGTGAACAGTATGCCAATGCTAAGAAGTGTTTGTTATATTTTAAATGAATCACTATTTAGTGAAGTATTTTCATCAGTGTGCGTGGAGTGTCACAAGTCTCTATCAAAATCCACCTCTTAAAAATGTTTTTCCTCCTACAACCTTTACTTAAAAAAAAAAATAAAATAATAATGTGACTTTTTTGCAACTATTTAGAACTTTTTGAAGTGTTAGTTTGAGTTTTTTTGTACTGCAACAGCCTTAAAGAAAGAACGCCAGCAGCTCCTGAAGAGACTGGCGCTTGCACACACAGACCAGCCTGTTCAGGATTTACTCTTTTTTGACTCAATCTAATTTGCTCCCCTGTGAAAATCCTCTAATAAATATGGGATGTTTATCTGCAAGGCAACAATGAGGTCAGACATTCTGAATGCACAGAAGAAAATGATGGCATGCAGCAGGGGGAAACACCTTTGCCACAGCTTAGACCACCATCAGCGTTACCTGTTTGCATGTGATGCTGTTAGAGGCTGAGGGGTTCTATGCTGGGAATTATGCTTGATAGAAAAACACAGACAACTCAACAAACAAATCAAACGAGGCAAATGCAGAAGAACTCGCAGGGACCAATTAGAGTGTCTGAATGAGTGTTGTCTGTGTTGCAGCAGGTACCCTGACATGCACCAGGGTGGCAAGAGTCTCAGTCTGCCCACAGGCGCTGCTGGCACTGAGGGAGAAAGCCCGGCTCTTCTGCCAGAAGATCCAATATTCCCTCGTGGAGGAAGAGTGCCGGGACGGTGCAGAGGCCCGTCTGCAGGTCTCTGACAGACATCTTCTGAAATCCACCTCCACTAATGTTGTCCCCTGCCTGAGAGATGCAAACAGAAATGAAGAAAAACAGCCTGAAAAAATCATTCAAGCCTCTTCCCTGTTTCCCTCCAGAGCGCTGCAGCAGACTCAAAGTCAGACGTTCTCTTCAGAGAAGTTGTGCAGGACATGGAGGACTATTTGAATCCACTTCTCACACAGCTCAACTTCTCCTGTTGGAGGTGAACCTACATGACTTTCATATTTCTGGTTCTTAGTGGGTTTGGAAAAGCTCCATAATGTGTTCACTATATTTCCCTTCATGGATTTGAAGAACAGCTTTGGTTGTTTTCAAGAAGGACAATGAGAAAAGAGTAACGCCTGGTTCACACTGGATGCAGAACAGAGACCGCTTCCATTCGGCGCCCTTGTAAACCAATGGTGTGATTCACGCGGTCTTCTGCTGACGGCCCGCGCCGTACAGCAGATCGTTTCACCGTCTGGTCTATTATGCACGAGCCGTGAGCGATCTGCATCAATTCTGGCAGGAAGTTACATCAAGATACAAGAGAAAATCCAGTTAATTGTCAAATATAATCAAATTTTCACTATGAAACACCACAAATGTGATCATGTTTTTGTTTCTAAGCAGACTTTAGAGATTAACATAAACAAACACATTTCTCTTTGTGAGTCTCAACAACTGATAAATAAAGAAATGCAGGCAGAACTACTTGCTTCTTCTTAGCAGAAACACAAGGTCATATTTTTAGGTTATTTATTTACCCATGAAGACAAAAACAAAATAAAGCTCTAGCAGAAGCGCCTGCTGCTGACCAGGGAAAGCGTATGCTGCACGCACTCCCCTCGGCGCCGCTTCGCAGCGCTCCCACGTCCAGTGTGAACAAACTGTAACTTCTGTAACCGTTAATACGATAATTCCAGCAGATTGTGAAAGAGAAAAGCGGCTGACGAGACACTTTTATCAAATATCATTTATCTACAGGGAATTCTGACACGAAGGTAATAAATATGCAGATAGTCATGTACGACAGTAAAACTCTGGTTGCTTTGTGCTGTTGCACGCAGACAGCTGAGGTTGTTCCTTCTCCATCCAGTAGGCCTCCTGCTTCACCCTTTCCAGAATCTGAAAGGACCAAAAGCAAAGCGGAGGAAGACGAGGCCAGCACAGGTAAAGCCTGATCTGTTCACACGCTTTCCTTCAGACAAACTGGCTCTTTGATGCAGACCTTGCTGCCCCACCAGAGGCTTGATATGTCAGCTTCATGTGTTCATAAACAGTGTAACATGTTCTCATCTCTTCCAGCAGAACCAGGCGAGGGTTTGGTGCTGCTGGCAGACAGGGACTTGCTGGAGTTGCCTCTGGAGTCTTTGTCCATCCTGCAGGAGGAAGGACTCAGCTTTGTGTCACGAGACTTTTCTCTGCAGTTTTTCTACAGCCGCCTCAATTCAGACAAGACACAGAAAGGTACAAACAAACACGCATCGACATTCAGGCTGTAAACAGGTGCAGACCTTAAGGTGACAGTATTTCTAAGATGATAGAAAACAGCCTCCAACAGGAGTTTATAGAGAAATGAGAGCCTGAGATGCTAAGTGTCCTTCTCTTTTGGAGTAATTCATTCAACCTTTCTAAACAGCCTCTATCTTAAGGTCAATCACAAAGCAGCGTCTCAGTTTTGACGTCATGAGGAACAGTGTCTGCACAGAGCTATTTTCACATGAGCATCAGCCAATGAAATCATGACTGGACTCTCCACCTGTGTGGAGGGAACCCCGACAGTCTATTCACAACATTAACAGTATGGTCCTGAGTACGACCCTGGAGACAGGAGACCTCGACGTCTGCTTAGAACACCATCTGCTGGGAAGGGCGCGAAATCTCAATGATTATAAATTATTTTTTAACTTTGACACACAACTCATTTCATGTATGAATGAAAATGAATTAGAAAAGATAAATGAAAAAATTCAAAAGTTTAGCATAACCAATAACAAAGCTTTATGGGAAAAAAGGACGGAAGAGGAGGAAAAACTGTGAGCAGAGGTTTATTTACAGACAACTGCTTGGACCCCCACCCCCCCCCCCAGGGGGCGTGGCTTCTGGAGCTGCTCTGTCCTGGACCCTCCCTGTCTGATTATGGTAGCTCTGTGTCTTGCTAGCGTAAATCCTCAAGAATGGTACACACACATGTCCAGCAGTGTTGTTTTGAGCTGGATGTCAGCTCGGACGAGGAAGTGAAGATCTTCACGGACGGAACTTTCACTGATTTACAATCCTTTCCAAGTGCGGTCAAATGAGCCGCCGTTCACATTTCTGTGGTCACATCAAGAAGCTCCGTGGAGTCTGGTGAAGATTTTCCAGCGTTCTCAGCCCTGCTACCATAAGTATTGGATGACACTCACACCAAAAATCCAGTGACGCTCTTGGCTTTGATCATGAAGCTCATTGGATTGAACCCCGCTTGGGTCGCTGTAATTGTATAAAATAATCAAAAGTAGTTTTTATGTAAGTGTTGAGAATGAAAATAAATGAATACTTCTTACAACAGAATCCAGACAGATGGATTGTTTCGGTCACGGACGGTGGTGGTGGTGTTGTGAGGGGGTGGGGCTTTCCAAAATCCCTTTCGCCCAGGGCGCCATGCTGTCCAGAGCTGGGCCTGGACTGAGTTCATCCAGAAGCTTCATTCTTCGATCAGCCAGTGACATAAGGTTTCATGACGTATGAACACTGACATTCAAACAGAAACATGAAAACCATCAACTCTGTTTTTGTGCAGCTCCTTCAGGTAACATCCAAATGCTGAATCATTACTAACAAACGTCTTTTATTTGATGCACTGGATTTGAAACATGCATGCTCTTGTTTACCTGGACAGCAGGTCAGTTTTGGCGTAGTCTGTGTCTACTGATCAGACATATTGATCGCTCTACCAAACACCTGAATGAAAGCTCTGTGCTGAGTCCTTCTTCTACAGATGTGCTGCACAGGACGACTCGTGCATGTGTCTTCTTTGGCTCTAGCATCTTAGCTTCAGGACAAAAACATTATTATGTTACAGAAACGTGGGGTAGAAAGAGCGCTGCGTCAGCTCCTGCAGACATCTGTACTTTTTTGAAAGGTTGAATCTTTTGCATGACTTGTCTAAAGGTCAGAGCTCAACATGTTTGTGTAGATGTGAGTGAAACAAAAAAGTCCTTTTCTTCTGAAAGGACTTCATTTGATGCTCAGATCAAAATAATCTCCAGCCCTCATGCACTCAAAATTCTAACTTTGATGTCAAATGTTTTCCAGTGAATCACAAACACTTAGAATCACTTTTGAAAAGTCAGTTTGTTATTTTCTCTGCTGTGAATACACATTGACCAAATTAGCACTAAAGTAGAAAGAGTCTCTCTCAGGTCGACATACTTTAGTGTAGATATCTTATGTTTCTGCATTATCCTGTGAGATGCTGAGGATCCAGAACCAGAGGGGACCCACATCTAAACTGTATTTTATATCAGTATTCTTTCCAAACCTTTAGGCAGTTATTGACTGCAAAAGAAGAATGAAGTGTAACAGGAGGGTGTGGCCAACAGGAGGTGGAGGAATTTGTGTGAGCAGCTGTCAACCCATCATTGGTGTTCCAGTTTAGCTCTTGTTTCCCAGTAGTTCTTCAAAAATGAGTCTAATATGCAGTTTTGTATTCCTGGCTTTCCCACTGACTCCCACAGAGAATGCTAAAGACGCTAAAGCGCAGGTGAAGATGGGAATCTTTCCAGAAAGTTATTTGTCCACTGTATCCACCGAGCATGGATTTGATTTACTGAGCTGCTGCATTCCATGGTTACTTTTGACGCATGAGTGTCCAAGCATTCAGATGTGTCATCGTACCAAAGGCTGCAGCATGTTGGACGTCACACGAGTTTTGTTTATTTTGGTTCCAAGTCATTTGGGTTTGGACTTACTTCTTTGTCAGAACCATGATTTTTATTTATTTATTTTTAAAGATTGAAATTTCAGTCTTGAATTTTTCATAAAATAACCAATAAAAGTAGTCACATAACAGAACATGTTACCTGCTGGTCCTATTGGTCTGTTCAATTTAATGTAATAGGTTTATTTAATTATTAGAGATAAGTTTAGTTTTGCAGGCAGGAGGAAACTGTTTGTGACTGATAAACGTCTGTGACTCTACAGAAACTGGTGACTTCATTATTTTATTGCTCAAACGCTGTGTAATCTATCCGTGCTTGTGTGAATGTTGCTTTCTGTTTGTGCTAGTTGAAAGTGACAACAAAAAGGACACCAAAGTTAGCAAGGGAGCGAAGGGGAAGGCACATCAAAGCCAGGGCATCAAAGCGGTGAGTGGACCAAATCAATCTGGGCCTGCCAGATGCAGACGGCAAAATGACTTCACCTGCTGTCAGCACTGGCAATTATTTAACTTCCCTCCGCCTCTCTTTAAAGTGTGTCATTCAATCACTTATGCATTATGCATTCATAAGGATCCTATTTCCCTCCTGTGAGCGTTGACCGTCTGTTATGCACCTCCTGTCCAGTCTCATGTGTGGAATCCTTTTGCTTTTTCTTTGTCTTCATACAGACTCTGTCTATGTGCTGTTGACTGTTGTGCACTCATATAAACAGATAGAATGTTGTGCTTTAATCTGCTTGATTACAAATGTGCATTCAAACTGAAAAAACTAAAGAAATATAAATGTACCCAGACACCTGTTGGTCCCGTGCAGCCTTCTCTCACCATCCCAGTGGACAAACATGACTTTCATTGTATCCTTTTGAAGCGCAGTAATTCAAAAATGTCTCATTAGATTGTTGGTAGATGGAATTGAATCCATTTGTTTAAATAAGAGAATCCTTTACTCACTGCTGGCAGATTTTGTTGACAGTGAAGGTGAGTCCATCAGAAGGATTTGTAGTTTCCCAAACCTGAACATATGACACTGATCATATGTTCAGGTTTGAGAAAACTTTGAAAGCTGTTTGTACAGTTGCCTTTTATTCTGACAGAGCTGGCTTTGGCTCACACAGGACAGAGAAGTTTGTCTTTGATGGAGGAGGTTTTACGACCCCACATGCCTCATTCCACCCGTCTGTGGGGGGGCAGCAGGTACGATCACGCGCTCAGAACTTGTTTCTGTTGCATCGTTGCCTAATCAATTCTCTCTGCTTTGCTAACTAATGTCCACATCTGTCCAGTATCTCTGAGAGTGAGCGCGTGCTGCTCCGCTGCAGCGCCTTCGTCTACGTGGGGAGGGAGCGCTTTGTGGAAATCCTCCCCCCTGAAAGACTCGCTGCTCTCAATCTGTCTGGTACTGCCGCTGTCTTCTTCTTTCACCTTCATGCATTTTCCTCTGAACGGAGGTCATTTTATGTAGAAGAAATACTGTATGCTGTAAATAAATGTGCGTTATCAGCATATGAATGCTAACAAAAACTGACCCTGTCACCAGATTTCCAGGCCAGCGGCTTTCTCAGGTTTTTCATTAGAATTCTGAGAATCCTCACAGCATATTGAGTTTTAAAGAGCTTTTTGGAGGAAGAAAATGTGCCAAGTCCAGTGGAAGGAGAAGATGAGTTTGAAATTGAAAGCAACTGTGGCTCAAAAGGCTAAATGCTTTTCAACACGGGTCTGCCCGACTCTCACTTCTAGAGTTGGGAGACAGAAAAACTGCTGCAGGCAGAGAACAGCGTTCCTTCAGGGTTCCTCTCTGCTCCTTTGTTTTTACAGAAGTAAAAATACAATCCAAACGTCTTCAGACGTCATTTTCAGGATTTCTCACAAACAGAAACATCTGTTTTTACTGATCATCTTTCTTTATTCAAACATTTGCACTGCTGGCTCCATAGATGTTCTTCAACACGTTTGCAATACCAAATGTGAACAAAGGACAAGAGCTGGGCACCGGTTGGGTTTCACCTGGTTCCAGTCGGTTTTGGTTCCTAATCGGTGTAAATTAGGGTATTTCAATAATTAAGAATAATCCCTACATCTTCCCAAATCAACACATTTTCATTCCCAAGTCACATACTGACACTTGGTTAAAACCTCCGTGTCAAAAATGGACGTTTTGGGTGTCGTTGTTTTCTGACCTGCTGGTTGTTCCTATAAAATCAGAGCTCCCCGACCTCCGAGCAGCAATCAGATGGCCCCTACCCTCTTTTGCACAAACCGGCGGTGCGCCGCTCTTTTGCCGCTCTGCAAATTCTCCTCTCGCCTCCTGTCATGTCAATATGGACCAAAATCTCTGAGGAATGTTTCCAGAACCTTCTTGGACCAATGCCACCAAGCCGTTGTGGTGGATGTGGCAGTACCAAGAGATGGTAACATCAAGAAGAAGGAACATGAGAAACTGGAGAAATACCAGGAACTCAGAGAGGAACTGGAGAAAGATTGGAAGGTGAAAGTGACAGTGGTGCCCGTGGTCATTGGAGCACTCGGGACTGTAACCTCCAAACTGGAGGAGGGGCTACAGCAGATCCTGGAAAGACCTCAGACATCTCAGTCCAGAATAGATTTTATGTTTGAAATCCATCCATTCTCTGAACCCGTCGTGACAGGACTGTCGGAGCCTAACCCAGGTACTGTTGGTTGGGGCGCTGAAAGGGGGGGTGGGGAGAAGGAGGCTGATTCTCGGGACCCAGACTGAGGGAGGGGCCCGCAGAGGTTCCTAATGCAAATTTGCTGCTGTGTTAGGGGCCCTATAAAATCTGTATTCTTGAGACTCAATATCCTTAGCAGCACCCCTGACTGTTGGACAAAGGCGGGGTACACCCAGGACAGGTCTCCAGTCTGTCACTGGAGTGTTTGAAATCCACGTGTACTTTTGCTTACAAATCCTCATCAAGGGGATTTAGCGGATCAGAATTCCGTCTTTTTCCTGGTGTGGTCATTAACTGACTGCTGTCACTCCAGAAGACTCCTCTCACATGATGGTTCTGCTTCTCACGCCATGAGAGGATGTTGATCTAAAAGGAGCGCCGCTCGGTCGTCATGGCAAACAAAGGTTGTCTGCAGATGGGAGCGCTCTCTGCATTGTGATTGGCAGAGTGTCAGGTCAGCCCTGTCCACCGCCTTAGGGCAGACATATGTGTCACTCGCTGGTCTGTGTTGGTGTCGCTAACTACAGTGTGACTGGCAGCAGGCTCTGAGCTTCAGCTGCTTCTGTCCACAAAAACACAGGGATGTTCCCTTGTATCAGGAGCGATGAAATAAGGGCAGATTTCTGTTTGTGAGGGAATCAATCCTGCATTTGATAGAACTACAGAGCAGTTTTTGGTAGAGAAGTGTTTGAAGAAGCTGCAGGTTCTGAGGTGCTGCTGAAAGCTTCTGATGGAGAAATGATTGATCCATCAGAATCCAAACAGCACGATGCCATTTATGAAATAATACCTTTATAATCCAGAGTGAATGGAGCCAACCTCCAGCTGAAGAACTCCGGGGTAAATATTCTCAAGAACAGGAATATACAGAAAAAATAAAGCTTGAAATAAGCTCTAAAACCCAGTACATAACAAAATGAACGAACATCGAGAATGATAACAATTAACAACATTGTTCATAATTGCATTTTAAGCCAAGGAGAGTGAACATTTTAATGTATTTTGACTGAACTCTTCCTCTGTGGAGGTAAATCGAGGCCAATATTATTTGAAACTGAAATAAAACAAATTGAAAGATATTGGTGTTTGGCCCCAAAAAAAAAAAATGTCCAAAACTTTTTGCTTTTCTAAAATAGACTTGATTATTTTCTGCTTCAAATCTTCTGTTTTTTAGGTTTCAACACTCAAAATTTTAAATTCAAAACGTTTTTTTTTCACTTTCAACTATTTTTAGTCGTTTTTGACTCTGAAAATTTCCGTTTCAAACTTTTAACCCGGTTGTGACGCATTGGGGCGGGGCTGACAGGAAAGACCAATCAAAATGGATGAGGGCGGTACCTTCAGTCTTGGTGCATTCACTGACTCTGAGAACTGTGATCAGAAAATGACTGTTCAGTCTGGACTATCATAGTATGAAGCTGTCCCAAGATGAGTATTAAAGACAGAGTTTTATCGTGTACAAACACCGCATGTCCAAAACTCTGTTCTAGTCAGTTCAAAGCTCCATCTTGTTGTGTTAAATACAGACAGAGAAAATTTTGTTTGTGTAAGATGACAAAGACGCCGTTGGAGCTCCAGTTATCTCCCGTGGGCTAATGGCACTGATGCCTGCATTTAAACTTTTTCTCTTGCAGTAAATGTTTATTTGTTATTTATATATTTGCTCCTGTCAAAGATGTTATTATTCTCCTTGTGATTCTATGAATCTCTTTGGTTTGTTTGAACATGTCTTCCATTTGAACAGGCTCACTGAAATCACCTGAAGCTGTTTGCAGAACTGGATTAATGACGTTCATTCTACTGTGTATTAGTGACTCTCATGTCTGCTGTCTCAGGCTGCCGCCTGGCTCTGCTGTTTGACCTCATTCACAGCAAAGCTGACGTTCACTCCCAGTCAGGCCAAAACGCACACAAGAGGTAAATATGAGCCAGATCTGCTCTCTCCAGCACAACCGACAGCTTCACTTTGGTTTTTAGCCTTCTCAAAGTAGTTTATTTTAGGAAGAAATTGGTGAACTCAGACTTCCTGTCCTCCCCAGCGTGCAGCGGCTCGCCCCGCAGAAACCCGTGGAGACGGCTCTGTGGCTGAGCTTGAGCGGCGTCAGCTGCGTGGTCGTCCACCAGTGGGCCTGCAGCCCTCAGCAGAATGCGCTGACCGCTGCAGCTGTGCTTGATGGTAGGCCCGGCTCTCCAGCATGTCAGCGTGCTGCAGACTCAAGCCTCTCAACTCCATCATGTCTTCACAGACCTGCTGAGAGTCAGAAAGAGCTCAGGCCAGACCATCCACAGCCTGAGAGGGGGGGTCCCCTCAGCAGAGTCCCGGCACAGACACGCAGGCCTGTGTGGTAAGACGGAGCTGCATCACAGCCTCATTCAGCTTTTATTGTCATCTCCACTCATGCCTTAATGCAGCCATAAATCTGAGAGTGCTGTGTGCAGAACCCTCACCGTGTTGGTTTCCTCTGCAGACACCGGGACAAGCAACTCCAAAGATGACAAACGTCAACGCGGCATGAGCGCATCACCATCAGCCTATAACTGCATTCTCTATGGACTTCCTAATTTGACTGTCTCCTAATTTAAAAAGAAATTACACATTTCTCACTGAACATGCATGGAACTTACTGTTGAGATTTTACCTGAACACCTGTGTCCCTGAAAGATGAGCTTCCATGTCATCTTGCAGCTTAATAAAAATAGAAAGTTGATTTGTCTCAGGTTTTATGTTTGAGCAACACAAGAGAAATCCAGATGAAACCCAGAGAAAGAGAAAACACTTAATGTGAAAGAAGTCAGAAGCTACCAGCAGGTAACAGGAAGGGGCGGAGCCTAAGAAAATCCAAGCTTAATGAAACTAAAATAAATATTTAAATTAAAATAAAAAGAAAATGTAATTTATGTAGCAATGCTACATAGAAGTTTGTTTAAGGATAATGAAACAATTGGAGTCCTGTTCATAAGTCATGTGACTTTGGCAAACAAACACGCGTTACTCCATGTTTTTCTGTTTATATATGACTTAAATTGGTTCTGCTGACTCACCAGCATGAGGTCAGCTGACTTCCTGTCAGGATTCTGTGATAAAAGACCCCGTATGTAAGAGATCAGTCTTGGGGACAAAAATGATTAGGTTTAAGGAAATAAACTCAAACTTGACAAAACCTTGACCAAAGGGTGGATAAAACTGAAAATCAAATCAAGCTCAGATGAACAGAAGTAAACTTTTAAATCAATATTAATCAAATGCAGCTGAGAACAGGTGAGTCTTTCACCTGGATTTAAATCCACTGAGTGTTTCAGATGATCTAAGGTTTTTTGGAAGTCTGTTCCAGATCTGTGGAGCATAGAAGCTGAATGCAGCTTCTCCATGTTTAGTTCTGACTCTAGGAACTGATAAAGACCGGATCCTGATGAGTGGAGAGGTCTGGCTGGTGTTTGGAACTGATGAATGTGTTCCAGGCAGACTGAAAGCCTGGGTGGCTTGGAGCGCTCTTCAGCCTCAGTCATGTGTTAGCTCCTGTTGGGTTCCATTCAGAAAAGCATGGCGTCTCTCTTCACAAATCAAGATAATTTTTTTTAAATCAAATAATATTAAAGACCCACTCCAGTGTTTTTGTAGAACTTTCTAATGATGGAGGACATACATAAAAGAATTGAAGTTTAAAACTGCGTTTGTGAGTATCTCTTTATTTAAATCGTGATGAATCAGGAGCAGATGAAAAGATCTCAGTTTTGACGAAGAAACTGAAATGGACGGACAAAGTCTCCCTGCTCTGCTCCATTCTGATGCATCCACATGTAGACAAATAGATCCATGAACGTCTGCAGTTAGCCTAAAAACAGCATCATCATGGTTAAAAGACCTCTGGGAATGCTTTGACAATACCTCAAAGATGATTGCAGTGGGACTTTAAGGTTTGACCTTTGAGAGCAGCCCAGAGCCCTCGATCAGACTCTTCATTGTGGATGCATGTCAAAGTTTATGTTTAGATTACCTAAAAAACAGATGCATGTGTAGCCAGTCTACTACTTCTACTGTGCTGCTTTTCATATATTGTTTATCTTTTTTTCTGTTTAACTTTCCATTCTGTTCTGTTCCTTCTTCTTGCTCCAAATGACTGTTTTTCCTACAGCTTTTTATTAGATCGAGAGTTCTTTTAAGGTGTTAGCTAAACATAAATGGGTTAATGCAGTGCTTCTCAATTACCTTCTCTTTTTTAAAGAATACTTCCAAAACTTCCAGACAAAGTAAAAACAATCTTTCCTTGTTTCCCTCCACAGTAGTGATGAATTCTGTCTTTTCTTAGAGATTCAGTTCTTCTGCATTGGTTCAATGAAAACAGCAGCTCTTTCTGCCACCAAATGGATTTTTAGGTTGTTTTATGTTTTATTTAATTTACTATCAACTACTATGTAGGATTATGCACAATATCCATGATATAAACATGCTATTTTTTTTTTGCATAAAGTGTAGATTATGCTGTTATTTATCCCTTCCAGATAAAATGTATAAAATAAATGAAAAAGGACTAGTTATTAACTTTTCAGTTTTTAACTCTTTATAGTTTGAACTTTTTTCCTTTTAAACACATTTGAAGTGAACAACACAAAACTCTGCAACCACAATCCAAAATACATATGAAAGTGTGCAAAACCAACAAATAAGGACATTTATTCACAATAACATTAAGAAAGACAAAAGAGTCTGAGCTTTGAGGATGAAATCTGGTTTCTTCTGTCAGTAATGATCTGAAGATTCTGCACAGGTTGGTAGTGGAGTTCTAGAGAATGATTTCCTGCAGATTCTCTTCATTCAGACTATCAAAAGTCAAATGGTTCCAGTTTTTTCTTATTTTCCAATGTCTCTCATTTTTTTATTTATGTTTTTTACTTATGTTGTCACACACACCTGCACACACCCACACACACACCAGCAGTCCCCATGTGCTCAGCGCTCAGCTTTTTGTCTCTCTCTCTTTCTCTCTGTTTCTTTTTATCCTTGTTAAATATTTTTCCATAGCAACTCTTGAGGTTTAATGATATATTTCCCCTCTCTCTGTGTGGATATCACGGTCACTGATGGTGTCCCCCGACCATTGTTTAGTAGCTAACATACATTTCATGATCCCCGGGTCCCCCGGTCATGGAGAAACACAGCAGGTGAGTTCAATCCTCATAGAAAATACAGACAGAACAGAGTGGTGGACATAAGTCAGACCCCTCCCCAGCAGGTGGTGACGTCCCCTCTCAGGTTGTCAGGATGAGGTGGGGGGTTCTCACATTTTGACATGTGTAGTTTAACATGTGAGGATGTCATTCTGACAGAACGTTAAAAGTTAAAGTTAAAGTCCCATTAGTTGTCACACACCGAGGTGTGCGAAATTTGTTCTCCGCATTTGACCCATCCCCTGGGGGAGCGGTGAGCTGCAGACACAGTCGCGCTCGGGAACCATTTGGTGGTTTAACCCCCCAATCCAACCCCTTATTGCTGAGTGCCAAGCAGGGAGGCACTGGGTCCCATTTTTACAGTCTTTGGTATGACTTGGCCTGGACTTGAACCCATGACCTTCCAATCTCAGGGCGGACACTCTAGCACAAGGCCACTGAGCTGGTGACAAAAGGTGATGCTGTGTAAATATGAACCATATAACTTGAATGCAAAAGCTCCTCAGGACTTGTGAGGAGCCGTCAGTCCAGGTTTTACTGGAGTCTTTTGGCTGGAACGCTCTGACTCCTACCAACTGCTCAGGGAGGGACACCAACGTTAGTGGGACATCAACATTCATACTGACATCAACAAGCTGCTGTGAAACACATGCCCTTCCCCTTTTCAACGCTCTGCTAAAACAACACAAGGTCAAACATGGAAACAAGAACCATTTTTATTCTTGTGTCCATTCTGTGCAACAACCCATCAAACTGTAACTTTACCAGGTCAATCTTTGTCTTTTCAGCTGCTGGTTCTCTTATCAAATGCAATACAGCCACAAGAACCCATCCAGGGAATGATCCATGTGACATTGCTTTTCTTGTCTGATTAGTAGATTTTGTGGATTATTATAGTGAAAAATCTCTGTATTTAAAAAAATTACTTCACTCCTAAAATGCCTTTTTGCCTGTTTGAAAGTCTAACCCCCTGTTGTTGCACCGCCTTCATGTAGTTTTATTATTATGATTTTTAAAAGTGCAAATAACATGATAAATATGAAGACATTCCTCCAAGAGAGGATGTTCTCTGCTTCCTGGATGACCTTTAGTATCTGAATGTATTTAGAGAGCTCCTCACTGAGCTGCAGGTTCATCATACTGGAGGCTGCAGACCAGCACACAGAATTCACTGTTTTCAGGCCTGTGCTGAAACTTTGCTGAAGAATATACTTTCATATGTAAATATTTCCAAACATGCCCTGCGACAGACCGGCGACCGGTCCAGGGTGCACCTTGTCTTCGCTCCTCAGTAGTCGGGTTAGTGAGCCCCGGAAGGGACAAGCAGCCAAGAAGATGAATGAATAATCATTTCCAAATATCCTCTTGGTTGTTATTGGCTCTCCTCCCAGACTTTGTGTTGAAAATCTCAATGACATATTGAGATGTGAGCCATGTTTAAGTGAGAAACAAAGTATGAGCATTAAAACTACAGACCATGGTCTGTATGGATGTCAGAACAGCTCTCCCAAATGCTCTGAGTTCTAAAGAACAGCGGCCCCTTCGCTCCACTCCAGTTTGTTTCCTCTGACAGCGGTTATAATGACTGTATGAGAGAACTGGACTGAGAGAGTGTGACATCACCCATGGAAAATGGCTGACTTCTGGCTCCAAAGTAAATTTAGTCGCCAATTTGTTGCAATGTAGACGTCACCATGGTGGAGCAGTGATTGGTCTGAAACAACGTTTCTATGGCAACCACTCTCACCAATCAGGAGGGAGCTTGTTGGAGGGCCTCACCCAAACCACTGAATTCTGGAGAATCTTTCAGTCAAGTGTTCCAAACATTGGAGGTTGGACCAGCAGGCACCACATCATTTTATTGAGGGTTCTGATTGGTCAGTTTACTACAGAAAAACATCACAACCAAAAAGAAGAAGAACATGTTAATATGTCAAAAAGGTATCAGAACAAGAATAATTATCCTGACCAATAAAGTGATGGAGTAATAACTATGTATTTCTCTATATCTATGGGATTTTTTAACCAGCACATACAGCAGCTTCAGTGCATTTCTCAACAGCAAAACCAGGAAAACCCTTTAAACTCTCCCATAGCAGCATGTGCTAATACAAGTCTGATGTTAAAATAGATTATCTTAGTTTCCTTCTAATTCACAACCACTTTTAGGTAGAAACATTTTCTTTATTTGAATGTTTTTTACTCTTTTAGAAATGGTGAACAAAGAGTTCATCATGAATCTAGAAGCACAGATAGACATTTATTAGTGGTTTACTGACATGATACCTGACAACTGCCAGTATTTATGTATCTTCTTTTGTAAATAAACTTTTTGATCTTGTTGGTTATAAAAAACTGGAGTAGGGTCAAGCAGTTGAATGGAATAGAACAAAAAACAGATGATGTGAAGAAGATCTGTTGAAACAATTGACTGTAGTAAAGAACTGGAATGAGTGACTCCTCCCCTTGGTGTTCCAAACAGGAAATACCTGTTAGTTCTAAGAAGCCAAAATCCAGCAGCCTTCTAAAGAGACACTTGACACTCTTGCTTTGAAACATTTTTTAACATGTTCTTGATTTTCTTTTTTTAACTGTTTTTTCTCTAGTTGAAGTGATAAATTGACCAATCAGATGCCTCAAATAAAAGTGGGCGGTCTCACTGTGAATATTTGAAATGTTTGATTGACAGATTATCCCATACCCACTTTGAAGTGGAAGGGGTGTGGTCTTCCAAAAAGCTTACTCCTGATTGGTGAAAGTGGTTGCTATAGAAACGATGCATCAGATCGACTAGGACCAGTCATGCTTACTGATGCCATCTGAGACCAACATGGTGTGGATCACATAATAAAAATAAAAAAGTGGCGACTGAATAGACTTCATTTGGTTGGAGCAGATGAGTAACATCACACTTGCATGGTCCAGTTCTCAGATACAGTCAGTGGTTGAAACACGGAAGTGCTTCACAGATCAGAGGTGGTTTGGCTTCTTCTCCTCCATCTTCTGTCAGCCAGGTTTTTCTTTGAAAAGGCTCCAGATTTTCCTATAGAGAAAATGAGATTTAATCGTCTTTGTCTACGATCTACTTTACAGAGCTTAGAGTTGATCAGATCCTAGATGAGAGCATGGGAAACTTTTAAACCTACATGAAGCTGTTCTGGAAGGTCTCTGGTGTTTAAAGGTGTGTTGTTAGTCCTGACAGACCCCCACCCCCACCCCACCCAGCTCTCCAGCAAGACTATGCTAAATGGAAGTAGAGCTGGAAGTCTGTGACAGAAGCACTCTGACAAGCAAGGTTGATTGATGTACTGTAGCTCGTGCAGTCTCCACAGAAGGTCTGCTTCTTTATTCAAGGCCCACCATGCGCAGACACCCAGACAACGCTGTGATGAAAAGGCTCGTTCTGCAGCGTCCCGTCTTTATGAACTTACAGAGATCGGAGCTTTCAACAATTAGAATCTGCAGGTTTCTCACACCTTGCAGACAGATAATCACAGAAGGTCTGACCTTTCTTTCTCTTTGTTTAAACAAGTTTCTTCCCTTCTGCTTTTGATGCAAAGAAAGGGGGGGTTGCTCAAATAAACAGCAGGCAGCAATACATTGAAGAAAGAAAACTTTACCCCGCACTTTTCCCCAAAGTTGACAGCATTCTTTTTTGGTTATTGTTTGCATACTGACTTAGCAGAACTGCAAAGACCAGACTGTTTTCAAGTTTCTTCTTTCTCACTGAGAAAATGTCACCCCCACCAGTTAATCAAAAACTCATTAACATTTGTACACACAGATTAAAATGGGTTTTGGGCATTGTGGACACCCCCAACCCCCCCCAAAAAAAGCTTCATAAAATCCGGCCTCATAAAATGGAAAATCTATAAACAGTGTGTCGGGGGTATCCAAAGAAAGTTTAAAAATCATTATGGGATGGCCACAGGACCTACACCTCGGCAGCCATTTTTTTTTGGCAAAGTGTGAAATTTGGAGACTTTCACATTTTCAAAGAAACCTTTTCCTCAGACGACCTTTATCAAAATTCACACCCACACCATGCGGTTAAGTCTGCAACCACAACCAAAGTTTGATGTGTTTTTTTCTTTGTTCCTGTGCAGGCTGCTGTGACTCCGCCCCTTCTCCTGTGGATCCTCCTAATCAGTCACAGCAGCCTGCACTTCAGTAATTAGGTTTTGTATATTTAAGGTTAAGCTCTCTCTGTCAGCTCATTTTGTTTTCTGGCCTGTTTGCTGAGCCGTATGTCCTTGTCAGTATGTGGTTTTGTAAATTAAATACCTTGCTCTCAGCCACAGATGTGCTTGCGGCTCTTTCTGCATCTGGGTTTCCTCCTGATTCCCCAACCGTGACAGTCCTGACCTCGGGAGGAGGCTGCCATCTTGAATTTTCTCATAAAAAGGTCACCTTTAGGCCCAACCACAAACTGAAACTCCTCTTAGGGAGTTTGATCTATTGGCCCCTAACTCCTTTATCATTGGGAAGCCACTTGGGAAAACAGGTTGGAATTTGAAGTTGTAATATTTTAATGGCGTGAGCATGGCAAGCTTACAAAATGGCTAATGCTACTGATCTCCTCATCCATTCTCTCTGAACAAAACGAGCTTCCAATGGGAAAGAAAACAGACAACAACAATGTAAACAATGATAATTAGCATTTGGTTGACAATTCATTTTGGGGTTTTGGACTTTTCCTGTTCTCTGATCATTTTATCTTTACCACATATTCCAATAAAGACATTATAAATCCATGTGGTAGGTGAGCTCTGCAGCTTTCTCCCTGAACATGCTGTTATTGATCTTCTAATTGAGTGTGCTGACAGATGCTGTGCACAGCCAGGCGGTGCTCTGCTGTGATGTTCATTTAAAAGCATTGCTACCAAAGGATAACATCCAGGATGTTTGGTGGTCTTCATCATCCCGATTCAAACAGAGCGGTTGAGCTGTGACCATCAGCGAGCTGGAGTTTCAGCTGGGAATCCACCGTTCATGTGGAAGTGATTCTTGTAACCACAGCAGTTCTGTGTGTCTCCACTGATCCAGTTCATCTGATTAAAATGTTCATGTCAGTCCAACTCTCCTCCTTATCCAACATAAACAAGCAGAGTTCCAGGATCTGCTCCCTAAAGGACCAGATAAAAATGTGGACAGAGAAGACCATTGAGGCCATTTACTTTAAAACTAACACAAACTCACACACATTCTCTAACAGCCATGGCAGTTATTCTGCTTGGATATTATTTTGGCCTTTTCACTCTAAATCCATTAAATTCCAAAGTGTCAGATAAGGCTGGAAATGCCCTGCTTTCACTCAGCGCACAGTCAGCAGGGTATGTTTTGGCGTGCATTTCCAGCACATCTTCAAATGCAAATTCTCTGCAGGAAGAAGCCTCCTTGGACTCCTCATTTAGACTCCTTGGAGGTTTGATGTGTCCAGAAGACATCCAGAACACAAAAAACTCAAATATTTTAGATACATAATATCAGGATTAATAAATCAAAGGTAGGACATCCTGTTTTCACTCAAACTGGAATTCACCTGAACATTATGGACATTTATAGATTCAGATCTGAGATGCCTGCAGAATTTATGAAGAAAAACACAAGTGAGATAGGCAAGTCAAATTTTACACAGCAGTGAAATGACTCATAAAACCAGCCTTTCATTCTTTCCATTCATCCATTTTCTTAACCTGTGTTTTACCTTTGGATCACGGAGCTGTCGGAACCTAACCCGGAAACTGTTGTGCCAAGGCGACATACACCCAAGGAGATAGCAATTTTTTTGCACACTCATATTCACACCGTACACTTTATAGTCACCAATTCACCTATGAAGAGTGTTTTTGGATGGTGGGAGGAAGCCGGAGGTTCCAGAGACGGCCCACACATGCACAGGGAGAGCATGCACTCCACAAAGAAAGACCCCAGCCACGACTTGAATCAGGGTCTTCTTGCTGTGAAGCGTGGATGCTAACCACCGCACCCCTATGTAGCCCCATTTCATTCTTACTTTAGTTTTGTAACGCAGTTGTGTTTTCCTTTAAAGTCGAGTTTTTGATGATCCTTTGAAAAGTGTCAGTTTCTGCTCTGGTTTGATTCTCCAGCAGACATGTCTTCATGCCTCTTCAGTGTCGGCTTGGTGCTATGGACAGGAGCATCAGAAGAGCCTCAGACAAGCTTTGACTGCATGTGTGGAACAAGTGCAAAGAACCAGACTTTAGAACGCTTTTAAACTGAGATATTTCTGGAGATTGGAGTGTTGATTTTTCTTTCTGACGAAGAAAGATGTTCATAAAACAAGTCAAAACCTCAGAGCCTTGATGTTAATGTTGGTAAGGCTAGACAATGCAGAAGCGTTGTTCCAGGTGGAAAATGGGGTGGAGGAGGGCTGTAAAAACTAGACTCCAGAGAGATAAACAAACTTGAATTTAAACTCAAAAGAACGATTGTGATTGGCTAAAAAGAAAAAAAATAGTTATTGGTTTAAAATGAAAATGTAGAGATGAGAGATGTAGAGAGAAATAATACACCCCGGAGTTCATGTAGTGGAAGTATAATCACCATCCATTCATCCATTCATCCATTCATCATCCATCCATCCATCCATCCATCCATCCATCCATTCATCCATCCATCCATCCATCCATCCATCCATCCATCCATCCATCTTCTTCCGCTCATCCATCCACCGGGACCGGGTCGTGGGGGCAGCAGTTTAAGCAAAGATGTCCAGACTTCTGTCTCCTCTGCCACTTCCTCCAGCTCCTCTGGGGGGATCCCTAGGCGTTATCAGGTCAGCCGAGAGACATGGTCTCTCTAGCATGTCCTGGGTCTTCCCCGGGGCCTCCACTCAGTGGGACATGTCCGAAACACCTCTCCAGGGAGGCATCCAGGAGGTTTCTAGACCAGATGCCCGAGCCACCTCAACTGGCTCCTCTGGATGTGGAGGAGAAGCGGCTCTACTCCGAGCTCCTCACCCTATCTCTAAGGGAGCGCCCCGCCACCCTCCGGAGAAAACTCGTTTCAGCCACTTGAAGTCGGGATCTCGTTCTTTCTGTCACGACCCAGAGCTCATGACCATAGGTGAGTACTGGAACAAAGATTGACCGGTAAAACTCTTTTAACCACAGCGGACTGGTGCCGCTTCACACTCGGCTGCAAACCGCTCCAATACATGCTGGAGGTCCTGGCTCAATGAAGCCAACAGAACAACATCGTCTGCAAAGAGAAGAGAGGAAATTCTGTAGCCAAACCAGATCCCCTCCGGCCCCTGGCTGTGCCTAGAAATTCTGTCCATAAAGACTATGAACAGAACCGGTGCTTAAGGGGAGCCCTTCTGGAGTCCAACATGTACCGGGAACAGGTCTGACTTACTGGGAGGAGATCCTCAAAGTATTCCTTCCACCGTTCAACAATGTCCCCAGTGGAAGTCAGTACATCTCCACCAGCACTGAAAACGGTGCTTGCAGCAAACTGCTTTCCCCTCCTGAGGGGCCAGAATCTGTTTGAGGTCAACCAAAAGTCCTTCTCCATGGCCTCACCAAATTCCTCCCAGGACAGAGTTTTTGCCTCTAAAACAGCTCGGGCTGCAGCTCACTTAGACTGCCGGTACCTGTCAGCTCCCTCTGGAGTCCCACAAGCCAGCCAGGCCTGATAGGACTCCTTCTTCAACTTGATGGCATCCCTTACTACCGGTGTCAGATTAAACGAGGTATAATCTTCCTTATTCAAAGCTCCACCATGGTGTGAGCTTGTCAGAATGTGGGGTAAAGAACAGCCAAGGTTTCAGACCCAAGAGTGTAAGAAATCGTTTTTATTTTCTTTGAATAAGAGGAGCTTTGATGATGAGGTGGAACCTCCTGTCCACCGGGGCGCAGGCTTGGTCGAGGCAGTGGCAGAATGGAGAAGGGAAAGCAGAGTTCAGAAGTGTTGGGTTGAATCCTTCCTCGTGGATCCTGAGGATGAAACAGTCCACATCCAAAATAAATGGATCAGAAAGGGGAAAAAAAAATAGACTTTGGCTGACTCTTTAACTGTTTTAATCATGTTGGTTCAGCTCATCTTCAGGGTTCAGTCATCATCTCTGTTTAACAGGTTTGAACCATAAATAAGATGTTTTCTTTGGTTGGTTAATGAGACTCTGGAGCTTCTGTTCTCCTTATCAGACAACCTGATAAATAGGGACTCCACCTGTCTCGTCTCACTGGAGGCTATAGTGGAGGGTGTGATCTTCATTGATTTAGGAAGACAATCATTTGTGATGCTTAGTCAACAGAATAGATATAACTCCCTGATAATGAATAGATTGTTAAAGATTTTTAATTCCTTTTTTCCATAAAAAAAAAAAAAAAAACTCCTTGAACCCCCCCACCCCGATGTACAGTGTTCTGTCTCTGCCCGCCTTTAGACCTCCTGTGGGCTGATCATGGCTCGCTCAGGAACAGAAATATGTCTGTTTGAAACTTAGAGCATGAAAGTCAAGAATGTATCGCCATGTGTTCATGGAAGAGAACAGAACAGAAGGAGAAAAGGAAATGAGGGGAAGCTGATGATGAGACCTGCTGTGTGTTAAAAACATGCTAGAATCTGATTGGCTGGAACACAACTCAAAACCCGCTAGAGTTCATGTAACAAAGCTTTCTGCAGTTTGTTTTTTGTGTCGCTTGATACATAAACATTTACATGTTCTAATTCTTATAGAATGTCAATAGAAATAATGATTTTAGACCATGAAGGAAGTAGTTCAATATTGTATCTAAAAATACTCCAGCAGATGGAAACTCAGCCATGTTGGATGCAAAACCCTGAGACAATTGGTGGCAATGCGGCTGCACCGCATGTCCACAGCTTTACTGGTGCAGGATGGGAATAAATGAATACAATCTTAGCCAGGAGGCAGTATTGCATGGGAATGTCATAACTGTCCTGTGGCCAGAAAATAATAGCAAAAGAAAAGAGAGGGTGTACTTTGTGGAATAACAAGAGGCCTGCATCAAATTAACTTTAACTTTGTGATGAAAGATTCCATCCTCTCCTGCAGCCTCATCTTACAGAGTTTCTATATATGGCGAGCTATGTGAAAGACACTGTGTACTTATGGGAAATGCCAAGCTGAAGATCCAGCACACAAAAACTGGACAAATGCAGGATGAAGCACCAAGTAACAATCTCTTATTAATGCCAAAAAGCTGCTGCTGGAATTGCTTTTACCACATTCACATTAATAATAAAAGCTGAAGATGAATAACAGATGACTAAGGTGCAGTGCATTCATAAAATCAATATAACATCAAGCTTGCCATGTCTACAGTCTCCGTTCCATCGCATAAACAGACATCTCTGGAAGGAGGAATCCAGGAAGCACGTCTGCTCCATAAATGATAATTCACTCATCTCTTTCTTTATCAGCATTGACATTTCAGCTGGCCAAACTGGCAGCATTGAAATATAATTATGATGTGCAAAAATGGTGTGAGTCACATCAGATGAAGACAGGATGACTCAGCATTTATTATAACGTTTAACGGACGACAGAAAAAACAATCACATCATTTTCAGAACCAGCTTTGAGCAAATCCTTCAACTTTCACATGTTTATCAGTTGCATTGAAATGGATTTGTGGAGAAAGATTTGATATTTTGGTAATGTTGGAGCATGGAGGAATACTTTCTCTGTAAAGCCAGTCCAGGCCAGGCTGGTCCAGGCCAAATGAATGCAGTCAGGTCTTACAATCAGATTTACAATATGATGGAGGAAGACTGAAAGTCTCCCTCCGATGAAAATCATGTTTTTAACATGTATGTTGCATTTTTCTTCTGAAAGAGAAAAAATATAAAAAGAAATCATTTCATGTTTGCATTTCTGAGTATTTCTCCTTTTAAGTTGCTGACAATCAAAGAGCCAAAGACAAACTCCTCTGGATTCCTGCAACTTTCTTACATCACAGTAGCTAGCTAACCCGGATGCAGCTGTAGAGGAGAAGATAATCTAACGTCCCACTTCTGTGCTGTAAAGGATTGTAATTCAGTGAAAGACCATACTGATGTTGGCTTTATTATTTTAACAAGGAATCTGAGGAAAACATGGATTGGTATTGGTAACAGCAACGTCAATAATTATTCAATCATTTGCAGAAAAAGAGACATTTTTCAACTGGACGGAGCTGCAGGTGATTGGATCGCCCGCTCGTATTTTAATTGCATCCAAGAAGGGATTATTTTAAATTGGCCTCACGTATTTAAAAGGAAACTGAAAGTAAAATACCATTAGCTGTCACAAATATGCTGTGCGTGTTTGATCCAACCCGTGGAGGAGCGGCGAGCTGCAGCAGCAGCGGCGCTCCTGATAGCAGCTCCACTCAGGATCCAGCAGGTGTTTTAACCGGACACCGGAACCGATCTCCTGAATGTAACCCTTCATCTGCATCTAAAAACATCACCACTGTCTGCATTTACAAACTGACGTGTGATTAGACCCTCTCTGTATTAGATTTCTTGTTGAAGTGAAGTCACCAATCAGCATGAAATCAGTTCTGAACCCCAGATAGAGCTGCTGCTGCTGTAATGCAGCCTGAATGGAAATGTTTGATTTATTTTTATCTTTTCATGGATTTATCATAGTGTGTGTCTCATTGGCACGTCTGGGAGGGATAAGGGGCGGAGTTAGACAACTCAGCGCCATAAGCCACGCCCACACAGAAGTATTTTTGGAAAATAAGGCTTTAGATCAACAGGAAAAATGGCTTTTTAAGACATGTAAGATGTGGAATTTTTGTTAAAAACTTCACAGTCCTGATTAAAACCTCACTGGGAACGTTTAAAGAACATTTTAAAAATTGTTGTAGGGGGATTTTAATGCAGGGAAGCTTGAGATATAACCATCGAATTTCTTACCCACTGAAATATGAGTCAATCTAGAGCAGGGTTGCCCATTCCTGTTCTCCAGATCTACCTCCTTGACTATCTTCCAGATCTCCAAGCCCTGCCAGCTGTTGATTAGCTCAGTCACATGTCTCCACAATCTAATTGAAAGAACACACCTGGTCCAGGTAATCAGCAGCAGGCAGTACATGGAGAGCTGGAAAACAGGCAGAGTGGTAGATCTGGAGGACCAGGAATGAGCAGCACTGATTTAGAGCAAAACCAGAATCTGTCCAAATGAAGAGGAAAACCACCTAAGCACCTAACCAACCAGAAGAAAAAAAAATCTAGTTTGTAATATGTAGTATCAATTAAATGAGTTTCAGCCCTAATCTGTTGCTTAATCTGTTCATTCTAAACATCTCTAGAGGGAACATCTGACTCAGGACCATTCTGAATATTTAAAGTGAATTATAAGTTGTTGAAAGCAGAACTGCAGTGCTTTAAATTCACCTTTTATTACCTTATCCCTGTTCAAAGCAACTAACTCTGACTGTTTAATTAAGGTTTATTTTATAAGTGAGGATATTTCACTTGTTGACATTGTCTATAAATAATTATAAATATAAATTTGAATTGTGTGGGGGTTCACTTGGGTGTGATGGAGAATAGGATTAAAATAAAACTAAATGATTATTTGTTCATGACAAATTTGACTACTGAGGTAGTCAAAGAGCTCCTTGGTGGCAAGGCTCCGGGGGTGGATGAGGTTCGCCCTGAGTACCTCAAGTCTCTGGATGCTGTGGGAGTGTCTTGCTGACACGTCTCTGCAGCATTGCGTAGCAGATAGGAACCGTACCACTGGACTGGCAGACTGGGGTGGTGGTTCCCTTTTCAAGAAGGGGGACCGGAGGGTGTGTTCCAACTACCGGGGGAATCACACTCCTCAGCCTTCCCGGGAAAGTCTATGCCAGGGTACTGGAGAGGAGAGTCCGTCCGATAGTCGAACCTCAGATTCAAGAACAACAGTGCGGTTTCCGTCCTGGCCGTGGAACAGTGGACCAGCTCTACACCCTCTTCAGGGTGCTGGAGGGTTCGTGGGAGTTCGCTCATCCAGTCCATATGTGTTTTGTGGATTTGGAGAAGGCGTTCGACCGCGTTCCCCGTGGTGTCCTGTGGAGGGTGCTCTGGGAGTATGGGGTCCGGGGAGCCTCACTCAGGGCTGTCCGGTCTCTGTACGACCGGAGCAGGAGCTTGGTTCACATGGCCGGCAGTAAGTCAGACCTGTTCCCGGTGCATGTTGGACTCCGGCAGGGCTGCCCTTTATCACCGTGCTCTGTTCATAGTCTTTATGGACAGAATTTCTAGGCACAGCCAGAGGCCGAGGGATCTGGTTTGGGGACCACAGGATTTCCTCTCTGCTCTTTGCAGATGATGTTGTTCTGTTGGCTCCATCGGGCCAGGACCTCCAGCATGCATTGGAGCGGTTTGCAGCCGAGTGTGAAGCTGCTGGGATGAGGGTCAGCACCGCTAAATCTGAGGCCATGGTTCTCGACCGGAGAAAGGTAGTTTGCCTCTCTCGGTGGGTGGAGTGCTCCTGCCTCAGGGTGGAGGAGTTAAATATCTTGGGGTCTTGTTTCACGAGTGAGGGAAGATCGGAGCGTGAGATTGACAGGCGGATTGGAGCGGCGTCCGCCATTTTACGGTCGCTGTACCGGTCCGTTGTGGTGAAAAGAGAGCTGAGCCAGAAAGCAAAGCTCTCGATTTACCGGTCGATCTTCGTTCCAGTACTCACCTATGGTCATGAGCTCTGGGTCGTGACCGAAAGAACGAGATCCCGACTACAAGCGGCTGAAATGAGTTTTCTCCGGAGGGTGGCTGGGCGCTCCCTTAGAGATAGAGTGAGGAGTTCAGTCACTCGGAGAGAGCTCGGAATAGAGCCGCTTCTCCTCCGCATCGAGAGGAGCCAGTTGAGGTGGCTCGGGCATCTGGTCCGGATGCCTCCTGGACGCCTCCCTGGAGAGGTGTCCGGGCATGTCCACTGGGCGAGGCCCGGGGAAGACCCAGGACACGCTGGAGAGACTATGTCTCTCGGCTGGCCTGGGAACGCCTCGGGGTCTCCCCAGAGGAGCTGGAGGAAGTGGCCGGGGAGAGGGAAGTCTGGGCATCTTTGCTTAAATTGCTGCCCCCGCGACCCGGTCCCGGATGAAGCGGAAGAAGATGGATGGATGGATGGACAAATGAGTATCAGATGATCACGTGTGTGTTTGTGTTTATCTCTGTTTGTAGTTACTGGATGTGTTTCTGAAACTGACAGTGTTCTCCTTAGAGAGGGAACAAGGATTTAATAGATTGGTCTAGGGCAGGGATGGGCAAACGTTTTGATTTGTGGACCATAAATGGTTGGAAAATCTGCCAAAGGGGCCGGACCAGGAGAAGAAGTGTTTTGGTGATCTATCTCATTTGAGAAAAATCAAAATGGAATCTGAACAAAGCATGCTCCAATTTGGATTAAAAATAAAATATTTTTATTAAAAGCCCATTTTGATTGCAATTTATGAAGAATTTGTGTCAAAATTCAGACCTTTGTTTTGACTTTAGTGTAAATATTACCAATGGGTTCATCTGCCCCAGGGAAAATGGTGAAAAAATAAAATGAAACCTAAAAAAATGCTGAGTTCATGTGGTGTTTGAATGATTTGAAATGTGACTACCCGTCTCAGAAAACACGCATGAACATCAGAAAAACGACTTCTCTCCCTACACTGCATGAATGCAGAATACTTTAATGCAGCAAAAACAAAAGGAAATGTATTCATAGAGGATCATCAATGGAGATCTGCCAGAAATACAGAAAAAATAAAAC
Source organism: Oryzias javanicus (assembly GCA_003999625.1). Classification (NCBI taxonomy): domain Eukaryota; kingdom Metazoa; phylum Chordata; class Actinopteri; order Beloniformes; family Adrianichthyidae; genus Oryzias; species Oryzias javanicus. The sequence continues at coordinate 1,308,763 of CM012451.1, read as the reverse complement.
CTTGAACGATTATCAATATCATTTATTCAAGTGTTGTGGGCCAGATTAGCCTGGTGGCCATGGTTTGCCCACCCCTGGTCTAGGGACTAGAATGTTTAAGGTTTTCACTTCTTCTCACCCCTTTCAGATATTTCTTTTTTTAATTTGATTCTTTATTTTGCTCTATTTTTCTTGTAACCCTTCTGCTCTCCTTGTCTTGTTTACATGGGGTCATCTGGACCCCACAAGACAGTGCGCTGAACTTTTTTTTTTCACTGATGTTTGAGTTTCACTAATATCCATGACAGACATAAAATAATGTCCACCTTTGTCCACATTTGTCATGGAAGAAATCGCATAACAATATGTGGTTGGAGTCATCTGGACCACAAAGAGAGCGGAAGGGTTCTGAAATAAAGCCACCTTATATTTCATTAATAATACATGTTTGCCTCATTTTTTTATGTGAAGGAAATGTTAAATTCCTTATTTCAGTTCTCTATTTTTTCAAAACATGAACTATGAATGCTTGACAGACCTTGACAGAATTTCAGGAGTTTCTTCAACATATTCCTGGGATTGTATGGAGATAAATCAGGGTCAATATTAATTGAAACTGGAATAAAACATTCTGAAAATAAATGTATTGGTGTTTGGCCAAGATAATATAAAATGTCCAAAACTTTTTTTTATTCTAAAATAAACGTAATTATTTACAGTTTTAAATGTTCTGTTTTTAGGTTTAAAAACTCAAAATGTCCATTTCCAAAACTGGCTGTGACGCTTGCACTCAAAACGTGAGCAGGAGCCCCACAGTAAATTCAGCAGTTTCTTCATGTCTTTTGCTGACTTTTTGTGATTGTACCTAATGTTTCTTTTTTGCTCTTCTTTTTGCTCCATAAACTGTTCCTTCTTACTCATTAGAGGAACACTTTATGGTAGATGTTGATGGACATTGACTTGTTGAGAGGAGGGACAGTGATGACAGTAAAGGGACGCTGAAGTTGGAGATACCAGGAAAGAGGTCTGGAGGAAAACCAAAGAGAAGGTTTGTGGATGTAGAGAAGGAGGAGATGAGGGAGGAGGGTCCAAAGGAGAAGGTCAGATGGAGGCAGATGGTCTGCTGTGGCATCCTTTAACCCTTTAACACCTGAGGCGATGACGCTCAAACACAAAGTCTTTAACTTTTCAACCGTTAACACAATCGATGCTTTTGAAGGAGAAAAGCAGCTCGCTTTTTATCCTTCAAAATCTACTAGAATTATTTTGAATGCAAAGAATTAAACAAACAGCACAAACTGGAGACACACTAGATCAGATTTAGAAAAGATGTATTAAAAATGTTAGATTTAAAAACGTTCCTCTCTCAGCTCTATTTTCCCATAAATCCCAGCATTGGAACACACTGCTAAAAGTAACAGAAAAGATTTCCTGAAAATAACTCATACCCAGGCTCCACTTTCTCAGAAAAAGATCTGCTTCCCTGGAAATTCTTCTTATCAGCATATAGCATTCATTACAGAAGCTATCAGGAGAAAGCGTGCATGCTCCTGTGGCATTTCTACACATGGCGACTTATCGCTGCACAGACCAGACCATCTCATAGCATCTGCCTGGTGATGAGGCCCTGGGGCAATGCTGACTGTCGGCCTGCATCAGTCTCACTGATTATCCAGCATCACGTCAGTCACGGTGGAGGAGAAACAGCGTGTAATTGTGGTTGACACCGTGTGGATGGAGGACAAGCCCTCAGGCAAAGAGCTGCACTTGTGGCTTGCCTCTGGGGCTTTCAACTCCAGGTGCAGCCGAGCAGGCCCGTGTCTTTCCACCAGGTCCGGTCGCCTCCTGCCTCTCTGTGTGGACAGAAAACTCCAGCTGCATGTCATCACCGCTCGGGTCTCCTGTGAGAACCACCAAAAAAAACCCATTCTGGATGTCCTGTTCTTGTTTTTGGACATAAAACTATTTCTATGAAGAAGCAGTGAAGTTTGTCAGTTGGAGAGAAAAATGCTCATTGCCAGCTGAGAGATGCTGGGTTAAAATATCTTTTAAAAATACCGTCTCTTTATGGAGTGGCACTAATAAAGACCTGCTGCTTTTTTATTATAATACTATTAATAACAGCTGGGCCAGATGAGGGGTTTAGTGCATGTGCAGTAGAGCAATCGTGACCTATTAACTCATGAATACTCATGAATTCAAACAGAGATTTTCTGCAACAGTTTGATTGACAGAGATCTAAAAGGAGAAATACTCGGAAATCCAAAAGCAAAATGATTTTGACTACATTTGTTCTCTTTCAGAAGAAAAATGCCCCCACAGACATGTTAAAAAGTGAAAAAAAAACAGGATTTTCATCAGAGGGGAACTTTAAACCCTTTTTTTTTAGTACCCCTTAGTATTTTTATTCCTAATTTGCTTAATTTTAAACTTCTCCGGCCTTGCTTTTATTGTGAATCCCTTTGGTACCCTGAAGGAGTTGTAAAATACAAAATTAAAGTGTCTTCTTCAACAAACTTTACTCATTCATTCTATTGTTTTTGTTGTTGTTGTTGTTGTTGTTGTTCATAGTCCCTTGAATGAAATGACCAACAATATTTATTTTACAAAAAATAACTAAACAACTCTCTGAACTTGAAAGAAAAAAGTCAGGAAAATTACACCAATAAATTTCAAAAATGTAGCTGATAAAGAGTCAGTCCTCTTCCGTCGGAGTCCCTTTGGGGAAGGCTCCAGCTCCTCACACATCACGCAGTCTGCATTAAACTTTACAAAGAAAACTGAGCATCTGGATGTCTGTGCTTCCATCCAAAACAAATGAAAAAACGCTCATTCTTCCATCCTCTGCTGCAGCTGGGCAGATATCTGCTGTACCTTCTCTCCATTGGGATGAATGGCAAAAAAGGAATATTTGCCTCCCCCCAATTATTATTAGATAAATAACTTTTTTATTGTTACATGAAATGAGGGGATCCGTCAAACAAACTGTTTCTAAAAATGTATATATAGCCTAATCATTGGGATTTGGCGCTTTCTCCAGCAGATGTCGACCGAGGCAGCCGCTGCGTTCCCTCGTTTATTGTGAAAGTTATGATCTAAAAATAACCCATGAAGGGTGAAATCCGGAAGTAGAATTATAGATGTTTTCTTCTGTAGTGACTTCCAGCATGGCTTTTGTCCTTCCCATTCAACCCAGACAGCACTGCTGCTTTTAACAGAGCAGATTTGTGCATCTTTAAACAAAGGCCATGTAACAGGAGTCGTATTTGTAGACTTTTGCAAAGCTTTTGACACAGTTCATCACCAAATCTTATAAAATAAACCGTGTTCTTTTCATCTCTGCCCCTCAGCAGTAAACATACTTGCATCATATTTAAGTGACAGATCACCAACTGTAAAAATTGGCCCTGCATCATCACAGACTCTGAAGTGCGGCATGGGCGTTCCACAAGGCAGCATTCTGGGTCCTTTACTTTAGTTTTGTACATTAACCAACAACCAAGTGTGCTTACATTTTCCAGCTCTCTCTTATATGCTGATGACACTGCCATGATTAAAGACAGACTCAACACAGATCTGCAGCTTTTACTTGACTGGCTTCAGGAAAATCACCTGACACTCAGCCCTATGAAAACTGAATGGATGTACTTTTATTCATGTTGCAGACAGCTACTTCTCTACACTCACGTCACTTTTTCTTGTCACAGACTCTCAGTTTTCTCTAACTATAAGTACTTGGGTGTCGCTCTTGACTCTCACTTTACCTTTACTAACCATGTCCAAAACCTAACTAGATAACCGAAACAAAATGTTTTCAGCAAAATCACACCCTATCTATCTCTCTCAGTCTCCAATACTTGCCTTCATGCAATCATTATGTCTTCTGTTTCATATTGTCTCCCTGTGTGGTCACTCACAACCAATGAACTTCTACATTCAATAGCAAGACTTTACAACAGAGCCTACAAGATTCATCACCAGTTCCCTGGTTGGACTCACCACTGCATAGCACTTTCACGCTGCAATGCTTTAATATTCCAAGACTACACATTAAGCCGTGGACTCAGACTATATCATCAAATTCTAAATGGACATACCAGTGCAGCACTTACGACAATAGCTCTAAAACTCAGGTCTGAACATTCCACCAGATCCTGCACAAATGGACTTCTGCCTTTACCTGCCTTTAAGAATTCTTATGGACAGAAATCTTTCTTTTATGTGTTCACTAAAGCTTGGAGCAATCTTCCACATAACATCAGGGCTGTAAGCACAAAAATCCAGTTCAAAAAGAAATGTGGAGATCATTTAAAATACATACAGTTGCAACCACTGATGTGGCTGTTCACCTCCTTCATTTAAATTGTCTGTATTGTCTTTGAGTGTGTGATTGTTTTCTGTCTGTCTTGCTGTGTATTATGTTTGGAGTTTTATGTTCTGCAGAGCAGGAGCCTGCTGAAAACCAGTTTTAAACGGAGTCAGGCACGATTGTTTTAAACCTTTCCTGTTTAATAATTAGAAAGAAAGAAAGAAAGAAAGAAAGAAAGAAAGAAAGAAAGAAACAAAGAAAGAAAGAAAGAAAGAAAGGCTGTTAAGCTCATCAATACACACCTTCTACACTTTTCTCAGACAGACAAACATTTTCTGATTTTTTTTTTATCTTGTTTACACTCTCAAAATCTAAAACTTCATAGAAGATAGTTTGATTTTATATATATGTATATACAAAAGTTTCAGGACTTGATCTGGACCAAATCAAGCAGACTTGGTCCAGATCAAATGGTTTCTCATGGGTGGATCAGGCTGTCTGCGGGTGAAAAACATGGATGCTATACAGGGCCATGAGGAGGCCCTCAGGAAATATCAATATTATGGACTGCTCAGGATAATCCTGCAGACTTCACAAGGGAGCCATAGTAAGAAGTGAGAAGCTCTTTACTTGCAGCGTCGCTGTTAGACACGAAAACACAGTGTGACAGAAGCATCACACATACGTCATAGCATTTTACTCACGTTATCCTTAAGTACTTCAATGTACTCTTATCACATGTGCAACAATGGTACATTCCATTTTATGACGTCTCTTGAAGTGAGTTTTGAGGGAACAGTAAGACACACCTGTCCTCCCCTTAAGATGCAGCCGCTCTTCTCTACTGTCCTCTACAGGCCCACACAACCCTGCACTGGAGAAAGAAGAGCTCACTCTTTAAAACATCTTCTGGGAAAAAATCTTACAGGAACACTTCAGGTGGGATGAGGCACTGCTAATAATCTATTTAAAATCCAGCCTGAGGATCAGTTTTTGTTTTTTGCTGCTCTGCCCACCCCCGTACTCCCCATCTCTTTGTTCATCCCTTTGGTTATATACACATTTAGGACTCGTCTTTAATTTCATTTTGTGAATCTGTGTTCGGTTCTCTGCACCTGCCCCCTACTCGTTCTCATTCCCAGCTCATCACGTATGGACGTACAGTTGGGGTCCCCTCCGTCTCTCTTTGTGACATTGTGAGTGTCCCTGACTCATTGCTTTTGATGTGTTAGCTGTTCGTTTTATTGACCTGTTGGCTGTTCCCATAAAATCACAAATCCCCAACCCTCAAGACGCAGGAACCGGTACCCGGTTAGGGTTCTGGTACCAGTACCGGTCAGCATCTTGAGGGTTGGGAACCCCTGAACTGGAACCGGTTGGAGACCCCTGATTTAATGGGAACAGACAGCACGTCAAAAATGAGTTGGAGATGCCCAAAACGTCAAAAGGTGAGGCGGAGGGGACCCGAATCATACATCCATCTGTGATGAGTCTGGAGTGAGAATGTGTTGCTGCCTCTCACAGACACAGACGGCGTGAAAAGGCTTAAAAAGCTCCTTCCATACCAATCAACGGCTGATAGGTTTTCAAAAATCTGACATGTAAACCTCTAGTGTGTCTCTGTTTCTAAAGGTTTTCTGTTATCTCAGTCAGTTTCACTGGAGTGAATGCTGATAGGTTATCTTGTCAGGCAAGATGTCTCCATTATTCAGGACCTGCTGTCGTCCCACAGAGATTCTTCTTGTTTTGACTCTTGTGCGATCAGAGCCGCAGCAGAAGAAAGTTGGACGACAACCATGGCAGCACATTAACCACAGCAGAAGAAGGGATCCGTGGACTGATTGAGATCTTGGAAAAGGCGCTACATCCCATCAGGTCTGCAGAGGATTTGTGTGCACCTCAGTGGATTGTGGATGGCCCAAGGTCTCAGGGATTTGTTGTTTTTTATTATGGCTCACTACAGTTATCTTTTTATTTATTGTTGTTGACCTCCCAAAGCAAATCCCAGAGTAGTCCTGCTCACATTGTTATAGCTCACATGCTGCAGAAGAATGAGCACATTTCTTTCTTTTAGAAATCCTAAGCACACAAGACTTTGCTGTGTGTAGTAAATCCAGTAAATATGATGTATTGGCCGGTTTTCATCTATTCATTATTGATGGTTGGTCTCTCAAAGCCTAAATCCTGCATTAAATTGCTTCTGTGGCTCTGATGGAATAAGATTTTTTTCATCATCTTAGGTGTTGCATTTTAATAAAACTTCTCTAGTTGCATAACTTTTTAAAAGACCGTATGTTTTTGTTGAACAGACAGGATGGTGCAGATGGGGGTGGTGTTAACAGTGTTTTCGCCCCTTAAATATGAAGTTTTTTTATCCTTTCTGCTTAACACAAAGCAGATGGAGGTCTTCTGGAGGTGTGCAGAACAAACATCAGGCTATCTATTTTCATTTAATCCAGTTTGGTTCAGTTCTTGTTAGTAGGATCACATTTTCTCAAAAGGATTTGATTTTGCTTCTAACCTTCACTTAAGGTTTAACTAAGTGGTTGAGTGAAAGCATTTTTGTAGAAATGCCAAATGTCACTTCCACATGTGGCCCATTCACTTGAGTATTTTGCAATGTACACGTTTTCATATCAAACTGTTCATAAAAATATATTTTCAGTCAGAGAAGAACGAAGAACCAGTGTAAGCAGCATAGATCCTCTGGCAGAATTCAAGCAGATTCATGAAAAAAAAATGATTGTCCTTAAATGACATTGTGTCAGTCTTTGCATTAACAGCTGTAAAGTATAGGCCTTGGACCCCAAAGGCTAATCAGGATGTAGCAGGATCCTTCATCATTTTTCTCTCATCAATATTGCTTCTAGTCTTTCAGTTAGATCCTAGAATTTGATTTGAGACCAGAGATTCTCCTAAATGTTGATCTCGGCTAAATCTGCCTGAGTCACCTTTGAAATGACTGAATCTCCAGGTAATCTTCTTCAGACATCTCCCACAGTAAATGTCCTGTTGGTTGCTTAGATGTTTGCAGTTTCACCACCAAGCAGCACTAAGACTTCCGCATTGAAGCCAGCAACAGGTACACTCCAACAGCATCTGGACACTTTTGAGTCCTGCTGTGACAATTTTGTTTTTATTTTAAGAAAACCTTCCCAGTAACGTTTTAATGATGATTATGAAATTTTTAACCAAAATCCCTCAACCTAAATGTCTTAAAAAGACTTTTTTCATGTTGATCTGAAGCCACTGCACCTAACCCCACTTTGTGTCATGTACATTTGCTAGGACCACAGAGGTGAAAAAGTTTTTACATACAATATCCAATTTATATCTTGAGGCTCACCTGTTTTTATGAATGGGGACCAACATGGTTGTGCAGAAAACACTCTAGTGGTTACATGGTGAACTGAGCTGGCTCCAATGACTTTTCTCTTCAAAGCATGCCTTCACATTTTCCCTAGCATGGTTGAGGCATTGAAGTGTGCTTGTTTGGGATTTTTGGTGTTAGAAAATATATAATTGCATTTTTTCTACAATGCAGTCTCCATGTTGGTGATGAAGTGGTGGTATTCTGAGCTCGGAGAATTTTGGAGCCAACCATCTACTGATATGTTTACGTCCAGTTCCCTTTCCTATTTATTTTGACAATCTGATGGTTTTATCCTTTGTTTTCCATGAGGTTTTTGATGTGATTCTGTGATTTTTAGTTTCATCATTCATTCTAAATATTCCCTTTTAATCTAAATTTGTCTTGCTTCTTATTTCTTTATCAAAGTAGACTATGGTCTGCAAAACCTGAAATGATCGAGGTTATTCAAATTATATTTTTGCCTCATAGCCCCAAAACTTTGGAAATTTCAATTTTTTTTATCAATGTACTGTATCACTGTTTTGTCTTTTTGGTTCCAATTCATACATTTTTGTCATAAGTAGCTTGAAATCCTGATCATAAGTTATCCATAGAAGAATCCTAAACTCTTTTTCTAGTTTGAACCACTATAGTACATTGTGTGATCTCTCCCATTTGGCTGAGTATATTCAAGGTTTCTTGACTATCACCAATGAAACTATGAATTTTGATTTTATGAACAGCATGAACTGTTCTATATTTTCCTGTTTGGATATAAAGTCATCATCACACCAACAACTGTGCAGCACAAAGTCTTTCCTAAGATTTGGTAGGACCATTCCTGCTTTGTCTTTAATTGCAAAGTATTAAATAGACCCTTTTCACAGTGACATCAGAGAACATGGTGATCCCGCCTAGGGTTGGGCACCAATTGGGTTTTATTTGGTTCTGGTGCCAAAATAGTTATTTGGTTTTGGTTCCTAATCAGTGTCAATTTTGGTACTTCAGTAATAAAAAATAACGCCTACATCTTCACAAATCAACACATTTTCATTCCCAAGTCACATATTGATACATGGTTAAGACCTCAGCGTTAAAAATGGATGTTTTAAGTGTCTTTTTTTTACGTGGTGGCTGGTGCTCTGTAAATCCAAACTCCATAGCCTTCGAGCTGCAAACTGGTACCCTGCCACTCTTTCGCCGTGTGGCAAATTTGCTGCTTGCGACCTGCCAAACATCTGATCCTGACCTTGTCTGAGGGGTTACGAAGTTTAAACCTTACTCGGGGGGTGTGTCTGGATGACAGCCGCTTCCTCTGTTTCTGTGTCTCTGTGACTGAGTTTGAAGTCTGTTACGCATTAACCCAAGTGGAGGGAAGAATAGGGGACCTTTTTTATTATTGTCTCGATGAAAATAAGTAGAATATTACAGTTCAGGAGAGCCCAGCAGATTGATTGCGCTCCACGCTCCCCACAGCGACTGTCTGTTGAGCGAGGGAGCTCAGCTGGAGTCCAGGAGTCTGGCTGCAGCCAGAGAACCGCCGCGGTTAACAGGACAAAACACTCATATTGGATTCGTATTTTACCTGCTGATCAGGTCACTGAAAACATCACATGCCCAAAGCAGAGTTCCTGATTGGCTGATGTGATGCAGCAACCTGTCAAACTTCTGTGACCTGCTGTGAAATGACGCGACATTTGAGCGCTGCGTGGCATGTGCTCACCCCGACAGCGCTCTTAGTTGAGCCCGCCAACTATCACAGGGAAAGCAGAAGGATTGGCTAGGACTTCAAAGTACTGAAGAGAGGAGAAGTGATTGACATGTCCAAAGACAAAATGAAACTTAGCATTGAAATGCAGAACCGTTTACAGCAGCTTCTTTCGGTTTTGGCAGAACCGCGTAAATCATAACAGTTCCTACTTGGAACTGAATTTCAGTGCCCAACCCTAATCCCACCATCAGTGTGCAAAGTGACTTCAGGTTTACGGGTCTAGACAGCCAAAGCTGACAGCTGAATGCTGTTTACCACAATTTTACATAAATAATAAAGTTGACCTAAGAAAAGGAAAATTATACAATATTAATTGTATGAATGTCCCTAAAAAACATATTCGATGTCCCCTTGATGCTGAAACTGTCTATGCTTCAGCTAGAAACTGCAGCTACAGCTGTAACTCTGGAGTGTTTGTCTGTGCTTTGCTGGTGGTTCTGCACGTTTCCTGTCAGTCTCAGAAAGACAGTCACCCTTAATGTTAGGGCTTTTCTGCTCCAGCTTTTATAAATTGGACCTGATGTCAAACTTAAGCTTGTATTATGGCACACTTGCATTTTTCCTACTTGGATAAGTTGAAGGCTGAAATGAAATGAAGTCAGATCTCTGCATGAAATGCACTTTATTGCTTTTTTCCAGTGGGGAATTTGGGTAAATCTGTCTTCTAAACCCCTCCGCCTTTCCCCTGGCTGGCACAGCATTGGATAACGTGGGCTTGTTTGATGGAGGGTTATTAGATATGAACGACAAACGGAAAAAATCTCTCCAAACATTCTGAGCACCAGTTCAAATTGCATCTCGCTAATGGAGACCTTCTTTTAAAAAGTTACCTTCACAATCCGGAGCCTGCAATGAGCATTAACAAATACAGGGAATGCAAGGAATAATCCATCCATCCATGCATCCATCCATCCATCCATCCATCCATCCATCCATCCATCCATCCATCCACTTGTGATCGTTTTCAAATGCCTTACATTTCTATGATCAGACTTCAGTTGGTTTCTGTTGAAGTTTCTTTTTTTGTTTTTTGTAGCTAAACACTTTTGAGACATAAAGGTTTTCAGTTCCAATGATCCTTCTCAATGCTTCAGTGTACTTTCAACACATACATTTGTTTAATCTCAGAGTTTTAAAGTCTCCATGTCTCGATCAGATCCTTCCATCAGCGAGGACAGTAATTATTGGAGAGAAGCAGACCTTCAGATGTGGAAGGAACTGCTATGATAACTGAAAATCCTAATGATGCAGCTGCCTGTCTAAAACAGATGAACAAAGATTTTCCAATCTTACCACAAGATGACATAAACCACCAATCACACACGCCTTGTTCACGCCCATCTTTGTGCCAATCTATGGAGATTTATCTCTGTGGAACTAGAATATGAGTCAGTTTCTTGTGATGTTAAATAAGTCGGTGAGTCAAACAGAACAGCAGCAAGATTTCATTGTTATTTATAGTTTGCCTGTGGTTGTGGTGATCCACATACTGTAAACCGACTGATGGAACTGATTGATACTGTTGCATTTTTGCTCTTATGATCGTTAATACTGAACTGCAGTTGGGTTGTTCAAAAGGCCTCACAAATGTTCTGATTGAAAGTTCAACAGATGCTTAGGTGTATGAAGAGCTGAATGTAAAAGTAGAGCAAATAGAAATATCTAACTACACTCTGACTCCATATAATATAAAGAAATGACTAATTGGATATGATATTAGTCGTCAATTAGTGGTCGATAAGTCGTGTAATCGTGGCAACCCTGATATTAAACGATTAAGAAAACAACAAAATAACATGACGTCCATAGTGCTGTAATTTACCAAATCAATAAACAAAAGGAACACTTTGCAGAGCAAGCCATAAATGTCACAACAGCAGAATAGACCTGAGTTATTTATACTTTAACCTGTTTGGTGAATTTGATCATTTTAAAGTCTGAGATGCAGCAAAATAGGAAGAAAGAAAGAGAATCTAAGAAGGCAATGAAACTGGAGGAACTGAACTATATAGACTTTATTTTTTCTATGAAACAAACTTATGCTTCATCATCAGGACAAAGTCGTGCTGAAAGAGACAAATTTTCCCTCTGAATTAATGCTTTGTTTGTTTTCTTGTGACAATCACTTTCCTCAGAGAGAGAAGAGTGAGAGCGGGGCGCAGACAGTGCTCACATACCATGACAATGAGACGCACTGCATTTTTAAATAGTTCTCTTTTTGTAACAAAAAAAAAAAAAGCTATTTTAACTTTGAAAACATAACTGAAGTTCTAGTATTGAATTTAATGTTTATTTTTTCATAAATACCTTAGCGGGATAATGCCCTTGCATGTGTACATTATCAGACATAAACAGACTTCCCGGAAGCAAGATATTAAATGTGATTAAAAAAAACTCACTAAAATGTCTGTAATTAATTAATTAATCGTGATTAACAAGATAATTCAACACCACTAGGTGTAGCTCCCTCAAGTCCTTTTTGTGTGGAGCTTGCACGTTCTCCTCATGCATGTTTGAGTTTTTTCCAGTTTTCTCCCACAGTTCAAAAACATGCTTTGTAAGTTAAACTGTTGCTTTAAATTGTCTCTTAGTTGTGAATGGGACTGTGTGGCTGTCAGGTGGGATAGGCTCCAGCATCCCCGTGACCCCAAAAGGGAGTTTAAGAGGATGGAGGAACAGGAAGACCCCCCTCTGTAGGTAGCTGCTGCATTAACTGACATAAAATGACACTAAAGACGTGTCTTCAACAGAAACATCTTTAGTCTCTGTTCTGTTTTCTTTCACATTTTCACATCCAATCTATCATTCAGTTCCATCTTCAAACACTGCAGGTATGTTCCTGGTCTTCAGTGCTGCTGCTGTAAAAAATGTTGCTGTCAAAACAGACAAAAGAGAATATATCTAATGTCTCTCAGGACTAATTATTTTACAGCCCAATTTAGCAAGTGTTTAACTTCATTAAATATTCTGGCAAAAATCTATCACTGACATTTAGATTTATTTTTAGTCTCTTTCATCTGAGGTGGAAACAACGCAGGAGCTCCTCACTGAGGTCCATTTCATCAGGATCTCAAATTGTCTGCCTCTTTTTTTTCTGTTGATCAAATATTAATGCTGAAACCTTGACACAATGATATGTTATCAGTTAATGATGGGTTGAATATAGGGGGAAATAGAGAGCCCTAATATCCCTTTTAGTCATAGTGCAGAAAAACGGAGGTTGCTGGACATTTAGGCGCCTGTTCGAACCATCAACGGACCGCTGTTCGTGATTGGCTACTTCTTTCTAATTGTGATGATTCTTAATGATCAAATTACCTGTTTTGTCAAGTAACCACTTTTCTTTTTTTTTTAAAGTTGCTTTGTTATTTTAGTAAACCCTATACAGAGGGTTTGTGTAACATCATGAACATCTTTACCAAGCATTGATCTGCCTCCTGCTGATCATTGTTATGATTATTAAGAAAATAACCAGAATAATAAAACAATAATTGTGTCACCTAAAACTGACAAAGACGGACTCTAAAAGACATGTTTTTCTCTCAGTCTAACACAAACTGTTCATACAGTACAGTAATCCTCAGGTAAAGCAGACACCTCGCCCCTTTTGAGCAGGAGACTTTGTATCTCTTCTGATAAGAAAATGGTTTTGCTTGCATGAATCTGCCAACTGTCCCTTTAGTAAATAGAGGTGTCATTTTCCTGGAGCTAAGGGCCTGTTGGAGCGCTGCTGTGTCCTCGCCGCCAGCAGTGAGCAGCACCTATAGACACTAACACCAGTTAGGGACAAAGCACATGTGGGAAAATGAAATCACCTCTACATGTCAGTCATGTGTCTTGTGCTAAATTATTCCAACATGACACACTTGGTCCCGCCTGGAGGCGAAGCAGCTTTCCTGGAACTGAAGTGAGATTTTCTGAGAATGAACGCTGTTCTAAAGAGAGGCTCTGGGCTCTTCTACAGCCTCTCAGCATCTCATACTCTTGACTGTTTTCCTTCTAAGCCTCTGCAGGCTTAAGAGCCTTGATTGTAGAAAGCTTCACCGTTGATGCGTATCATTGTGTCACTGTTTCAGGAACTTTCAATCTGTCAGCTACCCAACATTGTGAGGACAGTCCTGGCACTCGCTGAAGACTGTTTCTCTGGACGCCCCAGTCTCACTCTGTCATCCTCCAGCGAAAAGCCACCGCACAGGTCAGTAAAAAGAACTGTGAGCACAGATGTGTGAGGTTTGACTTTCACATGTCATGAGGTGAAGTGGTGAGGAACTGTGGTTCACACCGCATGCGGAAGCACTGCGGAACGGAGTCCTTGTTAACCGATTGTGTAGTTCACACCAGACGTGAAGCGCCGCGGTCCTCTGCCACCGGCCAGTTCGCACAGTGCACCATCATTTCGGTGTCTGGTTTTGTTTTAGCGCGAGCCACAAGCGATCCACGTCAATCCTGGGATTATATTTTTGTTTCTAAACAGACTGTAGAGATGTATTCCCTCCTTTTTTCATGGGGGTTAAGGACCGGAGACCTCCACGAATACGGATAACCCCCATCTCTGTGTTACCCCCGCAGTCGAAGAATCTCCGTTATCAATCCATACTCCTCAAAAACACTTCTGATTATGCTTTGTAAAGATTTATTAAAGAACATTAGAGTATTTTTCAACATAAAGAGTTTATTTTTAAAACCAGAAAAATAGACTGAGAACTGTCACTCTGTGCTTTAAAAAATCGTTTGCTTCCTTCCCCCTTTCATCAGTTAAGTTCATACTGCATCTCTATCCAGAATTTGCAATTTACAACTTGTAAACAATGTAATCAAATATAAAAGTTCCTCAGTCCTCAATACTTGTAAACATGAATATAATAAACTCCAACAATCTAAGCTGTTCTTTTAAGTCTTGACATTCTGCAGTACTGCACTCTTTATTTTCCAGTGTGAGAACCGTCATATAATGAACATTTACAGAGATTTAGTTCTCTGTTATCCAGGAAGTCCAGCTGTACATGGAAAGTTGTGTTTTTACTCAGTCGTCTTCAGTTTGTTCACTTGTTCATAAAGTGCAGGTATATATAGATTTCTCTGTGAAATCTGGACGTGCTGGTGCACTATATTGTAGATCAACAGTTTTCATTAAATGACTGAAGTCCTCATTATCAACCACTGAGAAAAGACTGCAGAGATTTATTACAGTTTTTCCCAAATGCTAAAACACATTTTCTGAAAAATTTAACCAATTTAATCAAACATCAAACACAATTTTCAAAATTTAAGCTAAATATACAAAATTCTTGACTCTTGAGTCAAAAGCTCACTTTGAGGTCAAAATGTAAACTCTGATGTCAAAACTTACACACACACATCAAACCATTGACTGGATATCTCGAGCAACGAGGTCTCCCATTGGAAATGCATTACCTCCTCTCCTCGCGAAAATAGGCCGCCGCTTTCACCGTCACTTCCTGAAACGGCTATCGCCATTTTGCAAACAATCACCAGTGATTGGTCCGAGTCTCTGAGTCATAGCTGAGTCATGGAATCTATAGGAAGTACCTTCACCCAATTTGAAGTGAGTTTATTGTGAGTCTCCGCCTCTTTCCACGCCTCTACCACGAGACAGCGGGATGTAAACAGCTTCCACTTTAATAACGGCGGCTTGAGAGAATCGTACAAGTCATCGTTCAAGTCTTTGAGGGAGAACCATTCCAACATTTGATTCTGCTGTTAACCTTTCCTGCTTCCTCGTCCTGACCGTGGTCGGGGAGAACAGGGGGGCCGCTGCAGCTCCTCGGACGAACGTCCTCGTGGTTAAACCCGCGGGTGTTTGGTTCTGCAGGCAGATACTCTCACTGTCTGGTTGGAGGCTGGAATCCACCATTTATTTTCACTTTTGTTTTACAGCACATTGCTTTACTCCAACTTTCCCCGAACGCCCGCTCCTTTTCTTTCTGCTCTCATCCTCTCTCTCTCACACACATGCGCGCGTGCACGTACAATCACACTCGCGCCGCCCCGTCCCTTTCTCTCTCAGTAGCTTTCCCGCAACACTGCAAATGTTGTATTGATTTACATATTTTCTTTTTTGTCGAGCTAAATGATGTGTCTCCACACATATTCTGGAAACATAAACATTCTCAGTTCTAATCATCTATTTCCATATTGAAACCAGTGACTGTATACGCTGGCCTTTCTGAACGCACGTCCGCGTTAACTTTCAACTTCTTCTGTTTGCAAAGCGAGCGTGTTTTTTACACCCGGTTTAACCGCGTTGAGCCTCTAAATCTATTTCTACAGAGTAAAAGATGGCGACAGCATGCGCCTCTTGTTTTAAACTGCTGCCGCAGATTGCCCGCGGGCCGCGAGTTTGAGACCCCTGCTCTAGATATTGTTTTTAGCATTTAGGCTCCGCCTCCTGGGGGAAGGGAAAAGTAGTTTCTGGCAGGGCGGGGGAGAGCAGAAGTGGACCAGGAGCAGACAGACTCAGAAAGACATCATACACGCTAAAGGCAGCTCTCTGTGGTACTGAATAAATAACATGTGTAAATGCCGTACTGAACTGTGGAACGTGTACCGAACGGTTCAGTTTAATATTGAATATTGTTGATTACTGAAGGGGCTGTAAGCCAAGCAAAGTTTCAAGTATTAAGCTCAATTACCCATTGACCTCTCAGGCCAACTGCTAGGAGCATGATGGGATCTTCAGAGTTCTTGAATGCAGATATCCATGCGTTGTGAAAGGAAAGCTCTGTAATTATTCAACCAGACGAGCACAAACAGGCAGTGATATTTCAGTTCATCTCAGCTGGAAATGACTATGATAGACTTTTTGCAGATTTACAGCATTTTTGTGCAGATCGAGGCTAAAAAAAATGCTTTTTGGTGTCTCAGCCTGTTTGGGGTGAGCTCTGACAACAGATGATCAGTCAGAATGATTGATAGATGAGACATTTAGGTGATCGCTCTGACAGAGCAGGAAGAACACAGAGGATTGCAGCAGATAACACACAATTAAATGCTTACATTTAATGAAAACAGAAACATCGGAAGCGGTATGAACTTTTTCCTTTTTTCAAGGTTGTTATATCTGTTCATTTGCCGTGATAATTGTCAATCGAAGGGGTATCCAAAAAGCCCCACAGCCCCCCAGTCCAGCTAGAAATCAGGGTTTTAAGTCCTTGTGGGATAATAGTTGTTGCTGCAAAGACAGGTTCTTGTCTCGTCTTCATCCTCACCACTGTCATCCTCTGCACCAGCTGGAGTCTCCAAACCTGTCCTAACAACAGGGCTCTCCAGGAGGGACTTCTTCAAGCTCTCCCTCAGGGATGGCAGGCTAGACTTCTCAGCATGAGACCTGCCAGCAGCACATCTGTCTGCAAACTTTACAGCAAGTTTGTAGACCTCATGGTGTGCTGCAAGTCCATTTACCCTTACTCAAGCAAAGTTTGTAGGATCACGACAAGCAGGAGCAGAGTCAGAAGAAATGCATTTTCTAAACCTAGCACAATGTCAAAAATCTTGGCTTGCTGTCGGTACACACCATCGTGTCTCCTTCAGCCCAGGAAAAGTCATTGTTGAGCTGTGGGAAAGCATTGTTGAAAAACGTTCAAGTGCTTTCACAGCAGAACAATTCAGTGAATTGGACAGGAATAAGAGAGCTCGCCTTCCTCTGGTTCGCTTTCACAAACTCCACTCCTCCGGAGTGCAGAGACAAGAGATCAACCAAACCGTCATGTGCTCATATGGGGGCAGTATTAAAAAAAAGAACCTTTGCTTCCTTAAGGCAGCGTGTTTACGATCTATTCATTCAGCACCTATTAACCTATGAAGAGAGACAACCATCACACGCACTCTAACCGAACATGCAAACTGCACACAGAAATGTCTCAGCCGGGATTTGAGCCATCCAGAGCCTTCTCTCTAAGAGGCAAATGAGCAAACCACTACACCACTCCCCTCAGATGAGGGATTTAACTTGTCTGGAATTTTAAGCCCAGACACTGCTGCTGTATTTTCAGCAGCCCTCCAGGGAAGGATTTCTACAGATGAAAAATGGTGAAGAATCACTTTTTGGGAGACCTGTTTAATGTGAGCATTAAAAGACAGATCCTGGTCAAAGTTTCTGAAGCCAAGCCTATGGTATTAAAATGTAATTCAATTGCTGTTATTAGTTTCTTGAGGCCAAAAACCACAACTTTAGAGCTATTCTTTTTGAAAAGTCAGTACTTTTCTGTGAAATGGAATTCTGAGGTCCATGAGGAGCAACAGAACCAGTGTCAGCATAATCGGGTCGTTTTTGACTTTAATTAATGCACTTTGTGTGCTGTGCTCCACATCAGTCTGAAACTCTCAAATTGTTTCTCTGGAAGTGGAGCAGTAGCTGGTTAAAGACCATTATCTTAGAAAAATGGAAATCGGTGGCAAACAGTCTGAAGATTTGACCTGAAGTACACAATTTTATTTAATTTGAAGAACAGCAAATTCTTTAAATTATAATTAGATCGATGTTCAATGATGATCAAGATTTTTAGCAGGCAGAAAATGTTTTAAGGCTTAACCCTTTAACAGCTGAGCTCCGGTGTTTGTGTTCTTTGATTTACTGTAACTTTTCAATCGTTAACAGGATAATTCAAGCAGATTCTGAAGGAGAGAAGCGTCTCGACTGGAAAAAGAACAATACGAATTTATGAGCTGCTCAAATTCACTGAGAAAAGTTTGTGTTGACCTCTTTTTCTTTTGCAGCCCTCTCGTGTTGCCTTTAGTTGCATTGTACTGGGGAGTCGACCCACTTTTTCACATCACTATGTGAGAGAGCAAAAGCTGTTGAAGGGCTTTCAGCCAGATATCTTCTTTGTAAGTGGTACATCTCCTGTTCATAACATGTTCTGAGAGTGATCAACGAGGCAGCATTCGGAAATCAAATGCTTGATTTCAGCTCTGCTTGCAACTAGAAATGTAACGTTTTAACAAGTGTTCAGAGACAGGAAACAGGGTCAAGGGTGTGCAGAGGTGCTATTGAGGAAATTGTGTTGCTGTGTTAGTCACGGGTTCAGCTCTAATCAGTGGTCCTTGGGCGGTGCACATGACCCCCATTTAAAAAAAAACAAAAACTGCCAGCTGCTTTAAACCTGGAGAATACAAGAACAATTTTCTTCTGGGCTTTTAAAGACCTCCATGACATTTTTTTTTAAATAAAAAAAAAAACGTTCCCAGTAGTGTTTTATTATTATATATTTTTTAAGCCAAAATCTCAAATGTCTTAAGCCATTTTTCCTGTTGATCTGAAACCTCTCTTTTCAAAATCTCCTCTGAAGGGGCGTGGCTTTTGGAGTTGAGATTTAGCTCCACCCCTGAGCCCCCTGTCTGATTCTGATAGCTCTGTCTCTCTTGCATAAATCTTCCCCGCTGCTACATAAAAACATCCATCAATCTGGGTAATGTCCATCCATATGGTTCTGATCCAGATGTCAGCTCAGATCTTCATGGACAGAACTTCCTCCAGAATCCTGATTCTTTCTCCTTCCAGTTCACCAAAGACTCTTTGATTTTTCTTGACGTTGCTTTGATCAATCCATTCAATCCATTGGTTTCTCAGAGCAGAAAATAATGAAAGCTAACATCCAAATGCTCTTACATTCATTTACAAGCCTTTCCAAGTGCGGTCAAATGAGCCGCCGTTCACATTTCTGTGGTCACATGAAGAAGCTCCGTGGAGTCTGGTGGAGATTTTCCAGCGTTCTCAGTCCTGCTACCATAAGTATTGGATGAAACTCACACCAAAAATCCAGTGACGGCTGATTGGACCACAGAAATGTGAACGGCGGCTCATTTGACTGCAGTCAATGTGAAGATAGCATCTTCTCTTCTCCAGAACCTGAAGTAGACACGCTAGCCGGACCAGATGAGGGTTTAGTGCATGTGCAGCAGAAAGAAGATGATTGATGAAAAACAGAGTGTGTCCAAGACTGTTGGATTGATTTAAAAGGAGGAATACTCGGAAATTAAAAAACTAAATGATTTCTGATTACATTTGTTCTCTTTCAGAAGAAAAATGACACAGACATGACACAGCTCAGAAAATAATCAAAACTCTCAGGTCAAAATATTTTACTCTGTAAATTTGATACGACAACATGCAGTTTATGATTAAAAACAGTCCAGAGTGAAAATTTCTCTTTGATTTTTATTTTCAGGAATTTTAATATTTATAAAGTGTTACATCTCAGAAGTGTAATTTGTGAGCATAAAAACACATCAAATGTAAGACAGGTAGAATTCAAAAGACATTTATGTTTGCAGTATAACTCCAGGAAAACAAAGATGCTGACGTAAAAACCAAACATTGGGTTGGTGAACTTTAAATGAACTTATATTATGGTCTGGTTCACTTTTGGGTTTGCTTTTATGTTGAGAACAATTTTTCTTCTTTACAAACATTTTCTAAGACTTCAGATCTTGAATTCATTGATATTGGAACCCATCTAAGAAACAGTTGGACACAGAGAAAGAACCTTGCAGTCTGAAAGGTTTGGTTGTCCGTCCCTAGAGTGTAGATTTACTTCACAAAAGCCCCGTTATTGTCTGAAGACTAATTTCATTGGGGATTCTTAGTTGTTACCATGAGCACAGTAGCATGGATCTTCTATAACTGCAGATGATGTTCCTTGATAAAATGAAGTCCAAATAATTTATGTTTGATCTAGTTGCATTACATCAGGCTTCATTAGATCTGCTTTATCTCACAGAGACGATGGAGGTTATTGACCTGAAAGTGTTGTAGCTCTTCGGGCTCAGCAACAGATGGGAGGAGAGCCAGCCGCTGATGCCCCAGACTCTTGAACAGATAAGACAGATGAGCTGAGAGCGCTGTCCAAATCTCTCACCTTCATCCTACCCACTACATGTCACTGTATTCACACAGATGATGAACGATCCCTGTCTGTGTTTGGATTAGATAAGAATATAAGTACTTGCAGTGATTTATAAGGGTAGAAGTTCCATATGTGGGACTTATGTGCACTGAAAGGAGCTGGTTGGGCTTGTTAGCATTTCTTTTTGTCTTTAATGTGTCTCTTTTTTAGTCAGCATTATGCTGGAGGAAAAAAAAACGTATATTACCAAACTAAAAACCTTTTATGTAAAGGAGGCTGTACCTTAAAGTAGGACAACCGCCGGTCCACTGTAACTTCTTATCCCTATCCAGATAGCAGCTTGATGTGTTGCTTCTTTAAAAATCTGTGTGTGCTTGACCTTGACAGAAAAGTAAGGTGTCCTATTGAACAACGCCTGCAAGACATCAGCTGACCTCATTTTTCATTCTGCAGTTCCTCATCTGGAGTTCTCACACCTCTTTTCCAACACTTCCTCTACGTTGAACTCTGGCGTTGCTGTTTGTCAGCTGTTGAATTATGTATCAAAAATGTGAACGGCTGGTCTGGCAGAAAAGACCGATTTACCACTGTTGTGGTTAAACTATTGTTTGAATTAAAGAACATCTGATGGAGACGAGGAAATATGAATCCAACACCACTTCAACAGTTTATGAGGACATTACAGTGTTAATCATTTCAGAGGAGAATTGCTTCCACTTCCTGTTTATAAATTAAATGTAGCTAACTGACTGCATACGTAGGAACTGGACAAACCAAGTGTTGAGGTACCTCATAGACATGCATTACCTCCAGACCAGAGCCTTCTCCGTCACTTCCTGGTACGTCTACCACCATATTACAATTGATTGCAACCCCTCAACAGCGATTAGTCTGAGTTGGTCTGAGTCACGTTTTTAGAGAACCTACTGTCACCAATCATGAATGAACTTGTTGGTGGTTTTGTCTCTTGGGTTCTGGTCTCCTGGGTCTCCACGTGGGGAGAGGGATCCCTGAGATTTAAGATCTAGAGCAGGGGATCAAACTACATCGGAGCCAAGGAGTGTCCATGTCGCAGTGGTACGGGTTCTGATCCTTGCTCTCAAGAAATGGGCCTTTCCAAAAACTCCATCAGTGGGTGAGCCTGGTCGGGCCTTGTTTACATCACTCCTCCGGGACCCCCGTTTCTCTTTGGTGTTTCTCTCCTGGGCGGGAGTGGGAAGCCCCTGCCTCGCTCCCCCCCTGGACTTCTCGTGGCGGGGGGGCAGGCAGTCGTCTGGAGCATGGGGCGGATCTCTCTTAGGGGACCCTGGCTCGGGCCTGGGGTGGGGTGGGGGGTGGTCGGTACTCCTGGTTGTTGGTGGGCAATTCGTCTGGGGTTGGGGGGACTCTCCGGGGGTGGGGCCTCGCGCTGGCCCTCCTGGTGCAGTGGGGGGCTGCTCTTCTGGCTTGATAAAGTTTAGAATACAAAAACAGTTTATACTCAATAATCCTGCTGTGACAGTAAAATCTGTCTAACACGAGACGCTCTCGGCTCTTAACTGTTTGCTCAGCTGTTGGAAAGGACAAGTTAAAAAAATGTGTTAAGAAGAAAATATTAGAGCAAGAATGATTATTCTGACCAACAAAATGACTAAAAGACAACAGACTATTTCTCTATGGAAGTCAATGGGACTTTAGACTTCTTGCAACCCACGGGTACTTCCTATCTGGAATACAAGAGGGGTGGGGCTGCTTAGTCCAATTCCTACTTATACAGTCAATGGCTGGATCCACCAGTGTTTGAAGCAGCAGTAGGAGGGAAAAGCAAAAGATCCACACCAGTAAATTGTGCTAGCTAAAAATATAGCTCCTTCTCGTGGTCATGCACAAAAGCGAGCCCCGCCCTCCAGATGTGTGATATACTGTAGCTGCCCTCAAATGACCAAGAAATGAAAATGATGGCGCGTCTGCTGGACTCCTTTGTCTTCCACACAGTGACCCGGGCTGTTTCATGCTGTCCTCCTCTCCTCTTCTTCGTCTTCAGCGGCTGGCACTTTCATCTCAGCTGTCAATGCGGTTTGACACTCCCTAAATATTTACTACTCCTTTTCGCATGATGGATATGGAGTCACTGGTGTCACTGTTGCTTCAAAGAATGGATGGTATATTTTCAGTGGATAAAGAAGAATGGAAAGAGAGCCGAAGAACTGCAGAGAAAACGCTCAATAAGGGAAGATGCAGAATCACAGCAGCTCTCCTCCAACTGTATTTGATTATTCTGTTTTAGGACAGATCCATCCTTCATATGTTTTGTTATTACTGGAAAAAGTCTGCACTTTATTCCATCATTGAATAAAACAACTTAAAATATAATTAATAATCATCACATAGTAAAACATTTCTCAGTATGAGTCCTTGCTGTTTTCTTTGGACAGGCTGCTTTTGTTCAGAATTGCTGAGGAGGGGGTCAGAGCAAGGAGAGCTTGTTGGCTGGAAGCCAATTGACTGTTGGTTCAGGATAAGAAAACTAAAAAACACAAAAAAATCCAACATGATGCTATAAAATGCTGGAGAAAATAATCCACGCATGAAAATTATTCCTTCATCTAAACCAGGGGTCTTCAACCATTGTCTCCAGATCCACATGTGTCTCTTTTATCTCCATTGTGGATCCTTAACCAAACATAAAATAATTCATGGAGAATGTTGATCCAGACATGTCGACCGTCTGAGTCAGCAGCTTTCTGATAATGTCTGCTTAACCAAAACTACCTCAAGAAAACAAATAAACAAAACCTGAAAACTAAGACTACCAAGGTCCAACCCCAAACTAAAATAACAAAACCCAGCAGTGGAAGACTACTGAGGACAAAGAGCAAAATTACATTTGGAGAGATTTTAATATTTTTGCTTTTGTTTGTGCAAAAAATAGACATTATTCATATTTATTATTTTAAAAAAGGTCAGGAATGCAAAGACGATGCAGCTCCTTCGAGGCTTTAAACCGTTAAAGGTTGCAGACCCCTGATCTGACAAAAGCCTACCGAGTGTGGGACAAGACTGATCCAGGTCATCTATATAATGTAGAGCAGGGATATCTGAAGACACAAACATGACCTGGGTCCTTTGGGATTAGAATAAGACACTTTTGTTGTAACCAAAACTGTAACAACAAACTCAGAACCTCATAGGGAATGTTATTGATTAGCTAATTAAAAAATATTAGAATGAGATGTATTTATGCATTTTAATTGTGACTAAAAAATACACGGTTCAGTGTGATTATCAAAGTTGAGTTCTCCCCACAGATACATAGAAAGACTGAGATGCTACATGGAAAATATGTCCTATTGGAATCATTCAAAGTTTTCTTTAAACAATATCCTCCACATTTTCAGTCATCTGTGAGATTTACAAACTGAACTCAACAATGTCATGTGTGCGTCTGCAGCAGCGGGACACTCTCAAGATCCATCAAAAAGATATCAAACCGTTTGGTCTCATCAGAGAAGGAGATAAGTTCATGTTTTGTCGAGTTAATATTTGTCAAACACACACCTTCTAGGCATGGAGTTATGAGCTAAATACTACTTAAAATACTAGCATTATGCTTTTAGTTGATTTCTGGTGTCAAGAACAAATCAATTTCTTTCAGAAGAAAAAAGCGACAGATAAAGTTTCTCTGTTGTACTTGTGTGGCAGAATCCACAAGAAATGAACTGCCCAGCAGTTCTACCCTTCCACAATTACTCTTCAATCAAGTAAATAAAAGACTCTGAGGTTTCCATGTGTAGACATGGCCTTACAGCTGTGAAGGTAGAAGATAAAGGGTGGAGTCCTTTTTGAAAAAGTCTCAGTGGTTGTTCCACTGAGTGTGGAACAAGTGTATACATTTATGTTACTGTACAGCACATTCCACTGGGGTCTGAGTGTGGGAGGTGGAAGGTCATCCAGAACCTTAGTGAGTTATGGCTCAGACCAAACCGATCCAAACCTAAGAAAGCTTCTTTTCTTTGAGTTCTGTTTCAGAAAAACTTGGAGTGCTTATATTTTCATCCAGCAATTCTCATAGTTTGAAGATATAAGAAGTAAATCTACATAGGTTTAGAGCTCTTGAAACAACTTTTCAACTTTTTCATGTTTCCGTTTTCTTCAGATTATTGTTTCATGTCACTCACCCAGTTATCTTCCCTCCACTCCTTCATCTGCCTTTACACAGGTGGACCATCAGAAGATGGACTCTGGTCTGGACCAAACAGCCCAGTGTGAATGTGCCCCAAACGCGTCAGATCCTGCTCCATGTTTTTCAGTCCTTGCTGCTCTCCTCACCCTCTCTATTCATCTCATTTGAATCCATGTGTGATAAGTGTTTCAAAAGTATCAATTCAAAAAAGGGCATTACTGCTTTTCCAAAAATATACTTTATTACACACATTTTGTAAACGGCGTGCATTTATGACCTGTAAACCCACTTCTATCCAGGACAGAGGTACTCATGATACAGAACATACAGCAGAACAATTACTGACATGCTTTTTGTTTGTACAGGAAACCAGTGAAGTGCTTTGCTACTCTGGGAGATGAGAAAAGGAGTTTAACCGCAGTGTAGATCAGTCCTCTCTGCAGCCCAGTCCTTCATTCTTCCTCCAAGTATTGAGACCGGCAGGTGTCTTGATTTATCCATGTCCTATCTTGTGGGGTCTAGATGACCCTACCCTTACATTGAAGTGTTATCCCTCCTATTACAAAGCTGGAGAGGATTTCATGTACACCAGTGAAAATCCAAAATCATTAAAAAAAGAAGTTCAGCACTGTCTTGTGGGTTCCAGATGACCCCACTCCCAACGTTTACACGCCTAGGAGAGCACAAGGGTTAAACATAGTCTGATCTTGAAGGTGAAGTCGTGACACATCCTCCGTCTCTGTGGCTGTCCACTGAGGGAGTCTGTGTGAGCTGCACAGAGGCAGGAAAACTGGTGGTAACATCCACATGTGCTGAATCAGAAGATGGACAGCGGACATTTCAAGGTACAACACTTGGTAGTATAAAAGTGTATACATTTATGTTACTGTACAGCACATTTTAAGGACATACTGTACTACTGTGGGTCTCTAATCAGGCCTTTACTTTTGCTCAGACACTGCTAACAGTAACAACAACATTGACTTTAGTTAAGTTCTATTAAAATTATTGAAATGAGAACTCACAGGTTTTGATTCTCCTGGAGTTGCTGTTTTGTTGGAAATATAACTGCATATGTCAACATCTAACAACAAACTGCGATACTAACGCTGAACTGGAATGGGCTTAACATACGTGATGAATACATGTTTAGATGGCTCCCTTATTCGAACAGTCCCATAAATCTTTATGTTTTTAGAAAACACAAAAGACATTTAGTAAGGCCTGTATCAGACCACTGTGCTGTGCAGGGTATGCCCCGCTTTCGCCCATCAGTAACTGGGATAGGCTCCAGCAGCCCTATGACTCAAGCTGGTTCAGAAAATAAAGGATTAAAAGGCATTTAGTGACATTGTAATGGTGTGTCCACATGTTCTCAATTTAGCCTAATCAAGTGGTTTCCGTGACGAAGGCTGGTCACCTGTAAGATATCAGGTCAATCCAGTTTTAAAGTCTGTACTGTGGAATGTACAGGAGAGGAGTTGCAGAAAATGAATAATTACTTCTACTTAAGATCAGGACTCCAGTGGAAGAGTGTCTTCCACTATCTTCCTTGAGACCCTGAGGTTGTGGGTTCAAATCCATGGTTCACCATAACAAAGACTCCAAAATTGGTGTTCAGTGTCACCCTGCTTAATGCTGAAAATATATATATATATATTTTTTTTGGGGGGGGGTCTACCAGACATGGCCTGGTAGTTTTACTATTAAACCCTTGACACCATGAGTCACTAATTCACAACATATTACTGAATACCGGACTCATTTCTTTGAATAGAAAAACAATTAAGAACTTTTTATTGTATAATTGTCAATAAAGTCATTCATGAAGGTGTTAAAAAAAGAAGAAAACATTTGACTCATTTCATATGTTGAACAGGGTTGAAGGGAGGAACATTCATAGATTTGACTCGTTTGCCCAGCACAACCCACAAATACACTTTTAAATCTTGATTGTGTTGTGCTTTAATCCTGATGTGCTCAAATCCAGGCTACCTGCTGCTCATTACTAACATGCATGTGTTCCACACATGAACAGCTGCAATGAAAAGGTTGTTTGGAAAAAGAGCAGCACAGCAGCTCCTGAGGCCGACTTAGACACCCATAATTTAATTCTAAGTCACTTTCCTGTTGGTTCTGCAAGCATGGGTTACCATCTGCAACAGCACATACTGCCCTACTTCAGTGCCTAATCCCATGACCCAATCAGATTCAAAAGAGGGTTCTAGTTTTGAAAAGAAAGAACAAGGTTTGATAATAAACCTATTTCTTTAAAAAAAAAAAAAAAAAAAAAAAAAACGTCACTCAAAATCACACGTGTCAAAGTTGCCCTCTGGGTAATTCTATCCGGCCCTCCAGATCATTTCATTTTATTGTTATTAATGACCCTATGTTATCTTGCGCTTATTTCTAACTTTTATCATTTTTGACAATATATAATATATTGCAGGAATAATATTCCTGCCTTTTTATTATTCATAGTTAAGCTAAAAAGTTACATTTTAAAAGTTTTAAAAATTAGCATTCTGCTATCTTTTTGGACTATTTTGGCATTTACTGAGATTTTTTTTTAGGCTGTTGTAGAGTTTGGCTAGTATTTCAGCTACATGCTAGCTGTTTTAACTAACCTAAGTTTTTTTGTTTTTGTTTTTTTTGCTAATTTGGCATTTAGCTAATATTGTAACTGGCTATCAGCAGCAGCATTTTCAGCTATTAGCTTCAGTGATTTTAGCTACCATTTTCAGAATTTTCAGCTATAAACTTTAGTAATTCAAGTCATCAACTTCAGTGTTTTTTAGCTATCAGCTTCAGCATCTTCAGCTATCAGCAGTAGCACCTTCAGCAGCCAAATTCAGCTTCCAGCATTCACACTAGCATTATTGCTGGTAATGCTATATATCTAGTTCATAATTATGTTAAAAAGTTGCAGTTTTAAAATTTTAGTTTTAGAGTGTTCAATAAATGTTAATTCTGTTCGGCCCGCGACCTCAGGTGTATTTTGAATTTTGGCCCCCTGTGCTGCTCTAATTGAACGATGTTTTGCTTGCTTTCAAAGTTACGTGGAAACACAGTAACGCTCAGATGACTATGAGCTCTGGTCCACCAGAGAACAAAAATAATATTTTTCTTTTAACCTTAATTCTCAGTGATCCAGAGCGTTGTCTGCTGCTCATAATAAGCAAATTATTGAAAGATTTTCTCCTGATCCAGCATTTGTATTCAAATTAGAGAGACGGCTAGAACATAACATCGTTCCTGTTGAATTCCTTGGAAACAGAAGTTGCCCTGCAATGACCACAACATAAGACATTTTTGGTTATTTCCTCATGTTTTTCTTCATTCATTGTTGATGCAGTTCTATGAAGTCTTCCACATTATTAGACCACAAAAAGATCTCTCACCAGATTTGATTGTGCCCTGTGTGCATTCCCAAATGGTTTCAGTGCTGCATGTGACCTATGAGACATCCAGCTGAAGGAGGAGAGACCAGCCGTTTGAAATATACATTTAGTCTGGGTGACGCCATCTTGAAATGTGTGGTTTTATCTGGCTTTATAGAAACCAGACATGAATAGATGTGTTCCACAGAGGATGTCTGTGAAGCGCTCTGATAAATACACAGTAATATTATACAAACATGCACAACAATTTCAAGTAAAAAGACATTTCAACAATCACTGCTACTGTAGCTTATGCCAAAGTGCTAATATCTGGGACATTATTCAGCTTAAATATTGCTAGTGATTTGTGCGTGTGATGGAAACACCCATTGCTTTTCCACATGGCTCATTAAAAAGGCCACTCTTGTGCTGTTGCTGTTTATTGGTGCGTTATTTTATCTCCACAGTGACTTATTGTAAAATCCGTGTTAGGCTGAGTTCCTTAAGTGTGTGTTATGCGTGTGCATGTGTGCTGCTTGTAAACCCTCTGCTTGTTTCTGAGGATCCCCGGCTACCACTTCATAAATATGTTTTCCAGGGCTGGAGGCAGCAGGAGAATGGTGCTTCTAAATCAACTTAACTAAAACTTGAAAGCTTTGACCCGCTCCAGTCTATGCAGGAAACAACACAGTGAAAATTTCTAAATTCAAAGACCGCCTTTGACGCGCAGAGATGAATGAACCTGCTGCCAAAAACAATACTGAAACAGCATTGGGAAGCAATGCATTCTCTGCAGGCGCCATTATGGGGCTTCAAAGAAGAAGGCTAGGACGACATGAAAGGCTGGATGCATGGTGCTATTTGAAAATACTGGCTAGCCCTCAACTAACTGATGTAAAGGGATGCAGTTTTTTGTTTTTTTGCAGTTCTCTTTTTCCCCCTACTGAGATTTGAAGCAGACTCTGTCAAGCTGAATGAAGATATAAACCACTCAGCCATCAATGATGGGAGAAGAATCTCAAAGAAATTCTCACACAACAGGAAAGAATATCCAGCACGGAAATATTTACAAGTCATCCACCAGATAACCTCGTCTGCTTTAACAAATCTTTTTCATCCAGACGTAAATCAATCCTCTCTAGCCTCTCAAACAAATAAGAAAAAGATAAAAACAAAAAACTTACATGAAGTGTTCTTTCTGTTTAGGGGCTGTTTTGGATGACATAATCATGAACTTTTGGGAGAAACAACACCTTGAGATGTATTTCAGTCAACATTATCCAAACCTCACGATGCAGGTTAATAACAGATTAAGGATCTTATGACCTGTGTCGGTTACCTGAATTTAACCGACATAACGGCGTCTTTTGGCCAGGGGATGAGTGTGACGTCACGTGCAGGAGCCGTGTTTGACTGAGGTTTACAGCTACAGTGGACACACTTTGTTCTCTGGTATAGGAAGCTGTGCAAATGAACCACAGTCAGTCTGGGAGTCATCAGATCTGGGTGACGCAGTGCTGCCCATGGGGATGCGGGCAGCGATGGCGGACATTTCCCCCGTGTGACTCTCTGCCGTGATTCCAGGTCGCTCTGACGTCTGGTTTAAGTTGCTCTCTGGGATGGTTCCCATTCCGGTGAAATGCTGAATCAGACACTTCCTGAACTGGAGCAAAAGAAAAGGAAACCAATTATGAATGAAATGAATGACAAAATGTTTCATTCAAATTACCTATCCATACGGCTGTGGGATGATGTATAAAAATTGACCTCATTTATTTCAACATTCTTTTTTTATTAACCCTTGTGCTCTTCTAGGTATGTGGACGTTGGTATTGGGGTCATCTGGACCCAGCATGAGCGTGCGCTGAACTTTTATTTTCCAATAATTTTAGATTTTTACTGGTGTTTGTGGCAGACATGAAAGCCTATCCACCTTCATCCACATTTGTCATGGGATGGATGTCAATGTAAAGATTGGGTCATCCGGACCCCATAAGAGAGCACTAGGGTTAAAAGTCTTCCCACTAGGGACAGGATGTCTGTTACATTCCTAACGTTAATGTCTAACGGACATCTGACAGCACTGATGTTGCACTACAGGATTTTTTCTCTGCAGTAGCTTAGAGCTTGCAGGGAGTTGCTAATTTGTTTCCATTTTAAATGATATGTCTAAGAAGGAGAGTAACAGGAAAGCATATTCATGAAATGCTAATTAAAACCAGATTTTAAGTTATTGTCTTGAGTTCAAAACTCTGAACTTTGGCGACGCATCAACCAATTAGTAGACGTCTACAATGGTCTCCCACAGGCCTTTTATTAATCTAACAGACATTTAGATGTTTATTAGATTAATAATAGGCCCTATCCAAATATTTTCCTCTCTCCCTACCCCTCCAAATGAAGGTGCATTTGTAGTGGAAATGAACATTTTTTTAAAGATCGCCCTCTGTCATGAGGGAAACCGTGTTGCGCTGTGCAGCGGAGGAGAAGCGCTTTTCTTCACATGGGCGTGCTCTGAAATTCTCATTTAAATGTAAGTAATGACTTCTTGTTGCAGCATGACCCGTTTAAGGTTATAAAACTCCAGTTGTTATGTATATTTGAGCGCTGGAGGCTCCACGCTAAAGCTAAAGCTACGTGATGTCACACATCGCCGGTCATGTGCTGAGTGACTTCTGGCTTATATGGTTCAGAACAGCAAAGCTGACAGCTGAACGCTGTTTAAAGCAATTTTACGTGAATAATTAAAGGTAACCCAACCAATTGTAACTGGAATGTGTACAATATTTATTTTATAAATGTCCTTCCTGGTTGTAGGACATTTATAAAACCTGGTTAATTTTTCCCTCTTATATCATTCACAAATCAGAGTACAAATATCAGTAATCCTGTCTGCAGATCATCTGTTTCTCCAAATTCCTCTGGATGATATTAAACCAGTCGTGGATTATTTTAATCTGATAACCCGGTTAAAGTTAGACAAAGGTTACAAGTACTTCGGTGAATGCTGCTTGTTTGGTTATGAAGGTAATTATGATTTTATTCTTTTAATCTGTTCTAATGCTAACACTAGCTTTAGCTATGAGACGTGGAGCTGCAGAAGATCTTTTCTCACCAGTTAAAGTTTCCTACATTCCCGTTCTCATATAATCCTTGTAAACAGAACAAAAATCAGACAATTCCAGCGTGTCTGACATTAAAGTCAAACTTCTTCCTGTTGTAATGTTTTCTCCTGCGGTCAGTGAGCTGCTGTTAGCTCAGCCGTGGTTCTAACATCACTGCTCTTTGGTTTAACTCAGAACTGTGTCTGATCTGCAGGAAAATAAAGGTGAAAATGATCAAAGAAACTGGTGCCAAAAATATGAAAGTGACTATTTCCACGTAATGTTATAAAATACATTTGCCCAGAATTTTTTTTTTTTTTTTTACCTGGCCGCTCTTATTTTGAAAGCTGAAACTATGTGAGTCGATAGCAGCTCTTAACATTTCCACTGAACCAAACTATTTCTGTTTTTACAATTATTCCCTAAGATATCCAGTAAAACAACAAGTACATTTATCATGGATAGAGATTAAAATGTGTACGGGCAACGCAGCGATGTGTCTTTGCTGAAGGAATTAAATATGGACAACAGGAATTTCTATACAATTTTGTGCTGATCGCATTTAAAATATGTGCAAAGCCAGAAGTGATTATTTGCCTTTTTTGCCCCGTTGCATTTCCCACTCAGAGCATAATGGGACTGTGGTGCAACTAGCTGCTCGAGATCTAAACGGCGATATGCAATAGAGCTCTATGAATGGATGTCTATCAGATACATAATGCATATCTATGTGAACTTTGAAATATCCATGATTTACATATCTAACATATAGGTTCATGCAGATGTTTTTCTCCTCTAAATCGGTTGTAAGGAGCACAACAAACATGAAGCTAAGTGAGTCACTTTAATTTTGCTTCTCTTGAATAAACAGATAACTGATCTACTTAAATTACAACCACAATATTGCTTTTATTTCTAAATTCCTGTTACTTATTAAGCCAAGGAATGTAATTTTATTGAAAAATTCAATCTTCAACATAATTACAAAAAAATGGTATACGTTCACCAAAAATCTGGCCTTTACTAAAATGATCAAACAAGCATAATACTCGTTTAAATATATATCTCATAAACGTTAATCTGGGTTTCAATTACCATCCATCTATTCTTGAATACACAACAGAATGAAGTTCTACAGTTTTACATTTACAAAACCACACCCTAACGACAGAAGCAAACACCAAATGGTTCCCGAGCGCAGCTGTGTCTGCAGCTCACCGCTCCTCTAGAAGAACAGGAACAAATTTTGTTCCCACAGTCAGTTTCAATAAAAAAAATTAATACCAAAAAATTATTTTAATTGTTTTATTTAACTCAAACATTGGGTGGGATTGAACACATTTGTATTTTAAGGGTTACTCCAGATAGATTTGGTATTTTCAACACTATTTTTAGTATCATTTTTATATTAGTTTAGGTAGATTTAGTCTAAAAATATGACCACATTTTTTGATGATGTATATATAAATATTGTGTTTGAAATACTTAATGATTATTGAATATATGATTTGAAGCGTTTCCAAAAATTAAATTAGCTTCTCTATTGGTGGGGTTTTTTTTGTTTTTGTTTATTTTTTTACTTTTTACTGATACGAAAAATTATCTGGACCGTGACCCTAAAACTGTGACACAATCTGAACGAGAGTTTTGTGATCCGTTGCACCCCTAATAATGGATTCATTACATTATCACATTACATTCTTTTCTTTTTAGGGTCATCTACATTTCCACAACTAATAGCCAGTAAACAGTGACACAATTTTTACATATTTTTTTTTTTTTTGGGGGGGGGGAGGCTTTCTGATAGCAGGGACAATGACGTCACAGTAAGGATAAAAAAAAACTGCCATTTTTAAGTGGTCCTGGGTTGCTCCCCAATCGTTGTTTTCCAAATGACAATCCTCCTAAAAAGTCCAATTGACCTTTGTCAATGTTTGTGCCCGGCCTTTGAAACCCCCCTGGGAGAAACAATTGATCCCTGGCCCATTACAGCCCGTCTAATTTGACACATATACTTCCAAACTGCTTCCATCAAACTGGTAATTCTGTTTAAACTGCTGTAGTAACACCTCTTACTTCGCTGCTGTCGTGAACAAGAAATATGCTCATCCTTTGACGGATTTTCAGGGAAACGTGAATTTCAGTTCAACCCATTGAAGCTTTGAAAAAAGAACGTTTTCTTTACAAAAGGCAGAGATTGAGATCCAATCTTAAAATTCTATCCTTTAAAAATTATGAACAGAACTAGAGACAAAGGAGAGCCCTGGTGGGGTTCTGCATTCGATGGGAAATGGGTCAACTTATTGCCTGCAATTTAAACCAATCTCCTGCTCTGGTCGTACAGAGTCCAGGGGGGTCTTAGTAGAGTCCCCTGGACCTCATATTCCAAGGGTACTGCCACAGACCACCATGAAGAACAAGATGGAGTTATGTTTTAAATTCACAATGGACTGAATGGGTGAACTGCCAAGTACTCTGAAGAATTGGTGTAGAGATTATCCAGTGTTTCATGTCTGGAACAACAACAGCCCTGTTCCTCCTGAATTAGAAGTTCAACCTTTAGCTGAATTCTCCCCTCCAGTATCCTGAAGTAGGCTTTCCCATTTGATCCCCTTGAAGTTGGAGCACATCCTGCACTCACCCTTACAGAAATTAGGGACCCCCATCCATCCATCCATCCATCCATCCATCCATCCATCCATCCATCCATCCATCTTCTTTTACTCATCCAGGACTAGATCGTGGGTGCAAGACTTAGTCCTTTCAATATCCAAGTCTTGGGGGGATTGTTTATATATCCCGGACGAGCCCCCACTTATGTTACAATCTTAACCCAGAAGGAAGAGAAAAGAAGAGTAACATGAAATAAAGATCCCCCGAACAGTCAATTGTAGGTGTGTGCAGCTTTTAATACAGAGTTAGCCGCAGCGTCACATATAAGTACTGTACAAAAAGAATAGAAGGAGTTGCTTTGGAGGCAAGGTTTGGGACAAAATACACTAACAGAACAAAAATTAGACCCCACAACAAAAAATCAAATATGAACAAACACAACCAGAGTTAGTCACACAGAGCTCTCAGAGTTCCTAACCCAAAGAAAAAGAGGACTGGAACTCCGTTAGCGCATTCACCAGGAGCAAGCTTACCACCAGAATTAGGTGTTACAAAAGCTGGTGCAGTGGGAAGCAGGTGAGGGCTCCTCTACCATTGGCCCACTGATTGTCTCTTCATGTGGTATTTTGTGTTGGGACCACATCATTTTTTTTTTTTTGGTTTTGAGTGGTTTGTTTTCTTTTTTTAGTTTGACATGTATTTTTGCATGCTTTAGTTGTGTGGATATCCTTTATTGCTGGTGGGGGAAGAGATGAAAAGTGTTAGACTTTGGACCATAAGACTTAGCTGAACGCTGTGATTTCATTCTAAAGGAAAACTATTTTCTTTTAGGACTTGAATACTTTTATGGAAGATTTTACAGAGCAAATACTGATTTTATTTGTATAGCTCTTTTAACATCTGTTAGATTTTAGGGACATTTGATGTTTGAATAAATTGAGTGTCAAACCATTTCGTCATTTCTTGCCATCCAGGTTTTTTTTATTCTTGACTGACTCTGACTTCAGCTGTGCTATGTTTACAGCAGGCATGCGATGGACATTCAAGAACGCGCTAAACAAGTTTTCTTGATCAAGCTTTCAAGAATAGTGTTCGCACTGGACTGTCACTAGCGCATGTACCCACAGCTGGAAAAGGCTTGATGTGAGATGTTGAAGCGGTGCAAATCTGGCAACTCTTGCTCCAGGCTTCTCCTTTCACAGCTATATCCCAATACACAAAAGACTCACAAACCACAAATATGAATTCATCTTTCATGATCAGTTTTCAAACGCTGGTATTTCTGTGTTTTGAAAAGGACGCTACTCAAACGTCACTTCCAAATCTAAGCCTTGATTGGTTAAAGCTCAAGGTCATGAAGATATTGAAGGTCATGTGATGTTTAATTTCATGTGATTTAACTTTTGTAAAATCAAAAACTGCCTTAGAAAGATTTTTTAAACGGAGGCAGAACACACGTTTACATCCTTTCCATTGGAAACATTCCCTCACATTCATAAGGGTGAGAGACTACCCCACGCCTGCTACCTCTGCCTCTACTTTCTCAGTAGAAGTGTGTTAGTGGCATTCAACAGAGCACAAAGAATGTTCTTCAAATCTCAATGTCCTCAGTCAAGATCAACAGCTCACCACCCCTGCTGTAGTTTGCCAGAATGTCTTTGAAGCTTGGCTTGTCCATGGCTTCACAGAACCCCTCCCAGACCATGCCGTGTCCGTGCTATGTGCTGCTCGAATTGCTGATACCTTACAGCTGTTAAAGGAGTCCCACAAGTCAACCAGGCACAATAGGACTCCTTCAGTTTGACCACACCCTTTAATTAAAAGAGATCACAGGGATCATAAATAGCTGCTCCAACTGGCACCCAGCACAACTTTGAAAAGCTTTACAATTTAGTTTATTAAAATAAAAGGTCCATGATAAATCAGTGTCTTCAGTATTAGGGTTCTTTTTAACAATGAACCTTCCCAGACATTCTCAGCTGACTCACGGTACATTTGAACCTGCCAAGCCTGTCCAGCTTCCTCCATCAGCAAATGCAACTCACCACCAGGTCCAGTGTCCACGACACACGGCTGAGAGTCACATGCTGCAATGACAAAATCAATAATCGACCTCCTACCTGTGATGTTCTGATGCCACTTGGTGAGAATAGGATAGACACCCTTGTGTTTGAATTTATAGTTTGTTATGGATCAGCTGGGCCTGACACAGAAGTCCACGTCTGGAAGGCTGTTTTTCTCGCATACGTCCATCCAGATACCACAGCTTTTCCTAATTGCTAAAACACAATGGTAAACCAGCCGATCTACTGCTTCAACTCCTTTCTCAAAATGTAACTCTAGACCTAAAAACACAATTTGCAGTTAACACACAATTTATAAAACTCTGATGTGTCATGTGTTCGCACATGACACATTTACAATTTTAAAATCCAGATAGCATTACCAACACAAGACGCAAAGAGGAAACACAAAGAGGCAAAACTCAAACTCTGCTCTGACAGCGTTCACCATCAACACACGGCGGATCAAAACTGAAGACACTTGTTGCACATCAACTGCAGTGAATATAAAGACAGTCATGGAACAACTGAGCAGCTTTTCAAAGATGCTTCACAGAGCAGGACATGTCAGACCGAGACCAGCACCAAGACCTGAAGTTGCACCAGGACTTGGACCCAGACAACAAACACGATTTCTGATGAGATCCGGGCCACAGTGGTTAGCGCTCTTGCCTCACAGCAAGAAAGCACGGGACCTTTCTCCAGGAGTTAGCATGTTCTCCTCGTGCATGTGTGGGATTTCTCCTGGGACTCCAGCTTTCTCCCACCCTCCAAAAACATGCTTCATCGATTGTCTAAATTGTCCCTGTGATTGTGGACCTGCGACAGACTTACAACCTTTCCAGGGTGTACCCTCCCCTCACCCAGAAGCAGCCAGGTTAGGCTCCAGCAGCCGCCGTGACCTTCATCTTGTGATTATATTGTTGATCCTTTTTTATACAGACTACAGTCATTTATAGATGCAGTGGCTCCTTTCAGAGCCAAACTATCAAGAACTACTTCTGCTTAATGCTTTCAATTACTATTAAAACTGAGTGTTCACAGTGGTGTTTCAATTAAGATTAATTAACAGGCTGAATGTTTCAGTCCCAGCTATATTTCCTGTTTATCTGAAGTCACCGTTTCAGAAATTTCCTTTACTTGGGTGTGGCAGTTGGTGCTGACCTGAGTAGCCCCACCCTCAATCCCCCCTTTCTGAATCTATCGTCTACAAGTGGGCGCATCAGAATGGTTTTGTTTATGTAACTTCTGATGTTCAAATAGAAATGCCCTAGAAAGCTGAAAGCTGTAGTTTCTCTCTTTAATTATCTCGTTATTTAAGTTTTTTTGTGATGACTTATAGCTAAATGTAGTAATTATTAATTAATATGAATCTTTTTTACATTAAAAAGTTATTTTTATTGTGAAATTGATATAATTATCTGTTTGAACAAGTTACTATCCTGTTATCTGGAGAAAAATATATTTTTATGATCAGATAACTTGTAAGAATGGGTTCATAAACGTTACTCATAAATACAAGACTGGGCAGATCAGGGAGCTTGCACACGCCCTCCAGGGGCGTTTGATATCACAACGACTGATTAATTCAAATTCCCTTTGGTGCTTCTCGCTTGTTGGGAACTACACCAAAAAGTTAACAAGGGCACGAATGGAAACAGCCTCCGTTCTGCGTCGCTTCGCAGCGCTTTCACATCCAGTCTGAACTTTGTGTTAGTGCATAGCTGCCAGTGCTCAGAACACACATAGGTTTCATAACTTAAAAAGTCACACTAAAACAAAAAGTCATCACTTATATGTTCTTAGTGTGAAGAAATGCGCTTCTCCTCTACAGTACAGCACAATGCAGAACACTCTCGCAGCAGAGGGATCCAGAGCCCTCACCTTAAGACTGTCCCTTAAAAAAAAAAAAAACTAGTTTG
Source organism: Oryzias javanicus (assembly GCA_003999625.1). NCBI lineage: Eukaryota > Metazoa > Chordata > Actinopteri > Beloniformes > Adrianichthyidae > Oryzias > Oryzias javanicus. The sequence goes on along the minus strand of CM012451.1, from coordinate 1,271,243 downwards.
GACATCCCGAGCACTCCAAATGCCCCTACAGTTGGTGGAGTAGGGAGAAGCCGTAGGGGAAGGGGATCAATTCGGATTTGTCCCTCTTGCCCAGTGCAATTTAACATTGTCTTAGTCCATGGAATCTGAACCTGACTGGATTTGGGAATCCAGCCACCAGCTGCTGGTTCCAGGTTGAGAACCAGTGATGTTGGTCTGGGTAGCAAAACAACACAACGAACCTTGCCTTTAGAGTCCCCAAACCCCCAACCAAAAAAGGAAGGTGGTTAAAGCGAAGCATCTCTTTATGGTCATTATTACTCATACTGCAAATTTAAAATTAAGTAGACATCATTAATGCTTTTTCATTACATTTTAAAAATATTGTTAAACCTAAAAACATCTACAACATACTAAACAGTTACAATTTGTATTTTAAAATATAATTTAATTCCTATGATTGGAACACACGCACATTTTTCTTTGAAGCATTTCTACACATCTGAATATCTTCAAAATATATCTATTTTTTTAGTAATTTGTGGCATTCTTGGCTATTGTATACTTGTTGCTACTAAGAAACCTGAGACTGAACTTTTGAGTATCTCTGAGTCTCCCTGAAAATGTGAATCAAAGAGTAGCCTAATATATCTTCCAGCATGTTTTGAGGCTAATGAGCTGTGGATCGATTCTTCCCTTGTTTTCATGGTTTTGTGTTTTGCTGAGTAGGAGGGTTCCAGGTTTATTGATTACCAAGCTGATTGCTGCAGACAGAATATTAATTTTAAGTAAGTAGTGCTATTTACCATCTGTAGGCTAAATGTTTCAATGATTAAAATGACAGGTTGAACCGGGAGAGTTAAGGGCCATTCGTTGTGCAGGTTTGCAGAAAACTGGAAGATCTGCTATGCGATACTCTCAGCTCTTTGAACACATTGGATGTATTGCTGGTTCTGCATGTGTAGAAATCATACTCAGGAGGCACAGCAGATGAGTTGAAAAGTATCTGTGGCAGGGTCAGAACAGTAGAGCAGACCCACCAAGGCTGGAAACTGAACAATACTGGAGAGAAAGAGACAGCACATAGCAGCAATGCTTAATGGCTGGCCTCTCTGAGGAAAGAGAATAGCAACTCCCTGAACAGAACCCAGTAACCATCACAGAGGCAGACATCCAAGAAAGAGTCTCAGGTATGAAGAACTGGACACCACCGGGCCTTGACATGATACATGCCCACTGGCTTAAGAAACTCACGGCACTCCTACAAGCGCCTGACAGAACAAATGAACAAGATGTTAAGAGATGGGACCCACCCTGAATGGCTAACTAAAGGACGAACGATCCTGATCCAGAAGGACCCCTCAAAGGGTGCAGTCCCATCCAACTACCGCCAATAACCTGTCTCTCCACAACATGTCAGGCATCATTGCAACCAAAATACTTAGACACATGGATCATTTCATGAGCAACACACAGAAGAGCATTGGTAGAGACTCCAGAGGAGCCAAACACCAACTCCTGGTTGACAGAACAGTCGCACAAGACTGCAGGTCACAACACACCAACCAGTGCACAGCCTGGATTGAAGAGAAGAAAGTCTAAGACTCAATGCCACACACCTGGATCAATGAATGCTTGGAGATGTACAACTTCAACAGGACTCTAAGAGCCTTCATAGGAAACTCAATGAAGTTGTGGAAAACCTCTGTTGAAACCAATGGCAAGCCAATTGCACAAGTGTTCATCAAATGTGGAATATACCAAGGTGACGCTCTGTCCCCACTGCTGTTCTGCATAGGTCTGAACCCCCTCAGCCAAATAATCAATAAACTGGCTATGGATACCAACTCAGAAATGGGGCCACCATCAGTCACCTCCTCTACATGGATGACATCAAGCTATACGCTAAGAACGAGCGTGACATTGACTCCCTGATCCACACCACCAGGATCTACAGTACTGAGTCTGGGATGTCATTCAGACTTGAGAAATGCAGTCGGATGGTGACAAAGAGAGGCAAGGTGGTCCACACAGAAGAAGTCTCACTCCCAGAAGGAACAATAGCAGACAGTGAGGACAGTTAGACAGCTGGTCAAAAAAATATTTCTGAGATTATTTCACATCAAATTCAATTTAAATCTATTTTTCTCTTTTTTTACTTTCTTTAGCAAAAATTACTAAATGTATTTAACAAAAAAATGTTTTATATTAACATTTCCTTTGTAAATGAGTTTAAACACAAACTGCAACTAAATACAAGCTGTAAAAAAGTTTGTAGAGCAACGCAGCAGGTGTTTTGTGAGTTAGCACTAGCTTAAGCCACACAAACACACAACATAATGCCTCTGTTTCAAGTGTTGACACAAATTTGTCATACTCCCATTTTGGTAACAACAGCCTTCAAACAGATTTTGCTGTCTGGGGTTTGATGTTCCAAGTCGGAAGTCAAAACCTCAGTGGCCAAAATGTTATATAATAACTCACCAGCCAAGTTAGCTGGAAATTAAAAAATAATAATAATAATAAAGTCAACCAGCAAATTAAACTATGAAATATTTGGTGTGACTCAGTCAGAATTTGAACTCACAACATTCCAATCTCAGGGCAGACACTCTACCACAAGGCCACCTAGCTTTGTCAATCTCTGTACCGTCAATGCTTCAATGCCCATACTCAGATCAGGGTTTGTCATATCTGGTCAAGTTTGTGATGACCAGAGAGTTGAATGACTGAGTTCCAGTTGGCTCACCTCAAACCAGTGGGTCACATAAGGTCGGGTTTCAACCATCTACAGCTCTTCAAAGAAAATAGAAAACCACCAAAAACGCTGCAAGACTCCTTAGAAATGTTCTTCACTGTGTTTTGCATCCAGTGACATATAATATTAGGAACACACACAAAGAGCAAACGCATTAAAGTTTAACCATTGTGTCCTTTTACACATACACTTGAAACTCAAAGGACAGGGAGACATGCAATTAACATTTGCATATGATTTTGTAAGAATCCTGTGTTTCCTGAAAGCATCATTATACAGTCTAAACTTTAAAGATCATTTATTTCTGAATCTCTTTAGTCCACTGGATAACCTCATGTCACTGAGAGATCAAAGCTGTCAAAAACTCACCTGAGAAGCATTTTAAATAACATATTTGAAGTAAAACAGTGCAGCAGAAACCTTCTGACCTTTGAGATCACCAGAGGCTGTCTACCTCTAAAATTACAAGTAGCATTATTCATGCATCATAGAAATCCCCGGAGACTGTGTTCTTCCTAACCTTGCTATGCAACGCACAGAAACAAAGCTGAGCACTACAGGTCAGCTGAATTCTAATTAGCTCTGGTCATTTGTGTTACAGGTCCTGCTCTTAGGCTGCTGTTGGTAAAAGCTCCTCTGACCCCTTGAAAGGGCTTGAAGGTACATGAATGTTCAGACTGCATGCAGATTCTCAGCATCAAACGGATGCAGGTGATGAGTCATTCTCGTATTTCATTTCCATAAAGATATCATTGAAATTGCTCTTTGGATTTTCCCCCATATCAACAAGACTTTTTCCATCTTGTTGGATATCTGCTTCTCAAAAAATGTACCACAAGTTTTCTGCTCGACCTCTAACGGCTGCAGACCTTGTCAATCAGTCTTCTCCATGTCGTGTCCTTAGCCGTGATCAGATCTTTGTTTTCATTCTATAATCCAGGACTCGTTTTTTAAAGAACATTTGAACTTTGAGAGTTTAAACAAAATAAGTGTGAAAATGCTTGTGTCTGTCTGCGAAAAGTGGATGTCTTAGCCTTAACACATCGGTAATCCTACTTTACTTTTTGTGAGTTATGTTTAGAACCTGCAATAAACAAGGGAACTCATCACTCACTGTCTTTGGTCTACTTTTGTGCTCTTGTCCACTTGATTGCCTTTTTGTTACTGAACCCCACAAAACACACCAAAGCCTTGCAGAATATAGATGATACTGTCTGGTCTGGTCTGGTCTGGTCTAGACCAGACAGAAACATTGGTCCAGACCAAACAGGCCTGGTGTGACAGCTTTTTGGTTATGTTGCTCCTTGACTGTTAGCATCTCTCACCCTGCTGCCTGCAGGTACCGTAGCACACCTTAAGATACTGCCTGGTAAATGCAGAAAATCCTGGCCTCTATAGTTATTATATTGCTCTTGTGAGCTATGATCAGTGTCTCCATGGTGTTCTATAGCCTTTCCATATGTCACTGGGTACTACATCAGGCATCATCAACATCTTTGACCTGTTTGAGAAACTAGCATGCAGCAGCTTGCCCCATCATGATGGATGAACCTTAAGGGGAGGAAACTTGTAAGAGAAGAAAATGAACAAGCTCCGTAACATGTCGTTATAAGATAATCTTCTCTACCTTTTTGGTGGCAACATTAAACTTTTCTACACTCAGTAGTTATTTAGAATTCATCCAACAGAGATAGACATCCCAGTGGTCGGGGGAGGTATCCTAATGATAAAAAATGGATTTGTCCACTGATTTGTGCAATAAATACCATGGATTACATTTTACTTTTGAAACAAACACAAAACAACTCTGCAGTTTTAAAGAAGGGACCCTATATCTCAGAGATGCCTAAATGATTTTGAAAAGAGAATTCAGCTTTCAAATGAAGAAACAACAAATGCTACCAACTCAAGAAAAAAGTGTAAAACAGGAAGGATATTTTGGTCGAAGTGAAGGATTTTTTTCTGATTAGATTTCAACAGATATGCTTTAGATTGACTTTGACAATACAGAGCAACACACTTGACAAAGTCAATTTCAAAGCAACATAAGAGCTCAGAGGCCATGCAGGACAAGACGGAGTGCAACGGCTGAAGGACAGAAACCAAAATCAATTGTCTACTGGTACTTTGGACAGATTCTTGCTAAAAGAAACAGGATGCTTTCATGGTGCTCCCGGCTTCCAGTGTCTCCTTCCTGTTGGACCCAGCTGACTACAATCATGCATCACTTCAGGCCACTATTTAAGATGTGCCCTCTCCAGCTAGTTCGTTCCCTCCACCAGTGCAGTATTTTAGCTTCGTATTCTACTCTGTCACTCGTTTTCATGTCCTTGTTTTGCCTTGCCACTCACTGTCCGTTCCTATCTTTGTCACCACCATCTCCATCACACGACTTACCTGGGTCCAATCACACCGCTGCTCAGAACCACATCGGGTCTAACCAGTCTAACCACCTGCCCATGCTACACTGCTCATTCCTAGTCTACTCGTTTCTACGCTTCCTACCTCCAACTGGGTCCGCTGCTTGTACCAACCTTCCAGGGATGTGCTCAACTCCAGTCTGCCATATCCTGCTGCCACAGAAGACTCCGCTTCCACTCCATGTCAGAACACCACTGGACAATAAAAACGTATCCATCTCTCATTCTGAACTCTGTCATCCTTCCGGGTTCCAGCTTCTGGGTCTGCCACGCCTAGCTCAGACCCATGGCAGCAGTGCCTACATTTTATTCACCCCACTTGTGTTGATACGATTGCGACCTCTGTTGCTGCAGTTTGATCAATGTTTTTTATAGCCATCTATCAGCTTCTTTTTGACAGAGTACCTGTTTGTTCATGAAGACGTAGATGATAGGGTTGTAGACGGCAGCCGTCTTTGAGAAGAAAGCAGGGATGGATGCCAACCGCGGGTCAAGTTTGATGGTTGGATGAGCCGTGACCAGAATGGAAAAGGCAGCGTATGGTGTCCAGCCTACCATGAACGCCACAATCATCACTACAACCATACGGGTCACCTGTCGCTCAGGCTTCCTCGCTGTCGCAAGACGACCATGAGACACCTGGAAGACACAGAGAATATGACAGTTTTGGTCAAAACTTCCCAACAAAGAAAGCCAGTCAGTGGTTTGTATTTTCACTGTTAACATGTGAGCATCACAACACTAAAGCAATGTTTCAAATTTTAATCAAGTTGTTATAAACAATAATTGCAATAATAATAGTAACAATTCACTAAACAAGACAAATAGTTTATACAAAATACATATATTATCATCATCTAAAATTAAGTGCCTACATTTTTAAATTATTTCAGTAAAACTTTAAACTCTCTGAGTGTAGTCAAACTGGACCCAACTAAAGCGTGTTCCAGATGGGTGACATGAGGTAGCATGGTTCTGTGTTTGGACCACTGACTGTGTGTGAGAACTGGACTGAGTGGCCCCTCCCCCTGACATTTGACAAGAATCTCTTAGAGGACTATGGAGAAATAAACAGTTATTTCTCAGTTATTCTATTTATCAGAATAACCATTGTGGCTCTGATACCTTTTCTTGACATGTTCTTGATAATCCTCATTTCTTTCCAAGATATATATATATTTATTGTAGTTTAAGTTATTCAAGTTATCAATTGACCAATCAAAACCCTGAAAAGTATGTGGGGGGCTTTGTGATTTTGATTGACAGATTCTTCTGACCTTACATTCAAGTGGTATGAGTGTGGCCTTCCAACAAGCTCACTCCTTACTGGCAAGACTGGTTGCTATGGAAACATTGGCTCAGACCAACACGGACCAATTACTGCTAACCAAGGTTGTGTGGATCCAATATGGCGGCGTCCATTATGCAAAACAATGGCGACTGAATCCACTTCATTTTTTGGGGACTGGAAGTAAACTATTTTCTACGGGTGATGTCACACTCAGTCCAGGTCTCAGATACAGTTAATGTTTTGGACATGGCTAAATATGAAGTTTCACTCAAAAAACAATCAAATCGTTCAGAAAAGCAAGTTTAAAGGCTGACACTGGAAATCTTTAGGCAGAAAGAAGAGGATAACTCTTCTATCAGCTCATTTATGCTAAATTCAAGTTAGATTGTGTTTTACCAGCAAGAGAACAGCTGACCTTTCTTAGTTTCCGCAGGAGCCTCCCATAGCAGTAGAATATCACCCCAAGAGGCAAAATGAAACAGGTGGCGAAGAAAGTGATGATGTAGCTGTGATCTCTCATGTTGGTGGAGTACCTGTTTATAGGTGGACAAAAAGGTTTTTTATTGACTTTGAATTATATTCTATTGAAGTGCTCCAGTGAACAAGCATGTTAACTAAATCCCAGCTGAGCTGCTCTGAAACTCAGAGCTTTTATGTGACTCCAGAGGAAGACAGCATGTGTGCATCTCAATTGAGCTTCAGCTAAAAGGGAAATTTCACAGCTGAGACAAATCTGTGTGAATCACTTAGGAGCCCATAGGACACTAATTTAGTCTAATTAAATCTGTTCCCTAAGAACACCTACAACCCTCGAATGAAACAAGCCTCAGATTAATGTCTAGGAATCCACCTGGCCCACAGAGCTGCCTGTGTGTGTTTGAGCACTTACAGCCATCCATCTTCATCTCTGTTGAACAAAGAAAGTGCGGTTGGCTTCACATTTGGGATGGTACATTTCACACTTCATTCCTCATTAACTGTGAAAAACCCTCTACAAAAACAGAGTCATGTGGAATAGAAGTCGTAGTATTTTCCTCAGCAGAGACACACATCCGGATTTCCTTCATAGACTTCACTTAACACAAGCCTAAAAACACACAAAAACATGTTTTATATGAGAATGGAGTGGCTCACAGTAATCTCATATTGATTTACCTCATAATCACCTCTAATGTGTTTTCTACTTTTACATATTTCAAAGTTGCTTTTTACGTAAGAGATGACTTCCTGTCTAAAACCAGCTTCACAATTAGAGTGATGTCATTTAGCTGAAACAAAATCAAACCATTAAAGACTAATAATCAGATCAAAACAATAACTTTACAATACAAAAAAACATTTTTGCACCGTGTTTGGTTTCACTTCTATTAGATTTTTACCTTTTTTTGCATCTGGTGATTTCTATTTCATTTTTTAAATTAAAATGTGGTTTTGGCACGGCCCAGGTATTTTGAGTGGTAAGTGACTGTAAAATTATGATTGTTCTTTTCATTTTCATTAATAGAATTTCATTTGTTTTGGGAAGTCTGGGGTTTGGGGATTCATGTTGAGACAAGGTGGTAAAAACCACATAAAAAAAACTGACTTTAAACCTGCGACAACCAAAATAACATTACAGACAAGCATGAACCAAACCTGTAGTGTTGTTATTCCATATGAGAAAATAAAAGTTGTGAACTAGGCTTAAGTCAGAATCCAACAACACAGACATCTGTTATGTTCATGTTCACCCCCCCCCCCCCCCCCGATCATTCATCTCTCTTCCTCTAAAGCCACTTAAGAGCAACCCCACTTTAGCTTTAATTGTGCCCTTACAGGGAGTAATCCCCCCCGCGCTTGTGGGTTAAATGCTTTTAGGAAATCATACTGTCTTTCTGATCCAGGCTTTGCATTTTCTGTGGTCTTTATGGCCAGAGAAGACATGTGTTAGCTTATGGATAATGGGTTAAAACACGTGTCAAGGTCAAGGCCCAGGGGCCGGATCCGGCCCTCCAGATCATTTTATTGTATTATAATTAATGGCTCGATGTTATCTTGCAAACATTTCTAACTTGTATAATTTTACAAAATATATGTTTTATGGAGAGTAAAATATTGAAAGTTATTCAAAGAGGCCCTACCATGAAAATTCTACTTTTTGAGGTTTTAAATTCATTTTACTCTTCATTCCTCACTATAAACAGCCCCAAAGTTGTATTTTGATCCGTTCATGCATTTAAGAGTAATCCTCTAAAAACCTGTACAGTCTGCAGCAGCCCCTCCCATACCCACAAAAACGAGTGGTTGGAAACGTGCTGACGTAAGATCGATGCCAACAGCTCCCGCCAGGAAGAGTCTGCTCTGGGAAGCTCCGCCCCCAGACAAACATAACATTCAATTCATCCCCTTATACAGTAAAGCTCATTAAAACAACTTTCATTTTATATGCAGAGTACCATATATCTTCCACAAGTCGTGTCTGCACTTATTATCAAGTATTGCAGCCACTGGCTTCAGAATCCAAACATATCCAGTTCAGATGGTGAGAAAACGCTTTTAAAAGTTTCACCTTTACTCCCACCTTAGTTAGACGTTTCTGCATTTGTGTTTCCACCACAACTCCTCAACCAAAGACACAAAAAACAGCTGATAAAAGTCAAAACTTCCAGATAAACATAATAGCTCAATTAGGGTGGATGTTGAAAACAGATTGATAAAAGTCAACAGACGAACTTAGAGGTGGTTTGATAAAAGAAACGATTATCACTAAACACTGATCTGTGTTCAGAAAATCTTTGTTCAGGGAGGCAGCTGATTATTCATCAATGTTAAAAGCCCCCCCAGCTCTGCAACACTTATACTTACAAACTGACCGTGTAACCCTGATATTGTGTTTGGGTCAAAAGTAGGGATGTCCTGATCAGGTTTTTTTTGTGCCCAATGTGATTCAGAGTCATTAGATTTTGTGGATTTGCCGATACCGAGTCCTGATCTGATCCTTTTGTAACAGATTTAAAACATGAACAAATGGAATAAACAGATTTGTCTTGTCCCTTATTTATATTTCATTAACCTTCTTTTATCATTAAAAACTTCAATAGAACACTTCTGTGAGAAGCTTTAATAAACAAGTATAAATAAATATAAACAGGAAAAAAATAACTATTTTCATGTTATATAATTGATAATTAGTCATGTGAGAAAGTTCAGGGACTTTAGCTTTAATATATTTAGAGCTATTAAACATTTTAAACCAAATGTGATTCCTGTCCTCATTTAAAATTCTTTAAAAATCAATGAAGACTTTTAGCATGAATTTAATGAGTGTTCATGACTAGCTGATATATTATTAGAATCATTTATTTGTTTTTATATTTTTGGTTTTTTTTTTTTTTTTTTGGGGGGGGGGGTTGTTTTTAGATTATGTGATTTGTTTTTTAAGCACTTCAGACATCACATTTTTGCTTATATTACCCAATTAGTCATTTTAATTTTTATTTCTCTGTCAGATAAATAAAACAGGCATATCAAAGACCAGCTTGGGTCCTACAAAGTTAAATCATGAAGCTAGCACTTAGCTTAGCACAGTTAGCAGCACCTAGAGCTTAATATAAAAAAAAAAAAACCCCAAACCGTTGAAATGACTTTAGGTTTTTGTTTTGCTAAGACCTCTTGATCTTTTTTGGCTGGTTTTCCACTCGTGCTGATTTTGTCTTGTGTAATTCTCTCTACTGGCAGTATGAGGAGATTCCTTAACCCTACAGAAGTTGTACAGGTTGTCCAACTTCTCCAGGATGGAACATCCACACGTGCTGCAGCAAGGTTTAATTATTCAAATTTGTATTTAGATTTGCAAACGATGTAAGACAGGAAATGAAAGCAGGACATTCATTAAATAAATATTCTACATTTATCTGTTGAAATTGGTGAGGTTACCGTTAATATTTACGTAACATTGCTTTAGACAGCGTTCAGCTGTCAGCTTTGCTGCGGAAGTGACTACTCTGATTTTTGACATGGTCAGCATTTTATCTGTTGTCACGTGAAAAAGGTCAGTTTTGACCTAAACATTATAAGGCTTAAGGAGGTTCCATCACAGTCCCGGTGCACCATTCGGAGGGCTGTGCAGGCCTCTACGTGAATATGCTAAATCCCTTTTCTTAAATTTGAGAGTGAACTTTTTTAACCCTCGCAGAGCCACTAAATGTATTTCAGAACTCACTAGAGGTTTCCTGTTAGACAAATTTGCTGAATTATCTAAAAAATGTGCATGCCCCCATCACAATATTCCCTGTAGGACTTGAGGTCAAAATAAACAGAATTAAAGCACAGCTGGACCGTGCTGCATTCACTGCCAGTGGGACCTTCTGAGGCAGCTCTTAATGTGTTCTCAGGTTAAAAACCCTTCCAGAAAAAGCCTGATCTGACTCCCTCCCAGCCTGCCGTAGACATGAGGCAGCTAACGTTTGCCAAAAGGAGTTAGGGTGAAAACCCTCAGGGGAGCTCCAGCTCCCGGTGCAGCTGAACGTAAACCACATTACAACTGTACATGTAGCAGACTGAACTATGTGACACTTTTAGAAAAGATTTGGCTTTTGTTCTTAAGCACAACCTAACAAGACTGGCTGAAAATGACAGAGAGGTGAACTAATGTTTGTGCTTTACAGTGTGCTGAGTGCAGACAGACATGATTTTTCTGTTCAGTTTCTTTAACAGAAGCTTCAGCTTTTCGGCGCTTTTCTCCTTTAGAATCTACAGGAATTATGTTGATCGTGTTAAAAAATTACAGTATGCTAAATATTTAGTGTTTAAGCGTCACAGACTATACCAGTCCTTGAATTGTGTTATTAATGCAAAAAGATCTTTTTGTGCTTAAAAAAACAAAGACTTTCTGACTTTAAGAAAATTCAAAAATCTAAAAACTAAGTCAGAGTAGAGCTGCCACAAACCATTATTTTATTAGTCGACTAATCAGGTCATGTGCAAACTGGATGTAAAGCACACATCTTAACTATCAATAGCTTTAAACTCACTAAAAATAAAGGTAATGAAGATGACAGTTTATGAAATCTTTAATGAATTGTGCAGCCTCTGTTCTTCATTAGTTTCTGAGATGAAAACAAGATTAAATAAAATGAGAGAGATAAGGGTTATACTTTCCATCAAACTCATTTTGACAGATGCCCCAACCCTTCAAGATGACGTAACAATGTAATAGCAATTTTGTATATAAAGGGTATATAGGGTCAAAGGTCACCTGTCAGAATGAGTTTGATGGAAAGTATTCCTGATCTCTCTGATGAGGTCGACATCTGAAACGAGGAACTATTTTCTCAAAAGATAAAGTTTTGGTCTCAAGTGCATTTATGGTGCTGAACGCTCACAGCTTTGTTCAACTTTACTACAATCTGACTCCACATAATATAAAGTAACGACTAATCGACTATTAATTAGTCGTTGACTATTTTAATTAGTTGTTGACTAGTCGATTAATCGTGGCAGCCCTAAGTCAGAGCATCAAAAGGGAAATTGGTTTGAGCACAGACTGGACTGACTTCCTGAATCCAGGGACTGAAATTGCAGCCTCCATCTCCATGCCATCGTAATAAATGTCTCATGCAATCCCCAGAGATAACAGTGAATCTGAGGGAGCGTCAGCAGCATCAAAGTAGGAGATTGTATCAAACAATCTGACCGAGTCTGGAAGCCAGAGTGATGATGTCCAGAATAATAAAGCTAATAACTGTAGTCAGTATTTCTGCTGGAGAGTAAAGATACTCCTAAACACGAGAGACATTTCTCCCCCTGCCGTCATTTCATTTCATCAGTGCTTCTCCTCCCGCTCCGAATCGCCATGTTTGATCCAAACAGCTAAACGGCATTACCCAGATGGCGCCCTGAGGGCCAAGGTTAAAGCAGACCTGCTTCTTTCATAAAACAAATAACCGTGAAGACCTGAGCCACGGGGCAGTCTGCGCTCTGGGAGCCAGCCATGAGGAGAAAAACAAAGAGGGGTCTGGGTTCAGGTCTTCTGGATCTTTCTCACATAGATTCACATTAGCTCTTCATGGAAGGGGTTAAAGGAAGCAGATGGAATAACTCCCACATTTTTGGTATCCAATGATTAAAGAGTTTTTCCTTCAAATAGTAATTAGTCATCAGCAGGACATGTGCAGGAGTCTGTGCCAGCTCTCATCAGCGCTGCAGAGAGCAGAGCAGCTCTAGCAGCGACTGCTGTGAGGATGAGTGCTTTACCTGATGAAACTCATTATCTCATTTCAGCCTAAATACATCTGAAATGAACACATAAACAGCTTCTGTGACAAAAAGCTCACATCTTCTCCTTTTTCTGCTCGTGTCTGGCTTTGAAAAGCTGTCTTTAAATCCTCACCTCCAGAATCGGCAGCTTTCATTCACTGATCCTCCTTTCTAGGAACAACAACCAGACTTTTACAGCCACAAATGAAGAATGAAGTCAGGGGAGCGGGCCTCAGCGGTGCAGTCCGACCAAACGCAGCCTGATCTGCTGCTTGATGCGCTTTCGTTCAACTTCCGATGGTCCAGAAAACCAAATAAACTGTGCTGTGACATACTAACCAACCTCTGTTAATAATTCATCAGATGCAGCTATTTGTGTTCATTTCTGACTGAATAATTTCAAACATGAAAGAGAAGGAAAAGAAAAAGTTCTGGTCTGATATAGCTCTTCCATATGATTGGATCAGACGGTGCCCAGCTTTGAGGGGGATGTCTTCACATGTGGGTCTAACTGCAGAATCACAGCCCGCTCAGGATTAAACAATCTTTGTTTTGAGCTGACCTTTGACGATGACATTTACTTTTCTTCCCAAACACTCACAGATCTGTGTGCGCTCCACAGATAACAGAGTTCTGGTTTCTCACCAGTCGGGCTCGCAGGTGGTTCCGATCTTGCTCACGGTGTATCTGTTCCATCCCAGCACTGGAGGGAATGTCCAGATGAAGGAGAACGTCCAGACGAACAGCAGACCCAGGATGGCATGCTTGGACTGCAGCCGGATGTTCCCCAGCGGGCGGCAGATGACGAAGAAGCGCTCGAAGGAGAGAACGGCCAAGGACCAGAGGGCCACGATCCCTGAGGAGAGCAGCAGAGCAGCTGTCAACACCCCCTCGGTGGAGGCCTCCTTCAGATCCCCCACTAGCTGGAAGGTCACACGTTCCTTTACAAGCTGAGGGCTTCAAACTGACTGATTAATTATTTCATCCTAATCTGTGTTTGAGCATATCAGAGGCTGTTCTCTTACCGAGAATGGGTTTTTATTTTACCCCTTTATGAGGCGTCTGACTGCGCCCTAATGGGCTAAAAAAGGCAGGCTTTAATTGTGGTAATAAGTCACTCTCAGAGTCTGCTTAATTACTTCTCACACAGCGAGGTGCTCATTATGTCTGCCTGCTACACTCAAAGGGAGGACAAAACCGCATGTGTGATCATCACACACGTGCTAACAAGTAAAACGGAAGCCATCAGCGATGAAGCCAAACTGGGTTCTTCTCTGAAGGATCACAAAACGTGAGGAGCCATCAGACGGACTGCACTGAATATTCATCAACACATCTATTATCCCACATTACATCCGACCTGAAAACGCTTTGTGAACAGCAGGTCAGGAAATCACTGGAACAGCTGCTGAGATTTAATTAGACTTTTTTTTAACCCAAAATCCCTTCATAGGACAAGACTTTCACTTTATCGGCCCACAACAGTTCCAGTTGTGACGGTTCCTTCAGGGAGGAGCATGAACTCCATTCTCCAACTGGTTAATCAGTGATGATGGCGTTCCCTGAATCCAGAAGCATGTTTCTCATTTGTCTCACTTTGCATCCATGTGAACAGTTCTATAAATGTCACTTGTTGGTCGCAGGACTAAAGCTGTCCTAATAAAGCACTACAAGTCCCTCATTACCAAGAATGGGTAATTTGATCCCTCCTGGAGGACGCTCTTCCTGTTTATGACGAGGACGTCCCCTCTCGCTCAAACCCAGCTGGCTCCTCAGGTCAGTAATATTGTGAAATGCTCGGGTCTTCTCTCCACATTCCCACCTCCTCCGCTCTGTAATCCTACTGACTTCCTTACATCGGAGGTGACAGTTCTCAGAATCTAGTTATGACAAGTCATGCACACAGTGAGCCTGATCCTGTCCACGTCTCTGCATCTGCTGAGCTCGTGCCTGAATGGAAGCTGCTCAGACTCAGGAGGCTTTAGACTCTGATCCCACTTCACAGCTCGGCTGCAGTTACATGTTTTTATACACAAGATACACAAGCAATCCATTCTTTTTTTAAGTGAAGTTTGCAAGCAAATTAACTTTGAAATGTTAGGCTGGAAAATATCTCATAATGATCAGTTATTTAATTTTAAACATGTAAACTCACTGAACAAATTTCTAATATTGACATAACTAAATAATGGAAACTGTCATTTTGAAACAGAATGACAATGTATTTATCTTTTTCTGTCCACATTTACCAAGAGTTTGAATTGAATGAGGAAACTTTTGGAACTCTTTTTTTCCTTGAAACAGATCTGCACTTGATCTGATCAGATCGGGATTATGAAAACTATCAAATGAAATAACTCAGTAGGGCTGGGGTTAAACATGTTTGCTTCTTTTCAAGCAGTCAAACTCCACTTGACACCAGCCACTAGTTAACGAAGCAAATGTGACACTTTGTTTTTTATCAATGCATTTCAGTATTTCTGTAATGAGTTTGACATCTTTTTTATTGCATTGTCTGCAAGTAATGCTTAAAATAAAGAAATGTAAAGGGTGATGGAATGTTGTTTGGAGGTTGAAGAAAGAGAACATACCAAAGAAAGTCACAGCAAACCCCTCCAAGATGCAAGCCCACTTTCCGAGGAAGAAGTAACCCCTGGCGTTCGTCAGGAAACTTATCAGCCCCCCCGTGAGGGACACCAGGAAGTCCGCGATGGCCAGGTTCACTATGATGTAATTGAGCGGCTGTCTGAGCTGCTTGAACTTAAAAGTGACAAACATGACCAGGAAGTTCTCGGTCAGAGACAGCGACGTGACCACGAACATGAGGACGGCCAGGACGGTGAAGTTCCACGGCGCGATGTTCCGGATGGGTCCGCTGAACGGGTCATCGGTGGAGGAGAGCTCCGTGGCCGCGGTGAAGGACACCGCGTTCACCGACAGGCTCAGCGTATCCATTGTCCATGTCCGGAGAGGGGCTTCAGAGGAGGGAGACTCTTCTTCTCATTCTGTCAACTTCAGGTGGAGCCGCTCCGGTCCGGACAGGCGCGCGCGCGTCTGCGTTAAAGTCGCTGTCTGCGCGCTGCGTCCCGCGCGCCTCTCGCAAAGTTCGAGTGTGGAAATCCTGCGCGACAGATGCGCATGGTGAGGACAGAAACACGCGGGATGTGCGGGATGCAGATCGCTGATTGGAAGCGCGTGAGCTGGAGCTGCGCGGCGCGAGCGCGCAAACGAGCGACCCGCGGCATCTCGGAGCGTCTTTTATAGGCGGCTCTGCATCAGCGCGGCCCTGAGGAGAGGAGACGGGACCTATCCGGCAGCCGTGCGCGCGTCTGCTCTGATGACAAGCAGAAAAAAAGAGAAGGAGGAAGGCTGCGGGCGAATGGGATGAGCTGAGGTTCAGCACGGACAGAAACATGTTGAACATTCATCCAACTGCAGAACTTTCCCATTTTATCATTTACTGTATGTTCTAATTCAGAAGAGCAGCATCTCTTCATTCTTTATCTGTCAACCAAAGACTCCAACAGCAGGTTAGGATTGGGTCAGACATCCAAACATTTCTATTTGTGAAGATTGAGCTCTTTGATTTGATTGGTGAAAGTTGTTTTAATTGTGTGATTGCTTAATCAGTATTCACTCTGATTCTCCTGCTCATTTCTAGACGTTTTTTTGGTGCTAAAGACTCAATCACACTTTCAGTGAGTTTATAAATCTTATCAAAACGTTCAGGACATTCCTGCTTGTATTTTTGATATTCATAAACTTTATAGTTTATGAAATATTGAGTAAAATATTCAGTAAAGGAATGAATGAGAAAGTCATTTTAAATAGATTAGCAACAAGCCTTTAAATATATTCATGGACTGTTTCCATCTTTTATAGTAATTTTTAAAAAAAATGGAGATAACCTAATATTTTAGCAACATACTAATGTTTTGGCTAGATTAGTTTACTGAGGAATTTTAGGTTTAGCTGGTATTTAAGCAACAAGCTGGCTAATTTGACATTTACTGAGGGTTTTTGGAGCTAATTTAAAGTTTAGCTCATATTTAAGCAACACACTACATATTTATTCAAAATAGTTCTATAACAAAATGTCCAGTCTTTGAACAGATTTAACATTTTGTAAAAAGCTTTTCTATTATAAACAAATCCTTCGGCAATTAAAGTAAATTGCATCACCATTTTCAACAAAAAGCTTCAGCATCTTCAGGACTTTCAGCAAAAGATGTCACACTTAATCACAGATAATGCAACTTTTCTATGTTTAGTTTGTTTTTTGTTTTCCTCCCTTCTCAGTCAAACTCATTTGATAAACATCTGCAGCTATCTTTAACTAAAGTGTCTGGTCTGCAGCTTCATCTGCTTGGCTCACAGTTTGCTCATATTCAACTTTTTAGGAGGTAACAAGGCAAGTTTCTTTGTAGCACATTTCACGTAAAGAGACAGTTCAAAGTGCTTTACATAAAACATTAAAAGAAACAATCAAAAGAGATAGTAAATGTGTGATCAGTAAAATGAAATTAAAAGAAAGTAAAAAAGATTTTAACTTAAAACAAGCATAGATAAACACTGCAGATGTAAACTTTTGAATCCATATTAATCAAAAGCAGCTGAGAACAGGTGAGTCTTTAACCTGGATTTAAATCCACTGAGTGTTTCAGCAGATCTAAGGTTTTTTTTAGAAGTCTGTTCCAGATCTGTGGACCATAGAAGCTGAATGCAGCTTCTCCATGTTTAGTTCTGACTCTAAGAACTGATAAAAGACCAGATCCTGATGATCGGAGAGGTCTGGCTGGTACATACGGGGTCAAGAGGTCAGTCATGTATTTTGGTGCTGAACCATTCAAAGCTTTATAAACCAGTAACAGAACTTTAAAGTCTATCCTCTGAGAGACAGGTAACCAGTGTGAAGACCTCAGAACTGGACTGATGTGGTCTACTTTCTTGGTCCTAGTGAGAACCCGAGCAGCAGAGTTCTGGATCTGCTGCAGTTCCCTGTAAAAACGCAGTAATCAAGTCGACTGAAGATGAAAGTATGCTCTAGTCTTTCCAGGTCCTGCTTAGACATCAGATCTTTAATCCTTGAGATATTTTTTAGATGATAATAGGTTGATTTTGTGACTGCCTTAATCTGTTTAAAAGAATGTCTGAATCTATCACTACACCCAAGTTTCTGATCGGGTTGGTAGTTTTTAGATGAATAGATTGAAGCTCTGTAGTGACGTCCAACCATTTTTTTTTAGCCCCAAAGACAATAACCTCAGTTTAGTTTTTGTTTAATTGAAGTAAGTTGTGACACATCCAGTCATTAATGTCCTCAATGCATTTACCAAGAACCTGTACAGGGCCTCGGTCTCCTGGTGTCTGTGTAATATATATCTGTGTGTCCTCTGCGTAGCTATGGTAACTAATGTTGTTGTTCTTTATAACCTGGGCCAGTGGGAGCATGTAGATGTTAAATAGAAGTGGTCCCAGGATGGAGCCTTGGGGCACTCCACATGTAATTTCTGTTGGCTCAGATGTGAAGTTACCAATTGACACAAAATATTTCCTGTTTTCTAAGTACGTTTTGAACCAGATTAGTACTGGCCCAGTGAGACCCATCCAGTTTTCCAGTCGTCTGAGTAGTACAGTGTGGTCGACTGTATCAAACGCAGCACTGAGATCCAGTAAAACTAGCACTGACATATTTCCACTGTCTGTATTCAAACGTATGTCATTGGTCACTTTGGTCAGAGCCGTTTCAGTGCTGTGGTTCTGTCTGAAGCCGGACTGGAAGACATCATAGCAGTTGTTATTTATTAGGAATTCATTTAACTGATGGAAAACAGCTTTTTCAATGATCTTACTTAAAAATGTCAGGTTTGATATCGGTCTATAGTGGCTCATATGTGTTTTGACTGTCGTTTTCTAGAGGAGGTTTGATTCCAGCTGTTTTCAGTGGTTCTGGGAAAACACCAGATGTTAAACACAAGTTGACAATCTGGAGCAGGACTGGTTCCAGATCTTTGAAACTTTTTTGAAAAAGCTTGAGGGTAGAATGTCCAGACAGCAGGAGGAGGAGTTCAGTTGAATTGAATGTCCTGCAGTTCTTTACTGCTTATGGGTTGGAACTGAGCCATTAGGATTATTCTGGTTTCTAGTGAATAGGGTTTATATCCTAAATTTGTAGTTGATGAGACAATTGTTTGTCTAATGTTTTTGAATTTTTTCCCTCAAGAATTTGTTAAAGTCATTTTCAGTTATATACCGTTTTGTGATCTCCTCCCTCAAAACATTTGTGTGCTGGAATTCTGCTCTCACAGGAAACACAGCAGTGATCAGACAAACCTAAATTTGTGAATTCATTGTATTCTTTAGGTATGTTTCCTTTAATAACCAAGCCAACAAGAATCAGTACTCATAGCTCAACAACCATCAACAAAATATTTACTAATGCTTTTGAAGGTCTGGGTAAATGCGGCATTGTAATGACTGATATCAGTGACCATCTACCAGTATTTGCAGTACATAATCATGTGAACACTAAATTCAAAACTGAAGTAGTAAAACAAGTAAGGGATAGTTCACAAAGAGTAATAAGGGCATTAAAAAGAGACCTAAAAGAACAAAACTGTGATAAAGTATATGTAAGTGATGTAAATATGGCATACAACTCCTTCAGCAAAATATGAACAAGACTGTATGAAAAAAAAATGTAAATTAAAGAGACAAATAATAAAGAGGGCCAAAGATTGATAAAAAAAAATCCAACTTAGTTGCCACATTCATTGATCTTTAAAAAAGTGTTTGACACAATTGACCATAAAATTCTTTGAAGTAAACTTAGTTTGTATGGCATCAGATGATTGGCTCTTCAATGGGTTTCTAGTTGCCTGGATAAGAGGCAACAGTATGTATAAATAAATGACCTGAAATGTAGTTCACGCAACATAAAGTGTGGGGTACCTCAAGGTTCAGTCTTTGGTCCAAAATTATTTATCACTTACATAAATGACATTATTAGCACATCCAAATTATTAGAATGTGTATTATTTGCAGATGACACCACTTCTTTTATGAAGGAACAAATTTAGTTGATGTTGTTAAGGTGATAAAAACAGAATTAGAAAAGATAAAAGTATGGTTTGATGTCAATAAATTACACTTAAACTGTGAAACATAATATTTTATGGTATTCAGTAATAAAAATAAAAACTGCAATGTTTCTGTAAATATATATGGTACCAGCATAAAAAAGGTAAATTAAATTAAGTTTTGAGTGTAATAATCGATGACACTTCATCATGGAAGCCACATATTAGTAGTGTAAAAACAAAAATAGCCAAAGATGTAGCAATTTTACATAAGCTGAAATGGTCCCTAAAGCAGAATGCATTACATTTGCTTTATAACTCTCTGAATACTCCACACCTTCAGTACTGTGTGGAAATTTGGGGCACTACGTATAAAACCTACCCACCTTCAATCATAACATCACAAAAGAAAGCAATAAGAATCGTCACAGGAAGTAAATACAGAGACCCAGCAGGACCAATATTCAGTCACATGACCTTTTATTTAAAAATGCTAACTTGAGAGGTCTAGGAGTAATAACATTTTCATTTACCTTCTGTTTATGGAAAGGCACAGAAGAAATGTTTTGGCCAGATTACATTCCTCCTGTTATTGATAACTACAGAAACGGTGTGGGATGTTATCAAAAAGGCAAAAATCCAGCCAAACTAAAAAAATGTGTTGATCAGTGCTGGCTGAGTCGCTGTGGTGACCCCGGAGGATATGCCAGAAGGTGAACAACTTCATGCTGGGACTTAGGTCCTTAAATACTGTAAGTAAACTTCTTCATTTGAATTGCTCAGAGTCTTACATTTTATTCCTATGAACAAATTCACCTTTCAAAACACATTGAGACTAGAAGTTAAAATAAAGAAAGCCAAAAACAAGGACAAGAGAAGAAAGTGGAATAGAAGTGTTTTGAGTGTGGATTTAAAAGGAGAGATTGACAGTGCTGGTCTTTAAATAGAAGTGGAGAAATGTGATCAAATGTGGCTCCAGACAAGTGCACAATACAAGAGCTACGTTTAGCACACACATTACTTTGTTAGAGAGACCATTTTAGTGACACTGTTCTCTGTTGTCACACAGCTCAGGCAGGGGTTTTTTCAACCAGTGTTCCATGAGAGAAGGTCAGGAGTGCCGTGAGCGGTCATCAATTTCAGCTAACTAGTCTAAAAACATTCACCACCGCTTAGATATGAAATCTGTGTTACTTCATCTAAAAAGAACAAGGTTTCAAACTAAGTAATTCCAGATGTGTTTGATCATAACTAGCGTTTTTCTGCTTCTCCTTTGGAACCTCAAAAAACAAATTCTTTAGGAAATACGAGACAATTTGTTGGACTGTGTTAATACTTGGAAGTAAAACAACTTGATCTCTGAGGCTCCGCCTTTCACTCCTTGTCGGCCCCGCCCATTTCACGACATCATCCTAGAGCCTGCCTCCCCGAGCCTTCTCAGTGTGACCAAACTTTGTCAACAAAACCACGTGACTAAAGATCTCTTCAGTCATTGGCAAGCAGCTATGGGGGCGGGTCAAAACGGAGAGAAAGATGGATGCGCTGCAGTTTGCAAATGCTTTCCAGGACTTTTCACTCAAACTCATTCAAACTTGTTATTTTGCTGATGGATTTTGCGCGTCTGTATGAAGGCCAGGTTCAACACCTTTTACTGCTGGTTTGGTACCGCGGAGGAATCCTGCATGGCGGTTACTGGGGACGCTACGGCTACAGGTACACACACTATCAGTGTTTGTGACGTGGATTGTCGGTAGAAATAATGTGGATCATGTTAAAAGATGTTTTATTCAGCATGAATTCCTCCAACCACATTTTAATGAGTTTCCGTGTCTCATCGTTGTGGTTCTATGGTTTGTTTTAAAGAGAATTCTGTTGGAACTAAAATAGAGATTTTAAGATGACGTCACAGCAGCAGCCCGGAGCGTGCAGCGTAGAGAGACACAGAAGAGAGTTATACAGTTTTCCAGTAGTGTTAAAATAAACGTTCCAACAAGTAAACAGTTGGACCAATTATTTTCTTTTGGCTAACATGACAATCTAAAGCTCTGTATTTGTCCGTGGCTCACCGATCACCTCATTTCTACCTTGTTTACATCCCGTGACTGTCAGGTACGGTGGACATTTTGGTTCAGTTGTTCCGCTCTCGGTTCATTTCGTATTCAGACTGAGGAATCTCAGAGTGAACAGAAGTTCAGTCCGATTGGAAATGAACCAAGACCACCTTGAAAGATGCGGTTCTTGGTACAGGTGTGATGCCAAGGTATTTTTCCTCTGCCAGGATACGCATTCTGACAGGGGATAACTACCTCGGCACCACAGCCCCCCGGAGAAAGTGGATGTGTTTGTTTTAGTCTGGGGCGGAGCTTGGAGCACAGATTTTTCCTGGAGGGGGCAGTTAACATCGTGCTAACGTCAGCACAATTCCACCCACTCATTTTGGTGGGTATGGGAGGGGCTGCTGCAGACAGTTTTAGAGGATTACTCTTAAATGAACGGATCAAAATACCGCTTTGAGGCTCTTTGTAGTGAGGAATGAACAGTAAAATGCACTTAAAACCTCAAAAAGTAAAATTTTCATGTAAAGCCCTTTAAAAAACCCAAATGACAGGATTTTCATTGGAAGGGGACTTTGATAAGAATGACTCTACCACAACTTTGCAGCAATTTTGGCTAATCGCTCTGATGCTATAAAGATTGACCCCTTAAACCAAAGGAGGTCAAATTTAATCTCACAAGGGGCCAAAATCCAAAACACGTCTTAGGTCATGGGCTGAACAGGAGAAATATTTATTGAATACTCTAAAACTACATTTTAAAATAATTTTAAATTGTATCTTTTTAACTTAATTATGAATAAAAAAGGCAGGAAAATTATTCCAGAATAAATAAGCGCAGGACAATATCGGGCCATTTATAACAACAAAATAATCTGGAGGGCCGGATACATTTACCCAGTGAGTTGGATCCGTTCCCCGGGCCTTGACTTTGGCACATGTGCCTGAAACTGTCTCCGCCAATCATTCCCGGAGGCTTAATCATAGACGTCATCAATCTAACCAGTCAGACATGGTCAAGGTCTTTACTTCCTTGTGCCGACATGACTCATTAAATCTCTCAGTTACAAAAAAATAAGAAAGAAAAGAAAAAACAGCTAAGGATCACGTTTAGCTATATAAACAGGATCTAGTATCAGACCATGGAAAAAGTGCATATAATAATGAAGCTGTGGGATGTGAATCATTTTGGCATCTGTGCCACCATTTTTTACTGTCTATCTCTATCTTAATGTAACAGCTTCTCTGTGCTACTGTTAATTGTGGGACTGTGTGTTTTAACAGTTTGTAAGTATTCCTAATTCTACCCCCTTCAGTTAAAAAGTGTATTTGAAAACTATCTTAACTTTTGTTTAAAAACTGCTTCAACTTCATGAATGCATAGATCCGGGAGGGACTGGGACAGCATTAATGCAGACAGAGTCGTTCTTTTTTCACAATTTTGGTTGCTGGTGTGCCTTGGGATTTTTGTGGAGAAAAAAATAGATCTTGGTTCCAAAGAGGTTGAAAGACACTGGTTTAGGCATCTCCTTCTGACTCCTTCTATCACAGGTCTTCAGCGATTTGAATACAAATGAAAGATTCTGAGTAAAATGGCTTTCCTGTACAAGGTATTTTGGGGATCACATTTGCATTTTTAGATTAAAATGACCAATCCTTTTAAACTATGGTGTCAAGAGTTCATATGTTAATACAGAACAATTTGTGAGGACATCAAGCTGCTTAAAAGCATGCAGTTCCTCTGACCAACCAGGTTTTTACTTAGATTCTAGCTCTTTATCATTATAATGCTATAGTTTTGAGAATGTAGTACAAAGAAAAAGATGGCTGCATTTAGTTGTCAAAACAGCCCTCCCCCAACAGTTATGTTTATTGGTCACATTTACACAACTCCATGTCAATAGTTGGCGCCCTTGTGCCGTTGTGGGTCCAGAAGCGAGGCTTTGGCTGCAGGCCAAAGGCTGCAGGCATGCGCAGTTCACAGCAGACAGCCGTTGAACTTGTCTCTTCTTACAGGTGCGGTAAAAGCTACACTTGTTTGCTAACATGGGTTGACAAAGTTCTGGTAAGCAGTGAAAAGGGATTTTCAAGATGGGTGTTTCAAATGTATATTGTGGAATTTATCTATCTGTGTGACCGATGACGCTTTTCCAAGTATGTCACAATGCACTGAAATTCTAAAAGTGTGCTTTAGACAGGAAGAAGTGGGTCTTACATCTGGTTTTCATGCTAGTTACAACTAACATGGTAAATCCTGGGCTGATGAGAGAGGTTTATGTCCATGGCTTCTCACCTCTAGCACCATGCTGTTTACAGCTGTTATGTGTACAAGAGTGTTTGTTTATACATGTGACGAGCTTAGAAGAACATGCTAAATTGCTGGTTCTTGAGCGTGTTTAGTCCATGGTGTTCACTGGACAAACAGGAAGGAGCATCTTCTTTTTCTACTACTTACTGGATGTTTTCCAGCATATCCGTCTATGTCCATCACCAACACCTACAGTAGAGTTTTGGTAGAGATGTAAAGCTGGTGAATCTTGCTAAAGGCTTTGTCTTTCACAGCTTTATTCTGATGTATGAAAGACTTGGTGTCATTGAATTCTGTCCGTACACAAAGCCATTTTCAAACTGTTTGTACGTCTGTGAGTTAAAGGGACGTACGTCATCCAGACGTTACTACCAAATCTGAGTCCCTGATTAGTCAAAGTTCAATCTGGTTTAACTTTCAATTGGTGTTCAATGGCATTTTATACATAAAGCCTAAAAAATGTTGTGAAATTTGCATAACTGTGTGATTTTTTTAAGCGCAGCATTTACACGTGTTTCAATAGACTTTTCATTGGAAGTGGCCGCTTGAACACGCATTGACGAGAGCGGTGTGAACTTAGCATGAGATTGAAAAGTCTGCTGATCACAATAGACTGAATAATCGCAGCAGGGGTTATTACATTATTAAATGTTACATATTTTGCATGATAATATACATTTAAAGAGATGTTGACTATCAACAGGACTTAAACATTACAAAGCCAAAGAAGTTCATGTGCTCCCATATCAAAGATTAAAGCAGTACTGAAATTGTCTGAGAGTTTATTTTAGTACATAGTTAAAAGTTGCATGTTCTGCAATTAAAGAACTAACTGCAAATATATTTCCTCTGACCAAACAACTGTCCAAAACTGTCAAAACTATTGACAAAGTGGTGCCTGATAATAATTGTTCTCAGATAGAACTGTTAGCAATAGGGCCAAGTCAATTGCCCCAACTGTTTTGTATGTGCCCAAACTGGTCACTGTGCCAGCAGCTGTTAAAAGAAGATGTCGGGGAAATTAAGTGAAGTGATTGTTAGAGGTGTCACCAGGGATCAGGATAACAGAGAATGCAATAACTGAGTCCCAAAATACAAACGTTAGCAGTCCTGCTAAACCAAAAGAAATCTATCAGCCTCCAACCAAAAAATGGTTTGTACAGCTTCTTGCCAAGAGAGGTTTGGAATCAAGTACCCTCAATAGGCTGCTGCTTGAAATGCTGATTGACTCAGAGGCCTAGGTGACTTTGGTAGGGAGAGCATGGATGTAAAGAGTCCTGCACAACATTCAGATTCAGTCTCTCTTTAGAATGGTATCAGTGTTCCATCTGGGCTGATGTGGAACTCCAGGTTCCCAGCACCTGGATCACATCATCATTCAAATGCCAATATTAAACAGCCAGAACAACTTTTACTGACTCCTCCTAAGCAGCACTGTCTTAAAAGGTCATAAGAACAAACTATGAAGAGGAAAGTAATCTTGATGCATAACTTGAAGAGGATTTAGACGTAAGTAACAGAACAGTAGTTTCTGTTGTCTATATTTCAGCATGACACAGCCCATTATAGTACAGTACAAGAAGTAGAGTACAAGAAAGGTGTTCTTCTTTGAGCAGGGCAGTCAAGAGCATGGTCAGGAAAAGGTCAAAAGGTGGATCAATGCAGTTCCAGTCGCGTGTTGCAAAAAGATGCCACGAAGGCCTAGAACTTTCACCTGCTTTAGTTGAGGTCCCAAGTGGGATGTCAAAGACTGTTTAGATCTTCATATGACATGGGGCTGGCAGTAGGGAAGCCGACCTCTGATCGCCCATGTGCCAAAGTTTTCTTGGGAAAAACACTGAACCCCACATTGCTCCTGGTGGTTACAGGTTGGTATCAATGTAAGCCAGTGGAGCCAACACCATGAATGTGGGTGAATGGAACTGTGACTTTAAAGGGCTTTGGGCCGGGGTGCCCAGTCCTGGTCCTCCAGAGCTACCACCCTGCCTGTTTTCCAGCTCTCCTTGCACTGCTTGCTGCTGATTCCCTGGACCAAGTGTGTTCATTCAATCAGAATGTGAAGACATCTGACTGAGCAGCTGGGAGGGCTTGAAGACCTGGAAAACAGGCAGGGTGGCAGCGCTTGAAGACCGAGAAGGGGCAGCCCTGGTTTTGGGCTTTGATCAAAGTTCTACTTAAGTATACAACATTTGCCATAGGGGTTATTTTTGTAACTTTGCTCAGGACTTTTGAGGTTTTCTAGACAATTGTATAAGCTCATAAAAGTTTGAGTTAGTGTAGTCTAATATCTCATCAGTGAAGTCCAGAAACCAAGAATCAAACCACCATCTGTCCTTCTACATTCCTCTCCTGGATACCAAACCTGCCCATCACCTCCTCATCACCTCGGTTTCCTGCACCAACATGTCCATTGAAATCTGCACCAATGACAACTCTCTCATTTCCAGGGATGCTCATCATCACTTCATTGAGGTCCAACCAGAACTTCTCCTTCTCTTCCAGCTCACATCCTACCTGTGGGGCATACCCACTAACAACATTGAACATCACACCCTCCATTTCTATCTTCAGACTCATCACTCTATCTGACACTCTTTTTACCTCCACAACACTCTTGATAAGCTCCTCCTTTAAGATAACTCCTCCCCCATTTCTCTTCCATCTCCACCATGATAGAACAACTGGAACCTGCTCCTAAGCTTCTAACCTTGCTACCTTTCCACCTGGTCTCCTGGACACACAGTATGTCTACCTTTCTCCTCTGCATCATGTCAACTAACTCTCTACCTTTTCCTTTTATATTTACAAAATTTAAAGTCCCAACTTTCAGTTCAACACACACACCTTCCTCCTCTCCTTTGACCGCGACGTTAAACCACCACAGCATTGTGAATAATTATTGTGAAGATTCACAAAGTAAGTTGAGCGTGTGTAAATGTTGTAGGTTTTGTTCACATTTAACTGCAAATCAGCAGAACTGAATAGTTGAGATTTTTATCATTCAGAAGAAGAAAGCAGTGGTGTGTCTTCTAGAATAATCTTAATGAAATGTTAGTTTTCTTTCACTAAATCTTAAAGTTGTTTCTGGAGGTAATGATAGGGTGCTATGTAGGGCTGGGCGATATGGGATCTTTTATATCACGATATAGCTTATCACAATATAAACCAAATAACTATATTTGAACACTTTGTGGTTCAAAAATGAAATGTAAACTCATTAGCAGGTTGTTTAAATTTTAACATTTATTTCCTATCCCACTAAGCATAACAGATCAAATGGAAATTATGCAACTAGTTTTTTAATAACCAAGAATATATATACATATATATATAATATA
Source organism: Oryzias javanicus (assembly GCA_003999625.1). NCBI lineage: Eukaryota > Metazoa > Chordata > Actinopteri > Beloniformes > Adrianichthyidae > Oryzias > Oryzias javanicus. The sequence continues at coordinate 1,243,779 of CM012451.1, read as the reverse complement.
TATATATATATATATATATATATATATATATATATATATATATATATATATATATATATATATATATATAAAAATGAACTAAGATGAAAACTAAAGAAAAAGCTTTCAAGTTTCAAAAGTTTATGAAATAGATACTAAACTGTTTCTTCAGTTCCATTAAAAAACAAAGCATTAAGTAAAAAAATAAATTCTAATTTTTTCACGCTTCACATACCAAAAATGTATTAATGTACTACAAATTATTTTTGTTGTATTTAGTATGGGTGTAACGGATCACAAAACACACGGCTCGGATCGTGTCACGGCTTTAAGGTCACAGTTCGGATCATTTTTCGGATCAGTAACAAGTGAAAAAAACAACAAGAAAAAAGAAAATAAAAGCCTAAAATTACTTTTTTGAAAAGTTAAAAATGCATGTTAAAAAAAAGTACTTAAAAGCATTAACTCACACATTTTGAACTTTGAACATAAACAAAACATGTATTTTCTGATTACATGTACATGTCTGGAGAGAGAAAAGAATGCTTAATATGCTATCCCACCAAATTAAACTGCAATTTTGAAATTAAACTTTCATTATTTTTGGAATTTATTGTTGTATTGAAACTAACTGTGGCAACATTTAAATATGTCAAATAAGTATTATTAACCATAGTATATGTCCAGGTGACGCACTGCCATACTCTCGTTTTTTCTGGTGATTTTTGACCCTAACGGCTTCCCATACGCTCACCTTCCCCTGTCGGCTCTTGCCAGCTGCGTCCAGGAGCTCGATGTGTGTGTGACAGCGACAGATTCCTCACTGGAAGGTCTCCTGAACTCCGACACGGAGATGTGTACCGATGTTTTTATTCAGCTCTTCAAAATAAATCAATCTCTCTGTATCCGCGTTCTTCACAAAGAGTTCCAGAAAAGTTTTGACGGAAGCTTCTTCCACACTCAGCAACAGACTTTCTGATGACCGACAAGCATCAAATCTGACGCTTGTTAAAACTAATACAGTGTACAGTAAATTAATTTGACCCCAAATGCATTCGGCGTGGACAGAGAATTGATTGTATTACAGCGCGCGGGGCGCGAGGTACGCAGCGGCAGCGGGGGTTGCTGGGAGAAGTCGGCTCGTTCGCGTTTGTTTACCTTTCATGCAGACGAAGGACGCGGAGTGGAGTCCAAAAAAATGACCGACATGAGAGCTAATAAACACAATCATTAGATACAAACACTTACTCGCCCTGTGGAGACTAACTCTCTAACTTTTACTTGTCAAATGGGAGAAAATACTCGCTACTAGCAAGTGTCATTTGCGGACCCTTCAAAATAAAAGTCTATCGTGATAGATTCATTCTTTTATCGAGAAAATGTTCTATCGCGATATCAATAATTTTATTGCCCAGCCCTAGTGCTATGCTATAATAGGGAGGGAAAGCAACAGAGTATTTACCATTCACGTGTGTCAGATACATCTCTGACTATAAGGTGCAGCAAATGTTGAGGTTCAGGGAAGTCTTCATGCCCTGCAGTCAGTGAAAAATCTCTGCACAGGGAACTTTCTTCATGGAGGAGGTGACATTTTTCAGAAATGGGAAATACACAGAGAGATGGATTAATTCAGAGATTGGTTGAGTTCTTTCTTTGTCAATGAGAAAAAGTAAATCAGTTACTGTAGCTGCAAGAACAAGGAACAAGTCCTTGAACCACAGAACTCAAACTTGCTTTTGAAAATACTATAAACCCATAAATGGCAAAAACCTTCATGGATCTCTTTGAGTGCTTAAAGTTTCATGTTTCTGTGGAACAGAGCTTAGGGTTTTGTCTGACTGCTGCATGATAAATTGCACTCTTAGCTGCACCTGAAAGGGGCAGGAAAAGGCCAACTTGATTATATCAAAGTGAACCCCATCACCCCAAAACGTGGAGGATAATCTGTCAAGCATGAGAAATGCACATCACTTTAGCATCCTCAGAGTTACATGCTCTGACAGGTCAGCTCTGCTAAAACACAGTCATGTAACTCCACCTGAATCCTGCTTTCTGAAACGCTCCATCATAACTTTCCAAAGTCTTAGAGGGAAAGGTCAGAGTTCATCCAAAGCATTACGAACATGGCATTTCAGCTTTAGGTTCCACTTTCATGCCAACTCAGATGAAGAAGTTGAGGGTCAAACTGAGCAGAACTTTTTCCTCAGAAGTCTTTCACCTTCCTGCTGTCTTTATCTTTGCCCCGTCTTTGATCTAGTTTCCTCTGGTGGAAGCCAGCCTGTCACACCTCAGTGACCATCCGGTAAATGAGGATTTATTGCCCGGTCCGTCTGCCCAGCCCTCTGTATGAGCGCTTTTGTTTGGCAGGTGTTTTAAAAGCCCGTTGCCAAGTTCAACCATGAGTCAAAGAGCTGATCCAATTAGTTTAACTTTTGTAAAAAAAATTCTTTCCATGATTTTCTTTAAAAATAGCATCAAAAAAATTGAGGCTGCAGTGAAATGTGGTGCACTTCACGTGCAATTCTCTTCTAAGATCTACAAGCTTTAATTCACTGATTTACTTTCCAGTTTGTCATCAGTACTGTGAACTATAACTGTCTTTCTCTCGCTTTAACCATCATTACTGCAGGACACAGCTCCACAGGAAGGATGTGAAGGATCTGCTGTCTGGTGCATTGAAAGACAAAGTCATGCAACTTTATAAAGCAACAGCAGCCCAGCAATGGAAAGTAAGAACAGTCAAAGCAAAGAACAAAGTTCTCTGGGTAAAGGTTATTTCATGCATTACGCTTGAAGACTCAAGATTTCATAGATTATTGTGTCTGAATCCATAAATCTCTTCCTGAACAACAGCATTATGATCATGAAACAAATTCCAGAGAGTTTCACAACCTTTCTCTTCTCCATTTATCTTCTTTCCTGACCTTGGAGTTGTCTGTTTTCACGATTTAATAATAGTTTTGGACAAAATTAGGATACAAACCGTGTAAATAAAGGACACAACATTGATGAATCATCAAAGAAGAGCTGTAATCTGAGTTAATGGATGAATTTTAATGCAAAAGCGTTGATCAAAGAACCTAAAACACTCAGAAAAATGCATTTGTATTCATGTGCACGCATATTTGTTTGTGTATTTCTTATATCAGAGCATCTGCAGCGGACAGTCAGTATATTTTTTTCTGTACTGCTCCTGGATATTTATTGAGAGTTGAAACCTTGGGAGAAGTTGTGCTATCACAAATTTAGTATATTTAGAGTTAGAGGAAAAAGATTACGTTCAAGTTCATCTCTCACTATTTTTACGTTGCGGTTTCAGACCCACCTAAAGGAAGAAGTCCAGACTCAAACCCAACAGAACCTTTTCTTCACAGGTGTTTTATTTACCTGCTCCTTTTTAAAAAATTCATGAGACAACAAATCTTTTGAAAGTCAAGTTTAACTCTCCTGCACAAATAAAGATGCAGAGAAAAATCTAATTTTCTTCATAAGTTATTTAGCAATATTTTTATTTCCCGTGACCTCCTGACTCTTCTCTCCCCTAATCTTTGTTCTGGACTCTACTGTCTCTGTCTCTCTTTCACATCCTTGAGCTGTTCACCTTCTTCGTGTTGAATCTTCAAGATAATGTTCTTTTAAACTAAACTTGCTCTCAAGCCAACTCTGAATCCACATTCACAGATATCAACAAGCTTCTGATGATACTCTTTCATTATGTGCTGCTCACTATCTCAGGCTGAAACAAAGAAGTTTCTGCTTTCAGATAATTTTTTTCCCAGATCTGCAACAGACCTACAACCTGTCCAAGGCGTAGCCGCCTGTCCCAGACAGGCAGACAGCTGGTACCTCATGCAGGTTTATTAGTTCAGACAGGAATTAAAAAAGTCCACAAAGCTAAATCAGGGTCAGACAGGCAGAGATCAAGCAGAGACTAGAGATGTCAGAGTCCAGGTGAGGGTCAGGGAAGACGGCAAGCAATTAGAGAATGATCCAGGCTACACCCAGATGGTAAAAAACAGAAGAAATATGGGACGATGCTTGGAAAATAAAGTAAACAACAAACCAGACATAAACAATGTGAATAAAGAGTGCAGTTCTGCAGAATGTCAAGACTTAAGAGAACAGCTGAGATTGTTGGAGTTTATTATATTCATGTTTACAAGTATTGAGGACTGAGACACTTTTACATTTGATCAAATTGTTTACAAGTTGTGATGTTTACAAGTTTACTAGAGTTCTATTTAAGTGTGATTCTGCCATAACTGCAAAAAGCTGCACACTGGAAAAAAAATCTGATTTCTTTGTTATGTTGTTTCAGTTTGCAAAAGAAATCATAATCTGTGGAATAATAGAATTTCAGGTTTTTATTTTGTTCAATACGTACCGAACAGTGACCGTATCGAGGTACGTATCGAACCATCAGCAAGCTGGATCGTTGCTTCCCTGAGTGAACCAAAGTTCATTTGGAAAATGTTGTTAAATGGTGACAATGGGAGGACACTCATCAATATTTTCGGTAGTACTGCAGTACTATTTGTTTGTCATTTCAGAGACAGGCTAAAAACTATCTCTGAAGTGAGAAAAGAATTAATTAAATTCTCCCCAAATCAAAACAAAAAGTCCAGACTAACTTAGACTGAACTCATCTTCACATTCTTCAGAATAAAAGGTAATTAGGAACTTGGTAAATAAGAACATCCATGTTATGTGAACCAAGTAAGTGAAAGTTATGCAAAGGTAGAATTTTTGGAATACAGATTCTGAAGGGTTTCAGGGAAAAATGTCTCTGACTTTCATCATTTCTTGTGATTTTATGTCTAAGGTGTTATAGTTCTCATGGCCCATTGACACACAACTATAAAGGAATCTAGCACTATCACCAGTCACCTGCTTATTCTGTTTCAGTTGTCTAAGTTGTTTCAGTTTTTCTTCTCTAACAGAGAACTTCCACCTTTTCTATATCTTTCTGTTATGTTCTGCTTATCTGGACTATAAATAGAAAGTTATACTTAGTGAAGAACACAAAAGTTCAGCATTAAAACAGTTTTTTAATGAGGCTAGACGGACTTTGGTTTGGCTAAATCCTGCAAACCAATCTGGAGGCGCCGCTCACTTCACTCCTCTGTTTGATTCAGTCTCTTTGAAAAGCACCGGCTGACTGCCGGCCTCCTGCTTGTGAAGTAAAGATGACCTATGACAGCGCTGGAGTCATGTCTGCACCTTCAGCATCAGCAGACATTTAAGAGATCAAACAGGCGTGACATTGACTTTGTGCGTGTCTGTTCGGAAACTTGGTGGGTGATGAAATTACGAAAAAGGATTTTGGTGGTGTGTTTTGATGAACTCGTTCTGGGACCTTTCTTCATATGCCAGTTTGCTGAATGGCATTACACTTTCTCTCTTACCTTATTTGCCAGTGCTCTTATCTATCACATGAAAGGCCCAGACAACCCCCCATCAGGAGACGAATGATAATTGTCGATGCCTTTGCTGGAAGACACAGCTAAAGGATGTGGACTGGCATTTGTCCCTGTTAGTTTGCTGGTCAAGGTAGGAGCAAAGCGGCGGTCCGCAGGCCGTAATCAGATGGAACTTCTCCTTAGGACCACAGAAACGTAAGCGCAGCCTCAGCAAATGTGTTTCCTTCATGAATACGAAATGAAAAGCAGCGAAAGTTCAAATTCCTTCCTCAATCAGGAAGTCGTTCTCTAAACTGTTGAATTTCACGTTTGCCATCATGGAGTAATGTTTCTGAGGCAAACAGTAAGATGGGGCATAAATGAGTGTTCTCATTAGTCACACACGTGTCGTCCAGGAGTCAGACCTCAGCCTTTTACTCCTCCTGAAGTTATCTTAATCACGCTCGCCTGCCACACTTGGAACCTATATAAATGCTAATGACTCCTTTGAAATTGGACACAATGCCAACAGTTGTCTGCACATGTTAACAATATGCAACAGTAACATGAAGCTGCTGCAACCTTTATGATTGCATGGTTTAATGACTTTGGCGTTGTAACCTTTTAGCACTGTGCTGAAATGGAGAGCCATGTACAATGCAGTTCATTTTCTGTTGTGACGCTCAACTCCAACCTGCAACCTGCTGTTGCTCCAGTTTGACCTTTCCCTGGTTTCCCCGCTCGCTGTAAATGTTAAATCACCTTTTAATATGATGACTTATTTCCAACTTAATAGCCTACTTTTGTTTGGAATAGGTGTTTTACATTCAAAGATCAGCCAAACACCAATTCAAACTTATTTAAAGTTTTACTTCATCATCAACTACAGATCATTTGGAACGGGGCAGCTAATCTGTTTTCAGTGACTAGACCTCCATACGGGGTGCTACCTAACGGATCTCAGAGCTTTGGGAATGGCTCCCAATCATCCATACAGCACCAACATCTGTGAAACGCCTCTCCATGCTGGCCTTAGCCTGGCTCTCTTAAAATTGTGCTTGAGAACAAAGCAGTGAGGAGACACACCTACTCCAGCTCTGGAATGAGTGGTTTCATGCAGATCACCTGGAGTGAGTAAACCTTCAGTCGGTTTGAGTTTCAGCTGCTCAACAATCATCCTGACTTTTAAAACAGCCCAGTGTCCCATCTAGCAACGACCCTTTGACTTCTGGTAGAGACTAACAAGCTTCAGTCCAGTGCAGTTGACTGAAATGCCACCAGGCAGTGTTGGGTAAGTTACTTTAAAAAAGCAATTGATTATTTTACTTTAATTACTGGATGAAATTGTAATGAAATTGCTTTACTCATTACTTATTTTAAAAAGTAATTCACTACTCTTTGCTTTACTTTAATTTTTTTCCGGTCATGTACAAATTCTCAAGAGAAAAACAGCATCAACGAGATCCTCTTGTCTTTAATTCAAGTTGGTTTTTAAATCAATGGCCTTGTGCAAACAATGATCATGGTTCAAGACATAACCTGACTTCATTACAAATCAGACAGCCGATGAAAAATGACGCAAATGTTACAGTATATGTGGTCAATGTAACTGCTCAAAGAGAGATGTGGATAAAACCTGTTACGTCTAAATCCATATGTTAAATCTAAAACCAAGTCTATTGAGAACACAGATAACTGTTTACTGCCTCAAGCAGTTTCTTTCTCCTCCTCAAATGCAAAAAGTCATTCTGACAATAGGGGCGGGGCTAGTGATGGTGATTCCAGCTCTTCTTACAGAACTAGCTTCATTTCACGAAAAAGAACATTTCAGCTTACAAGCAGCTCTTCAGGTTGTTTGGTTGTATATAATATTATGCACAAAATTAATGACTAGTAATAAAAAACTGTGTTTTTATTTGTGAATGTTGATTACATATAGATGCTTTTATTTATTAACTTCACGTAAAATGTAATAAGAATAATGATAACATGACTTCTACTACCATTCAACTTTGTTTTTTAAAGTGAAAAAACTTACTGCTGTTTCTGTCTTTCCCTGTGCAGCTGCAGGTGTTAGGAGTGTGAAGGTTCTCAATGAGTCGGTGATGGACGATGGGAGTTTTTTTTTTTTTCAAGATGTTTATTTTCCTTATTTTTTTGTGTTACTTTTTTTTTTTGGTGAAAGTTGGTTAAACCAGTACAGTTGCCTAAAACAATAAATAATTTAAGGCCCAACTGGAAAAACTATTACTAAATTACACAAGCAGACAAGACGGACTGCACTGAACAGGCTTGACCAGACTCTCTCCTACAGGGAAGTTTATATAGAATGGGTCAAACCATATGGACACATGAGGGAGGGGAGAAACAAACTAACCACGAACTCTTAACAAATGAAACTATGACAGCAAAACAGAGAAAATAGAAACTAAACATCTAAATAATTAAATCATCTTCAAAGAATAAACTAAATATTTTACATTCAAAGAAACAAAAATAAAGTCCAGTAGGAGTGTTGGGAATCCCTGCAGTCTTGCCGGTGGAATAGTCCAACCTCCTCTGCTGATTAGGTGGATGTGGAGCACCTAATATGAAACTCTGATATGACTATTAACTGTATTTTCACTTAAAATAAATCAAATATGTGCACCCGTATAACTTATTTTAAGTAAACAAAATGTTTGAAAGAAAAAGAAAATACTAAGACCTATGTGGTGGTTTGAGGCTCAAAGGAGCATTGAGATCTATTACTGGATTGACCCTTGCCTGTTCTCTGCTATAGACAGAGACGTGCGCGCTCAGACGCCATCGTCATGCATTGAGTCATGACAGCAGAACGCTGCTGTTTCAGTGGACGACAGGCGGACATCAACCACAAACATCGGGCTTGCTCCTTCATTTTTAACCCATTTTTACAAAAAAAAAAGGCTCAAATTAAAGCTTAGAAAATTATTGATCATGTATATATTTAAATATTGAAAATATTTATAAAATGTTCAGAAAATATATTTATATTTAGAAATATTTAATATATAAATATCTAATATTATATATAATATAGAAATATTTAGAAAATGTTAGATTTTTCTCTAAAAGTAATTTTCCTCTTCAAACTGGGCTTGACTAAGTTCTCTGTTGTTCATTTTAATTGAATGGATCAGCTTGTGCTTCAAAATACAAGCCTCAGTGAGAGCTGGGCATGTTTGGATGGAATGCAGCTGCAAGACGGCAGGTGTGAAGAAGCTCGGCCGGGTCCTGCGACTCACAGACAGATCCATCACAAAGTTGAAGAAGTAAATGAATGAAGTCTTCCAAACTCTCCAGCCAGGTCAGAGGCAGACAGTAGAGGTGAAACCCCTGATTAGATAAATGTTTGTTCCCCATGTGGCTCAGTGGAGTATCTCGCTGTGGCTAAATGAGCGTACCCTGAGGTGAGCGGGGTGATGAAGCAGCTGGCTGTCTGTTAAGATCTTCAGTGCTGTTCAAACCCAGACTTGATGCCCCTGGTCCATGTGTCAAGCTGCAGACACTTCAGAGAAAGTCAACCTCTCCTGCCAAGTGCATTCAATATTACCATTCCATTTGACTGTAGAGGCTCCGTGCATCCATGTCCATTATAAATAACTGCTTTACTAACCGTTCTAGAATCTGATGAATGAAAGCATTCCCAATACTTTTTGATGTATTCTTTCTGTTTGTCACCAAATAAATCTTCTGCAGCGTTTTCAGTTTCTTTGTGCCTTCAAGGCTCTGAGAGACAGTTGGAAGGGAGTGTCTTCAAGGTCACTCCCCTTTCCCTCAACGAGCTTCAAATTCAAGACGAAGCACAAATCATGTCAAAGGGGCAGTGGGAGGGGCAAGGCAGGCGAAGACAGAGCTCCTGAAACGAGGCCAGTCTCAGCTGTTTGCCTGGAGTCTTGTGAAGGCAAGGAAGATGTTGATCCGTCTGTGCTGAGAAAAACCATGTGCACCTCCGAATCTCAGCCCTCCACCCCCTTCATCCCACTGTGGCCACATGGGGCTGTGCAGACGTGATGTTCTTCAGCCTCTTCATGAGTGTTACACAACCTGACCTACTTAGTTCAGGTCATTCAGATGAAATCAAGACAGGGGAAAAAACTTTGATCAATGTACTGAAAAAAAGATTATTTATTTCATTTACCTCCAAATGAAACTGCCTCATTGAGATCAGATGTCATGAAGGGACGCAGTCTAACAGGAGTTAGCCCAGAGGTCAGCAACCTTTGACAGTAAAACAGACATTGGGCTCAATTTCTACTGATCAAAACCTAGAAGGAGCAACAAAGTCTTACTTTAGCCTATAAGAAATTTGAATTTGCATTTATTACTTTCTTTTTTAAAAAATAACTGTGAATTATGTCTATTTTTAGCTTGAACATAAGCAAAAATTTAAAAAGAACATAGCATCTTGATTTATTTTATGTTTGACAGAAGCTCAAATAACTTCTTTTATAAGAAGATGCTCTGTGCCAAACAGGATCATCTCAGTGCAGCTCTGGAATAGTAACCAATGCTATGTAGCATAAGATGATATGAGCTTTTAATTCATAAAAGATCAAAGTTTTTACCAAAGTTTTTCTTTGTATATAAAATCTGTTCATTCTGGAGGTAGAGTTGAACAAACAAGACGTCTTCAGGTCAACATGGATGTAAAAATCTACAGAGTTTATCATCTATGTGAACCATTAATTTATATGTATAAGCAATATAAATTAAATAAATGATAATTAAGTAATCCTTACTTTAAAAAAATGTTATTTCATTTTTCTTTTATTTATTTTTTTGCTATGTTCCCTCTTTGTCCTCAGCAGTCTTCCACTGCTGGGTTTTGTTCTTTTAGTTTGGGGTTTAGATCTTGGTAGTCTTAGTTTTCAGGCTTTGTTTATTTGTTTTTTTGAGGTAGTTTTGGTTAAGCAGACATTATCAGAGAGCTGCTGACTCAGACGGTCGACATGTCTGGATCAACATCTCCATGAATTATTTTATGTCTGAGGATCCACAATGGAGAGATCAAAGAGACACATGTGGATCTGGAGCCAATGGTTGAAGACTCCTGAGTTAGTCTATAAGTTGCTCTGGTTTACCAAAATCCTGTGTCAAAAATCTTAAAATAACCCTGGGCTCACGGCATTACAGCGCCGATCCGAGCGCCGCAGTCTTTACGTAACTTTAAAAGTGCGAGAGGAAATCCCACTTTAGGCGTTCACGTCCTGCGTCTGCGGTCAGGTCTCTGTGTCGCTGCAAATCCGTTTCGTTGCCGAACAACGCAGCTGAACCACAGCGAACAAAGGGGGGATTAGCATGAATGAATAAGAGTTTCAGAGTTTTTCGTGGTCTGCAGAGAGCCTGTGGCTGCAGCCGACCTGTAGCTAACATGAGCCGTCGGCTGTAGCTGAACCGCTCCTGCATCACACCTGAGCTGGAACACTAGCCGTGTGAGCCCGGGGTTAGACTGTGGTCCCCTGCAGAGGAGACCGGACAGACCTTCCTCTCTATGTGAAAAGAAGGTCTGCACAATGACATCAAATGCTCTGAAAGACTGTTGCGCTTCAAGCTTTATTAACACTAATCCATTTATTTACACTTGACAATTGAATGTAACCTTTAAGGTCATTTCCAAGAAGACGATGAGCTGATTAGAGTCATTGAGATCAGGAGTTTCTGATTGAGTAAAATGAAATACAAATAACTTAGTTTTGCAGCTAATCTTTTTCATTCTGTAGTCAGAACTAAAGTAAAGATATAAATAAAAATCAGGAATATAATGTATTTTGCTACATTACATAGAGCTATTTTAGAGCTATTATTTTTAGTCATGTTAGCAGCTCTGAATATAACCCACTTATCTTTGGCATGATGGTTTCAGTCAAAATAATATTAGGAATATAGGATTACTCAGGGTTAACCCTTTAACACCGGAGCTCCACTGTTCATGTTCTTTGATTTGCTGTAATTTTTCAACCATTAACATGATAATTGTTGTTTATGGGAATATTATAATGCTGCACAAACACGACCATTGATATGGTTGTGATTACATTGCAGGATGGAAAGATCTAGAGAGGAACACTGTTAAGGGGATTCCAGTCAGAGCCCTATTAGGAGACGTCAAACTACAGAATAAGATTCACTTATTGGACGAACCCATTTCCCATGTAATGGTAAAAGCCTGGAATGAAACTATTAAGATTTGCGGTTTGGAAGATGCTGTAAAAATTTTGAGAGGGTGTGTGTACAATTCAGATTTCATCCCAAATCAACTTGAGGACGGATTTAAAAACTGGATTCCACAGAGGTTATCTGACTACCACTCCTTCATCAACAAAGGGGATTTTTAATCTTTTGAAACCTTGCACAGGAAACACGGACTCAGTTCAGTAGATTTTTTTCAGATAACTCCAGATTAGACACTATTACAACCATGAACTGAAAATGAATTTAAATAACCTAGGATTTGTGGGCACTTGTGGGAACAAAACACACCTTAAGTTGCAGAACGAACAGGATAAACATTTATTGAACAATTGAAAATTGAATTTTTTTACATTTTAAAAGCGTAACTTTTAACATAATTATGAACTAGATACATAGCATTACCAGCGATAATGCTAGTGCTGATAGCTGAAGATGCTAAAGTTGATAGTTAAAAACGCTGAGCCTAATAGTGGGAAATGCTAACGCTTATCACCAGCTAAAATATTAGCTATATGCCAAATTAGCCTAAAAAGCTAAAATAAATAAATAAATAAAAATCTTAGATTAGCCAAAACAGCTAGCATGTAGCTAAAAAAAAATATCTAAACTTCAAAGTATCCTAAAAAACTGAAAAAAGCCTAAATTAGCCAAAACAGCTAGCTTGCAGCTGAAATATTAGCAAAACTCCAAAATAGCCTAAAAAATCTTAATAAATGCCAAAATGGTCCAAAAAGCTAGCAGAATGACAATTGTTTTAAACATTTAAAGCGGTAACATTTAACATAATTATGAATAATAAAAATACAGGAATATTATTTCAGAATAAATCAACTTAAACATTAAATAACTTTTAATATTTTACTATATTTTGTCAAAATTCTACAAGTTATAAATAAGCGCAAGATAACATCGGGCCATTAATAACAATAAAATAAAATGATCTGGAGGGCCGGATCCGGCCCCCGGGCCTTGACTTTGACACGTGCTGTAGTTCAAATCCCAGCTGGGACCTTTCTGTGTGCAGTTTGCATGTTGTCCTCGTCCAAGCGTGGCTTTTTTCCAGCTTGCACAGTCCAAAAACATGCTTCATGGGTTAATGGTGGAACTAAATTGTCTGGTAGGTGGGAAGTATGGCATTATATTTGAGACAAAGGGAGTTTTGACTTTTGGTCTTTTTTTGAAAACTGCATTACTGTCACACGCGGATGTCCTTACATCCAGTTCTCTATAAATCCAGCACACAGTAATCCGGATACATGAGCAGTCAGCAGTATAACAGATTGGCACGACGCTCGAGAGTCCAGTTTTGGAGTTTAAGAGAACAGCTTGAAGGCTAATGAGCCAGTCAAGTGAAGATCCTGTAGAAAAATATGTCATGAGCTGCTCTGCTCTCAGCTAGTCGCCAAACGTAGAGTTGACTTATTTCCTGCACAAACACCTTCTTGGTATGTTTGGATTGATGAAGCAGAATAAACCTGTTAAGAATCACATCACATCATTACCTCAAGCTCATGTAAATCCTTCAGTCATGAAATCTTCTGTTGCATAAATGAATTGAAAGTTTTCTAAAACAGGCCCAAACCGTGCAGTCATTCATCACCGCGTGGCAGGATGAGGTCACATTTGTGACAGAAACGGATTAAAAAGAAGCATGTTTGCAGAGTTTCTTGCACGTGTCTTCTGTGCACTCACCAGAGGATGTAACCTGTTTTACAGAAGACAACAGGAAGTCCAGTCATACACCCGGCAGGAAGCCCGTCAATCAATGAGACCATGGCTGCAGCGCTTGAGCGGAGCTACAGGAAGTGTTCCATGAACACATGAAAATGCTACTGGTCCACTAGAACATTATCCATTATCAAGACTTTGAAATGAATCTCAATGTTTTGCTTGGAGGGAGATGCCCCTCCCTTCCCCGTGTTATTGCTCTTCCTGTTTGCTGCCATGCTGCTTCAGAAACATGAGGTGAAGCTGCTCACCTCATGTGAATGCACGAGTGCAGGGAGGGTCTCTCCCTTCACCCTGAAAGCAGTGATTCACTAAATGAGCTCTTGAAGTGACAGCCTGCAGTGAAACACCCACAGCTCCCCCAGAGGGTCACCTGCAGGAGAAAATCCAGTCTGATTCCTGCAGGACAGTGAAGGAGGAAAAGGCCTTCAGCATCAACCAAACATGGCTGCACTTGTGAAGCTTCTGAGAGAGGGAGTGAAAGCAGGTTCATGGATTCTGCTTGGTTTCATTTACACCTCCCAGGGATTCTGCTGTGGATTCATCTGATCTCCACATGCTAACAGTGAGTAGTGTTTAATGGGATCCAGCAGCAGCCTCTGGTTCAAAACCATTTGCTGCTAAACTTTAAAAAATGTTATAAAAGAGGAGCAATGATCCACTCCTACCATCTGCCATCATTGACTGTACCTGAGAACTGGATTTCATAAATGCAGTGATGATCAGCTTTATTATGAATTTAAAAACTTGCTCACATTTCATGTTGCCATGTAGTTGAACAGAAAGTAAGTCTGAGTATGATCTGATTTTATTTAGTTATTATTCAACAAGCTAAACTAATGATCATCCTTTATTTATTAAAATGACTTTTCATGTGTTGCAGCTCAGAGAGATTTACAATTACAAACATTTAATTAAAAAAGGAGAAAAATTTAAACCAACATCCATTTAAGTCTGGAATCTCTTAAACCAGCAGCAGATCAACCACAGATCATCACCAGAACCAGACAATAACAGGTCTACTACAGCCGTGAGGCTGCATGCTGGACCAGAACCGCTACAACAAGAGGAACCCCGAGAATATAAACGACTAAACCAGGAAATACGATCCGAAAGATCTCCATGAAGAAACAGAACTTCATTCATGTCAGCAACGACAAAAACAGGAACAGTCATAAACTTTTGCTTCACGCTCTTCCCAGTCACGCACAGCGCTCACGTTCCATCCACAGACACGCTCAGATCTCCACATCTGTCATCTCAACAGTTTCAAGCACAGGAATTATTACAGCTTGTTCATTTCACCGCAGCAAACTTTTTTTTTTCCCACAGTGCGCATTCATATAATTTCATGGAGGCTGACACGGAGGGTAATGTGCGTTGTGTGAAAATATAAAGTTTTATTAAAAAAAATAAAAACCTGCAGAATTCATATTGGTGGGCGGGGTCATAGTGCTGCATGAATGGACCATTTCCTTGTGACCCCATGGGGATCAAAGATCCTTGTGGGAAGAGATGGTCACTCTTTACAAATCCCAAAAAATATAAACTGAGGACTAAAGTGCTAATTGTTGTCACACCCCGGCGTGCCGCTGTCTTTCCCTCTGCGTGCCAGCTGTGGCACGCGTGCCCCCGGTTGCGACCCCTGATCTAGACCATAGGTGCCCGAAACCAAAACAAGCGGCTGCAAACGGTTCCTCATTTCAGTGCTAAGTTTTATTGAAGGTCTATTTGTCTTTGGACATGTCAATCACTTCTACTTTGTTCAGTACTTTGAAGTTCTAGCCAATCCTTCTGCCTTTCCTGTGATAGTGGGCGGGGTCATAAGAGCGGTGACGCGGCGAACACCAGAACGTGCAGTGATGGAATGTCTGTCTGCATTTCACAGCAGATCACAGAGGTCTGACAGGTCACTGTGCTGCATCAGCCAATCAGGAACTCAGCTTTGGGCACGTGACGTTTCAGTGACCCAATCAGTTGGTAAAATACTAATCCAATACGAGGGTTTGGTCCTGTCATAGCGCAGCGGTTCTTCGGCTGCAGCCTCCCGGACTTCAGCGGACCTCACTCACTCAAACAGACAGCTGCTACGAGGAGTGGGGGCAGCCTGCTGGAATGTTCTTTTGTTTGTTTTTTTGAGAAAAAAACAATGAAAAAAGGGTCTCCTATGTACCCCCCTGTCAGGTTAAAGTAGGAAAGCCTTTAAACTCAGTCACAGAGACACAGGAACACACTGACAGTGGCTGTCATCCAAACACCCCCCAGGGAGATAGAGGCCCCGGGAACAAGAAAATCTGTGAAGCATTTCTTTCTTTTTATTTCTTTAGAACTCCTCACAATAAACAAACCAACACTTTGTGTCTCTTCCATCCATTGTAACCTCGGGCTAACACTGCTAGCCTTACAGCTCATGTTGGCTACAGGTCTGCTGTAGTCACAGTTCTAAAAATTGCATCAATTAGGAACCAAAACTGAACCAAAAGAAATGCTTTGGCACCGGAACCGAATAAAACCCAATCGGAGCCCAACCCTAGTGTCCGCCCTGCGGTTGGAAGGTCAAAGGTTCAAATCCAGGCCGAGTCATGCCAGAAGCTCTAAAAGTGGGACTCAGTTCTTCAGCATGAGGGGGTTGGATTGGGGGGGGTTAAACCACCAAGGCTTCCTGAGCACAGTTGTGTCTGCAGCTCACCCCTCCCCCAGGGGATGGGTCAAATGCAGAGAACAAATGTCACACATCTAGATGAGGGACAACGGATGGTGATCAAAGTAATTATCTGACAAAAGTTGAGCCATAAATTTCCTCACAGCAGAAGCAACAATGTTGAAAATACTTTTTTCTTACTTTTTAAAAAAATCCATTTATATCAAAAAATCCCAGAGTCTTGCATTATTTTAACATCAATGTACTGACTCATCAAAAAGGGAAAGCTAACAGGTAATTCCTCCAACCTCTGCAGCAGACAGGAGGAGAAGGCAGATGAATATGAGATCGCTTTCTGGATGCTGAATGCATGACAGTAATCCAGCTGTGCGTTCTGTTGCTATTCTGCTGTTATTCTTAATGGTCAAAAGGGTCGTCTGCATGGAGATTGATTTAAATTGAGGGATAAGCAGACCTCCGACAGCTGGAGAACGTTCTGAATCAGTTGCAGAAACGTATGAACATTTTCTGCTGACAATTACACTTTTCCTGACTTTCTATTCAAAGACGGGTGAATAATGAATGCAGCCTCTGTGCTTCCTGTGAGAAGATGCTCCCGTGCAATAGGCTGAACATTCCCGTTATGAGTTTGACTGGATTCAGTCTGGAAAGCTCTTGACAGTGCACATCATTCAGAGCCAAACTCACTAAAAAGTCAAGCTTTCTGCTGCACCAGGACCTGCAGGGAGGCAGGTCACCGTGGGGTCACTGTCTAATCCTGCTTCCATCACCTTTGCATGAGAGAGAGCAGCAATTAGTCGGAGCAAAACCTTCATTTGTCTTCACTTCTGTGATTGGATGTTTACCTGTCGGCCGTGATGGATACGGTCTCATTTCAGCTCCATCTGTGAACAAGTCGTCCTCTTCTTTCCAGGTTTTCTTCCATAAAGTGAGATCACATGATTATCTCAAAGGGAGTGAGATGAGGTCGTGCTCCAGGCTGTCGTTCTCCGAGGACCGTCAGCTGAGATAATCTGTTTCACTGCTCCCTGCACATGCGCAAAACCACACGTCACTTCCGCTAAAGCATTTTACGGTCTTCGGACGTTAACAACAGTAATAACCTCTTAGGATGTTAATATAGAACTTTAATTAGGGGTGTCCCGATCAGGTTTTTTGGGCCTGATCCAATTCCGAATCATTGGATCTTATATATTTGCTGATACCGAGTCCCGATCCGATACTTTTGTTACACATTTAAAAACATGAACAAATTAAATAAACAGATTTGTGTTGTCCCTTATTTATATATAATTTAACTTTTTTTTATCATTAAAAACTTAAATAGAACACTTCTGTGAAGTAGCTTTAATTAACAAGTCTAAATAGAGCAAATATAAACTAGGAAAAAAATATATATATATTTTCTTGTTATATAATTGATAACTAGTCATGAGAAAGTTTAGTGACTTTAGCTTTAAAATATTTAGAGCTGTTAAACTTTTTCAATCAAATGTATATGTATAGGATTGAGATTTTCATTTGTCTGTAATGAAAATCAAGACACGGTTATAAAGTGTTTCATAGACGGTGGCTTTTTTTGCTTTTTTTTCGCTTTGTAATCCAGTCAGGAGGAGGAACTCTCAGTTGTTGAGAAAAAAATTAATTCTTGTGATCGAGGAGTTCACTTTTTTAAAGGACTCTGTCGTATAGAGGATGAAGAGCAGAAGTGATGTGTGGCTCATTGCATGGTGAGCGGTGCAACCGATTTGCTTCCGCATACAGAAAATATAGCGACAACCTCAGCCAATACACATCTGCAGCTGATTCAACCGAAAAACAGCAACCCTTTAACATCTGGTGTTTATGTCCTTTAACCATAATTCTAGACCACATGTGTCCAAGTCAAGGATCTGGTGCTGCGGGTAATTCTATCCGACCCTCCATCCAGAGCTTTCATTTTATTGTTATTAATGACCCGATGTTATCTTGCACTCATTTCTAACTTGTATAATTTTGACAAAATATATTCTTATGGAGAGTAAAATATTGAAAGTTTTTTAAGGTTTAAGTTGATTTATTCTGGAATAATATTCCTGCCTTTTTAATATTCATAATTATGTTAAAAAGTTAGTTTTAAAATTGTCATTCTGCTATCTTTTTGGACTATTTTGGCATCTACTGAGATTTATTAGGCTATTTTGGAGTTTAGCTAATATTCAAGCAACATGCTAGCTGTTTCTGCTAATGGAGGCTGTTTTCTGTCTTTTAGGTAATTTTGGAATTTATCTAAGAATTCAGATACGTACTAGCTGTTTTGTCTAATTTCGGCTTTTTTTAATATTTTTGGCTATTTTGAAGTTTAACTGTTTTTCAAGCTACATGCTAGCTGTTTTGACCAACCAACGTTTTTTTATGCTAAGTTGGTATTTAGCTAATATTTTCGCTGCTATCAACTTCAGCGTTTTCAGCTTCAGCTATCAGCACTAGCATCTTCAGCGGCCAAATTCAGTTTATAGTATTCACACTAGCATTATCTATATATCTAGTTCATAATTATGTTAAAAGTTACAGTTTTAAAGTTTTAAAATGTAGTTTTAGAATGTTCTACAAATGTTTATCCTGTTCGGCCCGCGACCTAAGGTGTGTTTTTGATTTTGGCCTCCTCTGCGATTGAGCTTGACACCCCTGTGCTAGAATTATGTTGATCACAGTAATGGTTGTAAGTGTTTAAGAGTCAGCGGCGACGCCTCAGGTGTTAAAGGGCTAACGGAGGGCAAAAACGCACCCTGAACTCTTAACTGCACAGAAATCCTACTCAAATGGAGAAGCCTGCTTTTCTCTTGCTAATACGTCTTCATTTGAAGGCTGACATGAGTTTTCTCTCAGGCAGCAGTTTTCGGTGACACTCTAATGTGTTGTGACACGTTTCGATCAATGTCAATTAATTCATTAGAGAGCGGATGGTTGGCCGTGTGCAGCCCTCTCCCTCCTTCCTGCTGCCTTCTCAGCATCTCCTCCTCCTGCAGCCAGTACCTGCTCTTTGAGCTGCAGACGCGCTCCAACAAAGAAGGAACGTGCCTGCATCCTGCTGAGGCGGCACCCCAAACACGGGCACGGACGTTTCCTTCTGCATGCAGATGCTGCGATCAATCATAAACCCAGACACTGATTAGTTTTTAAAAAAGGAAAAATGAGCCTTTATAGGCCACTTAAAACTGCTGATGAAAGACTTTGTTCTGCCACTTTGCTCATTACAGATGGCTTTGGTAATGCCAGCAGGCATCGCTCATAACAAATCCCTTAAGTCTGGGTAATTGTGAATTCTGACCCAAAGGCATGGAAAACAGACAGTGCTCCCAGGCCTGGACACTCATTTGTCTTTATCTGGATAAACTCCTTATCCTTCATGCGCCTTCGGTCCTCTCACTTTTTATTTGCTTTGTCATCAATACAAACTCCAAAGCCGACTGGCGAGCAGCCAAAGAGAGCTGCCGTCCACAGCCCGACCCAGACAGACGTCCGCAAAAAATGACCCAAAAAGTTCCGCTGATCCAGGAGAGGGGAGAAAATCCAAGCGGCAGAGTCCTTCGGGGTGCGGCGGAGGCAGGACAGCCCCAGCAGCGCTGACCTTTGGGTGTCACAGCAATCAATCAGGCTGACCCTGTGGGTGCTGCGGTCCCCCCAACAGCTCAGACTCTACCCTTGATATCTGCCCAACAGGAGGCGTTACATTAATCTCCCAGATGACACTAGTTATGAGAGCCCCCCCGCCCAGACTGTGGCTGATCATGCTTCACCCTCTAAACTTCCTATTGGAAGGTAAAACTTAATTGTCTGAATGCTAATGCCGGGGGCGGTGCTCACTTCGACAAGCTGAGTACTTTTAGATCAATGAAACCCCACAGGGACAGGCAATGTTTTTCCTCCCAGTCGGTGGAAAACTGTGTCTCATCCAAAGGACACAGACATCATTTGCTGGAAATCACTGACAAATGAACTTTCAGGAAGCTTGAAACCACTTTTTTTTTCAAGGCAGTAACATTTTAGGAAAAGGTTAATCTTTCACAATCGACAGATATTTAATTTCCAGTTTCAGTTCCATCAAAACCTCCAAAGTCTGGGCAGTGTTTGCTGGGGATCATCTGTCTGTGAAGACCAAATCCTCCTCCCAGCTGTAGAACGAGATAGAAATAATTACAGTTGCTTACGCTGGAGGTTTAATGCTCCATTATGTGTGGATTCAAAAGATGCCTCATTTCACGTTTGTCCTTTTGTTTTTCCACTAAGCATCCCTGAAGTTTTTGTCACATGCACCTGAACGGAGGTTCCTACGGGTTTTAGAGCTGTCCGGGTCCATGGGGGGGGGGGGGGGGGGGGGGGGGGGGGGGGACAGAGGTGGCTGCATCTTAACCCTTTAACATCAGAGCTCCAGTGTTTATGTTCTTTGATTTAAGGTAACTTTTCAACCGTTAACACAATCATTCCAGCAGATTCTGAAGTAGAAAAGCGGCTCGATGAGCAGCTTTTTTCGTGTTTATCATGTTAATGCTTGAAAAGTTACAGAATGTTGAAGATTTTGTATTTGAGCGTCACCGGCATCGGGTGTTAAAGTGTTAGAGTCCAAATTCAATCATCTTCTTATCTATTTTTAAAGAGTTCCCAGTGGTCCTTTAATTATGATTATGTCGTTTTTAGCCAAAATCAAAACCCTAATTTGTTTTCAAGAACAGAGTGGCAGGAGTTCATTAGAAATCCACCTCTGTTGGCAGAGTGAGCCTGTGCTCATTACCCATCATCCCTTATTTTACTCTCTTTTCCATTAGCTTACACCCCCCCACACCCCAACCTAACTTTAGCGGAGCAACAAAAGTGGTGATTAATGTCAGAGCTATCCAGTCGTACAGTTTAGATCCAGATTCCAGCCCAGGAAAACAAAGACGTTCATGGATCTATTTTGGTGTAAGTGCATCAGAATGGAGCAGAGCAGGGAGATTGCGGCTCCACCAATTGTAAATAACAACCACTTCATCTGCTTCTGGTTCACCACAATAAAAAAAAATAATCAGAAAAGCAGTTTTATTAGGCCTGGTTCGATAAAATCAATTAATTGATTAGAATCAACTGAAGTTTAATAGATTAATAATTGAATCATAAAAATATAAATCAATCTTTCACATAAAGCTAAAGTCTGGTAGCTTGATGCTAACGTTTAATGGAATTTCCCATAGAACAGCTTATGCTAACGCTCGGTCCATGTAAAACTACATTCCTGATTAAATGAACATCTTTATAAACTATCAGGAAAGAATTTTACAAACTTTAAATAAATATTTTTAAAATAACCATTTGTGGTCTAAAACACTGTTTTTGCTTATACTCATTGAAAAAGGTGTACTGCTACAGTGTGAGCTCCACCTAGTGGTGGAGAAGCAGAACAATGTTTCCAATGTTAATGATCTGAACATTTCTGTTAGAACTTCTCCTTTAGAGAATCCATGTAACACTGGATGATATTAACAATCTCAGTATTTCACTGATACATTTACAGGATGTGAACTGGATCAGATTAATATAAATATATTCAAAACATTGATTATTAATGTATTTCTATACAAATGTGTATAAATACATAAACTCAATAAACACAAAATTTAACCGGATCGAATTGAGTGGATTGAAAGAATTGAATGATGAATAAAATTGAATGAATGATTCTGGAAATTATCCTCAAACTGATCAGCCCTATTTTTAATCTTAATTCTCTCTTTATATGTTTGAAACCTCTCCTAGAAAACAACAGTCTAGACAAAACACATATGAGCCACTATAGACCGATATCAAACCTGACATTTTTAAGTAAGATCATCGAACAAGCTGTTTTCCATCAGATAAATGAATTCTTCATAAAAACAACTGCTATGATGTCTTCCAGTCCGGCTTCAGACAGAACCACAGCACTGAAACGGCTCTGACCAAAGTGACCAATGACATACGTTTGAATACAGACAGTGGAAATATGTCAGTGCTAGTTTTACTGGATCTCAGTGCTGCGTTTGATACAGTCGACCACGCAATACTACTCAGACGACTGGAAAACTGGGTGGGTCTCACTGGGCCAGTACTAATCTGGTTCAAAACGTACTTAGAAAACAGGAAATATTTTGGGTCAACTGGTAATTTCACATCTGAGCCAACAGAAATTACATGTGGAGTCCCCCAAGGCTCCATCCTAGGACCACTTCTATTTGCCATCTACATGCTCCCACTGACCCAGGTTCTAAAGAACAACAACATTAGTTACCATAGCTATGCAGATGACACACAGATATACATTCACACTGGACGCGGAACGGAGGTCGCTTCCATTCAACGCCCTGTTATCCTATAGCATCGTTCACACCAGGCGAGAACAGCGCCGCGAGCGTTCCGAGTCAATTCTGGCCGGAAGTTGCATCAAGACACATGAGAAAATCCGGTTTCTTTTCAAAATATAACCAGTTTTTCACAATAAAACGCCACGATTGACAAATGTGATCATGTTTTTGTGTCTAAACTGACGGTAGACATGGAAATAAGCATATAATGACAACACACACGCACACACGTGTACGCGAGCACAGAGACACACAAAACAGACAGACATGCACACTTTTTTTTTTGACATGCAGACACGCAGATCAACGTCGGTGCAGGGTGAAGGGTTTCGGGAGATGAAAAAACGACAACAGAGGCAGAGAGCAGCTCATCTTAGCAGAAACAGGGGTTAATATTTATAAAACAAACACAACACAGACAGACACGAGCGCGCACAGATCAACGCAGTGAGCAGACTCCGGGCTGCTGCTTTTGGGAGAGAAAAAGAGATGCAGAGAGCAGCTCCTCTTAGCAGAAATATGGGTTAATAATTTTAGTTTATTAATTTACCCACACACACACACCTGTGAGTGCGTGCGCACAGATGCACACGCACACGCACACAGATCAATACAGTGGGCCGACAGAGCGGGTGGGCGGGGTTTTGGGTGTAAAACAACAGCAGAGATGCAGAGAGCAGTTCTTCTTAGCAGAAACATGGGTTAATGTCTTTAGGTTATGAAATTATCAACCATGATGGAAAAAACAAAAAAAT
This sequence comes from Oryzias javanicus, assembly GCA_003999625.1. Taxonomy (NCBI): domain Eukaryota; kingdom Metazoa; phylum Chordata; class Actinopteri; order Beloniformes; family Adrianichthyidae; genus Oryzias; species Oryzias javanicus. Next base: position 1,220,684 of record CM012451.1, on the reverse strand, counting down.
CTAGCAGAAGCGCCTGTGGACCGCCACGGAAAAATGCTCGTCTGGTGTGAACAACAGAGCGGAGTGGAAGCGGCGCGGACTCCGCTCCTCTCCGCTGCGCGGCGCTTCTACGTCCAGTGTGACCCTGGCGTTACACAGACACCAGGAGACCGAGGCCCTGTACAGGTTCTTGGTAAATGCATTGAGGACATTAATGACTGGATGTGTCACAACTTACTTCAGCTAAACAAAACTAAACTGAGGTTATTTTTTTGGGGATAAAGAAAAAAGGTTAGAAGCCTCTACAGAGCTTCAATCTATTCATCTAAAAGCTACCAACCCGATCAGAAACTTGGGTGTAGTGATAGACTCAGACCTACATTCTGATAAACAGATTAGAGCAGTCACAAAATCCGCCTATTATCATCTCAGAAATATCTCAAGGATTAAAGATCTGATGGAAAAACTAGAGCATTCTTTCATCTTCAGTCGACTTGATGACTGTAACAGTGTTTCTACAGGAAACTGCAGCTGATCCAGAACTCTGCTGCTCAGGTTCTCACTAGGACCAAGAAAGTAGACCACATCAGTCCAGTTCTGAGGTCTCTCCACTGGTTACCTGTCTGCCAGAGGATAGACTTTAAAGTTCTGTTACTGGTTTATAAAGCTTTGAATGGTTCAGCACCAAAATACATGACTGACCTCTTGACCCAGTATGTACCAGCCAGAACTCTCCAGTCATCTGGATCTGGTCTTTTATCAGTTCTTAGAGTCAGAACTAAACATGGAGAAGCTGCATTCAGCTTCTATGTTCCACAGATCTGGAACAGACTTCCAGAAAACCTTAGATCTGCTGAAACACTCAGTTTATTTAAATCCAGGTTAAAGACTCACCTGTTCTCAGCTGCATTTGACTAATATGTATTCAAATGTTCACATCCGCAGTGTTTATCTATGCTTGTTTGAAATTAAAATAATTTTACTTTTTTTTATTTTATTTTAATGATCACACATTTACTATCTCTTTTGATTGTTTCTTTTAATTTTTTTCTGTGAAGCACTTTGAACTGTCTCTGTACATGAAATGTTTCATACAAAGAGACTTGCCTTGCCTTATCTAGTTGAAGGGACAGGACAGAGAACCGTAGACTTTCCAACTCCTGCAGAAGCAGAGAGGAAGAGACGAGAAAGAAAAACAAAAGGAAAACTGCAGATCATGGATCCCAACAGCAGAGGTCAGAAGATCTTGCTCTAGTGGAACCTGTTTTCGGACACAAAAAACAAAAGGAAGCGTTTAGAACGTATGTGTCAGCTCCTCATCCTTAAAAGTCCATAATTAAACCTCTGTTTTCATCCATCCACCATCTTTGCCCACTGAATCTCTTTTGGAGTCACAGGGTTGCTGGAGCCAACCCAGCTACTGTTGGGTGAAGGCGGGGTAACCTCTGAATGGGTCAGCAGATTGTTGCAGGGCCACACAGACACACCAGAGGACAGTCTAAAACACCAGTTAACCTTGGAAGAATGTTTCTGGACTGTTAGAGGAAGGAAACCTGCAGATACAGGAGAAGAACCTTAAACTCTACAAAAATAATGTGAATGAGGAGACTGATGCGGATGCATTCATCCTGATCCTCCAAATCCAACATCTGTTGTTCCCACTTCCTGTTTGGAAGAGGTCAGAGATTTGACTTTCAGAATCAACGTCAGAAGCTCGTTCTGCTTGTATCATCTCTGTTCATGTGATCCAAGTGTGACAGTGTGGTCCTGAGAGCAGATCCTCTGCAGCAGCACAAATGAAAACACCTGTGAGGATAAAAACATCCTGAAGTTTCCACTTCTGAGCAACATCCTCCTCACACACCCAAACAGAGAGCAAACATCTGCAGATGGTTCACAATCAGCACCTATTCAAACGCACTCAGCTCGAGGCTTTGCAGAGGGGGTGTGTAGCATGTGCTGCATGTCAGAGAGGAGGGGTAGAGATGCATGAGCAAGAACTGGAGTTGTTTTCCATGATGCTGCAGGATGCATCACATGTTCCTGAAAATCATGTGTGCAGAAACCAGATTAGCATAACAGCTAGTGTGTAAATATTAGCTAAAATCTAAAAATAGCCTAAAAAAATCTTTGTAAGTTCCAAAATAGTCCAAAAGCTAGAAAGCTAGCATAATGCCAATTTTTTAAACTTTAAAACCGTAACTTTTTGATATAATTATGAATAATAAAAAGTCAGGAATATCATTCCAGAATAAATTAACTTAAACCTTAAATAACTTTCAATATTTACTCTCCATCAAAATATATTTTGTCAAAATTATACAAGTTAGAAAAAAGAGCGAGACATCAGGTATTAATAACAATAAAATAGAATGAACTGGAGGGCCGGATAGAATTACCCAGAGGGCCGGATCCGGCCCCCGGGCCTTGACTTTGACAGCAGGGATGTCTAAAGTCAGTCCTCGAGAGCCGGCCTGCTGCTGGTTTTCCAGAAATCCTGCCTTATCTGCAGCTGATTACCTGGATCAGGTGTGTTTGGAGCTTCAATGGCAGTTTGGTTAGAAAACACGCAGGACCCAGGCCTCGAGGACTGACTCTGGAGAGAAATATTTGACCTTTTCAACCAGCAGGAGCACGAGCCTTTCCTCGTGCTGAGAGAACTCAGAGCAACAAACTAAAACGCCTGCACTTGAGGTGAATTCAGAAATAAATCCACAGGCTCCCTGAGCGGCCCGGTTCAGGTCCAGAGGTACTGCAGAAGCGGGCCAAGAACAACATTTATGGGAGCTTTCCGGGTGATTGCGGGGGCGCTGAACCACCCGGCTCTTTCATTTCCCTCAGCTTACTGCTGCCTGATCTGAGCTGCTGCGCTGAGTCTTCATGACCAACTGAGAGGGAAACAGAAGGAGGAACAAGGTTCCTTCATTCCCTGCAATGAGGGAACCACAGTCTTCACACGTTTGAGTGATGGTTTGGATTCATGAAGGGTGAAATACCTGCAGAGCAAGTGTTTTACAAAAACTAAAGTCTTGAGAGAACAAACTGAATGATTCACACTGCAAAATGCAGAAATTCCTCTTTTTTATTGGAGCTGCATTCCTGTTTTCCATCACACGTCAAGTTCCTCTGAAACGTGAGGAGAATCTCTCAGACTCACATATGATGAAGTGGCAGGACGTGCATTTGTGGCCTCAAAATCCACTGTTCAGATTCAGGCAGGACGGTGGGTTGTGGACGCCACCTGCTGTCCGATGATGACGGGTTCTCTTTGAGTGAGGCTGATGCTCCTCAGGACAGACAGAGAACGGTTTCAATGGTCAAAGCTGACTTTTTTTTTACAATGAGTTGCTTCTGACTGCAGTAATATTAACAGCTGACTTTTCCCATTTAAAGTTTAACCTTAATCCTTTAACACCAGAGCCCCAGTGTTCATGTTTTTTTATTATGATAATATTTCAACTGTTAACACGATAATTCCAGCAGATTCTGAGGGAGAAAAGCGGCGTGAGCTGGAATTACTGTATTAACAGTTGAAAAGTTAAACACCTCAGGTGTTAAAGCAGGGTGTCTAACTCAATCACACAAGGCGCCCAAATCCAAAACACACCTTACTGAACAGGATAAACATTCACTGAACTCTCTAAAACGACATTTTGAAAACTTTAAAACTGTAACTTTTGGACATTACTATGAATAAACATTACAGTCAGTCAGAAATATAACTTTTAGTATTTTAATCTACATAAAATCTATGTTGTTAAAATTATAGAAGTTAGAAATGAACACAAGATAACACCAGGCCATTAATAACAATTAAACAAAATGATCTGGAGGGCCGGATCCGGCCCCCGGGCCTTGACTTTGACACATGTGTTACATTGTTTTATATATGCTAGTGTGAATGCTGTAAGCGGATTTGGCTGCTGGGGTTGCTAGTGCAGATAGCTGAAGATGCTGAAATTGATGGCTGAAAACACTGAAGCTGATAGTCAGCTAAAATGTTAGCTAAATACCAATTTAGCATGGAAAAACTTAGGTAAGGCAAAATGACTAGAATTTGGCTGAAAAATAGCTAAACTTCCACACTAGCCTAAAAAACTGGAAAAAACTAAATTAGCCAAAACAGCTAGCATGTAGCTGAAATATTAACTAAACTCCAAAACAGCTTTAAAAATCTCAGTAAATCCCAAAATAGTCCAAAAAGCTAGCAGAATGCTAATTTTTAAAAATTTTAAACAGTAACTTTTTAACATAATTATGAAGAATAAAAAGGTAGGAATATTATTCCAGAATAAATCAACTTAAACTTAAATAACTTTCAATATTTTACTCTCCATAAAATTATATTCTGTCATAATTATACAATAGATTAAAAGAGATAACATTGGGCCATTTAAAACAATAAAATGACCTGGAGGGCCGGATAGAATTACCTGGAGGGCCGGATCCGGGCCCCGGGCCTCGACTTTGACACATGGGTTTGAGCAACAGCAGATTCAGGTCAGGACAGAGTCCAGCTGGACTCCAGGTCCTTTGATTCTGTTAACATTCAGCTTTCAGGTTCTGATCTAACTGCATTGGATCCCATCATCCTGCTGGGCTGTGACATCACTAGATCTTCTTCTGCTCAGGAGGCGGAGCTTCTCCTCCTGTTAGCTGTATCAAACATTCTGTCTGAGGGTTAATGCAAAGTTTGAAATCCTCTTTGGTCATCTGCCTTTTAATCTCTGCCTGTTTCATTTTAAAACTAAAGTACAAATTATGAGAACAATTGTAATTCAGTTCTCTTCTATAGACCTGAGACATTTTAAGTAATGTTTACAGTAATGCAATAGTTTTATATTAGATTAAGGAGATATTAGAAATGTCTCCATGTATGAAAGTGATGCAAGAGCAGCTCATAACTGTTTCTGAACAAACCTGAAGGTGTATGGAGATACATTAAGGTCAAATTTATTTGAAACCCAAATAAAAGAAATTGAAATTTATTAAATTTGATATCCAAAACTTTTTACTATTCTAAAAGAAACTTAATTATTTAAAGCTTCAAATGTTGTGTTTTTCAAGTTTCAAAACTCAAAATTTCATTCTCAAAACGTTTTTACTTTCAGCTCTTTTGTTTGTTTGTTTTCAAATCTGAAAATTTCAGTTTCAAAACTTGTAGAACCATTGGGGCGGGTCTAACACGAAGGACCAATCAAAATCGATGAGGGTGGTAACTGGTTTTTACACAAGTCTTGGGACAACTTGAGACTGTGACAGTCCAGAGTAAACAGCTGTTTTCTGACTGTAATCATTAGAGCTCTCAGAGTCAGTGAATTCAGAGTTTTGAAACCTAAAATACAGAACATTTAAAACTGAAAATAATTAAGTTTATTTTAGCAAACATTTTTGGATATTTTACTTTTATTTATTTTTTTGGCCAAACACCAATATTTTTTTCAATTTATTTTATTTGGGTTTTAAATAATATTGTCCCTAATTTAGCTCCATTTATGGGTGTTTGAAGTCCTGAAGCGTCCGCTGAAGATTAACTGACCAAAATGAAACGCAGGTCCACAAGAATGACGCAGCTTCTGTTTGTGGACATGATGGTGACGGTGCGGGTTTATGAGCCAGTGGATGCTGCTGCTCAAACGTTCCCCTCCGACAGCAGCTTCAGAGATGGTTGAGATGAGCTCTGCAGTCATGATGAAGCTGTGACACACATCAGAAGACATAACAACTGCTGTCCTCCAGAACTCCTGGACAATTTGCTGCCATAAATCTTCTTTTCAAACAGTTATTGCAAACTTTTCCATGACATCAGTGAATACAACAATGAAAAAAGTTGATGTATGACGTCATCATTTTTGATTCTTTAAATGCTTAAAAGTCTGACTGGTGCTATAGTCCATGGAGACGTTTGGCATCTCTTTAGGCCACATGTGTCAAAGTCAAGGCCCGGGGGCCGGATGATTAAATCTGGCCCTCCAGATCGATTTTATATTGTTGTCAATTGCCCGATGTTATCTCACGCTTATTTTTAACTTGTATAATTTTAACAAAATATATTTTTATGTAGAGTAAAGTACTGTAAATTATTTAAGGTTTAAATTGATTTATTCTGGAATAATATTCCTGCTTTTTATTATTCATAATTATGCTAAAAAGTTACAGTTTTAAAATGTAGTTTTAGTGTGTTCAAAAATGTTTATCCTGTCCGGCCCGTGATCTAAGGTGTATTTGGATTTTGGCCGCTTGTGCGATCGAGTTTGACCCCTCTACCTCCATCCCGCTCGTCCTCTCTTCACTGAATCGTCATAAACCCAAGAGGAAGCCCTCGCAGTGCTGCCTGCAGCCGCCAGAGGGCGCTGTTTGCTTAACTATGGAGGCGCAGCCGCTTTTTCTGGAGTGATGCAGATCTGCGGGGCTGAAGTTTCACGCAGTAATTCACGACAGTGTGGGGATATTTGTGCGTGACTTCCTAAAGGATAAATTCGTGCTTATTTTCTATAAACAGACGTTTCTGTTTCTGCTGTGGACCCGACGCTGCTGCTGCTGTGCGTCACGAGAGGCCTCTGACGCATCTTTCATTTAAAATGACAACATTTATCAGTTCCAGAGCAACAGATTATTTCAAATAGAAATCAATAATTCATGTGCATTTTATTTGTTTGTATTAAAATATTGTGCGTAATTTTAAAACATTTTAAATGTTCCTCTCGTATCTGGAGGCATGTGTGGGCGGCTCGCCGTCATTTTAACTGCAGTTCATCAAACGCCACGAAGAATTATAGTTGGGAATTAATTTGATAGATTTAACATTCATTTTTTGGCAAAGACTTTTTTATTAATTTAATCCCGGGCCACGTCCATGTCCGTAACAAATCTGAGTTTAAGAGTTTAAACTTTAAATTACCTGTAAATTTAGGAGATAAAAACCCCAATCATTCATTATGTTAAATTGCGATTAAGGTTTTGGGGTGACGGGCTGTTTGGCAGCTCTCATCTCTGGCTGCAGAGGAGCGGGAGAAGAGGCCATCGATCAGCCGGTGGATTCCCGCCGCCGCCACAGTCTGCGGGGTGCTCCCGCATCAGCCTGATCATCCCAGAAAGACTTTCAAAACAGACGATCAAATAACTGCGCCTCATCATCGGAGGGAAACACGCGGGGATAAATTAGAAGCCGGGGCCCATTTGCAGAATTAGAAAGCGCGCGGTGCTGCGTCACTCCGGCCCGGCGGGGTCTGGAGTGTGAATCACGGCCACGCACGAACCCTTTTAAAACCCGCAGGTCCCCCCGCGGGGCGAACGAGACGCGGGCTGCATTTGCTGGAGCCTTTCAGGCGCTAACGCGCTCATATTTCACTCTTACAACCTCCTCACACCTCCATAAAATATTACTGCACTCAGAGTGATGAGCGCAGGCCCGCCGCGCTCTCACGCGCGCACGCCGCGCGCCTTTAACCAAACCAGCCCGTCACCTGCTTAGAATGAACTCACGCGCCTTCTTTAAGGACTTTTGTCTTTTTAATGATCGAATTCAGCGACATTTAGTCTAAAACACGCAGGAATTATATTTTCTAAAAAGAATAATTTTCTGGAATTAAAAAAATGAAAAGCAGATTAGTTTTAAAAGTAAAAAAAAAACTTGGAATAAAACGAATAAAGGACCCGGAGTCTTCTCATTTTCTGCTTTGTTTCTTTAAATGTTTTTACAGTTTCAATAAGGAAACAATGGTTTCAGCTCATTAACATCCCGTCTCTTAATAGAGGGCTGCTGGTGCGTTCAGGATCTCCTGTGGCTCCACATCCCCGCAAAAGGGAATATTTATACTTTTCCCTCAAGAAAAATCATTTACGCCACAAAACGTGTCCACTGATAACGTGACAACTCATGTTAGACGTTTGTGACCGGTTCGGATGAGCAGTGGAGTTCTCAGTCTCCCAGGCCTGATGTCCCGCTCCAGAGTGAGTCCTGACAGCCACGAGCGGCTCCCGTCATGAGTCGCTCCCCGCAGAAAATCCAATTTCCGACGGCACCTCAAGGCAGCATTCGTCGGCGTCTCGTCCAATCAGAGCGCGGCCTCACTCAGCCTCGTCCAATGGGAGGCGCGCGCCTGCAGGTGGCTGCGCTGTTATCAGAGCGTCCCGCCGCGCTCCCGCAGAGACAGACGAGCCTTTAATGGTCCCATCCGAACCCGCATCTCACCGCCAGCAGGACCCGCGCGCGGGACCCATGCTGACAGGCCGGCACGCGGACACGCACCGGGCTTTGGCTGGACTCCTAACTCCCCAGAGGGAAGAAGTTCGTCCTCCGACCGCCTCCGCCTCTCCGGGATACCTGCGGGAAGCGGGCGTCAGGACCGCCCCCGCGCCGCCCGCGCCGCCCCGCGCCGCCCCGCGTCACCCGTTCTCCGTTTTCAGTCCACGCGCGTCCGGCGGTTCATGTCCACCAATGTTAGCGGTGGGGCAGATGGAAGCTAACCGGCAGAGTGCTTTCGTTCTGGGCAGCACCCCGCTGGCGGCGCTGCACAACATGACCGAGATGAAGACGTCTCTGTTCCCGTACGCGCTGCAGCAGAGCCCCGCGGGCTTCAAGGCGCCGCCGCTGTCCGGCCTCAACTCGCAGCTGTCCGGAGGAACCCCGCACGGAATAAGCGACATCCTGGGCAGACCCATCACCACCGCCGGCCAGCTGCTGTCCGGCTTCCCGCGGATAAACGGCCTGGCGACCACGGCGGCCGCCGCGGCGGCGGGGATGTACTTCAGCCCGGCGGTGTCCCGGTACCCGAAGCCGCTGGCCGAGCTGCCGGGGCGCGCGCCCATCTTCTGGCCCGGCGTGATGCAGGGCTCTCCGTGGAGGGACCCGCGGGTCCCCTGTCCCGGTAAGTCCGAGGTTCCAAATGTTCCCGTTTTCTTTAAACTTTTAAAAATATATAACTTTGACTACAGATCAAAACTCAACGACAAACTTGAATGTTTTATTCCATAAATTTAAAAAAAATGTAAAAAAAAAAAAATAATAATTTAAAAATGTTTTGAATAAATAGTTTCAATATTATTTTAATCTTGTGTTTCATAAAAAACAGAACTGTAACCACCGTGACGCATGATTTTTATTTGTCTTCATTTCCTTTATTTTGGATTCTTATGTGTCATTTTTGAAGAGGACTCCGTTCTGGTGTCGTTTGCAGCTCAGGCCAACATCATGCTGGACAAAGACGGGAAGAAGAAGCACTCCAGACCCACCTTCTCCGGACAGCAGATCTTCGCTCTGGAGAAGACCTTCGAGCAGACCAAATACCTGGCGGGTCCGGAGAGAGCCCGCCTGGCCTACTCCTTAGGCATGACGGAGAGTCAAGTCAAGGTAGGAATTCACACCCCGGTCCAGTCCGGTCCGGCCCGGCCCGCGCCCTGCTGAGCATCTCCCTGCGTCTGTGTCCACAGGTCTGGTTCCAGAACCGGAGGACCAAGTGGAGGAAGAGGCACGCGGCGGAGATGGCCTCCGCCAAGAAGAAGCACGACTCGGAGACGGAGAAGATGAAGGAGAGCTCGGAGAACGAGGACGATGACGAGTACAACAAGCCGCTGGACCCGAACTCTGACGACGAGAAGATCACGAGACTGTTGAAAAAGCACAAGGCCGGCAGCAACCTGGCGCTCATCAGCCCCTGCAGCAACAGCTCGGACACGTTGTGATGCGCCTGCGCCGGAAGGCCGCCGGACTCTTTCACCTGACCTTTACCACATGCGTCTCTCTGCTCCGGCGGAACCCGAGCGGAACCCGAACGGAACCCAGGCGGGCCTTTGGGGGTTTTATGTGCGCCAGACAGAACTGGGGGTTTTGGAGCGAAAACGCAGCTGCGCGCGCGCGCGCGAGGCCGGGCCTCTCCTCTGGACCTCTCACCAACGGAAGGACATTCATTCCGGGAGGACTCTGATGAAACTGAAAAAGATCCTCCTCTGTCCGGATCAGCGAGTATCCGATTACATCTCCCTAAAGTAATGCCGTTACTTCTCGCCACCTGTTGCGCTTGTCGTTTATCACCTGTAGAAGCTCCAGGCGGACTGAAGACGCGTTCAGAGTCCGAGACGCATGTTCCAAACGGCAGGTGAAAAGCTTCTGAAGCTCCGATTAACCAGGGTATCCGCCGTCCTCAAAGGCAACACGCGCGTGCTTGGACACGAGCGGACTTCTGCTGACCTGCACGTGTTCATGCAGGTGAGAATGTGTGTATATATTTTATACAGAATAAGTTATGATGTTTGGAAGCGGGTGGGACGCGGCCCTCTTCCTCCCCGCACCCCCATGATGATGATGATGATGATGATGCGCTTTATCCCATACGAGCTGCTCGGATCTTCGTCCCGCAGAATAACGCCACGCCACGCCACGCACCCCCTTCGATTCACAGAAATGTATAGCATCAGAACTGAGTGTAAATAACCTTTGTAAAGAGAGTGAACAGCCGCTTGTTTAACGTCATCAGCAACGGTTCTGCCTCGCGCGCGCGCGGGGCAGAAACCACGCGCTCCGTTCATGTCCTTCTATAAAAGAGAATTATTGCTTCCAGGACGGTTATAGGAAGAAAAAAAGACTTTGTATAATGAATAAATTATTTAACAAGCTTCTCTGTTTTATTCTGAGCTTTCTTTAAATGTATGATGGATCTAATGGCCTGCAGCGGCTCTGATGGACTCACACTTCCAACTTCTATTAAAGCATTTTACAAAGTAAAAAAAAAAAAAAGTCATTTAACGTTTTTATTAAACAATTAACTAAAAACGCAATTTGGCCTAAATTAGTTTCTCACAAATTTTCGTTATTTGTCATTAAATCCTTTTAAAGGTTCCATTTATATTTTTATATTTTAACAAAAATTCTCAAGCATACCCCGCGGTTTTTTTTTTTTTGTACTACAATTTGTTAAAAATACTCCCGAACTCTAATAGTCTGACAAGGGAACCTCCAGACCTCCAGCTGCAGGAACATTTCAGTCTCTGTATAAATGTTTTTGTTTGGTGTGTGCACCATTGTTGACTGAATAATTCCAGCTCTCTCAGACTATGGAAGAAGCATCAGAACATTTAGCAGATTTTATGAGGAATCTGTGAATTAAAAAAACCAGGAGGACAAAGTTGAGCTCTAATGTTTTTATTGCTTGAGAACTGCATCACCTAAAGAGGCCGTCCGTCCAGAAGGGCTCCAAGGAAATCTCTATTTGCTTTTGATGGAGTGAAGACAAAACAGGAGTTTAAAGCAAACTCAAAACTGTCTACATGAAAAAAAAATGCTCTTTTATTTTGTTTTATTCCTACTTTTTTTTTTAACCTAAAGTCACCAAAGGAAAAAAGTAGACGCAGAAGAGTTTCCACCAGCTGTGCTCCAGACGGCGGGATGAGCTGGCGGCTTGGAACGCTCTGAAAGCTGTAGTGTTGCAGAGGAAGTGATGTAAAAACACAGGAGGAAGCGGAACGGCGGGAAAGCCGAGGCTTCCTCCTCACATTTAGAGTTTCTCTTACAGCTTTAGAATCTACACCTTTACTGACAGACTTGAGGACTCGTTACACAATCACGTCTGTGTGGGATACTTGGCACCGTAATGCAGTAAACAAACATGGAGAAAAACAAAACCCTTTACATTTTAAAGACACCCAAGCCTACCTAACATTCAGAACCATAATCTTATAGAAATAAGTTAGAGTAAGAATAATGGCATTAAGTGAGAGAGCTATATAGGCAAACAGATCTTATATAATTTCTTAGATATACTTGCATGGTCTATGGCACTGCTTAAAACATTGCTGACTGTCCCAAACGTCTCCTCCTTCCATCGCTCCAGCAGAAACATTTTGGTAAGAATCATAAATTATCTTTTTAAAAGTAAAGCATATAAAAGAAAAAGCCTCCACTGACGTGGCCGAGGTGGAGAGACGATTCCAACATGGACCACAGAGGTCAGAGCGCGATAAAACCAACAACACTTCTATGTTATATACTGTCAAATGTACAAATAACCCTAGCAATCGAGATATACAACTTTTTTTTGCATTGCACTTTTCTGGTCTTTTTTAAACACCTTAAATAATATCTGGAAAGTAGCTTCTATACACAGAGGCCTACCTAAAACGGGCAGTACAAGTATGTAGTCGACCTCCATTAGAGTTTTGTCGCTGAAGCTGCGGAGGGAGAAGAGTGTCCGGTTCTTTTGTTTTCTCTGGGAATTGGGGTTGCGTGGCAACGCGGAGGCCAGCGATGCGTCTGTCCTGGAGCCGGGCCCTCAGGGGTCACCGAGTGTTGAAAACCGAAGGTTTAGGGCGAGGAGGGGTCTGCGGCTGCGCAGCCCTGCTGACGGAGTTTGGGCTTTCAGTGTAGGCTTGTGCAAATTGTGTATGTGTGTGTGTGTGTGTGTGTGCGTCTCTGATCTTCTCACAGAGGCGCTTCACGGAATATGTTCTCCCCCCTTTGGCAACACCTCCCTGTGGAAGAAAAAGAAGCAGGGTTGACTCGTCTGTGCAGCCGGGCTCATGCAGCTGCAGGACGTTAGTTCAGGACCAGGAAAACAATGCGGCTGCAGCGGGTTAGTCTTAAAATGACTCCAGCATTTTAAGTAGTGAGGTGACAAGTTTTATTCTGCAATAAAACTCTTCAAACGGAGAATTTTGCTTCAAGCATTCGTGAAAGAAAGGTCATGAGGAAACCAAGCAAATCAAAGCAAACATTGGCAAACAGTGGCAAGAATTGGAATAAAAAGAAATCATATTTACCACGAAATCACTGCACCACACAACACTTGTGCTTATTTGCATTAGGTTTACCTGCCCCCGCTGCTATTCGGAAGGACAGGAAGACGGGCTGGCAGGGAGACAGAAACAGAGCACAGTGAGAAGAGCCCCCTCCCTCTGCCCCCGAGCCCCCCACGACACAAAGGTTAAACTCACAGAGCAGAGCTGTGCATTTTTGGGCCCGCGTGCTAACTACAGCGGGCAGCTTTCAAACAGAGGCAGCTGTGATGGAGGCGAGGCCGGCGGCGGTCTGAGAGCGCCCTCAGTCTGCGTCACGCCGCGCAGCACGGCTCGGGCGCCTCACATGCTCTCAGCACCTTTCTATCAACACTCATAAGTCAAATGTAGTGGAGAAGACTAACACAGCAGTCTGAGACACAATTATCCCTCCAGTGAAACTCTGTCTGAAGAAAGAGTAACTATTTGAATAAATATGAAGTTAGTTCAGTTTAGGACATTTTCTGATCTGCTGCTGCACAAAAGCTGCTGCTCAAAGAACTGCCTTCATGTCCATAGATTAAATTAAAATACATATAAATAGACTCTACACCTATATTGTCATCTTTATAATTAATAGTAAAAGAAGAAAAAAGGATGATGTGATAGAAAATGTCATGTTTGACATTCTTTTGTTTTAAATTCTAGTAAATCTGCAGGAGGATTCATTTATTTTATTTTGAAGTTAATTCAAGAAGTTATTTGTAGAAAAATATAACACGTGTCAAAGTCCAGGCCCAGGGGCCGGATCCGGCCCTCCAGATCATTTGATTCTATTGTTATTATTGACCCGATGTTATCTTGCGTTCATTTCTAACTTGTAAAATTTTGACAAAAAAATGTTTTAATGGAGAATAAAATATTGAAAGTTATTTAAGATTTAAATTGATTTATTCTGGAATAATATTCCTGCCTTTTTAATCTTAGTAATGTTCAAAAGTTACGATTTTAAAGTTTTAGAGTGTTCAATAAATGTTTATCCTGTTCGGCCCGTGACCTCAGGTGAAGTTTGGATTTTGGCCCCTCGTGCGATTGAGTCTGACATCCCTGATATAACATTTACAACTGAATTAGAATACATATTTAAAAGCTGCATTTCATAAAATAATGAGTTTAAGGGCCACATAAACAAAAAGTGGGACGTGGCGGCTTACAGGCTCTTACAGACTCTAACAGACACATGTAAGAAACTTCCTGTTTGAAAGCAGATGTTTGCATTTTATTTGAAATTTACTACAAACTTCAGTGGATAAGTGAAAATGGTTTTTAATAATTATATGTTTCTCAGCATTTCTCTTGGCTTCATGGTTTCCATCAGGAAAGTTAAAAAGCTGCAGGAGAATGGATCAATCCAGATATCAGACTGACATACTCTGGGATTAGATTTTTTTGTTTGTTTTGGGTCTTTTTTTGCTTCAGGCCTCTGACTCAGTGAAATAAATAACTTCCACCAATATGTCACTTCTCTGAACTTTAATGTAAAGCTAGTATAGCTATGCAGAAAGTGCAGACATGGATGGTAATCCTGTCAGTCTCTCTCACACACGGCTCCGTCAGCCAGCAGAGAGCGCTCTCTCAGGTTAGAGTGAAGCCTTGAAGCTTTGAAGCTTTGAAGCTTTGAAGCTTTCATTAAGATTAGAAGTAAAACCCTGAGAACTTCATCAGGTCTGGTTTTCTGCTGGACTTGAATGTTTTTCAACACAAACTATCTTCTCATTCAGACATTCTTCCACATAACCACATTATGGATCAGAAAATAAACGGTTGCAGTCTAGAACCAGAGCGCTTTTTCACTCTAGAGCTTGGATCTCTGTATCTGAACAGAGCATCTCCAGTGAAATGCATGTGCGCCTGCAGTCAGACACGCTGACACAAACGCTGGAAACTGTCGTAAACAGAACCACGTTTCACCGAGAACCTTCTGGAGGTTTGGCCAACAGCTGAACCTTTTGAAGATGATTAGAATAGTTTGATACAGAGAAGAGGATCTGGTGGGAGCGGATGTTCGTTGCTTCGTGCTTCGGACCCTGAAATCACAAAGAGTGGATGTGTGGGCGGAGCCCTGCTGTTACCTTGTGGTCCCCCATGCAGACATTGGCTCCAATGTTATCATACATTATAGACTTCTCTTCATTTTCAGGCTGCAGAGACACAAACCAAACAGTGGGTGATGTAAGTGTGAGGAACAGCATGTTTCATTTGTCACATTCAGATGAGCGGCGCTGAGCAGGGTCAGCAGCACGCCGCCGTGTTTGTACAGTGGTTTATGGCACATGGGTGGAGGAGCGATCAATGCCGCCGCTTCATTGAACACAATTAGCAGGATGAAAATCAAACCGTTCACAGGAAAAGTCAAAGAATCCTCTGAAAGTGGAGCGGCGAGATGATAAACAGCACTGAGGGCCATCGCCACTCTGCAGGGTTTGATCACATGTTCTCACCAGCAACACTATGAAAAACAGAGCAGGAGGAGGTAATGAGGAGAACCTGTAAATGAAGGGTCAGCAAACACATCCAGGTGGAAGGAGGATCATCAAAAATCACAGATTTTCTTCAATTCTTTCCACTCCTACAAAGATATTCATGATAAAGCAGCAGGATGTAAGAGTCTGAAGCTGCCTTCACGTCGTCATGGCAACGAGCGTTCAGTGCAGAGACCATGTGACCATTCGTGTGGGCATTTCAGGCTTCCTCGGTCACGTGTTACTATGAAGTTTTTATGACCGTTTTCTGGCTCTAGGAACAAACATGCAGACATTGAATGCACGTTAAACCAGCTGAACTTTGACCAATCAGGGACTCGGGTGTGGTAGTGACGTATGGATGGAGTGCAATTTAATTCAGGGAAGTACCAACTGTTTGAAAGTTGATCATGAAGGAGAAACTAATTAAAACAGTTTGCGCCCGGCTGGAATTCTGGGATACCAAGACTTCTTTATTTGGGAATAGAGCTTTGAAAGTAAAAGACTAGAGCGAGGTTTACCAGTTTTACACCCTTTGACATTCACACCAAACCTCTTCCATCTGGGGGTGGAGAACATGTGCTGGTAAACAGTAGAATAAGAAGCAGCCGGCCTCATGCTCGAGTTCCACTGCAGAACTGTCCAGAAACCAGCAGGAAATGAAGTCTGAGAAGCATTTGATGAAACTCACCAACATCAACCAGGTCTAACGAAGCTGTATTAGTTATTGTTTTAACGTCGGTTCACACCGCACGCAGAAGCGCCGCCAAGTGGAGAGCGAGCGGAATCCGCTTCACCTCCGCGGTTGAGAGGCGCTTCTGCTCGGCTGTGGTTATTTACAGCGTCTAGAATTAATTTGACATTGTCCATCTTGACTTGTCAACAGCTACTCTCTGAGTTTTTAGACATCCGAGACCCCTCACCCTCACCCTCACCCTCACTCCGTAGTCTCTCTGTGTGAGTCTCAGTGTCTGCTTGTTGTGTGTCTACAATATTTTCATCTCTACAGTCTGTTTAGATCCAAAAACATGATCACATTTGTCAATAGAGGTGTTTTATTGTAAAAAAACTGGTGATAATTTGAAAATAAACTGGATTTTCTCGTGGATTTTGGTGTAACTTCCTGCCAGAATGGACGTGGCTCAAGTCAAAAATAGACCAGACGCTGAAATGATTGCTGCACTGCGCGCGTCTTCCGTGGAGGAGCGCGGTGCGGCGCAGCGCGGTGCGGCGCAGCACGGTGCGGCGCAGCACGGTGCGGCGCGGCGCGGCGCAGTGTGGCGCTGGTCTGAACTACAGCATAGATTAACAAGGGTGCCGGCCCTCTGAGAAATTCTACCCGGCCCTCCAGATCATTTTATCTTATTGTTATTAATGGCCCGATGTTATCTCGCGCTCATTTCGAACTTGAATAATTTTGACAAAATGTGTTTTTATGGAGAGTAAAATATTTTAGTTATTTAAGGTTTAAGTTGATTTATTCTGGAATAATATTCCTGCATTTTTATTATTCATAATTATGTTAGAAAGTTGATGTAGTTTCAGAGTCTTCAATAAATGTTTGTCCTGTTTGGCCCGTGACCTCAGGGGTGTTTTGGGTCTTTTTGTGGTTGAGTTTGACGCCCGTGTCATAGAAAGAAGAAACCGTTTGTCCTTCCTTGTTAAAACGCAAACATTTTTGACTCCAGCAGATATGGAGAAGACTGAATCCAGACTTCAAAGTTTGACAAACATTTTGAATATTTCAAACTGGAGGGGGGCAAACAGAGGCCTGCGCTCCCCCCATCCTTCCCTGTTTCTGCTCCCGTTCTCTGTATGCTCGCTCACATGAGGCTGGAGAATAAATCACAAATGTCTGGTTGAACTAAAGATTTTTTAAACACCCCCACTCCCCCGCACACACACACACACACACACAGGATCTGCTCTCCTGCTTCAGAAGAAAGAGACAAAGAGCCTGAGAATGAACCATAAAGTAAATTCTAAATTAACTTCAGACCAATCCGGCGGTGGAGGGGGTCAGCACACGCCGCGCCTCCACCTCACTACCTTTTCTACGCGCTGCCAAGCCTCCATTCGTCTAGCGGGCGGCCCGCGCCGCTGCCTGCTGCAGCCCGGGATGCATTCATCAAATACACACTTGATAATTTACAAAGGCGGCATAAAATTGTGGATTTTCGGGCTGCATAATCTTTAGACAGATAAACAAATTACCCCGGGCCCTCTGGCAGGGGGGAGCGCTCGCTCGGCTAAACATTCATTACCGGCGCTCCCGGAGCTGGTGCTGCGCCGCACAGCCAGCGGGCAACCTTTGGCGTGTTAGGGCTCGGCAAGCAGAAAATAACATGATGGCAAGTTAACCGAGCGTGCCATGATAAATGACGCCACGCGCCAGGCTGTTTACAGGCCCATGTCTCAACAATCTGTAACGCTGCGAGCCAGAGAGCGCGCTCAGTGAATCATCAGCCAATCTGCAGAAGCACTAACTGTCCGGCCCCGTCCCTGCATCACCAGCAATTAGCCTGCACTTCGGGGGGGAGAGCAAACAATAAAGTGTGTCTGTGTGGCAAACACACCTTTTATTGGATTGGGTGAAACTAACTGCACACAAGTGCCTTATTATGCTTCATAGACACAGACTTTCTGCACGCTCTGATGCTTCGGTCAGTAAAGCTGGGTCATCAGGACGGGAAGTCGGGTTTACAGAACACAAAAGGAGCCGAACTTCCTGAGTGGTGGGGGCCGCTACTGTACAAAACACAGCTGCACTGCTTTGCACGCATTAACAAAGGAAAGGCAGCAGGAAAAACTTCAGAGAAAACTCACCGGAGCTCCGGGGTTGAAGTTCTTTGATTTCCTGTCACTTTTCAACCATTAACATGATAATTCCAGGAGATTCTGAAGGAGAAAAGCAGCTCGGCCAACCGCTTTTTCCTTCAGGATCTACACAATCACTGTGTTAATGGTTGAAAAGTGACAGTATGTTAAAGATTTTGTGTTTAAGCGTCACCGACGACGCCTCAGGTGTTACAGGGCTGAAGCCCCCTCCCAAGAAATCCTCTTTTAGAGTTTTTAACATGTATTTGTCATTTCTCTTATGAAAGAAAACAAATGTGATAAGAAATCATTTTGTTTTTGCATTTCCAAGTATTTCTCGTTACAACAGCAGCGCTGCACGTGTGCTAAACCCCCCACCTGGCTCCACAAGCCACGCCCCCTCAGAGGAGATTTTGGAAACAGAGACTTCAGATCAACATGAAAAATGGCTTTTTAGGACATTTAGGTTGTGGTATTTTAGCTAAAAGCTTCATAATCATAATGAAAACACAACTGGGAATGTTTTTTTTAAATAAGCCTCGGACGGCGTTTGCCACATGGAAAACAACTCATGTGCAGTGTGGCTGGATAAATCTGAAAAGGATCAGAGACCGGGCCGGTCCTGTGATGCACGAGGGGCTTCATAAAGACAATCTGAGGTAAATTCAGCTGTGAAAGCAAAGTGATGAAGACAGCGTTCAACCAGACACACACAGAGGCAGCATTAATCAAGCTGCTGATGAATCTTTGCATCTTGGTGAGACATGAACATGGAGTCAAATCAGGATCTACTTAAAGCAAATGAAAAAGAGATTGTAAATTTGAAAAGAATAATTGAACATTTGAAAGCAGTTTTAAACTCAAAAATACACGATAAAAACTTGAAGGAATTATTGAAAATAAAAAAAAATTGATTCTAAAAATGAATAAATAAATAAAACTGTTACCAATTTTAAAAAGTGTATATGTACCTTCAACTTATTTTTTCTTTTCTCCCTCTTTCTTTTCAGTTCTCTGTTTTCAGTTTCAATTTAGATTTTTGAGTTTTCACTGCTGAGCTGATGGTAATTTTACATGGGGGCGGGGCTTTGAGCTCATTGGCTACCAGACATGTTTGAATGGTAACAATAAATGTTGATAACAGTTTTTGTTTTTTATTTTTCAAGTTTTAAATTTACTTTTTTTTCTCAAATTTGCGAAATTGTTTTGAAGTTTTCACTATTAATTTTTCCATTAATTGATTCTTTTTAAACATATTTTTAATAATTCCTTCATGCTTTCAATGTGTTTTTCAAGTTTAAATCTGCTTTCAAATTTTCCATTTTAATTCAAATCTACATCCCTGTTTTTCAAAACTTCAATCTGTTTCTCATTCATCCTGATTCGACCCCATCCATCTCACTCACAGGTCCAAACTGAAGTGGAATCGTTGCTGTTTTTGTGGCTGGTGGTGGTCCGGCTCACCTTCAAGAACAGGTCTCTGGCAGACGGAGACATGAGGATTCGGTCGCACCACGCGGGGCATCTGGTGTTCATGTACTCCTTCCCCTGATTGCTGTCCTCACTGTACGGATAACTGAAACCACAGCAGCAGAACGATCAGCCGGGAGATAGAAAACTACATTTTAGTGACATCAGAGACTCTGAACTTTAAATGGCAGAATGACGGACTGCGAAAGCCGAGGAAGCCAAGAAATGATGAATTAAAAAGGAGAGATGAGTAATAAATGTGAGATCTCAGACAGAGATCTAAATGTTTTCCCAAGAAAACAGGAGGTCCATTAATACGACCAATCATCTGAGTAATCTCTAGAATCAACATGCATGGCTGGCTCGATGGCGGCGGCGGGCGGCTGCCAGCCGTGCAGGCTGTGCGCGAGCTGCAGAGGGAGAGCATAAAACAGGAAGGAGGAGTGTGACTTAGATGAAGCGGGACGTTCAGTTGCCCATGTGCAGAGCTACATCCCTACACGCTCATCAAAAACAGATTAGGCGCCGCAGCAAACGGCCATGAGAGATGGTATCCAGGAACAGCCGGGGACAATCGCATGATTTAAGCCGCAGCAGGGATGGATGCGGGCGGCGAGCCTTCCAGCCGACGCACATTTACATTGTTGAGAATTCAATTTGCCCCTTCGGCTCTTCAAACTGCTTCAGATTTGCACGCCACCAATCCAATTTGTTTGTCTGTGCTCATCAGGATGTAACACCAGGCTTACATTCTGTAATACCAATCCAATTTGCTCCTTCAGTGCCACGCGTGCTAACTGTAGCAGCACACAAAGTGCCTCTTCTCTGAGGATGAGAGGCCCTAATGGCAAAATAAACACACACGTGCGCACACACACACACACACACACTCAGCAGGCTTTTGATTCATGGCACTTGCCAAGCCCTGATAGCTTAATTGGACTTTATGCTACAGCAGATTACACATTTGATTGGTTTCTTTCACCGTTTGTGCATTCACATCCCCATTCCCACAGACACGGCAAACACACTTGTTCTCGTGGATCAGTATTGTATTTATGTCCTGCTGCACCTAATTACAGCTAATTTCATCTCCTGCCCCCCCACAGAGGGGGGGGTGCTGCTGTGCATCAGCGCAGCCTGCGGTCTGTTTCTGCAGAAAACAACCTCTGCTTCCTTATAAAACAGGGAGGTAATCTATGAGTATATAAAAAGCAGCTGTAAATATTATGTACATTAAAAAAGAAGTAGTGTTTTAGTGAGGACAGTACAACAAAGAAGGAAGTAATAATGAAAAGATTTTAAACAATTAATTAAAACAAGTAAAATATGACAAAAAATTTGATTTTCATATTGAATATTTTCAGAAAAAAATTAAGTTAATTAAAAAAGTCAAAACAAAATAGAATCAGGAAATCCTAAATTAATTTAGAGAGACTAAAAAAAATGAAAACCTCTTTTTTATTGTCTCTCCTGCAGCTGTAAAGCATTGATAACCTCCAGCTCTTTAATGCTCTTCTGGTTAGCATGTGTGAACATGAGTGTGAACATGAGTGTGAACATGAGTGTGAACATGAGGTACCAGCTGACATGACGGCATCACGTGTGCCGCTCTGATCCATCCGTTTTCTGAAGACAGTCACATGACCAAACCACAACAATCCACAGCACCACTGAAAATGAGCTTAAGGCTGATGAGGTGGTCTATGCCCCCCCCCCCCCCACCCCCCTCCAACAGGTGTACAAATAGACCTGCAGAGAGCAACTCAAAGAAGGCTCCGCCTCCAATTTGCATGAATACCAGTGAAGCCATGGGGGCGATGCATGAGTTTTGGTATGCTAACGACAGGCTGAGGAAGGGATAGAGGGATAAAAGACGGCCGGAAGAATGGGATGAGAGGAACAGAGTGGGATGCAGAGAGGAGGGATGAAGACGGATCAGACAGAAACAGCGCCGCTCAGCTTCAGGGTGGCCTGAGCGACGGCAGGCCAGCAGCTCTGCTATCAGGGACTCCCATGGCTTTATTGACTAACAAGCGCGGGGTCACTTGGGAGTGAAAGAGATAGGGAGAAAATCCCGCTTCCCTCCCCACACCTCCTTCAAACAATGAACCAGCAGAGCAAACTTCCTGGGAGCACCGCGGCTTTCATGGAGGCCCTCATGATGACAGGCAGACATCGTAAAGGCTGATTCAAGAAAACCCAATGATCATTAAAGTCCCATTGCAGTGTGTGCAGGTACAGGCTGCTCCCTGTCACCGCGCCCTCCGCCGGCTCCACTGCTGATAACACCACCACACATTCGAGGCCGTCAAGAACAGAATAAGACTCATTGTTCTGATTATTAGGTCAACTGCAACCAGAGCATGCCTGCAGGTGGAGGGAGGGGCTCACCTGATAGAGTCAGAGGCCGTTTTTCCTTCATACCTGCTCACCTCTCTGCAGAAGAAACTTTCTTTGATGAGAGAAGTTTCAGTTTAGTAACACATGAAGACCCCCCCCCCACCAGCAGCCGCGACAGCTCCAGCATTCAGGCTTCTTATTGTTTAATGGTTGACTGGAATGAGTACATTACTCACACATGTTACCACAGTTTAACCTGTTTGTCTAAGAACTATAAAAACTGGGACGGCGAGCACAAGCTCCTCCCACAGAGTGTAACTCCAGCCTCTCCCAGCAGAAGGGCTGCGTTAAAAAGTTACGGTTTTAAAAATGTAGTTTTAGAGTGTTCAATAAATGTTTGTCCTGTTCGGCCCGTGACCTCAGGTGTGTTTTGGAGTTTGGCTCCTGTGATTGAGTTTGACCCCCCCGATCTACAGTCTTAAAGGTTCCTGCGGGCCACCTCTGTGAACTGTACAGAGCTGCTGGACTCCAGGACACCCCAGCAGGTTTTTAGAAACTCCGCCCTCCTTCTGCTGGTTACCTGGATCAGGTGTGTTTTGGGCAAGCTGGTAGGAAAACATGTAGACATCGGCCCTCGAGGCCTCTGTCAGCTCTGATGAAGAGTTTGAGGTAGAGATTCTGTTCTGTGATTGGCTGACAGTGAGTTGTGTGTGTTTGGTTGCTGTTGTTGACGAGGGCTGAAACACAACAAGAGAAAGAGGAGGGAGGAGCCCAGCCTCGACAGTTTAGCCTTTAGCTGCTCTAAATGAAGACACAGATGGCATCCATTTAATCCGTTCAACGACGACCCCCCCCCCCCCGACAGCAGCAGATCCTCAGCATTCCTCTTCACTCTCTCTGCTAGCTGGGATGATGGATGCTGCTTGCAGGACAATGTTCCTGTTCAGCTGATCAGCCTGTAGTGTTGTGACCAGCCAGCACAAGACCCCCCCCCACACACACACAGCTCCAACTCAACAACCATCCTCAAACGTATCTTTAGTGCGCCATAGATCCTCATGGAGCTGAGAACAAGAAGCTTCCTTCATATATGAGCTACACAAAGGCTGCAGGACTAATGTACACACAATTAAATATACATACAGAGAGGGTGAGATCATTTGTGCAGGCCTTTAGAGAGCTGGGGGGGTGTTGTTCACAGAACAAGCAAGGCTACTGTCAACACAAGAGCCATCTGTGCGAGCACTTCCTATGAGGAATTTTCCACTGATCTGACAAATCCTTCATATTCTCTATTCTCTGGTAGCCAGTACCCTGTTCTCTCTCTTGGTCTGCTGGGGGCAGCATCACTGCAGGGACACCAACAGCTGAACAAACTGATAAGAAAGCTGGCTCCATCATCGCTGCAACATGACACCTTTGAAGCTGTGTGGAGAGAGGACCCCAACAAGCTGCTATCCATCAGATACCCAGACACATCCTCTCCACCCAGTTCTGACAAACAACGGAGCACCTTCTCCAAAAGCTCAGACAACTCCGCTGTTCCAGGGACCGCTACAGAAAATCATTTCTGCCACATGCAATACGATTGTATAACTCCTCATCCATCTGTAACAGATACACACCAACGGACTTTTACTTGTTCATTACTACCTCAATTTGCACACTCCCATTATTATATTCTGCACATTAATTGCACAATTTACTTGTTTTAATTGCACATTATTTTCCTTATTTTTGTAAATATTGCTTTTTGTCTGATAGCCTGATGCTGCAACAACCTAATTTCCCAACCTGGGATGAATAAAGTATTGCTATTCTATTCTATTCTATTCTATTAGCAGCTATTGAGCAGCTGGCAGGTAGCCATGTGTGCCTCTTTGTTTCCAAGTCCTCCTGGTCTGATGTCTTCAGCATCAGAAAAGTTCTGCTCATCCTCTGAGAGCGTGTCAGGCTCTGCCTCCAACAGAACATCCTTTGCTCTTTTATGCTTCACCTTTTCCTCTAGCTTCATCCAGTTTCTGGGCCTTTCCCTCTTCTCTCACTGACACGGGGAGTCTTAAAGAAACCACCAGAGGAACAGGGATTTCTGACCCTCACGCCGCTGTGGTGGTTCCAGCTGTCCACCACCTGCAGAAGGCTCCTGGATACGATCATGTTTGTGTCAATAAAGGTTTTAAAGTCAAGTTATGCTGACGAGCATGAGGTTATCGTTCTGAAAATGAAGCGAAACTTTTTCACTACATTTCAATGCAAACAGAGTGAGCTCCGCTCCTTTCTGTTGTTCACTTGTAAGCTATATCTTCTGCATGTCCCGTCAAACGACACGAGCTAACGACGCTAGCAACTGTTGCTAAGGACTTTTCTGATCCAGCATATGCAAAGTTTTAAGCATAAAGCTAGAACATCACAAAGCAAACACAAAACTATCATCAAAGAAGAGTGGACATGCAGATGACATTGCTGGGGGGTTATGAACGGCCTGCGGGCCGCGAGCTTGAGACCTCTGCATTAAACTATGGTTTGGAACCTGCAACTCCTGCATGCCACTTCAAAAAGGTGAAACAAAAATGATGCTAAAGCACTGATTGGGTAAAAGCAGATTGAGTCAAAGGTTATTAGTAACAGTTACTTCTGCTAAAACTAAAAACGGAGCATCAAGAGTCATGGTATCCCCCCAAACCCGCCGCTCATCAGTAAAGCTGGGTCTTTCTGCGTTCACTTGGCCTCCTCTGCTGCTCTCCCAGCAGAGCCAGGTGTCTGCAGCCATCCCTCCTTCTTCTGGCCTCCATCATTTTTCTTCCCACACCCTCTTCCTGCTCTGAAATCACTCATGATTTGGCCATTGATAGAGTTGTTCTGCTGCTCCGATGTCACTCAAAATCTCCCTCAAAGCCCATTTCAGTAACCATGTTACAGGCAGAATACGTTCTCCGCCCCCCCCTCATCATCCACTGCATTTCTTCCACAAGCCGGGGGTCTCGATTCAATTTTTGCATCGATCTTGTGCAAAAAAACAGAACGGAAATCAGATCAGAGCAGTACTAAAAGCTTTCCCTTAAATCAATCAAATACATGAATAAGTTAGGGGTGCTTTCATGTGTTTTAGGGGATATAACCTTAGTTACGCCATGAAATAAAAAGGTACCACGATCTCCAGCAAAACTTAGCATTACTTTCATTACTGGCTGTGCTGCAGTCAATGGCCTAATGGCTGCTTGCAGTTTTATGTATTACACATGATAGAGAAACTGTCTCTAAAGCATATAATCCAATAAATAAAGTCATTTTTCTCTCTCAGACCTGCGATTACAAAAGCCCAGAGTCACACATGTGCTCCTGCATGTGTGCGCCCGTGTGAGCCGCTGGTGCACAGCAGCCAACTGGCTCCAGGTCCGACTGTGACGAGAGCCGGGCAAATTCCTCACCCCGTGTCCAGGTACTTACACATGTCACAGCCGACCCTGACAGACGACTTCTTGAAAGTGAAGAGACATGTGCTTTACTGCAGACGAGCAGGGGAGAATTCCTGCGTCTGAGGAAGAGGAGGCTCGTTCCTTCACGCAGCTCAGATTCTGACAGGTGATATGAAACTCGTACCTGTCAGTGTGATGGAACAGCTTTTTACACAGTCAACTCTTCAATGAAACACAGTTGTTCTAAAACTCTGTTATCCTTGTGTGTCCTGATCTTCACCTGTTGCTGTGCGGGACGTCCCACTGAGCAGCGCGGGGATTAAACGCTCCTGATCGCTATTGATTTATGGATTGAAAGCAAAATGAGGCGTGTTTGTGGATGCGTGTGCGAGGGTCTGATGGCCTGCATTCAATGGAGTAATAACCTCACAGATGGCGAGGGGCCGGTCCGGAGCGGGCCGTGTGATGGAGGAGCATTGTCGGAGCTTGATTGCTGAAGGAGGCAGAGCTGACAGGGGGAGGGGCCTGTGTGTGTGAGGAGTGGCAGGACGAGCCTGTTTAAATTTAACTAGGCCGCTGCTACGTATCAGCGGGCTGACAATGATGTGGTTTGTCGCACACAAGGAGTCGATCAAATCAGGTTTCATACGCTGCTCCCAGGTTTCATCTATTTGATTCATCATTGCCTCAAGTATGTGGGAATCATTTGTATTCTTCCACTGCCGTCCCTGTGGAAAGATGATTCACTCTCATATGGATAGGTGCAAGAGTCAGCCGGCGTAAAAAGACAATAAATTCACCTGTCACTTATGTAAAGTGATGTAAATGGGGTCTCTGATTAAGACACAGAGTCGTTTAAAAAACAGGGACAGGCAGAACCTTGACACGTGCACCCGCCGTCTCCCATTGAAAGTCATTCACATGCACGCTTTGATCCTCCGGTCTCTTCCTCTCTCCCTCACACACACACACCCCCCCCCCCCCCCCCCCCCCCCCGCCTGCCAGCAGAGCAGTTTATCAAGTAATTATTGTTTGATTACAGCGTTTCATTATCTGCACTGATTGAGTCAGAACCGACGGCAAAGGTCAAGCGTCATTAACGCGCGGCTCCCGGAACATATTTCTGCGCCCGGCCGCTTGTTTGCCCTCCCTCTCCTCTGAAAGGGCTAATTGCAAATGCATTTGTTTGAGGAAGAGCAAAGCAGTGGCTCTGACCCCCCCACCATGAAAAACTGCTGGAAGAGCCAGAATGGAACCAGCACACGTGACGTGAGGAGCAGCCAAACGGACGCGGAGCTTTCCAGATGACTGTATTTATACAAATAAGGGGGGGGTTCTGTACAGAGGTTAACAAAGAGTCCTCGGGGGGTTTGTGTGTGTGGGGGTGTTCCTGCCATATAACAACAGTTCATGGATTTTACAGAAAGTTGAAGATCTGAATAACATTCTAGGATCCTCACTGGAAGACATGATGCTGTGTCGTGCGTTTGTGTGTCTTTCATGTGCATTTATCATGTGTGTGAACTGTGTGTTTCTTAAATGCAATACGTGTGCTTCATGTGTCCTTTTTACGTGATACAGGTCTTGTGTTATTTCTTATGACTTTTTGCATTATTGTCTTTTTTTAAGTGCTAGAGAAAAAAATGACAGTAATCTTGATGGAAATGTGTTCGTTATTTATTTGAATGGTTTTCTTCAAATCAGTTTTTTGTTATTCAAGAAAGCATGAAGAAAGTCAGGAATAGCAAAATGAAAAAACTGTCTTTTTATTATTAAAAAAAAATCATTAATCTGAGGGATTAACATCCAGCATGATTGACAAAATACTCAGATGAATATTTTGCACAATTATAAAACCGAAATATTTAAAGACCCACTCCAATGAAAATGGTGTTTTTTTTAACATGTTTTTGTAATATATATGTAATAATAAAGATCATATATATAAAAATTCAGATAAAAATAAAATTTCTGAGTATTTCTTTATTTTAAACTGTTGTGAATCAGGACCAGAGGAAAAAATGCAGTTGCAAAAAGGTTGTATTGTGATATATAAGCTAGAGTGGGCGGAGCTACAAGCATCCTGCTCCACCCCATTCTGAATTATCCAATTACTGACAAATAGATCCATGAACGTCTTTGTTTTCCTCGTCTGAGCTGGAATCTGGATCCAACCTGAACGGCTGGATAACTCAGAAACAACCAACTGTTTTTGCTGCATCGCTAATGTTAGCTGGTATCGTGAGGACCTGTAAGCTATTGTGTGTAAACAGAGAGCTCTCAGTTCTGGGTGACAGGGAGGTGGGAACAGGCTTACTTCACCCCATCAGTTCCGCCCACATCTCTGAATTCCTAACAAACTCCTGCTGCTCTGCATAAACAATGTCTAAGACGGATTTCTTTTTCAATTTAGCTAAAAACGTCATAATGAAAAGATCACTGGGAACACTTTTACAAAAGATCTGAAGATGATTGGAGTGAGAAACATTCATAAACACACATGTTGCATGGATAATGCAGAAACATCAGCAATGAAACAGAGCGGCGGGGGTGGAGTCATACCTGGGGGGGAAAGAGATCTCCATTTCAATCAGCCGATCCTTGAATGACGACAGCTCTTTATCAAACTCTAAAAGCTGCAGAAACACACAGAAAAGATCAAAGAGTGAGACACAAAGTATAGAAAATCCTGAAGGAGAGCAGGAGGCAGCCGGTATGTGCGGCTCACTCCTCCACAGGTGGATTCAAGAGGAGCGACCCGAGTGTCTGCACGGCTTCCGTTTGGCTCATTTCAGATTTTTGGATTCAGAGTTGAAGCTGGTCAATAGCCATCAATCACAGGGAGCAGCCTTGGTGGGGTGACAGGGAGTCAAACACATTTGATCTGGATCCCATCTTCAGGCTCATTCAGGCTCTTCCGCATGCCTGAGCGTGGAGCGGGACCCCCAGCCAGCGTGTGTCTCTGCCCTGTCCTGCTGAGGTCTATCCGTCCACAACAACAGTGCATCCACACACTCTTCATCAATCATGTCTCCTCACCCAGCTGTACTCACTCACTGGTGTGCATGCACCCCCTCCCCCTTCACAAAAGCCATAAATCATTAGTGAAAAGTGCAATTAGCGGCTCCTTGTACACATTAATTATCTTGGAGATGAACAGGTACCAGGGGCACCTGCATGGCTGCCTCCCTGAGAGACTGATGGAGACGTTTCCCAGCAACCCTTGGAGGACCTGGCTGTGACCCGCCTCTGTCGTTGGTGTCAGAAACCCAAACGTGAGGCTCTGCTGGTTTACTGGGGAACAGTCCAGCAGACCCCAACAATGATGGGCCGGGCGGCTCAGTGACACGTGTGCGCTGCAGCGTGTGGATGGGTACATCATGAAAGCTCAGCAGAGCTGAGGCGCCACACGAGCGTTTCATCTGGAAGGACGTCCTCATAAAGTGGAAACATGGATGTGGGAGAAGGAGGCGCATGTCAGCGAGGTGTTCTTCTATCAGCTGGCATCTTCATGCTCTGCATATATGACCGTTCAGCTCTCGTGTGTCGTCACGTCACTGGTGAGTCCGCATTTAGACCCCCCCCCGCGCGGCTGCACGCGTGTGATTATGTGCCAGTGGTGTAGAACAGCAGCCATTACTGGCGGGGGCCCCCCAGACTCAGTCTCAGCGGTTCAGGAGGGCAGATGTGCTGCATTCATCAAACTCACACGGCCGGGGTCACAGGAGAGACTCACTCACTGTGGATGAGGGATGGCGGAGTGGAGGATGCAACCCCACGCTCCACTGTGCACCCGCCGCCTCCGCCGCGTCTGAACCGCCTGACCAGCGGCGGGTCGTCGAGGCCCGCAGCAATACGTCCCGACACAGGCAGAGGGATGCTGCTGTCGGTCCAGACGGACCACGCTTTTACTGATGTGATGGAGCAATTAGCAGCTGCTGACTACTTCCTGTGTGCACAGTGTTTGTGTCACGTTCAGAGAACATATGGCGGTGTGTATTCACAGATTGTGAATGCTGAGTAATTCACGCAGGTGAACGGAAAACTGGCTGGCCACAAATTTCACACTACATTTGCTCTCAGGTCAATTAAGCATAATGCTCTGCTGCTCTGCTGGGTCAGTGCCTTAAAAAAACTGCTGATATGAGTTCAAGGCCTCCTGACATTATAGAGCCAGCAGTACTTTGTCAACCAGAAATGACCTTGGGAGCCGTGGAGGGGATAATGCCACTGCGGCAATAACACAGGGGTGAAAAAGGAGAGGAGTCTTGTGGGTAAAAACGGGCCTGTCACAGGCTCAAATTTCTGACTTTGCTGGGATGATCAACACGCTCCTAAATCAGCGCGGTGGGGATGGCGCGGCGCCGGGGTAAGAAAAAACGAGCAAATCCACCATCTTTGGCCTCCGGCTGTCCCTCGGAGAGCGCCGGCCTTTTGTCCACCACCTGTAATTGTGCTTTGATTTACACATTGTCAAATATCACCTGTGACAACACTCGCTGCGATTGAAGCCAATCAATAAATGCTGGGGTGAAAGGTCATTTAATTTGATTTTTACACCTCGCACTTGGCTTTCATTGCTGGGACCATATTTTTCCTTCTTTTTATGGGATCTTCATTATTTTGTGCAGTAAAGCGATAAACAGGACGACGGGGGTGGGGGTGGGGGGTGGGGGGTCAAGACCAACTACAACAGAACAAGAGTTTGTCTCCCACACTAGATATTCAGGTTTTTAATGAGATTTTTGACCCTTTTCTACCAAAACACACCCAGAACTGTCCAATCCTTTATATTTATGTTTTTGTTTGTAAAATATGATATAGAAATAAAGTAGATTAGACTGAAATGACTTCAGTCTGGTGACTTCTGTTTCCAAATACGATTTTTATCCAAAAGGAAGACTGCAGCTAAGAAGTGAAGGCTGAATCTTATTGGTTGGGGGTCCGACACCATGTCCTCAGCCAAACATCTAACCCACCAGAACCTGACAGGACAGACATGTTCAAACTTTGGATGGTTCAGTTTGACTGTAAACGCAGATCAGCTCTAATCTTCTCATCTATGAATGTAGATCTGTTTACAGCAGACACTGAATTGTGTCCCTCCTGTGTCCTAACAGAGATGAAGAACTTGAATGAGTTAAATGAATGATGTTGTTTATACATGAAATGAATGATATTAAAGTAGAAATGTTCTGTTCTGTTCTCAAAATGATGGCACTTCAATCAGAGGTGTTCAAAGTTTTAGAATGAGGGTCAGCTTTACAGTAGGAGATTTTTTTACTATTATTATTTGTAAATATACATTTATAAGGAAATTGAGTAATACATCAAATTGACCCTTTTGATGCTTGGATTTATTTCTAGTCATGAAGAGAAAAAAAACTTCTTATATTTTTGCTTTCATTTCAATGCTAAAGTAAAGATAGTTTGAAGAAGAGGCTTGATGTGTAATTGCATCAGTAAGCATCATATTACTCTAAGTTTCTAATTTGAAGCCCGTGTTGAAGAAAAACTATCATAAAATAAAAGACGCTTCAAGTAACCTCAAACATAAATTCAAATCTTGTGGCAAAAACAAAGATAAATTTATCATTCAAAATAAGTAACGGTAAAGTGATCGGGAACGACAAAATATTACCTATCAAAAGTGCAAATATAGTCTTTCTAAATGTGTGTCAAACTGAACATAGAGCTGTCAAAGTGCAGCTTCTGTGATTGTTGCTGTGAAGGCTCTTTGAACGATCCAAAAGTAAACCAAACTGGGCTAAATGAAGAAATGACAGCTAAATGCAAAGTTAGAAAACAACTATTTCTGAACAGAATGTGGAAAAATAATTCCAGTCTTAGCATTCATAAACAGTTGCTCCATATTAGCGCGCTCAGCTAACCAGGTTTAGCGCATTATTGCATAGAAAACCATGTTTTTCAGAGTCTGGCAGAAATGTTGCTTTCATCCTTTGGTCAAATATAAAAAAGGTTTTTTTTGGTGCATAGCTGTTTTCCTGCTGTATATAGGAAAGTGGACTGAGTGACTCCTCCCCCCTGGTATTCCAAACAGAAAGTGTCTGCTAGACTTTAAAGAGAGCTTTATACAACACTTTAAACAAGCTTACAACAGTGGTTGCCATAGAAACATGACTCAGACAGACTTTGACCAATCACTGTCATCTGCCTCCAATATGGCAACTTCTGCATTATAAAAAGTGAAACATTGGATCAATTAACAAAAGCTCTGTAATTTGCTACATTTAAAAATATTAGTTTTTAATCAAAATACATTTTGATGTAAAATTTTAATTTGATGAAAGCAAAAAAAGAAAAAAAAGAAATTAAATGTAACATCTGTTAATTGAGCCAATGTTTCATTATTATCACTGTATGGAAAAATGGCAACTGAAGGTCAGGTGACATCACAGCCACGCTGTCCATTTCTCCATATACAGTCAGTGGGCTGAACATTGTTTCTGTTGACAGTTTTGTGTCTCTCAATCCCGACTGCAGCACATTCTGTTTTCTTTAAACAGAAGTTTGATCATTTGGTTCTTGCTTCAGACCTTTAAAAGGGTTCTGGAGATGCTGTTAATTGCAGCTAGCTTGCCTAGCACACAATGCTAACTGTACATGAAAGCTGTCTGTTCGCATCACATTAAATAATCAGTCATTTGTCTGAACTGCAGTGAGTTAAATGAAAAGACAAACCTAATGTAAAATCAGTTTAAATAAATACTAAAGGCACTTTCAGCCTCTGAAAGGCACTTAGGGGCTTGGACAGGTGAAATATGAACGAAGTTTGGGCCTGAGGCAATATTTGTTCTATTTTTATGTCTTCTCCACTTTAAAACGTCTTTCGGCTTTTGAGTAATGCGCAGGAATACGGCAGAGGCAGGATGAGCCGAGGCATGTCGGACAGAAAGGTTCATCACTTGCTAAAGCTCGTACACAAACATGTAGTGGCCCCCCATCTGCCGACACCGCGCTGATAAAGTTGCAATAAAGAGATACTGAGACAAAATCAATGGGATGGAGGAGGGAGGCTGGCCTGTGTGTGTTGGTGATGCACAGCACACACACCGGCAACACACAAGCACACACCTCCTCCCATTTCTCCACCGGAGCAAGGCCCCCCGGTGCCCCTTGACGCCACAAGCGCCCGGAAAATTTAATCTTCCCAAATACTCATCAGGGCTCTCCATCGTCCCCCCGTGACAGCAGAGGGGATAATTAATTATACAATTTCGATGGGAATATCGACTAAACAAACCTATTAATCATAGAAAAAGTCAATAGGCATGGACACATTCAATCATGTCCCGGCCAATGATTACTCCTCTCAAAATACAATAATTATTTTCAAGAGCTGCCTCGAATTAAATTTCTGTCAAGCTGGTACAAGTCTTGCAGTTGATGAAGGATGCAATGGATTTCTTCCCCAGTGGAGGAGTGTGAGGAGGAACATTTATCCTTTTGGAAAGGTAGTTTGTTTTATAAGGATCATAAGACGGTGTGTTTAACTAGACCATGACCATCAGATTATCTCGCATGCCTCCATTATGTCATCCATCTTATGTGGCTTTGGAGGAGGTGGGGAGGGAAAAACCGAGGAGGAAATGAGGGTGACGGGGTACAGGAGGCTCTTCAGTTCCACTGTCGGCGTGATTCAATGGCTCACGCACACTGGGAAGCATCACCGCCATAAATCCACACGCACATTTTGACACAATCTTCATGAGCTACAAATCTATTGGGGCAAACAGATTCATTCATACAGTTAAAAACAGGAGGTTGTAAACAAAGGCAGAAGTACACAGAAATCTGTGGAAAAATGCACCTTTTTCACTTAGAAACATGCAGGATTTGATCTGTCTGAGGTTCAGTCTAATCAAAGCTCCAGAGGAGAGAGCGTCTCCTCCAGGAGGATGCAGAAACCCCTAAAGTCCACATCTGTGCGTGTGATTTAACAAGTTAGAACCTATAAAATCAGAAGTGACATTTACCACATTTCATCTGCAGCGTCTTGTTAAAAGTGAAAACTTCCTCAGATGAAACCTGATATGGATGATAAACGTGATCGCTGTCACACAGGTTTTGGAGCTGCCCAAAATGAATCCCAGAGTGTTATCGACGAGTGATTTTCACCCTCGTAAAAGTATTCACCTGATCTTCAATATGCTGTATTTGTCTGTATCAGGGGGTCTCTGGGAAAAGTCTCACATGGACTAAAGATCAAGTCTCCATGATCATTTTTTTGTTTTTTTCCAGAAATTTTTTCCTAAATTCCTAAATTTTCAGTTATTTTTTTATGTTTTAAGGATCTTCCTGTGGTTTAAATTTTCATTTTGATACATAAACCACATTTGAAAATAATAAAAACAATCTAATTTATCATGCATTGTCAAATTTTAATCTATTTTTATGAGAAATACTTTTTATTGGGTATATTATATCGGGTAAAAATGACCCAGCAAAAGTGATGGTTTAACTCTTCATACAGAATCTTCTGAGGTTAAATGAAATCTTTCATCTTTAGCTTTAAAAACCCACATCTGTGATGATGATTATATTTGGAGCAACTCTGTTTAAATTCTTCAGGAAAGACTGTCACTGCATTTGTTACTCTCTTGAACAGGCGGATCAGGACAAACTCCCATCTACATTTAAGGTCTGAGTGAATGAATGTTTATCTCTAGAACAAATTAGAGAGTCAGTTCAGAGTTCTAATCTCAGATTTGATAACACCTGCCGACCCGTTCTCGATCAGAAACAAAGACTAACAGTATGGTTGTCCAGTAAACCTCTCTACTGCCTCAGATTTTTAAAATAAAGTTAATAAAAAGAATATAAAAAAAAGGTGAAACCCCTCCCTCCTGAGTTTCAGCCTCTGCTCTGTTTGGAGGTTTTTACAGCTGTCGTCCCACTTGAGCTCCAGAGTTTATATTCTTTGATTTACTGTAACTTTACCGCGTATCGTCGAGCTGCTTTTCCCCTTCAGAATCTACTGGAATTATCATGTTAACAGTTGAAAAGTTGCAGTATGTCAAAGATTTAGTGTTTAAGCGTCACCATTGACGCCTCGGGGGTGAAAGGGTTAAGCTACGCTCACCCATGCAGGAGCTTTTTATTAAATTATTAAAGAATAGTTTGCAGCTGAAATTGATTTTTTCTGCTTTCTTTTTCACAGAGAATCCTTTTGTGACATTAAAAGGAAGACGCTGTTATCACAGAGAGCAACGATGAAGCACGGCTGATGTTAGGAGCTGAAGGGGTGACTTACTGAGGTCCCATTGTTTTCCCGGAAAACGTCCTGGTTGACGTAATTAAAAAGCTTCTTTTCAAGTTGAAGAACAACCTGGATCAGAGAAAAAAGGGAAAATGGGCTCTGATTAATGTGAGGTACAGTACATGATGAGATCTGTAATGAACAAAGACTTCCTCTGCTGTAACGCTGTAAAACGTCACGATCCTAAAGACAGGACAACACGCATGACATTGCTGTCATTAAGCAGGGGTTTCTGGGCCAACCCCCGGGGGGGTGGAAGCCTTTAACTTCAATGAATAAATACATT
This sequence comes from Oryzias javanicus, assembly GCA_003999625.1. NCBI lineage: Eukaryota > Metazoa > Chordata > Actinopteri > Beloniformes > Adrianichthyidae > Oryzias > Oryzias javanicus. The sequence goes on along the minus strand of CM012451.1, from coordinate 1,185,863 downwards.
TCACAGACAAAAACCAAGAGAATGAACTCTAAACATGGATTTATTGCAACAATAAAAGAGCAATATATGATAACATTCAGCTACTGATTATCTAATGTTATGGTGATGCTGATAATAAAGTTGCTCAGTTGGTGAATTTATGCTTATGATTACTTTGAGAAAATATTAGTTTCAGTGACGGTTTTTGTATTTATCCATCATACCTTAGAAGTCGGATGAGGCTGAAGTTGGAGTCTGATTTTGTTATCTTCAACTTTGACAGTTTTAGGTAAGAGGAAAACCTGGTTCACATTTTACTGGTTCCTACATGAAATCTAGTGAACAACTGAAGTTTAAAGCAGCTGCAGATGTTTTACAGAGGATGAAGACAGGCTTTACCCTCAAAAGTTAAGGGAAACTGGAAGCTGAAAATAGAAATCAGACGTCCACTTCAGCCTCGTCCAGACCGGTCTGTGAAAGCATGAAACCCGTCTGCAGCCTGAGAGAGGCTGGGGAACATGACTCTAGAAGATGTTCTCTTTATCAGACCCTCCAGGAATTCGCTGCAGATTTTTATGATTGTTGCGACCTAAAACGCCTGACGCTGCGGAAGCTTTTGTGAAAAGTTGTGACAAAAGTTGCTGTGTTTTTTTATAATATATACATTTTTTGAAAAGTGCCTACAAAGTGTTCATAATGTAGAAAAAAAAATACCATTCTCATATTCCAAATCTTTTCATTGTGACAGATGAACTAGGAAATACTTTATCATCAACGGATCTAAACTGTACGACTGAATAGTTCTGATTTTGATCACAATTTTTGATGAAACGGTGATGTCAGGTTGGGTTTGTGAGAGGGCTGAAAGCTACAGAGAGAGAGTGTAAACAGAGGGATGATGGGAAATGAGGGTAGGGTTACTCCTGCGCCAACAGTCTGGCCCACAACCCAGTGTGAATTTCTAATCAACTCCTGCTGCTCTGCAGAAACTATGTCCTAGAAAATGACAGAGGGTTTTTTTGTTTAAAAAAAAGCACAAATATAGTAAATAAAAAAACACTATGAAGACTTAATCAGTAGTAAAATACTGATCAAAATATAGTTGAAGCAGAACTTTAAACAGTTATAAATTGGTCAGAGGCTTTAAATTAAAAAAAGAAAACCTGAACATTTCAAAGAACTAACATTTCCCTTTGCTGGATGTTGAGTGACCTGTGCTCCCTGCTGCAGTCATGTGACAGAACTCTCACCTTCTTGTCATTATCACTTTCTCTGAATATTAGCTTGTCAACTTCGTTGGTCTTGCCGGTTCTGACCGTCTGCATGGTGGCGGTGGAGCAGAGACTCTGAGGACGAGAGGAACAATGATCAGCAGCAGCAAAGAAAACACAAAAAGGCTGCAGACAGATTCATTTATGGATGAAGAGCACTGATAAAAATAAAAAATAAAAAATCACTAAATCTTGATACCTATGATAAAACACAGAGCTGCATTTTCTCAAATCTCTGATAGATGTTAAAAGATTTCAAAGTGCAGGAATCAGCAGTGAGAAAGTCGAGGTGAGGACAGGAAGAGAGAAAAGCATTCGCCAAATTACAAATATGTGCCAAATTTAACTGTTAATACACCAGCAAACAGAACATGGAATAAAGCAGCTAGTCGTGTGGTTCACTGTGGCACAATGAGCCCAAAGAGGGGTCGATGAGGAATGCTGCTGCCCCCCAGCAGACGCAGTGGGACAGCAGTCACTGTCCAACCGGCTCCTTCTCATTACTTCTTCTGAAATGTTTCTTCAGAATGACAGCTTAAAGGTTTAAGGTCTGAATACTGTTTCTGTCAGATCCTTTAGAAACAACTCACACATTCTTCTCTGATTGGCTGATTTTATTTAAATAAAAAAACAAACAAAATTGCCAATAGGAAACAAAAATGGTTTTACCTTTTTCTCAAACTAAGATTATTTTGGTTTTGAAAAACTTGCTTGAAAAAATAATTTTCCTTACAAGACAGAAAATTGTTCTATAATTTTAATTTTTGCATTAAACGGATTAAAATTTTACCAGAAGATCTGATAAACAACAGAAGAAGGTCCTCATCTAATTAAAAGAATAAGAACTTCCAGCTCACTATTGCTCCTCTTTATCAGGCTTTATGCGCTGACCCCGGCTGGCGTGCGTGGTTAAATTCCGCTTTGTGGACTCTCTTAACAATTAGTTAAACATTCGGCCATCTGTGTTTGAAGACGGCTGAATGAGGTTCCCATACCACACGGCGGAGACGGCCCAGCCGATTGAAATTCAAAGCACAGATTAGATAATCGGGTCAAGCCAATATAGCCAGCAGAAAGAGCGCTCTTTGACTGAAATGTCACAAATCAGGCTGCTTTGGCCACGCAGAAGTGGCACGGCAGATTAGAACAAACACTGTGTCCTGAGAGAAAGTGGAACAGCTCCTCACAGCCCCCCCAGCTCAGCCCCATCCCGCATGCTTCTTCCCGCTCCCTAAAAGCAACTTTCTAAAGCCTGAACAAACCGCTCCATCTTTCACTCATTTAGGCCGTCCAAACGCGGGGTCAATATGCTCCCCAGGCAGCCAAATGCTAATGCGCTTAAGTGTGCTTAAGCAGCTTTGTGCAATGAATGGGTCCAAGAAGGAGATGGAGAGAGGCTCAGAGACACTTTCCTTGTCAAGAAGTCATCGGAGGACACTTTTAGTACAAGATTCAAGATCGACTTTATTTATCCCACAGGGAAATTCTGGTAGAAGCAGAATAATAACAAGGAAACGACAAAAACGACGGGATTCAAAACTCTTGAGAATATATGGACACATAGCAGCACAGAAAGTCTGATATATATATATATATATATATATATATATATATATATATATATTATTACTGCATTGGAAATCACGTGACAGACGTTCGGCATCGTCTCTTTGAAAAAGTATAAAGAGAACCACAAAAGGGGACGTAATGTTTTTCAATTAACTTCAAAAACCTTGACAACAAAATAATCCGATCAGAGAATTCCTCACAGGAATAAAGAGAAATCAGGCTGGGAACTGTGAAGTTTGTGCTAAAGTGGATGCTAGCAACTCCTGAGTAGCATGCTAGTTTGGTTCTTCAATGTATGTTTTTATTAATGTGTCATATTTTAAACCATGGCTGATCTTATTCACATGTATTTACATTGAACCAGCACAGAAACGGATGGAAATTCATGTTGGGAACATGTAATGTGTGCGGAAAGATGCACGTTGCTGTGCTAGCAAAGTACCACATAGCTAGGCTGAATGTTGTCAGTCGAACTTTTTTATTTTTTGTAAAAAGTGAAAGTGAGTTTGAATATAATTTTCTAAATCCATCCCGTCAGTGTTGAACTTCTTTCTTGGTCGCACAGACCGGAGAAATCCCAGCTAGAATATAGCGCGCTAACGCTAACTTTCTGCTCAGTGACATAAACTCTAAAGAGATCAGTTGTTATGGAAGGAGATGAGGACCAAAACTTGAACCTGCCAAACCATTTACTGTTATTTTCACTGTGTTTGGAACCTGAACAGTTTAGCAGGTGAATTTGATGTTATGATCCATGTTCTTAAGGTAAAAAATGTTTCTTGTAGCATCTACAGATGCTAGCTGGAGCCTTATTCTCAAAGTACTGTGAAAAAGACTATTTGAAGGTCAATTTTGAATCCAATTTAGATGTATTTACTATGTTTGTAATCCAAATTCATTCATATCATTAAACATCAATCTCACTCCTTTCTGGGCTTTAGCAGTAAATTTGACAGCAATGCCTTACCTGAAGCAGTAGAAGGCACAATTCTTGCACTATTTGTAGGTTAATCTTTATAGGTAATACAGATTTAAATATATAGAAAGATCAATCATTTTACAAGCTTTAATTGTATTCATGTTTAATGGAAATCAATTAAGAAATGAAGTGTTTGATGTCTTCCTGTCCTCCATTGAAACAGCAGCTTCTGCTGTCATGACTCAATGCAGAGCAAGACACCTGGACGCATGTCTCTGTCTATAGCAGCAAATAGGCAAGGGAGAATCCAGTAATGTATATCAATGCTTTGTACATATACACACATGGCAGAGGATAAGTTAAAAATAGAACAAAACAGAGTAAAAGAGAGTCAAAATACCCAGTTATTGTAACTGAAGATGACCTGAGGTGAAGCATCAGTGTGTTTTCCATGATGCTTCACCTCAGTAAGGACTATTTCCAACCAGAAACCATCTTCTCTTCAGCTAATCACAGAGTTTTTAAGAGACAATGTCTTACTCTGAAAAGTAAAACATTTCTGAAATTCTGAGAAGTTCTTTATCTGGATCCAACGCTTTGAGTAATAGTTGCCTATTCATTAATGTGTCAGAGGTGTTTTGTAACTTCTAGGACTCTAAATCCTGATACCCATTAATGGAAATATGCATCAAACCAATTGAGCTCCAAAATTACCTTCATTTAGTGTGTACTTAAAAGCAAAAATGATTTTTTTAGAATAGCTGGAATAGATTCAGGCACAAACGGATTCACATCAAGTTTTTTTTTTTTTTAATTTTAGCAAAAAATCAGTTTTTGCAAAACAGGTTGAGTATTTTAAAACCAAAACCCTTTAGTTGTTCCTGTGTGCATGTCTCCATGTGCTGACAAGTGAACAATCCACTGATGTGATCATTGACACAACGGTCAATCAGTGCAGCTGCATCCTGATTGTGTGGGATTGATCCTGCTTCCCCGCTGTCGTCTTAAAGGAACAGCATTCATCTGATGCTGGCGTCATGAGACCGGCGCCGCCGGGTCCAAACGTCAGCGAGCCCGGCTGGACCTCTCAACAGAGCTTGTGACATACAGATGGGTTTCCTGATCACTACAATTCCTGATTGGCTGTTTGTCAGAAACAATCTGTGGGAGAAAAAGATCAACCGGCCGCTGATGCTTCGAACCCGCCCTGACAGTGACTCAGCATTACAGCTTTGCATTATGGGTCACAGGTCAGCAGTGAGTGTTTGTACAGAGGCCCTGGGTGGGGGGCGCTGGGGTTTTGGGCATCAATGCAGGATAATCTCATGATTGTGGAAGAAGGAAGCGGCTGTTTAAAGGAGCCTTCTATTCCAGCTGCTCCCTCCAGAAAAAAGGTTAAAGCAATCTGTCCCACTTCAAAGAGCAGAAACAGAGAGACATTCAGGCCTTCTGTCCGTGCTGAACCAACAGATGGACATCCACAGGCTGACCACGTGAGGAGTTTCATCTGCACCAAACACCAGCCAGGACATGATTCATGTCAATCAAGAAGATGGGAATCTTTTGGGATTTTTCTTAACCATTTCACACCAGAGTTTATGTTGTTTAACATACTGTAACTTTTCAACTGTTACTATGTTGAATAATTCAGAAACAGTTGAACAGTATGATAGAGATTTTGTGTTTCAGCGTCACCGGTGGCGCCTCAGGTGTTAAGATGTGATCGACTTTATCTAATAAAAAAATGAATGAAATAATGTTTACTCCAGGACCACACAGTCTTCTGTATAACAGAGGCAGTAAGACTTCAGTCAACTGAAGTGATCATCCAAACACAGTGAAGAGAATGAACCATCATGGAAAATATTTTACAAGTTAATCCTGCTGGAAGTGGGCGGGGCCAGCAGCACCTTCAAAACAATAAACCAGGGGTTCAAACCCAAAACACACCTGAGGTCCTGGGTCAAACAGGATACACATTTAGTGAACAAACTATAATGCACTTTTGAAACTTTAAAACTGTAACTTTTTAACATAATTACTATAACTAGATATCTAGCATTACCTGTGATAATGCTGTAAGCTGAATTTAGCCGCTGAAGATGCTAGTGCTGATAGTTGAAGATAATGAAATTGATAGAGAGAAACCCTGAAGCTGATAGATGAAATCACTGAAGGTAATAGCTGAAAACGCTAAAGCTAAGTCATAGCCAGCTAACATTAAAAAAAAAGATAGCTAAAGGCCAAATTAACTTAAAAAAAAAAACTAAAAAAAAAAATAGGTAAGCCAGAACAGATAACCTGAAACAGAAAAATTAGCTAGACTTCAAAATAGCACAAAAAACTGAAAAAAAGCTTAAATTATCCAAAACAGATAGCATGTAAAAATATTATTGTAAGTTCAAAATAGCCTAAAAAGCAGTTACAAACAATAAAGCCTAAATTAGCCAAAAAAGCTAAAATAGCCTAAAAAAATCTTAGTAAATGCCAAAATACTCCAAAAGCTAACAGAACGCCAATTTTTAAAGCTTTAGAACCATAACTTTTTAACATGATTATGAATGATAGAAATGCAGGAATATTATTCCAGAATAAATCAACTTAAACCTTAAATATCTTTCAATATTTTACTCTCCACAAAAATATATTTTGTCAAAATTATAACAATTTAAAAAAAAAATGACCTGGAGGGCCGCATCCGGCCCCCGGGCCTTGACTTTGACACATTTGAAATTAACCCTTTTCATGGTGATGTCAGACAAAACGCTGACAGGGCCAAAAATTAAAATAGTGACTTCCTGTGTTTGGATTTAGAACAACAAAGCTGACAGCTGAACGCTGTTTGACACAATTTAACATAAATAGTAAAAGGTAATCTTATCAATTTCAACAGAAAAATGTACAATATTTATCTATGAATCCTGCTAAACTGTATTTTCATTTCCTGTCTTAGCTCATTCACTAAGAGACTAAATTAAAGGCTAAATGTAGGTATTTGTTGTTTTTTGGGGTGTTATAAGGGTAATTGTAAAAATAGGAATGCTTTTAATAGGGATATTTTTTTACTGTTACAAATGATTTTTCTCCTTGTTTACCTTTCTTATCCTGCAGGGATCAGACACAGTTATGATCAACAGTAAAGAGGAGCTACATCAGAAAATAACCCAACAGTTATTAGTTTATCTCTACTGTCAGACATGTTGAAATTGTCTGACTTTATCTCTGTTTTTAGAGATTCTGAAGACAGAAATGTCTTCAACTTGAACTGGACAGAAAAGATCTTCTGCAGATCTACGTCTCATCCCCGTCATGCTGGGGTAGCATTATGCTTATTATGATGACTTCAGAATCAAACAGCAGCATTCAATGAAGTTCCTGTAACCTTCGTCTAACTATGACGGTTGTAGAGAGAAATAATCCACCATGGTTTAATATCATCCAGAGGATTTTGGAGAAGCAGCTGTGGAGCATTCTGCAGGAGGAAGACTGACATTTGATCCAACCAGGAAGGACATTTACAACAGAAATACTGGACACATTTCTGTTACACTTGGTTAGGTTACCTTTGATTATTTAGGTAAAAATGCTTTAAACAGTGTTCAGCTGTCAGCTTTGGACCAGAAGACTGAAGACACTCTGAACACTCGCCGTTTGGGTGACGTCACATGAAGAGGATCAATTCTCTCCTCCTCAAATCCAGCTGATGGAAACCAATTTCACACAACACAACTCACTCATTGAAACCACTGATTCCAGCACTGTCACCCCCCAGACCCATCTGCCCAGGCCCGGGCTGACCGCTGCCTCTACTGCGGCAGGACGCCAATCCAACATGTAGGAGCTCCACGTGACCCGTTGGTCGGCAGCCGACCCCCGTAAACCTGGCCTCACCACCCCAACAGCTCACAACCCCCCCCTGACATTGAGGGTGGATGTGCACGTCGTAGGAGGTCCCAACCTGCCCCGCCCTCACCCAAAAACAGCCCCAGAGAGGCAGGTGGGCGTGCAGGGTGGCGATAATGCGCCCTATTTATCTTGTGCACTCCAACATCTGGGAAACTTCTCTAAAAACAATGGCTGGGGGGGGCATTCTGCTGTTACCTCCACTAACCCACCAAGAGTATTTGTCCCCTCAGAGTGGATAATGGACAGGTCACAAATCATTCGGGACAACAGAACAGTGTGTGAGAGGGAAGAGTGTGTGTCATCATGTGTTGGTGTGCCCCCCCCCATTATATTTAACTCCTCTGCCGGCCCATTCTGCACCGCCCTGCAGGACAAATTGCCCCGCATGGCTGTCTTTGAGAGGCAGTGCTGCGCGCAGAGGCAGGGACAGGGCTGAAACACAGGGAACAGGCCTATAAAAATTCATCACTTTGACCCCCGTGACCTCCCACTGCTTTAGGGGGGGGTCCTCACGCACAAACACAACCATTCACCAGCCAGGAGTGCTAAAGGACAATCATTGCAAAAGGGTTTTCTAGATTTTGTTTTCAAATAGATGTCATGACAGAGTTTGATCCGCAGATATGTACCCCCCCCAGAAAAAATGAAGAAAACAACCCGTTCCTCTCCGTTTACACCAGCAGCAGACACAAAAGCCCTGGAGAAGCTTTCCACCCTGAAACAAGTCACCAGATGCTTCATTGTGTCTCTATGTAAAGAAGTGGCAGTAAAAGGAGGGGGGGGGGGGGGGGGGGCTCTCATGTAGCATATTAGCCCCAGTGGGGGGGGGGGGGGGGGGGGGCATTGTCCCACGCAAGGTTCCTGACACATCACTGCCACCTGTACAAAGAAAACCTAATGAGAGATTTAATCTGGACCCCCCGTCCCCCCGTCCCTCCACCCTTTTAGTCAGCACTTTGAAACCAGGCGCAGCAGATGTCTGCGGGACTGTTTAAGCCCCCCCTCAAGATTCTGATGACCAATGAATGTGAGGACCACCACTCTGACCCAACAGAACCTCTGAACCAACGGAACCTCCACACTAACTCAATAGGACCTCTACTCTGATCCAACAGAACATCTACTCTGACCTAGTAGAACCTTTTATTTGACCCAACAGAACCTCTATTCTGACCCAACAGAACCTCTGACCCAACAGAACCTCCACACTAACTTAATAGGACCTCTACTCTGACCCAGTAGAACCACCGCTATGAACAAACAGAACCTCCACTCTGACCCAATAGGAACCTCCACTCTGACCCAGTTTACCTCCTCCTCCATTGATGTGGGCAGTAATCGATGGAGGGAAATGGACAGAGGCAGTTGTTGCCTGAGAGACGATTACATCCTATTGAGGGTGGATTGGTGATCAGAGAGCGGGGGGGAGCGGGAGGAGCTGTCAGGTTCATCATGGTGAGGTTCAATAAGAGCAGCTCTGAACACTTCAGAGGATGGAGCCTCACTCAGAGGAACATATGGAAGTATTAACACAACTTTTTCTCTCAGAGTTTCTCAGCTCACATCAAAAGTTGACCATTTCCTCTCAACAATGCCCCCTCCACCCCCAGAGGTGTAGCTCAGCCTAGGAGAAGGGGAAAGTAAGGTGCAGCAAGGGGGAAGGGGTCCCGACAGCCCAGCACAGGGCGCTAGGCAACCGTCTAGTGGGTGGGCTTTGTGATACATTTTACCAATTTTTCATGCCCATCCCTCTAGATGTGACCCCACTCAGGGTCTTTTATACCCCTGACAACTCTGCGCAGGAAAACATGCTGCCGCTCTGATAGCATGAAATCGGGAACAAAGACCCCCAAGGAGAGGAAAAGGGGGCCACCGAGGCACGCTGTGCTCCGGTCCCGCCCGGCTCTGGACACAAACAGATGTTAGGCCAGCCCCGGCTCTCACTGCCCCCTGACAGACAAGGCCCTTTCAGAGAAACCAGCCCGCAAAAGCTTTGTTTCGGCCCCCTCTAAGACAAAACGCAGGGCCACTCCTTCTGAATGGGCCCTGCAGTTTGGCCGTCACAGATAAATCACGCAACAGAGGGCCCATGAATTCTAAATGTGCTGCTTAATAGGCCCTCTTAAATATGATGGGATATTTGTGTGCGGGGCTGAATGGAGCCTTAGACTTTTAAAGTCGCTTTAAAAGCCAACGGTGCCAGCGCCAAGTTTACAGCCGCTACAATGAGCCTTTCTGCAGCGGCATCACTCTGGGAAACAGCAAAACTTTCAGCGATCCTCGCACTGCTGCTCCTCCCTCCAATTTGGGACGTTACATCTCTGCATCAAAAAAGAAAACCATGAAAAAGTAATTAGCACAAATTAAGTTGCCTGATTTGAAAACAATTTGAGACGAAATTATTGAGCAGCCATGTGCAGCCCTTCTTGCAGAGCTGCTTTGCATACACATTAGCACGAACCGCAAAGATTAGAATGCCAAAAACAATGTGGCGCACGGGCATTTTCGCGCGCGCTCCCCAGGGACATCGGTGTTACCCACGCAGCACTTTATCCTCCAGAGACGAGAAGCAAAAATGATTGTGATCTCTTTACAAAGGCAGCCGACTGCATTAGTCCCAAATAGACTGACATCATGCACACGATGTACCAGGCACAAAGAGATGGCTATCTTCACAGTTTATGCCACATTCCATCTGCACTAAATAATAGCATCACTGTTAGGCGCCGCCGTCCCTCCCCGGGACTTTAAAGATGGGGTCCGGTCTCGGTAACAGGAGGCCAGAGCCACTGGAGACCGGAGGGTTTCATCAGATTGCATTTTATCAGCAATCATAAAAAAATGGTTTTCTTTTCTGAAGACTGGAGCTCTTCTTTATCCTTTTAAACAGTGTAATCTATCACACGGTAGCTGTCACATGACATGTTATCTGGTTTATTAGGTTCAAACTTTTAAGTAATTATTCAATCTGCCTTTCAGCTAGTTCCAAAGCCACTTTGATGACAGCTACAGATACAAATCTTTGGTTTATTTATTTACTTCAACTACATTCAAATATTGCAGCCAAAATGCTCTGAAGAACAAAACATCCAGTTCAGATAATTGGGACATTTTTTAATGGTTAAACTGTCTCAACTGTGTTTTAATAACAACTGAACTCTTTAAAAATGCATTCACAGCAAATGCGATTTGTACAATAAATTTGTGTGGCCTCTTGTCGCCTATCAAAAAATATATGTGATCCAGAGCTTGATGCTGCGACCGCGTGTGGGAGGAGCTACAAGCAAACGTTTTTAGGATGAAGCTCTCAGGGAACGATGTCTGTGGATATCTGTCTTAGAATGTATGAAGACACAGATAAAGTTTACAAATCAGGTTTATTCATTATGAAGAGTTCTACAAAAACTGGCTGGTGGGGGGCTGTAGACCCCCCAGATGACAGGAAGTTAGGGCTGACAGCGTCTTCGGGGTTCTCTCTCTTTTTGTTTTTATTTACTCATATGTCTTTTATTTTTAATATATACGTCTTTATCTGCATATGTATATATATATTATATATATATATATATATATATATTGATATATCAAGAGGGTGTTTTATTGTGTTGTTTGTTTCTATAAATACAGCACTGTAAGATGTATTTTTTATATGAAAAGTGCTTTATAAATAAAATCAATTTGAATTTTGAATTTGAAAACATCAGTAATCATGTCTCCATGCTTGTGTGTCTCTATGACAGCCCCCTCCGCAGTGTTTCTGTGTCTCTGTGGCTGAGCTTGCTGTCATGAACCTGAGGTGGGAAAAATGAAATAAGAAGACCTTTTTCTTTTTCTTTAACGTCTCGATGAGGCTCGAGCCAGCAGCCTCCACCAGTGAACTCCGCCGCGGGAGCGAGGATGGCAATCTGTCCACAGTCTATCCCACCTTCTTCCCAAAGTAACTGGGTGAGCTCTGCAACTCGGCGGCTCCAGTGGGTTAAGGAACAAGATAAAAGTTCTGGACAAAAGCGCTCGCTTTGATCTAGTATTCTACCTGCCAATCAAGTCACTGAAAACGTCACGCTCCCAAAGCTGAGTTCCTGATTGCGCGGGCGACCTGTCAAATTTCAGGTATTTACATTTTCCCTTAGCTACCTGATTCGCGGCTCGTCACTCAAGTCGAGCTGCTGCCAGACCTTCGGGTCGTGCTCGTCTCTACAGTCGTACAGCGGGATTTCATTTTCGCGTCTGTACTATTGACTTAACATTGGCCGATTCTGCGGTGTGACTCGCGTTCGGTGTGAAAGCACCTGAACACCTGAGGCGTCGCCGGTGACACTGGAAATCAAAGTCTCAAACATACTGTAATTTTTCAACCGTCCACATGATAATTCCAGTAGATTCTGAAAGGAGAATCTACTGGAATTATTAACAGTTGAAAATTACAGTAAATCAAAGAACGGAAACAGTGGAGCTCCGGTGTCAAAGGGTCAAAAAGACAAAAAAAAAAGGAGCTCTTATTTTGGAAAGTTAAACTAGATTAAAACATGAGAACTACATTTCAGTTTTTAATAAATATTTTGGGAGGAAAACCGAAAACCTTATTTGGGTAAAGCTGTTCTTCACTTTCTAGTGTTTCTCATGAGGATAGTGGGGAGTAACCTGAAATGATTATGAAATTATATTAAGACTCAGTTCTGGTGGATGAACTAAATTGTTATAGTTTTTCAATGGAATAAAGCCTTAAGAGTCTCTCTTTACTGCTGGGGGCGGGGCATGGGGGGAACGGCCGCCACGCCTCGGTCCACAGGCCGAGACCGACCCCGGTCCACGAAGCAGCACCCCCTCCCAGAGCCTGTTGGTGCCAGGCTCTGTGCTCATCTTTGACTTGGACTGTCACGCCGTCCCACCGCTGAGCGTGGCGCTCCAGCCCCACTGACCCCTCCCCTCTGAACACACAATGGCAGGCAGCAGCATGACTGGCGCCGGGCTCAAACGGCCTGTTGTTAATGAGCAGCACCAACAGAACCCACTGCTTGTTCTTCATCTGTTTAATTCTATGGACCGCGCTCCCATCAAAGCTGCACGGCTTAAGCCCCGCCCTCATTGCGGAACTCTTCGCAGAGCGGCTTTCACGAGCAAAGAGAGCAAACAGAGAGAGAACGGCCCGTTGTCTGAAGGGTGCAGTCCGCCTCATATCCAGACGAGTTATCAGTGATATAATGGGCCCTGCTTGTGATGGATTGGACTCTTCTCAGCAGATAAAGACTCTTTATTGTGCTGTTAGAAAATATCCGCTCAGGCGTCACCTATGAGGCTGTAAACGGGCGGGGGTCACGGAGTAGGTGCTAATAACTCTGTTTTGACTTCTAGTGAATGCGCAGGGTTTACTGCTTTGGGACAATTAAAACAATATCAGGTGGGGTGAGGTCCACACAGAAGAATATTGATTTTGTTGGCCAGACACACCGTTTAAACGATTTGTCAATACAGTTTGGCCGAGCGGTAAAATAGTCAAACACCAGCCGCCGACAGCTCTGCTCTGAAGAGTTATGACATAAACTCGCTCATTTCAATGAGCGCACGTGAGCGTGTACATCTGCGTCTCTGGTGGTAAATGCATGAGTGTGTCCGGGAAGCCGGGGGCAGCCGGGGAGGGTCACAGTCCCCGGTGTCAGGGGTTCCACAGAACAGAGTCCCAATCAGTGCTGGCCCGCTGGTTAATGGATGGATGGGCCCCAAAATTAATTAGCCTGACTAATGTAGTGTGTACTTAATTACACCAGCCGCTTTTTGATTTATAGCCGGCCAGACACGCACATGCTCATCAACGACGAGCGCAGAGAGAGACGCAGCTCGGGCTTTCCCGCTGAAAATCCCTCCCCAGCACCAGGTTGAGCAGCAGGACTATCAACTGTCTGATGAAGTGCTGTCCCACTTCACGTCAGGAGGTTTAACGTCTCTCTGCCGCCGCTGCTGCTTTAAATATGAACCCTTAATTAATATGAACAGTCTGCATGGAAAAGCACTCATGTCGGACAAGTCCTGTCTGACATATTGCTTATATCAGCTGCAACACAAACACGGCATTCAAACATAAATGTATCTAATGCTCCTAAAAAATTGCTTACATCTCCGCTTTGATTGAGTGATTCCACTGTGAGAAAAATGCATGATCCATCATGCTGGTCTGTCATTAATAGGCTTTTTATATCATTTGGAGTTGGACAGTCTCAGGCTCCACCTTTAATTTCATGCTGCTCAAGCGAGTGAAAGGACACAGGACAAAAGAAGGGAGATTGATGCCCGGCCGGTTTGCTGCACGTCTCTCTGAAGCAGACAGGAGGCGCTAAACCTGCTAAAGGAAGGGCCAGCTGCTTTAATGAAATCCGCTCGTGTAGCAGCAGATCAGCCTCAATTAAAACAGCCCCACACCATGTCCGGGCGGCGGTAGATCAAGTCAGCAATTAACCCTCCTGTTGGCCTCGATCAATCCTGAAATTGGAGCAGGCCGGCCGGCAGCACACAATCTCTGCAGATATTAAATTTACATTCTATTAAGTTTAATTAGGAGGGATTTTAAATATACTAAGAGTTCAGGCACAGAGCCGCAGGCCTGTCAGGGACACAGCTGATTCACGGCCCCCTCACACACACACTATAACACTATAAATATCCATCTGAACACATGAATGAGGCAGACCCAGACATGCTTCATCCTCAAAACTCGCACTAATTGGAAGGAGCTTTCGGTCTAAAATCCCACCACACACATCCTTTCTTTAAAATATTTTTTTATTTATTTACTTTTTCAGATCAATGGATCAGTCGTCCTGGTGCCTTAGCAGAAATGCAGCCCCAAAGCATGATGCCTCCACCCTCGTGCTTAACAGTTTAGACCAAAGAGTTCCGTTCTGATCTCATCTGACCACATGACCTTCTCCCAATCCTCCTCTGGATCATCCAGATGATCTGAGAACTTCAGATGGACCTGAACATGTTCTGAGTCAAACAAGGGGACCTCTGGATCCCTGAACAATTTGAAATTATGATGTTGTTGTGCATTACAAATAGTAAAAATTCATTTCTTTGAAAACTCCAGTTCAGTGTTCAAAATAAAACAAACTAAAAATGACATAAAATACGATCCAATAAAAACACACAAACACAAAAGTGACATCACAAAGAGAAGGTCATTTTCAGACAGTGAGTTTAGATTTAAAACCAGCATCTGAATCCATGTTCTGGATGGATGTCGACAGGAGCAGAGTTCCAGAGTTCGGGAACAGCGACTGAAAGCTCCGACCCCCCCGGAGTGCTAGAGGTGAGTGGAGGAAGAGGAGTCAGAAGTGTGTGGACATTTGAAGGGGTTTAATGGAGGAGGATGGTCACAGATGGCTTAGACACGGAGAAGAAGGATGTTCTATTTAATTCTTTGTGTAACTGGGAGCCGGTGAAGTTGGTTGGGCTGTTTCCTCACCGTCTCCAGATCATTTGCACTCCACCAGGTGAGATCTCTCACAGAGCTCCAGGTGGAGGGAGGTTGTCAGTGATCTTTTATTTCATGCACTTTCTAATAATTGTTCCAACAGTTGATCAATTCTCTCCAAGCTGCTGGTTCTTTTAGAATGGTTCATCCCAGTCCAGTTCAAGTCAGTCTTGTTCCTGTGTACTTCGACAGATCTTTGGTCTTCATCATGGTGGATACCATATAAAGATCTATCAGGTCTGTGAGGAACAGACTTCTTATTTGTTTGTAGGAGATAAATCCTCATTTTCTGCTCCAAATAAAGTCTTTAAATATGAAAGATGAGGATTTCCTAGATTTCCTTTCTACATTCTGTCCTTTGTAACTGAAGTGTTGATAGACATCACAGGCTAAAGTCATCTTTTTATTTAAGACAACTTGCAGAATCAGTGACTGACAAATGCTTTTGCTTCACTTTATTTCCTGACTTTTTGAATCAGACATTTGCTGAAACTCAATGTGGTTTCCAGCCCCTTAAAGCATCTATTTCCCAATCCTCAGACGCTGTGTTCCTTCACCCATGAGTGAACTCTCTGCTCTGATACGGCCCTTCTCTGAAATCTTGAATGTTTTGTACCAGTTAATATCCGTTTGTGCTGCATCTTTGAGCTTCCCGACTCGACTGTTTAAAAGAAACCGTCCTAGGACATTCAGCAGACACAATCTTCCAAAGACTTGCTCAGTGATTTCCTGCTTTCCAGCACCGATCCAGAGCGTGATCAAACCCCGGCAGGATCAGACCCATGGGGGGGAGAAGGGGCTGGGGGGCCTGGACCACCTCAGTCCAAGCATTAGTCTCCACGTGGCTGTGTCTTTTGTCTGACAGTCAAAAGGCTCCTGAATGGGGGTCAATTGAACCAATTCCCTCTGTCGGACACAATTAATGGGGTTTCCCGGGCCGGGACGGAGGGGGTTGGCTGCAGGTCTGTGGTTACTGATCCTGCCGCAAAAGCATGCCAGGAATTTGCCACCTGGAATTTGGCTTCAGACAGTAACAAGCCCACTCTCGGAACCCACAGGCCCGTCCTAAAGCACTCGGGGTGGGACCCTGGTGTGGCCTGTGGTTGACCACGTTTCACCACAAAGGCCCAAGGAGAAGCAGAGGAAGCTGAGCATGCAGCTGCTGGGAGACGCGTTCCTCTGATGATAAGTGAGGTGAGGCTGGCCCCGGTGCTCCTCACACGTCTTTAACGCTGCAGATTAGGTTGTAATTAGGAAGAAGATAACTGCAGAAGACTTCTCCACACAGATGACACTCGCATGGTGAGAAAGAGCGGCGGCCTCCTCCAGTCTGAATCAATCTGAAGATAAGTATGGAGAATCGATCCCCGGCAGCCCCGTCTACAGTTAAGCACTTCAGCTGATGTGCACTAATTGTCTTGTTGACATTAATTGTCATTAAAGGGCTAAAAAGGGCCTCTCAGCAGTGAGTTACTCCCTGATTCCAGGTCTCTGCCCATTTGTTTATCGGGACATCACAGACTGTTGGTCATGAAGGCTGGGCCTCCCTTCAAACCGGACAGGTTGATCACCGTGTGAGTTTATGAAGCCCCCCCCCCAGCCTTTACAACCCATTTTGCACAGATGACATCAGCTGGACTCGTTGGCCCATTAAACGTCCAGGATGCGTTTGGGTTCCCGTTCAGCCAGAGGAAAACATGAAGGCCTGTGTGTTTATGAGAATGGTTTATGCCTTAGACCCGAGCTCTAATTTCCTGAGGGGGGAGTCTAAGATCCAGCCAGCCAGCCCACCCCCCAGTTGCTGCTACACCCCTGACTCAATCAGATCAGATTCATCTAACCTACCAGACTGGTGTGTGTGTGAAAGGGGCCAAGCAGCATAAGAAAGGAGACCGGGGGCAGAGATGGACACACATGGATGCAGACCTAACACATCCCTGGAGAGGGGTCGCGACCCCGCCTGCACTCAAACAGCATATCACAGCATGAAGACATAAGGAAGATGTGTCTGTACCTACCACAGAGCAACCACAGCGGCTCAAAGCCGGGCCGCTTACGGCGCTGCTGATGGGACGGGGAGCGTGGAGTTATCGACAGAATATCAATGTGACAACATAATGCGGGCCAGGTGACGTGTAATTGCAGAAGTTTCCTCCTGAATGGCCTCAGTGTTTGAACATCTGCTGCAGAGTCTCTTCTGTATTTGTCATCGCGTTCATATGACCAGAGGGTCAATGTGATCCAATTACAGCTCCAAATCAAATGTACTGCACAAACTTCCAAGCAACTAATCAATGCCTCTGATAGATTTCTGAGTAAAAACATGTGATAGCGTCCAGCTCAGCTGCCCCTCTTAAGTTCTCGACGATGAACCTCCTGTGAGGTGTGTCCAGAGAGCCTGCCCTCCTCCTCCCTGACTCCTCCTTGAGACCCCCGTTGACAGGGACAATGGCCACACCTTGAACGGGCTCACTGGTTCCAGGACCAAACGGATCGGCCCACAAGCGGCCCTCCCATCTTCCTATGAAAAGATGGGACTGTGCGGTGGGCTTTTATGAGTGGCTGTGCCGCTAATCCCCCCTGCACCTTCTTTTGGACAAAGCTGAATGACTGCCCCGCTTCGGCTCTCCTTGGCCTCAGTGCAGCAGCAGGAGGGCAGAAAGAGGAAGGGGCAGTAAACGGCAGCAGAGGAAAACACTTGGAGGCTCTGTGGGCAAACACAGCTGGGGCAGCTACAGTGATGCATTTAATGGTTCATAGGAGACAGCGAGCAAACCCCCCAGCTATGCTTTTGTCCAACAAAAAACACCAACACATCAGATTATCGTACAAATCTTTGCACCAGTTTTCTCAAACATGATGGAATAACGCCGAGCTGCAGAAAACACTCACCTCAATAACTTGTTTGGAATCCAACCTGAAGTTAAAGTCCCCAAAAATGAAAAATGGCACCTTTTCATACCGCTGGTCCGTAATCCTGCAAAACAGAAACCAAACACGCTGGATTATCAGCAGAAAATCCTCCTCTTCACAAACCCATCAGCTGCCCTGAAGCCCCGCTCTGACAGGGGCATTTAGTTTGTGAAGGACACAGCACCATCTGCTGGTCCTCGCTGTACAGCTGGAAGCTTCTGACGACCAACAAGTTCATTCAGTTTGACTTTTGAAATGAGTTAAAGAAAAACATTATGAAGAAAAAATAATTCTCTTATAGACGCAAATATGAGTTTAACAGAAAAACAGTTAAAGGAAGAAAAGATGTTAGAACATGAAGAGCATCAGGGCCCAGATTGAAACCCACAGCCTCGTCATTTCTCTAAGAATTCCAGTTCAAAGCATCAGCCCCACCATAGGGTAATTGGTCGCTCTGGGACCTGTCTGCAGCGCATTTCCCATCCATGTGAGAGGCTGATGCTGGAAACAAACCGCTAACGTTCAGCTGACACGGCCATCAAAGCAATAGAGTCTATACCACTGATAAGTTCCTTTGAACAGAGAAAATTCACTTTGGAGAGTCCATCAAAGGGAAAGAAAACAAGCCAAACCAGGTTAATCTGAGAGCACGGAAAGTTTAAAGGAAACTTAACCTCAAAGTCTGCAACAGGTCTGCGATCCATACAATTTTAATTCCTTTTTAAAGATGCATTTAAGGTTCGTTATTTCCAGTTTGGACTGGACCTGTCATGAGTTTATATACATTCTCTTTGCTTTTCTAACATCTAAGCATGAACGAGTTTGCATTTTCTTGTTACCATGAGCAAACAACAACTTGAAAGCTTTCTATTAATTCTCTTAAAAAATGTCACTAATTCTGTTAAAAACAGTGTTTTAGTATAACAGAGTGCATTTCTAACAGAGGTGCACAGAGTACATACATCCCCCAGACATGGACATCTTCCAGATCTCCTCAAATTCAGTGCAGAGCCAGCATCCCAGTACTTAAAAAAATGCACCTAAGCGAGATATAATGAACTTGTCACCTACTTAAAAGTGCTTTTTCTTGAGAGCAGAGGCAGGAAATGAAGGTGGATGTGGTGCTTGCTCTTGTGTAATTAATGACTCAGGATGCTTGGCTCACTATCTGCACTAATCGTGTGGATAAATTTCACTGTGGACTTCCCAGGCCCGGGAAACAATATATTCTTGAAGCCGTAAAGAAAGACGAGGGTGGCTCTGAGTCCGTCTGCCTGCGGGACCCGTCTGCCTGCGGGACCCGTCTGCCTGCGGGACCCGTCTGCCTGCGGGACCCATCTGCCTGCGGGACCCTTCTGCGAGCAGACACAGGAGGACGAGGCCTCATTCAGAGACTAAACCAGGATGCAGTTTTCATGCTGTTTGAATGAATGAATTGCTTCAAAACTAATTTTAATCCTTGTTGTCCATTTCTTTTAACACAAAATTCCTTTATTTTTTAATCCATTATTATCTAATCAATGAGCTGCACTTAAACCAGAATATTTTTTCTCATTAGATCATCTTCAATTTCCCTGTTTAGGAAAATTAAGGTTTTATTTCTGCTCTTTCCTTAAAATGTAAATGTAAAGATTTGACATAGAACCAAAGCTGCTTCTTTTAACACTACAAAAGTGCGGACATTTTTGAGAACTCCTGTTTGACACAATGGCCTTTTTAACACACACACACATATATTTGTATGTGTGCGTGTGTGTATATAAAACTCTCCAGAATAATATACAACTTTAGGCCCAATTTTTTTTTTTTCTCTCAATAATTAAGTCTCTTATGTATATATGTATGTATATATATATATATATATATATATATATATATACATATATATATATATATATATATATATATATAATATATATAATATATATATATATAATATATATATATATAAAGAAATGTTATTTTAAAATTGTATTGACTATTTTATTATTATAATAATTTTATTGTTTCTAGTTTTTTACATTAATAATGTCGTACAAAGCCAAAACATAACAGAACTAAGAGAAACTCAAGGGGACCATGAGATCATCCTAAAAATAAAGCAATATTTTTCATCAATAGTAAATTTGTGAAATTAAAATGAAACTCTAAATGTTAAAAACACATGTGAAGCAGCTTACTAAAAATATTAAAATTCATTCTCTGATGCATTACACTAATATTTTAAAATTATCTTGAACTGCAAAAGATTAAGTAAATAAAAGCAATATTTTCAATAATACAATAAACATTTATTTATGTGTTACTGTACAAATAAATATTTTCATAAAGAATATAGGCATGCAATAAGAAATAAATACATGAGATTAAAAAAACATTAGATAGGAACTTGATGCTCTCTGATGCTGTACTTTAGGAATAGGAATGTGGATCTGTGAATCCAGGTAAATCTGATCCTGGATCTAAAGCTCAAACTCATCTGGTAAAGAGGCAGAAAGAAATGAGATGAATGAAACTTCCTGAAACAATGTTCCTCTCTTCTGAACTCACAGAAACCTCGGAGCAGGACGCCACGCTGCATGTGTGTGAGCACACTGCAGCTCGTTAGCAGACCCGCACTGATGTCATTAATGACCTCACGGCGTGCTGCTAAGAGACCGGCCGCACTGAAACCCTTCATCCTGCTGGGCAGAGAGGTCGGCAGTAAAAAGCCTGAAAGACGGCAGCCCCGCAGGCCGTGGGAACTCCCGACAAGATCCGCTACCAAACTAAAACAAATACACACCGATCTTTGTAGCCGCTTGAACATGCGTCTCTAGACAACCAACACTGATGGAGTCACTGGAGTGATGAATGAAGAGCAGGAGACGAGGGGGCGTCCATCATAAGAGACTGAGAGATGAGGACAGAAAGTGTTTCCCCGTGTCCCTCGGTCTTTCTCCTGCTAACATGCATGTCTAACAGCCGCGGCCGGAGGTTTTGTCTGCCGCCGCGAGGTATCAGCCACAGGTCAGAAGGTAACACTCTGTTTACACGACCGCTTCCTAAAGCACTCATGCTGACCCGCTGCTGTGAAAGTTGACTTTTCCTGGCCTTTGTGCAACCGCGAAGAATCGCAACATTAGCTACAGCTACTGGGCGTGAAAGGGCCTGAGGGTGGGGGGTCCAGAGCTCGGAGGGGCCCCGCTGGCTGCCCCTCTCCGTTGTCTTGGGCCCCATTAGCCTGGTCATCATAGCTGCTGCAGGCAGACTGTAACAGTGTCCATGACATTCTCCCACAAAGACGCACTCCTTTATACAGTCTATAAACATGCTTTCTGCCGCCACGGCCCCCCTGAAAGAGCCTCTTCTCACTGGGCTTTGGGCTGGGGCCTTCTCCGGCTCTTCCGGGAGGGGCCACACAAAGACAGGGGTCAGACGCTAATTTATGACATGGCCCCGGACTTTGCTCCCAGGCTCCTTAAGCGGCAGCACAAAGCCAGCACATTCTCTCCGCGGTTCTCTGCCCCCCCCCCACCCGCAAACAAGCCGCTGAGGCGAACAAACACCCAAAAAAACACCCCAGCCCGAAACGTCTTTCTCCAGTGAAAGTCGGAGCATCTCAATCTCGGATGACACGTTTACAGATCACGGCTGCATTTACACCAGGCCCCAGACCGGATTATAAACCCTGATTGACAGACAAACTCGGCCAGAAAAGACAGTCGATGTGGGATTATGAGGGTGCAGTTGGGGGCCATGTCACGCTTACATTGACAAGATGACTTCCCCGTACGTTGGCCAGTAAGATTCAACTTTCCACACAATAGCGGGTCGAAGCGCCGTCATCCTTTGTAAGCAAAGGCAGAGAGTTTGGGAGAATGTTAACACTGTGAAGAATCTGCTGCTGACGTGGTTCTGAATGGGACGGGGGTGGCCCCTGACAGGACCTTTGACACTGCTGGACAACCCTGCCACCATCCCACTGCTCGCCTCCCATCTCCTTAGTAACACCCACCCTGGTAAAAACACCCCGCAGGACGGTGGGGGCATGGCGGTCAAATGGAGGTTAGAGAAGGAGTCCGATCAGACCGATCCCCCAGATCGATCTGATTTGGATGAAGGTCCCGGTGGGCAGAGCTGGGAACCCCAGGAGATGTCTGCTGCATCTGAAACAGAACCCCCCCACAGCAACGCGCGTCTCACTGACCACTGTCAATGAAAACGTCACGTCAACGCGCTTCCATGTTCAAAACTCTCACGTTCACGCGTTGCTACACAAGTTTTCAAGTCCAGTTTCAGGCTTTTCAAAAAAAAAAAAAAGCATGATCATAGTTAAACCAGGTCGACCAATCAGACTCGGTAGTGCCAACCGCTTGAAACCTGATCATGATGGAGAAAGGTTGTTCCTGGCTGGAGCTGAATGGTGTGAACGTAGCATCGCAGCTTGATCTAAGCCAGCAACCACAGTGGTGGAGTGGTTAGCACTCCAGGCTCTCAGTTGGTTACTGAACAGGAAGTGAGCTGGTCAACAGGAAGTAAGGTGTGTCAGCAGGTAAATGTAAGGAAAAGTTTGATCAAATCAGAGCTGAGAAAAACCATCAATAAACTCCATCACCAGGTGAAGAGGATTCAACACTTTCAGTTGGAATTTCTTCAGACTTTTATTCAATAAAATCACAAAGGAAATCCTATAGAGTCAAATCAGGGCCATAAATATTTGAATCCTGAATAAAACATTTTGAAAAAAATACTGGTGTTTGCTGAAAAAAAAAAAAGTAAAATGTCTAAAACTTTTTGCTATTCTAAAATAAACTTAATTATTTTCAGCTTCAAATGTTCTGTTTTTTAGGTTTCAAAATTTCAAAACTTTTTTTTCACTTTCAAATCTTCCCTTTCAACACTATTTTTTTTTTCTTCATTTGGTGACTTCCGTCCTGGTGCATTCACTGACTCCAAGAATTGTGATAATTTCAGTCAGGAAATGTGCATAGCCCTTTGACCCGAGCTTAAGTGTTAGCCCCGCCCCAACACGCCACAACAGGACCAAAAGTTTGAAACTGAAGTTTTCAGATTCAAAAACCAAAAAAAGTTTTGAAATTGAGTTATTGAGAACATTTAAAGCTGAAAATTATTATGTTTATTTTTAGAAAAGCAAAAAGGTTCAAACATTTTACTTTTTTTTTGGCCAAGCACCAATATTTTTTTCAAAATTTTTTATTTGGAATTTCAAATATTTCTGCCCCCTAAATATTTCCATTCAATTCTTTAGTGAGAATCATCATATCAATTCTCATCAATCCTCTTATTTTATTGCCCTTCTTTAGTCAGACTGCTCCTGCCAGATCCTGTGAATGAAGACCTGTCAGAATGATGCTGCAGCATGCCCATCTGAACTGATGGCGGTTTGCAGTCATGTTCCAGTTAGGTTCCTGCAATCTCATCTCAGCTCTGCAGCCCCCCCCTAAATGTCTAAAGACATTTTAGAGACTCCCTCAAATTCTCTTAGCAACCAGCCGTTGGCTGCAGTCGGGGGAACCGGGTTCACTGGAGAAGAACATGAGTGTCCTCGCCTGATGTTCAGGATTAGCAGAACGACGTCCAGACATCAGTCTGAGGCTGCGCTGCTGCAGCATTATCAAATGCCAAATGATCTACTGTGTCATTAAGGAACTATTGTGTGATGTCATGAAACATAACTGTAAAAAAGAAGCTGGAGTTCTTCTAAAATTATTGATATCAAGCTGAAGAAAATGCTGAAACGGTCCTGGACTGTTAAGGGTTAAATATAAAGTCATCCAGGTCAGACCTGAAAGTTTCAGGTTTCATGCAAACATTCCACCTCTCCTTTTCCTTGATATTCTGCAGGAAGAACACTGAGCTTAATGTCTTTGTTGTTGTTGTTGCTGGTGTGTTCAGCTCGGACACTAAACCCAGCCCGGTGGAGGATCGGCGGTGATAATGCGGCCGTCCCCCTGGCAGCGCCGCGTATCTATTGGCTGGAAGCCGGTCTGCCTCTCTGCGCTTTCAGTTGTTGTTCTGGGAAAAGCCTGAAGGGAAACATTTAGATTGGAGGGCTCTTTGAGGCGCACTGACAGTTGACTGATGACCCTCCATAAAATGACAAAGCGTCGCTGTGTGGTGGCCAGTGCGGCCCACTGCCTCCCCATGGGAAACTAATTGCTTTGAATTGTTAAGGGCAACATTATTTTTCTGCCAATCACTGCTTCTCAATGGCCTGAAAATGAGCATGAAACAAGCCTTTTCAGCCAACAAAACAGTTAAATGTCCCCAATGTTGATCAAATTAACTTCAGCACTCTGACAATGGACTATATTTGTGTGAAAATAATGGGACGCCACAAAGGAGGCCTTTATGGCAGGATTTCACAGTTGTAATGTAAAACTGTTCTCCCTGAAGCGGAGCGGCCCATCTGAAAAGAGATCTGCAGGAGAACCCTCCTCTATCACTTTAAAGAGAATTCTTTAACAACAAGGAAAAAGTGCTTTTTATCAGGACAGTCTGCCTTTAACGTCCTTAAAGGCTGAAGTTCTGCCTCCTGCAGGTTTCAGAAGTTCAAAGTGTACATGTCAAGCTTGTGGCTGGACCCTCAGCAGGTTTTTTCTCAGCATTGTTCCCCTGAGGCCTTGAAGCACTTTGGAGATAAACAGTGTTTAGCTGTTAAAAGGCCTCAGAGGAAAAGGCTTATCAGACGTCCTCTCAATGGGCTGTAAGCTGCATTATTAAACCCGATAAGGTGGAGGCTGCAGCTCCGTGTCTCTCCTCCTCATGTGATCTTGCTCCTCCACCGGCTGCTGGGGGGGCACCAGCTCCCAATGAGAGATTAACCCAAAGAGAGGGAGGCAGAGCAGAGAGATGAGGAAGGGGAGGTGGGGTGGGGTGGGGGGTTTAGGTATTCCCCCTGTCCTTTTCCTGCTTTGCTTCTGGGGGTAGGAGTCAGGGTTAGGACAAAAGCCAAAAAGATGGTTCCCAACCAGCCCGCTGAATGGGAGCACTGTTGGTGGCGGTGTTTCATTCAAAGCCTCGCCCGGGCACATTGTCCCCCCGGATCGGCGGAGGAGAATGGAGTTTGCTGGTGGCTGCCAAAAGGTTAGCAGCCCCCGTGAAAGGAGCGACCCATTATTCACTGGCCTTTGCAGACCCCCCCCCCCCGCACCCTTTGTGCTCCTCCCTCCATCCCTGCTCACCGCCAGCTTTTCTCACTCCAGTGCGCCGGCTCCAAAACCAGTCCGCCGCCATGCTCCCTCCTTCCCAACAGGATGCTGCCCCCCCACATCTCTCTGTACACACCTGTCCCACTCAGCTCAGCCCTCTTCAACAGTGACATGTATACAACGCTCAACAGCACATCCGTGACATTTGCAGTAGAAATGGTGCTGTATTTTATAATCACCCCCAATCCTCCCCCATTCAAGAGCACCCACCATGTACTTAGACTCAGGGTTGGGTTGATCACATCAATTTGAATCGATTTAAGCTTAAAAGATCAATAGTCCATCCATGGAAATGGAGATCGATTTATCACATAAAGCTAAAGTCTGCTAGCTTGATGCTAATGTTTAATGGAATTTCCCATAGGACGGCTAATGCTAACACCGGGTCAACGTAAACATACATTCTGACTAAATGAACATTTTTAGATGAATTTTTCAAACTCTTTTAAGGAAATAATTTTAAAGTAACCATTTGTGGTTTAAAAGATTGTTTTTTTTCCTTATATTGTCATCTTCTTCTTGAATAAAGTATACTTCTGTAGCGCAATCACCACCTAGTGGCCAAACTGAAACGTCTTCCAGGAGAAGCAGAACAATGTTTCCAATGTTAATGATCTGAACATTTTAGTTAGAACTTCTCCTTCAGAGAATCCATGGAACACTGGATGATATTAACAATCTCAGTATTTCACTGATACATTTACAGTATGTGAACTGGATCAGATTCATATAAATGAAGGCTGTGAAGGTTAATGCGTTAACGCACTTGATTAATTGCACAGAATTAATGTGTTAAAATGATTAACATTAATATATATTAAAGCCTGACAGTGTGGTGATGTAATGCTGTGACATCAGCGGAATGAAACTATCTAAAATAAACTTGATATTTTATTAAATTAAAGAGATAACACAGTATTTATTTGTAGTTTTTGGTCAAAAATAATCTTTTACTTTAATCAATGAGGCAGAAGATGAATGTCATTGCGACAGCTGCAGCGCAGTGTGAAGGATCCACCGAGGTGGTGGAGCAAATCGGAGCTCATCTGCTAGTAGAAATCCAGCAACGAGGAAAACAATCATTGTTTTATTTTTGGATTTGGACTGACATGACTTTTTTTACAATGACGAGAACTGGCATCTGAAATTGAAGAAACTCTGAGCTTCACCGTGGAAGTCCAGCACGCCGCCGTTACAAGTGGCGAGCAGTTCAGAGTGGACAGACCCGCCTCCACCTGAGAGCAGATTCCAGGTGAGCCGACCTGAAATCCAGCTGGATCAAACTTTCCCCCAAATTTGTATTTTATTATTTTTCCCAAACAAAATAAAGAACATTTATGAGAAAAATGGAAAAAACTGGAATTGAGATTAATTGCGATTCATTTTTTCAAGGTTTGCGATTGATTTAGATATAATTTTTTAATCTAACATAAATATATTCAAAACATAGAGTAGATTATGAATGTATTCCTAAACAGATGTGTAAACTCAAAATTTAAGTGAATTGAGAGAATCAAAAGAATTGAAAAAAGGATTTCTTTACCTCAGTTTGTGAGGCGCCCCATCCATCCATACATGCATGCATGTGATTGGTCAGGAGGAGGGGGCTGAGCATCATGCATTCTACTGTTATTATTTGAATGGGGGGGGTGATCCTGTATTCTGCAGCAGCAGGATCAGGTGGGGAGCAGGGATCATTGGGAGCTCTCCATCATCGCGCTCCGCCGCAAATGGACGTCCCATAAATCATTTTAGCGAGGCCGAAGGACACGGACGGGGGGGGGGGACGAGAACGCCTTTTCTTTCCTGCTCCTTTCATGTACAATTTATTTGAATGGCTCCTATAATACAGTTCATTTGTTGTGGGAAATGTGAGTATAAATAAAGTTTGATTGGATCAAAAACACAAAATCTTTAACGTACTGTAATTTTATTTAATAGTTACAACGGAATTACCGTGTTAACTATTAAAAAATTACAGTAAATCAACGAGGATAAATACTGGAGCTCCGGTGTTTAAAGGTTAAAGCATTTCAAGCTGTGATAAACATTTTAATCATAGAACGATGGTCATCAGAGTCTTATTTTGGCGGTCAGCAGAACATTTCCTGTGAGGCTCACACTCCAAAGCCTGATGGGAAAAGTGAGGATTAAGCCAAAAAATGGGAGGCAAATGTTGAAAAGGAAGAAAGACGGACAGAAAGAGAGCAGATAAAAGAGACGTGGGAGTTGGCAGACCGTTAAAGACCCCCCTACTTTTACAGACGGATGTAATCCCACTGATCTAGAACCCCCCCATACACACACCCACTCAGCAAACCTTTATCATAACAGCAGTGCTGCTGAACCCGACCCGACCTGGACCTACTTAACCACACACGTCATGTTGATGACACGCAGCCAGCCCCTCCCCCCGGTCACACGTCACAGGTGCAGCAGGCCCGTACCTGTCCAGAACGAAGCCCAGGGCCATCTGCCTGGTGGTGGAGTAGACGGAGGGGCTTTTCTCCCAGGCAACCAGGTTGGAGGCGTCGTGGAAAAGGTGAATGTTGACCAGGTCAAAGGTGCTGAGGAGGAATGACAGCAGTCACCGAGGATGAAGGCATTTCCTAGGTAACTTCACCCCCCCCCCCCCCCACCCCCCACTGCAGAAAAGCAAGACGGCTCAATGCTCAGAGATGAACACCTCCCTGACCGGAGCGGGTGTTTGGATAGCGTGCTGCTCAGAGGGGGACCCAGAGGAATTGCTCTTATCTTAAGCGCTTTATTCTGCAGTGACATCCTGAACAAATGGAAACATGGATGCCCCCCCCCCCCAATCCCCCCCCGCTCTGATCCGATCTCCCGTCGCTCTCTGCCTGCCGCTCTTGTCAAACGTCATGCCCCAATTAAATGCTTACCGTTTCAGCTCTTTAGTTCTAATGTCATCCCTCTATTAGATTAGATTACCCCCACCCCCATTTCTGCATGCTGGAAGCCGCATTTCTATTTATCCCGTACAGGTTCGATTGCATCTAATGTTTTTTGTCATCTGTCATATGCAGCTGCTTGACTAACGATATTACGTCTAATCGAATCTCTGGATGCCACTGTGGGTCACCCCCCATGAGCCGCTCCGTCAGCCTCTGATACCCCCCCACTCCCTGCCTGCAGCAAAAGGCTACACCTCCATCTGCTGTCCCACTAGTGGTGGGGGGGGGGTATGTTGCGGTAAAGATCACTTCATAAAACTCACCAGTCGGCCAGGGCCCATCGAGTCCTGATGAATCCTTTTCTGGACCACTTGCACTGCAGAACAGAGAAACTTGTTTTAGCTCGACCCCCCCTCAGCAGCAGACGCTGGAGCTCAACTTAAACACACATTTACACTCAATTGGTTGGTTGACACAGAGTCAGAGGATGGTTTGATGAATATGGAAGTCAGAGTTTTGATAGTGTAAACTAGGGCTGGGAATCACTGGATACCTCGCCATACGATGTGATAGGCAATACATGGTTCACGATATCGATGATATCGCAATACCCCGATAACTGGAAAAATATCTAATAACTCACAATATATATAAAAGAACACATATTTTGGGGGAAAATATATCCCCGTTTATTTTTTTAGCTTGAACACAATCAAAATACACAACTCGTGTCTTAATAATAAACACTTTAGTGCAAATCATTAAAATTATTGTAAACAAAAGAACAAAAATTCAATAAGTCAAGAAGCTTTCAGACACATTAGTGAAAAACGTGTGGGGATAACAAATATAATGTTTTACAGCCTCTTCAAATGAACATAAAAGATTGAGATTTGGTGAGAACCCACCCAGAATCAACCACAGGACTAAATATAGTGATAGATCACAATATTGATATTTTGACACACCTCTAGAGTTAACGGTTGAAAAGTTATAGTATGTTAAAGATTGTGTGTTTAAGCATCACCAGCCACACTTCAGGTGCTAAAGGGTTAACTGGGGAAAAATATTTAACTTCTGTCCATATGTTCAAAAAAAAAATAAATTGAGAATTGTTCAGCATCCATCCAGTGTCTCTACATCAGAGCAGACAGCAGAGAAGACAGCAGTTCACACACATGTAGATCTATCTCTATACATACAAGCTGATGCACACTTGCAGTTTATACCAAATGTTTGTGAACAAATGAATGCATGCAGATCCCTGAGCTCCAGACCTTCAGAACCACATTTAAATGAATTTTTCCTGGTTTTAAGAGAGAACCATTTGTTTTTTTGTTTGGTCTTTTTCTTGTTTTGTGGTTAAATCTCCTAATTTAATTTTAAAAAATACAGTTTAGAAAAAGAAACCTTCTGGTCTTTTATATTTTATAAAAATACCAAAGCTTTGTCTGCTCCGATCATCTTAAACTTTGGTGGAATTACATATCGTTCTCTCAAAGTAGCAAAAACACAGACTCTGGTGTCCAGATGAAGCCAACTTGTTTTTCTGGATGTTTGAGCAGACTGAAGGTGAGTGCATGTGGGAAAACATGTCCAGGAGACGTGCCTCAGACAAAAACACCTGGAAGAGTCTGGGTCTGATCAAACATCGTCCTTAACCAGCACAAGACCGACCAGCGCGTGATGGTTCTGCAGCAGCACATGATTCAGCACCAAGCTGCTGATTAAATGAGGGACAGATGGATGTTTTCTGTCTCTTTCCCTCTGATGCTCCTAACTGGGAGTTAACTGCAGTGATAAATAAACTAATTACAGGCCAGGTCACATAATTACAAATTGACTAATTTTATAAAAAAAATAAAGTCATGCAAATGAAAAGGCTAAGAGGTATTTGATTGTGCCTCACATCTTTCAATCTGCATTAGTACAAGATTAACTGTATCAAATTGAATTGCATTAGCATACTTGAATTAATCCAAACTGCCACCGCAGGATGTATGGACTCAATTATGCCCCGCTGCCCCATATTGTGATTTTGAAAGGAGCAAATGGGATTAGAGATGTGAAAAAAACAGATTGGGTTTGAGCTCGGGAGCTGCGTTTGTTACCGAGACATACGTGAGCAACAGCGACAGGAGAACAATCTGACAAAGACAGCTCCCTGCAGAGCGCCGTTAGGAGAGGAAGATCAGAAGACGAGGAGATGGAGGACGAGGAGATGGAGGACGAGGAGATGGAGGACGAGGAGATGGAGGACGAGGAGATGGAGGACTCGGCGGGGTGGGGGGGCTCCACTGAGGCTCTGATCCGACCGCTGCCAGAGATGTTTAATCTGGATTTCATTTAAAGAGCCATTAACTACAATTGCAGAGTTGAAATCCATCACTTTCTTGACACCTGATCCCAGATTACCCCATTTCCTCCCCGTGTGACAGATTGACCCACTGCAGGTCCTCACACGCAAACATCAGCAAATACATCACGTTGTTCATTCAAGTCAACGCAGCTCAATTCCTCTCTGACAGGAGTCTGCTGCAGAACATTTTCCCAAACAATCAGCACAAGAAGAAAAGTGCCCCGCCCCATTAGGTGACGTGATGACATCACCACGGGGCTGACCAGAAAGATCTGACAGTGCTGACACCACCAGAAAAGGCGTGTTCGGCTCGGCCTGGAGCAGGGTGACATTGGTCGATCTTGTTCAGGTCAGCGCCAGCACCACTTCCCGTGACAGTGATAAACACTGGTGGGGGGTGGGGGGTAATATGTGATGATGCTCCACTAAAGGAACACAAATACAGAATATGAACTATTTGCTCATCCAGGATTTTGCTTCGATCAGGTTCTGTTAGTCCATCTTTTCTTTTATTGTTCTGAACAAAAAAGTTTCGATGAATTGTGTCCATCTTTAACATCGGGGCTAAAAGTGTTTATGTTCTTTAACGTACTATAACTATTCAACCGTTAACACAATCATTCCAGGAGTTTGTGAAGGAGAAAAGGACATTATTGCATAATTAAAGTATAACTACAATTAATAACATAATAAAAATAAAACTATTCAAAACATTGTGCACATGAATCATTGTGGAAGTTTTAATTATATTTATTTTAAATACTTTTGAAAAGGATCAAAAAAGATGATACATGGCAATTCTTGGTTATCCCCACAGCCTAAGTCTTATATTACATCTACACTTGTAAAACAAAATTTTAAATTTTAAAATTGAGAGCCCAACTTTGATGAGCCATCATCTTTATTCCTGTTTACTACTGTTAACCTCAACATAATCATGACTTCACCGGTGTGTAATTATACTACATATATTTTAGCAACTAGCAATCAGTGCTAATGAATGGACTTTTACTGTCATAATCCCTGTTGTTTTATTTTTCTTCAGCCAGAGCGTCACTATGGAGGGTAGAAGAGCCACATGAGGTTCTGGAGGTTGCAGACCGCTCCTCCAATCAATATAGCCGACCCATTTCAGGCTTAATTTTTGACGTACCGTATCCATCTTAAAACAATGCGGTCCATCATAAACAGAAAATATTGGCTGATTTAAGTCACGTGTGTGAGTAAACATCTGAAGTCTTTCCTGCAGCTCGACTGGACGTGGTCCAAAAGTTTCTCTTGTGGTGAAGTTTCCTCCGATTGCTGAAGTGAAGACAGAAAGTCTTCATTTAGCTTTCATCTGAGCATCAAGCCCTCATTTCTGAGCTGCTCGCAGCCTCGTGGATCACACCTGTCACACAGAGCTGCAGCGGTGTCACAGGTGTCTTCCCCACTGATAAATGCTGTGAACATTTTACAAGCAGCGCTGCTTTAAATGACTTCATCTCCTTAACGTGGTCGTCACTTCTATGAATCACATGTGGTGTTAAATCAGAGGAGCAACAAACATGCAGGAAGTTAACTTTCATGGAGGGCAGAGATTGGAGGTAATGGCGGCGGCGGTGTAAACTGCAGCGGCATGAGAAGGAATGAAAAGTCTGAGCTCTTAAGGAAACCCTGATGTGCCAAACTCAGATGGATGTTGATGTACGGCCTGACGCCACTTCCTTCTTTCCCTTTTTTGTTCCGTCACTTTTGTAAAACGATCAATACTGAGGGCACATTAAGGTCTGGGTCGTATACTTTATTTATAAAAGGCAACAACAAATCCTGCTGGTGCAGTGGCTTTGGAGGCACAGAGCCCAAACAAATGCGTTCATTTCCTCTGGAAGGCGGGGGGGGGGCTGACGGAACAACAGGAAGTGACACGTCACCAGATCTATCATTGGAGCCGCTCAAAAGGACCTTTACAGCATCTTTACAGCTCTGCACTTTGACATGACGGTGATCAGTTTATTCTAATTTAGTCATTTACAAAGTCCTAACTTCATTCTGCTCACATAATGAGGAAGGAGGAGTTTAAAAGTTTTTCTTTTTTCTGTTTAAAGTAGTTGATTGCATGAAAACCAACCAAACTGATCAGATTTGTACAAAGAGGGATTTTGTTCTACTTCTACCATTAAACCAGGAAGTTGATCCTGACTGGCTAGAAAAGGGGGTGGAGTCAAATTTTATTGGGGGAGGGGGTTTATCTGTCGCTTCCATGGCAACCGACCATCCCGTGGAATGCTTCAGGGTTCTTGAACTTCTGCTGTCCCGCCTCACATGCTCCCTCTGGGTCAGACCATCCACACTGATTAACTTCACAGTTACGCAGACGACACTCTGCTTTATGCAGATCTGTCATCAGAGCCTCCGCTAAACTTCTGGATGCAGACAAACCCCAACAACCAAACTCGGCACCGGACCGGGTAAAACTGCTTCTCGCTGCTCTGCTTCAGCAAGCCGGAGCCAACTTTATCCAGGTTTACGCTCACGCCTGAAACTTTCCTGCTGCCTCTTTCAGACGGGCTGAACTCAGACTGTTACAGGACTTTTTATGTGATCTGATCATTTGTTTTACCTTAACCCTGCTGAAGGCTGTAAAACGCTGAAGTGTCTCGGTGAAAAAAAAAAAGCCACAATGACGTCCTGAGCAGAGACAGCAGAGAAAACCCATTAGTCTCTCTGAACACCTGAGCTGTCAGAACCTGCAGGTTCCTCTCAATAACTTTTAATGATCTGTTTGTTTACTCTGCCTTATTTATCGCTCTGGCTGCCTGATCTGAAATCCAGCGTCTCCTTTTGGACTCCCGGTGGCGTTCTGCTCAGCCCCAGATCTGCAGGTAATAGGATTCCTCAAAGCTGCAGATGGATGGCAAATCTAGGCGGTTTCATCTACTAAAAGAGGGCATAAATCACACGCAGAGGAAGCGGGGACGAGGCAGGGGTTATCACCAGTCTGCCTCCCTCATGAGAGCTTTGCATTAAAGCATTAGTGAAATTAATTCATCTTTCATAAGAGGTTTGAGCAGTATCTGTGATCTATGATAACAACCAATTTCTCACTACGGAGGGGCCGCAGGCAGAGGGAGGGAGGGGGGCAGGAAAAAAAATACTCTGCAAGCCTGATAGACTACACAAATCTGCTCTTTTTAAATGGGCTAACATTATGTGGAGTGCTGCTCTGTGGAGCATCATCTCAGATTCATATCCCGGCTGCGAAGGAGACATATATCACTGAGCAAAACTTTTCTCATCTGCACACCCCCCACCACCCCGTGCCCCCACACACACTCCTATCCATCTCCATCAACCTTCTCCCAGTCTGCCGTCATCTTGGGCTTCTCGTTGTTCTGCTGGAGCTAAACCACGCTTTGCTGCTATCACCTGAAATGGCATTAATTGGTTTTAAATCATTTGTGGAATAGGTGGGGGGTGTTTATGTTTGGGGGGGGCAGCATTGTGTGAAAGAGACAGATATGAA
Source organism: Oryzias javanicus (assembly GCA_003999625.1). NCBI lineage: Eukaryota > Metazoa > Chordata > Actinopteri > Beloniformes > Adrianichthyidae > Oryzias > Oryzias javanicus. The sequence continues at coordinate 1,151,848 of CM012451.1, read as the reverse complement.
GGGGAAGTGTGTGAAGGAGCTGTATCATCTATTCTGCATATATTTGTGGCGGCGGCTGCTGGAGCGTGGTTGACAGATGACTGGGGAGTGAAGGGATGACACACGGCCGCTCCCGCTCTTTATTACCACATCAGCGCAGCCGCTGTGCCCAAATGACGGTACAGAACCTGGCTGCAGAACCGGAAGTCTCCACCACAACTGGAGGTCCCCCGTCTCAATCGAAAAAAATCGTTATTTTAACCGTTTTTCTGTTTTATAAAGTTTTACTACAATTCTAAACTATTTTGGTTTAGCTGGAAGAAAATGTACAGATGTATCTGTACCATGCATAGAGTTAAGATGTGTATTTTTTATGTATTTGTGAGCTGATAGTTAATAAAAATGTAATTTAGATTTTTTTTATTTTGAAAATGACAAGAAAAATAAGTCAAAATGTCTCAATCGCCACATTTTGACCTAAAAAGCTGATCTTCAATCAATTGGGAGACTGCACATATAAGTGTACACATGCTCAACCAGAATCTTTAAAAAAAACTTTATTTCAACTAATAGTTAGAGATTTCCAGTTGTAAGCTCTATTAAAAGTTTTTCTACAATTCTAAACACTTTTGAGTTAGGGTACAACTTCCGGCTAACGATCCCAGCGGCCATGTTGTCTGCAGCCAGGTCCTTCTCAATAATGGCGCTCCACATCTGCACCTGAGACAGCAGCAGCCACCGCTAACACGTTTGGCTGACTGGCCCTCAGAGCAGGAGTCTGTGGCTGGATGTCCCTCAGGACACAAAGAAGAAAAGTGGGCCAAAAGGAAAAACTGGAAGAGCTGAGGTCTGGACAGAAACAGTGTTTGTTTGTGTGGAAAACCCACCTGTGGATAGTAATCCTTGGGAAACTTGGCCTTCTCCAGTGTGGATCTGCTCTCCAGGGTCTCTGAGCACGTCTCCCTTCCCACCACCTTCTCAAATGTCTTGGCTGAGGAGGAATATGAAAGAAAAGAGATGGAGTTAGAGAAGAGGAAGATGAGAGAAGAAAAAACAGATTTGATCATATGGAAGGATGTATGCTGGCTCCCTCAGACAACTGCTCCACCTGCTGGTCTAGATGGAGGTCTGCAAGATGAAACTGAGGAGGGTCCCATTCCTCACACTGTAAATCCCATTTCAACATTTTAGTTATTCCAATCTGTTATTGTAAGTCAACTGAACAAGCTCTTGGTCATGTTGTTGATATAAATGATAAAATTAAGTCAGACACATCTCAACTAAACAAAAATCCTCAAAATGAAATATTGTGTTCAATTGATTCAGCATTTGAGTTGAATCAACTTTTCTGCTTTTGGCTCTTGCTATATGTACACTAGATGGCGCTAAGTGTGAAATGTTCGCTTTTCGGTGCGAAGAAGCAGCAGAAGAAGCCACCACTCGGGGGAGTTGAAGAGTGCACTGCACAGACTTGAACTTCACGGCTTTTTAAACGGGTCGTCATTTTTTTTTTTGAAGTGGCACTATTTGAAAAATATAGTTATATTTGGACCTAGACAAGTCACCCATCTTGTTTTTTTATATTTTCTTGTATTTTACATATTTTCTTGTTACAAATAGCGTAAAAATCAACATGTCACACGTAGCCTATTGAATTAATATTAAAAAGTCTTTGATATTTTGAATATGGTGGCACAAATATCACATACATGTGTTCACTGCATGAAAATGTTCAGACAGAAAAGTGTACTATATGTTTTATGTTTCACGTCTTCATTTTACATTTTTTTCAGTTAAAATAGGGAAAAGAGTCCATAATCAATTCAAATTTTGGTCAGACAATATTCCAATGCATCAAATAATAAATTCCACAACCCCCCCACACCACTTATGTGTACAAGCGAGCTAAAGCACAAATTGACAAAACAAAGCCTGTGTTCAATTCGCTTCAATTCGGGGTAAGAGTTTTAATGAAAGCAAAGTCTTCTGAAAGTCTTTGTTTGAAGAAAATATAAAGGAATATGTTTTAAAATGTTTGTTGTTTTTTCTTCTATCCTACTTGTTTGGTCATCTTTCATTAAGGAATCTTGTTGTACCATTGGCTATTTTAAATAGATTTATGGTTGCGCGGTGGTGCAGTGGTTAGTGCTCTTGCTCACAACAAGAAGAACCCAGTTCAAATCCAGCTGGGGGAACAGATACCAACAGGGACCTTTCTGTGGAGATTTGCATGTTCTCCTTGTGCATTTTTGGGTTCTCACCAGGTACTCCCAGCTTCCTCCACTGTCTAAAAATTGGTTGTTAAATTGCCCTAAGTATGAATGTGTGAGTGACTGTGTGTGCAAATGTGGCGCCTGCAACAGACTGGCAACTGTCAGGGTAAACAGCAGCCAGGATAGGCTCCAGCATCCCCGCAACCAACAAAAGGGATAAAGCAGCATGGAGAAAAAATGAGTAAATGAATTGATTAGGTTTATATTATTTAAATAAATATTTGGTTCTTTTGGCTAAATTTTTTAAGTTAGTTCAATTGAAACACAATGCTTAGCTTAATTAAGTTTTTTAAAGAGTTGAGAAAATATATTTAAGTTAAAGCAACAATAAGAAGTTAACATGACTTTAAATTAAAGTAAGATTAACAGCAGTACTTTGTTTAAACAAGATATTTCAATTTAATTGAACAAAAGGTTATGTTAACACAACAAATCATGTTTGTTACCTTGACTTAAAATTTTAAGGCAGCCCTTTAACTCATATTTTTAAGTTGAAACATTATATTTTGCTTTACAGTGCATGTTTGTTTGATAACCTAATCTGACAATTATTGCACATTTTCTATCTATCTATCTATCTATAAATATATCATAATATATCTATATATACATCATACTATAAATACACACACATATATTCATACATATATACATACATTCAGTGATCTGCATGAATGAGTACATTCTCTTTAAAAAGTACAAATTTCATCAGTGACTCAATTAACAAAAGAACAATTTCCAAATTTTCCATTTTTTGAAGTCTAAAACCTGAAAATATTATTATTTTATTTATGACAGTTTTCATGAGCTGTGGGGAATTCCTCTCATCTTACACCTGGATCACACTGGACGCAGGAACAGAGCGGAATGGAGGCCGCTTCCATTCAGCCCCCTTATTAACCAACGGTGTGGTCCAAGGCTCTCCCTGTGCAGCAGATCGTTTTGCCGTTTGTTCTGTTTTATAAGCGAGCTGCGACAATTCTGACAGGAAGTTGCATCAAGATACATGAGAAAATCGGGTTTATTTTCAAAATATAACCAATTTATAACAATAAAGCACCACGATGGACAAATACGATCATGTTTTTGTATCTAAACAGACTGTAAAGATGAAAATAAACATACAATCATAACACACACATAAAAAAAAGTACACACAAACAGACACACACAGATCAACATAGTGGGACGATTCTGGAACGAGCGTGGGGCTGAGTTTTGGGTGTAAAAAAACAACAAGAGAGGCAGACAGCAGTTCTTCTATGCAGAAGCATGGGGTAATAAACTAGGTTATTAATTTACCCATGATGGAAAAACAAAAAAAAAGCTCGAGCAGAAGTGCCTGTTGAGCATCGCGGCGTGAATGACAGGAGAGAGCGGACGCCGGACGCTTTGTGGTGCTCCTGCGTCCAGTGTGAAGCAGGTGTTAGTTTATATGTTTTGATGTGAAACTCCTGTAGGGAATTCTAAATTCTCTGTCTCTGCTTTCCCTGTTGTTGCCGCGGCGACTTAGCTGGATGTTGTTGGACTTCAGCAATCGTGTAGATAAAACTGTAAAAAGTCATTAGAAATCCACATTCTGAGTTGGAGGTGACTCTGGGGTCACATGACAGACGTGGCGGTCTGACACCTAACTACGTCTGACCACAGCACACAAACTAAACAGGTTACCTGTGGCGAGGACGCCATTCGATGCCTCAGAGCCTGGAAGTGTGAACCCATACCAGGAAAACATAGTGTGTGTATAGAGGAGGTCAGGGGGGCTCTCGGCGGTTACTGCCTGTTTTTGTGGGCTTCATTGTGCTTCACACCTTCTCTGGATCTCCTCCCGTGCCTTGGCCCCGGCCCTCACAGGGGCAGCTGGTGCTAATCCTGACGTGGTGTGTAATAGGAAGCGAGGCGCCGCCACATCTATATCTTTTATTTAATTAGCACGGGCGCCGGACCCCCACGCCCTCTGACTCCTCGCACTGATGAGACGGCTGTAACTGTCCAATAACTTGGCACACACCATTACTGTAGGCCCGAAATCGTATGAATTAAACGCCAATATTAATAAGCAGACAGACCCATGGGGTCCTTTACATTAAATCCAGAGCCAATCTGAGCCGGGCGGTGGTGATGGGGGCAGGAATGGCCCGAGAACGCTGCAGATGTGAGGATGTCATTTCAGCCTGATGATGTGGAGCCGGACGAGACACTCACCATTGAAATCAAACTGCTGGATGGTTTTCAAAGTCTCGTGGATAAAGTAGAAGCTTCCCAGAGCCTGCAGGAAGAGCAGATAATGAGACATTTCATTCAGGCACTTCAGCGTTCAGCTTCACAAACAACAGGTGCTCCCCTTACAGTACGCTCAGCTCTTACATTCAGATGGACTTTCAATGAGCCTCCGTCCTTCAATCGGCTTAAAATCTTCATTTTCCCTCCAAACCATCAGGAAACTTTCCCAGTTGGCTAACGAGCCAATCAAAGTGTGAGAAAGAGTGGAGTGGAGCCGAGGGGGATTTGATGCGGTTCACAGTCCACTACACTGCTTTCTGTCTGCCTCTTTACATTTTAGGCAAACGGAGGCAAAGCTGGAGCTCAATCCGCTGTGTCTCTGGGACGCGGGATAATTCCCGCTCTTTGTTCTCGCCTCAGAAAATAATGCGGGATAGCTGAGGAACTTTCCCCAGAAAGACGGGAGCCTGGAGGTGGCCGACGGAGAAGCGGCGGCTGTGTTTTGGGGTGCTGCAGCCGTCGGGCCGGCCTCTGCATTATTTATGAGACTCGGCACATCTTGAGATTAAACATTTGCTGATTTGTCAAAAGCACAAACGTGAGGTCCATCTCCTTGACACAGAACACAAAACGCCGTCTCACATCTAACTGATGAGGGCTGCGGCGGGTGACCAGCACCCTCGCCACGGTGCCCTCCCCTCCATCATTCCCTCTCCTGGGGGGGGGGTGTGCGATTACTGTGCCAGGCGAAGGCGGTGCTCAAGGTCACAGCTTCCCATCGAGGGAGGACCACTTCCAGGAAGGCCCTGGGTGTTTATTGGCGCTCGCTTCTCTTTGTGTCGTCTTTCACCTTAAAGTGCCGACAACAGACGAGGAGCAAAACAAGGAGAGGAAAGTACCATTCATCAGGATGGGGGGGCATCGCTGCCACTCTCCACAGATATTCCTCCCAGAAACAGATTAAAGCGCAGTGGATAATTCTCCTGCCACGTTGAAGCACCACTGCCATCCAATTTACAACAGAAGTGCTTTAAAAGTGCCAGACGTGATCATCCGGAGGATGGAGATAAACACCCCCCTCCCACCCCCCATCCCCACCGATAGTTTTAAGGAAAGAAATTACATTCTTTATTTAACACACCAGTGATGAAAAAACACCTCCAGTAAACAGAGAAGAGCTGAAAATGGACAAAAGAATGGAATGAACGGTGATTCTCCAGGCTAATCCTCTGACATCTCCAGCGTCTGTGCTGCAGCTCAGAGCTTCAAGCTCCTGAAGAGCAGAAGACCTTCATGTTCTTAACCAGGAGAGGCCAGACAGCCGGGTAACACAGGTGAGCTTTACTACAGTCGTCCACCTTCTATTTGTCCTAAAACAGAATCTGTTTACAGCTTCTCAGATGAAAAATTAACAAACACAACAAAGTATAAAGGATGCATCTATTTTTCTGACGTTCTCTGACAGAAAGTGAATAATGTTTCATCTGCGACACGACCATTTAGCTTCAGCGGAGACGCTGCTTAGCAAACAGACCTGCACCAATCAAAGAATTAATAAACAACTAGAGGCCACCTGTGACATCCAAACTCTACTTAACCCTCAACCCTGATGAATATGCATGAAGCCCGCTGCCGTCATGAAGAAGCTATCATATTAGCGGCTACAATTAATGCGTTTGTCTCCTTACAGACATTCATTAGGGCCGGCCTGCGCTGACAGGCCGCGCTTATCTCCTAGCAGAGGCTTCACAATGGCCCGTGTCACTCGTATGTTTGTCACGTCCCTCTTTATTGATTAGCTGCCAGATTCACTTGAAATAATTAAAAGTATATTTTACATATTTATAAACCCTGCTGCCATAGCGCCTACTTAATTTTCCATTAGGAAAATGCAGTCTATTAAGTGCAGCAGGAGGGCTGCGGGGAGGTAAGGGAACTGAGTAATCACTGTAATTGTAGACAGAAAGACAATAACTGGGCCATAAAAGCTGGGTTTATGACTCGTCCTGGCAAAGCCGCCTCTTATCACGACTCACGCGGCGCTCGCAGATCAGGGCGCGCACGCCGGGCAGCTGACATTTCCAAAATCCCCGCAGACGCAGCCTGAACAGGTCCCAATAGACTGGCCCACGACAAAGACAGACTGAACGCTGCAGTACATATCCTGATACTGAGCTCTGCAGAATGCTTTATCGATACCGAGGGCTGCAGGAATGAGTCCAGCCGAGGAGCAGAGGCAGGAATCCTCTGACCTCTGCATAGATTTTTCCAGTTTAATGTGAAAAATGAGCCATAAAGCAAACATAAAAGTAATAATTTTTCTTCAAGGTCTCACCTCCAATCTGTGCTCTGCGAGCGCTTGGTCCCCGGAGGCCCGACACGTGCACACTGCACTACCCCGACAGTGGAACTGTGCAACTTCTGAGGCTAATGTGCACTCCTGTCCTCCACACACTCAGTTATGAGGCGTCACCATGGCAACGCCTGCCTAACCGGGGTCCCACTGGGGAAACAGATGATGCTGCTTATCTATAATCTGGTTTTCTTTACCAATAACAGTTATCACCTCACTCCAGGGTCACCGCGGTTCAGAAACACCACATTAGCGGGCTTTATTTCTGTCGGTCCAACTGTTGCACATTTCATTTTCACAATACACAACAATAAATAACACAACGCTCTTGAAACCAAACCATGAAACTATTTCAACCAAATATATCTCTTTGTAATGCAAAACAAATACAGCCTCATCTTTTTTATTATAACCCAACATCTTTATGGTTCATACTTTATTCATTCAGATTGAAGAAACATGCAAAAAAGCAAGTAAAAAGCACATTAAAAAGCAAATACTTCAAAACAAACCAGACATGTATTCATAATTAACTCCCCTCCCTCCCCCGGTTTCTCCCACTATCCACCCAGTTCCCCCAGTTTAAACCTTAACAGCCAGAATGAACACAGATTAATGAACTGCTGCTCTAAATAACAGTCAGAACATTTGTTTTTTCAGTTTTTTAAATGCAATAATTGAATTGGACTCAAGATTATTCCATAATAATTATAATAATACATTTTATTTATATAGCGCTTTTAAAAGATACTCAAAGACGCTTAATCTGACCCTTCACACTAAAACATTTTTTCCCCAATTTTTGTCCTTTTAGGTTGTAATTACTCGTTTTACTTCTAATTGCTTTTTTTCAAACTTTTATGTTGTGCTCTATATATTATGAGTTCTTAGGAGTTAATAGGAGATGATAAGTAATCTTGGAAATCTCATATAAATTACATAAAACACAAAGATTCTTGATCTATTGGTATTCTGTTTAAAATCAGGGATGTATTAAACAAAAAGAGTTTGTATCTTGGTTACTGTTCATGAGTTGTTCTGCACATTTCACCTTGTGCAGAGATTTGTGGAAATGCAGTAAAAATGATCATTGAATCTTTGGTTAAAATACAGAAAAAGATTAGGATAGTTAACGGAACAGGATATTGTGAACCAACAAATTCTTTATTTTGTTTAAACAAAAGCTTAAAATTAAAGGTAATTGTTTGTGTTAAAGTATTTGAAATTGTTTATAGAGTAAAACATAATTTAGTTCTAAAAAATATCCTGAAACTATTTACTTTCAGGGTTATTCAGCATAATTTAAGAGGTCTTTTTTACTTGAATAGGTTATGAAGTTTGAACCAATGTTAGACAAGATGTGTTTCAGTTCTCTGTGTGAAATTATGCAATAAATTAAGTGATGAATTAAAATTAAGTACTTTTTTGTTTGAGTTTTAAAAAACGTCTAAAATGTAAATATATAAGTGATTACAAAACATTTATATAAAAGAATTAGATTTACTTATATGTAAAATATTGTTTTTTACTTGATTGTATTAATTTGGTTTGTAAGATTGCTCAGCATGGACTTGTAGAGTGTTAATAAGCATCATATGTTTCTGCCTGCTCTCTTTTTATTGGTTGTTTGTGTGTTCTGTTCAATTTTTTTTTAATAAATCACGTAAATAGAAAACTAAACCAACAAAACCTAAACTTAAAAACGAACCTGAAGTCTTCAAACTTTAATATTTCACTTTGTAAACAGTGATCTAGAAGGGTCCCTGTTGTTACTTCCTGTGATTATTCTTATTGTGGATCCCATTTCCAACCAGCAGAGACACGAGCTGAACGACATGACTGAAACTCTGCTCAGGCTGTGTTCATGTATAGATCTACATCAAACCAGAGCAGACACGGAACGTTGGACACCAACAGGAGGACCACAGCGTTCATCATTCATGCTCTTCAGGAAACAGTCAAAGCAAGCATCACTCTGACCTGAAGACACCAAAGGTCGCTGTGAAACATGAATTTATAAAGTCATCAATTCAATTATCGCTCTGTTGGATCTAGATGTGATCAGGCTGATGATTCTCTGACAGATGTCTGCTTTCACCAGATAGAACTCCTACAAACACGCTAAATAACAAGTTTGTTGGACACGCATGAAACTTCCCATCAAGCCCTCTGAGCAACCCTCTAGGCATTCTGGGTAGTGTAGTCATGAACGCAGAAATGGGATTTCTGAAGCTTCAGTTTACGTGGAAACATTTGCTAAATAACACCTAAATGGAATGGGCAATGATTGATGGAGTACAGAACCTCATCAGAACCCTGCTGGACAGACATGGTTCTGGTATAGAAGGAACTTTTCCTCACTGCTGTTCTTAAAGATGACTCACAATCCAACATGTGTTCCAGTTTGGTAGAAACACTTCCTTTCATCTCCATCTGCATCAAACATTCACCTATCATTGAAATGCTTAATTTTAGTAAAACGTGGAAGAAAATCCTCTATCTGGGATTTAATGGATTTTGACATATTCTGCTGTTCTCTGATACAAGAATCCACATGTCAGTTATTGAATAAACATCATAATTATTAGGTTTGACGTGTTGTTTAGACAATGATCGGGGGTGCGGATGCTGAAGCTAATGTTTCCTCAGCTTTAAACTCATTTTCATCTAAAATCATAATTCATAATCAATCATAAACTTTACAGGAAATATATGCTTCAAAATGGTTTTTGAGGGGCAAACAGAATTTAAATTAGATTCTGTAATCAACAAATTCTAACAAATGGTTGAAAGAAATATTCAGATCAGATCACATGACTCCATCTTTATTCTGTTTAGAAACGGTTGTCTGGGAAAACAGACCTTATGTGTGTCAGGTGGACAGTGAGGAGGATTATGTGTGTGTTGCCCCTCTGCCTCGGTGGCATTTTACCCCCCCCAGCCCCCGAAGGCTGTTTTCCAGTTTATCTCGCATTGATCAGAAATTCCTGAAGCTTCAGATCTGTCAAATCCCAGGTGATGCGGCCTCAAAACGCCACGCGTGGACACATTCAGACACCTGACACAGAAAGGTCAATCAGTCGTGCTGACGACCCCCCCCCCCCTCCCCCGTCATGCTGTGTCAAAGCAGCTTAAGCAGGAGCTGTGGGTAAGCTTTGACTAATAGGAACATAATATCCGTATTAGTGGGTAAAGATCAGCGCTCACTCATGGAACTCTCTGCAGACCGCGGCTCTGACACCAAACACAACTAGACTTTTCCAATTCTGGATCGGCCCCCGGCTCCCACAGGGGACCCATCCATATCTGGCTCTAAAAGAGGAGCCCTCCGTCACCCCAAAGACGCCCCTGTATTTGTAGGGGCTTCTGCCCCCACCCCCCTGCTGCCATGTGCGTGCCAACAAAGCCCCCGCCAAACGCCATCGATTATTCCGAGTATTGAGCCACAGTGTCTATGATTCATCGGCTGCCTGGACGGCCTGACTGGATACACAGACAAAAGTCTCATTAAAACTTCCTCCATCACTTCCTGTGATCTGAAAGCGGCCCGACCGTCGGAGCCATCCGTCACGTCCTGCGGGGGCTCTGGGCTCGGGGGGGCTGCTGCGACACCAGCAAACAGTCACACTGACGTATGGACATGGAAGTCATGAAGCAGATCCTTCTCAGGGAGCTTCCACTGGTCCAATGAACACTCTAGATCCACGTGAACCACCAAAACCTCATCTGAGAGGGTTTCCTCTGACCCGGAGCCAGACTGAGGCCTCACAGGATAACACCGTCCCGAGTTCAGGCCGGGTCTGACCGGGTTCCTCCAAGATTTACAGCTTCATGCTTCCAATAAATCCAGGAGTTCATCCCATTCAATATTCATTTATTTTTACTTATTCCACAAATCAAGTTTGTTTGGTAATAAAGTCAAGTTTTCATCTGCTGACGGTTTGAAGGAGCAGATGTTCCATTTGTTTCCTCTCAAATCTTCATGTTGACTTAAAAAAAACTTACTGTGGAAGATGTTTAATAAATGAGGATCCATTCCAATATGGGATGAGACCCATCAAATTTCAAAGAATAGATCGAGTTCAGTACAATAGAATAGAATAAAATAAAAAAGAATATGATAAAAAATAGAATAAAATAAGATAGAATAGAAAACATAAAAGAAGAGAAATGGAATAGAATTAAATGAACTCAAAATAAAATAAAATAAAATAAAATAGAAATGGATAAGATGAAATAAAATAAGACAGCACGAGAAAGGAAAAGGATAGAAAAATAGAATAAAACAAGAGACTAAAAAAGTTACATACATTTAAAATAAAATAAAATAAAATAAAATAGGAAAATGATAGGGTAGAATGACATAGCATAGAAAAGAAAAAATAGAATAAAATGAATGAAAAAGAACAAAATAAAATAGCATGAAAATATTAAATGAGATAAAATAAGATAGAATAGTATATAATAAAGTTTAATAAATGTGAAATACACTAAATATAATAGAATAGAATAAGTTAGGATAGAATGAAATAACATATTAGAACAGAACAGAACAGAATAGAATAATTCTATTCTAACAGAATTTGGGTTAACAAAATGCTGGAACAAATTACTTTAATTACATTATTACCAGAGGGGAAAACAATAAAAACAAATGTAATAAATATGAAGATGAAATAAAATGAAAACAATTAAAAAAGCAAAACAAACAGAAAACTAACTGGATTCAAGACAGGATCAATTATTTTTTAAAAATCAAGTGTAAATACAGTAACACTTTATAATAAGATTCCTTAGTGAGCTTTATTAACGTATTAACAAACATTATTCATGTTTTATGGGTGTTAGTTACACATTTATTAGCACAATAAGCATAATAAGATTTATTAAGACACTTTGTAGAATATTGTCTAGAAAGTTGATATTAATAAACTGCTAACAGATGTAATAACTAAACAGAATCCAATCCTTCAGGCAGAGAACTGTCCCAAGCTTTTACTCTATGTTCTTCCTCTATTTCTGAACTAGCCGTCCGTCCAGCTCATCTTCCTCATCCTCCTCATCCTCCTGCCCCCCACCACCCACTGCCCCGCCTGGAGAAGTTTTGCCCCTGTTCGAGCCGACTTCCAAAGCTTTCAGTGTCCGGCCCCAGCTCCATTACTCCAGAATCTCCCAGAATGCCGTGCGCTCATGATGGATCTCGGAGCGCGGTTTTATTTTCTTTTGAGGAAAACATTATGGATGGGTCTAAACAAGGCACAATTGGCCAAAGCGGCGGCAGCGCCTGACCTGCCAACAATCCCGGCCCCCTCCCAGCGCCGCCTGCCTCTCTGGGAAATATTGTGCATTAATTTCATTTAGCCCCCCCCAAACATTCAATGGTAGAAGTTAATTAAATTGCTTGTCCATTGTGTTCATCCACTTACAAAGTTAATGATATTGTGCCGGGGAATTAAAGAGCGTTTTATAAAGCGCGCGGGATGGGAGCTGGCAGGCACTACATTGCCCAGTTGAACCCTGTCAGTCGGCGGGCTTCGGGACGCCCTAATTAGCGGTGAAATGGATGCTTCCATCTGCCAATTTCCTGCCACGCTCATCAGTCGTGCCGCTGCTCCTCTAACCTGCCCGGCAGAGGGTATAAAGAAATAAAAGCATCACAGCAATGACATTCAAGCCAGAAAAAAAGAAAGTGAATACGAGTGTAGATGGAAGGACTTTAAAAGAGCTTCTGCCTCATCCAACTTTTTCCTCTGACCACAGGGTTTGCCTCTTTAGCATAATTCTGATGGACGATCTCCATAACTTTGTTAGCAGCGCTGGCTGCATACAGGAACTGCTCATGGTTTCTGTGCAGAAAAGAGCTTTTCTCCTTAAAGCTTCCAAACCAGAATTTATGCGGTGATTTCAGGAAGGTGAGCTTCTCCTCTCACTGAGACTGATTAATGCTCTCACTTATTCCACTCCTCTATTTACTAATACCACGCTGCTACTTCAGCAGCTTTTAACGAGGACATAAAAACTGGGACTGAGTAAATGGGATTACACCTGGGGGGCAGTGCCCTTCTTGACCTCCTAATGAGACGGGGCAAAGGCAGGACCGCCGCCATGAACTCGCAGCAGAGGTAGATTAAATGGAGCTTTGCTCAGAAGCAAGAAAAGAACTGGCACTTCGCCTTGAGAAGGGAGCTGGCATTCTGCTCACCTGTGGCCTAAAGGTGACGGAGGAGCAGCTCGTCACGGCCACGCTCCTCTCAATCGCTACACAGTCTACAGTAGGGATGTGCCACCAACATATCGACATATCGCCACATTGATTCTGGATGGATTCTCACCTCTTTTATTTTTGTTTAAAGACTTTGTAAAACGTCATATTGGTCATCATTTGGTGAGACGTTCCTTCAGACGCAGATGGCATCAAAATGACTGGAAACTCTCCCGTTAAATGATTTTCAAATCCAAGTTGACAGGTGAAAGATTCTTTTATCTGCAACTGTTTTCACATGAAATGTTTTTATTGTCTAACTGTAATTTGTTTGTTTATTTTGTTACCTCTTGGCCAGAACTCCCCTGTAATAGAGAACTTCCTGGTTAAATAAAAGTTAATAAGAAAGTTTTTCAAAAGCAAAATAAGTTTGAGAAAACATCTCTTATTCACAAGAATATTTTTTCTTAAAATAGAAACTCTTGATGAGACCATTTCTCTCTCTCCATTTTTTTTGCTCATTGCTTAAGAAAATATAAAAAACTGAGATTAAACGTCTGACTTGTTCAGAAGAACCTGTTCTTGCAGTGGCATAAAATGGTTTGGGGCGCTGCCAGGGTCTCTGTGAAGAACAGCACTCAGAGTCTCCGTACCATATACTGTAGTGCAGGGGTCTGCATGTAGCTCTGATTTTAGCTCTGAATGGTGGCTCTCTGGGAGAAGCAATTGTTAAATTTAGGATTATTTAAGTAAATTTTATTTAATAAACTCTGTAGGTTTTTACATCCCTGTTGACCTGAAAACATCTTATTTGTTCAACTCTACCTCCAGAATGAACAGATTTTATATGCAAAGATAAACTTTGGTAAAAAGTTTGATCTATTATGAGTTAAAAGCATTTATTATCTTATGCTGAACAACATTGGTTACCAGCTGCACTGAGATGATCCTGTTTGGAACAGAGGAGCTTTTATTTTGAAGATAAGTTATTCGAGCTTTTATCAAATGTAAAAAGAAAAAAAATCTAATTTAAATAGATTCCAGTTTCTTTTTGTATTTTTTGCTTTTGTTCAAGCCAAAAAAAAAAACAACTTAATTCATATCTGTTGTTAAAAAAAGGTCATTAAATTAGTCGATTATGCGGCTCCCTCTAGGTTTTGATCAGTAGAAAACAAGTCCAACTGTTTTTTTTTTTCCTGTTAAAGGTTGTCAACCCCTGCTGTAGGAAACCATAACTTTAAAAAGCAGAGGCAGAGACGCTCTGAGCCGGAATGATTGGGAAAATTATAGTTTGAAAAACAGTTTTCCTGGAATCCGATGAACATTTTGCAGGTTAACCCTGTAACACCAGAGCTCCAGTGTTTATGTTCTTTGATTTTCTGTAACTGAACCGCTAACATCATAATTCCAGTAGATTCTGAAGGAGAAAAGCGGCATGAGTTATGGTGTTAACGGATGAAAAGTTCCAGCATGTTCAAGACTTTCAGCGTCTCAGACGACGCCTCAGGTTTTAGAGGGTTAACTTTTCTGCCGTGCTGTGATCAGTGTCCACACAGAAACGGCGTTTAAACTGGTCAGTCGGCTCATGGAAACAGGCCTTTAGAGGGTTAGGTTTTACTGGACGGGATCCAGACTGAGGGTTAAGCCTTGAAAGCTCCGAGTTCATCAAAGTTGGTTTATCTGAAAGGTAGCATAAAGATAAGCAAATAAAGGAGTTTTATCAGGACAGAGCTGAAGCAGGCTGGTGCTGGGCTGCTGAGGACACTTTAACGACGTTAAAAGATCTCCTACAGTCACTCCAAGATTTACACACTAGCACGATTGTGTTCTTTTGTAGCCTCATAACTTCAATGATTCTGTCCTCAATTTAATCAAGACGCATTTTCTGGAATTCAACATTTGCTCATTAACTCAAAGGGAGAGCAATTATAGTTTTGAAGAGAAAGTTTTGCAGCATCTGCGTCTGCTAACAAGGTGAACTTGTCAACAGTAAGTGCAGCAGACATCTGCAGGCGGCCATGAAAAGAGCCTTCTTCCTCCTGGGCAGGAAGAGACAATCTTCAAATGCTCCATTGATCCTGAGGCCGCATGAAGAGTTCCTCTTTGAAGAACGAGGCTGTCTGCCTTGACAAAAATCAGATTTTTAAAAAGGGATATGAAGATGATGCATATTTGCCTTATTAGATTGTTCCTCAGGATGAAAAATCAATTGGAACAATTGAGATATCCATTGGTAATTAAAGTGGCATTACCTCCCCTCTGCTTCCTCGGCCGCTGCCGGCTCGCCAAAGCCATTATTCAATTGTTTCAGATGTCAGGGGATACTAGGTCTTTAATATACTTATGCTCATTAATGTAAATCATATTTGGCTATGGATGTCCAATAATCAAAAAGAATATTTCAACTTGTAATTCCCCATCTATAAAAGCCTTCCCATTAGAGGGGGGGCCGTGGAAACGACAGCTCCTTCAGCTCATTGATTTTTTTTTCCTCTTCTTTTTTTCATCCCTGCATTTTGGAAAGGCTGCTAATGTTGTCATGGACTGTTCATCAATCTATATTTTTATCTGATTCAATAATGTTGCTATTCATGCGGCCTCATTTGTGAAAGACCTGATTAAATTAGGATCATCTGCGCCGCAGAGGGATTGGAAGCAGTGTCATTTTTACTGATTACTGAGTCCAATCAAGAAGTTGCAGAAGTTCACTGATCAAACGCACAACTTGTTTACTGGCCTTGAAAGATTTTTCCCTTCAACTTCAGAAGACTTTTAGAGCCCCCCCACCCAAGAGGATGCTGAGTTAGCTGTTAGAGCTGCACGTCTGCAGCGGTGATCCGTCAGCCTGTGTCCGACCGTCCGGCCGCCTGAGGCCGGCCGCCGTGGCCTTGCAATGACATAGTGGAGAAGAAGTCTAATGAAACACTCAAACCTGCTTCATCTCTGTGGGATCACTTTATCAAACATGGGAAGAACTTATGAGAAACGATCCCGTTTCTCTACCTCCAGTAGGACTGCCACGGTTAGTCAACGACTAGAGACTCGACGACTAATTTAACAGTCGATTAGTCGTTACTTTATATGGAGTCAGAGTGTAGTAAAGTTGAACAAAGTTATGAGCCTTCAGCATCAAAAATGTACCTTTTTATATTTGAGTCTGTGAGACTAAAACTTTGTTTTTTGTGAAAAAGATTTCATTGTTTCAGATGTTGACCTCATTAGATTAAACCCTTTGACACCTAAGACGTCATCGGTGACGCTTAAAACAAAACTTTTAACAAAAGAGAAAGAGCTGCTTTTCTCCCTCAGAATCTACCGGTATTATCTATCTACTGGAATTATTGTGTTAACAGTTGAAATGATCAGAGAACAGAGACACTGGAGCTCCACTGTTAAAGGGTTAATCTGGTTTCAGTATCAGAATCTAATGAAGAACTGAAGCTGCACCATTCATTAAAGGTTTCATTAATTATTATCTTAATTGTCTTTATTTTTGTTAGTTTAAAGTTAATGATGGTTAAGATGTGTGTTTTTCTTTTCACATGGGTCGACTGGGTTTACACTGGACGTGGAAGCGGCGCGGCGTCCGCTCTCTCCTGTAATTCACACCAGACGCGGATTATTCGGCGACGGTCGACAGAGATTTTTTTTGTTGTTGTTTTTGCCATCATGGGTAAATTATTGACCTAAAAATATTACCCCATGTTTCTGCTAAGAAGAACTGCTCTCTGCGGCTCTCTTGTTGTTTTACACCCAAATCTTTGGGTGTAACGGATCACTGATAATCCGGGGTCCGTACGGATCACTAGCCACTCAGGTACCGCGGATCAGCCCCCCACCTCCTCGACCGCAGCCGCTGTGTTCCTCGGGTGCGCGTTATCAAAATCAATTCTGTTCACACCAAATATCATTTCACTACAGGGAAGTGCAGTCAGGGGAAGGCACTACGGCAAGCCAAAAGGATCAAAAATCACCAGGAAAAAGTGAGCATAGCAGTGCCTCACCTGCAGATGTACCAATAACAATAATAATACTTTGAAACCTTTAAATGTCTCCGCAGTTAGTTTCAATACTAAAATTAATACCAAAAACTAATGAAAGTTTAGTGTTAAGTTTTTCATTTAAGATTTAATTTGGACAGAATTGACGCGGATCGCTCGCGGCTCGCACACATAATAGAACAGACGCTGCGCGCCGCGGGCCTTCCGTGCAGGACCGCGGCGCGCAGCGTCTGGTGTGAACCACACCATCGATCTGCAGTTTTAACCTCAACCACACAGGGGACCAAAGTCCACCTTAGGTCACGGGCCGAACAAGATAAACATTTATTGAAATCATTATGAATAAAAACAGGCGGGAATATTATTCCAGAATAAATTCACTTAAACCTTACAGAACTTTCAATAATTTACTCTCAATAAAAATATGTTTTGTCAAAATTATACAAGTTAGAAAAGAGCGCGATGTAATATCGGTCCATTAATGACAGATAGAATTACCCGAAGGGCCGGATCCGGCCCCCGGGCCTCAACTTAAGGGGGCCGAATGGAAGCGGCCTCCGTTCCACGCCGGTTCAGCATCCAGCGTGAACCAGGTGTAGTTGGAAAAAATAATCGCTGATTATTGGACTCTCAATATATCAGTTTGTGGCAGCCCTAACCTCCAGAACCTGTCCTCCTCGTTAACACGAACACCACTCCCTCTAAATGAGGGCTGCGTCGTCTCAGGGAGGAGGCTTCGCATCAAACGACGTGTGACCTTCGGTCCATCCGCTCTGACGTGGAGGTTTGAGGGTGAATCTCTGGACCTGCTGCAGGAGTTCCTGCTCAAAAATGACTTTCCGGCCACCTCAAAATAAGCGGCTTTGGGCGCTGTGCTGTCTGGGTGTGAGCAGAGGCGTTCTTGGAGCACAACAGTGACCACAGGAGCGTGAAGCTTAAGAGGAGAAACACACGCAGCAGCTCGTCTCAGGCTAAGACGCCGTCCGCTGCCTCTTTGTGGCCTTTCTTTGTCTTTATGTAAAAACCAATGATGTGTTATGTAAAATTCCCAGAGGCTTGATTTAAACGGTTGGATATCCTCCATGCTAGCTTAGTTATACTCCAGTGCATCGCCCCTGCCAGCACACGGACGCCGCATGAAAAGCAAATGGAAATGCAGGACTCAGCTTCTTAGATAACAACAAATTATGTTGGGCCTTTTTTCTCTCTTATTGTATTATTATAATAATAAATAAAGAAGAGGAGTTTTCATGCGCAGATGTTTCTTTTTACGCATGCAGGCGCAGCATTGGACGCTTCCTGCAGCCGGCGTGAGAGGAGGGGAAGCCGCGTCCCGCGCCGGGAGCCGGCGGACCCCGGCTGCTCTCCTGTAACTGTGGGAAGAAAAGAGGATTTGGAGGGGCCCATGCAGGTCCTGCAGGAGGAGGCCGCCCCATTGACCGCTCTGCAGATGACCAGGTGGTACTGCGGATTCTCAAACCTTTGAGCTGAAGCGCGAAAACAACATCCAAGTCTGCATCTTTCTGAGAACTGCCTCATTTCCAGTCAGCCCAGGAGCTCTTTGAAATGTCTCTATTCTCCTCTGATCAGAAATGTAATTAAGTTGTTAAAATTAAGAGCCTGAATTTAACAGTAAGAGCATAACATCCAATCTAATTAGAGAAGCCTTTAATGAGTGGGTAATTAGCCGCTGCGTGGTGCACACAGGAGGCTTTTGTGGCATGAACCCTTCTGACTGGGCCACTCTCTGTGTTAGATTAGTTCCCACTTGGGAGACATTATTGACTAAAATATGGTTATGCTTTGCTTTATACCTTTATAGGCACCAATCGGACATGTTCATGGGGTCAGACAGAGGTTTGGACTGCTCGCCCGGGTTACCGGGCTACATTTAAGGTGAACGCCAAAACATTCATGCCATGACCCAAGAGGTTAGAGTTTGATTCATGTGATCATTTGTGGCGGATGATACAATTCATGTTCGATTTTGGTTCATTTTGAACAATCCGATTGACCGACCTATAATGGATCAGAACATCTTTATCCCAAACTTCCGGCAGTGTGACTCAGAGATCAATACTGCTACTGGACAGTGCAGGTGAGGTTTTACAGATAGTTTCCACATCAAAATAATCATTATTAGAACATTCTAGCACACTGTACGGTCACATGACTTTGATCAATTCAAAGACTGATTGATGATCAGTGTCTGCTGCATCACATGTGTGCTGTCTGCTGTGATGGAACTCGTTTGTTTTTATGTTCTACTACAAGGAACAGCAATTTAAACCCTCCATAGTGGCTCTCTGGCTAAAGAAAAAATAAAATATTGGTCATTTTTAAAAGTAAGGTTGCTAACTTAGCATTGATTTAAACGATTTCAGTTAAGTTTATGGCTGCGGTAAATCTAGAAGTTTCTATTGGATCATTAACCAACCATGTTTCATGTTTATGCTCCAGTTAACAGCAGTAGTAAGTAGGAAAAAAGATGACGGCTCATCAAGGTAAACCTGAAGAATAACAAGAGAAGATGTAACTTGTGTCTTGTTTTGTTTAGAAATACATTGGCTTAACTTGAATGTTTCTGTTTGGGACAGGAAGTCTTTTATTTTGAAAGAAAGTCTTAATGAGCCTCTGTCAAAAGAAAAAAAAACAACTTTGAGAAAATTCCAGTTTATCTTAATATTTATGTATTTATTTGGGCCCAAAAATAAATATAATTCATATTTATTGTAAAAAGACGACAATAGAATGATGCAAAGTCGGATCAAATTTTCCTAAAAGGATAAAAAAGAAAGTTGACGCTCTTATTAAGTTTTACCAAACAGGCCTAAGTGGCTCTTTTATTGCTGGCAAAGGTTGCAGACCCCTGTTCTAGTAGAATAAGCCTATTCTACTAGATTCTATTCTAAATTCTATTTTTTAATGTCGATTTAATAGTTGATTTTAATTTTAAACAATTTTTAATGGTTTAAGTCAATTCGATTTACAACTTGTCTCAGGCTAATCGATCTGGTTTGATTATAAAACTATAAATTAAGTTGATTAATGACCTTTACCATTTGGGAGAGTAAATGAGCTAAAGCTCTTTGCACACAGCCTAGAAATGCCACAAAAACAGCGTTTTCCATTTCCTCTGACAGTCATATAAACGAATATTGCTCAGTAGTTTCCTCAAACAGGCTGGTAGTCACATGACCGCTCTCTCCGCTCACTCGGCCCCACCCCTCATCTGCTGAAGCCAGTCTCCCTCTGACCCCCTGAACCTCACAGCGACTGCACTCATTTTCCTCACAAGAATCAATTGGGACGAGGAGAAAGGCCCTGATTATCACCCGGACCGGGACACACCCCTCCGAATGAGAGCGGGCGCTGTTTTTATAGGTAATAGTTAAACAGAGGTGGTTCTTCAGGGACAAAGACGTCTTCATGCTGTCTGACCCTCAAAATGAGTCATGCCAAAATGCAATATTCAATATTGTGAGAAAACAGGGCCTTCGGAGAAACCGGATGAGTTATCGTCCTTGTTCAACGTGAAGCATGTGAGAGCAATTTGTCTGAAAAGATGCAAAAGAGAGCCCAGCTTTGAAAAGGAACACGGCAGACTCAGTCAAGGGCGAGAGAGGGCATATGACAGCAAATTTCCAGCCATGTGGCCGTTTGGCTTTTTGGTTTCCTCTCCAAGGATCTATTTATATGCTGGCTAACCCATCCGACTGACCAGCATCCTCTAAAATCAGATTAGGAAGTTATGAGGCCTGTAATTAACCAGCTGTTTCACTTGAGGGCTTCCTCTTTCCTAATGAAGAGCAAGTGAAAATGATTTAATAATGCAGCAAAAGTCCTTATGAGCAATTAATGTGTAGTATGTAACATAAACATGACAATAATGTCGGCTACGCATTTAAAGAGGTGGAGAAACTGTTGGGGGGGGGCAGAGGGGGGAGTAATGACAGCTAAAGAGGAGAGGCGGGCTGTGAGATGCCATTATTCTGACAACAAACCAGGGATGGAGGTGGATGCTGCAGTAAATGAGTCTGCGCCTTTTTAATGGCTGATGTGTTTGAAATGTGCTGCACAATACCTGCTAATTGGATTAGGTGCTGCCGCAGGCTGTCCTGCGGCTGGGGGCTGATGTGAACGGACGGCCGGTTGACTAAAGAATGCAACAGCATTAGAATAAGGTGATTGGATGACAGAGGGGCGCCGGGCCCGGGCCCGGCCGCCCTGGGCCGTGCCAAGTCCATTACGTGTATTGAAGGCATCTTGATATCACTCATGGGTCGTCAGCCAAGAGAGGGAGCGGGACGCCGTTTTGTTTAGCCTTCATTGTCAGGACGGCGGCCACGTTTACATCCAGGTGTAAGTAATGCAATCAGTTAAGGAGCTAAAGACAACACCGACGCCGACTGCAAAGACTTCTCAGCTGCTTCAGAAGTGCTGAGAGACATCGAGCTCAAGGGCAACATCAAGGTTCAAAGCTGACATTTCACTCAGTGACAGTCAAAAATTCAAAACATGAGCTTACATATTACGATTGGACCAATGGAGGCAACTCCAACAGTGCGTGGTATGGGGGGAGGGTCATATGGCATAGCTGGGGGTTAGGTGGTGTGGGTACCTGGCGTGAATGGAGGGTAGTGGGGTGTAGGTGGAGAGTTACAGGACGTAGATGGTGTA
Source organism: Oryzias javanicus (assembly GCA_003999625.1). Lineage (NCBI taxonomy): Eukaryota > Metazoa > Chordata > Actinopteri > Beloniformes > Adrianichthyidae > Oryzias > Oryzias javanicus. The sequence continues at coordinate 1,130,137 of CM012451.1, read as the reverse complement.
GGGTTATACTGCATAGTTAAAGGGAAACCAAACAGGGCAGTTGGAGGCTGACTCCATTGCCAGCCCAGATTTTAAAAAAAAAATTCCTCAAAAAGGGGGGCGGGGCTAGAGGGGGCCGCACTGAGCAACGGAAATGACTGATATCTTACTGTAGCTGTAACACTGGAAGGTGCAGTTCTTGCACTATTTACAGTTTAGCTTTTAAAGATAATAAAAATGTAAATATACCACGAGATCAATCATTTTCTAAGCTTTCATTTGAGCCATGTTGTGTGAAAATGGGTTAAAAATGAGAGAGCTAGTCTGATTTTTGTGGTTGATGTCTGCATGTCTTACATTGAAACAGCTGTGTTCTGTTGATGCGACTCAACGCGTAGCGATGGCGCCCGTGTGCGCACGTCTCCGTCTATAGCAGGGGTGGGCAAACTTTTTGATTTGCAGGCCAGAAAGGGTTCTAAAATTTGGCATAAGGGCCGGACAAGGAGCAGATGGAAGGAGTGATTTGGTAATGAACCTCATGAACTAAAAAGATGATATGGAATTTAGAGAAAAACATGCTTTAATTTGGATTGAAATTCACATATATTCATTTAAAAACAAAAAATTTGGGAATTTTAATATCTAAATTTTGATTTTTGTTCTCTTTTTGGTTATCCAATGGGTTGATGTTCTTCAGAGGAAAATGCAAATTCATAGAAATCTGAAAAATCACCTTCTGACTCAGAAAAAAACACACACCAACGCCAGAGAAACAACACCATTCATGAGAAGAAACCAGAAATACAATGAAAATAAAACAATAATTAGGATTTTTGATTCAATGTATTTTCATTTGGAGGGCCAGATTAAGTAGCTTAAGGGGCCACATGTGGCCCCCGGGCCGTAGTTTGCCCACCCCTGGTCTATAGCATCAAGGGCCAACCCAGAAATATATATCAATGATCAAGACGCTGTTTCTGGAATGCCCGACAGCAGGGCTGCTGGTGCAGCTGAGGGTTTGACCACAAGTGTCTGAGAGTGGTAAAATGCTGCTAGCATCATAGCTAATAAAGGCTAACATATTAAACAAACTATCCAGAGTGAAACTTTCATTAATAATCCTTTACTAGGACAGAGTTTACTGGATATACTTCCAATAACACTTAACCTCTGCTCCCTAACTTTCAAGTCCTGGAAAGTTGTTTAAGACAGAAGAAGGAAAAACACCAATGAGTCATGCTAAAGCTAAAGCTAACGACCAACTAGTACAGAATCAAAGAAGGGCGGGGCTTTTCTACTGGAGCTGCAGAGCATAAATGACGACATATATCACTAGAGATGACACGCAGACTTTTTACTACAGTCCAAGATCTGTAAAGAGTTTAAAAACAATGAGACATGTCTCAGCAGACACAGTAAAATGACCAGAAAATGATTAATTTTGGTCTGATTTAAAAAAAAGAAAAAACAAAAACACTAAACTAAACACACCTGATCCAGGTAATCAGCAGCAGATTCGGCAGGATTTCTGGAAAAGGCTGGATTTAAAAATATTGGTAAATCTTAGATCTTCGAGCTCATAAACCTGTGGAAATCCTGCTGTGTAATTATTAAGGTGTAGCATCACTTCTTCTGTCTTTAAAGGTCAAACATTAGGAGCTGAAGGCCTGTGTTCATGAAAAGTTCATGGCTGCCTCCTACAAATGTACATTAATCCTTAAATATTTACCCTATGTATTCATTCTTTGCGCCCCCCGCCCACACACCAAGAGCCACCCATCAAAGGAAGTTCTGCCACACGTGAGTGTTCACCTGAGGCAGGTGTCAGGAGCTTCTCCCATTCTGCTCTAATTACTCTGCAGCACAGTGCCCCCCCCCCCCCCCCCCGGCTTTCTTTAAACTGGAGAAATTGCTTGGATTTATCGGCCCGCCCCCGGCCCCCGCTCGTCCCCCCCTGATATTAACCAGCTGTGCGTGACTCCGGGCTCAAGTGAGGAGATCAATTCCCCGGGAAAGTGCCATCTTCTTCAGACAGGCCGGTGAGGCGCGATGAGAGGAGAATCACGAACCGGCACTTCCGCCGCGCTCGCAGATGTTTGGATTAGAGGATCGTGGCAGACCCCCCCCCCGAAACACCTCCCTCCATTCGTACATGATACCAGGTATCCGGCAAGGCCACTCACAGGAGGGACACACACACACACACACACACATATATATATATACACTTAGGCAGGAGAAAGGTCAGGCAGGCTGAATGTGGCAGGCAAACAGGCGGTGGGGGCCCGGGGGTCCGGGGATGAATCACAGGAGAATTGGTGCATGGCAGTGAATGAATAACCCGCCATGGCTCCCCAAACCCCATTATTTCCCTCCTTCTCCAGCAGGGCCTGAAATTCATGTCTGCGCATGCTGCCAGTTCATTAGGGGGGATGTCATTCCTCTTCTGGCTGCAGCAGGACAGGCGAGCGGGCCCCCGGAGGACCCGGCGCTGTTTAATTCCACATCAAGCGCTCCACTGAGGGCCTTAATCTCTGCCTGTGTGATCAATACTATATCAGTGTAAATTAAAATGACAATTTTAAAGTAATTAAGCCTGTTAATGCTCGATTCAAATGTCATTATTCGTCTGAGGAGAGGCGGGGGCCCCTGGCGGGGGGTTTTTGGAGCGGGCCGGCTGAATCATGAGCCGTGCCCACAGTGACAGGTAAAGCGCTTGGCCCGCCGCAGCCCGCCGCCGCCACCAACCGGGGAGCTTAACAAAAGCAGATTAACTCCCCGCCCACCCCGGCCCACAGACCTCTCCAATTTCAGAGGAGCATAACCCAATTGTTCAAATGTGATTTGGACAACCAAACCCAATTATGGTCATATTAGATGAGAAGTGGGAGGGAGAGAACTCTTGTTGCGGGAGGCAGGAAAAATAGAGCGGACGGACGGGGAGGGGGGGTGCAAAGGAAAAAGAAAACCTTACACAATAAAAATGCACTTAACTACAGAATCAAGCTGGGCCGTAATTGTGTGATTGGATTATTGGTAGCTCCCAGTCTCCTCTGCTTTTGAAAGCCTATTTAGAGTCATTGTTGGAGGGAAATAAATGGGACCTCAGATTAACCTTGTCCCTGTGTGTGTGTGTGTGTGTGTGTGCTGTCTGACACACAGTGAAAATGAAATGATCACATTGTTGGCGGCATTATGACGAGCTCACAGCCAGACCCCCCCCACACACACCTCACACCCGTCATGATGCTTAAGCTGAGATCAGAAACATCCAGAACCCCGACAGAACGGCGGCTCAAGCTCCAGAGGTGGCGAGCAGAGCGAACGGTGGCCCGACTCTGCTGGCAGCTCAGAACCTGCGAGCAGAGCAGCAGCTTCATGATGATGATGATGATCAGGCAGGTGTACAGGAAGACAACCTGCGGGAGCTGAAGCAGCAGGGCGGGCGCCGCCATGCGGCCCCGATCAAAGCGAGGACGCTGGTCTGCAGCCAGGCTGTCCCATCCATCTCCCCGTCCACTGGTCTGCGCTAGCAGAACCAAGCCACATTCATTATCAGCTCATTTAGAGGGGAGGGATCTTTGATCAATGAAAGCGATCCAAAAGGAACGCCGCTGGCGGGAATCACATCGCCGTTCCTCAGAAAGAAGCTGGAAGAACCCAATCCACTGAATAGATAAGGAGTCTTTATTTTTATGGATCTTTACATCCAGCCGTCATGTGATGGGGGAGGGGCTAAACAACTAAATTAACGAAAGGCCTCTGGTCACACGCAAGATGGCGCCAGAAACAATCTGTGGCAGAAATGTCCCAACTTCAGCCGGTGACAGAAGCAGAACTTTAGAAACGTTAGGAAACCCTTTCAAAAGAGAGACTTCAAAAACTTTAACTATTTGTTGTCTAAAACATTCTGTTTTCCCCTCAAACTTTGTTCTTCTGGAATAAGGTGTCCGGCAATAATGTGATCGCCACCTAGTGGCTAAAAAACAGAGAAGAAACGGGAAAAAGGTCAAAAGCTTAAAACGGGGGTTCTGGGGGTTCTGGGGGTTCTGGGGGTTCTGGGCGACAACTTCCACCCATCGATGGATTTTTACAGCCAGCTCCGGCAAAGGGGGAGGGACTTCTGGCTAATTTTCGGACGCCATATTTTTTCTCTGTAGCCAGATTCTCTTGGAATTAACAGTGACATCAGTGGGAGGGCGCTTATCGAAAACTGATGAGATCCACTATGAATCATGTGACCCAGTGAACCCCCAGGAACCCCCACGAACCCTCCAGCCTTTCCGTCTGATGAGTGAACATCACGTCACACACCTGCTCCAGGTGCTCCACGTTCAGTTCAGCTTTCTGCTCACAGCCTCATTCTGATCAGACCGAGCTTCACTGTCAGGAGGTCAGAGGTCACTGACCTGCAGCCGCATCCGCTTAGAACTAAATCTTACAAACTATTGGATACTTGGAACTATTTCAAACTTGTTTAGACATTTGAGATATTTTCCCCGGTTTGGAGTCACTTTAACTTCCCTTTGTTCTACATCTCTTCAAGCTTTTCTCTTCATCAACAAAAAGAAAAGAGAAATTATTTTTAAAATGAGATTAAATCATTTTGCTCTGAACTCTTGACCATAGAAAAACTTGATTTAACTATTTTCACTTGTTCATTGTTTTCATTGTTATTATATTTGAAACTAAAATGCAGCCTACTGTTCTAAAAATGCAAATTTGAGATTTTATGAGGATTTATCAATATTCTCCAACTAATATTCTCATTTTGTTCATTTCAGTCTAAAATGAGTCATTTCCACTCATTACACGAGTTTTTTGTCTCTTCAGTTTATTTTCTTCTTTTTGAATGCTTGTGTGGAATTTCTTGTTTGCATATACATACACAAATGTATACATATATATATAATATTTTTTTTCTGAGTTTAAAAACGAGCTGCATGCTTTTCATTGCATCCATTATATTGAGAGAAATAAATATGTAAATGTAAACAACCTGCTGATAATGCATTTCTTATTTGAGCTGCTAATCATTCAAATTTGACAAATATAGGGATTTGGTTTATTGTGACTGATATTGTTATCGCCTGATATAAAAAACTATATCTGTCTATAAAACAATTCCACATTCATAACCCAGACATCATGAAAGTGAAGCAAACAGAACATTTGGACCTGTAGACCGGCTGAGGGGGTCTGGGGGGGTCTCAGATCTGACAGTTGAAGACATCTGTGAGGATGCGGCGTTTGAGGGTGAGGGTCTCCTCTCTGTGGACAGAGGATTATGGAAATCCCAGATCAGAGATTAGCTAATGGGAGGATAATGGCCACTGACGGCCGGGTCAGCTGGGCCCCGCAAATGAGCAGACTACAGCTGGATGTGGAGGGAGAATCGATACGAGCCGGCCCAGCGCTGCCTGGAGATAGAGCGCGGCCCGCAGGCGTGCACGTGACGTGCACACACGCGCACGGAGAGAGGGGGAAGGCCTGAAGCCAAACAGAAGTGAGCTTTCAGCAGAGCAGACGGCTGGAGTGGGGACGAGGAGATATCGCCAGCCCCTCTCACTGATGTCAACAGGCAGCATGTGATCCCCCCCGACTCTCATCTTTACTGACAAAGCAGTGAGACGCAGAACCCCGTCCCTCCCCATATCCATTCATCCCGCCTCGGCCCCCAAAACACAACAAACGTCCTTGTGGACGATCAATAGCGGGACAGCCGAGGACTGCAGCTACATCCAGACACTAAGTAGTTTATTTTCCTGCAGCCGCCCTGACATCCTCCATTCGGGGGAGAGGCAGATATTAACCTTCTCCAGATGTATGAGAGAAAGTGGGCGGGGCATGATGCGATTGAGCGGGACACACGAGGGTTTGATCCTCAGGCTAAATGGAAGCTCTCCGCTGGTATTCATCAGAACGGCAATCCGGAGCGTGTCAGAAACATTTCTATTCCAGGTGGGAGCGGCGGGCCCCTGGCTGCTGGCCTCTCCCCTCTCATTTCCATTCCTGCCTGCTCCCTGCAGCCATTCATCAGGACCCGGGCAGAGGACACCTTCCGCCCGCTCACAAATGCACGGACAAGGCAATAAAATTAACCTTGTGGCAATTGTTTTCCTCGCCGTGTGATGGCCTGGTGTCGGCTCATCTGTAAGGAGGGGGCGGAGGAGAAGGAGGAAGCCCGGCTCTAAAAAATTACGACTTGTTGGGGTGGGGGTGGGGGGGGTGGCTCTGAGATAAGTCACATTATAGAGTCAAAATCAAATCAATCCATGTTGGAGCTTCGGGAGCCGTTTGTGTAGGAGTCTGGACACTGGGAATGATGTTCCCACAACATTCCCTGACCCGGACCGGAGCAAGGAGGAGGGAGGAGACAGGAGGGGGGATAAAAATCTTTCTGGGGGTGTTTATTTGCTCTCAAGACCTCCTGAGCGATCAATATTTTTAATTTGGGTCCGAGTTATTATTTTTCACATCACTGCGCCGCGGAGCAGAGTAAAGTGGCTCATATTTTAGCACTAAAAAGATCGATATGACAGGATCACCTTCACTCTGCCCCCTCGCCGGCTGGCTGGGGAGGGGGGGTCACGCGGAGAGAAACGCGCCCCTCGGCTCAGGCCGGGATCACATTATTATGAGACGCCCACCACAGCGTCGCTCCCCCAGGCGGGACAACTCGCCCCAAACTGATTTACTCCGCTCTACTTTATCAGCGCAGGTGTGTGTGTGTGGGGGGGGGGTGGGGGGGGCACTCAGGTGTGTCCTGCAGGTCGTCAGCTCAGCTCTGACTCCTGCCATAAACGCATCAATTTCTGCACCTCTTTACGCAGCACCGTTAATTATATCCACATTTTTAAGCCCCAATATTCTCACAGAGGGACACCCCCCCCCCCCCCCCCCCCCATCACTCACACCTGATGGCAGATTCATTGATTGTCGTTCAGCACATGTCCACAGAGGGAGTGTGTGTGCACTTATGTCTGCCTGAGACTGAGTGATGGGGGGAGAGTTATGCACCCCCCCCATATTACACAGCTGACATTTGCTCCATTGGAAGCCCGACCCCCCCCCCCCATTGCTGCTCACCATATTGAAGTGAGAGCTCTCCCGGATTTACTCTGAAATATATTCACACCATTTAGCTGCAGCCGTCAGTGAGGAGGAGAAAGAGGAGGAGCTGCCCCCCCACACCTCCTGTTTGTGAAAGCACATGGAGCCAGGTCAGTTCAGTGTGTAACCACTAGGGGCGTCTTACACGGTGGAGTCTTTTCCCGTTAGAGCAGCAGTTTATTCTGGAATAATATTCCCGCCTTTTTATTATTCATAATTATAGCTTTTTGGATTCTCTTGATATTTACTGAAGATTTTAGGCTATTTTGAAGTTTACCTATTTTTTTTAGCTACATGCTAGCTGTTTTGGTTAATTTAAGTTTTTCTCGTTCTCTTTGTTTTTTTTTGCTAATCTGGGATTAAGCTGATATTTTAGCTGCTATCAGCTTCAATCTTTTCAGCTATCAGCACTACAGCGGCCAAATTCAGCTCTCAGCTTTCACACTAGCATCATCACAGATAATGCTGTATATCTAGTTCATAATCATGTTTTTAAACTTTAAAATGTAGTTTTAGAAAGTTCTAAATCCTTGTGATTTCACATAAGGATCTAAAAACATCTGTAGAAAAACTAAACAAGGATCTAAAAGAATACTCCACTTGGTTTCAAGCAAACAAATTATCTTTACATTTTAAAAAAGGTAATTTTATGCTGTTCTCAGGTAGAAAAAAACATAATTTAATTCAAATTTACCTTCAAAATGAACAAATTGAAGAAGTCTCATCCATTGTTTTTTTAGGAGTCCAACTAGACAATAAACTCCTTTGGAAAAATCACAATGGTGTAGTCTGCAATAAAATTACAAAATCTCTGGGCATCATCTGAAGAATTAAAGATTATGCACATTCTTCTGTTATTTTATCATTGTATTATGCCCTAATTTATCCACATCTCTCTTATTGCAATATGGAGTGGGCAAGCACTTGTTCTACTTATTTGGAAAAAATTAACTTTTACAAAAGGTGTTTGTTTGTTTGGCCACAAATTCTGTTTATGATCCACCCAGTCATCCACTCTTTTCAAAATTAAAGTTGTTAAATATTTATGATATAAACACTCATCAGATATTTAAATTTTCGATATTGATTAATCAGGGCAAATATTCAACTAATTTTCAAAACTAATATACAAAATTTACTAATTTACAAAAAAAAAATCAAGTCCACTCTTATGGAACCAGACCAGGGCAGACATTCCACCTTCCTTCTATACATTAATCACAGGTTAAATTTTCCTTCCGTTTCCGCGGAAGTAAACTATTAAATGAGTATGAGTTCTTGATAACAACATTCAATAAAAATAACCTAAAGAAGATTTTGATCTCAAGGTATAAAAGCGGGATTTGATTTCATTTAAATAATAATAATAATAAAAATAAATGTTTACCAAATTAATATAAAAATAATTTGATTTGGAATTATTATTATGTCAGAGTTACTTGGTTTCTGCATTAGCTTGTTCAATTTAGTTTTCTTTGTTTACTTACTTTATTTTATTTTATTTATTTTTTCTAATCTTTGACAGAGGTGTGTTACCGTCTTGAATAAGCCCAGATGGGTTTCTGTAACACCACATCATCTTACTTTGTATTTCAATTTTGCTTGTATGTTTTTTTTTGTTTTTTTTTTTTTGTGTGTAAATAAATCAAATCAAATTATTCTGTTTAGCAGCGACCTACAGTGTGTTGTGGACTTTTGCCCCGTGTGTGGTTGACTTTGACACTCCTGTTCTAGATGATACATAACAAATACATTGACCTTTGTCTATGGATGCAGAAAGTTTTTGTGATTCATGTGTGTTTTTGTTTTTTTTAGTTGGACAGGTATTTTTCCCATCATTCAAACATCACATGAATGCAGCATTTCTTTAAGTTTAGGTTTTTCCCAGAAGGACATCAACCTATCAGTGCAATCTGCTCTAAAATTAGAAAAAAAGCAGCAATTTTTTTCCCTAAACTGTTCTGTTTTGAAGTAGTTTTCAGTCAGATCAGTTTCATCCAGATTCCATGTTGTTTCTTTTTCTGATGAGAAACACTCCAGGCACATGTTGTGTTCCCGCCTTCCTGTCAGATTTTAGAGCTGTTTGTGGCCCACGAGGCCCCGGCCCCCTGAACACTATCAGAGATGCATGATGGGGGTTTTTTTCAGTTTGGCCATGGAATAGAGATGTGATTTTATTCCACTCTTCTGCAGTCTGTGTTCCTCTCAGGTTATATGTGAATTTCTGGAATACTGTAAATGTTTGAGTTTAGATTCATCCTGCGACTTTTACACTTCTGTTGTTGGTTAACAAACTAACCCCCATCAGAGACAAAAACAGCTTTGTGGCCCCACAGGTAAAGGTTTGGGGACCCCTGCTTTAGAGCATAATGTAACAATGCTTAACCTAACTAGAGGAGGGCGCATACAGTGACTTATATAGAATATTTATCTATACAAGTCACTGTACATGTCCAAAGCCTGGCCCGTGGGTCCAAATGTGGCCCCATTCCAGTTTCTACCGGCCCCCGCAGGTCCCTGTCATGAAATCCAGTTGTGGCCCCAGCACTTTCTAGAAGCTGAGCGGGATTTCTTGATTGTTTTTGGTTCAATTCAGTGAGGTCCTGAGGACTCTCTCAGGGAACCTTCTGGGACAATTCACTCATTTATCAAATGTCTACGATAAATGAAATCAACCAGTTTGTTTCTGAACTCAGAATCACAGAGATTTGTGCTTCTGAATAAGAAGTTGATGTCATTTTCCTCTTTACACGATTTACATTTAACATTTACTGTGAGCACTTAATAATATGCAACAGTTTATATGAAATCAGATTGAATGTTTTTACTTATTTTATTTTTAAACGTAAATTTTAGATAATTTTTAAATATATTTGGATTTATTTCTGTTCTATGGAAAGAAATGAAAAATATTCCACTTAAACTAAGATTTGAGCATCAAACCTCCACAAACATCATTTCTCATCGTTTGTATTCTTGGAGACTGAAGCTGGTCTAAAGCAAACATGAAGGTTCTTTAAAACTATTTTCATGCGGATTTTCTGCAGAGGTCAAAAGGTCAAAGTGAGGAGAAGAGATAAAGGTTTCATGAAAGTTTTCTGATTGGTTGTTCCAGATTCTCCCTCCGTCTGTGCGTTTGCTGTTATTGATGTAAAGATGTAAATCTGACTGTGGCGTGGACGCCGCCAGGCTGTGAAATCCCTCGCAGTCCTGATTTATCCCCGCCCTGCTCCTGCGGACCGCCGACAAACAGGAAGCCTTTAATTTCGCATTAAAACGCCCCGGAGGCGCCCGCCGGCCGGCCCACCGCCGCGTGTCGCGTGGAGAGCTGGATTACGCGCGCTTCAGGGACAGGTGCGGACTCGGGCCGCCCCCCCGGGGGGAGCTGCTCCGGACCCATTAATATTGATGCCCGGGAACAAGTGGATTGGGAGTTGAGTTTTCAGGGCGGGGCTTCCTAATTGACATTTTACCTGCTGCATACCTTAACGGCGCCGGGAAGCAGCCGGCCCAGGAGCGGCGGGGGTGTCAGTCAACCCCTCCCTGAGCTGAAGCTTTTCCCATCATGCTTCACCGCACTGAGCCGGCCTCCGAACAAACTCCAGAGAGAGCAGATGCTCGGAGAACTCGGACCAAACCTTCACGTCCACGACTCCCTGGTGTCTGAGAGGAACCAGAACCCAGAACCCGGCTGTGGATCACGTGAGATCAGAATGAGGATTTGTTTTCTGAGATAAATCAATCATCTTGTTCCTGCGCTCCATGCATGCACCAGAGCCCCCCCGCCGCGCCGCCGCCGCCGCGCTCAAATCGAAGGCTGAGAAAACACTCCCGGTCCGCGGGCTAAATGGCACGCCCTGTGCGAGTCTCTCCATATTTATTGTTGCATCATCGAAAGCACATCAATTGTTTCTCCTGCTGCTGCAGCCGCCTGATGGAAACGAAAACACACCTAAAAAGGTTAATCTATAGAAAAACACCCCTCCATAAACAGCGCCGCGCGCGCTCATGTGGGATGGCACTTAATTATATCTGCGAAAGGCCAATGTTTGCAGGATTTCTCTGAAAAGAGCAAAAGTGACTGCGCGGCGGCTGTGATTTATGAGCGCCTGTGCAGACGCAGCGTAGCGTGCTGCAGAAAACTCTCCAAACATTCAGATTCATCTCTGTGATGAGGCTCCGTCTGCATCCGCCGCATCCTATAATCCCATCGGCAGTAGCAGAGCGTTACCTGACTCACCTGCCCCGCCGAGGGGGAGGGGTCATCTGAACACATGCACGGGCTGGGGTCGGAGCAGGGGTCAGGGCAGCAGGACCCTCCTGATAAACGAGCATCTGGCGCCACCAAGAGGCCACAAACAGTTCCTGCATGTGGATTTCCTCCAGCACAGCTCAGAGTCTCCAGAAAACAGGAGGTGACTGGAAGTGGAGTGGCCCAATCACCGATCGTTAGCTTACAGCCCCTCACACATCCAACCTAACATTATTGATGGCACTTAAACACAGGTGACACTTAAACACAAAATCTTTAACGTACTGGAACTTTTCAATCATAAACATGATAATTCCAGAAGATTGTGAAGGAGAAATTAAGTTAAAACGTTACAGTAAATCAAAGAACATGAAGACTGGAGCCCCAGTATTGAAGAGTAAAAAAGATAAAAGGTTTACAGTTAAATAATATTAATCATTATTTCTATGAAAACCTGATTCTACAAAAGAGAGAAGTGGAAACATCATTCTCCTCACTGCCTCAACAACCAGCTGCTTCTGACTGTGTGCTGCCCCCCTGTGGACACTCACTGCTATTGCATGAAAACTCGTCCTCAGATGGTTGATCTTCATTTCTTCTAACCGGAGGTCAAAAACCTTTGATTCTGAAAGAGTTACACGGTCCAGTTTTTAACTGACCAAAACCAATCAAAGTCACTGTTTAGAAAAATGTAATTTATCTATGTTTTTGCAGCCAGTTAATTGTATGAAATATGCTTTACATCATTATAATGATTGAATTAATAGAATTTTTACTTTTACTTTTGACAGCAGAACATAAAACCTATGTTAACTAAACTAAAAATTCAAATAAAACATGATATTTTTCATTTTTGGGGACTTGGTGCGGTCGATCTATTTTCTAATTTTTACTATTGAATGTAAACATCATCACTTCATGTATAATCTATTTTTTTAAATAACTCCATATGTACTTCATTCTTGTTTTCATACTAAACTACTCTTACCATTATTTTTGTCATTTATATGATGTTAAAATTCAAAATATAAATTACAAAACTTGATTAAGTCAAATAAATTAACTATAAGGATATTATTTACTGAAATGTACTGAACTTCTATGGACACAGATCTCTCCTTTAGAGAGTCTTGATAAGGTCATTATTCCTATTCAAAGAACAGTCATTGTACATTAAACAGAAAGATACGAGTGCTTCCACTGAACTGACACTTCAAAAAGTGTTTTACTGTCATGTAGAGAATGTGTAATGATTATTACTCTGAAATTGTATTTTGATGATAATCAATGAGTATTTTATATCAGTTCCATTATGTATAATTGATGTAACTGTTTACTGAAAACGTAAAATGATGTTTTATGAGATTAATCAATAAACAAGCACTTCACTTTTCTATTGGGAATAAAAAAAACAAACTTGTATTTGATCTGATCCCAACATAACTTTGCAAAACTATAAAATTAAGTGACTAAGTAGTGGTTGGATTATATAACTTCCCTTCTTCCTACTCCTTTTCAAGCAATCAATCAACCTCTACTGACTTCAGTTAATAATTAATAATAATAATTTTCTAATCAACGCATTTCATTATTTCTTTAATGAGTTTAAAATATTTGTGTTTTTTCCTGTTTTTGTTTTTACAATATATGCTTGAAATAAACCAATCAATCCATAAAACCTACTGAGAAACTGTTTTAAACGGAGCCAGGCCAGATTATTTTTAATCTTTTCCCGTTTAATAAATTCATTTGAAAACTGAAGTAGATCTTTGCCGGAGTCAGTCCAGACCTTTGAGGTGAAATGAATCCAGCAGCTTGAAGAGAAAACTGCAGGTTTCACTTTTCTGTTTGTATGAACTGTGAACATGTTGAATGTGTGCGGAATGTGTGATAAGAACAGCTTCCTGTCTGCCATTTTCCTTCTTCACCATGACTCTGAACTTTAAGAACCTCAAATTACAAAACTCCACATCAGGGGTGTCAAACTCAATCATAAAAAGGGCCAAAATCCAAAAAAACTACATTTTTAAAACTTTAAAAACGTAACTTTTAACATAATTATGAACTAGATATGAACTTGATAGATGAAATCACTGAAGCCATATTAGCTAAAAGCCAAATTAGCCTAAAAAATCTTAGTGAAAACAAAAATAGTCCAAAAAGCTAGCAGAATGACTATTTTTAACATAATTATGAATAATAAAAAGGCAGGAATATTATTCCAGAATAAATCAACTTGAACCTTAAATAACTTTCAATATTTGACTCTCCATTAAAATATATTTTGTCAAAATTATACAAGTTAGAAATGAGCTCAAGATAACATCTGGTCATTAATAACAATAACATAAAATGATCTGGAGGGCCGGATCTGGCCCCCGGGCCTCGACTTTGACACGTGGTCTAGAGTCTAGAGTGTATGCAGCAGCAGCGAGGAGACTGAAGAAGAACATGTTCCTTTACAGTCTGGCCTGAGAGCAAAAACCCCCACCAGGTGTTCTCCATTTGCATGAGAACCCTGACAGACACCTTCCTGCTGCTGGACCAACAAACAGCTCTTACTGTGAAATGCTCCTTGGATTTGTAGTCCTCATCCAGGTAGACGCGGGCTCTGTTGTACTCCTTCAGGGCGTCACTGGACAACAACTCCCTGAGGGACACACGGGACATTCATGAGAGCTGCCATCCTCCTGGTCACACATCCAGACCCTCTGTCCACAGGCCCACACCATCACTCAAACACACATTCACACCTCGATCAATCAACCTACGAAGCATGTTTTTAGACTGTGAGAGGAAGTTCCTGAAGAAAACCCACACATGCACGAGGAGAACACAATCCTCGCTGGGAATTGAACAAGAACCTTCTTACTGTGATACAAGAGTGCTGTCCACTGCTCCACAGCAGGCCTCCATCGTTTCTCCTCCTGTATGATTGTCAATTTTTTCTGGATTGCTTTGAATGTGTTTTGTTAATAAACTTGAGGATAATTCCTGGTTGTATCGAGTAAATCTGAATGTTGAAGCCAAACTTTCTGGTTCTCTGTGCAGCTGCACTGTGGCCAGCAGGGGAGCTACACGCTCACTTTCAAACAGAAGGTCTGACGTTTCAAAGCACAAACATCAAACTTTGAAGCACTTACTTGACAAAGCTGCCCACGTGGGACATGGACGCCTCGTAGTTCTTGCCCCCCACCTCTTGACAGTGCAGCGCCAGGAAGTGAGGTTTGTGCGACTGAATGGTCTGAGGAGAAACAGAAGAGGGTGTCATCAAACCGCTGAAGACTCTGATCCTCAGCATCTCCTGATCTGATCCTCAGCATCTCCTGATCTGATCCTCAGCATCTCCTGATCTGATCCTCGGCATCTCCTGATCCTCAGCATCTCCTGATCCCCAGCATCTCCTGATCTGATCCTCAGCATCTCCTGATCTGATCCTCAGCATCTCCTGATCTGATCCCCAGCATCTCCTGATCCCCAGCATCTCCTGATCCTCAGCATCTCCTGATCCTCAGCATCTCCTGATCTGATCCTCAGCATCTCCTGATCTGATCCTCAGCATCTCCTGATCTGATCCTCAGCATCTCCTGATCTGATCCTCAGCATCTCCTGATCCTCAGCATCTCCTGATCTGATCCTCGGCATCTCCTGATCCCCAGCATCTCCTGATCTGATTCCTCAGCAATCTCCTGATCCTCAGCATCTCCTGATCCCCAGCATCTCCTGATCCTCAGCATCTCCTGATCCTCAGCATCTCCTGATCTGATCCTCAGCATCTCCTGATCTGATCCTCAGCATCTCCTGATCTGATCCTCTGCATCTCCTGATCCTCAGCATCTCCTGATCCCCAGCATCTCCTGATCTGATCCTCAGCATCTCCTGATCTGATCCTCAGCATCTCCTGATCTGATCCCCAGCATCTCCTGATCCCCAGCATCTCCTGATCCCCAGCATCTCCTGATCCTCAGCATCTCCTGATCCTCAGCATCTCCTGATCTGATCCTCAGCATCTCCTGATCTGATCCTCAGCATCTCCTGATCTGATCCTCAGCATCTCCTGATCTGATCCTCAGCATCTCCTGATCTGATCCCAGCATCTCCTGATCCTCAGCATCTCCTGATCTGATCCTCGGCATCTCCTGATCCCCAGCATCTCCTGATCTGATCCTCAGCATCTCCTGATCCTCAGCATCTCCTGATCCCCAGCATCTCCTGATCCTCAGCATCTCCTGATCCTCAGCATCTCCTGATCTGATCCTCAGCATCTCCTGATCTGATCCTCAGCATCTCCTGATCTGATCCTCGGCATCTCCTGATCCTCAGCATCTCCTGATCCCCAGCATCTCCTGATCTGATCCTCAGCATCTCCTGATCTGATCCTCAGCATCTCCTGATCTGATCCCCAGCATCTCCTGATCCCCAGCATCTCCTGATCCCCAGCATCTCCTGATCCTCAGCATCTCCTGATCCTCAGCATCTCCTGATCTGATCCTCAGCATCTCCTGATCTGATCCCAGCATCTCCTGATCCTCAGCATCTCCTGATCTGATCCTCGGCATCTCCTGATCCCCAGCATCTCCTGATCTGATCCTCAGCATCTCCTGATCCTCAGCATCTCCTGATCCTCAGCATCTCCTGATCTGATCCCAGCATCTCCTGATCTGATCCTCAGCATCTCCTGATCCTCAGCATCTCCTGATCTGATCCCCAGCATCTCCTGATCTGATCCCCAGCATCTCCTGATCCTCAGCATCTCCTGATCTGATCCACAGCATCTCCTGATCTGATCCCCAGCATCTCCTGGTGGCTCTCAGAGAGCTCCTCTTCATCTCAGATCAGTGATGCTTCATGTCAACACTCCCTCATCCTGTCACAACAGCCCCCGTTTATCACAGCAGAGTTTACAGCCCTCCACACCTGGGGGGTATTAAACGGTTGTGCCGGGCTGGAAGATGGAGGGCTGGAGGGGGGGTCTAGAAGTGTTCTCTTCACGGGCAGACTTCCCTTCAGGTGAAAGTAAAAGGAAGTGAGATGGGGGGGGGGTGTTTGCACAGCAGGTGTTGACTCTCATAAACAGGAGTCATACGTGTGCAGGTCTCTGCCGGAGGATGTCAAACACGGCTGTTTGACATGCAGGCGGGGGCCGCGTCCTCCTTCCAAGGAACTCTCTAAATAAACCATCTGACAGGTGGAGGAGCTGCTGGAATCACACAACCCGACCAGACTTTATTGAAATCTGTGACAAACAGAAACGAGCTGCAGATCTTATTGGACGATCAGTCTTTAAGACGGTTAAACTGCTCATCAAGTCTCCCAGATGTTTCATGCAGAACTGCTCTTCAGAACCTTTGGACCCAGAAAATGAAACAGGACAAAATAAATGACTGAATAAGACATAAAACCAAACCCACTTCAACCAACAGTCTTCTTTTCTTTATAAAGTCCGTCAATCAGTTTGAAATCTGTCAATCAAACTACCCCAGAAGTCTGAGACCTGAGGCTCTTTGTGGTTCTATATGTATATATTTATTAGTTTCTTTAGTTATAGACGTGCAATTAAGTGTGTTTTTCTTTTATTCTAGTCAATCTGCTGCAACCAGAGGATCTGACTTGACACAGGTGTATTTTATTTTGAAAGGAACGTGCAGCTGTAGCTGTTAAAAGTAGAAAAAGTTGAGATTGTTCAACAGAAGAAGAAATACCACTGCTATGATCAAACAATTACAAACATTTAAAAGTTACATGAAATAAATTAAAGGTTTAGTAAGTCAAGGCCCGGGGGCCGGATCCGGCCCTCCAGATCATTTTATTTATCATTATTGATGGCCCGATGTTATCTTGCTCTTATTTCTAACTTGTATAATTTTGACAAAATATATTTTTATGGAGAGTAAAACATTGAAAGTTATTTTAGGTTTAAGTTGATTTATTCAGGAATAATATTCCTGCCTTTTTATTATTCATAATTATGGTAAAAAGTTATAGCTTTAAAGATTTAAAAATGTGCTTTCTGTGAGCTTTTCTGAATCTTTTGGCATTTACTAAGATTTTACAAGCTATTTTGGAGTTTAGCTAATAGTTCAGCTACATGCTAGCTTTCTTGGCTAATTTAGGATTTTTCAGTTTTTTAGGCTGTTTTTCAGCTGATTGCGAGCTGTTTGGATAACTTATGTTTTTTGTTTCTTTGTTAATTAGGCTAATTTGGCATTTAGCTCATATTTTAGCTGCTATCAGCTTCAGCATTTTCAGGTATCAACTTGAGCGTTTTCAGCAATCAGCATTAGAATCTTCAGAGGCCAAATTCAGCTTCCAGCATTCACACTTGCATTATTGCAGGTAATGCTATATATCTAGTTCATATTTATGTCCAAAAGTTACAGTTTTAAAGTTTTCAAAATGTATTTTTAGTGTCCAATAAATGTTTATCTTGTTTGACCTTTGACCTAAGGATGTTTTGGATTTCGGCCCTCGTGTGATTGAGTTTGACCCTCCTGGTGTAAGTGTATTCTTCTGGCTGGTCTCTGCTCTGTTAGAGGTTGTATATTCCTGCACAGCAGAGAATATCTACAGACCAGCTAATCATGTTCATTCTGTTTCATAGACTACAGAAGCATCTGCAGAGTCAACAGCTGATCAGTCAACTACCAAACAGTTAGAATGATGAAGACAAAGCTCATCTTCCTCGCTGAAGCAGGTACACAGAGTGCTGCATTTCTGTACGTTTGCATTGTTTTCATTTGTGAGCAAGAATCTAAAAGAGATGAAAATGTGGGTGTGCAGGGGGCTGGAGGAGCATCATAGCAGGTTATGGTGGGGGGGCTGCTGGTTCGACTGGAGCGTGGACAGCAGCAGAGCCTCTGTTCCTCTCCTCACATTCATCACTTCATCCTTTTTTGGCGTTTTCCTTCTGCTAGCAGGAAGAACTATTCCTGCTGTCCGGGATGAGCAGCTGAAGCAGAGGATCCACGTTTGGACAAACTACAAACCCTGCCTCCCTCCTCTTCTCAACACACCTGCAGGTACCTTCACCTGTCCAAACAGACTGAAATAAACACCTGTGGGTTTGTTTAAGCTGGTGTGGAAAGGCCCTGTAAGAAAACACGACCTTTGCAGAAGCTGCTAAAGTTACACAGAAGGAAACTCAACAGAGAAGCGTGAGTGCTGCCGGCAGCGGCTGTCGTCAGGACAGAGCTCCACTTCCTGGAGGAGTTCCCCGTCCGCCAGCATCTGCAGCTCAGATCAGCACGGCTGAAGCCGAGCGCCGCCGCTGATCCGGTTCAGTTCAGTCACCCTCAGCGTTCACCAGTTTGTGACCAAAGCGCTCTGCGTCTCACGCCGGGATGAGCGTCACACGCCGGGATGAGCGTCACACGCCGGACTTAGCAATGAGCGTCACCGGCCGGGATGAGCGTCACCCGCCGATTGAGCGTCTCACGCCGGGAAGAGCGTCTCACGCCGGGATGAGCGTCACACGCCGGGATGAGCGTCTCACGCCGGGATGAGCGTCATACGCCGGGATGAGCTTCACGCCGGGATGAGCGTCTCACGCCGGGATGAGCGTCATACGCCGGGATGAGCGTCACACGCCGGGATGAGCGTCACACGCCGGGGAATGAGCGTCTCACGCCGGATGAGCGTCTCACGCCGGGATGAGCGTCACCCGCCGGGATGAGCGTCACCCGCCGGATGAGCGTCACCCGCCGGGATGAGCGTCACCCGCCGCGGAATGAGCGTCACCGCCGCATGGATGAGCGTCACACGCCGGGATGAGCGTCACACGCCGGGATGAGCGTCTCACGCCGGGATGAGCGTCACACGCCGGGATGAGCGTCACACGCCGGGATGAGCGTCACCCGCCGGGATGAGCGTCTCACGCCGGGATGAGCGTCACCCGCCGGGATGAGCGTCACCCGCCGGGATGAGCGTCACCCGCCGGGATGAGCGTCACCCGCCGGGATGAGCGTCACACGCCGGGATGAGCGTCACCCGCCGGGATGAGCGTCTCACGCCGGGATGAGCGTCACACGCCGGGATGAGCGTCACCCGCCGGGATGAGCGTCTCACGCCGGGATGAGCGTCACACGCCGGGATGAGCGTCTCCGCGGCCGTGTGGAGAGGATCCCGGCTGTGGTGCAGAGTTCAGAGTCTGGGGCTTGTTTCCATGACGTCAGCGGCTCAGTGCTGGCATGAGGCGGCAGGCCGGCCCGCCTCACACAGGGGCACACCTCTCCTCCTCTCCTCACATCTGCAGAGCGGCTGTCCTCCGCTACAGCAGCTGACGGAATTCCTCCACAGCCAGGATCGTGCACTTCCACATACTTTCAGCTCCCCATAGCCGACAGCGTCAGCCTCGAACAAACACGACAGCCGGAACCGCTCGGAAAAGCGAGCTGAGGCACGCTGCCGACAGAAATAATCACAGGCGGCGGCGAAGTCAAACGAGGCCGAAGATGCAGAAGCTTCTGCTTTCTGAAACCTGCAGCACCATGAGGAAAAGTCTGACAAAGCATGCTGGGAAAACTGCTGCCATGGAGTTCCATGAAATGGTTTGTGGGACACCTCTCAAAAAGAGATTTGGTGAAACTCCAGGGATTAAACCTCAGAGGAACACCGTGGTTCCTCTTGGCTGTTGTGGGCAGCAAACAGGGGAATGACTACAGATTTGAGGAGCTTCACAGTGTTATCATCCAAACCAGAGGGGCGGCTCAGTGTCCTGTCCCGCAGAACTACATGCTGGACCTTCAGAGTCTGATTACTGCAACCACTTCAGGATTAAGGTGGACGGAGGTCGTAGTACAGGGGAGGACTGAGGTTTGGATCTCTTCCTGACACTGACAGTAGATTCATCTGAACAGAGATAGAAAATCCCAAAGAAAATAAAGAAATCCACTTTAATGAATTGAGGGAACATAAGTATTTAAAGTTAAACCAGGGGTGTCCAAATCCAGGCCTCGAGAGACCCGTCATGTTTGGAGGAAGAGAAATGCTGCAGAGAACCACATCGCCATTGTAAAGCATGGAGGTGGAAGCTTTATGCTCTGGGGGAGTTTCTCCACAGGGTGGATGGAAAGATGGGCGGAGCCATGTTCCATCAAATCCTGAGTGAGAACCTCCTCCCCTCCACCAGGAGGCCAGAAATGGGTCACATAAAAGTTTTCCAACAGAATCATGACCCAAAACAGAAAACCTCTGGAGAGAGCTGAAGCTCAGGGTTGCCAAGCAACAGCCTCCAAATCTGAAGGATTTAGACATCATTTATAGAGAAGAGTGTAGTAGAATTCCTCCTGATCTGTCCAGAAACCGATCACCAACTACAGGAAACCTCTGACCTCTGTGATGATACGGCCTTCCAGAAAAATACTTACTTCCTTTGATGAAATACAAATAAATGTGTATAAATTCTACTTTTCAGCTTGTCAAAAGTTAACCTTCAGTCCTGTTTGTCGGGACGATGAGAACGATGGGACACGGAGCAGGACCGATGGACGGAGTTGGACTTTGATCAGAAGACTTTTTTTCTTTGAGTTTACTTAAAGACTGTTCGATAAGAATAACGGTATCGCAATCTGGACGCTAAAATAGCCACTAGCTTTGTCTCTAGAAAAGCTCCGCCCCTTCAATTGTCTTCACCAATCATTCTTGGAGGTTTGATCACATGTCATCCATCTGACCAATCAGATGTGGTTACCGTCCTCCCTTCTTTGTTCCGATTCATCTCATAAAATCTCTCGCACTTGTGGGTGGAGCTTCCTGCAGGATCCAGCGTCAGTCAACAGAGTTAACAAAATACTGAAGCTAAGAAGCACGAGTCTGTATCGGTGTCAGTTTGTACTGCATCACCCATGATGCATTGCTACAATGACGCTCGCAGTGAAGCACAACAAAGGCACACAACCCACATACTGCTCTAACGCAGTTATCAGATCTGCTTTCTCCTTCTTTACATTTTTTTGATTTTTTTCCAAGGAAAATAGTGTTGAAAAACATGTGATCCCCTGCTGGGTGTTTGTGGTTGTGAAGCAGTTCCACTGGAAGGGATCTGCTGAGCTTGTTCAGAGGCTGACCTGCATCATAACGAGGACATCGATTGTTTGTCTTTCATTTCAAGGATTCTTCCTTACAGACCAGAAGAAGCAGATTTCACTGCAGGTTTCAGCAGAGTTCTTCTGTCATCAGACACGACGGGTTTTGTTTCCGGTATGAGACTAAAGGCTGGACTTCCTGCTGGACGTCTGGAGATATCTCCAGGCGGTTGGAAGGTCCTGGACAGCCCTCATGAGACGGTGGGGTTTCCACAGCACTGGTGGGTGTTAGGATGACCCTCTGAACAGCCTCACGTCACAACAGCCAGTCTTCATGAAGACTACGAAGGATTCCTAAATGATACGTGATGAAGCATCACCTCTGTTTGTCTCACACATTGGAAGATAGAAACGAGTGTGTGTGTCCTCCTGAGTGTGAGGACTTTCTGACTGAAGTCAATGTGCTGCACAGTCGTCAGCGTGAGTCCTGGTTCTGCTCCACTGCAGTCCTAACATTAGTTTAGCAGTTCAGCAGTTACTACTAACAACATGGAGGTAATTTTCTCCTCTTGTATTTGACCTGGAAACAGCTGGAAGAAAGGAGTGAGCTCTTTTCTGACCTGCTTTTCTTCTTGGTCAGTTTTGAAAAAATCTTTTTTTTTTTCAACAAAAAAGCCAAAAAGCTTCTTTCTTTTAAAGGGTCCCTACCATGATGTTCTTCAGCCTTTCAGAGTAAACTTTATCTATATATGATCATATATTACCTTTGGAACACTAAGAAACTAATTATTTATGAATTATGAGTCCTTTTTGTGAACTGTTTCAATACATGGCAGTGAAATGACTAGATCTCTGAAGCTCCGCCTTTCACTCCTTGTTGGTCCCGCCCATTTCATGACATCATCCTTGAGCCTACCCACAGATCGTCAATGAGCCTCCAATACGTGAGGCGCAACGTGCGTGAAAGTTGTAGCGTTAGATCCCCAAATCTTGCTCCAGGCTTTTTTCTGTTTGTCTGGATCAGATGAATCCAACCGGACTCAAACAGCAATGATTCATTTCTCTTGAACCGAGTATGAAAGGATTTCTGATCATTTCAGTATTATGTTTAAGTGTTTATTTGTATTGAATCTTCTCTGTTACAGTTTGATGTCAGGGGCAAAAAGAAACCATCCTTGGCCTTAAAATACCTTTAATTTATTATGTTGAAAAAATAAAAAATAAATCGAAATTGTGATTTAAAACTGTGATTTGAATGAAATAGTAGCTTGACTGAATCGTTACCTCCCTAGTGCACAACACGTCTCAAAGTCAAGGCCAAAATATACTTATATAGAGAGTAAAATATTGAAAGTTATTTAAGGTTTAAGTTGATTCATTCTGGAATAATATTCCTGACTTTTTATTCATAGTAATAGTAAAAAGTTACAGTTTAAAGTTTTTAAAATTGTCATTCTGCTGCTTTTTGGACTATTTTGGAATTTACTAGATGTTTCAGACTGTTTCAGATTTGTATGTAGCTGAAATATCAGCTACATGCTAGCTGTTTTGGCTAATTTAGGCTTTTTTAAGTTTTTTTAAGATATTTTGAAGTTTAGCTATTTTTTCAGCTACAAGTTGCTGACATGGCTAACCTAGGTTTTAATTTAGCTGTTTTTAGGCTAGTTGGTTTCAGTGTTTTTAACTATCATTTTCAGCATCTTCAGCGGCCAAATTCAGCTTCCAGCATTCACACTAGCATTATCACGGGTAATGTCACATATCTAGTTCATAATTATATTAAATGGTTACGGTTTTAAAGTTTTAAAAATGTAGTTTTGGAGTGTTCAGTAAATGTTGATCCTGTTCGGCCCGCGACCTCAGGTGTGTTTTGGATTGTGGCCTCTTGTGTGATTGAGTCTGACCCCCCTTCTACAGTGTAGAAGTCCAGAACAGGTCCATCACTTCTTATAGAGCTAATCACCACACAAACGCCTTTAGACCCGCCCACATGTCCTTTGAGAGTGGCTTGACTTTAGAGTTTGTTTCTTGATTTTAATGATATTCTGTTAAAAGGACACACAGGAAGTCAGCATGATAGAGGAGATAAGGCCGTTACTTTTCCA
Organism: Oryzias javanicus; assembly: GCA_003999625.1. NCBI lineage: Eukaryota > Metazoa > Chordata > Actinopteri > Beloniformes > Adrianichthyidae > Oryzias > Oryzias javanicus. Next base: position 1,106,666 of record CM012451.1, on the reverse strand, counting down.
GACACAAAAACTGATTAACCCTTTCACTGCCGAGGCATTGTCGGTGATGCTTAAACACATAATCTTTAAGTTACTGTAACTTTTCAACTGTTAAATGATCATTCCAGTAGATGCTGAAGGAGAGAAGCTGCTGGTTGAGCCAAGAGAACGTAAACACTGGAGCTCAGATGTTAACAGGTTAAATCTGTCAGCTGAGACCTTGGATTCCATCAGGAAGTTTAAAGTGCTTCCACTTTGAGAAGTTTTAAGCAACACAAATGAAAAGAGTCTCCTTTCTTCTTCATTGAGTTTGTAAAACTGGAAAAAACGAGACAGTCATTCAGCTTTTATGACAGTGAAACCTCCTCCTTCCACTGTCAGAGGCAGTGTATGTGAGGCAGACAGGGACGGCCTGACACATGACTGTGGGGGGGGCTGTCATGAGTGCTGCAGTAATGCGTTTAACTCATAAAGAGCGCTGCAGAACGTCTTTGCAGAGCGAACTCGTGCTTCACGTTACATGAGATCCCGTCTTCTCCGACTGCGATGCTCACCTGGTAGAACTCCCGCAGCCACGTCTTCTGCAGGTTCTCCGGCTGCAAAGACACAAAAAGAAGATGTTAGACACCCCAGACAAGTCAGATTAGGAAACTACTGAAAAGAACTTCTAGCATTTGTGTTTTTGCAAACAGCTTCATTAAACAAGCAGCACTGTGTGTTTTGTTAACACAACACTAACTGATGGAAAAACAATCACAAGTTGCGGCTGCTCTCGGAAAAACGAGTTCTGGAAGTTTGCAGGCCACCGAGGATTCAGCGTCTGCACTTCCTGCTCACAGGTGAGATGTGAACGTGAAACCTCCAGCACCCACACGGCCCAACACACAGAGCTGCACCACCAGCTTTCTCTGACGGGGAATTAAACCAGCAGACTCAGAAAGATTCCACTACAAAGTCATAAAGTCTCCATGGTTTCCCAGCTTCCCTGCTCTGTCCTGCTCATTAAAGGCTCCTCCAGACCCGGACTTGCCGTGGAGACCGTCACCATTTAAGGACAGACATCCCCATGTCCATAACTGGGTCTGACGGGAGTGAAGGCGCATGTGTGTGTGTGGGGGGTTTCCAACAAGAAACCACCAAAAGATCCAAAAACAGAAAGAAAAATGTATTAGAAAGTTTTGAGTTTATTTTTGAGTCACCTGAACTCAAAGAGCTACAGATCAGAGTATTGATCCCAGCATGGATCTGTTCCCTGATCCAATCAGGAGGGATTCCTCTGTTCTTCTACAAGGAACTTTTCAGTTTGTGTAGAAGCTGAAAGATCATTGATCATGAGTTTGGTGGTTAAAGTCCTCCTCCAATGAAAATCCTCTTTTTAGAGTTTTTAACATGTCTGTATTAGGGGTGTGCCAAAATATCGATGTTGCGATACATCGCGATATTTAGTCCTGTGACTGATTCTGAATGGATTCTCACCAAGTATCAATCTTCTATTTTCATTTGAAGAGGCTGTTGCTCTGAGCGTCTGAGTCACGTGACAGAACTGTTGCAGCTGGGCGCGCTGCGTCTAACATTTTATGATGACGCACGCACTTCATTCAGGTAAAAACGGCGAGATACAGACTCAGTATCACGTGTGTAAATCATGTCTACCTGTGTGCAGGTATCATCCATCTGTTGAAGTGAGTTTGTCTGAGCGTTAGGTATCGTTTATTTCCTGTTTGATCGGTGCGCTGTGGAACTTTGTGTTTGTGTGTACTTCAGGTACCGGTGGGAATTTTCATTTTCATAGACTTTGATGTTTAACCTGCTGGTGTACGGTGTAACTTTGGTAAATTTATGGTGTAAGGTTTTCAAATGAATGTAATTACTTTTTGCTAATGTTAACTTAAAGTAATTCTTAATAAAAATGTAGGATTTGATGAATGAACTTAAATAAACGTGTAATTAAAATACAGTACATGAAATACAGATCAGTCTTCAATTTTGGATGCTCAGCCCTGTTTAAATGTGGGAACAGTGCACAAAAAATTAGGAAACACTTGACAAGAGGCTGTAAAAGATTATATTCTTGATCCTTTGGAGTGACGTTCCAGGGGTGGAGCTGATCACCTCAGCTCCAAAAGCCACGCCCCCTCAGAGGAGATTTAGGTTATGGGACTTTGGTTAAAAAACGTCATAATCATAATGAAAACACCACTGGAAATGTTTCCTAAAATAAATATATATATCTCACATAGGGGTAATTTAAGTAGAATCTTCTAAAGAGAATAAATTAGCAATGGAGGTTTGGTAGATGGAGAGGTTCCTTCTGCAAAACCATGATCAGCTGTGAGGATCCAAAACATCTTAACCATCTTATGTGGGCAAACGCCAAAGAAACAGATGCTCAGATCTGAACTGACGGACATCTGAAGGTCATCTTTCCTCCGACCTAAAGAGCAGGAGCATTCTGCTGATGGTTGAACCAAAAGAACAAGCAGGCCCTCACACCTGACATTTGGTCCCAAATCTTAAAAGGAATATTAAAGAAACCTGAGAAGACAAAAGCTCAGAAAGAGTAGTATGCATGTCTTCTCTTCATGCCTACGACTGTTGCAGCTCAGAGATCCAGCCCTCACATTCCTCTGAGCGTTGACTCACTCGAGCTAACGCTGCAGAGCGGATCAGCACCGGCCGTGTGACTATTGTAGCAAACTTTTTTCTTTTTTCCAGATTTTGAGCATTTGAAATTCCAGGAACACGAGCAAGGCCCTGCAGCTGGCAGAAACTCAGCCCCTTACAAACATCTCCTAGAAAGTGTGTCATGAACGGCGCCTGCCTTCTCCTGCCTGTTGGACACGGAGATCTGGGGTCTGAACGGGTCAGAACGGCTTCAGCCTCGGTACACGGCTGCCTGAAAACCCCAGAGCTGGGAAAGCGTGTGCGCCGCCGTCGCAGCCTTGGCCACATCAGAGTTCAGGTCTATATAAGGAAATGTGCAGCAGAGCTTGTCATCAGTCACATGGAAGAGGCAGAAAGAGTCAGACAGAAACAAACAGAAGAAAGGGACAGAAAAGTTGGGATCAGAGGCGTTACCTTAGAAATACTGCAGACATTCCTGTCCGTCTGAATGAATGTCAGAGGTTTCCTTTGAAAACTCTCTTAAACAGACACTTGAAGTTAAAGGAGTTGGTGAAGGCAATACTGCCACGCTTTGGACAGCTTTCTAAACACATCTGTGAGTATCTCCACGTCCTAGATCCTCGTGTTGAGAGGACACTTGAAAGCGGCGCGGCCATGTCAGAAATAACATTCAGGATTTTTATAGAGAGCTGAAAGGCTCCGGCCTCCGCTCTGATGATGTGAGAGGGGAACAGATGGGGGCTGCTGGCCCTCGGGGGCCGTCGGAGAGAATGTGGGCCGAAAGCAGAGAAAGGCCGGATGAACCAGGTCTAAATCTGTCGCAGGGCGCTCTGCGCCCACCCCCCCGCTCAGCACAAGTTAATTTGCAGTTAATTAGAAAGTAGGGTTACGTACAGGCATTGAGGTAAAAATAACCACACACACACCTCCTCCTCCACTGAAACATTGACTCACTTAGATCTCTGCAGCACCTCCCTCGTTCTCAGCTGATGGCCTACTTTCCTGACAGAATGGGGGGCAGAGACACCGTAACACCCGACCCGCCGGAAACGCTCATCTGAGGAGTCTGCTTCACACACAAGATGAGGAGCGGTCCAGCCATCGGCCTCAGCGGGCCGGGGGCTTCGGGACCGTCCCACAGAGCTCCGGAAACCTCCAAACGCAGCACACTCCAGCAGATCAGGAGGAAACTAATCCAGCTGGAGGGTTCATGGGGGGGGGGCAAAGTGAAACTATGACTTGTTATTAGTGACCTGACACCAACAAGAGGAGCCGAGGCTCACATGCTGCCGAGTCTGCCAACAAACACAGACTGACTCAGCACAGAGAAAAGGATGGAAATAGTATGCTGGAGCTGAGGAGGGGGGCACCGGCCTCCGCCCTCCCCAGGGGTGGAGACCTGACGACCACGCTCTTCCTCGCGGTGTTCACGTCCACAGGCAGAGCTGCGCCGAGGCCAACAACACGCTCATTCCAGACGGCGTGGAGATCTGCTGGGAACACATGGACGCCACATGACTCTGCTCCTCCTCCTAAACCAACGCCCCCCCTGACCTGCCCTGGCCCCGGAGCAGACGCACACCCCCTCTGTGAAACACACGCCGACTTCTTCAGTCAGACTGGAGGAGAACGGAGAGCAGGAGCATGGATTCCTAAAGCGCAGAAAACCTTCTCTGAAGCTTTTAACCTGCAGGGAGACAAAAGTACACAACCAACCACCAGGCACGCTCACACACACCCACACAGACACACAACACACACAGAAATACACACATATACACAGACAGAGCGACACAACACGAGGAAAACTTCCAAAATGCAACATTAGCGATCAATATTTTGATGACGTTGTGACTTGCGATTCACACAAATAACAACACAAAGTACAGCTAATACATCATTTCTATGTCACTGCAAGTCTCACTGACATAGAAGTAGGGCTGGGCGATATATCGATATCATTGATTCATTTGAATTTGTCGTTTCAAGCAATCTATTTTTTGAAAATGGAGATTTTATTTCTCCAGCTCTCTGCTCTCTTGGGTTTCTGTAGTTTGGTGTAAAGCGCAGACATGAAAGCTGCAGCAAACAGAGGAGTTCCTTCAGTGAGACAGAGAGAAAGCTGGTTCCAAAAGAAAAACAAAAACACACGTGCCGTGGGAGATGCCCCCCAAACCCACCCCACCCACCCGTTGCTAATCATCTGCGTGCTAATTGTCTCTGTAGCCTTTAGCTCTGAGGATCCAGACAGAACTGGAGGAAAAGCTGCTGGTCCACAGCAGCAACAGAACCTTGAATAAAAGAGTTGATTTGAATGACAGCCGCTTCCCCTGTGTTTCTGTGTCTCTGTGACCGAGTTTGAAGGCTGTTCCACATTAACCAGAAAAGTAGAGAACCTTTTTTTATTATTGTCTCGACAAAATTAAGAAAGACATCAGAGTTCAGGTGACCCGAGCAGGTTGCCCCGCCCCCAACAGCGGCTGTCTGTCTGCCGGCGTGTTGAGTTTCGCTGAAGTCCGGGAGGCTGGCTGCAGCCATAGTAGAAATGACTGACATGTCCTGTACATGTACTTTAGGGGTGGTCGTTACATCCCGGAAAATCCAGACGGAAATATTTGCTGATCGCAGACCATCACAAATATGTAACATAAAAGAAGGTGGGTCTCTTTCAGAATCTGCTGGAATCACGTTGATCGTGTAAACAGTTGAAAAGTTACAGTAGGTTAAAGATTTAAAGCATCACCGACGACGCCTCCGGTGTTGAAGGGTTAAGCTGCAGAACGGCCAGCCGAACCTCCTCTGATACATGCGTCACTGGAAATGCATGTTTAACTACACTGAGCGCTCATTCTGCCGGTACAAACGTTTATCTGAACCTGACCTGACCCCAACGTAAACATGACACCGTTTCTATTCGGACCAAACAGATATTCAAACAGATGGAAAAGTCCAAACTCATTAGACAAATGAGTCATAGCAGATGATGAAGAGTTGGGTTTGATGTTTTGCATCAGGAGGCGCAGCTGAGCGCGTCACATGCAGGCAGTAATCGTTCAGCATCGGGGGTAGATGGGGGGGGTCTAAATATGTCCTACCAACACTTTCTCCAAAGCCAGTCCAGACAGAAGCTACAGTCTGTAGTATTCAGTCTTCATCAGGAAGCAAAACAGAAAAATATAAACAATAAAAACCAAGCGCAAGATTCTGATTTCTATGTTTTTATAGATCAGCTTCTCCAACCATGATGGAAACCAGGATCAGCTTTCTTCTTCACTGGCCTTTCAAACAGAAATCCTTAGGAATTACCAAATCTTTACCAGAGATCCAAAACTTTGAAACTGAAATCGGCTCTAGAGAAAGACGAAATCCTCAACTTCAAAGCAGCAGCTGGTGCTTCCTCCAGGATGAAGCCTCGTTTACTTCCTGATCTTTAATCAGAACAAGCCTCTCTGTCGTTTCCTGGAGGAGTTTTTACCCGAGATAATCACACTCTTCCTCTCCAAGGACAAACCTGTCTGCTCCTGCTCCTCCAATCAGAGCATGTTCTGCTGCAGTGTAACGATGCTGGAGCAGTGTTACAAGACCAGACGAGCCAATGAGGAGCTTCTCCATCTTCTGCTGCACCAGGAAGGCTTGGTGCCGCATCTGAGAAGTCTTTAGATGACATCACATTCTGGAGAGCCCACGCTCGCCAGTTCATGGCGGCGGATGTTCCATTGGATTCTTACATCAGGCTGAACCCAGACTTCTCATTTCCACTGCAGGATTCCATGATATATGAAGACGAGCTTCAATCACACTTTTACCCTGAATCATAAAGATGATGGTTTTCCAGCCTGACTTTAACCATCAGTGATGTTCAGCATGAGCCCTTTACTCTTCCCTTCACTTTTACAGTGACCCACACTAAACAAATACTGTACAGCTAGATCTAATCCTGAATGAAGTCCAGCTCTGGATCTGGACCGGCACAGATGGATCTAAGACTCATACGGGTCATAGACTCATCTGCACAGGGGAACCTGTGGATCTGCAGCTCCAATGTAATATGTAAACCACTGCAGACATCTGCAGCTTTTGACGATCAGCATCACCATCTCCTCCTTTGATCCGCTGAGGTTAGATGGAAAAGAAGCTTTTCACCAAATTCTGTTCTGCTTTACTAACAAACAATCAAGCTGAGACATGAAGAGAACCAAATCAGTTTTTTTCATATCCTAACCTCCACATTTGCCTTCCAAAGCAGGAGAACACATGTGAGTGAGCAGTAACCACACCTGCAGGCCGATGCAAACACGGAGGTGGACGACCAGCCTTTCACATCCTTCTGCAGGGAAAGCTGACCGTCTGAAAGGAGGTTACTGGCTTTCAGGGGAGCGAGCACCAAACTAAAAATATTCTGGTGCTTTTGGAGACGCAGGCTGCCAGCTGATTGGCTGGCCTGGAGATTTCCACTCCAAACAGCTCTGCGGGGGCCAGAGGACGCAGAGGTATGTCCCCTCTGTGTTTTATCAAACTCCACATCAAAGAGGCTCGTTAAGAAATTAATTAGAGCGACCCCACGCTGAAAGTCTGAATTAGATCGAGGCTGGCTCCTCAGAGAGGTCCTCTTCCATCAGGAGGATGGAACTGGAGGGGGGGGCAGACATGCCAGGTAGATAATGGATCCCATTCTAAATGCAGACATTTAGACAAAAGCATTTAAAAATAGTTCGAGTTATAAAACCCAGGAATCATGAGAGGCTCGACTCCCACCAGTTATTTCGAGATGAAGGAGTCTTCTCTGCACAGATGGTTTCCTCTGGTGGCTTTTCGGGTCTGCAGGTGTGAAAGATCACCTGAACTTCTCTTGCAGATGAACTCTGGTGCGGTTCATTTTACTGTGAACTCAGACAGTCTCTGTGGACTCAGGGGAGAGTTTTGGGCCGTCAGGGTACGTTTGTGTTAGAAGTTTGAACACCAGAAAGGAGGACGGGCCATGTGTCCTCACAGCAGAGACCCACAGTCAGAAAACACCAGCAGAACCAAACCAGCAACAGACCCGTCCCGTCCCGTCCCTCCAGCATCAGTCAGATTCTTTTAGTGAGAGTTTCTAAAATAAACATGTGAGTCTCAAAAAAGTCAAAACTTTTGAAAAGAAAGTTCATTTGATTTGAATGTGAATAAAATAAATCATCAAAATCAGTTTTAGACTCCATCTCATTCGATTGGGGCTCCACTGTGTTTGGGTGGGAATGTGTTCCATCACAGAACAAGGTTGAAGGCCCCCCAAAGCTCGGGCAGACCCCCACACAGCTGACCAATGAGAGGAAGCTCATGCAGGACCAGCAACCCCCCCAGAGGGAACCAACAGGTCAGGAGGTTCCAGGTGTGTCCTCATCTGCTGCTCCTCACCGACTGGAGTCACTGCATCAACATTTTCTGGCCACAAACCCATGTACTGAGATAACCAACAATTCCCAGAACTCCCTGGAGAACTTTGTAGGTTTGGAAAAAAATAAAAGCAGTGTTCTGGTTCTGGTTCTGGAGCCCTTTCATCAAAACCATCCACGTTCCCACTAATCGACCGTACTCTGGTGAATCCTATCAGTTTTCATTTCTATTTGACATAAAATAGGGATGTAAAGGGGCGTGGCCTTTTGATTGACAGCTGATCTTTAGCTCTAGAATGGGGCGGGGCCCAAAACTTTCAAACGTGTTTGCTTCTCGTTTTGTCCTTTTTGGTCAAATCTGGGGTTTTGGGGCATCGAGGTCAGCTGAGATATCGACATCTTTGGAGGAAAACAACAACAAGCCTTCTCCTGCACGACCGGATGGTTTTAGGCTGCGGTCCTGAGCCGTCTTAGACGTCACCGACACCCACCAGCTGTAATTATATGTCCCATATGTATAGCACACATCAGGGGCGTCCAACTCAAACGCACAGGGGCTGAAACCCAAAACACACCTGAGGTTACGGGCCAAATAAACTTTTATTGAACAATCTAAAACTACATTTTTAAAACTTTAAAACTGTAACTTTTTTAACATCATCATTTTTTTGGGCCCGATCCGATTCAGAGTTATTCAATTTTGTGAATTTTCTGATACCGAGTCCCGATCCGATACTTCTGTTACACATTTAAAACATGAACAAACTGAATAAACAGATTTGTTTTGTCCCTTATTTATATTTCATTAACCTTCTTTTATCATTAAAAACTTCAATAGAACACTTCTGTGAAGTAGCTTTAATATAAAAAGTAAAACATAAATATAAACAGGAAAAAAATAACAACTTTCTTGTTATATAAGTAATAATTAGTCATGAAAGTTTAATGACTTTAGCTTTAATATCTTTAGAGCTGTTGAACATTTCTAACCAAATATGATTCCTGTCCTCGTTTAAAATTCTTAAAAATGAATGAAGACTTTGTTTTAGTGTGAAATTGATGATGAGTGTTCATGACTAGCTGATATTATTAGAAACATTTAGTAGTTTTTTTGTTTTTTTTTTTTCATATTAAGTGATAGTTTTTTTAAGTTCTTAAGACATCACATTTTACGGCTTTATTAACACAGTAGTAAATTTCATAACTTTTCTTTCTCTGTCAGATAAATAAAACAGTCAAATTACGAACAGCTCGGGTCCTGAGGAGTTAAACAGCATTTAGCTTAGCACAGTTAGCGGCTGCTCTGCAGCACTAAAAGCTCAACATTAAACATAAACAAAAACTCTCTTTTTATGTTGAAATGTATTTATAGGTTATTATTTAGGTTAAGACAAACCAATGGAGACACTTACTGTCAGTTTAAAGTGTTTTTAAAAGAGTTATTGATCCCAGAAGTCTGAATCTGTGACCACATCGCTAGCTTGTTTATGTTTGTTTATGTTACTGCCGTATCATCCACTTATTACTAACTTGTATAATTTTTGATAGAGTATGTTTTTATGGAGAGTAAAATATTAAAGGTTGTTTGAGGTTTAAGTTGATTTATTCTGGAATAATAATCAAGTCTTTTTATTATTCATAATTATGTTAAGTTACATTTTTAAAGTTTTAAAAATTAGCATCTTTTTGGACTAATTTGGTATTTACTAAGATTTTTTAGGCTATTTTGGAGTTTAGCTATACATCAGCTACATGCTAGCTATTTTGGCTAATTTAAGTTTTTAGTTTTTTTTTTTGTTTTTCAGGTTAATTTGTCATTTAGTTTAATATTTTAGCTGGCTACCAGCTTCAGCGTCTCCAGTTATCAATTTCAGCATCTTCAGCTATCAGCACTAGCATCTTCATCTGCCAAATTCATCTTACAGCATTCATTATCACAGGTAAAGCTTTATCTCTGGTTTATGATTAAGTTAGAAAGTTACAGTTTTAAAGTTTTAAAAATGTATTTTTTGAGTGTTCAATAAATGTTTATCGTGTTTGACCTAACATGATTTGTCCTCTTTGGTCAAATCTGTGTTTTGGATTTTGACCCCTCATGCGATTGAGTTTGACACCCTGATATAGAGGAACTGCACAGGCCTGGTTAGCAGCTCTGCAGGATTCCTTAAGTATAATGTCAGAATGCAGAACATGGTGGTTTCTTCTTCTTGATTTTGACATGTTTTGACCAAACCCCCGCCCCTCTGCTCCACCGGAGACGCTCCTCCACAGACAGCAGGTTGAGAGACAGACTGAGGCCTTCACTCGAAACACACAAAACCATCCATCCCTCGCCCTTTTTGACAAAAGGAATCCTCAAAATTGTGATGAATGGAAGACAAAAAGAAGTTAATCTGCTTATTTTCCAGAGCAGATCAGTGGAGCTTCACATCTGGAGCTGAGAACTTGATCCATCTGAGATTTACAGCTGATGCATGAAGATGAATCTTCAGTTTACTTTGCTGCCATTGGAGTGGTTTAACCCCCTGACGGGATGGTTTTCTCCAGAGATGATGCTCTGAAATGACTAACATTTGTCCCAGAAATCAGTTTACTCAAAAGCTGATGGAGGTTATCAGAGAGACGAGCAGAGATCATCTGACATCCTTCAACTCCAACACAGACGCATGACAAACACATCCACGGAGGAGTTCTCCCAAAGTCCTGCTAGAAAAGGAAGGACCAAGGATCAAACCAACGGCTGCTTTTGGGGGTGGAATGCTGGCAGCAGTTTTGTCTCAACATGGCAAAGGATCGGCTTTGAAGGTCTTCAGCTCTCACTCCAGTCGTTTGGGGCGAAGTGTAAGGAGGTCCACCCAAGTCTGAGGCTGTGATTCTCTGTAAAACCCCCTCAAAGGTATCCCACCACCACCAGACAGCCACAGCTGGAGGAGTTCAAGCGTCTGACCATTCAGCTCAGAGGAGGGATGGAGGGCGGGTCAGTCGGGTCAACAGCTGATGGTACCAGTCAAGTTTCTGGTTCAAATCCAGAACACACTGGAGAGACATCCGGATATTTCCACAGAACCATTCTGTGAACCATTCAGATGTATGAACCTACAAATGTTGAATCAAATAGATTGAAGCTATAAACCAAAAACAAGAGATTTCGTCTTGATATATTTATCATTTGTGTTCTTATTGAGGCTTTAGAAGTCTTTGATCCAGCATCATTTTCCTGTGTGATGGAGATCATGTGACATAAAGCAGGAAGTCTTCCACAGAGTCCAGAGCTGTGCTGTTCTGGTCACTAAGCTGAAAAAGTCTACGATCTAAAGTCCCAAAAAAAAAGTCAAACTGTAGTTTTCAGAGCAGCAGGGATTTAAAGACAAGGAGTTCAAGAAGGAGAACTGGATCCATAAGCATGATAAGCATGATGACAAGCCCATTCCTTCTTGATTGATGCCGACTATCATCAAAAGGTTGTGAAAAGTTTAATTTATACAATCAACCAAATAAAACTTTAACTTCAAAATCCACTCAAACACAACATTTTGTTTTTCTTGTTAATAAATGTTTAGATCCTCTAAAAATGAAGAATATTTTCTCTAAAACCAAAAACAATAAAGAATAAAAAATGGATCAGATGTGCATAAATGTGTGGATGGTAATGAGGATCTGAACTTTTGTCTCTGCTAGAAAACACTGGCAGCTTCCTGTGTGTGTTCCGATCAATAATCTGTGAGATGAATTTAAATGAAACAGAATGGAAGGCTTCGACTGCTGCTAACACATTCTGTGCACTTACAAACCAAATCATAAAGTAGAGAAAGTGAGAGAAGTGGGTGTGACGGATTTCACATTAAAAGCCTGGTCCACTTTCTGCCCTCTGAGGAGCAGCTCTGATGCTGTCATCTCTGGAGGCTTCTGCACAGAAATATCAGATGTTTTTCCTGTCATGTGTCACGCTCTGAAGGTCTAACCCTGAAAGCGATGTGATGGGGGTGTGGTTTGATAAGATGGGCCACGAGAAGGAAAACAGAAACAAAGAGAACTGTAGGGGAACAACAGAGGGAAATGAGCATGGATAACTGGGATTGTTAGGCTACAAGCTAACATTGTGTAGTTCTATGGAGGTGGAGCTCAGAATGTGGTCTGGAAGTGACACCAGGATGTACGGGCAGCCCCTTAAAGACCCACTCCCATCATCCTTGGATCTGTTGATGAAGTGTTCCAGAGCTATTTTCACTATGATGATGCTGGTTTTAGCCAAAAATTAAAATATATTTTAAAAAAATCAACGATAATGTTTCTGCAGAGTGCCAAGAGTTCCTCAGAAATTGTGGGCGGGACTGTAAGCCTCTGGTAATATCCCATCATCCCTTTGTTTACACCATGGATGCCCAAAAGTGAGACTAAGTTTGACCGGCACAAGTCGTGGCTGCGTTAGGCGCAGAGTGTTTAGTTAAAACCTTCAATGATTCTGTATGGAGTTCAAAAACAAACCTCCTTCTGGAGACACTGAGGTTCATTTTTATGCTCTGGGTTTAAACCCAACATGAGACTCCTGCTGTTTTTACTGTCATTATATTATTTTACTGCTTTCAGTCATTTATTTATTATCTTGTCTTAGTATTATTGTGTTTTATGTTTTTGATGTTCAGTACTTTGTTTTAGCCGCCTACTTTTCAAAAGTGCTAGATAAATGTAGCTAAGAAAACTCTATGGCTGTGATTTACTAACAGCCTCCAGGTGGCGCTGTAAGCACTTTCTTTGCCTGCAGCTATGGATGGAACAACCACCAAGCGAGTCATTCCTGAGCTTTTTTTGAGCTAGAAATTCCCAGGAGCCTTCACCGTGACTTCTGATGATTTTAGCGTCCTTTTTCAGCTCGCCAAGATGGTGTGACAACAGCAAACGGATGACGTCTAAAGACCAGCTCCACATCTCTCTTTAGGATCCAGTCTGCTGTTGTCATTTGGGATCCCATTTAGATTTTTGCCCTTTGAGAGAAAAAGTTTGGGCAGTCCTGGATCACACTCTCTCTGGTAAACCAACAACCCCGAGCTAACATTGAGCTATCCAGCCGTCCAGTTCTGATCCAGATTCCAGCTCAGACAAGGAAAACAAAGACCTTCATGGATCTATTTGTCTGGAAGAGGATGATCGGAATGGAGCGGAGCAGAGACACTTTGGCTACGACACAAAACAGATTTTTTCCAAACAGCATCTGCTCCTGATTTACAATGATTTGAATAAAAAATACTTCTAAACGATCTGTTCTTCACGCCCTCCTGCATGAGAAAATGCTCAGAGAACATGTTAAAACTCCGTCCTCAACACACGTTTGAATGATATGGAACTGAAGTGTTTGTAGATTCCTCATTAAAGGCAGTGACAGAAACAATCAAAGCAGTCAAAGGCGACCCTCGTGGGCCGAACGACTCTCAGATCTGAAGTGACACGACCCACATTTCAATCCAGAATTAGAAACGCCCCAGTTCTGGACTAAACCAGCACAACTGAACCCACAGCTCCATCAGGATGGGAGAGGATGAGATGCTTTCTGATCCAGGCTGCTTTTCTCAGCTTGAACTACAGTGCAGGGTTTTTGAGTGACAGGGAGAGACAGGAAATGGTTAGGAGTGGGTGGAGACAGAGCGGCGTGCTCTGCATTTCCTTAAAGTGACGGTGCGTCTACTTCCTGTGCCGGCTTTGAACTCCTGCAGTGGTACTAGAAGTGTGCGGCGGCTTTTCCCGGTCTCCGTGACCGGATCCCCTCGGCACCATCCCTCTCTGGGATGTTTGTTCCTCTCTTTGTCCCGGCTCAACGCCGCAGGTTTTTTTGGGTGTCGTTATCTCTCGCCGCTGTCTTGCGTGCGGCATCCTGTTTGTGCCGAGCAGCACAAACTCCTGCCAAAGACATTTCACAGGCTGTCACGTTTGCAGCGTGATATCTCTGTAATTGGGCTCTTCCTGCTGCTGGAGTGAGGCATAAAGAAATAAAATAAAGACAGGAAAACAGCAAGTAGTGGATGGAGGAGGGGGCAGGTCTTATCAGTCAAATGTCCCTCAGAGGCCTGACCTCTGTCAGTGAGCCTGAAGCCGAGCAGGTCAGGCAGGGATCTGTTTCAGACTAAAATAGGTTAAACCATCTTCTAGAAAGTCCAAAATGGGACAAACCAACTTCTCGAAGCTGAGAATATTCCCCCCAGAGGCTCGTTCATGTGAGCACTCCCCCCAGAAGTGACCTAAACTGACTGCCTGGAAACCAGACTTTCAAAGAGAAGGAGTCCAGAGACGGCGTGGAGCGTTCAGGGACACGCTGCATGGTGAAACCCTCCCAACGTATGAGCCTTCCCTGTGTGGGGCTCTGCACACACACCCCTTCCCCTCCACTGTTTCCACTTCATGTTGACACTATTAAAACACTGGAGTCATTTCACAACCCGTCTCCAGAGCTCTGTGCAGGAGTGACGTCACGCCTGTCCGGCGTCGGAGTCTGGGTGGAGGCCCCAAATGATGAAGAAATGCAGAGTCACGTGACCCGCCGTCACTGCACCGCCCCGCGTCCCATCCAAAAGCCTTTTACAGCCTGTGAGGCTGCTCCCTGAGCTATGCCGTCGTCATGGTAACGCGGAAAACAGGAAATCCTATTTACACACATTTTAGGTTCCCATCTTAAAGCGGTGCTGATCCAGAGACTGAGATGGAGACGGTACATCTGCTGGATGTTGTTTCTGAGAGAGGACCAACTCTGCCTCCATAAAACTTTTATGTTCATCATAAAACCATGTTTAAAGGCAGCGCGTCAGGCTCTTACTGAAATCATTTGAGGAATAAAAATGAATTTAAAGAAGGGCAGAAGAACACAGAGGCAGAGAAAAAGCTTTAGGAACCTTCATGATTACACAGAAAGTTACTTCTTCTGTTTTTAACATTTCTTGAGATTTATTCGATCTTAAGGATCCGTATAACCTGAATCTATGATTGCAGGGTATAAATATTTGATAATAAGTCCTGAACCACATATAGATAATTCATGTAGAGAAATGTAGAGTGGGATTATATAAGTTTTCTTCTCTTCACTCTCTTCAAGCAAACTACTTGTGATTGATATTGTAAGATGTTATTTATGTATTATTACCTATAATAAACCATTTCATTCATTCATTCATTACTTTTTATTTGTTCTTGTCTGAAAGTCCTCTCTTTGCTCATTTTCACACCTTCTCCATGCTGGTCCCTGATCTTCTGGATCATCTTCAGATCCAGCTAGACTCAGGATCCACGTACATGTAGTTCATGTCATCTGATCGGGTCCAATCTGACCCCAAGGCTCCTGATTCGAGCATCTCCAGCTCTAAGCATTCACTCCAGCTACATCATCTCCAACAAGAATGAACCCTAATGTCCCGAGACCACCAGAGGCCGGGCCTCATCTCCTGCTTCCAGCAGAACCAGCAGCTCTAGAGTCTCTGTCATTCTCCTCTTCTGACTGTCCCCTCCCCACCCCCCACCACCACCACATAGCATCCTCTTCATCCTGCCGTCTGTCCGGTCAGCATCTGCAGCAGGCGGCACACAGGACGGTGGACACGCGCTGGCGGACACGCTCCACCGCCTCACTAAAGGTACCTTCACTTAAGCTAAGAGAGCGACGTTAGCAGAGGAAAAACAAACACACGTCCAGCATCATTCCACACGAGGAGCAAATGTTTGAGCTCCAAACGCTCCAGAAACAGAGCGTCCAGCCCTCATCCAACAAACTAGGAGTGGAGGAGCGGACTCAAGTTGACCCCAGACTGGTGAGAGTCAGCTCTCCGTCAGACACGTCAGACACGCTGTGGATGTGGGTGGACTGCTCGGGTTTGGCTCATTCTACATGAATCTGATCAAACTGTGTCTGAACCGGAGAGCCACGGCGATGTGGGCGGAGTCTCTCTGAACATGTGAGCAAAGAAACAGTCTCAACACCTGATAGAACGAAGCTGGAAGCTTTCTGATGCAGCACATCAACTGCAGCTTCCAGCTCCACCACAGCTGATGAGGCAGTACACTGTACACATGTGTTCATCTGATGTTACCAGAGAGGGATTCAAAGTTCAGGAAACTCCTGAATGAATAGTTAAAGCCTCCTGACGGCTGGTGGACAGATGGACGGCAGAAAGCCTGCTCGCTTCAGGCAATAAAATCCACAGAGAGCAAACATCTCACTGCTGCTGAGCTGCAGAACACTCAGGAGGCCTTCAGGATGCCTTAAGGACACACTGAGGACACGCTAAGGATGCGTTCAGGACGGGTTCAGGAGGCGCCCAGGATGCGTTCAGGACGAGCTCAGGACGTCCTCAGGGGGTGTTTAAGACGCCCTCAGGATGCGTTCAGGATGCGCTCCGGAAACTCCTCATTATAGTTATTAATGATCCAAAGCATTTTCTGCTCTGTCTCTGGTTAGAGTCTCTGACGCCACATCAACGGATATCGTGGAGAAAGCAGAACCGCCGCCTCCAGGGGGCGCTGCACCCAGACGGCAAATGAAGATTTATCAAACCTTTGTTTTCTTTTTCCAACCAGCAGCCAAACTCTGTATCAAACCCCTGAAGCTTTTCAGCTGGAGGTCGTCCCATCAGGTAAACGCTGGGCTGCTCCGCCCACATGCACCAGCAGGAGAAGGAGAAGCTCGGTGGGTGAAATCTGTTCTCCCATTCCTGTGGGCAGCGGTGAGCAGGGATTTGAACTCACAAACTCCGTGTCTCAGGACAGACGCTCTACCTCGAGGCCTCAGAGGGCCCATTCATGAAGACTCCACCCTCGTGCTTCAGCCACAAACTCCTCCTGAAGCCCCGGTGGTCCTGCATCTCCTCAGACCCCATCAGAGCTGATGAAACCAACAACATGTCTTCAGCAGGGATGAGTAAAAATAGCTGCTGCAGAAGCACGGGGGGGGTGCATTGTCCCCGCTGATCCCAGTGGAAACTCAACTGTCAGCTCTGGAAGTGATAACCTTCTGCCGAGGCCGGGGGGCTGATAAGGCAGCACACAAACAA
Organism: Oryzias javanicus; assembly: GCA_003999625.1. Lineage (NCBI taxonomy): Eukaryota > Metazoa > Chordata > Actinopteri > Beloniformes > Adrianichthyidae > Oryzias > Oryzias javanicus. The sequence continues at coordinate 1,089,664 of CM012451.1, read as the reverse complement.
CACGCTGGAAGCTGCGTGGACAGAGAGGGGTCCAGAACCATCAGCCGCTGACATGCAGCCTCGGTTGTATAGAACCCCCCCCTTTGGATTTGACTGCAGGATTCTGGCTTTTCCTCACATTCATGTTGCAGCAGTGAAGTCAGAAACAGAGGAATAAACCAGGAAACGGAACAGAGCAAACCCTGAGGAACCCCTCCAGCCTGAGAGTCCAGCAGAGCCCCACCCCTGATGTTTGCATCAGTCCTCTTCTATCAGTCATACCTGAGCGTGGGTTTGTTCTCGTCTGCAGTTCCCGCCGTTTGGACATCAACAGCAGCTCGCTCTTCTGGAGAAAGGGGCCGCATTTGGTTTGGGAGGAAGCTCTGCATGAAGATGAGCTGTAATCTTCCTCAGAAGTGGGAGGACTAATAATGCAGCTGTTAAAGTCACCCCCCACCGCTGATGACTGCCCCCCCGCTCGCCTCTGGTGGAGCCCTCAGCAGCATGTGTGGAGTTTCTGGAAGCGCTAAGTGCTGTGTGAGTCCTCCATGTATTGATGAGAGCATCTCAAGCGCTGAAGAGCGGAGACTCTTCCAGCACAGCCAGACGGCGGCCTGCAGGAGGACACGGATGCTTGATGACCGAAACACAGCAGGTTCCCTCCGTCAAAGAGCAGATCAGGAAACCTTCATGTTGGCTTGTTTACTCTTAAATTCTTCAAAGGCTGCTTCATCCTCTGAGAGGAAGACCCAAACCAAATCTCCTAGAAAACTCCCACAATGCTTTGAACACGTGACGCATGCAGCAGCAGACGGATCAGCACCCACTGCGCCCTGAGGACGTATGAAACGGCCTGCAGGAGGCGTGTCCAATACAGGGGGCGTGTCCCTGCAGGAGGCGTGTCATATTGCCCAATTTCACTCTTTTGAGACCAGACAAAGTCTCTAAGCAGTGATTGGTGCAAGAATCCATTAAACATTTAAGGCGGGGCCAGCAGGCACCATATGCTCTTATTGAGGCCTCTGATTGGCCAGTTTATAACTTGATTGACTTACAATAAAGAAAATATATAATGAAAACAAATTTGGTTTAGCAAGAACATGTTAAACATGAGACACCAGAAAAAGAAGGATTATCCTGTCGAACAATGACTGAGTTATAGCTGTTTGTATTTCAATAAAGTCTACGGGATTTTGACTGTCTGGGACCAGCAGGTACTTCCTGTTTGGAACGTGAGAGGGGGGTAGGATGATCCGTCCAGTTCTCTCTGTGCACTGACTCTGGATGCAACAATGTCTGCTTCAGGATGATTTAACTCCCGGTAGGGCTGGGCGATAAAACTATAACTGTATTTATCACGGTAGAATCTCTTCTCGATAGGAAATGAGTCTTTTGCAATAGACTTCTATTTTGAGGGGTCTGAAAAACACTTGCTACTTGTGAGGGTTTTCACCTCTTTGGTGAGTAACATTACACATCATCAGCCTCAGAGGTATCAAATTTGACAAATAGTTATTTGATTTATATTATGATATGTATTGTTGTCAAACGATATAAAAGAAATTATATTGTGATATTAAAATATCCATACTGCCAAGCACCAACTATTCATAGAAAAGGGTTTTATTTATCATTATAAGCAAAACAAACTAAAAAAAAAGATCTTTAAGACTTTTCTAGAGGAAGTTCAAGCATCTCGACAAACTAAAGAAGAGTTTAACAAGTGGAGAGGACAGGTGTGTGTGCAGAGATCGAGTCCACAACGTGAAAACCTGACTGCGTAGAAGAAGAATCTAGAAAGCGAGCACCTTTGGATTGACATTTCCACAGATCTCACAGCCATCTTGTCCTGAAACTGCATTCCTTCCACAGCCACCAAACCTGGAAAGTTTGATGAAGTTAGCTCAAAAATGTGACCCTTCAAGTTCCATCGATAGAACAAGGCGGAACTTTTCTCCTCCACCTGATTCAATCAGAGACAGCAGGACAAACGCTTTCAACACAACGCCGAGTGGTCTCCTCTGAAGCTGACACTCGCCGGGCAGAATGACAGCCAGAAGGCAGGAGTTCAGAGCAGCTGAAAGCGTCTGAAAGCAGCTGAAAGCAGCTGAAAGTGTCTGAAAGTGTCGAATGCTCCGATGTTTCACGCTCAGGGGTATGGACGCTGCTCTGACCGCAGCAGCTGAAAACTCAAAGGAGTGTTGGAGAGTGGAGACGCGACCAGGGCTGCCATTAAAATAGTCGACGGCTAATTAATAGTCGATTAGTCGTTACTTTATATTATATGGAGTCAGAGTGTAGAAGAGTAGAAAGTTATAATGATATTCTGCTAGATTTATGGACTGTTGGGGCATTTATTAAGGTTTTTTTATGCTATTTTAGAGTTTAGCTAATATTTCAGTTACACGCTAGCTGATTTGGCTAACTTAAGCTTTATGTTTTAGTTTTTTGGGCCGTTTTGAAATTTAGCTAATATTTTGGCTGCATGCTAGCTATTTTGGCTAATTTAGGCTTTTTGTTCTTAAGATTATGTTGGAGTTAGCAAATATTTCAGTTACATGCTAACTATTATTTAAATAAATTAACTATTTATATAGCACATTACAATTGCTTATAGCATTCCAAAGTGCTTCACAATAAAAGAATGAAGGTTTCAAAAATGTGACAATTTAGAACAAAATATTAAAAAACAGCATAAATTTACAAAAGCCGTCTGCAGTAAAATACATTAAAGATCAATAAGAATACAATATAATTTGCAATAAAAATAGAATCAAAATAAAATAAAATGCCAACAACTATTGAGCATTAAAAGGAATTCTAAACAGGTGTGTTTTCAAATAAGCTTTAAAAGGTCTGACATCATGCGCAGTTCTGCTGGAATACAGAAAAGAAAAACAGAAAAAGCACGATCACCCCAGCGTTTCTGTCGGGACCCGGGGACCTCAAGCAAGAAAAGATCTGTAGACCTTAAAACTCCAGAATGGCTACGGACATTTGGTGAATTTAGGCTCTCTTTTTTTTTTTGTTTTTTAGGCTAATTTGGAGTTTAGCTAATATTTCATTATATTATATTTCAATATTTTAGGTGTTTTTTCATCTAATTTGCCATTGAACTCATATTTTAGCTGGCCATCAGCCACAGCATTTCCAGCTTCAGCATTTTCTGCTGTTTAGTATTTTAAGCCATCGATTTCAGTATTTTCAGCAGCCAAATTCAGCTTATAGCATTCAGACTAGCATTATCACAGGTAATGCTATTGTGAATGCATCTATTTGTTAGTTAGTTTAAAGCTAATGATGGTTAAGATGTGTGTTTAACATCCACTTTGCTCATGACCCGATAAGTCGAACAATCTGAAAAAATAATAATTGATGAGTTGACTACTAAAATAATCGTTTGTGGCAGCTCTAGCTGCGACCGTAGAAAAGTGAGCCGTGCTGTCTTGATCCCAAGTGTGCGTGTGTGTGTGCACGTGTGTGTGTGCACGTGTGTGTGTGCATGTGTAACACAGCAGCAGCACGCAGCATGCGAACACACCACCACAACAAACACGGCGGGAGAGCATGGAGCAGAGAGGAGGCCTGCTGTTGCTAAGCAAAGATCTTTAAAATAAACACTTTCTGTTTACAAAACTCAAGTGAGCCAAATTCCTTTAATAAACAAAGCGGAGTGAGCGGAGCTTGAACCCTGTTCACACTTTCAGGTGCAGAGAGTTCCAGGCGGTTCTCAAACCAAACGTGAGCTGGGAGACGCTCAGAGGAACCTCCTCAGCTTCTGCTCCTGCAAACACCAGCGGCTGCAGGTCCACCGCCGCTCCCGTCAGCATCACCTGGTAACGGGGCAATGCAGGTACCAGAAGGCGCCACAGCTGCCACCAGGGCTCATGGGCCAGTCTGAAAACAACAGCCTCCAGTCAGAAGCTGTGGATGTTCAGAGGAAGTGCAGCTGCTGACGGTTACTGCTCAGTCTTTGGGCTCATCCTCTGCTGCTGCTGCCATGCAGACAGATGCAGGCCTTTGGTCCCTCCAGAGCTTCTGTAGCTCTGATATTCACCTCAGAGAGCTAAAGCCCGGGTTAGGAGCAAGATTCCTTCAGACTGCACACTCCCTGTCTTCAATCCAGACTATAGGAAGGAAATGCAGCAAAGACGTCAGATGTTTGTGTGGCTCAAACAAACAAACAAACAAACAAACACCAGCTTCCTTCTAACCCGCACCACTAGATTTGAACCGTTTCAAAAATGCAGTAAAGTGAAGATTCTCTGGTTGATGTTTCCTTGATCTGGATAGATAACACCAGATCTGACCCGCCGGCGTCTTCACACTCTGAACTTCCAGAACTGTTGACACTGATGGTTTATGACGGCGTTGTTGCACAACATTCGGGCTGCTGCGATTAATCAACCATTGAAATAGTCAATCAGTCATTTCTTTATATTCTAAGGAGTCACGTGTAGTAAAGTTGAACGAAGTTATGATCGTTCAGAACCAAAAACATGAACTTTTTTATATTTGACTCAATGAGACCAATGGTTCCTTGTTTCAGATGCTAACCTCATTTAATTGTGTGATTACTTCATAATCATTCACACTATAATGATCCTCCTGCTCCTTTCTGTATGTTTTTCGGCACAAAAACTCAATCAGACTTTCAGAGATTTCAGAAATCTTGGTGTCAAAATGTTCATCTCATTCAGGACATTACTGCTTTCATGTTTGGTATTTATAAACTTTATAGTTTTTGAAATATTGACCAAAATATACTCCATAGGAAATGAATGAGAAAGTCTTCAAATTTCAAAATTTTAAGTAGATTAACAACAAGTCTTTAATGATATTCATTATCTTCTTTTATAGACATTTTCAACATATTGAATTTTAGCTAATATTTTAGCAACATGCTAACATTTTTGATCAATTCACTTTACTGAGGAATTTGAGGCTTTTTTAGAGTTTAGCGAGTATTTAAGCAACATGCTAACGTTTTTGGCTAATTTGTTATCTGAGGTTCTTACAGGGAATTTAGAGTTTAGCTTCTATTTTAGCAACAGGCTAAAGTTGCTGTGAGGTTCTAATTTTTTTTAGCTGAGGTAGTTTTTGACTAATTTAGTCATGGTTTTCAGTTTAGGTCATATTCAAGAAACACTAAATATTTTTGCAAAATTGTGTCTTATTAGGGATTTTTAAGCAACTTTTCTACAAAATCTTCAGAAACTTCGGCGCTCTTTCATAGTTCTTTAACGAAATTTTCCAGTCTTTCTGCAAATGTAACATTTTGCAAATGGTTTTTGCATTTTCAGTAAATCCCTTCAGAAATTAAAGTAAATTGTGTCGACACTTTCAGCAAACAGCTTCAGCATCTTCAGTGACTGCTTTCAGCAAAAAGCAATCAGACAAGCATCATCACAGGTAACGCAGCTTTTCTAGTTTAATCTTGTTTTAATACCAGAAACTAATGAATGACAGAAGCTGCACGGTTCATTAAAAGTTGAATAAACTATCACCCTAATTGTCTTTTATTTAGTTAGTTTACAGCTAATGATGGTTCAGATTTGTGTTTTATATCCACTTTGTACATGAGCTGATTAGTCGACTAATCGAAAAAAATAATTGTCCAAAGTGATTAGTCCAGTATTAAAATAATTGTTTGTGGCAACACAACCGAGCACAGTGGCTTGGTGGAGGTGCAGGGGCAGCAGGGGCAGCTGGGGCTGCAGGGGCAGCAGGGGCAGCAGGGGCAGCTGCAGGCTGCGAAGCGTCTTCCGTCATCAGCTCCATTAACTGCTGGTGAGGTTTAGGAGACACTTCTGCAGTGGGAGTAGAGGAAACCCAGGGGACAGAGCCGTACTTTTATCTGAACTCCCTCAGGGCGCGGTGGTTGGGGGTGCTGCCGGTTGGGGTGGGGGTGCTGTCTTGCTGGAGTCCTTGGCTTCAGCGGGATGCGGGGGAGCCGTCCCATCCCTGGCTTTCCCAACGAGGATAATTATGGCTCTTGGAGTAAACCCAAACTTCCACACGCCCCCACCCTAACCCCTGCTCCTTATCTGAGCCCGGCGGGCCGGGCTGTTCATTGTCCTGCTCACACAAACACGTCTAACCTCCTGAGCTGGTTCAGTGAACTCGTGGAAAACGCTGGCTCAGAGAGACTAAAACAGGTCTGATTCTGAGCTCCCGTGTGAGCAGGTCGCTTCTCCTCCTCATCTGCTTCAGGAGGAACGTTTGTTTCCCTGTTTAAATAAAAGCTGAGAGCCACCAGCTGAGTACAGACCCTCCTCCACATCTGCAACATGATCGTCCATCCGCCCCTGCAGGTTGGGGCCTGAAAGGCCTCCGAATGAGGACAGGGTGACTCCGCTCCGCAGCCGGAAGATGGAGCTCAGATAAGCTGCGATCCATGCAGACGAGAGCTGCAGCAGACAGTAATCCACTGCTGTGTGTCACCCAGGGATGCACTTCAGCTGACAAGCCCTGCCGTCAACCCCCAAATCCCACCCTCCCTCTGCTTCCACGGAGGGAAAACTGCAGCTTCCAGAAGCAGAGGTTCAGTCAGAGCATCAGTCAGCATCACTGGTGGAACATTTCTCCAAATATAACTCTCGCTTGATTACATTTATTAACCAGGACCAATAAGCATGAAGTCAGCAAATACCAGAGCATGGCAATTATAATTCTTCCATTTTCTAAACTCGCTTGTTCCTGTTCAGAGTCACGGGATGCTGGAGCGGAGCCAGCAACGCCGGGTGCAGGCGGGCTGGAGGGCTGGAGGGCGGGCTTCACTCCTCCGGGTGAAGGCGGGCTTCGGCCTGAACAGTTCTTCAGTCCATCCCAAACAAACACACATATTCACAACTTAGAGTCATCAATTAACCTCTGAATTCTGTTTTTGGGAGGAAGCTGGAGAAAACCCACAGAAAGACCCCAGCTGGGATTTGAACCAGGACCTACTTGCTGTGAGGCGAGAGCGCTGACCACTGCACCACCATACAACCAATTGCAATCCTCTATAGCATTTTTGTAGAAATGTTGATTTTAATGTTAAACGGTCTTTGCATGTGTGTGTTTATCCATGATTTCCTCTGGTCCCGGTGATGTAGTGTGATGAAAATGTCCACGTCCGTGCAAACCGCTCTGCTCTGCACCACTTCTGGACCTCCTGTATTTCAACTGCTGAACCAAAAAATCCAGGCTCAAAACCACCAAAGACTTGAACGTCCAGAATGAAGCTCAATTCAAAAGAGCCCGATCGGTTCATTATGACTTTTTCAAGTCGTTCCAGTTCAAACGTAGCCAGCCTTGAGACAAAAGCCTTTCAGTCCAGTTGTACATGCATGACACCTGTGGAGTGTTTTAGAGCCTCTGAACGGGCTCAGGGGTTCAAATCCTAAACTATATAGTCATTGTGTCTCACGGTGCCCCCACTGGGTGATACGTATCCTGATTGTTGATAGAAAAGTGGACATCAAGCCGTTTATCTTCTATTGTTTTTGTTTATTTTTATTGCTAAACTTTTGAGCAAAAATGTTTGAAACTTTAAACTGTTGCATATTTGAAAATAATGTTTCTCATTTGTGACAATTCAGCTATATGTGACTTGAAAAAATAAAATCAGTGTCATTTTTTTTACATAGAGAATGACTTAAGCTATGTTTCATTGTGGTCTACCGTAGGGCTGGGTAGCCATTATAATTTATAAAAGCGATTCAATTCTGATTTTTTTTATTCTTTCGATTCTTCAATTCAATTTTGAATTTACACATTTGTTTAGAAATACATTAATAATCTACTGTTTTGAATATATTTATCTTAATCTGATCCAGTTCACAGCCTGTAAATGTATCAGTGAAATACTGAGGTTGTTAATATCATCCAGTGTTTCATGGATTCTCTAAAGGAGAAGTTCTAACTAAAATGTTCAGATCATTAACATTATAAACATTGTTCGGCTTCTCCTGGAGGATGTTTCTGTTTGGACACGAGGTGGAGATCACGCTATAGCATTATACCTATTCCTATAAGAAGAAGACAGTATGAGGAAAAAAAGAGAAAAAAAAATCAATGTTTTAGTCCACAAATGGTTCCTTAAAAATGTTTCCTTAAAAACCCTCGTGCTCTCTTATGGGGTCCAGATGACCCCACCCTTACATTGAGGCGTTAGCCCTTCCATGACAAAGCTGGACAAGGTGGATAAGACTTCATGTCTGTCATTGTCTGAAACAAAGTTCAGCGCTCTGTCTTGTGGGGTCCAGATGACCCCACTTTTATGTAAACAAGCCTAAGAGAGCGGAAGGGTTACAAGAGTTTGTAAAATTCATGTCTGTGAGTTTATAAAGATGTTCAGTCAGTTAGTAATGTATGTTTAGGTCGACGAGCGTTAGCATTAGTCGTCCAATGTTAGCACGTTAGCATCAAGCTAGCAGACTTTAGTTTTATGTGTTAAATTGATGTATAGTTTTATGAATCGATTATTGATCTGTTAAGCTTAAATCAATTCAAATCGATTTGATCAACCAAGCCCTTGTATATCGTGATATATACTGTTATTGTGATATAACATCATTTGTATCATAATATAGAGTTCTTCCATGTCGGTCAGCACTACGTCCCCAGTGGAAAATAGATCTGATGTTTGTTTTCTGTCAGAGCTGTTGAGATAAAAGCTGCTTTCACAACCAATGAAATTAATGTTGGAAGTCAAGGATTGATCTCCTGAAACTACCATCATCATCTTCAGTGTTTCTTCAAACCTGTGTGGTTTTCTAGAACAGAGTCACTGCAGGAGTTCATTAGACATTCACCAATGAGAAGTGGGTTTGACTGTTGGCACATAGTAATCCCACCCCCACTTCCCATCATCCATCTGTTTACTCTCTCTCCCACTATCTTACAGCCTTTTACACCCACACCTTAACGTTACAGCGCAACTAAAATGTCCCAAACAGCTGATTGGCAGACGAAAACCCACTCGTCCTGGTTCAGTTGCAGAAGTTTCCTCTAGTTGAGAGCTCGGAGCTCCTCAGAACAGTGATGTGGGACCCACCCCCCGATCGTCCTCAGAGGGTTTCTGTCACGATCAGCAGCAGGACACCCTCCAGCCCTCTGCTGGGGAACGTTCTCTGTGGTTGGTCTTATTTGACTGGCAGAGATGGAAAGGGTTTCAAGTGAAGCCAGCAGGTCACATGACCACACCCTGCCCCGCGCGTTTGGTCCACTTCCTCTGTGTTCATTGGGTCCAGCAGATGCCCGGCTCTCCTGGTTTGAATCAACCCTCAACCAGAACCAGAACCAGAACTATTCTACTGAGGAATTTACATCTAGAGGCAAGAGAAGCAAAGCAGCTGCAGCGTGGATGAAGGCCAGAAGGAAAGCAGGTGGTTTCCCACAACAAGGCAGCGGGTGGGTGCTATGGAGACCCCCCCCCACCTCTGGCTTTAGAGGTCTAAAGCCAGAGAATCCACCTCACCTCCAGACTCAGCTTCTATGCAAAAACGCATCCCAGTCAGAGGTGTGTTAATGTGGTCTGAACATTCAAGCATCACTGTTCCATCCTGAAACCCTGAACCTGCTGGAGCGGGGGGGTCAAACTCCATCACACACGGGGCAAACTCCAAAACACTGCAGGTCGCAGGCCGAACAGGATGAACATTTAATGAACACTCATTTTTAAAACTTTCAAACCGTAACTTTTAACATAATTCTGAATTAGATATATAGCTTCAGCTGAGATAAAGCTCGAGTGAACGCTGAAGATGTTAGTGCAGATGGAAGGGTTCTCTGTGAACGCTGTGACCAAACAAAACCTGAACATCACAGTGCTGTTCTTCAACAACACCTGATCCAAACAGGACGTCCCGGCACAGACATGAAACACTTTGGAAAAAGCTCGCCGTCGGCTCCGCCTGCTCCTCCTTGAACATACAACCGAACAGAAAACCACCATTAAAATAAACGAGAGCGTCTGACAGCTTCTGGATCACATGACAGCAAGCGGCGTGAGAGGTTCTGGTGTTTGGATCAGCAGCAAGCGGCGTGAGAGGTTCTGGTGTTTGGATCAGCAAAGCGGCGTGAGAGGTTCTGGTGTTTGGATCAGCGCCGCACAGCTGACGACAGCGAGACGCTCACCGTCTACAGTAGATGTGGAGCAACAATTATCCCTCCTAAAAGTTACCTTAAGGTTTTTTACTCAGTTATAGTCAACATAGACTCTCATTCCTTATCAGAACCAAACAGAACAGCAAAGTGGACTTCTTTTGAAAGAGTTGGACAATATATTCTAATGATTCAATGAAAAGATTTAAACATTTGAAACTGAAGACAGCAGCAGAAAATGGAGCAGACCCATACAGAGCCATACAGACCCGTGCAGACCCGTACAGGCCCGTGCAGACCCGTGCAGACCTCTGCAGACCCGTACGGACCCATACGGACCCGTGCAGAGCCATACAGACCCGTGCAGACCTGTACAGACCTGTACAGACCCGTACAGGCCCGTGCAGACCCGTGCAGACCTCTGCAGACCCGTACGGACCCATGCAGACCCGTGTAGACCCCTACAGACCCGTGCAGACCCGTACAGGCCCGTGCAGACCCGTGCAGACCCGTGCAGACCTCTGCAGACCCGTGCAGACCTGTACAGACCTGTACAGACCCATGCAGACCCGTGCAGACCACTGCACCTCCATGTTTGCTTGGTGGATCCCACACATGCATGAGAACAGAAGAAAGTATCAGCTGAAGGAGGGAGATGGTCCTCACATCAGTCTGTTCTGAGGAGCTCCTAACAGCAGAATGTTCTGCAGCAGAACAGAACCAGCAGAACTTCTGGACAGACACAGCACCTCTCCTCTGTGCCTGTGCAGACCAGAGTTCCTCCCAGAACAAGGTCGGGTTCTGCAGCCCACAAAGACCTCATTCAACCCGCATCAGTGCGGGTGCAGAGTGGAGAGGAAGCACGCTCAGAAGGGAATGTCCTTAAGGAAGCAAAGCACCCGCACGGCCCCCGCAGCCCCCGCAGCGTGGAGCTCGTGAGCAGCAGCCTATTTATAGGCGCTCTCCAGCAGGAAGGAGCTCCCTGATGTTTGGGAGGAACCAGCAGCTGCACCCCGCAGCGCCCTGCAGGGGTGGAGGTCCCGCGGACCACACCTGAAGGAGCTGCGGGGCTTCAGGATCTGCGGGGCTTCAGGATCTGCGGGGTTCAGGATCTGCGTGACACAATCCAGATGATTGAGCCGACCCAGAGGTTTTCCTGGAGGAGCTGAGAGAAGCTTCCTGAAGTTTCAGGTTTCTTCATGACAACACTGAAGCACCCGAGAGGACGCGCGCGCGCACGCACGCGGGGGTTTCTGGGTGATACTATAACGGTTCAGAGGCTGCACGCGGACAAACGCAGGAGTCGTGACCAGCTGAGACCTGGTTCAGCATCAGGTGAGGACAGGGGGGGCGGGGGGGGGACTCACATCCTCGAACAGAGATCCAACGTTGGCTGTCACCAGCAGGATCCCGTAGCCCTGCGCGGCGGCCAGCTTCCCCGCCATCCCTCTGCTGGGGGGGTCGCGGGGTCTGCGGAGCGGAGTTTGCGGGTGTCAGACGCGGAGGAACCGCAGAGCGAGCGGAGCCTGCTGGCTGCTGTCTCCGGGAGGGCGCCTAGCAGGAGGGCAGTCTGCGGCTGGAGGGGCTGCTGCTGCTGCTGCTGCTGCGGCTCGGCTGGAGCATATTCTTCCGCGCAGAGCTTCAGCTGCGGCTTCCCGCGCTCAGAGCCATGGGGACGGCGGTTTAATCCACGCACAGCCGCTTCATCGCTGCGTGTCCGAGTCTTTTGAGCGCCGTGCGTGAAACTCCCCCTCCCGAGGCAGGACGCTTTTCCAGGACCATCGCCTTCACCGATGACAGGCGATAGGCTGGGGGTTCTGCTGCGCTCGGTGACGTCACCGATGGAAACGCGGCTCCTCTTAAAGGGCCCGCGCGCCTTCAACACAGACAGGAACGAGCTCGAGTTCTTCATTTTGACACAGAATTCGAATTTACTTTCAGTCATAGTCTTTTGACTAAAATAAGGTTTAGTTTTAGTCACAATCTAGTCATGTGGACTCTATTCATTTTAGTTTAATTTTATTTGACTAAGATTCTAGTAGATATTTAGTCAACATAATATAAAGTAAAGGTAAAGCATTCTTATCAACTTTTACTAACTATGAACATATTATTAACACATAAATTTAACTTATAAGGGAAAAAAACAATTTTATTTCACTTTTCTTTACAAACTAGTCATTTCTGTAAATTCAGCTTCAACAATTTAAAACAAACATAAATCATAATTTCATCCCATTTAAAATAAATGCCTGAACATAAAAAACTTGTTTTGATGAGATAGATAAGTGCAAAAAATGCATGTAAAAAACCCTCACCAGGAAGTAATCTGTCCCAATACGTCATTTGCTGTTTAGGAAACTGAGTTTTTCACTGCCAGGAGGCGTGATCATGTTATATGTGCAGGTGGGACAGTCATCCATAACAATAAGACCACACTTCTCATTGACACTCGGAAATACACAACATCAGTTTATAGCTTTACAAAAGTCATTCTCAAACAAAAAGCATCACTTGCATTTAAATGTAAACCTCTGTCAGACCCTCCAGGATTTCCTTGCAGATTTTTGTGATTGTTGCGGCCTAAAACGCCTGATGTTGCAGCAGCTTTTGTGAATAATTGTTTTTAATATACACTGCTCACAAAAATTAAAGGAACACTTTTTAATTGGTCCTGGCATGAATTGAATAAACCTGTCTGATAATGTTCTTGTTGGTTCAGCAGCTGAGGGCCTCGTTCATCCATTTCATCTGTATTTGGTGTTCATGAATTAACAACAGGTGCACTTCAGTGGCAACAATTAGAAAACCTCCAACAGGACTGGTGTTCCATGTGGAGGTCATTTCAAGTTTCTCCTCTTGATCTTTTTTGGCTGGTTTTCCACTCGTGCTGCTTTTGTCTTGTCTAATTCTCTCTACTGGCAGTATGAGGAGATTCCTTAACCTACAGAAGTTGTACAGGTTGTCCAACTTCTCCAGGATGGAAACATCCACACGTGCTGCAGCAAGAAGGTTTTAATGTGTCTCCCAGCACAATCTCCAGAACATGGAGGAGATTTCAGGAGACTGCTGGTTATTCTGGGAGAGCTGGACAGGGTCGTAGAAGGTCCTCAACCCCTCAGCAGGACCCATACCTGCTCCTTTGTACAAGGAGGAACAGGCTGAGCACTGCTCGTGCCCTACAGAATGACCTCCAGAAGGCCACTGGTGTGAATGTCTCTACCCAAACAATCAGGAACAGACTTCATGAAGGTGGTCTGAGGGCCCCACGTCCTGTAGTGGGCCCTGTGCTCACTGCCCAGCACCGTGGAGCTCCACTGCCATTTGCTCAAGAACACCAGAATTGACAAGTCCTCCACTGGCGCCCTGTACTTTTCACAGACCAGAGCAGGTTCACCCTGAGCACCTGTGATAGACGTGAAAGAGTCTGGAGAAGACCAGGAGAACGTTCTGCTGCCTGCTACGTGGTTCAACATGACAGGTTTGGTGGTGGGTCAGTGATGGTCTGGGGAGGCATATCCATGGAGGGACGCACAGATCTCTACTGTCTAGGAAATGGTGCTCTGACTGCCATAAGGTATCCAGATGAAATCCTTCAACCCATTGTCAGACCCTACGCTGGTGCAGTAGGTCCTGGTTTCCTCCTAATGCACCACAATGCCCGGCCTCACGTGGCAAGAGTCTGCAGGCAGTACCTGGAGGATGAAGGAATTGAAACAATTGAATGGCCTTCACCATCCCCTGACTTAAACCAATAGAACATCTCTGGGACATTATGTTTGGGGTCCAATTAGGCGCCGCCAGTGCTCCTCAGACTGTACAACAGCTCAGGGATGTCCTCACACAGATCTGGGAGGAAATGCCACAAGACACCATTGGTCGTCTCATTAGGAGCATGCTGCCACGTTGTCAAGCATGCATACAAGCTCGTGGGGGGCACACAAGATACTGAAAAGCATTTAGAGTTGCAGAAATGAAGTTTTGGAGAAAATGGACTAGCCTGCCACATCTTCATTTCACTCTGATTTGATGGTGTCTACACAATATTGGGCCTCTGTAGACTGAAAACTTTATTCTTCATTAAAAGACTTGACATCCTCTTGTTCTTAAGACACTGCCCTGTCGTTATTTGTAGAGATATCCAACTACATATTGAGATCTGATGATCTAATGTGTTTCTTTAAAGTGATCCTTTATTTTTTTCGAGCAGTGTATTTATATTTTGAAAAGTGCCTAAAAATGTGAATTATGAATAATATTCACATTCTCATCCAACTTTTATTATTGTGACACATTCACTTGGAAAATATGTAATTATCACTATATACAATGTTGTTGTGCTATCACTTAACTTGAAAAGAATTATGAATCAACTTAAGCTTAATAGATCAGGAATCGATTCACAAAAGACATAAATCGATTTATACATAAAGCTGAAGTCCACTAGCTTGATGCTAACATTTAATGGAATTATCCAGAGGACGGCTAATGCTAACGCTCAGTCAGCCTAACAATACATTGCTGGCAAAGTTAAGAATCTTTATAAACTTACAGGCTTGACATTTCCAAACTCTTTTAAGGATTTATTTACAAGAGACAGTTTGTGTTCCAAAACATCGTTTTTTTTCCCTCATACTGTCATCTTCTTCCAGAATAAGGTGTAATGCTACAGCATGATCACCACCTACTGGCCAAACTGAAACTCCCTCCAGGAGAAGCAGAACAATGTTTCCAATGTTAATGATCTGAACATTTTAGTTACAACTTCTCCTTCAGAGAATCCATGTAACACTGGATGATATTAACAATCTCAGTATTTCACTGATACATTTACAGGATGTGAACTGGATCAGATTAATATAAATGTATTCAAATTATATAGTAGATTATTAATGTATTTCTGAACAAATATGTATAAATGTGCAAACTCAAAATTTAATTGAATGAAATTGAAAAATTAAAAGAATCGAAAAAGATCAGATCTGAATCAATTCAGGGTCTTGTGAATCGAATCGTTTCTGGAGATTACAATCGATACCCAGCCCACTCCAGCATAAGCAGATTAATCCTCTGATCTCCATGTTCTCCACACAATCTCGCTCTTTATCTATGTCAAAAGCATCACTGGTGTGGTAGAGGAGTTGATCTGTTTTCTTTTGTCAGTAATGATCTGCTCTGTTTTGGAGAAGCTTCTCTCAGGTGTCTGTATGTTTGTTGTGGAGGAGGATCTACATGGAATTATTTCTCTGCAGACTCTAAATTCTTTCTTTGTATTATCAATGTGCACGCCCGCACACATGGTGGGGTGACCGTTAACACGCGTCGTGAAGAGAAAAAAGTAAGAGAAGTCTAAAGAGAGTCTATTGGGTCCCATTCATCTCCCCAGTGGATCCCCAAAGTTGGCCCCTCCCTTACCCCTACCTGACATGACCCCGGCCCCACATCAGTGATGTGGCCCTAACAAGAAAAGGTTTAGGGACCCCTGGTCTACAGGACTAATGATGAGCTTATCTTGGAGAATCTTTTTTTGAATGACCTCCTCTGAAAATCCTGTCTTTGAAGAGCCCACATCTTCATTTTAGAACCGCTGTGTAATGTCAAAGTCTTCATTGATAACAGTTCAGCTCCAGCGTGTTCAGTGACCAGTTCAGACGTCATACAGATTGTCTTCTTTTTGTTTATCTCCATTTTGCTTCATTTTTATGTTTTTTATTTTGTCTGTGTGTAAATGACAGTACGGCCTCAGCTGCATGTCTTCACGTCCTGTTTGAGCTTCTCCAGCCCAAACAAGTGTAAAGCAAACCCAGAGGCACAAAGTCTCATCCCTACGTAAACAAATACTCTGTCCAAATTTACTCTGTGACTGATGGATTTCCTTTGACAGATACGAGAGGGCACAGATGAAGCTGTCTTCATAAAGCAGAAATTGAAAGCTTGTCATACAGTTTAGCTCAAATGCGTCTGGTGTGAGAAACCCAATATTAGCAGTCGCATCATGTTTTCTTCAGGGTTTAGATTAACTCCTGGATGTCTGATTGAAAGATTCTAGTTTTACATCCAGTAATATTTTTTTGAAATACAAGAAACAAACTAGTTGTTTGATGACTGCAGGCAAAATTCACAAATGTTTAATTATTTTTTTATTTTTTTAAAGTCAGTTGCTTCGGTTTGAAAAACGTCTTCATTAACTTGTTCTGATGTTTCTGTTTGGTTTAAATGGGCCAGACTCAGAAATTAGTTATTATTTTTTCCAATTTACATTTATAGTGACATGTTTTATCAAACTACTGGTCTACAGCACGGCTGAGGTAAGATGGTGATGCAAGTGGGAAACCATGGAGCTTGAAATACAAGAAAATCCCTCAATTCAAAGTTTGATTCTTCTTTCATGACAACAATCATTTGTTGTTCAGAGAACTTTTCCCTTCTCGTATTTTGGTCCCTGTCCTGGTTTTTGATCTTTGTTCTGGTTTTGCTTCTTCTTGTTTGCAGGTTTCCCTCATCTTCTGAAAAAGAGACCAGACTGTTTTTTAAGAAGAAACAAAAGTTTAGTTTTGTACATCAGACATGAAGTCTGTTGTTGAGAGATACTATGTTGTTGAGTTCTATATTAGAAACAATAAATGTGTTGTGGTTCGCTGCTGCTTTCATGGTCTGACGCTTCACTGCTGCAGCAGGAAACTTTCAAAAGGATTTACATCCCACGGGAAGGATTTCACATTTACAACTAAAAGTCTAAGTCGAGGAGGAGATACATTTGACAAACGCAAGAAGACAAATTCCTTTGGCATCAAAACCAGTACACTACATAAAATATCAGTCATTTTTACAGAGAAATCAGAAAAATCAGGACAGTTAGTAACCACAATCATGACAAACAACTAAATTAATCAGTAACTTTCTTAAAGTCGTGAATGTTTAAAACTAGTATTATGGTAAAGTACTGGCACCCTAAACTGAAAGCTTTTTCCTTTACCATAAAAATGAATGTATGTCTTTGTGAATTTTATAGATTTTTTATAAGATAAAATGGGTGTTCCTACAATAAAATTGTGATACAGTTTTCAACAAAAAAACCCAGTAAAATAGAAGAATATAAATTAATATAACTTAACATGATCAAAACTTTCACTGAATATTTTACGGTAAAATTCAAGTCCCAGTCTTCTATACTGTAGAAATGAGTCTATGTGTGTGCTGATTTTACAGTATAATTTTCCTGGAGAAAAACATTGCTATTAACAGTGGTTGTAAACTTTCATCTGCTCAAAAAACCCATTAAAACCACTTCTCTCCAGTTTGGTTCCATCAGTTCATGTGACTGTGTTACAGCAGTAATGAGGTTTATTTAGATACAGATCTGAATTTTTTTTTTTTTTCTACTCGTGTCCTTCAAACAGAAAAGGCATTGTCATCACAAGCTTTCAAAACAAGCTGCACTTCTTCTGACTTTTCTTAAATGTCCCATTTTGAACTTTAACATTTAACGTGCACAGATGTCACATCTGGGTCTGAGGTTCTCCAGGATGTCTTCATCAGTAGAAAATTGGTACAAACAAATTTTGTTATTATTGTTTTAAGGATTAGTAATTATTTATATTAAAATCATGTTTTCATTTTAAATCATATCTTAGTTCTATTTAACATGGTCTTTTCTTCATGATGGAGGACACGTGTAAAGAAAATATGAAAATAATTAAAATTATAGATGAAGAAGTTACAGCTAAAGTCTCTCTGCTCCGCTCCATTCTAATCCAGCCACTGTAGAAAAATAGATCCATGAACATCTTTGTTTTCCTCGTCTGAGCGGGAATCTGGATCTAAACTGGACGACTGGATGGCTCTGATATTGCCACCAGTTCTGTTTCACTGCTAATGTTTACCGTTGGAGTTCTGAGGGAGTGTAGGAGAGCAGGAGAACATAAAAGAGAGGAATGATGGGAAGCGAGCACAGGCTTACTCCGTCCCATCAGTTCCTTCAGGATTCCATTCTTAACTGAAGTCAGAATTATTATGATCTGTTTTCATTCAGCTGGAACAGTCGGACCTCTGACATCAACGAGACATTTCCATTTCCATGCTCTCTGGATATTTTCTCTTCTTCTGACCATTCTCTAGCATAAGAGGATTTTCCACGTTTAGTTTTTGACCAACTTTGCTGGTGCAACATGTTTAAGGGTGGAAATCTTGCCCTCCTCATGCTACTGAAGTGATTGCTTAGTTTGATTGCTTTAGTATCATGAGGTTAGTACAAGCTCTTTTATTCCTCCATTGTGATTCTCTGGCTTTGAAGAAAAATCCCAACAATTTGAATAAATAAAGGGTTGTAATTTAGGTTTATTTGATTTAGTTCTGTTATTTTTGTTTAGATTTTCAACATGAACCTGAACAAAGATGGTAAAAGGTTTAATCTGTTGTCAGAGATTTATTTATCATTAGAATGAGCTTAAAGGACATATTCTATTCTTTTTTTCAGAACAAAATGTTGAGCTGTTGCTCAGAGGCTATAAAGTAAATGGTTGCACAAACACACGGGTGTGTTTTATTTTGAAAGGAACTTGTATGTGCTGGTGTCAAATTAAAAAAAAGTTAAGTTGTTTGTTGTTGTAAATATTTAATTGCTCCATTTTATAAAGACTCATCCGGTTAGCTTCCCTCCAACAGTGTTGGACAGACGCTGGAACCTTTGCATGAGTGACAGCAGAGACATCAAGTCCCTGGAGTTTCACCATGTTTTCATGCATGAGCCTGATCTGCTGCAGATGTGTGATTAGTCACAAGAGGATGACGAGGAGAGGAGGTTTAATGTCAGCACTGCTTTGTGTGTAATCCAGGATTAATTAAAAGCAGATTAAACCATCTTTCAGGATAATCCAAATTCACTTGTTTCCTCTTTTGCTGATCATCACCACTGTTTCTGGGATTTGTGTAACATTTTAACCCCTGAACACGTGAGGCGTCGCCGCTGACGCTTCAACACAAAATCTTTATCAAACTGTAACTTTTCAACCGTTGACATTCCAGTAGACTCTAAAGGAGAAGAGCGTCTCGTCGAGCGCTTTGGGCCTTCAAGGAAGGTAGAAAAGCTCCATACAAGTATACGGCCATGTTACATAGATTTGTTTTAAGTAGCTGAAAATCTGAAAAAAATGACTAAGAGGATGAAATCAATGCTGAGAGAGAAAGATGGAAGAGTAGAACTGACCTCTTGAGACCAAAATCTGATATAAATCAAACAGAAAAGTGCAACAAAGATGGAGATAAATATTTGACGGTCAGCAAAGAAGTTGAAAGCGGTTCACTAACTCTTCATTTATCACTTCCTACAGCAAACTAAGGACAATCCCAGTGAAGTGGTCTTCAGATGATGATGGTTTCTCCAGCGCTCTCATGGTATTTGAAGGTTTCCATGAGCTTCTTCAGGACAACAAATTCCCTGCAGAGATACAAGAGGACGGATCTTTGCAGATGAACATATAAAAGAAAGAACATATAATTTAGTTTTGATACATCACAACTGCCAGCATGTTCAAATGTTTTCAATTCTGGCCATGTCTAGCTCTAAGAATGTGTCGACTAAATGCATTTATTCTGTCTAATAAACAATAAAGGAAAAAAGTGAAAAGTAAACAGACATTTTTAACAACTGATGCTGGTTGAAGTAAAACCTGAACAGTGAATACTCCGTTTGTCTCCATGTGTCTATGAGACGGCTTGTATGTGAGCAGATACTCTGTGTTATCAAAAGTATTGGCTCACCTGCTTTGACTCATACATAAACTGAAGTTCCAGCCTATTCCTGATATCAATACGATGTTTGTCCACCTTCAGCAGTTATTCCAGCTTCAACTCTTCTGGAAGGAGTTTCTGGGAGTTCTGGATCATTCTACCAGAAGCTCATTGGTCAGGTCACACACTGATGAGGTCTGGATCTCAGTCTCTGCTCTCATTCATCCCAGAGGTGTTGTATGGGGTTCAGGTCAGGACTCGGTCCAGGTCAGACTCTGTCCTCCATGTCTTTATGGACATTGCTTTGTGTTCTGGTGAACAGTCATGATGAAAGAGAAGGACCGCTCCAAACTGTTCCTACAAGAGCATGGAAGTGTCAAAAAATGTTTTGGTATCTTGAAGCTTTCAGAGTTCCTACTGGAACTAAGGGGTCTGGAGAACAAGTCCACACCATCATTCCTCCTCCACCAATGCAGTCTGAAACAAAAATACGTATGCTTACTCCTCCCAAAGGTTGAATTGAGATATTACAGATGAAGTTTGTGATTGGTCAAACCATGTCAGCTTCAGAAGTTCCACGTCATGATCTTCAACTCCAGTAATGATAACAGTCCAGCCCTGAAGCCCCGCCCCTCAGACTGGATTTTGAACCTGTTTGGTTACCCTTTAAAGCTCTCATTTTGAGGCCTCCAGCTGACATCCTCTTCATCTGAAATCAGGTTTGTAGCATAAAAAGAAGAGAGTGATTCAGTGAAGCTGCGTTCACTCCGCCGTCGGCAACGTGCGTTCAAGCGACCACTTTCAATAAAAAGTTTGTAAACGTGCTTTTCCCACGTAGCAATGCATATTTTTAAAACTCCAACACAGGCGCCCATTGAATGTGAGTTGAAAGATAAACCAGGATGAACTTCGACCAATCAGGAACTCAGATTTAGTATGGATGTTTTTCATTCACAGAAATACAAAACATTTATAAATCGAGCATTAAGGAGAGATTAATAATAGTGGTTCTGACATTTCACACCAAGACTCTTCCAACAAAAGGTGGTGGACACGCGCAAGTAAACAGTAGAAAAAGAAGAAGAAGCCCCTCCTCGCTTGTTCAGTGTGAACACCATCAGTTAAATGCACGTTCAGCACAGCGCAGTTAGCGTGTTTTTGAACATGCTAAATGTGAACGTAGCTTCAGAGCTCCAGCTGTCAGAACCTTGTTATCCCTCCATCTCTGCTGTCTGGATCCAAACAGAAGCAGCTTTGATGACTGGAGGTCACTTTAGTTGTTCCCAGTTTCTTCATGAGTGACCTCCTCCAACACAATAAATCAGAGCGATCCACGCTCTCTGCAGAACTCAAGATGAGGTTTTCAAACCTGAGTATGGAACCACGGTTCAGGATCAGCCTGGCATTATTCAGATGCAGTTTGGAAAAGGTTCTTCAGTGAACAGAGCTCAACTTTAATGTCTCAAACAAAGAAAACCAAACAGATCCTGCAGAGACTCGGCAGATGAACCGCGTCAGACCTCCTGTCGCTCATCAAACATCCTGAAGAAAAACCAACAGACAAGAACAGCAAACGTGTGTGATCAGATACCTGCTCAGGTAACGTGATCCTCCGTGTTAGGTTCGGCTGAGTAATGGAGGCAGTTACAACACTCGTGTCTACAGTTGATGAAGAAGCCCTGTTTCACCCCCCCCCCTCCCCCGTGCTCTGTGTAATGGAAAAATTGTGTTGGAATTCAGACCGCCAGCAAGTATGTGCACTCTGACCCCCATCCCTCCGCTGCTTAAATTCACTTATCTAAAAATAGACAAACCTGGAAATAATCAGGCTCTCGTTTGTCTTTGGGTGGGGGTCCGGCCTTCTGTGATGCAGGAAGGCTGGGGGGGGGGGGGGGGGGGGGGACAAAGTTAGACCAGATCTTTGACTCCCGGCGACAAAAACGGCTTGATCACAGCAGAAACATGAGGCGCGTTCACGAGTCACAGAGTGTGCAGCGATCTGAGGGAATCTGAGGAACATTTATTGTAAAACAAATGTAAAGAGTGAAACGTCTCTGTGATAAAGGAGAATAAAGCTCTGAAAGGTTCTCTGAGGACCACATGGAAACATGTGTAAATGTTTGCAGACTCACTGACTCAACAGTTCTGGAGCCAAAACTCAGGATCTGTGTATTTGAGAGTTATGGCTAACTCTGCACAGGATCAGAAACATTCAAATGCTAAGATTAAGATTAAGATTAAGATTAAGATTAAGATTAAGATTAAGATTAAGGCTTTAGCAGAATTAACCTGCATCTTTTTATGAGAAATGAAGTCATGAGCCAAATGGAACAAACATGGGACTCGAGCAGCAGGGCTTGTTTGGTACCTGGTGTCAAAGTCAAGGCCCGGGGGCCGGATCCGGCCCCCCGGGTAATTCTATCCGGCCCTTCAGATCATTTTATTTTAATGTTACTAACGACCCAGTGTTATCTTGCGTTCATTTCTAACTCATATAATTTTAACAAAAAATGTTTTTATGGAGGGTAAAATATTAAGTTATTTAAGGTTTAAGTTGATTTATTCTGGAATAATATTCATAATATTCCTGCATTTTATTATTCTTAGTTATGCTAAGAAGTTACGTTCTAAAAGTCTGAAAAACTGCTAGATTTTTAGTCAATATTTTCATTTACTAAGATTTTTATTGGCTATTTTAGAGTTTAGCTAAGATTTCAGCTACATGCTGTTTTGGCTAACCTAAGTTTTATTTTAGGCTAAATTGGTATTTAGCTAATAGCTGGCTGCCAGTTTCAGTGTTTTTAGCTATCAATTTTAGCATCTTCAGCGGCCAAATTCAGCTTACAGCATTCACACTAGCATTATCTCAGGTAATATATAGATCTAGTTCATAATTATGTCAAAAATTTAAAATGATAGTTTCAGTGTTCACTAACCGTTCATCCTGTTCGGGCTGTGACCTTAAGGTGTGTTCTGGATTCTGTCCCATTGTGTGATTGAGTTTGACACCGCTGGTTAATATAAAACGATCTTGAGTTGTTGGTCTTTAGCAAAAGCCTTAAAAGTCAGAGGTTCAGTGGGCGGGGCTTCAGCCACCGTGGTCATAACTCTCTGTTTTCATGTTTCTGATTTTCAAAATAAGAGCTGCAGAGGTAACTTCTGACATTCTTGTCTGTTTGGTGAAGAAAAAATGTCATTTGTTTTGCTTTCACACACTATGAGAGCTTCCATGATCAACTCAGATCAGAATGATTATGTCTGCTCTCCTTTACAATGTAGAAAATTGATGTCATTTTAAAGAAATTGTTTTTATTTAGATAGAACTTTAATTGAGTCCACAACAAGGACATTTCCTAATGTGTTCAGAACGTTTATTTACATTTTCCTTTTAGAATGTGGACTCCAAAAGCAGCCGTCTGAGCAGACATCCCTCCAGGGAACTCTTCAGAGATGTGACTCAAAACAGGAAAACTGAGAGCAAAAAACAATGCTTCAAACCACAGAAACAGACTAACCAGTCAGAGGAAAGGAGGTCAGGAAGACCATCAGTCCAACATGTGTTCAGGTTTGCTGTCATTGGACTTGTTTGTACCCCAGAAACGCAGGTATGGATTCCCTGGAGAGTCTTTTTCTTGGACAGATTGTTTTTATGCATCCTGAAGGTCATGAGAAGGTTCTGAAAATGTCCAGAGGGTGAATACTGGGTCAGAGTCCTGCGTGAAGCTCTCCGTCCCAGGCGGCTCGGTCCACAAATAGTCCTGAAGCCTGGGCTGGAGTTCTCCCTCTGTTGGCCAGCTGGAGCCCCGCTGTGAGGAAGCCCATTTCTGAGCTCCCTCTGCGAGCTTCATCATATCCCAGCACCACAGTTCTTTTAGAACAGCCGTCTCTGCTGGGACAAAGGTGGGTTATTTTCTGAAGATGGCCTAAATCACATTTAGCTCAGCGTCTGTGGCGGTCTCTGCTCCAGCTAGCAGATGATTCCATCTTCCACTTTGGACACGAGCAAGCGTGCAGCGGAAACAACCTGTTTGGTTGGTTTGAGACCGGAGAAGGACTCCCCCGACAGCCTGTGTGTGTGTGTGTGTTAGTGTGTCTTTGAGCATGAGTTTCTTAGACTATATGTGTGGATTGTGTTTGTCTCTCTTGTCTTTTGTGTGTTTTTTGCTTTTCAAATGTTTATATTTGTGTTTCTTGCCTTTGTGTGTATACATTTGCATGGGAGTTTTTTGTGTGTGCATGTAATAGTGCATGTCTTTGTGATTTCTAAAGTGTGTGTTTTAGTGTGTGTCTGTATTTATTTGTGTTTAGTGTGTTTGTATACGTATATTTGTGGTATTGGTCGTTTATTTCTGTTGACATCTATTCTTTGTCATATTTATGTTGCAGCTTTTTTTTTTGCAATGACTTTTTTTGCCATGAGTCAGTCGTGTTTCTCAACTCACATTAAGTAAACACATTCTGTTCTCCTTTAATTTGTTCCTGTAAATAAAATAATCTGTCTGCATGGTGGTACAGTGGTTAGCACGTTCAAATCCCGGCTGGAGGACCTGAATCAGAATCATCAATCGTGGACTTTTCTGTGTGGAGTTTGCATGTTCTCCTAATGCACGTATGTGGGGGTTTTCTCTGGGACTCCGGCTTCCTCCCACCATCCAAAAACATGCTTCATAGGTTAATTGGTGACTCTAAATTGTCCTAAATGTGAATGTGAGTGCACATGGGTGTGTGATGGAGGCCCTGCGACAGACTGGAGACCTGTCCCGGTTGTATCCTGCCCATGTGACCCCAAAAGAGAAAGAAATGGATGGAAGGAAAACTAATCCAGACAGAACAACAGAACGGACTGTGGCGTCTTTATAAGACATAGATGTGTCAGATGTTAAACTGGACCCATCACCTCCTCAGGAAGCTGCAGATGAGAAGCTGCCTTAACATCTTCCTTTGATTGAACCTGAACAAAGTGCATTCTGGGATATCAGAGGTGAGATCTGCGATGACATCTGTTCCTTCTCTGGAATTCACAGACCTTAAACTTTTGGGTTTCCTGAAAAGCAGACAGTCACCTCAATAAAACCACAGAGGAGGTTCCTGTACTCCTCAACCTGACACCTCCCATCGTTCAAACCCCAGCGCCCCAGTGGCTCCGTGGTTCAGGCTCCTCGTCATTGTGCGGATGGACTGGAGAACGCAGCAGATGAGGCTGTTGAGCTGCTGGAAACAGGCCTGCGTGTTTCTAGGAAACGGCTGCTGCCAGAGCAGGAGACAGACTGTGCTGCTTCCCAGAGCCTTACGTAAACAGCAGCTTCACTGACAGCCACCAGAATGAAAATGATTGAATTTTCCACCTTGTGACCCGGGCGTTTGCTTTCAGATTCACGTTTTCAGGCAGCAGGGAGATGTTTCTGCTGCTCTTTATGCAAGCCTCCGTTATAAAAGCAGGTATTTAACCTTTCACAGCTCTGACCCGGAGGATGAGCATGACAACAACAAAGCTGCTCATGGAGGAAAACGGAGGAAAGAGGAGCTGTTGCTGCATGTTTCCACAAGATGGCAGCAGAGTTCAGTTTCTCTGTGAGAAAACTGTTCTAATGTTGGGAGCAAAAAGTTAGTTCATTCTGTTTCAATTCCAGACCTAAATTCTAATCAGAGTATCACCAGAAAATGCAGAAAAAACATTTCAAACTTTCTAACATTCACTGCTGATGTCAGCAAAGCAGAAGGAATGAAGTTTCGTGTCTGAGTGAAATGATTCTGCAAATTCAACAAGTTCCTGTTGGTGTTTGCACACAGATGCACACATAATGATATAAACACACACATACCTGCATCATATGCACACACAGAGCCTCCTTCTCTCAAACAAAAGGAATGGAGGTGAAAACAGATGAAGAAGCATTTTATACATTCATAAGAAGCAGAAAAGAGGAAAAAGCAGCCATCATCTCTAGGGTTACAAACAGGAAAAACAAGACAGCGCTCCTGAAACAACCTAAACTGAGAGGAGCTCAGGTCTGTTTAAATGAGCATCTGACTTAAGGAAATGCAGATTTTACTAAAGACAAAAAAGGCAGATCCCTTCAAAAATAGAAGATCCATGAGACATCAAACTGTAGAACATGTTAGGCTGGGTCACAGAGGATCCAAGATGATGGTCATAAAGAGGTTGGAAGAACCAGTCTAATACCAATTCTAAACAGCTTATTCCAAAGGTCTGCAACCTTTAAGAGGCATTTGGGTCATTGTTTCACTCACCACAACCAAGCAGGAGCCACACATACTTTAGAAAAATAAGACTTTATTTTTGCCATTAATAAAACATACTTTTTGAAAAAATATATATACATGCATATATATATGCATGTATATATATATATATGCATGTATATATATCTATCAGTGTATGTATCAAAGTTACAAACGCTGTCCCAAATATGAAAGCGTTTGTAACTTTGAAAACAGGTAAATAAGACTTCCTTTCAAAATAAAAGACATCCTGTGTCACATAGAATCATCTTGAAATCTAGTGGTAGGTAGTGTAATGTCAGCAATGGAAAAAAATATATACATATTTTTAAATGTTTATGGTGGTTCTTAGCCAAAAATTCATAAATCTAACTTTATAAAATCAAAATATACCTAATTAATTGATTTTTTTAAAATTATGAGGCAAACACTGGAATTTGTCAAAATGTTTAGTTCTCAATTATCAAACCACTATAGCTACTGTGCTGTGGAGGCTTTTACTTTTTTTAACTTTACAGTTACTGTTTTAAAGTGAAAGCTTTAATTTTTCTTTCACCAGATTACCACAATGAAGTAGTAGAAGAGCCAGACATGACTCTGGAGCCGCAGGTAGCAGACCCCTCACTATACCATGCAAAATCAACTTTTTTAGGGTTTTAGTTCTCACTATAAACACCCTGAAAGCAATATTGTGGTCCATTCATGCATTTCTGAGTGTTCCTCTAAACGTTCAGGCGAGCTGATGTCACAGAGTGTGAACCGCTCCTTCCAGGTAGAATGTGCTCTGACAGCTCCGCCTCCAGGCTAACACAAACACTCTTCTTCAGAACTAGCAGCGATCAGCAAAATGTTTTCACTTTCTATGTACAATACCGTATATCTCCCAATTGTGACCCGTCTCCAAATCCACTCATACAGGTGTTTGTGTTAGAGTCTGCAACTTTAGACGCCAGTCTCTAATAGTGGCTGGGCTCCTTCAAGAGACACCCCCCCCCCTCACCCCACCCCCGGGCTGTGCACAGCCGTGCAGACACTGGGTTTGTGTAGTATTTGTGTTGTGTAGCAATGACCAAGAAACTTTCCTTGGGTTTAGCGTTTAAACTTTGTGCGGTGGCATAAGCCCAAGAACATTCTGGTGAGGAATCTGCACCACATTGTGGGGTGGGTCCTAAACATGTCTGAGAATGGTGCAAGTGGACGGGTGATGTAGAGAAAGTAGCAGCAGAATAAGGAGCAACAATTGCCTGGTAAAGGTGCAACAAACTACACGACAGATCAGAGGAACTGGTTTGAACATGGATTATTGAGCAAAAGCAGGTGAAAATGAACATGATTCACATGAAAGCGAAGAGGATTTTTGAAACAGATTGATGATGCTTCAAAGGAACAGAAACGTTCACAGCCAGTCTGTTTAGAACAATGTTCTCATCATTTCAATAAATCCTGAAATGTTCATCTGATGTTGTTGTCTGCATTTCTTGACCTAATTTCACCACAAAATGAACCCATAATCCATCACCAGTCTGTCTGCGATGGAAGAAATGCTGGTTTCCAGTGAACATCGGGACAGCTGCCAAATTGTTGAAATAAACCCCTGAGCTGCAGATCCACAATAGGTGCATTCATCTTTGCAAAGATTTGAATGTTTGTTTTCATGGAGGAAACAGACACACCATAGGATGATGTCATCACATGGTAGCAAAAGGCGGAGCCTTAGGTTGTGTAGAAATTCTCTTCCTACCCCCAAACTGTTAAAAAACTATATAGTGCTGGACTATATAGTGCCTTAGACTTTAAAGGTAATTCGGTAATTCTGATTTTGTTATATGTTGAATATAATATTTTTTGTTCAAAATGAATCGACCAGAATGTCGTACCTGAGCTCCACTCAGCTCCTCCTTTCTCTGCCGTGCTGAGCTGCCCTGATTGCCCACCTGTTCTCCCTGCTACCTATACCTTGCCTCTCCAGCCTTCCCCTGTCAGAGTCTTCATGGCCTCAAAGCTAAATATCCAGATTCCTGGTCCTGATCTGACATTCTGCCCTGAAATCCCTTCTCTGCCATCAAGTCAGCCTGCTCTACCTGCTCTGTCTGCCACGCTCCAGCTCTCAGCCCCGATCTCACCTCACCCCTGAATGAATGTGCAGTGAGAGTTTCGAGGAACGGTGTGGGATCTGTCTCAGGTCACAAGTTGCAGTTGAACGTGCCTGCCTGGTAGCCGCGCAGCCAGACTGCTGTAGTACGGCTCGGGCCTGCTTGGTGACCGCTCGAACCGGCTGACCGTAGCTAACTGCTAGATCAGTCGCTAGCTTATGGGTCGCGGTTCATCGGTGTGTGAATAGCCGATCATCATCTATGTTACTTGACTTCAGCACGCCTCTCCGATAAGGAATTTAGCTGCAGCAACTCCAACTGGTCCAGATGAGGCAGCGTAGCACGAAGTCACAACAGATTTCTGCGACGAAGCCGCAGGCTAAATGTAGCATCCACAACGACTCGTTTCTGGGGGCAGGATAACCCGCATTGCAGATATATTCCTCTGGGCTTCAGGCTTCATCCAGCAAGGAGAGACACAGCAGGAGTAGGAGACTCATGCTGGAAGAGGCAGCGACAACATCAGAAGGTAGGACCGAGGTGGATTTAGGTATAGACTCTGATCCGCACTACGACTCACTGGTCACGACTTCATTGAGAGTCAGAGTTTCAAAGATACTCAGTTAAATGTAGATGACTTTAAAATGAATATCAGCTAGATCAATAGAGTACACCTCTGAGTACACTTTAAGTTGTTCAAAACTAATCAAAGAATCAACGACAGTAACGACGGAGCTATTCAGCTCAGCTCCTAAAGCCACGCCCCCTCAGAGGAGATTTTGGAAACAGAGGCTTCAGATCAACATGAAAATGGCTTTTTAAGACATTTAGGTTGTGGGATTTTGGTTGAAAACTTCATAATCATAAATAAAACACTACATCTCAAAATATACACTCTAACAAACAAACACGCATGCATCACACAAGAAAGGAGGAACCTTCGACCTTCTGTCCCCTACCCCAGCCCTGGCGGGGGGGTGGGGACCCTCGGCCTGGTGATCTTGTCTCCTGGGCCCGGCCGCCTCCTCTCCACGCCGGGAGTGGGATCCCCGAGATTTAAGATCTTGAACAGGGGAGCAAACCACCTCGGAGCCTGGGGGTGTCCAGGTCTCGGTGGTGCAGATTCTGGTCCTTGCTCTTGAGGACTGGGCCTCTCCAGGAACTCCAACTGTGGTTGGGTCTGGTCGAGCCTTGATAACATCACTCCCCTTGGGATCTCCGCTTCTTGTGGGTGCGCCCCTCCTTGGCGGGGGTGGGCAGTCCCTTCCTTGCTATCCCCTGGACCTCCCACGGCGGGGGCGGGCTGTTGTCTGGAGCATGGGAGTGGGTCTCTCTTGGGGGGCTCTGACTCGTACCTGGGGTGGGGCGGGGGGATGCTTGGTAGGGATGTGAATCTTACAACAAGTCACGATTCGATTCGATTCTTGGGGTGCCGATTCGATTCTGAAACTATTCTCGATTCAGACATTTAAAACACAAAGGAAAAATGTTAATAAAAAAGGGAATGTATTTATGATACTGTGCAAACTTATATTATTCAGACCCTCCAGGATTTCACAGAAGATTTTTATGATTGTTCTGGCCCAAAATGGCCGAAGTTGCAGCAGCTTTTGTAAAAAGTTGCGATGAGTTTGAATATATACATATTTTTAAAAGCGCCTAAAAATTTTAATTATGAAATACAAATCATATTCTCATGTTCCAATTCTTTTTATTATGACACATGCACAAAGTAAATACAGCATCATCCCCTTGAGCTGTCATTGAACTTGAATAGAACTGTCAAACACAAAATGAACTTTGGTCTTTCCTGCTAACATAACCCAAATATGTGTTGATTTAAACATATTTTAGAATAAAATATTTCCAGATTTCCAGTGAAAAATCATGAAGTTAAAAACATGATAAACAGAAGAATCCTCAGATGTTCTCAGAATCTTCCTCTTTATCTATTTCTAAAGCATCACTGCTGAGTTGCTGGTAGAGGAAGACAAAGGCTTTGAGGAGTTGATCTGGTTTGAATGATCTTCTCTGATTTAAAGAAGCTTCTCTCAGGTGTCTGTAGGTTTGTTGTGGAGGAGGTTCTAGATGGAATTCTTTTCCTGCAGACTCTAAATTCTTCCTTTGTATTACCAGTTAAAGTGAAATGGTTCCAGATTTCCAGAGTCTCTCTCTGTATTTCTCTTCATACTCGGTACCTGTTGTGCAGCAGCTGTGTCCCGCGCAATATAACATACTGATCTGTACCTGCGCCCCCCCCTGCGCGCCCGGGGACAGCGCACCTTCACCCCCGCGTGCACGCAGCGCATGCTCACCTGCGGGGTGACCGTTCACGCGCGTTATGAAGAGAAAAAGTGTGAGAGGACTATAGAACGATAATTAAAGAGAGCACGGTCGAGTCGGAAGGGAAACGGTCACGTGGTCATCCATGACTGTTGTCACGGTAGATTGATCTCAATAAAGTTGCAGTGAAAATAAAAAGCTGCAAGGTGCGCAACAAATCTCGGGGTTTGATTGGATTTGCATTAAAAGTTGTTATCGAAACATCAGGAAATCCTGGGACGGGTAATTTCAACAGTATGAAGGCAGAGAAAGACTTTTCAGACTTTAAGCTCCGGTGATGGACGAGATATGAGCGCGAGCATTTGAAGTGTTCCTGAAGTGTCTGATTTAGCAGATTTTACATCCTGTACGTCATGTCAAGCTCCTTAGCCCGGGATTTGTGGAATCCGAAGTGAGCCCAAACATTTGCCAATTTATAACGGGACAGGAGGAATCTTTTTTTCTCTCATCTGGCGTAGCGCGCGCTCAGTAAGCTCCGCTCGCCTCCAGGGAAAACAAACTACGGTAGCCGTTTCGGGACAAACATTACGGCTTGCAAGTAAGCTAGCAGGTTCGAGCCATTAAATAAAACATATAAATGCAGGAATATGGCGGGAGGGGGCGAATCGATTCTTGGATATTTAGAATCGATTCTGAATCGTTAAAAATGAGAATCTAGATTCGAATGTGAATCGTTTTTTTCCGACACCCCTAATGCTCGGTGCTGCTGGCTGGTGGTGGGTTGCTCTTCTGAAGTTGAGGGGCTCTCCGGGGGTGGGGCCTTGCATTGGACCTCTTGGCGCGATGGGGGGGGGGCTGCTCTTCTGGCTGGGCTGGGGCCTGTACTCTCTGTGCCTTCCTGCTCTCCGGTGTGGGGGGCCTCTGCGGCGGTCCCATGTGCCTTGGTCTGGGTGTTTGGCGGGATTGCCCGGCGGGTGGATTCTCTTCGCGGCCACTGCGGTCCCGGCGGGGGGGTCTTGGCGTGGGGATAGCCGGATGCTCTCCCCCTTTGTACATTCCATCATTACCCACGTTAGCAAAAACATAAACACTCACCTGAGCACAGGTGTCAGCTCTACTTTGCACTAATAGTATGTGTGACGGAATGAAAGACTTTATGTATCTGTTTGTATGATTAAGTCTGTTAGCTGCAGTTACAGTTGTATTTTGCACATTTTGACTAGTTTAAATGTGGAGACTATTTCAACCAACAGGTATGAGTGTAATTACAGAGTGTGTGTAGACAGGCCCCGCCCATTCTAGTTAGACCTGGTTGTTTTAGGATGTTGTCTTCCGGTTGCTTTCTTGTTTTTTCTCTAACCCCCCCCCCCCCCCCTCCCCCCCCCCCCCCCCCCCCCCCCACCTCTCCTTCCTCTTTTCCGTCCGGTCCAACAAGACAAAAACATAATCAATATAAATAAAGTTTATCTTGAAATACAACAGAGGTTTATACTCAATAAACCTCTGTTGTGACATTAAAATCTGCCCAACACAAGAGGCTCTCAGCCCGGATCTGTTTGCTCAGCTGTTGGACAGGACAAGTTAAAAAAAAATAAAAAATTAAAACACTACTGAGAAGGTTTTTTTTTATTAAAATAAATGTCACAGGGGGACTTTAAAGCTTTACTGTGTGATAGGGAGTTCCTACCCCTAAAACGTGTTTCCACAGCAGATTCCTGATGGGACAGAGAGGAGCAGCGGAGGGTTCAGCATAAACTCCAGTAAAAATCCAGCAGTCCACGGAAGTATGGAGAGGACTTCTGTCTGGATTTGGACAGAGTGTTGTTAGAGGGACAGCTGGGGGTGACCAGCGATGGGACAATAAATGAACCTAACCCCTCCCCTTCTCCCCTCGCCTCAAAGCATCAGAAATGTTTCTGGACTCTTCCCCAGCCTCATGTCTCAAGACGATCCTGTCTCTGAGCTCTAGAGTATTCCTTTGTTTTCCTGGTTGGTCTGTGCTTTGACATGCACTGTCAACCCTGGACCTGATGGAGACATGCATGCTCACCCACAGAATTCCATTACATTACATTAAATTGTTCTCAAACAGAAAACATAGTTTTGATGTCGCTGACAATTAATATGATAAAATAAATTCCTGATTTTTGTATCAAAGTTCTCACAAGGTTTGTATTTTATTAAATATTTAAGGATCTGAATAACAAACATTATTTTTGTTAAATTCTGTGACCCAAAATGATCTTCTGCCCCCGTCAGAAATTAAAAACCTGGAGTATTTTTTCCACCACTAGATGGCAGCATTGGACTATCTTTCAGGTCAGTCTTTTTTCACTTCAGTCTTCATTTTAAACAAACCAATACCTTAGACCTCAGATTTCATTCTGAGTACATTTTTAACCTGTCAGAGCATTTACTCCATCATCTGGGTTTGAGGGAGTCAGGGGGCGGCGTGCCAACACTGACCGGATGTTTATTACCCAGACCAGATGAGCTGGCACCAGAACATCCTGAGTGACAGGTCTGTGGCAGCTGGGTGGTGAGAGAGGCCCCCGCCCCCTCCATCCCTGAGAGCCCCTTCACAGAGGCAGGCGTTGGTTACTGCGTGACAGCTGTCACAGCCCCCTCCCACTCTCAGCCCTTCCTCCAACACTGCTTTCCACATCATTACCTCTGCACAACCTGCAGACCTCCAGATCAGGAAAATGCCCAAAATCTGACGCAAAAAGAAAGTCAATGCAGGGATGACGCCTCAAAAACACGGAAGAAGTTAAAAGACGCTCACCTGAGGAGAAACAGCAGACACCTCTGAAAGAGAAAACCAAAAAAGTGTCCCCCTGCTGGTGGAAATGCTGACAAATGTAGGATCCAGGATGTGACATCATTCACAGAGAATGGTTTATCTTAGTCAATCCAATCACAGTTTACCCAGCACTGATGCCGGCATGTTGGAACCAGAAGTTAACTGTTATTCGTCCAAGTTGGTCTGAGTCATTATTTTATGGCAACCACTCTCACCAATCAGGAGTGAGCTTGTTGGAAGGCCACGCCCCCACCACTGAAAGCAGACTGCATGAATCAATCAAAGGTTTTTTTTTAATGTGAGACCACATTCTTCTACTGAGTTATCCGATTGGTCAGTTCATAACTCAAACAACTTTCACTGCTCCAAAAATATCATGGAGAAACTGAGGACAACGGAGGATTATGATGAGGAGAGAGCTGGCGGTAGCGCCGCGGTTCGGGGGCCTGCTACAGACGGACTCCTCCATCAGAACAGGTTCTGGCCGGGTTCCACTGGATGCATCGGAAATACATGAGGAGGGAAAGAACTGTCCTTTTTGTTTTTGCTGGTGTAGAAAATCACCACACTAAACACGGTTCGCGGGACAAATTTGCGTCCCCCCTTTCTCCCCCTCACCTGTCGAAAAATGTGTTCCTGAGCTGACCCGGTTTATTTTCAGTAATCATGTCTCCATGTTTGAGGGGGCTGTGTCTGTATGACAGACGCTTCCTGTCAAAAAACAAAATTAGGAGACCTTCTTCCTTTTATGTCTGGATGAGGCCCGAGCCGCGGCGGGGTGCGGAGGCCGCCGGCATATCGAGTGAGGGAGTTTGCATGACTTTTCAAAGTTATTGTTCTGTATATTTGAGCTCTGGAAGCTCCGTGCTGGCGTAGATAACCGGTGAATAATGATGATGTCATCAAGAGGTAGTGTGGTCGGAATTCTTCTCAGAGGGGTAAATATAGATGAAGGGAGAAGCTGTGGGGGAAGAATTCTGATTCAGCCTAGAATAGACTTTGATAAGGAGATTAATCTGTTTTATATCTCATTTCATTCATGAAAGTTTGTGTTTTTTTCTTCAGTTGACTCCAACAGTGAAGATCAAAGGACCACCAAAAGGTCCAAATGAAACGATGGTCTGGAGATATCAGAGGCAGGGATCAAACCGTGATGACTGAATGTCATCATCAGGTTCGGACAGTGGTTCCTGATGCTCCTCGTGAATCTGTGACCTGTCCGAGACAGAAGCCCCGCCCCCTTCATTCTCTCTCCCTCTCCAAAAGGAGGCTCTTTTCCACTCAACACCAAAGAGAATTCAATAGCAGCTGTCATAAAAGGGAAGCAGTCAGCAGGTATGAGTCAGTGCGGTGGATTTTTCTGTAGTGAGGCATGGACGTAAAAACGTGCTGAGTCAGCCTGAGGAGTCCTGAGGGCTGAGGCGGCTCCTCAGAAACGCAGATGTGAGTCCACATCCCACACACACCTGCTCTCCTGGCACAACGCAGAGATCTTCCTGTCAGGAACAAACAAAACAACACAAATAAAGACGAACGTGAACGACCTGACAGGGTTGACCTAGAAGCAGACACGCCGAGGATGACTCACTTATACAGTCATATGAGGATGAGGAAGAACCTGCAGGGACAGCTGGAACCAGGACACGGCCAGAACCACGAAAAACAAAGTTAAGGTGACCTTCTGAGCACCTCCACCTGTGATGACTGTCCCAGTGCAAACAGAGCGCTCCACTGACGCATGGGACACAACTGAAAAGAGGAGGGGCTGTGAATCACAGCAGGAGGCCGATAAATGTTCAACCTCAAACTTCCCGGCAGGAATGATGAACCTGTTCTCATGGTGACCTCACCTCCTCCAGACGTAGTTGCTGCTGAGTCACTGTAGATCTGCTGATGGGAGGAGGTTCATCCAGTCAAGCCCCCCCAGTAATACAGGCCAGCTTTAAATATGAAAGTCTGCAGTTTGAACGGCGACACTAACCATCGGAGCAGGAGTCTCAGGTAGCCTTCACACCTGGGCGTTTTGCTCCGCCTCCAAATGGAGGTCTCTGTTTGCATGCAAGTGAACTCTGCTGCGTATCACTGAGGGTCCTGGGAGTCCAGCACCGTCCCGTTATTCCAGGCCGCTCCGCCCCGTTTGCTTCACCTGCATCAGGTATTCAGTCATCTTGTTTTGTTTGGAGGTTTGAGGCCGTTCTATAGCACAGCTATCCAAACACCACACTCAGTCTGACGATAACATGTGAGAATGCTGTTAAGGTGAGTTCACAGCCAACGCGATCTGTGTCCCTTCAAACGGAGAGGAAGGGAGGAGGGAAGA
Organism: Oryzias javanicus; assembly: GCA_003999625.1. NCBI lineage: Eukaryota > Metazoa > Chordata > Actinopteri > Beloniformes > Adrianichthyidae > Oryzias > Oryzias javanicus. The sequence continues at coordinate 1,054,125 of CM012451.1, read as the reverse complement.
ATTCGGATTGGACCTGCTAAAGCGGTCAGAAGGAAGAGTCTCGTTTAGGAGCAGGAAATGTAGTTAGCCTGGAGGTACATCCTGATCCCAAAAAACAAAAATGAAGTTAGAAAATGGCAGGAGAACATTGTGTCTCTTTAGACCACATGTGTCAAAATCACGGCCCTGGGGCCGGATCCGGCGCTCCAGATCATTTTATTGTTATTAATGGCCCGATGTTATCTTATGCTCATTTCTAACTTGTATAATTTTAACCAAACATATTTTAGTAAAATATTGAGAGTTATTTTAGGTTTAAGTTGATTTATTCTGGAATAATATTCCTGCATTTTATTATTCATAGTTATGTGAAAAAGTTATGATTTTAAAGCTTTTGAAAGTAGCATTCTGCTATCTTTTTGGACTATTTTGGTATGTATTAAGATTTGTTTTAGGCTATTTTAGAGTTTAGCTTATATTTACATGCATGCTAGCTGTTTTAACTAATCTAAGTTTTTTTTTTTGTTATGTTTTTTAGGATAAAATTACAGTTAGTTAATATTTTAGCTTGCTATCAGCTTCAGTGTTTTCAGTGGCCAAATTCATCTTCCAGCATTCACACTATCTCAGGTGATGCTGTAGATGTAGTTCATAATTATATTAAAAAGTTACAGTTTCAAAGTTTTGAAACTGTAGTTTTAGAGTGTTTAAAGCGTGACCTCAGGTGTGTTCTGGAGTTTGACTCCTCCACTTTAGACTGTGCTCAGCCCTCCTCACTAGCCTTCCTCCCTGTCTTCCTCCTCATCATCTTCACCTGATCTGAGCTACATCCAGGATTTACTACTGTCTACTTCCCTGTCAGTCCTCCTGTTCCAGCATTTATCCCGTACCAGTACCCCCCAGGAACCTCAGCACCCCCCTCCCCCATCCCAACCAAACTCCAGGATTGTTCATTAAACTCTGCTAAACTCCTTCCTGAGAGTGCTGTTTGCTGGCTCTCCATGCATGAAGCTCTGCAGTTCTGCTCCGTTGAATTCTCAGCCTGAGTTCCTGCAGGAAGCAGCAGGTCGACACAAACCAAAAATCCTCTCCAGAACTCTGCTGAGCTCACTTTGACTCATGGCAGCTTCCTTTGGTGATGTGAGTTCACCTTGAAGTGTGGTGTGGAGCCTTCAGTCATGCTGATGTCTCACTGGAGTGAAGCCTCGATGAGGCTGGGGGAGTGAAGCCCCTGAAACGCCTGCGCTTCACATGGACAGACAGGGATAATGACTGCAGCCGTGAGCCAGAATCAGCATTTCCTGGAAATGATGGAGGAGGAAACGACGGGGAAAAGGGGCCAGAGCGTTGATGACTGTACATCAGTCTCAATGTCAAGCCTTTTTTTGAGGAAAAACCCGAAATGTGGAACAAATCTAAACTGAGAGAAGACGGCGGCTCTCAGAAGCTTCTCTTTTGGAGCCAGATCTGATGCTGAGCTGCTGATCTGCCATACATGGCTGAAGAATGTCAAATATGGGGGGGCCACGCTAAAGGACGTTCTCTGCTCCCTCCTCCCACACACAGTTTGAGCCTCCATAGAGGTGAAGAAGGTCATCCACACACAGTGATACAGACGAACCAACAGTTCCTCTAGAGGTGGAAACGATGCAAACTCAGATGAAATCCTCAGCTTCACCTCAAGCCCAGCATGGATCCTGTCTGTTTTCTTCCAGAGAACCTCAAAGGTTTAACAGATTCATCTAAACTCTCTAAACTCACTGATTAGATCTGCTGCAGCATCTGTTAACAGAAAAACCCACAATAAGTGGAACAAACAGACTGTTGTCATTCACAATTCACAGGTGAATCGTTGAAAAATGTTCACTTTGGGGAGGGATCCTCTCCAATGACCTCAGCTGCATTTAAATATCGGTAGTATTGTTAAGAAAGCTCACCGATCTTAATCGATGTTCCATTGAGAGTGTTCTCACCTGTTCTATCGCTGAAGGTTTGAAAAGAAATCTCTTCGTTCTGCCAGCAGCAGCCTGCAAACCTCCAATCCTAGCAAGTATTTATAAATCCAACTGTTAACTAGAGCATCTCGGATCATAAACCTCTAGTCATCCACTGGGATGTTTGACCTTCTACCATCTGGTAGAAGATCTCGTCCCATTAAATGTACAACATGACGTCATGCCGGAAGCTTCTTTCCTCAGGCTGACGTCTATGAATGAAGCAAAAAGATGAGGATCGTTCTACGTTGTCTGATCAGCCAATTAAAGTATCAACTTTTAGATGTTTCTATAGATTTGGTCTCATCAGTGCTTCTAATGTATCTATTTATGCTTTGAGTCTGAGTCTTTGTGTTTGTTTGTTGTCTGTGTGGGAGCCCTGCAGTTGTTCCAGTGTGGTTTAACTACTGCAAATGACAAATAAATTGACTGATTGGTTAGTATGAGGGTCATCTTTTGTGTTCAACTGCCTTAATGTGATTAGAGCTATTTCTTTCTGAATATGTGACTGAAAAGATGCTTTCTGGAGTTTTGTTGTGTCACAATGACAAGAACTTCCTTTAATGAGTCCATCATTCACAGACTTGAAGTCAATCCAGATTCACCTTCACAAAACTAAACTGTGCTGAAATGTTTGTTACAGAGAAAAGAGGCTTTCTTCTTCCAAACCAACACGATCCATCTGAAAACGTCTGTCTGCAGTCAGGAGCGCTGCAGTTCTCGGCTGAAACCGAGTCAGCAGATTATACTGTCACTGCTCACACCAGAAAGTTCTCATTTAAACGTGCAAATTAGAACTTTAATTGAAGTCAAGCACCTCTGAGTTTCATGCAGCTTCCAACCCACAAATCCAAGTGGATTAGACTTCTGTCTTTCTACAGCTGGACTCATTCTGCTGTGACACTGCACAGACTGGATCCTGGATGTGGGGGGAGACCTCTTAAAGATCAACCTCCCTTCACCTCAGCATTCCTGTCTGGGTTGAAATGCCAGCAGGTACAATCTTGTTCCAGCTGCAGGTGAGCAGGTACAGGTGTTACAGCCTCGTGGGATTAGTCTGGTTTTCTGAGAAACAATTACAATCTGGGATAAAACTCCGCCTCCCTTTAGCCTGTCACCCCCCTCTGTTCTTGTTCGGTTGCTCGATGTAGAAACACACGTTCACCTGTCTAAGCATCCACACACAGTCCAACCTGTCCGTCCCGGGATCCACGAGTCCAATCGATCTCTGTTCCTGCAGTCCGACCAGATGGATCTGCCTGAGACAAAGTGTTAATCCAATCAACCTAATCATTAAGAAACAAATCGATCACATCAATGTTGGAAAATACCATTTGGTATTTTACTACAGTGTAAAAATGACTAAGCGCATCACAGCAGACTCTAGCACGAGATCCAGAGAATCTGGAAAACTTCACCTGCACCGTTCAGTACAGGTGGTATCTGTGACTCACTGCTGGAAGTTTGGATAAAATGTCCCGATCCATTTTAGTTCAATGATCTGATCATTCAAAATGAATTAATATCACCTATGAATCGTTCAACCTCCAGTGCGCTTCAGTCAGGCTCTGGCGGGCCGCCGAGTCCCGGTCTGTCCTGGCTCAGGTCTGTCCAAAGACCTGGATAGCAGATGTCGGGGGGGTGGGGGTGCAGCATTTGGGATGTTTTCACAGTGACTCCGGTTCTCTCTGCCTGCATGTGTTGATGTTGCTTATCAGACTGGATCTCAGCGTTATCTGCTGCTGCAGTCCGTCTTTTCTCTGTTATTGTGAGCAGCAGGCACATTACCAAGATCACGGACTCACACATGTACACTCACAGTAAGACACCATCATGCTCCGCATGGTAAGGTGCAGATAACAGATTTCAGACTCCGTCACCGTCACGTGTGAACTGTGGCTGCAGCTCACTGTTGTGGGACAACAAGACGGAGACATTACAATGAGACTGTGTGTGTGTGTGTCGGTGTGTGTTTGAGACTGTGTGTCTATAGAGATGTCACAATTCTTGATATAGAATTGAACTGTTGTGTTACACAACTGAACCAAAGGGAATGGTTGCATCCCTACTGTCTGTGTGTGTGTGTGTGTGGGGGGGGGGGGGGGGTGCGTGTGGGTGTTTGTTTGTGCACTTCTGTGTATATGTGTGAGTCTTTGTGTTTGTGTGGATTGCGTTTGTTAATGAGACTGAACTAGCATCTCTTCAACAAATCCTCTAAACTCTAAAAAAAAATACAAAATCCATGTGCATTATAGGGCTGGGAATCTCAGGGTAACTCGCGATACGATTCACGATACATTCACAATAAGAATATGGCAAACATTGCAGTAATCAATATATTACCTTGGTAATCTATGATATATAACTATTTTTAAATGTATGTTTTTATTTTCTTTAAAACCTTATTTTGGAACAATTTAAAACACAATATTTTCATTTAACACCCTTCCACACATTAAAATAAAGTTATCAATAAATACTACCAATACATAGAGGTGGGTCAAAATATCGGTACGGCGAACTATCGCGATATTTCAACTCATGAACGATTCTCGGTCCTCTCTTTTCCTGAATCGGTTTCCTAAATAATACCAAAAAAAAGTCCACCAGGGGGCGCTTCACGCAAGCACAACAGTGAAATATAAGGATGCCGTCCAGAAATCATTATTATTTTTTACCTGTTTTACCAATAAGTTTAGTCCAAATGCCTAAAAACCTAGTTGAACAGGTACAGCAGGAACCCAGAGTGCACTGTGCTTCTTTTCCACATGCAGTGGGGAGGGGCGGGGCTTACCAACTGCTCTACATACAAAACGCTCGCGGGAGGCAGAGCGGCCGCGAGGGAAAAGGTATGAGCTGTGTCTGTATTTTATAAAGTACACGCAGACAGCGCTGTTTCTAATATAACATAACAAAATGGATTAGTTACGGTGGTAACAGCTGTAACCTGTCCAAACACCGCGATACAATCCACCTGATTCTAGTATGTAGTAGTACATCTACTATGTATTCATAACAACAAATTTTTACAAAAGTTGCAGCAACATCAGGCACTTCAGGTGCAACAATCATAAAAATCTGCTGCAAAATCCCGGAGGTTCTGAATAACAGAAGTTTGCACAGTATATATGAATTCCATTTCTTTATCAAAAGATTTTCTTTGTGTTTTAAATTTCTAAATCGAGAATCAATTCAGAATCGAATCGGCACCCCGAGAATTGGAATCAAATCGTGAGTTTTTGTAAGATTCACATCCTTACTGTACTGTATTATCATTGTGTTTTATCACTGTTTAATCCTCACCCTGCAGCCAATCAGAACTCAGTGTTTACTCGGACCGTCTGGTATAAAATGACCTGAATGACAAGTGATTGAAGAACAACCACCAAGGGGTCACCAGGTGAACTTCCATGGCTCCAGCTACAGGGTGAAAAGAATTGGACAGAACTTATTCTTTGTCATTTCTTGTGAGCGTATCAGTTTTTCCATTTTGAAACCAGATCTATGCTGTTGGTGAGACTATTCTTCTGTTTCAGAGGCTTTTTCATGGAGGTTTTCTGGCAGGCCTGGTGAGTCTTTTAACCTTTCAGTCCGAGCTGCACCCGACCCTGTGTGACCTATGATGCAGAGCTGTGTTTCCCTGATGGTCCGCCTGCTCCAGCTGATCCAGATGCCTCTTCACCAGACTCCCAAACGTTGCAGCAGGTTTTCCTGAATCCGGTAAACAGGACCAGTGAATAGACGAGGAAGGAGAGCGGAAATCCACAAAGCCTCCGCTGAGGAGCACAAGGCCACGTGTTGAACACAAATCCACATAATTGCTGCTGGTTGTTTCTTTAAGCCCCCATCTTTAGAATAAATGTGAGAAGATGCTGTTTCCACGCCGGTGCAGAGGCCCATCCCCCTCCAGCGCCGGCACTGTTGGACGTTGGGGGCAGGGCCATGCAGACAGCTGCAACCGCCACAACCACATCCTGGAAGACTCAGAGAAAAAGCCATGCATGGCCTCGGACCGGACCGACCTGACAGAAAAACGGCCTTGACAAAGAAGATGTTTACTCAGTCTGTCCACTTGTGTCAATATTTGAGACGGCCCGACATGTTTGATTGGCTGGGAGGAGGAACGGCGTGCTGACACAGCTCTGTTTAAAGGTTTCCAGTCCACCTTAAGTGCTGGGGTCACACAAGCTGTTGTAACCAGAACCACACCCAGACTCCTCTCTTCAAGGGAAAGCTGCTTATTTGGCAACCAGAGAGAGAGAAGGTCCAGACATACATCCCTGATCTGAAATCATCCTGACAGGAAGGAAGGAGCCGACACTCGGAGCACAAGCTGAGCATGGATCCTGAAGCAGGGGAAACAGAATCTGTCAGTGTTGGTGTGTTGTTATTTTATCTCCACGAACAAGAAACATAATGTGGAGCAACAAGAAATATGACACAAGGTGGAAACCTTCCATGAGAGAGTGACCATCAGCAGTTATCAGCTGCAGCAGACAATAGACGAGATGCTAACTATCAGGAGCTAATAGATCCTTCTTCATGTGACGTCACCCAAACAGCGAGTGTTCAGAGTGTCTTCAGTCTTCTGGTCCAAAGCTGACAGCTGAACGCTGTTTAAAGCATTTTTACCTAAATAATCAAAGGTAACCTAACCAAGTGTAACAGAAATGTGTCCAGTATTTCTGTTGTAAATGTCCTTCCTGGTTGGATCAAATGTCAGTCTTCCTCCTGCAGAATGCTCCACAGCTGCTTCTCCAAAATCCTCTGGATGATATTAAACCATGGTGGATTATTTCTCTCTACAACCGTCATAGTTAGACGAAGGTTACAGGAACTTCATTGAATGCTGCTGTTTGATTCTGAAGTCATCATAATAAGCATAATGCTACCCCAGCATGACGGGGATGAGACGTAGATCTGCAGAAGATCTTTTCTGTCCAGTTCAAGTTGATTACACCGCAAAAAGTGAAATCTAAGTGAGATGAACTATCTTTAAACAAGAATATAAATGCTTACTGTTTTAATGGTAAAATAATTCTTCTCATAAGTAGATTTTGTGCCAGATAATTTTGGTTTTTAATGATCTCAATAAGATACTAGGCTTATTACTAAGATTGTATTACCTATTAAAAACACACTTGAAATTAGAATCTCAATAGTTACATAAGAAACATTATCTTCATTCAAGTCTGTTACATTTTCATGGCGATTAATGCAGGAGTATTGCCTTAATTCAAGAATTTCAACTATGATGCATAGTGAGAAAAGAATAGTGCTAACAAAAGGTTTATTATTCTCTTCAAAGAAAAGAAAAGTTCTATTGTTTAAAGTTTATTTAGCTGGTTTCGAGAAACAGATCCTATAGGTTAGCATAACGTCAAGATAACCTTACTAGCAAAATCTTAATTAAAGAATCATTTTGAGAAAATTAATCTCAGAAATTAAATTTGTATTAGTCAAAATGAGCTAGATATTAGTAAAAATATACTACTCTGAGGTTAGATATTTGTACTAGTTTTAAAATTCTTGACAAGCCAAACTATCTTGTTCCATTGACAGAATTTCTCTTATTTTAATCAATATTTAACTTATTTTTGTATATATATTTTTTATTTTGAAACATTCAAGCAATATTCCTATTAAAATAATTTCAAATTTTACAATTACACCTCAAAATACCCAGAAAGATGACAAATATCTCTGATTACAACAACTACATGTAGCCCTGCTGCAGCTTAAACTCCAACATGCAGCAACGTGCATCTCAGCTGCTCCTATTACATGTGGCCAACATGAATTTCTATCAGTTTTTGTGCAGATCACACTTAAAATACATGAGAATAAAATCAAGCAAAATAGAACCCATTAGAATAATATCTGCTCAAATGAAATGTTTTCAAAAGAGCCTCAAACATTGGAGGATTGAGGATTTGTGAACAAATACAGGAAATGAAAATACATTTATTAAATAAATATTATTGTTCTATATTTTTAACATTTTTCTGTTGAAATAGATAAAGTTACCTTTTATTATTTACGTAAATTTGTGTTAAACAGCGTTCAGCTGTCAGATTTGCCGTTCTAAATCAGTCACATTTTCAGCCCTGTCGGCATTTTGTCGAGTCGGTTGTGAGTCCAGATGAAAACAGCAGCTACAGCAAGAGCAACGAGCAGGTGAAGCCTCCATCCGTCTGTGAAGGATTGTTGCTACTGCAAACAGTTAGGACTGAAATGTACAAGAACAAACACACGTGCAGTTCGTTACAGCCTCTTTTTCTGATGCAGGACTCTGTTAGTGTAAGGAACCATGAAGAGTGAAAATAAAGTCAGAAAAGATGGAATCTCTGACACCTAAACACAAAATCTTTCACCTACTGTAAGTTTTCAATCATTAACACAATAATTCCAGTAGATTGTGAAGGAGAAAAGTGTCTCTGCTTCTAAATCTACTGGAATTATTGTGTTAATGGTTGAAAACTTACAGTAAATCAAAGAACAAAAACATTGTCTCTGGTGATAAAGGGTTCAGAGCAAACACACAGATGCAGATCCAGCAAGCATGAAACCAGGAACATTTGAGGAAGGAAGAGCAGCAGGATCAGAATTTCTGTAACATTTTTCAAGCTAAAGTCCCTAAAATCCTCTGTTTATTGTACTGATGTTTGGGACCTCCTGAACTTGTTGAACCGTTCCACATACATTTGTCATCCTGCATGAGACAGAAGCTTCTTCTAGAGCAGGGGTCACCAACGTGGTGCCCGCGGGCACCGGGTAGCCCTCAAGGCCCCCACAAGGTGCCCTCAGGTCTCTTCTAAAATTAACACGCTTGTGAGCGACATCTAAAATTAAATTCTGTTGATATTTTTTTAATTACACTTGCATTTACCTAGATTTAAAAATGAAAATGTCTTACAAATATGTTGATGGCACATGAACTTCAGATAGGTTTAGGTGACCTCTGACCTATTTCAGTTCAAAGATCATTAATTTTGTTGAAAATGCTGCAGATTTGATCTTTAGTTCAAAATGTGACACGATTTGTTTAAAAATGTGTAAGTGGATTTTTCTTTAACATTACATGATTGATTAACATGGTACAACACAGGAAAAATTGAACATTTTTCCCATGAAATCTAAGCGAACATCTGAATATGTAATAATTACTGAGATTAATAAAGTCCTGAATATTGATATTTCTTTCCTGGCTTGTTGTCATTTTTGATAATTATAGTGATAAATCAGTGTCTTTACATAGAGGAGTATCATTATTCATTATTAATAATGTTTAACTAACTATAACTAAACAAAATTTGTTATTTAAAAATGGTAGCCCTTCGTATAACGAAGTACCCATGAAGTAGCCCCCAAGTTCAAAAAGGTTGGTGACCCCTGTTCTAGAGCTTCATTTTTGTTCTGGAGGACAGTTCCATCCCTCCAGCATCAGGTTACTCCTCACACCGGACCACCCACCCCGTCTGATCTGGAGCAGCAGACACGCAGTCTGAACAGTGTCAAGCTTAAAGCTGTGCGTCTGCGTCTCCTCACCGTCCAGGCCTCCTCTGGAGTTAATTAAGGCCACAGCTCGCATGAAAGCATATCATTAGCAATAATTGCACACAGCATCCCACTGCCACGCGCCCCCTCCCCTTCTTTCAGCAGCAGATTGATGCTGCAATGATCCATGCAGCCCCCCCACAGGCAGGCCAGCAGGTACGCACCTCCACTTCCAGAGCCTGCATTCCCGTCTGTCAGCGGGAGGAAACATGGAGATGGTCCACGTCCACTCCAGGAAGCCCGGGGATTATTCCCCATGGCTGTTTGTTGTGTAAGCATGTGTGTGTGTTTGTGTGCGTTTGGATCAACACAAGCCTCCTCTTCCCTCCCGCTGGTTGAACTGGTCAGAACACGCTGAACTGCAAACTGGGAACTATGAAACAATCTCCAAACCGAAGCTCCTCTGGTGAAGCAGACTCCACAAACTCTGGGATATGCTGCCACCATGCATTTTTAGTCAAGGTTACCCAGCTTCCTGAAACATGACCCAGAGGCAGCAAACTCATAGCTAACAACCAGGAGGCACTTAGAGAGAAAAGATGTTCAATGTATTCTTGATTGAGTCAGTCCAGAAAAGATTAGAATTAGGGTGAAAGGGGAAATGTTTGACCTTTAAACTTTAAATGCAATTATAATTGAACTGAGAAAAATCTGTTAAACTCTTGATCATGCAGAGCTAAAAAAAAAAAAAATGGCTGCAATCCCCGACAATTATATTTAACTTTATTACTAAAGTAAGAAGTGTGAGCTTCCTGACTGATTCATATTCAGGGCCCTGCAGAGGTACGGTGTCGACCCCTGATCGGAGGATTGCGAGTTCGATTCCCGTCATGTGTTTAAGTGTCCTTGGGCAAGACGCTGAACCCCACATGCCTCTGGTGGAAGGTTGGTGCCAGAGTTCAGCAGCAGAGCCCCCACGTGTGTGTGGATGGGACTGAGACTGTAAAGCTTTGGGCCTTCAAAGACGGTAGAAAAGTTCTACATAAGTACACACCATTTACCATGAACATCAATGAAAACATTGTTAGAAACACTCAGAGCCATGAAGCGAATGAGGATGGAGCAGAAGTCACTCAAGACTCCTGTTTTCATGAAGACCATTCCCAGAAATGTCTTTGTGATGGAACATCAAATTTAAAAATTATGATGATGATAAATGCAACAGATTGGCGAGGTTTCATCTGACTCAGTGTTTTGTTGCCATCTATCATGGCCCCAACGTCTGCTGAAACCTGCCGGAATCTGTAGGCACTGAGGAGTAGAAGAACAGATGAAAATGTTCAGAAAAAATGGTAAATACTTATTTAGCACTTTATTACCTTCTTTGAAGGCCCCAAGTGCTTTCCAGTCACTGTCCCATGCATTCCAACACACTCTCATTCCCAAGGCGCCACATAGTGACGTTTGGTGAGGGACCCTCTGCGTCACTTTATGACGTTTTGGGTTTCCCCAAGTCGTCAGTTGTTGCTGTTCATTCACATATTGGATGTGGTGCTGGATGAACACTGGTCCTCGGGATGCGTCCCTAACCCAGTGCCGATACTGTAACCTTAACCCGGTACTGGTTCACGTCCAGTACGGTGTCAGATTATGGTACCGGTGTGCTACGTTTTGCGGTGCTGGACCGGTTCTGGTTTGCAGCCCGGAGGTTAGGGACCCGGGATTTAATGGTAGCAGCCAGTAATGTAAAAAAAACGACGAGTTGGAATCACCCAAAACGTCAAAAAGTGACGCAGAGGGGTGCTTAACCAAATCCCAAATATGTGACGACTTGGGAGTGGGAATGTGTTGTTGATTCACATACCAGATGGTGACTCTGCTGCCAGACACTGACAACATCCTATAACCACCAGAAGCTACGAGGGGTTCAGTGTTTTGCCCAAGGACGCTTCGGCACACAGGCAGGCAAAAACCGATTTTCTGATCAGTGAACTGTAGAGAGAAAAAATATGAATTTATGTGAAATGTATTAATTGGTGATACTTTAAAAGTGTCAAACCACACCATGGCCTCGAGGCCGTCCTCATTTCCTGTACCTTTACTCCCAGGAATCACCCCGGGCTCACACCACTACCGTTACAGCTCCGATGCGAGCGCCACAGTCTTTACGTAACTTTAAAAGTGCGAGAGGAAATCCCACTGCAGGCGTTCACGTCCTGTCTGCGGTCAGACGCTGCGTTGCTGCAAATCCGTTTCATTTGGTTCAAATTTCGACAGACGACGCAGCTGAGCCTCAGCGAACAAAGGGGAGATGAGCGTGAACATGTGTGAGTTTGGAGTGTTGCGAGGTCGGCAGCAGAGCCTGTGGCTGCAGCCGACCAGCAGCTAGGATGAATTGTCGGTTGTAGCGAGCCCACTCAACGCATCGGAGCTCTAACGCTGGTGGTATGAGCCCGGGGTCAGACTGTTTCAGAAGATCACATCAATGCTGGCTAAGACCTTGGAGATGGGATGTTTCTTCAATTGCTGACATTCTTCAAAAAATGTGGTTTAGGTTGGTAACCCTTCTGCTCTCCTTGGCTTGTTTACATTAAAAGTGGGGTCATCTGGACCCCACAAGACAGTGCGCTGAACATCTTTTTATCTTTGATTTTTGAGTTTCACTAATGTCCATGGCAGACATCAAATCCTGTCCACATTTGTCATGGAAGGAATCACACATCAGTATATGGTTGGAGTCATCTGGACCCCAAGGATAGCGGAAAATACAGTAAATCTGACCTTCAAATCAAGCATGAAAATTCCCTTGAGTGATGACTCAGAATTGCATCATTAACTAAAAGATGACTCAGCTCAGAGACAGTTTCATTCATTCCTTTAGTTCTGTGGTTTTCAAAGCTCCTGAAGATGAGGAAAATAGCAAAAGCAGGAACATCGTCCTGCCTGTCCTGCAGGTGAAATTTTAGTTTATTCCTGTTCCTGTTCATCTGTTCTCCCCTGACTGAACCTGCAGTTGACCAACTCTTAACACGTCTACTTTCAGGCATGAATCAAGAAAAAAGGTTTTAAATACTCAACACTTTTCTGTTATTAAAGTATTGACAGAATGTGGAAATTCTTTATTAAAGAATTGCCTGTCCCTCCATGAACCGGTACCGAAACATGTGGAGGGGTTGGGGGCTGGCGATCCCGGGAGCTGAGCTGTTGGGGGATTTTTGCCCCTGATAGGGTCTTCAATGGCAGACAGATCCTGGGTGGCGAGACAGGCAAAGAATGGTTCAGAACATGAGAAAACTAAACAAGGATTACGTTATTTCACTGTGATTGGTGTCACCAAGGCCCCATCCCGGAGCCGGGACTGGGGTTGGGGCTTGCAGGCGAACGCCAGGTAATCAGGGCTCCTCCCACGGGCCCCGGTCAGGTCCAACATGATGTGGGATCACTTTCCCCCCACCTGCAGGAGAGCTCAAAGAGGGCTGGTGCAAGCGTTTTCAGTGGCAGTAACAGACAGGTTCCCCGCTCAAGGAACTTGGCTTTTGGGACATGGAACGTCACCCTTCTGGGAGAGAAAGGGCCTGCGCTTGTGCGGGATATTGAGAGGTTCCGGCTAAATATAACGCACAGCCTGGGCTCTAAAACTCATTCTCTCAAGAGAGGTTATACTCTAGAATTCTGGAGTTGCACATGGCGAGAGGCAGCGGGCCGGTGTGGGCTTGCTCGTGAACCCCCAAGCTCAGCCGCCAAGTGTTGGACTTCCCCCCCATGTCACTTTGCCTTCGGGTGGGAAACAGTTCTCTAACTGTGGTTTTGGCTTATGGGACAAACACCAGTTTGGAGTACCCAGTCTTTTTGTGTCTCTCGAAGGGGTACCGGAAAGTTACCCAACAGGGGCCTACATTGTCCTACTGGGAATGTCAGTGCCCACATGGGCAATGACATTAGCACACGGAGGGGTATGATTGGTGGGAATGCTCTCCTTGATCTGAACCCGACTGATCAGATGAAGGTCAGCCTTCCTTTGCTAGCGAGGCTGACCTCCAGTGACCTCTCCAGGAGAGGCGAGTCTGTCTGATAGTCGGATCTCAGATCCAGAATCGACAATGCGGTTTTTGTTCTGGTCATGGAACTGTGGACCACCTCGACATGCTCTATGGAGTGCTGGAGGATTTGTGGGAGTTCGCCCATCCAGTCGATATGTGTTTTGTAGATTTAGAGAAGCGGTTTGACCACATCCCTCGTGGTGTCCTGTGGAGGTGCTTTCAGATTATGGTGTCGGGGGATCCTTTACTGAGGGCTGTTCTGTCTCTGAATGACCAGAGTAGGAGCATGGTTCACATAGCCAGCAGTAAGTCGCGGTGCATGTTTGACTCCAGCAGAGCTGCTCTTTATCACTGTTCTGTTCATGGTCCTTATGGGCTGGAGGGGGTCTTGCAGGATTTTATCTCTGCTCTTTGCAGATGATGTAGTCCTCTTGGTTTCATCAAGCCAGGACCTCAGGTCTGATGGGGCAATTAACAGCCGAGTCTGAAGTGTCAAATTCTTTTGGCTTCTGCTACAGCCGGCCATACAGTATATATGTATTTCCTTTTCACCAGCACAGAGTTCCCTTTTTCATCATGGGAGTTACAATATAAAAATAATCCACATAGTTGAAAAATGCAAAGCATGATTACAAATGTTTTAAGGCTGCAAAACTCCTCACTGCACATTTTCAATACTTTTTTTAGACAGACAATAAGATTTTCTAACTTGATCGATGGACGGATGGAAGTATTTCCTGAGTCAGGGTGATCTTCAGATGAAGACACGATGACAAGAGCCAATAAAGTAAAGAAATGCAGGCGGTGTGTGTGCGACCCGAATGAACCGAATTTGAAGTTTGCAGTGACAGTTGGAGCATGCTTAATGCCAGACTAAAGGTCAAATGATTATATGTTTAACTGTAAACTCGAGCCTCCAAAACAGTCCTGAGGGATAAAATGCAATGTTTAGTCTCAGACTCAAGTCAAAACTGTGGAGTTTAACTGAAATCAGTGGCGGTCCCATCCTTTCTGAGAGGAAGAGAGGCTTTGCTCCTGAGATGTGAACCATCAGGTCAGAGGTCAGAAACAGATCCAATCAGTACTCAGCTCGAGCCTTGTTCCAACAGCCAGTCCTCTTTCTGACATGGAGGAAATAAAGCAGGGGCGTGGCCAGAGTGCTGTGAACTCAGAGCTCGGGGGAGTGACTGAGAGACAGATGAGGGCCTCAGCCCCAGCCTCCCCCTTCGGCAAGCCAGCGTGAGAGGAGAAAGCACAACCAGAGCCCCCCCCCTTAAGACAAACACAAGGAAAGATCTCTGAAAAAAAGCCCTTCCTCAGCTCTGGTTCAGAATCTGCATTCTGGAGATCCTCCTGATTTCTTCATTATAATCAGAAGAAAAGCACGAAAATCTTTCTTGGTGAGGGTGCTCCAAATCAAAACCACTGCTTTTATGTGTCATGTGATAAGAGTTTTGCGTTTTTAAAACCACCCACCCATGAATTCGTTAGTTTTCTTTTGAGTTTCCCCATCATTGGGCTGTCCAGAGTGTTCCAAAGAGAGAAGCTCAGCAGAAGTGCAGTGCCAGTGGCTCCAAAATCAGTCCTCACCAGAGCAGATCAGGCCTCTGGAGATCTACCGTAAGCTCTCCCACAGAAACCCTCATACACCAGAGGAGCATACAGCAGGTTTTAGACTCAGCCCTCTGAATAAAAGTTCATTTCAAAATATTAAGTCACTTCTAAAAAGGTTTTTCCTAAATTACTGAATAAAATGGAAAATAAAGAATACATTTGTTTTGCTCAAACATATTTTTATCTAATTCCAAATAAAGGAACGGAGTCAGACTGCTTCAACAATTCACTTTTTGGAGAAAAACAGAAACTTCAGAGTGACCGTCTGAAGGACAACAGAGGCTCCTTTCACGGGACGCTCCTGAACTGAGTTTACACCCGTGATCCCATCATGCTCTGCATGTTTGCTGGCAGTTGGATCATCAGCTGCTGTGCACGAGCGTTTAAAGGCAGAAACCTTCCTGCAATGAAAACCAGGAGTTACTCAAGATCTAAAGTTAGTTCAAAGACTTTCTGTTCTCCACTGAAAACTCGCCCACATGTTTTCCTTCATGAAGAAGTTTTGACATGCACAATGACACAAGCTCATGGACGCACAGCTGCACAAATATTGCTTGTATATTTTATTTTATGTACAGTACATGTAGAAAAGAAACAAAAAGTAGCCATTAGCATTGACCAATGAGGGAAACAGTAGACAGCCATGTTTGTCTTCCATGTAGACCTGCACTGCTCAGCTCCACCAGTCAGAGGGGACACCACCCCCCCATGGGGTCCTTGACTGACCTGCTCCTCTGCAGCTTCACAGTTTTCTTATAGCATGTTTACGTCTTTCCTACCCAAAAACTCAAACTTTACCTAACATTGAATGGGGGGAGGGGTCAACTTTTATTCCCTTTCTTCCAGTAGAAACTTTTAGTGAGGGGTCTGTAGTGTGTTGATTGAGAGGAACAGTCAGAATGCAGGACTACAGCCAACACAACCGTCTCTACTGGGGTTCAAGTCAAGGACACTCATGGACTGCTGTGAAAAGTGATGGGTAGTCATGAATACTCATAGAAAGTCAGATAGTCATGGAGACTTGAAAATAGTCATGGCGACTTGTAGATAGTTTTGTCCAGTCAAAAAGACTTGAAAATAGTCATGGACGGTCATAGAGACTAGAAAATAGTTCTGGACAGTCCTAGATAGTCCTGGACAGTCATGGAGACTCAGTCATGGACAGTCAAGACTTGTAGATAGTCGAAGCACACAGGCTCCTCAAGTCCCTGCTGCCCGTCAGCGCTGCCTCCTGCATTTCAGACGGAGAGCTCACCGCAGGCCACCAAGGTACAGATAAAGTGCTTTTTATGCTTTAAATGTGTCCCCTTAAAGTCTTCAGGGCAAGAGTGGATCTCAGGACATATGGAAAGTGAAATGGAAGGAAACTCGACATAATACAGGACAGAGTTCAGCATAAATACATCCACAACCCATGTCACAGACGGATGAAAAGACGCGTCACGAGGGGAGGGGTCACTACCGTCTCTGATGGAGCCACTCACATTTTTACCAGTGACAGGCTTCAGATAAGACTTTCGGAGTCCAACACTGAGGAGAGGAGCGAGTCTGAAGATGCCTCCTCTGGCTGGACGAGCTGAACCTGGAGAGGTCCATAACAGCAGCACACTGGGAGGGAATTTTCTTTTTTTTTTGCGAGACTGTAGTGAGAAGGTTCTAGATCCTGATAAAATATTACAGATAATAAATACATTCAGGTCCTTGTAGTGTTTCGGCTCTATCTGAAATATGATCAAGTCTAAAAAAAAAAAAAAGAAGAGGAGAAGTTCATACACGCCTGGCCTCGATATTTTTTGCTCCCTTTTCCAGTCCAGCCAAAATCCACCTTGGCAGCCATTTCTGCCCCCTTTGTGAAAAAAAAAATCAGGGGCAGGAGGGAAAAAAAAACAGCATAAAGTAGTAGCCATGGCAACCGCACATCGTTCCTCTTGGGCCTTTATGACACAGAATCCAGAGAAACCTGGGAGACCTCTGAAGTCCTCAGCCTCTGCAGAAGAGAGGGAAAAAGCAGGACATGAGGACAATGAGCAAACAAGGGGGTCTCAGATCTGCTGTCATGTGGGGGGGACAGGGATGGCAAAGGTCTCCATGTAGCTAAGAACAAAGAGTGGAAAGAGAAGCAAACAGGCTCGTCTTGAGCTTCTGTTTTATCTCAGAGGCCATCAACCCACTGCAGCTGCTTTAAACACCAACGTCTGACCCGTTCCTGTGACCCACCATGACCCCCTCACACCCAGGAAGCTCAGACCGAGCCAATCAGCTGAGGGTCCCATCTGCTGCAACAGGACACATGCTGCGCTGCAGTCCAACCCTACAGTAACTTCATCAAACTGAAAAAGTTCATGTTAGAGCGGGGAAAAAGTATCCAGTCAGCCACCAATTGTGAAAGTTCTCCCACTTAAAATAAAGAGAGGTCTAAATATACCTCAACTACGAGAGACAAAATGAGAAAAAAAATCCAGAAAATTAATAATTTATTTGTAAATTATGATGGAAAAAAGTATTTGGTCACCTATAAATGAGCCAGATTTCTGGTTCTCACAGAGCTGTAACTTCTTCTATCAGAGGATCCTCTGTCCCCCACTCCTTACCTGTATTAATGACACCTGTTTGATCTGATTATCTATATAAAAGACACCTGTCCACAACCTCAAACAGTCACTCCAAAGTCCAAAGAGCTGTCGAAGGACACCAGAAAAAAAATATTGACCTGCGCCAGGCTGGAAGACTGAACTCTCCTCAAGACCTCACCCCCTGGGGTCAAAATGATCACAAGAACAGTTAGCTAAAATCCCAGAACCCCATGGGTGGACCTAGTGAATGATCTGCAGAGAGTACTGCAGTCAAAAAGACTACCATCAGTAACACACTACAGGGACCTGAACCCGGAAGTGCCAGACGTGTCCCCCAGCTAAACCCAGTACATGTGGTCATGGCTATAGTCAGATGAAACCAAAATAGAACTTTTTGGTAAGAACTCTACTCATCGTGTTTGGAGGAGATAGAAGCTGAATTTCATGCAAATCTCAATACCTCCTGGAGAGCATGGGGGTGGAAACATCATGCTTTGAGGTTAATTTTCAGCAAAGAGACCAGGACGACTAATCCATGTAAAGGAAAGAATGAATGGGGTCAAGTATTACCAGGTTATGAGAGAAAAACTCTTTCCATTAGCAAGAGCACTGAAGATGAAAGGTGTCTGGGTCTCCCCGCATGACAACCCTCCAAAACACACTACCCGAGGAACAAAGGGGTGGCTTTGTAAGAAACATTTCAGGGTCCTGGAGGAGTCTGGCCAGTCTCCAGATCTCAACCAGCGACAGCCCCAAAACATCCCTGCTCTAGAGGAGATCTGCATGGAGGGAGGGACCAAAATTACCAGCGACAGTTTGTGAAAACCTTGTGAAGACTGCTTTTGTTATTGACGAAATACTTATTTTCCACTGCAATTTACAAATAAATTCTTTAAAAATCAGACAATGTGGACTGTTTTTTTTTCTCATTTTGTCTCTTACAGTTGAGGTATTCCTATGATGAAAATTACAGCCTCTCTACTCTTTTTAAGTGGGAGAACTTGCACAATTGGTGGCCGACTAAATACTTCTGCGCCCCACTGTATGAAGAGTATATATGGGCTGTGGATTGTTACTTAGGAGGCGATCCGATTCAATTCACGAATCAAGCTCAACAATCACAAATTGAACCACAATTCTTACTTTTCAATATAATGGAGGTCGCAAATAATCGTACTCAAGTTTCCGGGAGCAGATCACAAGTGTCCAAGTACCCGGAAACTCGTTACAGCCCTAAGCATTAGAGCATGAGCATCAAAATGATCAGGAGATGACTGTTTGACATGACTGTTTCTTTGATTTACAGTGAAGTAAAGCCGACTAATGCTTTTGATTTGATTTTCTCTGTGCAGACTTTTAACCACAAAGATAAAGTTAGGCTGGATAGATTTATATTTTCCAGAATCAATTCGATTCAGTTCATAAAAGCCTGAATCGATTCAATTCTGATTCTTTTTTTTCAATTTTGAAATTACACATTTATACACACTTGTTTAGAAATACATTAATAATCTACTATACGTCTTGAATATATTTATATTAATCTGATCCAGTTCACATACTGTAAACTGTATCAGTGAAACATAGGGGTGTAACAGATCACGGATAATCCGTGGTCCGTACGGATCAGAAGCCACGGTTCGGGACACGTGTGTACCGCGGACCACTCCAACCCCCACCCCCTGTGCATGCACACCCCATGCCTTAGCATAATTTAAAACAATTGTCTGTTCACATCGAATGAAATTGGCATCAAATTCATGTAAATCCTCTTTGTTTTGACAAGCGCTAAAGTAACTGCTTCATGGTTATCATAAAGTCGGTTCACCTGAAGCTCCCGCACCGTGTGGGAGGAGCTTCTGTCAAAAGCTTTTCTTAGCTTACTAATGAAGGGCGCAGATCAATAGAAATCTGGTTTATTTAATTTTAAGAGCTAAATAAAAGCGTTGGTACACAATTTTCATTTCTGGATTCAAAGAATCTCCCAGTTAAAAGCATCAATTGTCCCGCACAGGAGAGAACCGCTCTGTAACGGACTAGCCGGTGCCTTCAGGGGACGATTGTATGTCAATTCAAAGAGATCAAAAATCATCAGGAAAAACGGGCACGGAAGTGTCTCCTTTACAGAAAATAATTATTATTTTAAATGTTCCCACAGTTAGTTTTAATAGAACAATTGATAAAAAAAATAATTTTAACTGTTTCATTTATGATTTAATTTGGACATTAGGGGGGTTGGATGAAACACATTTGTATTTTAAGGGGAACTCCAGATAAGATTTGGTATTTTCAACACTTTTTAAGCATTCTTTTCTCTGAGTTTTTGTACATTTGGCCTAAAGACATGTCAATGTCATCAGAAACTATATGTTTTAACATTTTGTTAGTGTTCAAAGTTTAATGTTTAATACGTTTTGTATCAATAAAGAGGCCTCAATGAACAATTGCTTGATGTTGCATATATAAATATTGTGTGTGTGAAGTATAAGGATGTCCCGATCAGGTTTTTTTGGGCCCAATCCGATTCCGAGTCATTGGATTCTGTGGATTTGCCGATAGCGAGTCCCGATCCGATACTTTTCTAACACATTTAAAACACAAACAAATGAAACGTTAGCATCAACTTGAGCATCAAGCTAGCAGACTTTAGCTTTATGTGCTAAATCAATTGATATTTTTATGAACCGATGAATGACGATTAATTTTATCAACCTGACCCTAGATATTGTTTCTTATTCTTTTAGAGACCTGCAGAGCGGGTAACAGACAGCTCTGCTAGTGTGAAATCTGAGAACCGTGCCTGCATAAGCAGTGTGGCAGCACCAGAGCTGCCTCAGCTTCTTCCTGCAGTTTAACTGATAGCCTGAGCCAGGAGACTCCGACATTCAACCTCAAACATGATTACGAGTCAGGCGGCTGAAAATGCCAATAGCTCATTTTTCTATAAGTTCCTTCACACTAACCTATGTGTCGCAGTGGGAAAGCAGTGACGTAATCTCCGGACTCATGTGACCGACGGCCTTGGCTGCCTCCAGGATGGCTCTCCGGTACATCCCTTTCTTCTTGCGGTTGAAGCGGGACCTGAAGAGTTCCCTGAAGGGTGAAAGTTTGGCAACAGAGAGCTGGGAGGTGGTGGGGGAACCGAACCAGGCCACTTTAGCTTGAGGCCACTGTGCCTCACAGCTGGACGTCTCCTGTTTGCGCGTCCCGCTGATGCTGAGAACGCGCGCCGGCCACCAGGGGAAGCCATGAATCTTCCCCCACACAATGTCACCAACCGCCACTGCGTGCCCCTCCTCTGTCACACATTTGGTCATGCTGCGGGTGTGAAGGCGCACGGTGAGCGGCGGCACTGTCTTGCAGTCGTCCTGTGGTGTGGCAGAAGACGAGGTCACTGAGAGGTCTTCACCTGGAGCCAGGTCGCACAGCTCTGGTGAGGTGCCGTCAGAGCTAAAGGACTTGGACTCATCCAGGCTGTCGCTGCTGCACACCGACAGGCTGGAAGAATCCGCTTTACGTTTACGGAAATTGATCAGCAGGGTGAGGTCACTGTGGCTGCGCTCGGCCTCCTCCCCAGAACTCCCCGACCACAACTCTAGAGAGTTCTTCCCTTCTCCAGAGTCTTCAGAGTGTGGAAGACAGGGCCCAGGCACTCTGGGGCTTCGCCTCCTGGTTCCGTCAACGAGCTCTGCCTCATACTCCACCATGGTCTCCTCACTTCCCCTCTGAGGGGGCTTCAAACGAATCTTAGGGGATGGCAGGTCTTGAACCACGTTTGCATAGGGTCTGCTTAATTTGAGTTTAGGAATAGAGACCGTGAGGCCAGATCTCGTGGCATCCAGGATGTGCCGTCGCTGTTCCTTGGTGGCATCGGCGGACACTTTGCTGTGTTCCTCAGCACCATTTTGCACCAGCTGTTTTGGACAGAAAGGCTTGACTGAGCCGTGAACTCTGGCGGGGATCTTCATGACCTCCCCTTTTCCCTGTGGAGTGCTGTAGGAAATCTTTATGACAGGACTGTGAGGAATGACATCCCCTGCAGGAAACTTCTCACCGTCAGCCTCGCCTCTTTTGTCTTTCCTGAGACGCTTACTGTCGAGGCTGCTGCCGTTTTCCCGTCTTTTGGTATCCTTGGCAGCACCAACATCCTCTTTTCTAGAAAACTTAGATGGAGCATCCTTATAATCTCCATCATCGTCGCTGTGTAGGGTGTTCTCTTTCCTTGAGGTCTTGGCATTACTCAGGCCGTCTTTGCTGTCCTCGTCACTGTTCAGTGTGTTTTTGCACTTTTCACAGAGTACCTGTCGAGGCCGCAGACGTATGGTGCTCATGGTCATGCGGCCAGGTTCTCGTGTCCGTCTCTTTTTTCTCTTTATCAATCTCGGAGGGGGCTGTGGGACCCATTGGCTGTAGGTGTGACGCACCCATAAGGGTTGAGGAAAAGGTGCTCCTTCAAAATAAGGAGGATAAGGAGTCTGTCCGGGCGGCACAGGTGCTGGTACGGGGCATGGTGCAGGCGCAGCGGGAATGCTGCTAGCAGGGAGCGAATTCTCATCCTTTGGTCTGTGCGAAGCCCGGCTTGGGGATTTGGGAGCGGGCTCTACACTCAGAGTTTCTGGGACTTCACAGGCTGGCTTAGTTAAGGGGCAAATCTCGGGCTTGGCTGTGAAATCTGGCAGACAAAACAGGCCATTTCTGAAAGAAAAGAGGAGAGAAGGCACTAAATCAGTTCTTGTGAGAGTGAACAGCAGACCAGAACAGCACAAACACAAGACTTTCAGTAGAAAATATATGCAACATCCACACACTTTTGCACATTCAGTCATTTAGAAAGTGAGCTGATTGTGACTGAGGGAATATGTGCATTTAAATCAGTGCTGCTCATTCCTGGTCCTCAAGATCTACCACCCAACCTGTTTTCCAGCTCTCCATGTACTGCCTGCTGCTGATTACTTGGACCAGGTGTGTTCTTTTAATCAGATTGTGGAGACATGTGACTGAGCTAATCAACAGCTGGTAATGCTTGGAGATCTGAAGATAGTCAGGGTGGTAGAACTCGAGGACAGGAATGAGCAGCCCTGGTTTAAAGTGTCTTGCTGACACTTTAGGTCCCTCACACATTTAATCTATGCTGTATGTGTGTGTCAACGTCATTGAAAACGGCATTTTTCCTACATGATTTTAGAAGGACATCTTGTATTATTAAAAAAAAAAAAAGTCCAGCAGCTCTGCATTTAGATTACCTGCCCTTGGGTCACCTTTCATTCAGATTAGCATGGATTGGGTTGAATTTTGCTTGCTTCCATGCTAGTGAAAACTAATGATGATGTAGCTGCTAATGCCGCGTGGGTCACTGCAGTTATTTCGACAAGAATCGCATCAATACCAAGCACATAAAGCCATGTTTCCACTGAACAGTCTGGTACGGTCCGGTTCATTCTGATGAGCGTTTACATTCAGTTAAGCCTCACTTCCACTGAGCGGTTTGTTTTCCCGGTGCATACGTGGTGTAGACCTCTAGCGTGTCATTGTAGTGCGACGACTAGAAAAGCAACAATGGAGGTCATCTGGCAGCTGGTCTTTTTCTTGCTTTAATTTTGTACATCATGTATAACAGGAATTTAATATTGTTTGGAAGAAGATTGGGTTCCTTGGCAGTTCCTAAGAAGAATACCGCCGTGAGGACGAAAACGGAATTGTTAGTTTAGCGCTATATTGGTGCTTTTGTCATCACTTTCTGACAATCAGCATGTGGTTAAAGTGGCTCCACCCCAACGGCCCCGTTCTATTTTTCTGTAGACCTACAACAGATGGGGTCCTCAAGAAGTACGGGTTGGAAGTGTTTAATGGGTCCTTTCTACAATGCAAATGCAAATGTTATAATTTTCAGAAAATATTTGATTCACGAGATCCTGAATTGATTCGATTTCGATTTTTTCTGATTCTTTCGATTCTTCAATTCAATTTTAAGTTTACAAATTTACACAGATTTTTTTTTAGAAACACATTAAAAATCTACTATTTAATTTGAGTACATTTATATTAACCTGATACAGTTCACATATTGTAAAATGTATTATTAAAATAATGAGATTGTTAATAGCATACAGTGTTACATGGATTCTCTAAGGAAAAGTTCAACAAAAATGTTCAGATCATTGTGTACAGTTCTGCTTCTCCTGGAGGATGTTTCAGTTTGGCCACTAGTTGGCGATCACGCTATAGAAGTAACTTATTTAAGAAGAAGACAACAGTATAAAGGGAAGTAAACAAAGTTTTAGACCACAATAGTTACTTTAAAAATGATTTCCTTGAAAGAGTTTGGAAAATTAACGTCTGTAAAGATAATTTAGTCAGCAATGTACTTTTTGGTCAACCAAACGTTAGCATTAGCTGTCCTATAGGAAATTCTATTGAACGAAAATTGATTTATATATTTTGTGAATCGATTATTGATCTATCAAGCTTAGATCGATTCAAATCAATTTTTTCAACCCAGCCCTAATGGAAAGACTCAAAACCGGACTGTACCGTACCGGACTGTTCAGAGGAAACAAAGCTTAAAATATTTTGTGGCAACCAGTTCCTGACCTCACCTTTTTAGGATAAACAAACAAATGAAATAATGCTAAACTCTTCAAAACTACAATGAAATATACCAAAAGAATAACAATATAAAGACTACAGAATAACTTCACATTCACATCCCAATGCGACCGGAACAGACACCTTTTTTCTGTCACTTTTGTGTGCATTGGGAAGTGGGGGGGTGTCATCTTTCTACCTGAGCCTATAAACTCAGAATTCAGATCCCATAAATTATTCAATCTCATATTAATGTATCATCTTAAGAAACATCAAACAAAAGCCGGAACTTTACAGCTGTCCTTTCTGGAGTGGATGATGGGGAGAAGTAAGATGGCCGAGCTGCTTTATCCAAAAGACAACAGACAAAGAGTCTACAGGATGCCCAGGATCGCCCCCCTCTCGCCAACATCTGACTGAACAAAAACAATCCCATGAATCACTCGGGATTCAGAGATGCAGCCTTGAGACTTCAGTTTGTTTTTGCATCTGTGTGCGGTGAGATTATTAATTAGTTCACATGTGGGGAACCCATGTTTGGGCCTCGAGGGAAGTAGCTGGCAGGGATCTGTGAGCGGCCGCACGTTAGCGAGGCCTGTTCCTCATACCTTTTCATAGGTGTCTCTAGAGCAGCAGAGCACAGACAGAGTTGCCTGTGACAGGGAACAGACAGTCCCTGTTTAGCAGTACAAGGACGCACAACATGACAGGCCTTGCTTTACTGTGCTGTTGCCATTTTATGTTGAGTAACTTCATGGTAGAGATTGTCTTGAGCTAAAGATGTGACATAAAAAGCATGATAAACAATGACAGGAAACAAATTTGACAGAGTTGAAAAGGAAGAAGTGTTCACATTTTCAGAGACGAGGCCTGGCAACTATTTTAAGGCCTCCCTGTTCCCATTCTGGAGGGTTATTCTCAGGGCAGCTTGGCTTCCTGCACTAAGAAGGGGGGGCATTTTGATACTAGATTTGTGTTGGATGTTTAAAATCGGTGTCACTTTTGATACAAAATCGTCAAACAAAACAAGGTTCAGCATTACTGAATGGGAATCATTTAAACTTCTGTGTTTCATTTCATTAAGGCTTTGCTCACTTTTTTTGTTAAAAATGTCCCACCATGTTCTTTACTCACTGTCAAATCGTTTTAGATGAAAACCTTTAAATGTTATTGAATGAAAGGTCTCAATTATTGTGCATTTCTATTGTTTCAACATACTAAAATAAGCAGATCCTTTCAAATCAGCACCAGCAAGACATATTTCAGAGTTTCTTTAGACAGCTTTAACAGGACTGTGTGTATTTAAATATACATATAAATGTCATATGTCTTAGATAATGATGCTGTTCAGTGAGGCCTTTTTTTACTTTCAACGTTTTAGCTCGTCTGGGTTTGATTTGGCTAACAATAAGCTACAGATGAAGCTTCAGACTGCAGTTGAAGAACAATAAAAGTCATTTACAATTTCTACAAACTGAGCTGCTTTGGAGACAGAGCCGGTTAAAATCCACCAGATAAATCACATTTATCTGGCAAATCTAGGAGTAAAATGATACGAGTTTTCATTAGCCGTGAAGCTAACCCATAGCCACCTTGTCAGCTTCAATAACCTGTCTTTTTTAAGGCCAGGCTAACTGCTAGCCAGCTAGCCAGTTAGCTTCGCGTTAGCTTCGTGGATATGTTAGCCATTAGCATCATTTTCCAAATTAATTTCGAGGAGGAAAAATGAAGGAAAAAATCGTGGGAAATGCTCACTTTTTGTTGGAATCCAGTAATATTCCTGTGTAGTTCCTTTCTTGGTATGTCAGCGTCACAACCAGTGTATCGTTGACCATATGATCGATGGTGACAGGTACCCGAGAGCCGGCCCGCAGCTCCTCGGCCACAGCCTCCATGTTTCCCGGGATGAATGGTCCGGCTTGGCGGTACTCGATCCCGGCCAACGGAGCCACGGTCACGTCGGCCCGAGATCCGTGTCGCTTCACTATCGGAGCAGGAGGCTACAGCCGGGCAGAGAGTGACGCCATCACCCCCACCGAGAGAATTACAACAGCGCTGCCGCCGCTGACATCACGCTCTGAGAGCCACAGGAGCCAAAGCCTCCAGACAAGGCCGACCCTTCCTCTGTGTCACTGCGGCGGCTCCCGCCGCTCATTACCGCACACTTTAACGGCGAATGCGCTTTTCCCGCACAGGCTGTGCGCGTGTGCGCAAAGCAGTTTAGGAGACGCCATCAAAAATCAGCACCACACTCAGTTAGTTTGACAGGTCTGGGCGTTTATTGTCAAATCTACTGTGAGCCTTTGAAAATGCTATAAACCAGAGGTGTTAAACTCAATCACACAAGGGCCAAAATCCAAAATACACCTTAAGTCGCACACAAAACAGAATAAATATGTATTGAACTCTCTAAACTACGTTTTAAAAACTTTTAAAAACGTCTTTTTTTTTTTTTTTTTTTTACATAATTATTAACTAGATATATAGCATTACCTAATGCTAGTGTGAATGCTGTAAGCTGAATTATGCTGCTGAAAATGCTGAAATTGATAGCTGTAAACACTGAAACTGAAAACATTGAACTGATAGCCAGCTCAAATATTAAACTGAAACAAAACGTAGGTAATATGCTAGCATGTAGCTGAAAAACATGGCTAAACTTTAAAATATCCTAAAAAAAAAAAAAAAAATCTAAATTAGCCAAAACAGCTACTATGTAGCTGAACTATTAGCTCCAAAACAGCTGGAATTTAGCCTAAATATTATCTGAACTTAAAAAAGTACAAAAATTAAAAGAAAAAAAATGCCTAAATTATCCAGCATGTAGTTGAAATATTAGCTAAACTCCAAAATAGCCTAAACAAAATCTTAGTTAATACATAAAATAGTCCAAAAAGCTAGCAGAATTACCATTTTAAAACTGTAAATTTTTAACATAATTATGAATAATAAAAAGGAAGGAATATAATTCCAGAATAAATCAACTTAAATCTTAAATAACTTTCAATATTTTACTCTCCATAAAAATATATTTTGTCAAAATTATACAAGTTAGAAATAAGTGCAAGATAACATCGGGCCATTAATAACAATAAATTATCTGGAGGGCCAGATAGAATTACCCGGAGGGCCGGTCCGGCCCCCGGGCCTAGACTTTGACACGTGCTTTAAACTAAATCTTCTCTTTTTCAAAACAGCACCGTTAACAGGAGCCTGAAACATCCTGATCAACAAGCTCCATGTGGAATATGACTGAGCTGGTGCTCCTGATACAGAACTTCATCATATCTGGAGACTTAATGCTCTTGTTTTTGTCTAATTAGTCTCACTGTTGATGTGATGGATTCATAATACCTATTAAAATTGAGGAGGAAAACTAGCGAGAAAAGGTCACAAACTCAGCAGACTTGACATTTACAGGGCCAGAACAAACAGATTTAGGGACAGCTTCTCTCAAAAAGCTGTGACTGTTATGAATTTCAATTTCCTTAATTTTTGCACTTGTTTTTCTATTTTTCTTTTATTTGTATTGACCATCGACATTGAAGAGAACTTTACCTGAAAACCATTATACCATGTGGGGTGACAGTAAAGGCTTTCTATTCTATTCTATTCTATTCTATTCTATTCTATTCTATTCTATTTAAAGGATTCATTGGTTAAATTTGTTTTTATTTGAATACCATTCAAAAGCACATTCCCCAATGGGGGCCGTGGTGCAGCAGTAGGGTGGTCGACCACTGATTGGAAGATTGCGGGTTCAATTCCCGCCTTGCCTGCCCATGTGTTGAAGTGTCCTTGGGCTATCCACTGAACCCATAGACTGTGAAAACACTGGACAGAACAAGCAACAAGGTCTCCCATTGGAAATGCATTACATCCTCTCCTCGCGAAAGTAGGCCGCCGCTTTCACCGTCACTTCCTGAAACGGCTATCGCCATTTTGCAAACCATCATCAGCGATTGGTCCGAGTCTCTGTGAGTCATGGAAGTACCTTCCACCAATCTGAAGAGAGTTTATTGTGAGTCTCCGCCTCTTTCCACGCCTCTACCACGAGACAGCGGGATGTAAACAGCTTCCACTTTAATAACGGCGGCTTGAGAGAATCGTACAAGTCATCGTTCAAGTCTTTGAGGGAGAACCATTCCAACATTTGATTCTGCTGTTAACCTTTCCTGCTTCCTCGTCCTGACCGTGGTCGGGGGGGAGCAGGAGAGCTGCTGCAGCTCCTCGGACGAACGTCCTCGTGGTTAAACCCGCGGGTGTTTGGTTCTGCAGGCAGATACTCTCACTGTCTGGTTGGAGGCTGGAATCCACAATTTATTTTCACTTTTGTTTTACAGCACATTGCTTTACTGGAACTTTCCTCGACGCCGCTCCTTTTCTTCCGCTCTCATCCTCTTCTCTCCGCACACATACGCGCGTGCACGTACAATCACGCTCGCCGCCCCGTCCTTTCTCTCTCCGTAGCTTTCCGCAACACTGCAAATGTTGTGTTGACTTACATATTTTCTTTTTTGTCGAACTAAATAATGTGTCGCCACACATATTCTGGAAACATAAACATTCTCAGTTCTAATCATCTATTTCCATATTGAAACCAGTGACTGTTAACGCGCCTTTCTGAGTGCACGTCCGCGTTAACTTTCAACTTCTTTTGTTTGCAAAGCGAGCGTTTTTTTACACCCGGTTTAACCGCGTTGAGCCTCTAAATCTATTTCTACAGAGTAAAAGATGGAGACAGCATGCGCCTCTTGTTTTAAACTGCTGCATTCCATTGAGGAAAACAATAGAAGGACAATGATTGGAACATTGTTGAATTGTAAAGTAGTGTTAAAAGGTCTTCACGGACCGCATTGATGAAGTCTGCTCCCATTGGCTACTCGTCATCTGTCACTCAAACCCCAGACGTTCGACGTCAGACCCACAAACGCTTATTGAGCCATCTTTGGTCAATTTATAACTCAAATAACTTGTGATAATGGAAAAAAATCTTTAAAAAAAAATTAGGATTAGAAAAAAGAAGTTAATCAGAAAGCACCAGAGGAAGAATGATTATTCTGACATTTAAATGACTGAGAAATAACTGTCTGTTTCTCAATGTAAGTCAATGGACTTTGCCTTTTTGCAACCCAGTGGTACTTCCTATATGGAACACGGAAGTAGGGGGGCATGCTCAGTCCAGTTCTCCTATATACAGTCAATGACTGAACCCCATGTTGCCCCTGGTGGAAAGTTGGTGCCAGTGTTTGGCAGCGGAGCTACCATCAGTGTGTGAACAGGTCTGGGACTGTCAAGCGCTTTTAGCCTTCAAGGTAGGTAGAAAAGTGCTATACAAGTATTTACCCAGACAGATGTTTGGAAGAAAACGATTTGCTTCACATTCCCTGTTTTGCAGCAGTTCTTCTCCTCTCCAGGGCTGGAGTCCACCAGAGCAGAAGGACTAGTTTGGATGGTGAGTTAAGGATGCTGGGACTCATGAATCATGGCTCCGGCCTCATCCACATCCTGCTCAGCCGCTCCTCCCTGCATCCTGTCCACACAGACCTGCTCCACTCTCTGGATTCATCTAGAGGGCCGAAATGGTTTCAGGTCAAGATTCTGAGTTGGACCCAGGATGATCAGATCATTCAGCTTGACTCTTCTGGATTAGATGAGGTCTGCTTTTTTCAAACATATTTTTTTGAGCAGAACAAAGCCAGGGAACAGCTGAGGATCTGTGATAGTTGTACAGCTTCTCTTTGTCCACTAGGTGCTGCTACCTGTATATCTTCACCAACCAGGAGAAGTCTTGTAAGAAAAGACAAAATGGCTTTGGAAGCAAACTTTTGTTTGTAGTTGGTGAACCTCTAAGAGTCTTTTAATGCGCTTCATTAGAGAGATTCAGAGACTGCTGGGATGATGCTTCCGCTCACCCATCAAACATCAGCCTCTGCTGTGAAGCACTGTAGTTCTGGAATCTGCCTTCTGGAGCACAGAAGACAAAGTGATGAGAACATTCAGTTCCTGGCTGCACAGCTGCTGCTCGCTCCCTTTGGGATTTTGCACTTTAATACTGCAGAGCCTCATCATTAACGCCAGTTGATGATAATCCGTTGCATTGGCATTTTCAGAGCATTTCATCTCTTTCAAACCATGTAAAGTGTTTTTGCTGCCCCCTGGTGGCCACAGTCTCACTGTAGGTAAAGCAGATGAATGATTGCATTTTCTGCTTTTTTTAGCACAGACATTTTCTCCTTCTATGGGATTTTAGCCTGAAGAGCCTCTTTGCTTCTATGAAAGTCAGATAAGGTCTGATAATCGCGTCCAAAGAAATGGCTTCTGGGCTAAATGGCTGTGAGGACATTGATTGTTCCTCCTGTGTTTACACAGCAGTCCTGATACTAACCGGCATTGATCACCTATCTTGGCCAGTTTAGCACCGTGACGTCTGCTTTCTGAATCAACATTCGGGCTTTCTAGTGACAGTGTCCTTTGGCACAAGCCACATCTAATTTACTGGTTCAAAAATAGCAGTACAGAGACTGAAGGATGTCTAATGTGAGATGAAATTGAGGCTGGAATCAGCTTACTCTCTCATCTTCAGCAGCAGAGCCTGTTTGTCTCTGCGGCCGGCCGCTGCAGCCTCCCTCCTCTCCCCCGGCCTCTGCATGTGCTGAGCGTCAAACAGAGAGTTCGGGGACAATGCCAGCCCTCCTGCTGGCTTTCCTGAGAGCAAAAAGCACACAAACGCTTTGTTTTTGACTTTTTTTCATCCCGTGTGCTCGCTTTCTAAGAATCTGGTTAGGAAAGTGTCTTTTTAGCAGAAACTCCGCCTTCGCTGCTGCAGAGCTCACACTATCTAGCGTCACTTCAACTCAGCTGCTCCAGCAGACATCTGAGTAGAAAACATTGCATCAGAAGGAAAATTGATTTATGGAAGCAGATATTCCCTCCTGGGATAACTTAAGCAGAAGAAAACAGATCTTGTCATATTCTTATAAAGAAGACGTACTTCATTTTTTTCTCCTCCTTTTTAAAACCATCTATGTAGAATGTACATCAGCAAGGCCAAATTGGTATAATCAGAGAAACAATCAGATGTGGCTCATCAGAGGAGGTCAGAGCTGTTTTCACGTCTGCAGATGTTTCTGCTTCGCTTGTCTCTCTCTGGATCTCTTGGTGCTCAGAGCCATAATGTCAGAGCAGTTCTGGTGTTAGTCTGTCAGTCATCCTAACGTCGAGGTTGGTTGGAATGTTGTGCTGCTCTGTGGGGAGAAAAGCTGTAAAATCAAGCTGCCGTGGTGCTGAAGCTCCTTTCTTAGCGGATGGATGTTCATGTGTGGAAATGGGAAACAGGTCTGTCTCGCTCCGTCACACATCCTCAGTATGTCTCAGATCCGTCTAAATAATCTGGAGGATTTTCTGAGCATCAGGAGAAGAACAAACAACCCTCAACAAATTCACAATTTTACAAGGAAATGATCAACTCCATGATTATAAAGCTCTGAGGATAGGAGGAACGACTCAGAGTCTCCTCTTCATCAGCCTTTGTTTGGATGAAGAACCATTTTCTATGAAACCAGTGAAACGTCTGACTCTTCAGACCACAGGAAGAGGAAGAAGAACTTGAAGAACATGGAGGTTTTGTCCAAACAACTGCAGCAAAGAGGGTCCCCTTCTGACGGTGGGGGCCACATCTCTGTCAACAGTCTCACAGGCAGGAACAGAAATCCTCTGACTGGGGCACACTGCCCCCCCGCGGAGGGCCGTCTTCAGATGGACGCTCAGAGCCCACAGCTTATTGATCATTTGGATCTCTCTAAAAATATTGCAGAGCCGGAAGGTGGACACAAAAGAGCAGCCCGTC
Organism: Oryzias javanicus; assembly: GCA_003999625.1. NCBI lineage: Eukaryota > Metazoa > Chordata > Actinopteri > Beloniformes > Adrianichthyidae > Oryzias > Oryzias javanicus. The sequence continues at coordinate 1,021,994 of CM012451.1, read as the reverse complement.
TCCAAGGGAACAGAAGGGGAACCGGGGAGGGGGCTATTTTGGTCTAGGACTGGGACACAAAGAGCAGACGGCTGAGAATATGCGACAAAGTTTGATTCACGCAGAGAAGTCAGTGGAGACGCCATGAGAACGTCAGCAGGACGACCCGCTCTAGCTGAGGACTGGAACGAGCCAGTGTGACGTCAACCATAGAAAATGCTTTACTCAACCAAATGAAGTCAATTCAGTCACCATTTATTCTCAATACGAACGTCGCCATGTTGGAGCCGGATGATGTCAGTTAGCAGTGATTGGTCCAAGTCGGTCTGATCAACATTTCTATGGTAACCACTCTGGACAATCAGGAGTGAGCTAACTGGAAGTTCTCCTGAGTCCACGACAGAGGACTCAGGAGGACCTGTCAATCAAAATGTTTAAGTTGGACATGAGACCAATTACTTTTACTGAGGCATCTGATTGGTCAGTTTATAAGGTGAATAACTTGCAATACTGAAAAACATATAAACCAAAAAAAAGAGGATTATCAAGAACATGTCGAAAAAGGTATCAGAGCAAGAATGGTCATTCTGACCAATGAGTTACATATGCTAGAGTCGCTACGCTAGCTGGTTCTGTATGCAAAGATGGACGCCATATTGGATACGTTGAGATATATAGAGAAAATGGTATCACCTCAATTTGTGCATGCATAGTTCTTGACTTGTACATAACTTTAGATTTGTGCATTATACTGTATCTCTTTGCTTTGGTGCTGTAGTCGAGCCTCGGCGAGGGTTGTTGTGTTGCCGTGACAACGGGCCGGTCCATGGATCAAATAGTCTGCTTTTTGTGAAAAGGTGATCTAAACTAAAAAATGACAAGATTAAAATCCTATAACTGATTGAATATTTATTTCTTTTGTAAATAACCCTGGTATAAGCATGGGTAGAAACCTGACGGAGTGTTCTAGTGCATTCTGTGGATGACCGTATCTCTGAAGCCAAGCCAAGCACTGCTCTGGGAGGTGCCATTAAATTACGTCTCACATCAGATTTCTGCCTAAATGTGGTTTTGTGTGTGCTTCAAGCTACAGTTTTTTTTTAATTTGTACATGTGAGTTGAATTTCATAGTTTTTGTACTTATGCACTAAATGTGTTGTATGAATTACAAATCAAGAACTACACTGACACAGATCAGGGTGAGACTATTTTCTCTCCATATAAACATGCCTGTTTACCACTGTGCTACAGTTTTAGCTTAGCTCTGCATTACAGAGACCCCCCCTGATCCATTTCAGTCATTTGATTTTGAGTATTTGATACCGAGTTCTGATCCAATACTTTTGAAGAAAAAAATGAAAAAACTGAAAAAACGTAACATACAGATCCAGAATTTCCTTTTTTTTAAAATTTCATTAATCTTCTTTCTTTTTTTAACACGTAAACAGAGCATATTTGTGAAGTTGCTTCAACAATCAAGTAAAAATAGTGCAACTGTTGGCTAGCGTTAACAAGGTAATATTTGGTCGGGTAGCAAAGTTTGGTGATTTTATTTTTAGGATTTTCAGGACATTTTTGATCAGATGTGATTATATCTCCATTCATAAAACAACTTTCTGTGCCAGTAAAAATATTCTGCCGGCTGGATCTCTGAGAAACTCCCAAAAATATCTGGTTGTCTAAAATGATAATGGACTATATCCCATTAGACCACCAAACGTGTGTTGTTCACTCCACAACTGACAAGTTCTTTGAAATTTGGAAGCTTTTTCTGGGTTTTGTAACTGTTGGTGTGTCTGTTATTCTTCATAGAGGTTTTCTCTGAAATAATCTCTTTTATTGTTTATTACATATTCTGATGGAGAAATTATTTTTATTTGAGTTTGTTGTTTTTAAATATGTTTTTTTGTGTGTATCTGTTATTATCTTGACTTACCCACAGCTGTTTTATTGTTCTTTTTGTTATATTATAGTCTTGTTTTTTGGGGCTTTTTTGTCTGAATAAATATATATTAAAAAATATAAATAAATCAGAGCGAGGACATTTTCCCATAATGGTTGTTGTAGCTTGAATATGATCATGCCTTTTCATGACTAGATCAAATGAATGCAACCATTTATTAGTTTGGTTGCTTTGTAAAGATTATGGATTCATTCTGTTTTGTGTTTTGAATCCTCTTCTGCAGGAGCCTGCACTGCAGCCGCCTCGCTGCCATCGCTCCATTGCTCCATCGCTCCCAGCAGCTCAGGAATCGCCGTTCTTATTAAAAAGAAACAAAAGTCGGATCCTTTTTCAGCTGAAATGTATTTGTAGGTTGGTGTTTCTATTAAAACAAACTAATGGAGACTCTTGTCATTTTAAATGGAAGTCTGAATCTGACAATATCTCGCCAACTTTAACTGAGCTTTTTTATCGCTCCTCCTGCTCTAAATGCTGCCGTAGACTTCTAGGACATTGATTTGAAATGACTCTCTTGAAATATGCAACAATGATCATAATAACAATACATATGTATATATATATATATATATATATATATATATATTATATATATATATATATATATAATATATATATATATATATATATATAATATATATTTTGATCAACAATTGACAATGGACAAAACATCCAATTCCGATTGTGTCTGAAACTATGTGGACAGGCCGAGTTTCGGTTCATGTGATCTGATCACAACTTAGAGTTGACCTTTTATATATTATCTATCTGTCTGTCTAAGAACGTATTCAGTAATACTTTCTACTAGGGCTAAGTATCTATTATAATTTAAAGAATCAACTCAATTAGATTCACAAGAACCTGAATCAATTTGATTCAATTTTTTTCGATTCTTCAATTCAATTTAGAGTTTACACATTTGTTTAGAAACACATTAATACTCTACTGTTTTGAATCTATCTATAGTAATCTGATCCAGTTCACATCCTGTAAATGTATCATTGAAATACTGAGATTGTTAATATCATCCAGTGTTCCATGGATTCTCTAAAGGAGAAGTTCTAACTAAAATGTTCAGATCATTAACATTATAAACATTGTTCTGCTTCTCCTGGAGGACGTTTCAGTTTGACCACTAGGTGGAGATCACGCTATAGCATTACACCTTATCCTATAAGAAGAAGGAAGAATGAGGAAAAACAATGTTTTACAACAAATATGTTTACTTTAAAAATATTTCTTTAAAATAGTTTGTGAAATTCTTGTCTGTGAGTTTATAAAGATGTTTATTTAGTCGGAATGTATGTTCAGATCGGCTGAGCGTTAGCATTAGCCATCCTATGGGAAATTCCATTAAACAGCATTAAGCTAGCAGACTTTAGCTTTAAGTGTTAAATCAATCTATACATTTACATTTATTTTAACCCTTTAACACCGGCGCTCCAGCGATTATATTCCTTTATTTACTGTCATTTTTTAATTCTTAACATCTAGAACAGGGGTGGGCAAACTTTTTGATTTGTGGGCCAGAAAGGGTTCTAAAATTTGGCATAAGGGCCGGACAAGGAGCAGATGGAAGGAGTGATTTGGTAATGAACTCATAAACTAAAAAGATAATATGAATTTAGAGAAAAACACTTTAATTTAGATTAAAATTCACGTATATTCATTTAAAAACAGAAAATTTGGGAATTTTAATTTCTAAATTTTGATTTTTGTTGTCTTTTTGGGTTGATGTTCTTCAGAGGAAAATGCGAACTCAGAGAAATCCGAAAAATCACCTTCTGAACAGAAAAAAACACCAGAGAAACAACACCATTCATGAGAAGAAACCAGAAATACAATGAAAATAAAACAATGATTAGGATTTTTGATTCAATATATTTTAATTTGGAGGGCCAGATTAAGTATTTTAGGGGGCCGCATGTGGCCCCCGGGCCGTAGTTTGCCCACCCCTGATCTAGAATCTACAGAAATTATCGTGTTAACGGTTGAAAAGTAACAGTATGCCATAGACTTTGTGTTTAAGCGCTACCAAATGTTAAAGAGGTAAAAGAGGTTTTTATTAGAAATGTCTAAAGAGGGAAAAATCAACAACATTGTGGTAAAAGAATAGAAACTTCCAGGATATGGAGCCGCAGAACTAAAGCAGAACTCCTGAGAGCCTAAAGCAGGAACCAAAAGAGGGTTCTGTAATGGCAGCAACCATTTGACTTTTCAGACGGACTCCGCCCCCGGCTCCGCCCACTCGTCTCCTGGTCACAGCAGCGCGAGGCTTTGTTCTCAGGTTTCTGAGCTGCGCGCGCTGGTACCTGCATCATTCTGCAGCCGCTGCACGGAGCAGCAGCAGCTGCAGCTGCAGCTGCGAACCGCGCGAGTGAAGCGCTCCAAGAACACACACACGCTGCTGCTTCCGGTCCTGCCTTTCACTGTAAAAGCCTCTGTTCCAGCAGACATCAGCTCTACTGCTGAAATTGTCTGAGTGTCGAATAAACACTTGATTTTTTTTAAATGAAATATATCTTAAATAAAAATGTTGTAAATATGATAATAAGCATCAAGATCATGTGTTAGTGTGAGTTAAAGGTTGAAGTGGGACGTTTGTTCTGTTCCATGCAGGGGTCTTCAACCTGAGGCTCCGGAGCCACAAGAGGCTCTTGGCGTTTATGAAAAATTCTAATGATTTCGAACAGCGCTCCAACTTGGCTCGTACCCGCGCAGCTCCGCGCCTCCCGCGGCTCGTCAGCGGACCGACAGCTCACACCGATCACCGGAGCATCCCCGGGACGGGACGGGACGCACGTACGGCACGCGGCATGGCCCCCCGTTCCGTGTCTTGAGGAGGGAGTCCGCGCGGAGCTGTAGTTTCTCTTCCAGAGGCGAGGAATGCAATCTGAGCATCAATGTTTCACTGGGGCAAGTGGAAGAAGAGGATGGGGGCCAACAGCTCTTCCAAGAGACCCGTCTTCGACGAGAAGGAAGATGGTGAGTGAAACGAAGCTCGGAGTTTGGGGTTCGGAGTCAGTTTGTTGGATCCGGTCCAAAGCGGTCCTAAGAGATGAAGAAACTTTGGGAGTCTCGTGGAGATCATAGTGAGGAGATTTCACCAAACGAAATGTGTGTTTGATCAAAACTTTTAGGGATTGTTTCTATATTCTTAAACATAGTCTGAGCATCTGGCTATAGGGATTAAGAAACGGAGGGTCATCCCAGCAGATCATCAGATCGGGTCATCCCAGCAGATCATCAGATCGGGTCATCCCAGCAGATCATCAGATCAGGTCATCCCAGCAGATCATCAGATCGGGTCAGATAAAGGCTTTTATTCTGAAAACCAGGAGCTCAGGAACATCTGCTGCTGCTGGAAGAAGATTGAGAGAGACACAAACTCAGTGATGGGCAGATTGATGCCCCCCCCCAACACACACACACATCCCACGAGCTGGGTGGGGGTGGGGGGACAGACACAGACAGACTCCACCCAAGTTGTCAAAAGTTGACCAAATGAGGCCATTTCTCTGCAGGGATGTGGTCATACGGTGTGTGCATGCATGATTCTGTGTGTCTTATGTGCACGTGTGTGTTGTGTGTCTGTATGTGATTTGTGCATGAGTGTGTTTGCTGTGTGAATGCACATGCACACACACGTGTTCGTGCCCCACTTCAGTCTTCTGGAATGAAGTCTCCATCTTGACATCAGTCTACAGTCGACTTTGGTCGTTGGCTTTGGTCATTGACAGTATATAGAGCTGGACAGTCAGCCGTGACATCATCAGTTGAATATTTCCCCCCCTCCGGCTCCACAAATTGAAGTCGCTTATCTCCCACGATGTGGCGGTCGCCATGTTGGAACCGGACGATGTTAGTGAGCAGTGATTGGTCCGAGGCGTCTGAGTCATTTCTTCATTTCACTTCACTTCATTTCTCTCTGGCCAATCAGGAGTGAGTTTGTTGGAAAGCCACACCCCTCCACTGAAATCAGCTTGGGAGAATCAAACGTTCTAGGTAGAGGACCCACATGCTCTCAGTGAGGCAGCTGATTGGCCTGTTTATAACTTGAATAACTTTCAATCAACAACATCATAACAAAGAGAGAATTAGAAACAATTAAGAGATAAGAAGAAGAAGAAAGGGTTAACCCTTCAACACCTGAGACGACGCTTCAACACTAAATCTTTACCATATTGGAACTTTTCAGCCGTTAACCATGAATCGTCTGGAGCTGCTTCAGAATCCACTGGAATTACTGGGTTTTTGCTTGAAAACGTTACAGTGAGTCAAAGAACATAAACTCTATACGGAGTGATCTTTGTGCCACCAAATTTTAAAACAAAGTCAGAGGTTTTATTTTTTTGCCTGAAAAAATATTTTTGCATTTGCAAACTTTTTTAGCATATTACTGAGAGGCAGAGTCACCTGATTGGATAGACTCTAGACTACATGTGTCAAAGTCGAGGCCCGGGGGCCGGATCTGGTCCTCCGGGTAATTCTATCTGGCCCTCCAGATCATTTTTATTTTATTTTATTGTTATTAATGGCCTGACAATATCTTGTGCTTATTTCTAACTTGTATAATTTTGACATAATATATTATTATAGAGAGTAAAATATTGAAAGTTATTTAAGGTTTAAATTGATTTATTCTGAAATAATATTCCTGACTTTTTATTATTCATAATTATGTTAAAAATTTACAGTTTTTAAAATGGTCCTTCTGCAAGCTTTTTGACTATTTTGGCATTTACTAAAATTTTTAGTCTGTCTTGGAGTTTAGCTAATATTTCAGCTACATGCTAGCTGTTTTGACTAATTTAGGCTTTTTTTTAGGTTTATTAGGATATTTTGAACTTTAGCTATTTTTTCCAGCAATATGCTAGCATTTATTTCTTATGACATTTGTTCTCTTTCAGAAGATAAATGACACACAGACACGTTAACACTCTAAAAACAGGATTTTCATGGAGGGGGAGTTTAATGTGTTGAAATGTTTCTCCTGTTCGGCCCATACCTGAGGGGTGTTTTGGATTTTGGCCCCTTGTGTGATTGAGTTCGACTCCCCTGATCTAGAATAAGAAGCGGGCTGTTTGGGGTGGCACAAACGGAACGCTGAGGGAAAATTTTGAACGGAAAATCAAAGCTGAGGCACTGCGCATCTAAAAACGTTTGAGCTGCAATTGCAAAAATATTTCTTTAAATGAACAAGTTTGCAAATATAAAAAAAAAAGTTTTGAAAGCAAATATTATATATTTTTGTTTGAAAATAGAATTATCTTTCTTAGAAAAAACTTCTTATTTGCAACTTGGAAAATTTTGATCTCAAAACTAAGACTTTTGTATTCTCTATGGTGGCACAAAAATCCCTCCAAACCACAGAAGCTCTGCTGTTAAAACATCTGCTAGAGCTAGAATGTTTATTCTGACCAATCAAATGACTGACTGACTAGTTCTCCATAGAAATCTATGGGATTTTGGCTTCTTCCCACCAGCTGGTACTTCCTGTTCAAAATGTGAGGGGGGAGGGGTTAATGTGTCCAGTTCTCATAGACTGTCAATGATTTCCTCTGAGATCCAAAATGATGAGGTTTCCTGAGGAAGTGTGAGGTCGGGGTGTGTCCTAAACACGTAGTGGGGGGGGGGTCATTGGACGGGAAAGGCGAGCGCCTTTGGCTGTTACGCCTGCAGACATAATCAGGCGGTCAGGTTGATGATAGGTGTAGCTGCCAGGAAGGCTGCTTTGGCAGATAGTTTGATTAAGAGAGAAAAGCTGTGGAATTGATTGAGGTGTGCATCCGTCCTGTTTCTGCCCGTCTTTAGGGAACTGTCGGCGTCCGTCATCTGTGGTTGTCCAGCCTTATTCAACATCACGTCTTTGAAAAGAGCAAACAGAAAGAATACAGTCTCTCAGCTTCTGACTGAAACATTTTAGGTTTGAATTCGAAGCTGAGCAGAAAGTTGATGTTTTGGAAGTCAAAGCGAGCACTGGAGTTGAAGTGCAGCCCCCCCCCCCATGGAGAGGAGGCAGACGGGGGTGGATGGAGGATCTGGGAGAGCAGCAGGAGGTGGAAATATGGAGGTCAGACAGAAAGTTGGAGAAGCAGCGTGGATGGTCTTAGAAGTACTGCAGGATTTGGAATCTAATTCTGAAATGAAGCGCGGGGGCGGGGCTGACATTTGGTTGGTGGATAAATGCCGAGAGACGTGTGACGGAAATGATGAGGTCAAGTTCTGGCTCCAAGCGGCTAAAATTCAGAAGGTTGGAGGTGAAACGAGATTCCACTTCATGCCAACAGGCGAGCGAGGGGTTGGTTTCCCTTCAGAAGGCGACCGAGTAGGGCCGGGTATCGGTTATCATCTCCAGAAACAATTCAATTCTGATATTTTTCAATTCTTTCAGTTCTTCAATTCAATTCAATTTTACACATTTGTTCAGAAATACATTAATAATCTACTATATATTTTGAATGTATTAATCTGATCCAGTTCACATCCTGTAAATGTATCAGTGAAATACTGAGATTGTTACTCTCATCCAGTGTTTCATGGATTCTCTAAAGGAGAAGTTCTAACAGAAATGTTCAGATCATTAACATGTAAACATTGTTCTGCTTCTCCTGGAGGACGTTTCAGTTTGGTCACTAGGTACACCTTATTCCAGAAGAAGAAAATATGAGGATAAAAATTATGTTTTACTTTAAAAATATTTCCCTAAAAGAGGGTATGTGGTCGACCAAGCGTTAGCATTAGCCATCCTAAGGGAAATTCCATTAAACATTAGCATCAAGCTAGTGGACTTTAGCTTTTTGTGATAATTCTATCTGCATTTTTATGAATCGATTAAGCTTAAACCGATTATTCGGTTCTATCAACCCAGTCCTAGGACTGATGTGTTGTTGTGGTTCTTCTGATTGATTTTAAACTGTTTTATGAAGTTTCATAAAGAACCGACAGAAACCCACCAATGAGAGGCGTTTGTCTGCAGTCATCGGTGCTGAAGCTCCTGGCTGACTGTTCAGGTGAACGGTTGGACAGACTCCAGACACTGTTCTGCTTGATTACAGTGTTCAGTCGTAGCTGCTCCTCACCAACCTTTACAGAAGTCTGACCGTGACGCCCATAAAACCAGCAGAGAAGGACAGAAAACAAGCAGCTGAGAGCAACAGGAAGCTCTGCTAACGACCAGCACACTTCACCCGGCGTCTGTGTTTATTTATTCATGTGTGTGAATGTCTACGGCAGCGGCGGATGAGGATAAAGATTTATGAGTCACACAGAGTAATCAGATTACTGCCTCTGAATGCTGAAGCGTTGAGTTTTTCCTCCCGTCAAAGACGAGCAGATTCTCCCTTTTCTGTATTCAGAGCATCTTCCTGAGCAGTCGCTGCTCCACCGTCTGCAGAGCTCCACGCTGATTGGCTGTGGTAGGAGGGCTTTGGATACGTGTCAGCTGATCCGTAGAAACTCCTGAAGAGTTGGTTTTATGGACAGTCAGGTCCAGAGAAGTGACAGGAAGGATGACCTCTGAAGTTCTCTGATGTGAATCTGAGGGACTGGTATTCATCTACTCAACCTATATACCCCCGCCCCTCTTCCCTTTCATCCTTTTACAGACTAAGTTTAGTGTCATTGTCTCATATTGAAGAGGAAATCTGAAGAAATATGGACACACAGGCTCCGACGGTGTTCCTCTAAACCAGGGGTGTTAAACTCAAGCACACAAGAGGCTGAATCCAATGTGTGCTCATGTCTGAACCTCAGTTGAAGCTGAACATCAGTTGAAGGTTTCATTTCTGCTCATGGAGGGAAAATGAAACAAAACTTCTGCATCTTAACAAACTTCTAGTATCAGTCGAGAGTTCTGCTGCTGTGAAAACACAAGGAACGGATGATGTGAGAAGATGATTGCGTTTCATTGACTGTTGGTTTGCTGCTTTCCTTGAACTCTGTGGTGGTTTTGCCTCTGGCTCCTGCTGCTTTGGCTGACAGCTTTGACATTTTCCCAGAGGACATTCGGACTTGTTAAAACAAGGAAATCACGGCGTTACTGTGACATTAAAGATGCTTGAATTCTATTTAAACCTCCTGATGTGTAAAAGACTCGCGGCTAAATGGAAAGGATTATTTACGCCTAGACTGAATGCCCCCCCCGGGTTGTTTGCTGTTTTTTTATGGATGAAAGCAGCCGTTCCTGATGAAAGCCGCTGGGCGGGCCGCGTGCGAAGGCTTTGACCACCTCTGCGGCTCACGCCTCAGGTGACGTGCAGGTGCTGACAGCTGCAGCCGTGAAGGAGTTTTCAAAGACTCCAGCTCAGCTGGATGCTGACAACCAGAGGAGGAAAGGTCGCCGCTGCTTATCATGTGTTTGTGCCTGCCTCCGTGCTGGAGGCGGGATTAAGAGCGTGACACCTGACGGGGGGGGGGGGGGGTCTCCTGCTTCTCTCCTTGTGTCCAAGTTTGCAGTAAGGATCTGAGCTCACAGTTTCATCACAGATGTCTGTCAGAGAGTGGAACTGATATTAAATAATAATAATAATAATAATTCATTTTATTTGAAGCGCCTTTCCGGGCTCCCAAGGACACTTTACAATATAAAAGCTCATGTAAAAACAAATAAAACACATAATTAATAAAGTGCAATTAAACATAAGTTAAAATGAAAGAGGAGGTAAGTGTTACTGGTTGTACGATATGTCAAACAGATGGGTTTTGAGAAGTGATTTGAATTTTGAAAAACAGTCAGTGTTTCTGATGTGGGGGGGGGGAGAGTTCCAGAGTTTGGGGGCAGAGCAGCTGAAAGCTCTGCCCCCCATGGTGCTGAGGCGATGGAGGGGAACAGTCAGATGAATGGATGATGAGGATCTGAGGCGGCGGGACGGCGTGGTGATGTGGATCAGGCTGGATAGATATGGGGGGCGAGGTTATGGACAGCCTTGAAGGTGAAACAAGGACCTTGAAGTGGATTCTGGAGCGGACCGGGAGCCAGTGAAGCTGCTGGAGGATCGGGGTGATGTGGCTGAAGAAGGGAGTGCGTGTGATAATCCGGGCGGCTGTGTTCTGGACCATCTGAAGTTTGTGAAGGGATTTTTGGGGAAGACCGAAGAGAAGAGAGTTACAGTAATCAATCCTGCTGGTGACGAGGCTGTGGACGAGGATGGAGGCGGTGTGGGGGTGATGAGAGGGGCGCAAGACGGGTGATGTTCCTGAGGTGGTATTGAGCAGACCGGTGATATTGTTAATGTGGGAGTGGAATGAGAGGGAGCTGTCCAGGATGACGCCAGGCTCTTCACTTGGGGGGAGGGGATGACGGTGGAGTCGCTGATGGGAAGGGAGAAGCTGTTGACTTTGGACAGTGTGGATTTGGTGCCGACAAGGAGAACCTCAGTTTTATTGCTGTTCAGTTGGAGTGAGTTGGAGGAGAACCAGGAATTGAGCTCGGAGAGGCAGGAGGAGAGGGAAGCAGGGGGGAGTGTGGAGTCAGGTTTGCTGAGAGGTAGAGCTGAGTGTCGTCGGCATAACAATGGAAATGGATGTTGAAATGGCGGAAAATTGATCCAAGGGGAAGGAGATAAACTATGAAGAGAAGGGGGCCGAGGACAGAACCTTGGGGAACACCACAGGTGACGGGGCAGGGCCGGGACTGGAAGGATGAAAGTCGGATGAAGTGGGAGCGGCCGGTGAGGTAGGATCTGAAACAGTTCAGGACGGTGTTGGTGATGCCAATGGTGGACAGTCTCTGTAACAGGATGGAGTGGGAGATGGTATCAAATGCTGCTGTGAGGTCGAGGAGGACGAGAATGGAGAGTGAACCGGAGTCTGCTGCAAGGAGGAGGTCGTTGGTGATTTTGAGTAGTGCTGATTCAGTACTGTGACGGGGACGGAAGCCGGACTGAAAAGTCTCATAGAGGGAGTTTGTGAGTCAGATGGGAGTGGAGTGTTGTGCGACTATTTTCTCCAGGATTTTTGAAATGAAAGGTAAATTGGAAATGGGACGGAGGTTATTGAAATTGTTTGGATCTGAACCGGGTTTCTTGAGTATTGGGGTGATGACTGCTGTTTTAAAGTCATCGGGGACTAGACCAGAGGAGAGAGATGAATGGATAATAGCACAGATGAGGGGGAGCAGAGAGGGGAGGCAGGATTTGACGAGGGAGGAAGGAACAGGGTCAAGTGGACATGTAGTGGGCTTAGACTGTAGGATGAGGTCTGAGATGATGACAGGACTGGGAAGGTCGAAGTTGGAGAATGGGATGGGATGGAGGGTGAGATGACCAGAAGCAGGGGGGCATGGAACAGAGCTGAGCTGGGAGTGGATGGTTTTAATTTTCTCACTGAAAAAACAACATCAGGGAGTTGCAGGTGTCGGAAGACAGGAGGTGGGGGGGCAGTGAGTTAGCTGGGAAGAAGATGTTGTTGTAGAGTTTGAACAGGGTTCTGGAGTTGCCTCGATGAGAGTCAATGAGGTGGGAGTAATAAACAGATTTGGAGTGAGAAATTCGGTCTTTGTAATGAGATAGGTGGGTCTTATACAGTTGAAGATGGGTGGGGAGTCCGGTTTTTTTATAGAGGCGCTCAAGTTGGCGGCCCTTTGTCTTAAGGGAGCGTAATTCAGAGGTAAACCAGGGGGAGGATTTTGAGAAAAAGACTGATCTAGTTCTGACAGGGGCGAGTGCATTTAGGGTGTTGTGGAGGACTTTATTATAGTGATTGGAGAGAACATCTGGAGACGAGGAATGATCTGGAGAACAACTGCTGGAGATAATCGAAGAGAAGGTAGTAATGTTCATGTCCTTTAGGTTTCGGAAGCTGATAAGACGAGGGAGTTTGACTGAGGAAAGAAGAACAGGTATAGAGAAGGAAACTAAGAAGTGGTCGGAGATGTGGGGATCAGCAGCAGTGCAGTTTGATGGGGTGAGGCCAGAGCAGCAGATTAAGTCCAGGGTGTGGCCTTTTGCATGAGTGGGGAAATTTGCAGCTTGAAGGAAACCAAAACTATCCAGTACTGAGGAAAAGTCTTTGGTGAGTGGGAGGTTATGATTGTCCATATGTATGTTAAAATCTCCAAGTAAAATCACGTTTGGGGAGAGAGATGAGAGGTGGGAGAGAAGAGAACTAAAGTGTGTGATAAAATCCAGGTTGGTCTTGGGGGGCCGGTAAATCAGAGCAATAATGGTGGGTGTGGGCCCGGGAAGCTGCACCGCAAGACACTCCATTGACGTGGACGGCGGAACAGTCAGAGGGAGAACCTTCCACTTCTCGCGGTGAAGTATCGCGAGACCACCACCGCGGGACCCGCGAGATTTGGAAAGGTAAACAAACCCTCCGGGCGTGGAGCTGTTAAGATGAGAGGAGTTGTTGGGTTGTTGCCAGGTTTCAGTCAAACAGAGGAAATCCAAGTTTCGGTCGGTGAGGAGGTCGTGGATCAGGTGTCCCTTTCCTGGTGAGGAGCGGACGTTGAGCAGGCCGAAGCTGACAGCCGCGGGCTCACGCGAAGCGGTGGCGCTCGCCGACCTGGCGAGGCCGGTTAGTGCGCGGCGGCGGTGACTGACAGCTCGGCCAGTGCTGCGGGGACGGCGGCGACTTGTGGACCAGAATGAGGTAGGACAGCTGGAGTGGTTGTTCTGGTAATGCCTGCGAGAACTGCGGTGCTGGTATCTCGGGCGAGGCAGGAGAGCGATGTCCGGGTAGAGGAGTAATGCTGGTGGGAATGAGGACGGGTCGGGCAAGCAGGAGCGAAGGTGGAGAAGCTCATCCGCTGTATAATGATGAAGACCCGCCGCAGGTCGATGGCACGGAAAAAGTATAATCCAGAGTAGTGAACACCAGATGAAAAACTTGGCGTCAGGCAGAGAAAATACAAGCATCGTGCAGAGATCGGGAGAGCAGCGGCGACACGTCACGGCAGCGTCCACTCAACCGGAAGTTCACTCATATTACTAGTTGGTGATGGACACGTCTATGTAGTGGGTGCTCACAGCCCCCCCAGGCTGTGTTAGTGGGAGGAGCTATGATGACAGAAGAGAAGCCTGAATGAAATTGGAGCTCCTCATGGAGAAGAGGAGGATGAGATGAACGGGTCAACAGCAGACACTCGACTGAAGTGAATTCTGTGTTTACTGGGGGGGGGGGGGGGGGGGTGCCTCTGCTCTGAATGAACCCACAGATCCTGAGATGGAAACCAAACAAGCCTTTCCTGGAGGATCCTCCTCTCCGTCTGCTTCATTTCTGTCTGTTTTTAATCAGAGTTTGGATGATCTGAGAGAATCCTTATCTGAGTCTGCATCATGATGAAGCTTTTGTTTTGTGCTCGTTAGCTTCCCGTCCTCTCATCGCAGAGAACGCTCGTGTTTTCTGACTGATGTTGGTGCTGAACTGTATAAATGAACTGGATTTGTGGACTCCAACCCGTCCCTGTATGTTGATGCTGGGAGGATCATCTGCTGGATTCATGTCTCAGTGAGACGAGGCTCTTTGCTGGCGTTGAACTGAGGTGTGAAAATCAATCACACGGGAGGCCAACATCCCAAACACACCTGAGGTCACGGGCCGGACAGGATAAACATTTATTCAACACTCTAAAACTACATTTTTAAAAACTTTAAAACTGTAATTATGAACTAGATATACAGCATTACCTGTGATAATGCTAGTGTGAATGCTGGAAGCTGAATTTAAAAACTGCAAGTGCGGGTGAAGATGCTGAAAATGATAGCTAAAAACAGCAAAGCGTATATAGATATTAGCTAAATGCCATAGTAGCATCAAAACCACCAAATGTTCACCTCAGCTGTAGCTGCAGCTCCACAGGAGCTCTGAAAGTCAATGAAAGTTTCAAAACTCCCCATCCAAAACTCCCTTTCAACAGGTTTTTACTGCTCATGAAGCTGCTGCAGCTTGTAGAAAAAAGATCCAGCATCTCTGGTCAGAAATCCACTCTGCTTTGGGTGAAAGGTCCAGCCTCTGACCTGGAGGAGCAGCCATGCTCTAGGATCCCCTCTTCATGGTGGGGGTCCAGTGGGTAGGACGACTTCACCAGAGGACCTGACTTCGACTGACCGATGCATCAAACTGACCGTATTCATGGTTGAGAGGAGGGTCTGTGAGGATGCCCCCCAGCATCATCAGGGGAACCGTCCCTCTCAGTGAGGAAAGCACGTTTGGAAGAGAGGAACCAGCAGGAGACACCAGGAGCTGTCGACAGACGCCTGCACGGCCTTCTGCAGGCAAACACTTCACTCCAAGTTCATTAGAACGTATGGATGCATGTCTACACTGCACATCCCTCTGCTCTGCATCTGCACAAAGCCTTATTAACCCCCCTTCCCAGGAAGTACGTCCACGTCTCCAGCAGATCTGTTCTAATCACATTTCTTTCCGTCATTGTCCTGGAGACGTCTGCTAAATCCATCATGAAAAATCCCTCTGTGATTGTAACTGTCTCTGCAGAAGAGCATGAAGAAAACCTGAGATTACCAAAGGTGACAACAGCCCCAGATGATGAAGATCAGACTGCCATCAACTGAAGGAGGTCCCCGTGGTCTTTCACTTAGGATTCTGTTGTTTTTAGCCCTTATCTACAAATCTGTCATTTTCTGCAGAGAACAAGCCCTACTTCCCATCATCCCTTTGTTTACTCTCTCTCCCACTATCTCTCAGCCCCTCAATGCTCAGACATAACATTAGTGGTGCAGTAAAGAATAATGATCAATATTAGAGTTATCCATCCGTCCAGTTCTGATCCAGATTCCAGCTCAGACCAGGAAAACACAGACGTTCATGGATCCATTTGTCTGTATGTGGATGCATCAGAATGGAGCAGAGCAGGAGCTGCGTCACATCTACAAGCTTTTTCAAAATGATTTTATTTCTGCTTCTAAAATGCTATTTTAAACCTATTTTTTCTTATTTTTTATAAATGCCCTCCATCATCAGAGAAATGCCAGAAGAACACGTTAAAAACAGCATTCACACCAAATGTGGTTTTGAAGAAGGAAATATTAAATCAAACAGAATCAATTCTATTTAGTGCATAAAGATCATCTGTCTAAAGGGTTTCTACTATGACGTGCACGGAGACACTATCTGCCCGAAACATGCAGAGAAATGCTGCAGATCTCATGTAGACCTGTAGAGGAGCTCATTCACCCCCAAAACGCTGTCTGCTCTTTCACTGTTGTTTACACTGGGGGGGTGGGGGGTGGGGGGGGGGTGGGGTGTCAGTGCACGGTGGCATCAATGTAAACAGTCTGCTGCTGTCAGCTGTGAGGAGACAGGACCGAACAGAGAGAAGGAGTCCATGAGACCCGGATTAGAGCTGATGCACCGGGGGGAGGGGCAGCACAGTTGTGCCCTAAATACCTGTGAAAGCCAACAGAAGTCAGGTGTATGTGGGCCAGAACTTCCTGCCTCTCCCACACAGCAGCTCTGAAGGAGAAAGAAGTAGGCCACATTGTCCTTCTCCCCCTTAAATGAGGAGAAAGAAAGTGCTGCAGCCTCTCAGTGTTTGAAGAACAAAGCTGCAGCTCTTCCTTTGGACGTCTGTGTTCCTGTTTGACTTTACTGTAAATGTTCAGGACAGACTCTGTTCACTGAGCTGCATGAAGACAACGTAAGCTGAGGGCTTATTAAACGTCTTCAAGGTAAGAGCAGCTGGACCTCAAATCTTCCTCCTTGAAGGACGAACATTTTAAAGTTTTCACTCATCTAGTTGTGATATTTGTTCTCCACATTTGAGCTGTTCCCTGGGGGAGTGGTGAGCTGCAGACACAGCCGCACGAACCGTTTGGTGGTTTAACCTCCTGAATCCAACCAAGCCACACCCTGAAAACACGACTTTTTGAGCTTTTAAGTGTATTATACTGTTCAATCCTCACTAAAGCAGACCAGAAAAGGGAGCAGACTATTTCCTGGTGGAAAATAGCAAACCATGAAATGGGAAAATGATGTCATGAAATGAGCGACACCCTCAAGCAGCGAAGGGCGGAGCCTCAGAGATCAAGCCGTTTTATTCTGGGTATAGAAAGAGTTCATAAAATAACTCATTCTTCATAAATAATAATTTGTTTTTTAGTGTTCCAAGGGTAATACATGATCATTTATAAAGATATATTGTACTCTGAAAGGCTGAAGAAAATCATGGTATGGCCCCTTTCATGCTGAATGTCAACCAAAGAGGCATTGGGTCTTTGGTACGACTCGGCCCATGAGCCGGCCCAGTTACTCAACTTTACGTCACCTGAATGAATGGGAGCATTCAGTGAATGATTAAACTTTGAATTAAACAAACACATTCAGTATTGTAGCTGGTGTGTTGATGTTGGAGGACGTCGTCTCTGTTCCTGTTGGTTCTTCCCTGACATCTGTCTGCAAACTTCTGTTTCTTTCCATTCTCCTGCCCCATTAAAGCTATTTGTGAGCATTCCTCCTTCACAACACTCTTCAAATAGATCCCTAATGTCTCCACGCGTGGACAGTCTAGGGTCAGTTTGGTTTTCAGCCCTGGAGCACGGCCCATTGCTCCTCTGCGATGTGCCCCAGCTCAGTGGTTTGTGAAAGCAGCTCCCTCTGAAACTGCACTTAGATGATGGCTGCAGTCATTTGCTGTTAACCAGAAGCCACGGTCATGTGAGAAGAACTGCTGACTGCATATTTCTGCTCCTAATACAGCAGAGTCACGCATTTCCCACATCTGCAGTCAGAATCCAGATCTGTTGTTTTTACAGGTCTAGGGTTCTTCAATGCAGATTGAGTTCATTGAGTTCATCCTGGACCAGCAGGGAGGGGCTATTTCTTCTTTTACTGTTTGCTAGCGCATGTTTACCATCTATAGCTAGAAGAGGCCAGGGGTAAATCTGATGAATCTTGCTCCATAGTTTTCTTTACCATATCATTCCGATAAATCACATGAGTCAAAGTCTTGGCCCTGGGGCCAGATCCAACCCACCGGGTAATTCCATCCGGCCCTCCAGGTCCAATGTTATCTTGCTCTCGTTTCTAACATGTATAATTTTGACAAAATATATTTTTGTGGAGATTGAAATATTGGAAGTTATTTGAGGTTTAAGTTGAATTATTCTGGAATTATATTTTAACCTTTTTATTATTCACAATTATGTTAAAATGTTACAGTTGTAAAGTTTTAAAATTGGCATTCTGCTGCTTTTTGGACTATTTAGGTATTCACTGAGATTTCTTTTGGCTATCTTGGAGTTGAGCTAATATTTCAGCTACATACTAGCTGTTTTGGCTAGTTTTGTCTTTTTCAAAGCTTTTTAGGCTGTTTTGGAGTTTAGTTGATAATTACATGCTCGCTATTTTGGCCAATTTATGCTGTTTTTCCAGTTCTTACGATATTTTTAAGTGTAGCAATTTTTTTTGCCACATGCTAGCTGTTTTGGCAAACCTCGTTTTTTTTTTTTTTTTTAGTTTTTTAGGCTACTTTGGCATTTAGTTAATGTTTTAGCTGGCTATCAGCTTCAGTATCTTCATCTATCATTTTCAGCATCTTCAGTTATCAGCTCTAGCATCTTCAGCAGCATAATTCAGCTTCCAGCATTCACACCAACATCATCACAGGTAACGCTATTTATCTAGTTCATAATTATTTTAAGAAGTTACGCTTTTAAAGTTTTAAAAATGTAGTTTTAGAGTGTTTAATAAACGTTTATCCTGTTCGGCCCGTGACCTCAGGTGTGTTTTGGATTTTGGCTCCCTGTGTGGTTGAGTTTGACAACTTTTCAATAAATGAAAGAGTTGTGTCATAGAATTCCAGCCGGAAACAGGCCGTGATTATTATTAGTTTCTCCTTCATGATATGAGTGAACGTTAGATTTTTAAACATAAAGGAACCATAGAGCATCCATTGAAAGTGGTGCTTGAACGCATGTTACTGAGGGCGGTGTAAGCTTTAAGGTGCATCACACACTGAATACCATGTGCACAACAATTTCCCGTGGCATTCCCTCTTTTGCCACGCTGCGAATTTGCTAATTTAGAATTTAGCTAATATTTTAGCGAACATGCTAATGTTTTTGACTAATTTGTTATCTATGGGTATTTTTAGGCTAATTCAGAGTTTAGCTTCTATTTTAGCAACAGGCTAATATTTTTGGCTAATTTAGTTTACTGATTTAATTTTTTTGCAAAATCTGCATGTATTAGGGATTTTTAATCAATTTTACTGAGATTTTCAGAAGTTTAGGCCAACCTCACTGCTTTTTCTTAGTTCTTTAACAAAATTTCAAGTCTCTTAGCAAATTTAAGATTTTGCAAATAGTTTTTTGCATTTTCTGTAAATCCCTTCAGCAATTAAAGTCAATTGCATCTCCATTTTCAGCCAAAGCTTCAGAATCTTTAGTGAATACTTTCAGCAAAAGCCTTCACACTAGAATTATCACAGGTAATCCAACTTTTCTAGTTTAATCTTGTTTTAATACCAGAAACTAATGAAGGATAGAGGCTGCATAATTCATCAAAAGTTGAATAAACTATCATCTTCATTATATTTATTTGTAGTTGGTTTAAAGCTAATGAAGAAATGTGCTTTACATCCAATTTGCACGACCCGATTAGTCGACTAATCAAAAAAAAATACTGAGTGATTAGTCGACTATGTAACTAATCGTTTGTGGCGGCCCTATTTGGTATTGATGGATCAGATTTGGGTAAAGATGTATATTTTCTCCAGTTTCAGGACCGCTTTAGCATCGAGTCATCCCATTTGATGTCGACATGCGTCTTCCTCTTCAGTTTCCCAGCGGTGCTGTTCCGCTTCTGTCTCGTTCGTGTCTGCTGGAGCCGCAACAGCAGCTCAAACTGTTTCATTAGCAAATACAGGAGGGTTCGTTGCATTTTGCAAACACACTTTCACTCTCACTCAATCAAGTGTGAGAGAAGCAGTCCTGAAAAAACAGCCTCCAACTGGGAGAGGAAAGCATTGAAGTGGAAAAGCCAAACGTGAAGCTGAAACGTCTTCACAGCAGCCGCGCCGGGACACCTGCAGCTCCTCATACCTGTGAGAGTCGAGCTACACCTTTAGAACACACATCTACACACACATCACACAGTGGACGTCCTGCAGGGCAGATGGGTGGTTGGCTGGTGTGGGGGGTAACTGGTTTACACTCAGAACTCCTGACTGGTGGTAGGCTGTGGAGAGAGAAACATATCATTCCCATTTGTGTATGTGTCATTCTTGATTAGTAACTCATACAATACGTTTGTGCATAAGTACAAAAATTATAGAATTCCAGTTTAAACTTACATTTACAACAGCTTGAAACTAACTATACACACCAATCTTTAATAACTACGCATGAAACCACATTTACACACAAATCTGATGTGAGAATCTTTTCACGTGTCCATGAAAGATTCATCTGTAAGTGATGCGTTTAAATGCTCCTTAAATGCTCGGGCATCAGAGTTTTCTTTCCATCCGCTTCCAGCAGCTCAGTAGGGAGTTCACTTATATCAGCGGTGTCAAACTCAATCACACAAGGGGCCAAAATACACATTTACATTTTTTGAACACTTTAAAACCATAACTTTTAACATAATTATGAACTAAATCAAGGGTCGGCAACCTTTAACAGGAAAAGAACCATTTGGGCTCATTTTCTAATGATCAAAACCTAGTAGGAGCTGCATAGTTTTACTGTAGCTTTTAAGAAGTTTGGATTTACGTTCATGACCTTTTAATAATAAATATGATATCTCTAGATTTTTGAGACTTCTACACCTGACAGTCACCTGACAGGATAACATGCTCAGTGATCATTGAGACAGTCTGGATCGCTGTCAAAGGCCAGCAGAACGTTTGCATTGATGTCAGCATCACTGTGAGTTCAGAACCAACAATCATGAGGAAGCAGGTCATGGTCCACATGTGACACTAACAGCAGTTTTCAGAAAGCTGATGGTTTATTGCCACCATCCCTCCTTGTTCCTGCCATCCCTGCAGCTCCTGCTCCTCCATCCATCAGACTTAACATGCAAGACGTGTCCTTTATGCTGAATAATGGCACACTGCCTTCTGCAGACTCTAATCACAGCGGGAGATTAAAGGGAAGGCTAAGTTCAAAATGGCTTTGAAATGTAGTTAAAGAAACTACAAGTTAACAAAATGATGACACTTTGCTGCAGAAGCATCCTTGGTTTGCAGCGTTTGCAGTCAACGTTGTTTTTAATTTGAACATTTCCTGTAGCTTAGAAACTTTTTCTGATTCAGGGTTCACAGCCCAAAACAAACACAATGACCCGGGCTCTGTCTATTGGCTGGCTCTAAAAAGCCCTAAAATGTTTTCCAGCTTTCATTAAACCTTGAAAGAGGAAATCTGCCCCAAGCAAAGACTGAGCTTGTTTTGTCCGTCCAACAGACCAAACACACACGAGGAAAAACATCAGCCAGTTGATGAGAAAAGCTGAATCTGAATCTCCTTATTTGATGTTTTTTACTTTAACATATTTGTTTAAAACTCCCAGCATTAATGGTGACATGATTCAAATGTGTCTGGGGTTGCAGAAGCTCCAGTTCCAGAGTCCATAGATCCATACTAGATTCAATCCTCCAGACTGATTACAGTTCTAGTAAAGTTCATAGCATTCTTCATCCAAGGATATTTGTTCTGGTGAATTTAACCAGATTTTGCTGCTTTCTCTGCTGCCTGTTGGGTTTTCAGAAAAGACTAAATTATCTTTTGTTCTTCTTCACCTGGAGCGTTTTGCATTTCAGGATTCCTAAACTCTGACAGTCTGAATTTACTCTTCTCTTCAAACTTGTTGTCATAGTGTGCTGAGAGCCTCGTCCTTATAAAACGGATCTTTTGGGTTTTAAGGTACATAAAACGTCTCCGTCGTTTGTCTCCTTCTCAGTGCATCTCATAGAACTATTTTACAATAAAAACCTGTTTCAGCCTTGTACATTTAGAACATGCAACAGGTGCAGCTGTTTGCCCTCCAGGGGTTTACCATTTAGCTTGTGACATCATCATGTAAAGATTATGGAACCAACAGCAACCATCCATCAGAAGGCCACGCCCCTCAATTTACTCTCCAAGGATTCATTTCAATGATTCGATTCATATAATAATTTATGGTTGCTGATACGATTCATTGTCATTATTGATGAATCGGATTCACTAACATAAAGGACTTCTACACTGGATGCACACGTCTGCCAGATTCAAAGTGTTTCCACACAAAGGGACGCTCTGCTGGGCTCAAAGCTAAACTGGATAGTCTCACTCTCACCTTATGTTCTCCAGAAGAGAACCCTCTAGAGGAAACCAGTTAGAAACAGATTAATAAAGACGTTGTTCTTTAATATAAATCTGTTTGATCTTTTCCTGGGTTTGAGTTCAAGATCCCTGAAATGTTTTAAATTCACTTACGTACGACAGTTAGAACTGACTTAAGAAATATTCAGTCTAATCTGCTAAAGAAGATGCACATAAACCAGGGGGGTCAAAAACACAGGGGGTCAGAATCTGAAACACACCTGAGGTCGCGGGCCGAACAGGAGAAATATTTATTGAACACTAAAAAAACTACATTTTTAAAACTGTAACTTTTGA
Organism: Oryzias javanicus; assembly: GCA_003999625.1. Classification (NCBI taxonomy): domain Eukaryota; kingdom Metazoa; phylum Chordata; class Actinopteri; order Beloniformes; family Adrianichthyidae; genus Oryzias; species Oryzias javanicus. The sequence goes on along the minus strand of CM012451.1, from coordinate 999,488 downwards.
ACATAATTATGAATAATAAAATGTCAGGAATTTTATTCCAGAATAAATTAATTTTGATATATATTGTCAAAATTATACAAGTTAGTAATAAGCTCAAGATAACATCGGGTCATTAATAACAATGATCTGGAGAGCCGGATACAATTACCCGGAGGGCCGGATCCGGCCCCCGGGCCTTGGCTTTGACACATGTGACATAAAGTGTCTGAATTGGATCCTGTGAAGTCAGACGGTTGTAATAGTTTATTTAAAGTGTAAATTTCCTCTGAGCTGAAATGAACTCTCCTTCCATCATGAGCTGAGGTCTTTTCTGAGATGTTATTTCTGAACGCCGTTCAGAAGTGAGAGAACGCTACCTTTGGGGTTTCCTCACCGCGTCTCCTACTCCAAACCCTTCTCTCAGACACCAGTCAGTCTGTCTTCTCACACTCTGAACATTTCACGCTCAGAGGAAATCAGAGTTTCCTGTTTCAGTCCAATAACACGGCTGCTTCACTGAGGAACCGCGCTCTCCTCAGTAAATCCTTCCCTTTTCACTTGATATTGGGATACAGGAACGCCGTACTGCTCGGACGAACGCTCGGCTTCTAAACAGGAGATCAACAGACGGGAGGGAGAGGCTCCAAACTGCAGACTCAGCACGTTCTGGTGATGAGGCGGGACGTGATGCATGCTCATCGTGCAGATTCTGACCCAGGAGTTGTGAATCACAGTGACTTCATTATGCCAGAACGGCGATGGATGATGTGGCGGCGCCTGAACGTAACGCGGCGAAACGGCACAAAGGGATCCATCACCATGGTAACGTCCAAAGTTTTCACACCATCCAGATGAGGCTGGCTTCATTGTGACAGAGCTGCTCGTGTGAGAGAGCGCAGCTTCACCGTCAGCTGGTTGATCCTCTGATCGCCGGTCCGGCTGTGATGGGATCAGGTCGGGATCAGGTCAGGATCCAGAGGATCACAAGAGGTCACAGAGAAGCTGCTTTGGATCAAATCCATCAGAGGCTGCTGGATCCTGGGGGTGGTTATTTGTGTTTGTTCACAACAACATTTTCAGATCTTCAAGATTACCTGATCGTGTTCAGATTACCTGATCTTGTTCAGATTACCTGATCGTGTTCAGATTACCTGATCGTGTTCAGATTACCTGATCGTGTTCAGATTACCTGACCGTGTTCAGATTACCTGATCGTGTTCAGATTACCTGACCGTGTTCAGATTACCTGATCTTGTTCAGATTACCTGATCGTGTTCAGATTACCTGATCGTGTTCAGATTACCTGACCGTGTTCAGATTACCTGATCTTGTTCAGATTACCTGATCGTGTTCAGATTACCTGATCGTGTTCAGATTACCTGATCGTGTTCAGATTACCTGATCTTGTTCAGATTACTTGATCGTGTTCAGATTACCTGATTGTGTTCAGATTACCTGATCGCGTGTTCAGATTACCTGATCGATCGTGTTCAGATTACCTGATCTTATTCAGATTATCTGATCGTGTTCAGATTACCTGATCTTGTTCAGATTACCTGATCGTGTTCAGATTACCTGATCTTGTTCAGATTACCTGATCTTGTTCAGATTACCTGACCGTGTTCAGATTACCTGATCGTGTTCAGATTACCTGATCGTGTTCAGATTACCTGATCGTGTTCAGATTACCTGATCTTGTTCAGATTACCTGATCTTGTTCAGATTACCTGATCGTGTTCAGATTACCTGATCGTGTTCAGATTACCTGATCGTGTTCAGATTACCTGATCTTATTCAGATTATCTGATCTTGTTCAGATTACCTGATCGTGTTCAGATTACCTGATCTTGTTCAGATTACTTGATCGTGTTCAGATTACCTGATTGTGTTCAGATTACCTGATCGTGTTCAGATTACCTGATCGTGTTCAGATTACCTGATCTTATTCAGATTATCTGATCGTGTTCAGATTACCTGATCTTGTTCAGATTACCTGATCTTGTTCAGATTACCTGATCGTGTTCAGATTACCTGATCGTGTTCAGATTACCTGATCGTGTTCAGATTACCTGATCTTGTTCAGATTACCTGATCTTGTTCAGAATACCTGATCTTGTTCAGATTACCTGATCGTGTTCAGATTACCTGATCTTGTTCAGATTACCTGATCGTGTTCAGATTACCTGATCGTGTTCAGATTACCTGATCTTGTTCAGATTACTTGATCGTGTTCAGATTACCTGATTGTGTTCAGATTACCTGATCTTGTTCAGATTACCTGATCGTGTTCAGATTACCTGATCTTGTTCAGATTACCTGATCTTGTTCAGATTACCTGACCGTGTTCAGATTACCTGATCGTGTTCAGATTACCTGATCGTGTTCAGATTACCTGATCGTGTTCAGATTACCTGTCCACCACTACAGCAAACGGGGCGGAGCTCAAAGCTGACCCACACTGGAGTTCCACCTCCACCTCCTGTCACACCTGCAGCTGTCCAGTCTGTCTCCTCCCTGAGAGATTCACAGCGCTCCTCCTGAGCATCTTCCTCACCCCCAGAGTCATCCTCACCCCGTCCTCTGCTGTCTGTCAGGCTGCTCTCTCCTCAGACAGTCCCAGATCTGTCAGAAGGTTGAATCAACGTATCTGCTCTTCCCTCCACTCCTGCATTTCTCCTTAAGCTCCTCTCTTTTCTGGGAGAATATCTTCACCGCTGACATCCTCTTCTGTTTCTCTCCCCCTCCTGTCCGTTAAAGTCTGCTCCAATCATCTCTTCCTGCCTTCCAGAGACATCCTGGATCTCCTCGTTCATCCTCTGCAGAACTTCTCCTTCCCTCGATCAGGAGGAACAACCACTGACAACATTCAACATCACACCTTCCAGCTTTAGACTCGTCACCATCAATCACCCTCATCAAGCTCCTCCTCCGTTTCTCTTTCCATCCACTCCATGATAAAACTGCTTCATCCTCCTTTTCCTATCAGGTCTCTGGAACTCACAGAAGATCTACTGTCATGGATGGAGCTGGATGACCTGACAGATGAACTGAGAAGCAGACACTGAAACACATGAGGACGATGAGCTAAAGACAGCTGTGGATGAGTTAACCTGAGCATGGTGAGGCTGACGGGGAAACAGGACATGAAGCTCAGAATCCTCACATACGGAGCAAAGCTGGGACCAATATTATCTGAAATAATGACGCAAATTGAAAAAAATGTTGATGTTTGGCCAAAAAAAAGTAAAATGTTCTAAATGTTTTGCTATTCTGAAATAAACTGAAATAAACTTAGTTATTTTTTTAGGTTTCAAAACTTAAAATTTCAATTTTTAAATGTTTTTTCAATTTCAAATCTTATTTTTGGTTTTGGTTTTCAAATCTGAATTTTCATTTTTAAAACTTTTGGCCCCATTGTTCCCCATTGGACCAATCAAAATCGATGAGGGTGCTTGGCCATTTTACCCGAGCATAATAATGTTTTCTACACCTGTATTTAAAACAATAAGACGGCGCTTTGAACGGACTAGAACAGAATTTTGGACGCGCAGTTTGTTCACGATTAAACTCTGCTTTTATACCCGTCTTGGGACAACATTAGACTGTGATAGTCCAGACTGAACAGTCATCTTCTGACTGCAATTATCACAGTTCTCAGAGTCAGTGAACGCACCGGGAATGAAGTTACCACCCTCATCCATTGTGATTGGTCTTTCCTGTCAGCCCCGCCCCAACGGGGCCAAAAGATTTTAAATGGAAATTTTCAAATTCTGAAACGAAAAAGAAGGAGTTTAAAGTGAAAAAAATGTTGAAATTGAAATTTTGAAACCTAAAAAACAAAACATTTGAAGCTGAAAATAATTATGCTTTCTTCTTTTTTTTTTGGTCAAACATTAATATTTGGGTTTCAAATATTTTGACCCCAATTTAGCTCCATACACATCCACCTTTCTTCTTTCCATCATGCTCTCAAATTTTCTCTGTCAGAGTCTCTTCATTCTTGTTCCCCTCTCAGTCCTCCATCCTTGTCTTTCCTTTTCTCTCCAACCCTAAAAACGTCCCGGTGTGAAAGTTCTGCTGGTGATTCCCATGACTGACTTGGCTTTGGAGTAAGTCTGTGTTTACCTGGACTTGGGACGAGAAAACACTGGATTGAGCCCGTTTTTGTTTTCACATGTTTAAGGCGTGAAGTAACAGGAATATTAGTGAGGATCAGGATCTGTATGTGACTGGTGTTGAAAGCTTCACAGAAACACCGATACGGAGAGATGAGATGGAAACGAGCAGACGGGGGTTTTCTGCTCCCTCTCTCTGGTCCAATTATCAGCTGAATTCTCATCTGCAGGAATCACACCTCCACGTTTGGGATGTTGATGCAGACAGCGTTAGCTCGGTGGTTTAAGTCAGCAAGGACTGATGTTGTTCTGTGTGAGTCACTGATGACAGAGGAAAGCGACGGAGGGTTTCAGGACCCTCTGTAAAACCCTCCAGGCAGCAGGAAGCCGCTGACGCGTGCGGTTTAATGCGCCGGCGTCTCCAGGAAGAGCAGGTGATGGCGTGGAATCAGAACGTGTTTTAGCTCTGATGTTCATCAGATTTGATCACTGTGTCATGGCCAAACGTGTTGCTGTTTGATGTAGATATTTAAATCTTCCTATCAAATCAAAGTGGATGCAGAGAAATCTATTTTTTAATCCTGCTTTTGGACTAAAATTAGACACTCAGGTTTCTGTCTTCAGGAAAACTCCTCCAGCAGCAGAGCTCCAGTGTTTCTGTTCATGATCATGTTAACGGTTGAAGAGTCACAGTACGTTAAAGATGACACAGACGCCTCAGGAGTTAAAGGGTTAATGACAGTGAAAAGACTAATTGTTTTGGTAAAGAGTCTCCATGTTTCTCCGGTTGAAGCTGTTTTGCGTCTCACGCGTGATCCTCGTCCCCTCCACGCATGCAGCTGCGGGTCAGAGCAGCATGTCTGCACTGACAGATGAAGGAGGGCGAGGTCAAACGGCATGCTAGCAGCAGCGCTCGTGATCAGGAGGGTCTGCGGCTGCCTGAGATGAATTTTACATGACATGCGCTGACTGCTTCCCCTAATGCGGCCCAGAATCCTGAGGTGGGGGGGACCCGCAGACCCGGACGCTCCGTTCAGCGGCCCGAGAGGTGGACTGCAGACCTGCAGGAACGTCAGACGTGGAGCTGAGCGTCCTGATGCTGCCAGACATATCTTCATGCCGTCGGCAGAGGTCTGAGGATGAGCTGCTCTGATAACAGCAGAGCAGACGGCGTGGATCAGAATCAGGACCGGACAGACGAAGCAGGAAATGATGGTTTCCCCGTCCCTGTCTGCAGAGCCGCCGTTCACGGCTCAGTGCGGTTTGGAGTTGTGTTTTCTGACTCTGCATGACGACAGGAGTCAGCTTGTTTCAGGGCTGAGACGGCGTCCGCACGGGGCCGGTGAACGGTCACTGCTGCAAAGAGAAGACGAGACACAAGTCTGCGGTTGGAGAGCCGCTCGTGTGGACTGAAGCTTGAGCACTAAATAAGTGATATCTTCTGACAGAAATGGTGAACTCGTGTTTTACATGGATAATCAGGATTGCCTGCAGAAAGAAGGACTGACAGCAGCTGATACTCAGCAGCTCCAACGTTCTAAATATAGACTCCAGCAACGCAAGTGTCCTGAGGAGCAGCTTTAAGATCAACATTCAAAATGGAATTATGTTTTTACCTCCTTTTGAGACGTATCTATACATACATTAAGTCTGGGGATCGATAATATCAATAAAAAGATATTGAATGATTCATCACAAACTTGGAAAAAATGAATTCACAATAATAACAATCACAATATGAAATCACAACAAAATTGCAGACTTAGAATGTTTATTTGTAACCCTTTAAACCTCAGTTAACAGAAATAAGAATCTCTCTCCTAAGATCTCTGCTCTCCATTTGACATTTTTGATGGAATTCTTTTTGTTTTTTAGTTTTTTTTTCTATTTTCTCGTACATTTTCCTTATTTTATTTGTGAAGAATAATAAAACGATTTTAGGAGCAGTTTGATCCAGCTGGATTTCAGGTCGACTCGGCTGGACTCTGTTCTCGGGGGGAGGCGTGTCTGTTCACTCTCGGCTGCTGGGACTTCTGCAGAGAATTTCTGCAATTTTTAGACAACACCAGTGCTCATTATTGTTGAAAAATGAATGTCCGTCCCCATCCCAAAATAAAAAAGGGTCTGTTTCCTCGCTGTTGGATTCCTGATAGGAGATAGCTCAGTTAGGCTCCACCCACTACAGCAAATCTTTAGCTATTTTTGTCCAAAAACTACACATAAATGCCATATGATCCCCTATAATTTGATATAATCTCAATCACTGATAAACAAACGTTTTTACAGACTAGTTTTATGCTGATCCCACAGCTGTACACCTGGGAGTGTTACCTGAAATAAGCTAATTTCCCCCAAAATCTGCCGCTCTCATGCACCGTGTCTGGAATGAGGTCAAAGTTCAGCATCATTCATTTTTGGGAGGAGAAAATCTGAGGATTGAAAATGTGGTTCAGAATGTTCCAGCGGGACACGCAGCATCAGAAGAACGGGTTCTGTCACAGACTTTTTTTAACTCTACGATCCATATCAAGCGTCCTCCTCAGGTCCCGTCAGTTGACTGTGTGAAGTTTGGACGTAAAGCTTCAAAAACTGAACAGCTGCTCGACGGCGTCTTCTCAGAAGGACAGAGAAGTGGCTCTTGGTCTGAGATGCGTGTGGAAACAGTGATGGAGATGGTACGAGTGGACCACAGCCCCTCACTGTTTGTGAACAAACCTCTGACAGAAACCTCGAGAGATTCAGTGTCTCTTCTTCTGATCGGGAACATGTTTTATTCAAATCTGTTTCTGTTTTGAGACCAAACCTTTTTCATTTGGTCACATGACCCTCCTCCTGCCAATCACAGTCACCTCCTCTGGACCCAGATTCAACTTCTGGCTTCATGCTTGATAATAATTGTGTTTAATTACTGTTGGAGATCCGTCAGCGCTGGAGTCTGCGCCTCTCCACAGCCGCTGAGCCTGGGCTCCATCACATTAAGTGTTGTTGCGTAGATCAATGCGCTGAGCACCAATAACTTCAAAGGTATTAGGTTGCCGGCCCATTAGAGGAGCACTTTGCCTCCTGCATGGTTCCTGGTAGCTAGCGAGCTTAACTTGAAGCCTTCAGCTGGAGTGACGGCAGAGGTCCACTTTATTGATCGTGTGGTGATTCTCCTCCAATTATCTTCTTGGGGGATCTGGGGTGGAAAATGAGAGGAGGTTGACAGAAGTGCAGAGAGAGAAGCTCGCTCATCCTGGGAGGATCAGGAGGAAACGTCACCACCTCTGACGGCGGGAGACAGAGCAGACGAAGCCTCTCCGGCATGTCTCTAACTTTCATTATAAGCAAACAAACCGTGCAGCACCAACAGCACTTCTGATGAAGTAATGACCTTCTTACATAAGCCCTTTGAATGTAGGCCGTGTTCCCAAAGTGTGGAGGAAACAGGAACTTTGAGTCTCACGCACCGATGAAACGAGAGACTTTAGTCCAGATTCACACCGACTGCAGGGAGGAGGAACAGAGGAACCGTGGAATCATGGTCATGAAGCACAGCAGCAAACAACCACCCCCACACCCACCCCCACCCACCCCCACCCCCACCCCATGTTAGAACTGTGATCCATCATCTCGCATGAAAAACTTCAACTATTTCAGAGGAAACCCCGTTTTGGAAAAAGAAATGTTCCCTTTCTTCCAGCCCCACAGTTGAATTTATAACTTGATTACACCCCCCCCACCACCACCACCACACACCCCCTTTGTGCCAGAAGCAGCGACTGTGATGGTGGTTAATAGAGAATATGTCATAAAGTTACATCACGGCTGGATTCATAATAGATGACAGGAAGGCTTAACTGAACAGGGATTCAGTTGTTTTTGCGTGTTCTGGTTGCTCATTAGAAACGTCTTTGATGACCTGTCAGGAGAACACGCTCCGTCTCTGGATCAAGGACACGCGGGGATCCCATTCAGTCTCCTCCCATCATCCGGTCTCTCTGGTTCCCCTCAGTAAGCATCTCCTGCTCCTTTCTGTACGTTTTGAAGCACGTTTTCAGTGTTTTCAACGTTCTTCTCTTCAGGACTTTAATGCTTAAACTTTTTATATTCACAAACTTTAGAGTTTTTGAATTATTGATCAAAAATATGTTCTATTGGAAGTAAATGGAAATTCTAATTCTTCAAACACCTGTGCACTTTCAAACCTTCTTTTACAGCCATTGAGGTGTCATATTAGCATTATGCTAGCTCATAAGGTAATTTGGCATCTACTTTTAATGCTAATTTGGAATTGATTTAATATTTTTAGCAAAATGCTATTTTTTTGGGCTAATATATTATTTAATAAGGTTTGTTAGGCTGTTTTTAAGTTTATCTCATATTTAAGAAACAAGGAAACATTTTTTTTTTTTTTACCTAATTTGGCGTTTACTGAAGATTTTAGGCTATTTTAGAGTTAAGTACTTTAGCAATGTGCCAGCTTTTTAGGCTAATTTGGCATCTACTAAATTATTTTTTGGCTAATTTAGAGTTTAGCTCATATTTAGGCGAGACACTACATGTTCTTGCAAAATAGACTTGTATGAGAATTTCTAAAGTAAACTTACTACAAATGTTTCTGAAAGAAAGAGGTCGACTTCAGAGCTCTTTCATAGTTCTTTAATGAAATTTCAGCTCTTTTATAAATAGCTCTTGCATTTTTAGTGAATCCCTGCAGCAGTTAAAGTAAATTGCTTCAGCATTTTCAGAGACAAATTCAGCAAAAAGCATTCACACTCGCAGGTAATGCAGCTTTTGTAGTTATTGTCTAATTTTTAATTGGTTTAAATGTTTGTAGTTAGTCTGGATTTGGGCTTCAGTTTGTGATGAAGCTTCCGAGGTCAGTCTGTTGTTTCCGTCACTCCAAGTGAGGAGTCTGTGTGAGTCCAGACACATGAGGAGGTCGATGAGGGATCAGATTTCAGTCTCTGCTCTGGTTAGAAGGCCATGATGACAAAAACAGGACAGAGAAAGTCATGAGTACCTGTTCCTGTACCTGTCTACTGTACAAAGAAGAAAAACACACATACAAATAAAATTAGCAAAGCAACAACTTATAAAAATGCACCATCATAAGAAAGAAGTCCATATGTTTGCATTGACAGCTCCTTCTCTAGCGTCTGCTCTCTGCAGTGTTTATGTCACTGAGCAGAAAGTGAACGCTGCAGACTCTGGCTGGGCTTCCTGCAGTCTGTGTATTTACAAAATGAAGTATGAATCATTACTTTCCTTAAAAGACAAAGGAAGTGCGACTGATAGCAACATGTAGCCTCAGATGGACTTAACATCCATGCGGGCGACGCAGCAACCTGCCTCTAACTGCTCAGGTTGTTGGAGGTGAAGAGGAACTTCCATCCGTTTAAATGCTGTTCGCATGTAAACGTGAGGGAATAACATCAGCCTTGTTTTAAAACATCAAAATTAAAATAAAGAAATACATTGATGACGACCCAAGCTAGCATGCTACTTGCTAGCTCAGACGTCACGCTTCTCAGCCTGATGTCTCTGTTTTATTGTGATTCCTGTGATGATTCCTCTGATCAGATTATTTTGTTGGTTTTTAAGTTGATTGTAAAACATTTCGTCCCCTTTTGTGGTTCTTTTCGTACTCATCCCTCCTCCATTCATCACTCCATGCACGGTGATGCTGCACGTCTGTGACGCCGTATGTCACCTGATTTCCAATTTTCACAATCCAGTGATTTATTTTTAGGTTAGTCTCAGTGTTTGACAGTCCGAGTTGGTTCGTTAGTATTCAGGCTGTTGTTTTAAACCCCACAAAAAAAAACAATGATTAAACAAACACACCTGAGGGAGCTCAGATTTCGGCACCCTCTTTCTCTTTTTTTTGAAATTTTAATGGTGGCGATGGAGCTGCGGAGCTGCGGCGTCTGACGGCGCTACGCTTCACCTCTGACAACTGAGTTTACTGCTGTCACATGACCCACGGTGTCAGAGCGAGCCAGAACTCCGAGGATTCTGACAGGATTTACAGCTGGAAGAATGCTGAGTCTCTGATCCAATAATTGATCGGCTGATATCTGTCAGCTTCACATGCGTGGCTGCTGGACCAAAACCCCTCAGACGTTCTGACTCAGAGAACCTGAGGGTTGTTGCCAGCATGCCTCCTCCAGATGAGACAGGAAGCCGTCAGAGGAGCCTTCGTCTCTGGTGTGTCAGCATCTCGCGGTCTTCCCCGTGTGTCCTCAGGTTCCTCTGCAGCCTCCAGGGAAGTCAAAGCTGCAGCAGAGACGCTCTCGCTCCCTTTCAAAGCCGATCATCGTCCGGTTTTCTGAGCACCACTCGACCATGACGGTGTTTCACTTTCAATGATGTTAGCAGTCTGCTACAGTGTGACCAGTAATGACTGAGCTCTGAGGAAAGGGCGTCCTGTCAGTGCCTGTAGGATGAACACGGAGACAGTTTAACAAAAGACTTTCTGATCCGTGTTTGGAAAGGTCAGGCTGAAACAATGAGGAGGCTCTTATTGTGGAGGGACACCTGTTTCTTCTTCCTCCAAAGAGCAGCTTCCTTCAGCCGTTTGACAGGAGCAGGTTGTGACCGGCTCTTCATGGACCTCTCAGAATGTGTGGGACCCCACTGACCTCAGACTCGGGTCCAGCCCACAGGTGTCCTTAAGAAGAGGTGAAGTTCAGTCACGTTCCTCTGGTTGATCTACCGTGTATTAAACGTGTTTCCAGGTTTCTTTAATCACATTTTTTGCTGGTTTAGCCAAAATCAAAAAGGTTTTCTGCAGAGCAGCAGGAGTTCATCAGAAACTCACCTGAGTCGTGTGGAGTAAACCCGCCTCCCTCTCCCCTCACCCGTGACGAGAGCTTTCTGTTTACTCTCTCTGCTGCTAGCTTACAGCCCCTCACATCCTAACTGAACATTAGCAAGACAAACTGTGTTCAACATCAGAGTAATCCAGCCGTAGAGTTCTGATCCAGAGATCCAGATAGATCCAAATTACGTTCATGGATCTACTTGTCTGCATCAGAATGGAGCAGGGAGCTTGTGGCTCCTGATTCCGGATGATGATCCGGAGCGTCTCTCTCCCAGAAAAAATGTTTTTGAATCAAATTTGTTTTTGGAGCTGAACGCCCCTTTTCACCCCTGAGGACGTCCTGGACTTCATCTGAACTGCTGAGTCATGTTTTCATTTCTCACACTTCGTCCTCCCAGAGCTGCTTCTGCACGTCAGCAGGATGATGCGTTCACCGCTGCAGGAGAGGATCAACCAACGCCGGAGGCTGAGGAGGGAGGATCCAGACGGGATTAGTCCGGACAGGACACAAAAAACCCAAGTCCGTCTTTTGTCTGGGAGCAGGGAGAACTGTGGGCTTTACCTGTAGAGGGGGCGGGGCATCTCAGCCTCCCGTGATTGCTCTGTCTGCAGACGGGGGTGCTGAGTCCAGTGGGGTGTGGCTTTGAGAGGCTGACTGAATGTTAAGGTGGAGCAGCATTATTATCATCATCCGTGCTGTGCATTCACACTAGCATTATCACAGGTAATGCTATATCTAGTTCATGATTATGTTGAAAAGTTACAGTTTAAAGTTTTTAAAATGTAGTTTTAGAGTGTTCAATAAATGTTTATCTTGTTCGACCCTCAGCCTAAGATGTGTTTTGGATTTTGGCCCCGTGTGAGATGAGTTTGACACTCCTGAAACACATTTACACACAGATCAGTGGACACATTCTGTTATTATTAGCCTGTACATCTTGTGAAGGCAGGTGATCCCCAGACTGCATGTCTCTGCCCCCCCATCACCCTAATGAATTACCTTGTGAGGGAGAGTCAGCGCTGGCCCTCGATAAACCCAGACCCGCTTGAGCATCATGCGGGGACTGCTCTGGTCGGGGAGTTATGTCAGGATGAACCTGACTTCAGGATTTTGTCTAAAACAAAAAAACCAGAGAGACATTTGTGTAGTTCAATCATCTTTTCAGGCGTCACAGCAGCTCAGCAGCTGCATGTCAAGCACTGTTTCTGCTGTTTTTAATTATTATTCAGACTTTACTTGAAAATCATTTGGAAGTCTGTTGTTCCCCATCCCAGCCTCCAGCCACAAAACCAACTCAGAAACCATGAAAGAGCAGGAGAAACAATCAGGAGATGATCCTCATCCTAGCATGAAGAAAATCTCAACTTAAAAAAAACAGAAAGATTCCAAATGAAAAAGATAATTGGTAGAAGAAAGTTGATTTGTTTTCCTGATCAATATTTCCCTCCATGCCTCAGTCTTACTCTCCATCAAACTAACAGGCGCTTTATTTTGAAATATTTTAAGGCATAAACATTGACTGTATCAGAGAACTGGACTGAGTCAGTGGTTTACTTTCAACTCAATTACCTTTATTTTTTGGATGCTGGCATGTTGGAACAGATGATGTCAGATAATAAGAGAAACTCAAAAGCTTTAGTTGCAGGGTTCCCCTCACCAAAGATCATTGAATAAAGTGTTTATGTAATGAGTGAGATGATGTATTATTTTATATGATCAATTTGTACATTTTTTCATGAATGTATGAAAGAGAAACTGTTTTGATTTCTGTGCTCCATCACTATTTATTTGATATTACTTGAGCAGACAAACCTTCAGACTCTGAAGAGCCCACGCTGAAGAGGGCAAGCCGGCGTTTGAAGTAATGGAGTAAATGATAGCAGAGTGTGTCGGCAAACACTCCCCTGCTGTGATGCTTTCACAGATCTCTAACCGCCATCATTTTGAAATGATGGTTCTTTTTCATTTCAGCTTAAAATACTTTTTCTGAATGAAACTGTTGGATCATACATCCTGTAATCAGATTACTTACTTTTTTCACTTAAAAAATCTCCATCAAAAGTGTTAAGTTTGCTGCTTTTAGTTTAATTTTGATTTGACCTGGATGAGCTTGTATTTATGTTTTATATCATAACTGCAGAGTTTAAATAAAATTCTATCTTCATGAAGCCAGAAGGAAGAAACTGAAGAAGGAAACTTAAAAACTTAGAGACAGAAAAGAAGCTCATCCCTACAAATATGTGGTGAATCTCACGGTCATGATGAGGCTGATTTATGGAGGCTGTCGCTGTTTCTCTACAGAGTTTATTAAAGGGCCTGAAGTGTAAAGAATGTTGGTGAAATGAGCAGAGAAGAGCTTCAAATCCTCAGAAACTTGATAACCATCACAGGAGAAGATGAAGCCGTGACTGCTCTTAAAGAACCAAGAGTTGTAATTCCTCTGAAGACCACTAGAGGCTGGCTGCAGATAGTGGTTTCACTAACCAGTCTACGGTTCCGGACCACTGCACCTCTGTGGGCTGATGGAGGTTCATTTTAATACAGTTTACCTGTTTGAATGACAGGTGGGTGGAGCCACTAGAACACCTGTGTTAAAGCGTCACAGACGCCTCAGGGTTAAAGACGGGAACAGTCGATCATAAGGTCCCTTCTCTGTAGAGCAAAGTCAAGGCCTGGGGGCCGGATCCGGCCCTCCGGGTAATTCTATCCGGCCCTCCAGATCATTTTATTTTATCCCTATATATTTTTATATATATTTTTTTGAAGAGTAATATATTGAAAGTTTATGTTGTTTTATTCTGTATTTTCTTACTTGCTTATTTTTCTTACTTTTTCTTTCTTTCTTTCTTATTTTGTATTTTCTTATTTATTTCTGTATTTTCTTCTTTTCTTCTTGTATGTTCTTACTTAATCCTGTTTCTATTTATTCATGAATGCACCATCATCACCAAGACAAATTCCTAGTATATGTTCAATTGTACTTGGCAATAAAGTTGATTCTGATTCTGATTTATAATGTAAACTGCATAATAAAACTACATTGATTTATAATGTAGTTTTATAGTGTTCCATAAATGTTTACCCTGCTCGGCCCATGACCTCAGGTGTTTGTTGGATTTTGGCCCCCTGTACGATTGAGTTTGACACTCCTTGTCTAGAACTTCACGTTGTCCCGCCCATTTTCAGCAGGTGGTTGTTGTGGGCGGAGCAAACTCAGGTTAAAGTGTCAGTCCCACCTCAGGTTTTATTCTGATTCCTTCTGGTTAGGAAAGACGAAGAGCGTTTGATGAAAGCTGGAAACCTTCTGCTTCAGGGGTCAGAGAGCGGGTTCTCAGATCCCGGGTTCTCCGATGGTTTTGGCCAGCTCCTGAGTTGCGTGACGCCTCATGGCGGTAGAAGGTTAAAGAGAGGGTCTGTGATGCATTTCTGCTGTGAGACTTTCTGAGTGATTCTGTCTTTTTCTGTCTCTCCTTTTCTTGACAGTAAACTTTGACCACTTCCAGATATTGCGGGCTATTGGAAAAGGGAGCTTTGGAAAGGTAATGGAGTCTTAATTTCTGTGTGTGTCTGTCTGTGTGTGTCTGTCTAATTGCCTGCAGCAGTCAGAGTCTTGGGGGAGAGATTAGTCTCGGTTCTCATCATATTATGGTTCTTAAAGATCAGAGTTTTCTCTGATTTCAACTTCTCCTGTTTCATTTTTAAACTGTTTTCAACAGGAGCTCATTCAATAAAGCCTTTTTAAAGAGGTAATTAAATTTTTCATCTTGTGCCAGCGAACCTGTTGGGAGTTCTGACCCGTGTCTCCATTTAATTACAGCGCAGCATTATCTGCGCTGGTCCTGTGCTCAGTGTGTGGCTGCTGAAAAAGCGGAGCGTTTTTCTCCTGTTACGTCAGCGTTTGTGTCTGAGGCCTTCACTGGAGAGGCTTTCTGGCTCATTAGTGACTTTAGACTTTATTTACTGAAAACTGTCTTGCTGAACCAGAGAAGTTTGCAGCTCCAGCAGCAGCTGCAGTAATGAGATGAACGTCAGCAGACCGGTGGACTCCAGAGGCAGCAGAGGCGTCTGCCCTCAATCCAAGCTCCGATTCTTTCTACTATTTGCTCTCATTTGAATTTCCAAATGCAAATCATATTTTGCTGTCAAAAGAACAGACATCAGAAGCCCAGGCTGCAGGATCTGGTGTGGACGATAACACTCGGCTCTCACAAAGACTAGTGTCACACAGATCCATGAAGAGACTGGATGAGCTCCAGCAGGACTTGTGTTTCTGTGGGACCTCGTGGACCACATCCTGCATTACTGTGGATTCTTGGTCACCCGCCTGCTGTAGGATTCTGGTTTTGGTGAAACCTCAGTTTGGTCTCCTAGTGTCCCCCTGGTCGGAGGGCTGACCCCAGCCAGCAAGGCCGAGGGGGCCCCATAGGGGTGAAAAGTGGGAAGAGAATGTGGGTTTGTCCATATTGACTTAATAGATACTCAAGAGGTTAGCGCGCTACGCTAGTGGACAGTGAAGCTTGCTAGCTCAACACAGCGGAACTCGCTAGCTCACTGTAGAGGAGCTCTCTAGCATGCTACAGAGTAGTTCACTAGCTCAATACAGCAGCGCTATCTTAATACAGAGGAGCTCGCTAGCTCAATACAGAGGGTCTTGCTAGCTTGATACAGAGGAGCTCGCTCTCATGCTACAGTGGAGTTTGTTAGCATGCTACGCTGTCCAACGGAGCGAGCTAACCCAGTGAGTCTCCAATTGAGTCAACGTGGACAAACACAGGAGGGTCCACCACAGAAACAAACCCATTTGGGACCCACATTTTCTGCCCAATTTTAAACCACAGGATGTCCACTCTTCTTTCTGGAGAGGAAGTTTGTGAAATCCTGACAGCTGATCATGTGACATCACTTTGACACTTTTTCCGCTGTGTTGCATTAACCCTTTTACACCGGAGCTCCAGTCATTATGTTCTTTAACGAGACGATCGTGTTAACAATTTAAACCTACAGTATATCAGAGAACATAAACACTGGAGCTGGAGACGTACAGTCCAAACAGCCTCAGTCACACTGCAGCTCTCCTCCAGCCCTGTTCTCCAAAACCACTAGAGGTCCAATTATTTCACTGTTTTCAAAGAAAACGGAGCCGCCTTCCAAAGGCTGGAGCGCTGCTTTATTATGTAAGATTTCCAGAATAATGTAACCATTGCCGGGTGCTTTAAGAAAATGTTCCTCAGCTCCTCAGGGGCGTTAAATATTGACTCGAGCAGCCTGCGTGCAGTCCTCTGCTGCTGCCTTTTTCTTCATCTCTTGGCAGAAGTTTAGTGCAGAGGGTGAGTGGGTGTGAGGACCATGAGAACATTATGAAGGCCTCAGACTGCTGCCTCACTCACATTCCTGAGCGGCCAATCTGCCGGTGCCGCAGCGTCTTTGGAGACGTGGACAGAATGGTCAAAAGTCACAGCAGATTCCTCTGGTTGATGTGTTTCTGATAGGTTGTGGACCGCACACACACCGTTTTCCTCACGGTTGATCTTCCTCATGAAGAATTCAAAGACAGACATGTGGGAGAACGAAGCCTCATGTGGAAGGAGGATAGAATCGGACTTCAACAAACAGATCTGGCAGGAGCCAAGAGTAGCAGGTGTTTTTAGTGGAGGCAAGGGTAACCCTGTGGGGGGGCCCACGGAGAGAGGAGCCCTCTGCTGCCTGGATTCCAAAGGGGGAGTGGCACGGAGCCAAAGAGGCCCAACGGCGAGCAACAGTCACCACAGAGAACCATGAGAACGAGCAAAGCTCTCACAGCCGGATCCTCAGAAACGTGGATTCTTCCAGGTGGGAGAAGGAATTTTCTTCACAAACGGACGGAAAAAAGGTTTTGTTTCATCAAAATGGGATGTGTTATACAGTGCTGCACGGCTGCTCGCCTTCCAGCCGGAGCGGTGCTCCGCCTCCAATTCTCTCAGCGCCGCTCTGGACCTCTTTCACCCCTTCTCGTACAGCACCCTCACCTGATCTCTGTGCTTCAGTCAAACTGTCTGTCATGGGAGCTCCTGCTTCATCCACACTGTAGTGAAGCACAGCAGAGTTCACTTTCTAGTTTTGACTTGAGAACTCCCTGAGGCATCCTGGCGTTTTCTGTCACTGCTGACCACTAGAACATAAGAAGTAACACCCCCCCGGTGCTTTCCCGCTCTTCTGGTTGACTGGATTTCATCAGAACTGGTCCAGAACAAAGACATTTTCCTGAGTTTAAGGGTCTTAATTGTGCAGCACACGCGTGTCTGCACAGCGTCAAACACGGCTCTAACACGGTCCGATCTCCTGCAGTTCTGTGTACGGACCGGTACTCTGGTGGTCTTTATCTCCCAGCAGAGCTGCAGCTCCGGATCCCCGCGCCGCCTCACAGGAAGGATAATTGCTTGCTGCTTCCCTGCGCTCCCCCCCCCCAGCGCCTCCCCCCACCCCCCGCTCCCCCCCGCTCCTCCGCGCTCTCAGCTCCGGGTTCCCGGGGAACCGATGCTTGGGCTGGAGGGCTCATTAAAGTCTGGACCCTCCGTGGTGATCTGGCAGCGACAGCGCTCCGCTGACAGCGCCAGCAGTCACATGCGCAGGTTAACATCCCGACTGAGAGGGGGACGCGGATGCAGATTGACAAGCAAGGTCAGAGGGGGTGGAGGAACTCAGCTGGCGTTCCCCTCCTCATCTTCACTTGTGCCACACGGACACTTTAGCCTTATTAGGCGAGCGTGCAGACCGACAGGAGGAGCAGACAGGAGAAGCTGACCGCGCTCGTCATGTGTCGAACAGAGATCTCTCAGCGTACTGCAGGGAGGAAGGATAAGGTCAGAGCCGAGTGCGTGTGTGAGCCCTGTGTTCATGTCATTGTTCGGTTCCTGTTGTTCCACTCCGAGTCCACCGGCATTAAAGACGGCCAGCGTCCCTCACAAAGGCCCGCTCCGCCTCCCAGATGCAGGTGTGAAGGTCAGGATCTGTTCTGCAGCTCTGGAGCCCTGATGCAGCGGAGCTCCAGGCAACCTTTTAGCCTAGAAATGAGAGCCTTCTGCTGCTCTCCCCCAGCACAAAGCTCGGCTGCACGGCCAATAAAAGCAGGGAGCATATGGCGGGAACAGCTTTAGGACACATAAATCTGCTGAAAGCCTTCTCCGCAGAGCTCACGCTCTTTTATTTATTAGACTATTTATACTTATCTGAAGCTGTATTTTTGTAGAAATGTTGGCTCAGAGAGTTGTACCCCCACACAAAAACCACCAATACTGCCAGGAAACTTTCATAAAACCAGAAAAGCAAATGTTGTAAACCCTCCAAACGCTCGTCCTTCCTGGCTGTACGAGTTGGAGCAGCATCCAGATCTTCTCTCCTCGAGTTCTGCTCCAGGATCCGCTTTCATAGCATCCTTCTCCAGCTGGATGGCTGTCCTAACCGGAAACAGGAAAACGCACTCAGGAGAACCAATCAGGCGGCAGATCATCTGACTCACCAAAAAGCTGCTTCAGAGCGAGACAGCTTCAAAGCTCAGAGTTCTGGGAGAGCCCATTTGGAATGATTGGGTCTCCAATAGCTCTCTGTTGGTGTTTGGCTCAAAAAAGCACCTGTGGGAGGGTCTTTGGTCTCTGGGACTTCTTGCAACCAGTGGGTACTTCCTGTTTGGAACACAGAAGGAGAGGGGATGAGCTGTCCATTCTTATTCACGTCAAAGAGGTCAAAATCCCAAACGGGTTGAAAGCTAGCAGAATGCTAATTCTTAAAACTTTAACTTTTTAACATATTTATGAATAATAAAAAGGCAGGAATATTATTCCAGAATAAATCAACTTAAACCTTAAATAACTTTTAATATTTTACTCTCCATGGAAATATATTTTGTCAAGGTTATTCCAGTTAGAAATAAATGAAAGATACCATCGGGTCATTAATAACAATAAATTAAAATGATCTGGAGGGCCGGATAGGGCCGGTGTTCTAACGATCTGTCCTACCTCGTGAGATTTTCTTCCCTGTAGCACGAACTGATAGCTATTCAAACTTCCTACCTCAGATAACCATATCTACTGTAAATGACCGAATAGACAGTTTTGATGTGTGGCCGTTACCACAGCAGAGTGGAAGAGGATCGTGGGCGGAGAAGGACAGAATTACGGGGAGCAGCGCAGCCTCAGGGGGGCGAGGGTTTTGAACAGACTCCCAGAGAAGCAGTGCGACCTCACGGGACGTCAGACAGTTTAACCGTTAGGCAGCGCGGCCTCATGGCGGTTCGACCGACACCTGTACTGCGAGGCAGCATATCCTGATCACAAGATTGAGGGGTAGCACAGATTTATGGGCGGTCTGCTAAGACCGAAAACAATGACGTATTTCTAATTTGTAGTAGTGAGTGTAGTTGGGACAGAATCACAGGTAAGGATTTAGAGAACACTGGATCCGGCCCTCGGGCCTTGACTCATGTACTACACAGGGAAGTGACCTCATGGTCTGCTGTCCCCGTCTTTAACCCTTTAACATCTGAGGCGTCGTCTGTGACGCTTAAACACAAAATCTTTAACATACTGTCACTTTACAGCAGTTAACTCCAGTAGATTCTAAAGGAGAATAGCAGCTTGAGGAGTTACAGCAAATCAAAGACCAGCTGGAGCTCCGGTGTTAAAGGGTTAAAAGGTCATCACTGACGTTCTGACTTCAATCTGCTTCCACAGAGAAAAAACTATTTGTTCTGGACTTATGTCTCAACTGAATCTTCTATAGGTGCATGTGTCACACGACACTCTTCTATCCTGTTTTGAGTGTTTTCATCGTCCTTCTCTCTGAAGATGCTTTATGCTCTGTCTCTGCAGAACAGAACAGACACACAACCACATTAGGACAGACAGCCCCCACCCCACCCCCACCCCAAACGGATGTTTTCTACATGATGTCTCATCAGAAAAGTGTCCTGATGACAGCAGAGCAGAGTTATCTGCTGCAGGTCAAACAAAACCTTTTCCTTCAAAAACTAAAACTGAGGTTTTGTTTCCGTCTGCATGTGAAAGACTAAAAAGGACCCGGAACGGGTCTGTCGCTGGACCCGCAAAGCTTTTCCATGAAAAGGATCGTGAAGATTTGAAAGAATGTGTCTGAAATCTGTTCTAAATGAGGACGTTGCTGGAAAAACTGCAGGAAGATCCTGGATGTGAACTTCTGCTGTTCCATCTTTTCAAAGATGGTACATTCCAAACTAAAACAGTAACCAAATTTATCCTGGTAGAACTCTTTGTCTGTCGGGATAGACTTTTATTTTGAAGGGTCCAGAATGAGCACTTGCCAGTTGTGAGCGTTTTCTCCTCTTCGTTCAGAGGGTTAGTCACCCGATGGTGAGTAAAACGCTGGCATGTAATCAGTTGTGCTTATCAGCTGTTCTTCTGGTGAATTTCTTTTGTCTTCTCCACACGACATAAACAAACATGCAACGCCAGACATGCTCCACCCCCCGATGTGGCGTTCAGTTTGACTGATAAAACAACGCTAAAGCGGCTACAGATGGATGAATAAAATGTGTTGATTTGGAGACAGTGTAGATGTTAACCCCTAATGCTATCATGCTAATGCTAACTAGCTCCTCCGTGTGTAAACACAGACCGGTTTTAAGTCAGGCGGTGTTTTAACAAACTTGGTTGATAAAAACAAGATGAATTCCTCGGACAATAATAAAAACTGTATTTTGTAAATAATAACAGAATTGAATCAGCTGTGTTTTACAACGTCTGCAGCTTTCAGGAGCATTACAGAGTTCACCCAGCTGCACCAAAAACTGAGACCTGTCAGATGTTCTGCTGAAGTATCTGTGGATTTAATCTCAACAATTATTTAATAATATTCCAAAACGTTATACTGATTTTGGGCTGTTTTTTGTTATAATTTAATATAAAATGTGATCACCAGGAAGCAGAATTAGGAACTCTAGTAAATCTGAACTTGTTCTCTCAGCGTGTTTTTATTTGAGATTATTGAAATTAGATTCATATAACATCATCATCTAAAAAAATCAGGAACATGAACTGCAGACTGTGTTCTTTCTAAAACTGGAAGTTAGGCTTGTACGCTTTTAATGTAATACCTTAAAGTGTTGGTGTCTAAAAATGGACGCGGTTTCATTTTCAATACTTTCATTAAGAAATTGAATTAGTAAAGAGATGATTTTTTTAAATAAATAAAATGAATTTAACACCTACAGCTGATTGTATGTTCAGTGGCAATTAATGTGTTTTAATTGTTCACTCCTAAATAAATATTTTAATAAAAAACAATCTACTGGGGAGTATCACCATGAAGTGACATCAGAACGTTCCATTTCAGAAGCGAGACAGAGAAGATGGCGAGTTGTGCTGCGGAGACTTGGTGTCTAAAAGAACAACTTTGAGTGAATGAAGGAGAGCCATTAATTCTGATGAGGCCATTAAGTATGCATTAAAGAGGTGACCACGAGAAATGGAAACGCCTCTAATTTAAGGACTCATCTCTGCAGAAGAGCGAGCTGCAGCTGAAATGATAACATGCAGTCTGGAGCCGCCGTTCAAGAGACGAGGACGCTCTTCTGTGGTGGAAACACGCCGACGGTTGTCTTCAAGTGTCACGACTAGCCGGAAAATTGTATCTATTGTTTATTCCAGCGCGCTTTCAGCACCGCGGGTGACCCCGGCGTGCCTGTTAAACACAAAGTAGATATAACTGTTTTTCTGCTGGTTGAAAATCATTTTCCTTTTCTGCGCTTTACATCAACATTTCAAGTTAAATGTTTAATTTAATTAATCAATATTGTTGTTAAAATGTCTCAGACAACCAGAAAATAACTGAATGCTTTGTTAATTTGATGCTATTTAGTTTTACAATATTTTTGTTCATTGCTTTAAAATAAAAATGGTTAATCCATGTTGTTATCGCTTTAATAAATGAGTTTGGATTTCTGTTACAGTGGAGGAAAACCCAGCAGTTTAGTGATCCCACTGAAGTGGTGCTTATGAAGATCTTTATAGGTCACGGTAACACTGTCTACCCAGGTCAAATGTGGATGAATATTGACAGTATTTCAATACCGCCCAATCCTACTGGAAAACCCACCAAACTTTTAATGCAGTGTCACCAAACATGCTCAATCTCAGACTGAAATAAACAAAAACTGTCCACAAACAACAAAGTTGAAACCTGCGCAGCATCAACAGTCTAAACCAGGGCTGGCCAACCCTGGTCCTCAAGAGCCTCAACCCTACCTGTTTTCCAGCTCTCTCTGACCTGCTTGCTGCTGATTAGCTGACTCCAGTAATTCCACATCCTGATTATCTGAACACACCTGATTTAGGTTGTCAGCATCAAGCAGTCCAGAGAGAGCTGGAAAACAGGCAGGGTTGAGGCTCTTGAGGACCAGGGTTGGCCAGCCCTGGTCTAAACTATGAGAAGAAATTCAGAGAATTTGCTTTTAGTTCTGAGCTTATTCACAAAAATATGTTTTTTTTATGTTTGCTCTGTAAAACTTCAAAACACTTACATTAATAAGTAGAATTCATTCTTTGTTTTTAAATGGAATTATCAGTTCAGTGTTCTGTTTCACCATCACAAAAATCACAAAAAAACCTGTTTCATCATGTTCCTTCAGTCCATCGGTTGTTTAAAGTGTGATAGGAAATAAATATTTAGATGCAAATAATCTTTTAATAAGTATGACTTTCTGATATGAAGCAGGGCGTTCATTACCAAAACTAAGATCTCACTATCACTGCTTTGCTTGAAGCCCCGCCCCCTGCTCCTGCCTGGAGTCTTTGTCTTCTGCAGTGAAACTTCTGTCTGTGCAGAAACTCTCCAGAGTCTGCAGGAATCCCGTCTATGCTTTTCCTTCATGTCTTCCTAACTCTCTGGCTGACTTCACCCCGATGTTCCTCTTTGTGAGGGAAACTCCTGTCTCCACATCTCCACAGACTGTGCTGTGCTGTTCCCTTGTTGGTGCCGTGTGGCTCCGTGTTCTGGAGCTGTCAAAGACTGGGCTGCAGACGGAGGGAGGCGCCGTCAGCCCGTGCTGAGTGACGGCCTCGTGCGCGGCTGTGTTTGGGGACATACGTCCTGCCCGTAAATGAGAGGGCAGCACCTTTTCTCCCTCACTGACCCGTCTGACCCGTCTGACTCCCGGCAGTCCGTCCAGAACTGCAGCTGCTTTCGTGCACCATGGAGCCGCATGAAGATTGCTAAACTCACTCCACGCTTTGCTGCAGGCTGACGGCAGCAAACACAGAGCAGGACACCCGGAGGGACGACCCAAATGAAAGAGGAAAATGTTCCTGCTTCTCTCTGGACGACGGGCTTATCAGACCCTGAAATTGTGTTGGCCTCACGCGCTTCAGCGCAGCACGGCCCAAACATGGACTCACCAAAGGAGCTTCTGAATATACATGTTACCATGGTAACGTTTTTGACAACAGTTTCACTACAGAGTCATTAATGATCTGAGATAATCAATTATCTGATATCTTCATCTGATCAGCTCATCCCCAGGATTCTGAAAGCAAGTGAAGCCATATTGACGGAGTTAACTCCGCCCCCTCAACATGGCTCCAAAAACATGGACTGTCTATAAGAACTGGACATAGTAAGTGTTGAAATGAGGAACTACTGTCACCAATCATGAGTGAGTTGGTTCCAAGGCCACACCCCTCCCACTGAAAGCAGCTCAGGAGAATCTGTCAATCAAACATGGGAGGCGGGGCCAGCAAGCACTGCATGCTTTTTCTGAGTCATCTGATTGGTCAGTTTATAACTTGAAGAACGTGAGATAAAGAAAAAATGTCTTTTTAATAAAATTAGGCATGTTCAGGCATGTCTGTGGGGGTGTGTGCAGTTTCACATTCTCTCTGGAGCTCTTCCTGGTGGGCAGAACTCATGAAGATGCAGACGGACCCTCCTCCTCCTCATCGCTGAAGGTCCTTCCAGCTCGGACTGTTCTGCTGCCAGCGCTGTGGTTCCGGTGCGATCGCTCTCTGCTCACACAGAACCCCCTAAACGTACCTGCAGCCGCTTCTCCCTGGGTCTGCTGGTTTAATGCCGGAGCCCCGCCTCCTGCCGTCAGCTGACAGGAGTGCGGTCTGCGGCGGCAGACGTGGGGGGAGAAGAGCAAACATGCAGAGACCCAGAGAGTTTACAGGGAGCCTTGGCTTTGAAGTGCAACATGAAAGAGCACGTGTGATATGTTGAGCTAATAAGCACTTAAGCAGTGCATGTGTTCAAGGGGCGCATTACGCTGACATGACCCAGAGGGAGGTCCGTGTACACAACGAGGAGAACCACGGCTCTAAACGAGGTTTGGGTTCAGAGCCGCTGTTCCTTTGAGCACGCGGTGACAGTCGCCTCCACACCCCCTCCAAACCCACACCCGGGCAGAACTGCACCCGGGTCTGGATCTGCTCCACTCTGGGTCATTTCCTTTGAAGATAAGAGCATGAAGCCAATAAAAAAGCTTCCTGTGAGCGTCTTCTTCTTTACAGTGAAGCAGAGTCTCCGTCTGAGCCGCATTTCACTCAAACACAAAACAATCTTTGCCACTTTCCCAGTTTCATTTCAGGTTCAGTGGTTTTTGTGTTTGAAAATATTTCACTCCTCCATGATGGCTGACACTAATCTGAGAAGATGCTTTACGGTCAGGAGGAGCAGCTGGGAGCACAAACCCAACTTTAAAAAGATCCGTTTCAGCTTGAGAAAGCCACGGTCAGAATCTGTGGAGGGGAAATAGACTCAGCCGCATTTGTGCGTGCAGAATTCTTCATTTGTGAATCATATAATACATGTTGTGCATAAATACAGAAATTATGAAATTAAAAAATATATATAATTAACTCAAATAGCTTGTTAAGCACACACAAAACCTCAGTTACACACTATCTGATGTGAGACACTTTTCACATCTCAGAAAAATCTGTAAGTGATGCATTAAATGCTGCTAGAATGCTGGGTCATCAGAGGTTTCTTATCGGTCAGTTTGAACTTAGATTGAGAATAATATTTGGTAAAACTTGACATTTTCCCCCTTTCTTAAACAGATAAGTCTCATGAATAATATGAAAAAGTAAAAAAAATCGTTTTTAAAACACTTATCTCTTCTAAATAAAAACCATTTCAGAACTGATGTATTCAGATCTAAGTTTAAAGCGGCTGAAAAGAAAACTGATGACCCAGCATTCCAGCAGCATTTAAGTGCCCCCAGCCGCCTGTAGGTCAGGGGTATAGAATGAGTGGGTCCCTCTGGACGCCAGACCGCCGCCGTCTACATTCATGACCACGCCAGCGATTTCTTAAAAAATCGTGCGGTTGCAGCTGATCTCGATGATCCTGCGACGCCTCCCCATCACGCCGTGGCAGATGCATCTGTGGACGTAGCACAAACCGAGCATTCTCACTGTTTATTTCTAATCCACAGCCTGCAGCCAATCAGAATGGAGTTTTTACCCAGACCGTGGAATGAGAAACCTTTGAAACATCACTCATCCACGCCTGACAGAGTTTCATTTCTGAAGCTGCTGAAATGTGAAAAACTGAAAAACATCGTTCAGTTGCTGCTTAGAAAAACATGTTTTTCTTGTTTTATATTAGTGACACAAGAACGACGAGAGCTCGTGTGAAGAGCTGCAGAAGTCACGACTGAAGCCTTCTTCAATTTGATCTGCTTCATCTTCTTCATTAATATAAATCAATTATTCTGTCTTTATGCAACGTTGCCCAACCATGCCGCTTTGTAAATGTAGTTTGTGACTAATGGAGGTGTCTGGATAATGGCCTCCTGCCTGCATAACACACTCCTTTTATCTTTTTAAAAAGCTTCAATGACTCAAGGCTCTGGTGTATTTAAGTGTCCCATTAAGCCATGAGAGTGTGACAGTGATGCAGAGTTAAAGCACCAGCATGCTGAAACAGAAGCAGCTGAATGGAATGTCTTCTCTGTCTTTGTGTGCGCTCTGAAACCCAGCACGCCATGCTGCTTCTGCTTTGAAATCATATAAACATTGCAGCAGTGTTTATTTTACTTCAGAAACTCATACATCAAACTTCATCCTGTTGTTTGTTCTAATCGGAGCACTTTCAACCCTTTAGGTGTGGTCGGTGATGCTTAAACACAACATCTTTTTTCAGCTTACTTTATGCTTGAAACTTTGCATTTGCAGTTGTCGTTGGATCTGGTCGTTTCACGGGACACGCAGAAGATCCGGGTAATTCCATCCGGCCCTCCAGATCATTTTATTGTATTATTATTAATGGCCCGATGTTATCTTGTATAATTTTGACAAAATATATTTTTATGGAGAGTAAAATATTGAAAGTTATTTAAGATTTAAGTTGATTTATTCTGGAATAATATTCCTGCATTTTCATTATTCATAATCATTTAGTTAATCAAGTTAGTTTTAAACTGTAAAAATAATAATGCTAACTTTGTGGACTATTTTGGCATTTACATTTTTAGGATGTTTTGGAGTTTAGCTAATACTTCAGCTACATGCTAGCTGTTTTGGCTAATTTAGGGTTTTCTTTTCAGTATTTGAGGCTCAGACACGGGGCTCTGTAACAAGTCCTGGTCACAGACGCTGGGACAGTTGGCAGACCCTCTAAAATTCCTTAGATCACAGGGTCAATGGAATGACCAAGCCTCTGTGGATGTTTAGAAGGGCCTTGCACTGTTATCACAAAAACGCCCCCGCCCCGCTTGCTTACATTGAAAATTTTATGATTTTCTGTTCTGGTCGCCAAACGTGGCAGTTGCAAGCAGCACTGGCCGGCTGCGATCTGCGGGTGTTTAGAAAGGTCCGGCGCTGCCTGCTGTCCTCATGACTGTGACCAGCACTCGGAACAGAGCCCCCTGTTGGAGGAGCTGCTGCAGATAGGAGGCGCTCTTTTCTGGAAAACATTTTGATTTTTAAAAGGGATAAATGTTGATAAGATAAGATAAGATAAGATAAGATAAGATAAGATAAGATAAGATAAGATAAGTGTCTTGGGGGTGTGGCCCCCTGGCTGGGGGAACTTGGGCGCAACGCTGGGGGGGACGCCGGTCCACCATCGAGGGTCAGTCTGCCAACTGCCCCAACCTATCTCCTTCCTCATACAAACATTCATCAGGGTGAAGGGGGGGTGGCTGTATTGCTTGAGGCACCACTGCTACGTCTCGTGGAAGATTTCTGACAGGAAAAGGCCCGTAACAAACAGCAATATAATCACCAAGATCTCCTGGGGAGAAGAATGGATGATCACGATCAACAAGTACGGATGAATAATGTGATTCTCACAGGACTTCAACTACAACCTCTGGCTCGGCCTGGAGCTACCAACGTTAGCATGGATGCTAACGGAGCTGTGATGGATGCTAATGTGACCGTAGAGGATCAGGTTGGAGTTTTTCTTGAGTCTAAAGGGATTTCCTTGGACCTAAATACTGTTGAGGTCAGTCATCTGATTCCTCGGATAAACCAGAGATCCTGATCAGGTTTGTGAATCAAAGCACAAGATAACTGATGAAACAACGCAAACACCTGAAGGGTTCGTGTGTACCTTAATGATCATTTATCCAAATATCATGCTGATCTGGTGAAGCACACGAGGCTCCTACGACAGAGGAAACAGATCCATTATACATGGATCCAGAATCTTTGTCAGACCACTCGGACCACCGGACCTGACGAAAACTTTGAGAGCTGTGGGATTACACACGTTTGAACCTTTAATTCAAGAAAAACAAGTTTGAAATGGGACCTCAAAAAAATGCTGAATGTGAACTTTGACCCGATTCTGAGCAGCAGAACTTGAGCAGAATTCCCTTGAAATGAGACCTTCAGTCTCTGTCAGAACAACGAAGAACGATTATTTGGCCTTAAACTTGTTCCTAAACTGTGATGTAGAACTGGTTCTGCTCTAATTCCTGATCTTTTTCTTTTCAACTCATTACTTTTTGTAACATTATAATCATTCTTTGATGAATACAATCTGCACAAATGGACTTTTTTTAAAGAATATGAATGTTTGATATTAAATCCTGAACCAGATGTTGATAATTCATGTAGAGAAAATGGTCGAGCCGGGCAGGAATATATAAGTTCGCTTCCTTCCACTCCATTTCAAGCGATCTACTTGTGATTCAGTGTGATATATCATTCATTCACTCATTCATTCATTCATTCATTCATTCATTCATTCATTCATTCATCATTCATTCACTACCACTGTGCTGATTTGGAGGGCAGCATGCTGGTATTGGAGCTCAATGGATGAATGGATTGTGTCTTTTCGCCTTCTGGCAGAGTGTTGGTCCCTTGTTTTTCGGCCAAACAGCAGTTCCAGGTTCCAGGACATCATGGTGGTTTAGGGTAGCATTGGAAAGCCTCCTGTAGAGGACTCCATTTTCTTTCTGTGGGACCTTGATGCTCATGTGGGCCGTTGCAGACAGACGGCGGGATGGTGAGGTATGGCCTCACTGGTCTGAATGCGACTGTTGGACTTTTGTGCCCATTATGAACAAACACCATTCTCAAAAAAAGGATTTCCGTCAGTGTGAAAGACTCTCTGACTGGGAGGTTCAAGATCGACATTGTTGTTGTTTCTGGTGATCTTAGCTCGTGTGTCTTGGACTCCAGTGGTTTAGTGCTGTCATGTGATCTTTATCCCATGCCACAGATGGAGCTGAGTCAGAAAGTGATGCTCTCAATTTACCGGTCCTGATCTCTGAGTTGAGCTGAAATGAGGTTCCTCTGCAGGTGGCTGGGCGCTCTCTCTTTAGATAGGGTCAGGAGCTCATTCTCTCAGGAGGAACTTGAAGTGGAGCTTCTCCTCCACTTCAAGGAGAGTCAGTGGAGGTGGTTCGGACATCTGGTTCAGATGTCTCTGGGCATTTCCCGCTGGGCTGAGATCCTATGAACAGAAACAAAAGGGAAATAATAAACCTTTTGACTTGTCAGCTGCTACACTCAGGTTTCTGGTTGGAGTAATCACCGTAGATGTCATTCACCTGCTCCTGCCTCTTCTCTGTTTTCCACTCTCTGCCAGAACGTCTCAGTTACTCTGTTTACGTCCAGCCACCCTTCACTTGAAACACTAGCCAGCACCGAGGCCCTCGTTCTCGCTCAGCCTCAGCTCTGTCTGTGATACGTCTCCACCTCCTCTTCCTACTCCAGGATTCTGGATTCCCTGGCCGGCCTCATCGCGACTCTCTCTTTCCCCCATCCTCGGACATGGACTTCTCCTCCTGTCTCGGCGGGAGGTCCTGCGCCTCCTGCTGTCTGGAGGTGTCCCACCCAAGAGAACTGCGCCTCCTTTTTGACTTTTTCCTTCACTCCTGGGTTCGCCTCTGTTGGCTGTCCGAGACAAACCCTGACAGAAAACCTACAGAAGACCTTCAGATGAAGCTGTCTTTCACAAGACCAGATCTTCTCTGCTGGACTGTCAAGATTCACCGTTTTATTCGGGCACGGGGAACAGGAAATCATTTCTCATCAGCCATGAGTGCTCTTAAAATTCAACTCGTGGAAAGCGTCCTCAAAAAAAGCTCCGCCCTCACCTGCTGTCATGTGTAAAGGATGAGGTTTGAACAGGGATTGGACCTCTTCCTCTCTGATGCACGGAGCCTCCTGAAACGATGTAAATGACGTTCTGAAGCCTCACCATTCTGGCAGCTCCGTTAAGCCGAGAGGGAAGACTGTTGCCAGTATCTTAACAGAAGCTGTAGACCAACACATTCATTCTTCTTCAACAAACCAAAGACTTGCCATAAAAGAAGTGGAATTGTACTAGTGACTTTCAAAAAGATTTGAAGCCAGAATGTATGATATCTTCAGGTTTAATTCTCCAGCTGCTCATGAAATCATTATCCAGTGACCTCAGGATTTAACTTCCTCCTCCCATCCAGCAGCTGGCTCAAAGACTGGAGTCAGGGCTGGACGCTTCATCTCCGTGGAATTTAAAATTAGTTTTCCGATCTGCAGCAGATGGGTCACGCAGCAGATAGGTCACCCTGAGTCCCGGTGGACTTTTCCAGCAGATTTTGTGGCTCTCTTTTCTGAGATTTCTCTCATCGAGTCGCAGTCATGTATTGATAGAAATCCTGAAACTATTGTTTTAGTACTCAGAGTATTCCTGCTGCGTGTAAATCAGATTACTTTTGCTGCTTGTAGAAACCCTCATATGTGCTTATGCGTGGATGTTTACTCTTGGATTCAGTCGTAGGAGCATCAGGAGCTGGCTGCACATCTCCTTATCGGTGCTGTTGTTCTTCCTCAGAACTAACAGTAATTGGGCTGCAGAAACACAGAGTCACGAGTCGGAGCTCCAAACTAATGACAGGATCTCAGTGGCTGTAATACTCAGGAAGGTTTCAGCCTCAGAGGAGGAAACAGAAGGTGGAGGTCTTCATCCTTCATGTCCTTTACATCAGAGGATCCTCTTGCCGACCAGCAGTCAGGAGTTTTACAGAAGTTCTAATAAAAAATTTTTTTTAGTGCCATGTACCACAGTAAATCATCTGGAGGTCAGTGAGTACAGCCAGAATTAAAGATCATTGGTTTTTTAAGTTGCTTTCACATCAAACACGATTCACGTGACACATTCAAGTGCCCCCCCCTCGACAAATTCGCTGCTTGTTTCCTGTTAAAAATGTGTTTGACTTCAGTTTGACTCTGCAGCCGCATGTGGGAGGAGCTACCAGCTAATGCATTTAGGATGATGGCTATAAGGAGATATCTCACTTAGAATGTATGAAGAGACAGATCAGGTTTTTTCTCTGTGAAAAGTTCTACTAAAACATCAGTAATCATGTCTCCATGTTTGAGTTTATGATTATTATTAATAGACTGGAGGCTGTGTCTGTATGACAGCCGCTTCTGCTGTGTTCCTGTGTCTCTGTGGCTGAGCTTGAGTGCTTTCTGTCTCGTATTAACCTGAGGGGGAAAAAGCATAATAAGGAGACTTCTTTCCTTTCCTTTTATTAATGTCTCGATGATATCTGAGCCGGCAGCCTCAGCAGCTTTCTGTCTGTCAGCATATGGAGCGAGAGAGCGCCGCCCCGGGAGAGAAGTCACTGAAAACGTTTTGTGCCCAAAGCTGAGTCCCTGATTGGGTGATGCAACGCAGCAACCTGTCAAACTTCAAATATTTTGGCTTCGCCGCCCGATTCGTGCCATGTCGCTCAAATCGAGCTGCTGGCTGAGCTTCAGGCCACGCCCATCAAATCACGCCACGGGACTTCAGATCGCCTCATGTCACGTCTGTACCTTTGACTTAACATTGAAACCAGCTGACTCCGCTGTGTAAAACACGTTCATTGTGATTGTGACTATTTATATTTTTTTTAATTTAAGCATTTTCAGTTGGCCAAATGGTCTGTAAAATCTGGAAAGGGTCACTTACAGTTAGCTCTGATTCAATTTTAGATTTTCAGATGTAAACATTTCAGGTTGAGATTCATCAAAAACAGTATAATAAACATTATATAGTTTTCTTTTTTAAATATCACTGCTTACATTTCTCTCCCTACTATTACATTTTAGCTTCTCTGCTGGACTGAAAAAAAGGTTCTTTTCACTGTATGTTTTTGTTTTATTCATGACAATAAATGAATAACCATAATAGTAACAGTAATACAAATCTGTGTCTTATTTTTCTAATGGGTGAAGTCCAAGTTTTGATTTTGTTAGACACACGTGAAAAGTGAGCAGGTAGCAGCCCCACACTGTTATGTGTGGTGTCCAGTAGGGCTGGGAATCACGGGGTACCTGACAACACGCGATACATGGATATTGATATTGATCATCGCGATACTGCGATAACTGGTAAAAATCATATCTAATACCTCACAATATATAGAAGAACACATATTTTTGGGGAAATTATATCAACATTTATTTTATTTTTGTGCAACAACTAATCAATTAATACTTTCCTTTACAAGCATTGACTCCAAATGAATTGGAATTATCTGTAAAATTCAGTGTTAACTGTAGTAAAAATGAACAGCAGCGTCACTATTTAGAACAGCAGAATTGTTCTGAATAACAGAACAAAAAAGGAAAAATTCAGTAGCTGCCTGTCTGTCTCTCTACCTCCAAATTGCGATCGATCAATATTTTGGCCCCCTAGTGTCCGGTCAAACATCCTGTTCTTCGCTCTGCCTTGAATGTGGTGAACCCACAACATTCCTCCAGACCCCCAACGGATTAGATTTTCAGATTTTCACTTGTCTTGATTCAAATCGGTTTAACACCGGAGCTCCAGTGTTTATGTTCTGTGATTTCCTGTAACGCGCAGCTTTTCTCCTTCAGCATCTACTGGAATTATTGTTAACGGTTCAAAAGTTAAAGATTTTGTGTTGAAGTGTCACCGGTGTGAAAGGGTTAATCAGAGAAAACCTAATTATTGGTCTTCAGGAACTCGTTCTGTCTCCGTTCGTAGAGAATAAGCAGGAAGCCTTCCCGCTCCCGTCGTCCGCTGTTTTGCATAAACTTGCTGGAATTCTGGTGACCGGCAGGTAATGCCGCCATTCATATGCAAAGAGGCAGCGGAGCGCGTTATCACTCCTCTCACCTCTAAATTGTTAACTCTTCTCCCACAGCTGCTCTAATGCATTGAATTGCTAATAAATTCTATGAATAAAGGAATAAATCCTTTTTAAAAGTCATCATTTCACTCGGTTGACCAGCTGCTGAGGTGTGCAGATAATGTGGGAAGATTGACACTTAATTATTAATAATCTAAAAATAGAATATGCGGCTCTGAAGGAAAAGAAAAGCATCCATGAAACCTGTTCTTCTGATGGAAAACCATCCGGCTTTGATTGATGGCTTAACAAAAGTGAATTCTAATCTCACTCATGGACCTGTTTTTGACAGACGTGTTTCTCTGAAGCTGAAGATGAGGAGAAGCAATAATAAGAAAATCCTTTTGCAGCTCTGCTAAAAGAGTGATAAATGATCCATTCACATGACAGAGCTCTCCTGATGTCAGAAGAAGCGGGGTTCTCCTGATGCTGCATCATCAGGTCGGGGGTCTGTCATGCTCTTGAATGGCGCCCTGGGCGAAAGGGGGTTTCACCCCACGTTACGACGCCATCGCTACCACCATCGTCCAGCATAGAAGCAACACATCTGTCTGGAATATGTTGCAATTTTTATTTTAATTCTCAAAACTAAAATAATACCAGTTAGGATTGTTAGTGCTGGTTCTGAAATTGATTCTTAATCAATGGGTTAATCAGGGCTAGTAATGGGTTGTGGTCATTTTCGGTGTTAACTGTATTTTGCCTTATAATTTACAATTTCCAAATGTTTTGGCGTGTTTTGAGCAAGAAATATTGAAATAAAACGGCTTTTTTGCGGCCAATCCATATGCAAATTTCCACTTCTGGGAAAACGCTCCGTTTTGGTCACGTGGTGCGTGTGACGTCACATGGGTAACAGAAGCAAGATAACTCCTCCTTTGCGTGTCGGAGCTAGCGATAGCGGCGATATTTCAAGGTCCACAATTGTGTCTTCAGACTCAGATTGTGGAAACATTTGTTCTGAAAGTGACGCTGATTCAGAGGCACCGGGTGTTTGTGGTTTGAGGACTGTAAAGCCCGATCAATTTGAGCCGGCAGTGCGTAAAGTAAGAGCTCACAATGGCAATGATACTGACGCTGACGCTGAGAATGCCGATTTAAAGTCGTAATTTAATGAGAAAAGAAGCAAAGCTGTCAGTTTATCAGAGCCATGCTCGAAGCTGGAAGACGTGGAGCATCTCGTGAAGCTTTATTTACAGATCGGTTTGAAAAACAAAGAAATTCTGAACCTTTTGGCGACTCGAAATCAAATCATCATCAGTGAAGCTGACTATCCGGGTCGGTAATGCAGATTTCATATGCAAAATAAAGAGCTTAGAGACATGTTTGCAGGACCGTCCGCCACTTTATTATTGACTTTATTCACATACCCGGAAGCTCTTTCACCACCTTACTGCATGTCTCTGACATGCGCAGAAACCAAAGGAGAATGTAAACAGAGCTCCACGAGAATCGTCCCGTTTCAACACACAACAACAACAACAGGGGATGACAACAGTCTGTCACGTTAGCTAAGTACACTGAAAATTCAAAAACGATTCCTCTTCAGATGAAAGCATCACCACAGAAATGAATGAGATCTGATCTTTCACGGAGGAAGAAATGACTGAAGTGGACAGCTGCGCGTGTCGATGGTTCATCAACGGATCTGCAGAGATCCTGCAAGCCACCATCAATGATTAATAAACTACAAATCAAACAAAGAAACTTCCAAACATGTGCAATGTTTTAAACATTCAGTTTACCTGTTGAAATCAGAAGCTTTTCACAGATTAGTCGGTCTGGTTCTGCTCACGGTGTTCATCGCAATAGGCTCATTTCGATTGTAAATCTCGTAAATTTACGACTTTAAAAATCATAATTTAATTTTTTTTCTTTTTTGTGGCCCTAATACTCCGTCGTACCATAACACCGATGTTTATAGGATTCAACTTTCCCGCAGCGCGCACACATACACGTATCTGCAGACACGCTGGGTCCGCCTGCATTCTGCTGCTGGCGCTGTCTTACCCATATGACGTCAACGCGTCACGTGACCCAAATCGAGCCGTTTCTGAAGCAGGGCGAAATTTGTCGTTGATTTTGTCAAATTTTACAAGAACCTGCGTTTGTCAACGATAATTATTTGTTATTTTTGATACATTAGAACATATGGAATATATCTGGATATGCATTTTAGCTTTGTCCCTGCCCATTACTAGTCCTTTAAGGTTAATAGATCAGCAATCGATTCATTGAAAAACAAATCGATTTATCACGTAAAGCTAAAGTCAGCTAGCTTGATGCTAGCTTAATTTCCCATAGGATAGCTAATGCTAACGCTCAGTCAACCTAAACACACATTACTGATTAAATTAAGAATAAAACATTTCCTGTGTTTAATCAGATCATTCAGCTGCAGCAGATTTATTTTAATTCAAAATACAAGAAACATGAGATTTTCTTTTATTAGCTTTTGAGTTCCTTCATCCTTTTTCTTCTTTTACTACTGAATAAAACAAAATGTAATAAGATAATGTTGCTCTGATTGTAAACAGCTGATTCAACCTTTTACCATCATTTTAATCCGTTCAGCCTATCTGACAAGTCAAAAATCTGAACATAAATGAATTCGTCAGACGTTTTCTTCAAAGCCAAAGAGCCAGAATGGATGAATTAAAGAGCCGCATGTGGCTCCGGAGCCTCAGCTCGCAGACCTTTGTCCTGTACAGCGGCAGCGTAAAGCGAGGAGCGCTGCAGCAGCAGGCAAAATTATCGATTACCTCAAACGTTTGAGTTACTTCATTAATTTTCTTAATCATTACTTTTTACATTTATTTTTGCACAAAATGATGTGTCAAAAAACCCACTCGTGTATAGCACAATCATTGGGATGTGGCGCCCCCCCTCCAGAGATGGCGCCTTAGGCAGCCGCCCAGGAACGGCCCTTCTCTCATGTTTATCCAGTCTGAAGAGTAAAGAATTTCAAAACTAATCTATTACTGTGAAGCCAAAACAAACTAAGCGGACTGAACCAAATGTTTAACTCTCGCTCCTCATGAAGTTGTAGTCTGTGGTACATGGTTCTGACTCGGTTCTGACTCGGTTCTGACTCGGTTCTGTGGACAGAGATCTGCGTGGAAAACCACAGCCTGCAGGCTTTAGCTCCTGAAGAAACCCGTCTCAGTCGGATCTGCCGTCCCACCATTACAACATTCTCCTGGTCGCAGTGGAGAAGGTCCAAACTGTCCTGCTCAGAAACTGGGTCAGTGAAAGGTTCAGTCACTGCTGGGAACAAACCGGCACCTCAGCTCCAGTCCTGCTGTGCTCTATGAGAGCATGACATGTCAGGACTCTGGAGTTTCAGGTCAGACTTAGTCAGCGCTCCGTTACAGCATGTTTGTGTGCATTATGGGATGTTTTAGGCTGGAACCAGACGAGTTCTTCACCTTCACTTTGTTCCAGTTCTGAACCTGAACTCCATTTTTATAGTTTTAAACAGTTTGTAGATCAGAATTTTCAGGAAAATTGATGCTTTTTCCTCACTTGCATTCACGATTCCTGCAGGTTTGTTCATCTTTGAACTTCACAGCTAACTGATGCACCTCCCAGTCCTTTTAGATGATGCGTTTACTGGCCGGAATAATAATGGGATTTCTCAGCACAACATGTGTGAGCTATTTACTGGAGGAGGCTGTGAAGTCAGAAAGAAGAACCAAACAAAGGATTATTTAGCTGACAGGTGAACTGAAAGTCGTGAAACATGCTCACCTGTGGAGCTGTAAAGATGCTGCATCATCCGTCAGATCTTCAGTGACAATGTTGATTTTGATATTCTAGTCTTGTGCCAAGAAATCCTAATGTCCCAGTTGAGAAAAGGAGCAGAGTGACTGCAGTCTAACCTCTGAAAGGTCCGTCCAGCAGAGCGTCCTGGATCATTGCAGGGCTTCATCTGCTTTTTGGAGGAAACAGTTTTAGAATAGATAATAATGCATAAACTTGTGTTTTTGCTTCTGTTGTTTCTGTGGACTCAGTTCCTCCCCTCCACCAATCAGCTGTCACAGAGGGACGGGTCAGGCAGAAAGAGCTGTGAGAACATGTTTGAAGCTTCTGGTTTGAACCATCAGCTTGAGGTGCTCACTGTCATGAATCAGGGATAGATCCAGTCAGCTGTTCAGATCCAAGTTTGATTTGATGAGATCTTTGATTTTTGTGGATCAATTGAATTATGTCGCCAGGATTTCTTTAAAGTTAAAGAAGTTTCCTGTTCTGTTTTCTCCCTCTGTTTCGTTCATAGACAGAGTTCATGCTATTTTTTCATGAACACGGCTTTCTTGGCTTTAAGGTGAATCTACATGACAGTTTAAATGTTTTCTGCTGTTAAATGATGTGATCGTCTTGCTTTTCTTCTTCTAGCATGTAAAACTTCACTTCCTGGATCAGGTCTTTGTGAAGCCACATGCACTCTTCAACACATCTACTGACTTAGAGTTCATCCTAAAAGACAAACAGATTTATTTCTTTCAGCTGGACATTAGAGAAACATGATGACATGAATGTTCAGTGTTTGATGGCAGGACGTGTGACGGCGGGTCTGGATCAGAAACCTTTGACAGTAAAAAAGACATTTGGGCTCGTTTTCTACTGATCAAAACCTGGAAGGAGCCGCACAGATTTACTTTAGTATTTAAGAAATTTGGATTTACATTCATAAACTTCTTTTTTTAAATAAAAATATGAATTATGTCTATTTTTTGGCACAAACAAAAATATAATAATAACCTAGCATCTCTCAAAATGTGATTTTTTTTAATTTATTTTCAAAATAAAAGCTGATCTGTGCCAAACACGATCATCTGAACGCAATAATGTTATCCTTACTTTAAAAAAAAAATGCTATTTTATTTTTATTTTATTGTATTTCTTATTTTATCCTCAGCAGTCTTCCACTGCTGGGTTTTGTTATTTTAGTTTGAGGTTGGACCTTGGTAGTCTTAGTTTTCAGGCTTTGTTTATTTGTTTTCTTGAGGTAGTTTTGGTTAAGCAGACATTATC
The DNA here is from genome assembly GCA_003999625.1 of Oryzias javanicus. NCBI lineage: Eukaryota > Metazoa > Chordata > Actinopteri > Beloniformes > Adrianichthyidae > Oryzias > Oryzias javanicus. The sequence goes on along the minus strand of CM012451.1, from coordinate 961,956 downwards.
AGAGATCTGCTGACTCAGACGGTCGACATGTCTGGATCAACAGTCTCTATGATTTATTTTATGTTTGGTTGTGAGCCACAATGGAGATAAAAGAGACACATGTGGATCTGGAGCCAAAGGTTGCAGACCTCTGTCTCCTCTCTGAGTTTATTTCTGGTCTTGAACCGGAGCAGAACTTCTCTGTGTTTGACAGAACTTCTCCAGTGATGGAGGAGGTCTGTAGACTCAAATCCTCCAGATCCAGCTTCATGTCAATGAATGTTTTGGGGAAGTTTGTTCTGACTTGCACTAACACCAACTTTTCTCTCTCTCTCTCTCTCTCTCTACCCCCCCCCCTCCAGGTATGCATTGTTCAAAAGAGGGACACTGAGAAGATGTATGCCATGAAGTACATGAACAAGCAGCAGTGCATAGAGAGAGATGAGGTCCGAAACGTCTTTAGAGAGCTTGAGATCCTTCAGGAAATTGAACATGTTTTTTTAGTAAATCTCTGGTGACTATCCCATGTTTTTACACTTTCATTGTGGTCTGTTGTCGCTCGCCTGCTTTGCTTGTCTGTGCGCTTGGTGTGCTCGGCCTGCAGAGACCCCCCAAACGCATGCCCCCACCCCCAGGTCTGCTGCTGCCTTGAAATAGATGTTTGGGAGGATTGTTTTCCATCTGCAGGTCTCTGCAGTAAAATGTGGGAAAAGTCTATGGATTGTTTTAGTGATTGTTTTAAGATCATCTCAGAGAGGAAAAGTGAAGCATGTTTCAGAGGAGCAGAACATGTGAGGACGCTGTGATGCCGTCCGGGCGGGACCGGCCCGGCCGGCGTTGTCACGTACCTGTCCACGAGGTGTGTGGACGAACCAACACAGTCTCCTTCTCTGACCCGGTTCTGAATGAAGTTAGCTCAGCAAGGAAGACGCTTCCTGGAGAAAAGTTTCTCTCCTCCAACAAACTGAGGCTCTTTAATGAGCGCTGCAGAGGCTCTGTGAGCTTTTTTAAGTCCCTGTGGGAGGACGAGGCCGCCAGAACCTTCTGTGTTCCAGTTTTCCATGTACTGGGCAGCGCCGCATACGGCACTATTTTAGGTGCCCTTCAGTGACAAAAACACTTTATCATTGAAGGTAGGTGGGAATTGAAAGTGTGGCGCCTCCTCTGAACAGGCTCTGCTGCGTTCCTCCAAAGGCTTCCCGTTCCTGAGCCGCCGTTCTGCTGAAAGAATCAGGCCAAAACAAGGACTTCTCCTTCTGATGGTTGCTTCTGTTTCAGACAAAATCTTAGAATTATGAGGGACACTTAAGCAGATGGTTAGATGTTCAGTAATTATTTTTATTGTAAATAAACAAAACCATGTCAGGACTACAAGTCACAGGTGGAGTGCCACAGGGATCAATGAGCGGCCCAAAACCTTTCTACATTTTTCTGAAAATCCTTAAAGATATTAAAATGTTAAATAGCTTTCTTTTGTGGGTGGTAAATAAAAAATCAGCTTCAGAAGAGGCTTAGAAGAGCTGCGTTTGAGGTCGAGAGAGAGGATGTCGTCATTTTCACTTTAAAAGTTAGAACAAACTATAAAATAGGAACAATTGACTATGTTTATCTCTGAAAGTGGAACAGGAGGTGAACAGAAAAGAGGACGATGCTGGTTCTCTGCCAGTTCTTTATAGGCTGGGAGGTAGGAAGTGATGAAGTCTGCAGTGTGGCTGAGAGGAAGGAGATGCTGGCCGTGGAAGGAGGTGGGCTGAGAAGGAAAGTTCTCAAAAAACACGAAAAGCTGTTTTTCTAAGGAGGGGGAAGAAGCTGTGGAGAACCCTGATGACTGTGGGTTATGTTTAGATGCAGAGATGATGAAGAGGAGACGCCTGAGCGGCAGACATGCACAGCATCGCTCTGACTCTGACTCCTCTCGTTCAACGGGAGCTGATGTCACTGCCAGTAAAGACATATTCAGTTAAGACTTCATGATTGGGTTTCTTTTACCCGCTTGTGTTCTTGGAGGTTTGTAACTTTGCAGCCATCTGTTTGTTTCTGGTCGGTTGGCATGAAGACGAAGAAAGAAAGCATGATCTCCGCTTGAATAGAGAGAAGGATGACACTGCTGCAGCGTCCTCACCTGAATCCTGCGGGCAGCAGAGCTTCAGATCATCTCTGAGAGCTGAACAAACTCCAACCACTATCTTGTTTGCAGAAGCACTTATTCGACTTAAAAGTGAATCTTTTTCTGCAAGAAGAGCAGAGAGGCGCATTAACCAGCCATTCTGCTTCACAGCATGTTGTGGCGCTGCACCTGCGCTCCACAGTAGACGTCTGCTGTATTTATGCAGCTTGAGAGAACATCTCATCCAGGCAGGTAATGAGCGCCGCCCGGCTCCCTTTTGTCTTCCTTACTGTAAAACAACAATTGTTTGGCTGCGTGGGCACAAACCCCCGGAGATCTGACAGTTGCCTCATCCATTGGCTTTTCAAACACAGCATTAGGATTTCTGGCATCGGCTTTTGGTCCATTATTAATAGATGTGCGATAGACCAGCTGGGATTTCCGAGATCTGCCAATTCTCAAAAGCGAACAATGAAAAAAGCTTTGATAAAGCTTCACAGGAGTGCTTTTGTTGGCACGCTTCCAGAGGCTGGAAGAAAACAGGAGAATCAGCCAAACTGCTGTCCGTGGAAGTAATGAGAGCTCCGAATGCCGAGGAGGAACTTCCAGAAAAAGCAGACTAAGAGGATTTGTAAGAGTCGTACCTGCTCTGTCAGAATCGAGGTTCCACTTCCATCCAGTCCTCCTGAATGCTGCTTTTGAAGCGCCGGCTTCAAAGAAGGCATTTGGAAGCAACCCTGCAAAAGCCCACACAGAATCCCATCAGCTCAGCAAAGGCAGGCTTTTGGGGGGGTAATTGGTGCGACCGTGCCCTAGATGCTCTGAAAGCTGGTGTGGGAGTCCAGGGAGCTCCGGCGAGATAAGGAATGTATGATCGGCTGCAGAAATGTGCAGGAATCTACGAACGATGCGCTCAAGAAAACAAGAGGTCACCCTCTTCCTGCAGGCCGTGGACTGACCTGCATCTCCTCAACGTAAGCGTCACAATAGAGCTGCCACAAATGATTATTTTAATAGTCGACTAATCGGGTCATGTGCAAACTGCATGTAAAACACACATCTAAACCATCATTAGCTTTAAAATAACTGAAATCTAGATATACAGCATTACCTGCTAGTGTGAATGCTGTGAGCTGAATTTGGCTGCTGAAGATGCTGAAACTGATGACTGAAAACACTGAAGCTGATAATATTATAAGCTATAATAAAAAAAATCCTAAATTAGCACAATTAGCTAGCATGTAGCTGAAATATTAGCTAAACTCCAAAATATCCTAAAAAACCTTAATAAATGTCAAAACAGTCCAGAAAACTAGCAGAATGCTGTTATAACTTTTAACTTTACCACACTCTGACTCCACAAACATAAAGTAGGAACAAATCAACTATTAAATTAGTTGTCAACCATTTTAATAGTCGACTACTTCTCTCAGTCAGCCCTAATCACAACACCCCCGAACCTAATCACCAGTCGTGCCATGGGGTCCAGAGGTGCACCCTGAAGCTCCACGGTCCCTTCAGCTCATCCAGACTATCGGTGGGGGGACTGGAACTGGACCTCCTACTGAGGGACACAGACAGAAAGCAGTGGGGTGGGGGTGAGCACAGATATGCCCCCCCCAGTCTCCATTAGGAATATTGATCTCAGCACTGGATGGATGGAGGGATGGAGGGATGGAGGCCTTGGGAGCTGTGGAAGGAATCAATGAGCAGTTTTCACAAGCACTGTAATTGGAGGCAGGGGGGGGTTGCTGGCATGGATCAAACCTACAGACAGGAAGAGTAGGGATGTTAGAGTCAAACACGTCTGGGTGAATAGTCCACCACTGACCAACAGGAGGACCATCAGACGTTCCTTCTGCAGAGCCTGCAGTTGTGGATTCAAACATCTGCATGCATCTCTCATGCATCTTCCATGGCTGAAGGAATGTCTGCAGACATTTATGAAGGTTCTTCGTTTCTGTGGGAGTTTTGCTGCTGAAACAGGGCAGAGAAAAATGGAAAACTTCAAATCAAATCAAACTTTATTTATAACAAGGCTTAGATTTTCAATTTTGAGTTTACACATTTATACAGCGTTTAGAAATACATTAATGATCTACTTTATGATTTAAATATATTTATATGAATCTGATCCAGTTCTCATACTGTAAATGTATCAGTGAAATACTGAGATTGTTAATATCATCCAGTGTTACATGATTCTCTAAAGGAGAAGTTCTAACTACAATGTTCAGATCATTAACATGTAAACATTGTTCTGCTTCTCCTGGAGGACGTTTCAGTTTGACCACTAGGTGGTGATCATGCTGTAGCATTACACCTTATTTCAGAAGGAGATGACAGTATGAGGAAAAAACTGTTTTAGACCACAAATGGTTACTTAAAAATATTTCCTTAAAAGAGTTTGTATATTTCATGTCTGTGAGTTTATAAAGATGTTTATTTAGTCGGAATGTATGTTCAGGTCGACCATGTTAGCATAAGCCATCCTGTGGAAAAAAACATTAAATGTTAACATCAAGCTAGCAGATTTTAGCTTTATGTGCTAAACCAATATACATATTTTATTGATCAGTTATTGATCTATTAAGCTTAAATCAATTCTAATCGATTTTATCAACCCAGTCCTGATAACATGTACAACCTATGACCCCAAATACAATGAATACTTATAAAAATAACTTTTACACGAAACTTACAAAACAAACTTCAAATTTGATCTCTGCCTGGGAGGAGAAAGTTGTGCTGATTTCTGTCCCAGTTTTCTGTTCATTTGTGAGGAGAGTGATCTGCATCTATTGGTGGAAATCCCAGGGAAAAGCCCCCTAAAAGCCCCCTGGAGACTAAACCTGTGGGGTCCACGTTCAGACAGCTGGAGCATCCAAACAATGAATGATGAGACACTCTTCAGCTTCACTGATTCAGAGTGTTTTATCCAATGAACTTCCTCGAGAACTTTACTCATGTGTCAAAGTCAAGGCCCGGGGGCCAGATCCGGCCCTCTGAGTAATAATTCTATCCGGCCCTCCAGATCATTTTATTTTATTGTTATTAATGTTATTTATGGAGAGTAAAATATTAGAAGTTATTTAAGTTTTAAATTGATTTATTCTGGAATAATATTCCTGCCTTTTTATTATTCATAATTATATTAAAAAGTCATAGTTTAAAAAATTTTAAAAATTAGCATTCTGCTAGTTTTTTAGACTATTTGGACATTTACTAAGTTTTTTTGCTGTTTTGAAGTTCAGCTAATATTTACATGCTAGCTGTTTTGGTTAATTTAGGCTTTTTCTTAGTTTTTTAGGTTAATTTGGCATTTAGCTAATATTCTAGCAGGTTATCAGCTTCAGCAGAGGAACATGACTCCATCAACACGCCTGTGAGGAACATGACTCCAATGCTCAGACGTTTAGGAGATTCTCCTGCAGTCTCAATCTCAAGGATTATTTTGTCCCAAACTTTAACAGTGAGACTTTTTTAGGACAAGCCTTTCATAAACCAGGTCAGAGGAGGTTCTGTGTCTTAAGGTGACGGTCAGAGGAGCAGCGCTCAGTCACAGGAGGTCTGTGAGGAGGAGACTGAGAGGGTCTGCAGCTCCTCCTCTCTATGTAGGCCATTGAAAGCCGGTCCTGCTCCTCCTCTCCTCTGCTGCCTTTCAGGGCTCGTTTGTCTTGGTGGCCTGATTACTTCAGGCTGCTTCTTGTGCTGCTCCCAGCTGCTTTAGCAAAGCCAGCGGGTTCTGGTGGTTCTGGATAGAACCGCCTGGTCCTCAGGACAGAATCAGATGGGATTCAATCAAAATGTTCATCATTTCAAGGAAGTCTTCAAACATGTTGGCTGCATTCCACTCAAAACACTTATCATAGTTTTCCTTAAATTAATTGCTAAGATGTGTAAAAGCTGACACCTCTGATTCTCCTACAGAACATCCCCCTGAAAAAGTTCCTTTAGCTCCCCAGTAACCTGAATGGAAACATTTCTTCCAGGTTTGAACCCTGTCAGAAGGTTTCTGTGGAGGCACCGCAGCAAACGTCTGTTCATCTTTGAAAGCCGTGTTTGCGTGTCCCTCCAAACACGCCAGGTCATTCAAACCGTGTTGCAGCAGCATTTTGTTTTACACAGAAGCCGTCGTAAACAAACAGAAACTCAGAAAGAACTGAGATCCTCACAGCTTTATTTTTCTGTGAAATGAAGACCAAAACGTTTGATTTTCATTCAAATGCTCATTCAGCATTAGTATTTCATCCAGGACGTCTTTCTGAAACATACTGGCTTCTGAAGGGGCTAAAGATGACTGATTACTTTTTCAATGTTTTATTTAGAGCACGAGTGTTAAAGTCAAGGCCCGGGGGCCGGATCCGGCCCTCCAGGTTATTCTATCCGGCCCTCCCAATCTTATTGTTGTTATTGACCCGATGTTATCTTGTACTCATTTCTAACTGGTATGATTTTGACAGAATATATTTTTATGGAAAATAAAATATTGAAAGTTATTTAAGGTTTAAGTTGATTTATTCTGGAATAATATTCCTGACTTTTTATTATTCATAATTATGGTAAAAAGTTACAGTTTTAAAGTTTTAAAAGTTTGCATTCTGCTAGATTTTTGGACTATTTTGGTATTTACTAAGATTTGTTTTTGGCTGATTTGTAGTTTAGCTAATATTTCAGCTACATGCTAGCTGTTCTGGGTAATTTAGGCTTTTGTATAGATTTTTTTAGACTAATTTGGCATTCAGTGAAAATTTTAGCTATAATTTTAGCTGGCTATTAGCTTAAGCATTTTCAGCTATCAATTTCTGCATCTTCAATTGCATCTTCACTAGCATCTTCAACAGCCAAATTCCTCTTACAGCATCACACTAGCATCATCACAGGTATTGCTATATATCTATTTCATAATCATCATGTGTGTTTTGGATTCTGGCTCCTGGTGTGATTGAGTTTGACTCCCCTGGTTTAGAGCGAGTAAATGTTTGTAACTAGTTAAGTTTAGTTTTTTTTTCTGATCTTTTGATTATCATCTTTAAATTCTCTTTCCTACGTGTCCACTTCCCTTTAAGGCAAATGTCCATACATGTGTTGTAATCTCTGCTTTTCAAGCTCAGCTTTGAACGTTTTCATCAGACCCACATCAAACACATGAAGGTGTGGACCACAGCCTTTCTGGCCACAGAGTTGAGCTTGAACCCAAACATCCATCACTTCCGGGTGTTTCATGTCTAAAACTCGCATTTATCCGACAAAAGAAAAAAATCTACAAAAAGCAGAAACGTCTTTCTTCTCCATGACCTTGAAGGTCTGTAGTCTGCCGTTGCTGTGGCGACGAGGAGGAAAGGGACCCCAGGCAGAACGGCTGCTGGTTCTCTGAGGAGCCGGATGCTCCAGCTGTGGAGGGTCTCTGCAGGAATGGAGGGGCCGCCGTCTGGTGACCTGATGCAGACCGTGGCAATGAGGGGTCAAAGGTGAATACCTGTGCTGGGCACAGGGGGGCAGCCTGGCAGCAGCAGTAGGAATGAAACGAAAGAGGTTGGACTGCATGAAGAATCAGCTGACACCAAACTCCATGACCCCCCAGGGAGGCACAGCACCAGCGTAACTGTGGAGGAGGAGCTAAAGCTTTTCACGCCAGTGCAGACGCTCACTTCAGGAATCAAACAGCTGCACTGCAGCAGTCCAGGGCTTCATCTTCAGACGTTCAACCAGAGAGGAAAACCCCAGACTCAAGTCACCAATCTGACTCCGGATATTTGTTGTCTGATGTGTTAAAGTTTTTTGGGGGTTGATCCAGACTGTCGATCCAACAAACCAAGAGCAGGAAAGCCCGAATCAAGCAGAAGGTGTGAAGACGAGAGAATGCAACAAAACCAGCAGATCACTGTTCACTGAAGGAGAAAACATGATCTAAACACCACATGACAGAAACCCCAAAACATAAACATGCTAAGAATTACAGATAAGTGTCACATGGAGCAGCTGATGCTAACTTTTAATGGAATTTCCCATAGGATGGCTAATGCTAACGCTCGGTCGACCTAAACATACATTGCTGATTAAATGAAGATCTTTATAAACTCACAGACATGAATCTGACCAACTCCTTTAAGGAAATATGTATTAAACAAATGTGTATATATGTGTAAACATCAAATTGATTTAATTAAAGAATCAAAAGAATCGGAAAAAATCGTTTCTGGAAATGATCATTGATCCCCAGCCCTATAATCTAATGTTTAGTTAATGTGAGTCGACTCAGACGAACAAAAATCCAACTTTCTGATCCTTCAGAAGTGTCTTTAGAGATGATCATCTTTAGATCAACTCTAAAATCCCTGCTTGATCCAGATTGTAGGGACATCTGATCACAACAGCATAACTCCACTTTTAATTATACTTCAGTCACAGTTAGAAATGGTGGAAATATGAAGAAAACCATGGAAACAGAGGCCCAGACGAGCCGTAGACATTCCATGTTTTCCTCTTCCTGTTTTTGGAAAAGGTTTTGCTGAAAGATTCTGTTTGTTATCTTTCTACTCGGATCACATCTCTCCAGCAAACACTGTCCAAACATGTGGACTCCTCCAGTTGGCAAAAAGTGAGTGACTTCCCGCTCCTCCTGGGTGTGTTATGAGAGTTTCAGCAGAGCTTTTATCATTCACAGCAGAAGTTCAGCAGCAGATTCAAACACAGCTTTAAAAAAAGTTTGAAAGTTTTCACCCCAAAACAACAAAATGTTCAACTTGGGGCGCTCAGAGAAAAACTGTTGAATTTAAGGGAGATTCCTCTTTTATCTGTGGTGAAGCACAAACTTGAACAGGTTTACAAACAATTTTGCAAACACTTTTCTCCGCTTTTCTCCTTCAAAATCTACAGGAATTCTGTGGATCGCATTAACAATTAAAGAAAGTGCAGCATGTTAAAGATTTGGTGTTTGAAAAGCTGCATGTGTTCGTCTTCAGGGTCTTCCTGTGAGCATGCACGTCCTGAGCTTTGCAGACGCACGTCCTGCATGCGTTCGTTCGGTCCACGCCGTCGTCGTCGTGTGTCTGGTGTTTGTGTGTGCGGCGGGTTTTACTCCTCCTCTCGCTGCTCCCAGGTACTCCTTCCAGGACGAGGAGGACATGTTCATGGTGGTGGACCTGCTGCTGGGGGGAGACCTGCGCTACCACCTGCAGCAGAACGTGCAGTTCAGCGAGGGCGCGGTCAAGCTCTACATCTGTGAGATGACCCTGGCTCTGGACTACCTGCAGAGTCAGCACATCATCCACAGGTGGGTGTGTCTCTGCTGTGGTGGGCTTTCAGTGAACTGCAGAGATTCTGTCAGAGCAGGAGGTGGAGCCGTTGTACTGAAGCCGATGTACTTATTCACAAATGCATTATATGATTTACAAATCAAGAATTAAGCACACACAAATCCTGGTTACGCACAGATCAGGATTTACACTCACACAAATGTAAATCCTTAAGGAGATCCTTATTTCTCTCCATAAATGAACACTCAGCTCATCAAACCCATAAATGAACCCAAACAGTCCCTCTTCAATCCAGATGAACTTCCCGATCCTGGTCCTCAGGGAACGTTGTCCGGCGTTTCTTCAATCCTGACCCTCTCAAAAACACCTGCCTTTGACGGCTGTCATCTCAGAGGCGTCCGATGGATCAGGCGTGCTCAAGCAGAGCAGCACGAGGAAGAGATATGACAGTCATCCAGAAGGACCAGGGAAACCGTTCTACAGATCAGTCACATCTGCTCTCAGTCTGGAAAAAGACTTGATATAAAGATCCTTCCTGAAGGACTCTCTGATTTCATCACTTTTTCTTTGATTTTGTCAGTCTTTTCCTCACACCACTGCCCCCACAGGTGGCGGTTGGAACTGCAGGTTCCTCTTGAGCTGTTGCCGTTTCCTCCTAACTCCTGATGTTTAGATAGACGTGGTAGAGCGGTGGTGGTGGTGGGGGGGTGTCCTGCTATAGTTACTGTGGACTTTGTGGGGGCAGTCTGGATGGACCTCTGGGCTCTGAGGTTTGGTGTGAGCTTCTACTCAACGCTCGACTGCAGCTCTGCTAACGTACGTCTGAGGCTATTTTTAGCTCCGTGGCGTCTACGCAGCCCTGCATGTGGCGGCGGGGCTGACTGCAGAGGATTTTGGGGTTCGGCTGCTGCGGTGTTGGAGCATGCATGTGGAAACCGTCTGCATCTGCGCGCGTCTTCCTGTCTTTGTGGACAGACGTCTGGAAACTGAATCTGCTGTCAGAGTTGTGATCCAATCCCCTGTGCCCCCAGCCTCAGTGTTCTCCCTCACAACTTTTTAGAGTATTTTGCAATGATTGTGTTGCACCAACTGCAAGAGGAATGGTCTGTGTGGTCTCCTAGCAACAGTCAGCTGTCACCATGCCCAAGGAGGTAAAATTAGTCCTGTGGGGAGAAGAGGAGTACAATCAGCTCCTGTCTCCCTCCTCGCCCATCGAGGTCCCTGCAGGTTTGACTCGTCTGCATCTGTTTTGTCTGAAAGCGGAAAAGCGTGAACGTGCCGCTCCTCTGCTCGCTGCCTTCAACTCAAACTGCTGTGTACAAAGCCAGCGTCACACCTGCGAGCATGCCTGCACCTCCCTGCAGCTCCACCTTCTCCTTCAACCCTCCAAGACTCCCTGTAGATGATATTTGCATCGATATTTGATGGAACGGCGCGCATGTGTGCGCCACGGGCTGCAGATGCGCTCCGCTCCATCCTAACATGCTGCATAATTAAATAAGGATCTCTGTAATTGCCCGTGGAGTGGTGGGAGGGCGGGGTCAGTGCGTGAGTGCTGCTGTGAGATAAGCTGTTGTGAGGCTTCGCAGCGTCTCAGGAGAAGGAAAGGAGGATTCAAGCGCGGCGTGTTGCACTCGCATGTGTGCATCAGTGTGCAGACATCTCTGCTTCACCTGAGAAGATCACAGCCCAAGCTTTCCTCTCTCTCACCATGGAAAGGTCACGTGGGGGTGGGGGTCAACACCTAACATTGCCAAAGAATTATTAATGATTCGGTTGATATGATGGGGTTGATTTTTCTGGATGAATAAGTGAGAAGAGTGAAAGTGAACAGATGTGAATGAAATCTGACAGGAAGAATTCTGTGGTTTAGTGCTGGAAACACTCAGAGGAAGAAGAACCTGCAGTTCAGAGGAAACAAAAACATCAGCTGTGGTTGTTACGGTCCGGACAGGCAAACCTGTCTGAAGTCTAAGGGATCACCAAAAAGGAAGATGAGGAACACGGTTTTATTAGAAAAAAGAAGAAAATGAAATGATTAGTTTGATGGTTCAGAACAGAAAATCAAAACAAAGGGTTTAGAACCTCGGCCAAACAGAAAGGAAGTTGTGGAGACGGCTGACCCAGAGTCAGCAGCTCCCTGCTAAAGCTCCCTGATAGGATCTAACTGACAAACAGAAACAAACAAAGCCCACAAATAAAGACTGCCAAGGTCCAACCTCAAACTAAAATAACAAACCCAACAGTGTAAGACTGCTGAGGAAAGAAAGGAGGAAAAAAAGAACCAAACCATTCAGCCTCCTCTGCTTAAATATTGTCAACATTACCGTTACCTTCCTTTGTTTTTGTTGGTAAAACCCTGAAATGTTTCTTCTCCTCTTCCAGAGACGTGAAACCGGACAACATCCTGCTGGACGAACAGGGTAAGAGCAGGAGGATTCTGCCGTTTGATCGGATCATCCCTGTTCACCCGTCTCAGGGAAGCTTTCCTCACATAGAGAGTCGCAACAAAAGTCTGTGAACAGAACCAGAACCAGAACACGGCCAGGTCCAGGTCCGTCTCCTGCTCCGTCAGGCAGAGGCTCTGCAGCTCCAGAACTGGTCTCTGCTCAGATCCTCTTAGCTTTGCTCTCACCAGCCTGGGGTCTCATTGATTGAGCTGAATTCGATAGGAGCGATCTGATTGGATCAGGAGTCTGGAAGACAGACGTGAAAGCGTCATCTCCAGGAGGAGGATTCCAGGTTGCCATGACAATGTCCTGATCGTCTGCTATCATATTGGCTCAAACTTGTGAATGTGTTTAAAGTTCACTGACTCAAATCTTTGAAGACGGTTTGGAATTTGTCTCCTAAAAAACTTTTCACGCTTTTCTTCAAAAATGTCAGATTTCTATCAGGCAGGAGGAGAAGAAACCTCTGGTGAAGGTCTCTGGAAACACTTCTTTACTCTCTGAAACTCCTGATCTACATGAAGTCTCTTTCCTGTAAATGTGATTTCTCCTCAAACATCAAAGAGATTTCTGATGTTGCTTAAGTTGGTTCAGATCCTCGCCATCATCTCTGTCTTTCATCTCCTCTTCAGATGAATCTGTGATGACTCTCTTCTCTGCACGTTATCATCCTGTCTGCTCACTAAAAAACCTCCCGTCTCGCCTCATGCTCGACTTCCTTTTGTGTAAAGAAGGAACTTCCATAATAATCAAATGAAGTGTGATTTAATGCGAGCGCCCAGCGCAGGACAAATGCGCAGGCTCCCCATGAGTCACAGCAGCAGTAATGAGGTCGCGGGAGCCGGGCGCGCCGGATTGATGCGCAGAATAATGACAGCAGGCGGATCCGGCTCACTGGAGCGTCTGTTTCCGGTTTAAAAGTTCCCCTCACTCTGTGGATGCTCGTCTTCTCCTCAGGTCACGCTCATCTGACAGACTTCAACATCGCCACCATCATAAAGGACGGAGAGAGAGCCACAGCTTTGGCTGGAACCAAGCCTTACATGGGTAAGCATGAGCCTGGTGGAAGAATTCAGTTTGATCTGAAGATATGAATTCCCTCTGAAGTGATTTGGAGCTGGGAGCATGAATGTAAACACTAATGCTGCAGGGCGGACTCATGCCGCCGTGAGGCTCACAAGTTTCAGGTTGTTGTGGTTATGATTTCTATGACAGAGTAAATTAAGGCCACCGTACAGAAGACAAACAAACACATTTATGAGAAGGAAGTGGTAGTCAGGAGTGTCAAACCCAATCACACAGGAGCTTAAACCCAAAACACACTTTAGGTCGCAGCCGAACAGGATCAACATTTATTAACTCTATAACTACATTTTTAAAACTTTAAAATATAACATAATTATGAATAATAAAAAGGCAGGAATATTATCTATTATCTTTGTAAGATTATGTCATAATCTTACAAGGAAAAATCCCAAACTCCAGTTGGTTTTGGACGTCTCCATCCACAATCCTCTCCTCAAGAGGCCTGCTGCCACAGAACAGGCAGACGACTGGTTCCAACTGCAGCAGGTTCATTGATATCTTGTGGGGTCCCAGGAGGAGTCTCCAGAGTACTGACTGCACTTCATCTCCCAGCAGCCCCAGCTCACAGTTCCTGGATGCAGCTCAGCTGAATCTCATCAGACAATCATCCACTTGTTTCTTAAGCAGTACTCAGAGCCTCGTGTGAAGTATTGTTTGTGCCACCCTGAGCGTTTCTATCTGGACCTGATCTTCTGTTTCTGACCCTGAGATTTTCTGATCACCTGCCGCCTGCCCTGACCCTCACCTGGACTCTGACACCTCTATCTTCTGCTTGGATGAATCCATGCTCATGATTGATCTCTGCCTGTCTGACCCTGATTTAGCTTTGTGGACTATTAGCTCCGCTTAATTCCTGTCTGAACCTGCTGCATGTGGAACCAACTGTCTGCCTGTTTGTGACAGTATAAAATATTAATTGAACCAAAACACAGAATAGGAGTGATGTGTATCAGAATATGGAGTCAATTAATGGAGCACTGGAAGTAAAAACACTCCAACAAAATCAAGTTTTAAAACTACATTTAAAATAGTGTATTCAGTGACTACAGATCTATGTAGAATGGATAAAATGACTCATTCCTGAGGTACTGTGGTCAATGTTTGTAATTGTACACTTTTGTTCTTTCTTTTCCAATCTTCTCTCATTGTGTAGTAAATGTTGTTTTTCTTTCTTACTGTTTGAAATTGATTTGTAAAAAGAAAAAAGTTTTTCTTCTTTCTGTCTCCTTTTTATTATTTTGTTTCCATCATGTTTGAGTTTACAACTCAAGGTTGTGTTTTCTTTTTATTGAGTAAAAATGAAAATGAAACTATTACGAAAAAAATTCTTATAATTTTACGACTTTATTCGAGTAAATGTATTTATTTTATGGTGGTCCCAACACTCGGTTTTAGTTCCTCCAAACAGGACTCTTGTGTCTTTGCAGCCCCAGAGATCTTCCAGTCTTTCATAAGTGGGGGTTCAGGCTACGCCTTTGAAGTAGACTGGTGGTCATTGGGGGTGACGGCCTTCGAGGTGCTCCGTGGATGGGTGAGGCTTCGCCACCGTGTCGTCTTACCGTTTTCGGTCAGAAAACCTCACCGCTGTCGTCCTCTCCCAGAGGCCCTACGACATCCACGCCAGCAACTCCGTGGAGTCCCTGATCCAGCTCTTCAGCACCGTCAGCGTGCACTACAGCCCCTCCTGGCCCAAAGAGATGGTGGCTCTGTTAAGAAAGGTGAGGGGGACCATATGGAGAGAAAATAGACTCACTCTGATCTGAGCGTGCGGAGTCTTGATTTGTAGCTTATAGAACACATTTTGTGCAAAAGTAAAAAATTACAAAATAAAAAAAAAAAAAACACAATTTACACATGCACAAATTAAAATTTCAACAGCTTGAAACTAATTACACACAAAAATCTTTAAAAAAATATGCACAGATTCTGTATTACGCACACACAACACATCAGTTATGCACAAATATATCGTGAGACTTCTTTCACGTCTCACAAATTCAACTGTTTGGGATGCGTTCAAGTACTACTAGAATGTTCGTTCACCAGAGTTTTCTTGTCCGTTTTAAAAATAAGAATTGCTGCAGATCGAAAGCGCTGTTTTTCTTGAAATGTTCTTGTTTTTAAAGGGATAAGTGTTTTTAAAACGCTTATTTAGACTTTTTATATTAATTATTGGGAATATGTTTTTAAGAAAGTGAGAAAATGTCAAGTTTTACCAGATATTATTCACAATCGAAGTTTAAAACGGAGAAAGAGAACTATGATGAACAAGCATTCTAGTAGTACTTGAACCCATCCCAAACGGTTGAATTTGTGAGACGTGAAAAGAGTCTCAGGATTGATTTGTGCGTAACTGATGCGTTTGCGTAATAGATGATTTATTCATATTTTTTTTAAAGATTTTTGTTTGTAATTAGTTTCAAGCTGTTGAAATTTTAATTTGTGCATGTGTAAATTGTATTTTGTATTTTTTTATTTTGTAATTTTTTTACTTTTGCACAAAATGTATTGTATGAGTTACAAATCAAGAATATGCACGCACAGATCAGAGTGAGCCTGTTTTCACTCCATAGAACCAAAAGGCTGAGTCATCATTAACCCTTTATGTTACTGTAACATTTTCACGCCGCTTTTCTCCTTTAGAATCTACTGGAATTATTATATTAACGGCTGAAAAAGTTACAGTATGTGTACGATTTGTGTTTGAGCTTCACCGGCGACGCCTCAGGCGCCCAACAACAAATGTGGGCGAAGGTTCTGGCTCAGGAGGTCCTGGAAGGGCCTATCACAGTACTTTGTTCCTCTCAGTCGTCCTCTGGATGTTTAACTGACTTCAGAAGAACAAATGAACGGATGTTAGAGCAGAGTCTGAATAGATGTGAAAGAAGAAGCCCTGCAGGCATGGAGGTTACATGAGGTCTGAGAGACGGCGTTTTCCGCTCCGCCGCTCTTCCATTACCTGCAGGCGGACCCAGCTGACTCAGGCGAGAGCACCGACTCTTCCTCAGGCTGGAGGAGGAAGAAGAGGAAGCGCAGGTGGGGAGCGTAGACAGCCAGAACCTCATCCTGTACAGCGTTCATCCAGAACCCCCTGTTCCATCACAGCAGTCCTTTTGTTTTTGGACCTGAGCTGGGTCTGCTGGAGAGAGCAGGTTTCTCTGAAGAATTCTCTTTGAAGAGGATTCAGTTCTACTCCCTCATGGAAACACAGCTCATCTTTCTGTGGATGGATGGATGGATGGACAGATGGATGGATGGATGGATGGATGGATGGATGGATGGATGGATGGACGGACGGACGGATGGATGGATGGATGGATGATGGATGGGTGGAGTCAGAAGTCAGAGCCGTGCTGTGATTGGATGTTTCGTGCCCCCTGCAGCTGCTGACCGTGAACCCTGAGCATCGCTTCTCCGGCCTGTCCGACATGCAGGCGTCTCCGTACCTCGCTGACGTCAACTGGGACGCCGTGTACGAGAAGAAGATGGCGCCCGGCTTCGTTCCTAACGTGAGTGTGACCTGAGTTGTCTCACAAAGAGTAAATATTTTAAGCGCTCCTTTGTGGTTGCAGAACATAATGAGCGAGTGCGGCGACTAAATAATGCAAACAGGAAGTGACTGCAGCTCCTCACGGCGTCCCGCAGCAGTTTGCTCTCACTGTAGATTCCCGCGGGTACAGTCTTCAGCTCCCGGCCTTCCTGATTACTCATTTGCTCCCCCCCACAGAAAGGTCGCCTCCACTGCGACCCCACCTTTGAGCTGGAGGAGATGATCCTGGAGTCACGTCCTCTCCACAAGAAGAAGAAGAGGCTGGCCAAGAACCGCTCTCGAGACAACAGCAAGGATTCCCAGTCGGTGAGTGACGGCGTCCTCTCCGGGGCGGAGGGGCGGAGCTTTCCTCCAACGGGATTGGACCGTTTCCTCTGCTCAGAGATTATGTTCACATCAATACAGAAATACACACACTTTTTATGTTAAATGACAAACAAGTAAAGAAATTTGAGTTTTTTCTTTTAGCATTTTCCTTATTTCTAACTTTTAGAATTTTGACGAAGTCAATATTTTGGACAGCAAAACATTGCAAATATTATTTCAGGTTTAAGTTGATTTATTATAAAATGATATTGCTGTCTATTTTTACTCATATTATGTTAAAATATCCATTTTTAAAGTTTAAAAGTTTTGACAATTGTTCAATAAATGTTGATACTTTTCTATTATTAATGAACGCTAACTGGAGCCAGCAGCTGACCAATAGAAGGCTTCCTCAATAACTCAATGTTTTACCTTGACTGAAATGGAGGCGGGGTCTTCTGATTGACAGGTGATCACCGTCACAGCTCAGGGAAGAAGACAGTGCGCTTCCTCACCTCCTCATGTCTGTAAACGTTCAAAAATGAAATGCATCTGTAAATGAGACGCTAGGAGAGCACACTCGAGGATTTCCTGATCCCTGCTCTGAGCGGCGAGATCGGCTTGACGTGGCGCTTGACGTGGTCGCCGTGCTCAGAGGGTGCTGCTGGGATACGTGCTGCTGTTTCTGTCCCTGCCAAACAAGCTGTGACCAGAGTGAAAGGCGGGAAAAGACGCTGGCGGCCGAGGGTCACGCGGCTGCCCTTTGGTGCTGATGCCCAGCGGTCGGCCGGCGCGTAACGCTTGTTGTGTGTTCGCCTGCAGGAGAACGACTACCTCCAGGAGTGCCTTGAAGCCGTGCAGCAGGAGTTCATGATTTTCAACCGTGAAAAGTAAGAAGACGCGACAGCAGCAGCTGGAACCCTCAGTGCTCCACATCCTCAAGTCCATCAGATCTTCTGGCTTTGGTTGCTCCCAGACGGCGTGAAGGCATCAGGCTCCGCCTTCGTCTAACACCTCGCCGGTCTATTAGAGGGCGCAGAATATCATAAACTGTGAAGGCTATAACTCACTCTGTGTCGGGGGGGCTCAGCGTTCATCATTGAGCAGGTCCTTTGACTGATACCTTCTCTTTGGAGAGAGCTCATTAAATCCTGCAGCTCTGATGAATGACTCTCTGATCTCGAGCTCAGACAGGATTCATCAGAATCGGCCTGTCTGGTTCAAGCAGAGAAAATGCTGAGTCATCACATGTGGGTTTTTGAACGTGTGTTTCTGCGTCTGTTTGAGGTTGAAACGGCGTCAGGAGGAGGGTCACATGGAGGCTGGGGGCGACGACGCCAGCGGAGACGGCGACGCCGAGGCAGAGGCCGCCGTCACAGACGAGGACGCGGCGGAACCGGAACCAGAACCGGAACCTGAAGCAGAACCACAGCCCGGTCTTGAGCCGGAGTCCTCTTCCAAACTGAGCATGTGCGGCTCCATGTGCTCGTCCTCCGGCAGCTGCTAGCACCGCGCCCCCTCCCCGCCCCGCGGGCCCTCAGACAGTCGCTGCGGGGTGAGGGCCTCCCAGCAGGCGGGGCGGGTCCTTCCTTCTTCTGTAGCATCTCTCCGGTTAGGCATGAATGAACGCAGCTTGCTGACCCCCCACACCCCCCACCCCACCCAACATGAAGCTGTAACCTCTATGCAATGCAAAACCTCCCCATGAAAGATAAGGTTGGAGGGGGGGTTCACGATGACATCCTGAGCAACAGTCAGACTCTTCCCCGCCCTCTTCCGCCTCTGTCATGTGACTTGCACCCTCATTCTGGTTAGCCGTGGCCCCCCCTTTCTCGTGGAGCCCCCTCCCTGCCTGCAGCTTCCTGAGGCTCATTTCCCGCCTGGTTTCATGTCGTGAACCTGTTTGAAGTCGTGCCTGATAATCAGTATTTGTCGTAGCCGTTGACGGGTCCGGATGTTGGTCAGGTTGTGCTGTCGGTGTTCATGACCCTCGACCTCTGCCCCCGCCCTCCTCGGGGTCAGAGTCTGGAACCATATCAGCGCTTTGGCCGCCAAAAGCTGCGTCTCCGTTCCTTAGAAATCGATTTAAAGCTGCTTGAAAAGCCTTTGTCCCGTTAAGAGCTTGTTTAGGACCCCGCCCTCGTAGAGCTCAGTTTGGGGCCACATTTACACCTGTAGCTCTGTTGGTTCCTCCAACTATATAGCTGAGCTAGCATTATTATGTTGGCATAATTGACCCTTTAACACCTGAGATGGTGACGCTTAAACACAAAATCTTTAAAGGGTAACCAAATACTAAAAATCAACTATTTTCGGCTGTCTACCTCTTTAAATGGGCTTTAAATGTGTATCATGAAATTTAGTGTGTGCTGCCCCCTACAGGTTGAAACGTGGTATTACATTTGAATTTTCTGATTGGTCAACTGGTGTAGCGCCTGGTTCACACTGGATGCGGAATCTACGGCGTGATTCACACCACACATGGAGCGCTGCGGTACTCCGCCGAAAGCTCCCGCCTCTTCCACGTTCAGTTTGAACCTTGGGTAAGTCGCTGAAGTTCAACGTCATCATGATCAGCACCTCCAGGAATAAAGCCCCGCCCACCTTTGACTCTATAACAGTCAGTTGTTAGCATTAGCTTTAACATGGCTCATATTGTCTTTAGTTGTCAAAAAGCTAGTGGCTAACACGACTTTGAAGTTAGGGAACAGAGGTTGAGTGTAATTGGCAATTCAGCAAACGCCGTCCAGGTGAAGTTAGTGAGGAACATTTCACAACAAGTTAGCCTTTTTTAGCTATGATGCTAGCAGCATTTGACCACTTTCAGACACTTACGGGGAAACTCTCATCTGCTTTAGCAACAGCAGCGTCTCTAGCATTGATACATATTTCTGGATTGGCCCTTTCCTATTCGCTGCTATAGACGGAGACGGGCGCTCACGGGCGCCATCAGAACAGAACACAGCTGTTTCAATGTAAGACATGCAGGCAGCAACCACAAAAATTGGGCTAGCTCTCTCATTTTTAACCCATTTTCACAAAACATGACTCAAATGACAGCTTAGAACATGATTGATCTCATGGTATATTTTTATTATCTCTATAAGCTAACCTAACCCTTCTTCTGTAACAGCAACATAAAGCAGATATAACTGTCAATCATGGATCCAAGCCACACCTCCACTAGCCCCGCCCTCTTTTTGGCATTTTTCAAATCTGGGCTGAGAATGGAAGTCCAACTGCCCTGTTTGGTTACCCTTTAAAATACTGTAACTTTTCAACTTTTCAAGCGGCTCGAGCCGCTTTTCTCCATCAGAATCTGCTGGAATTATCGGTGTTTACGGTTGAAAAGTTACAGTAAATCAAGGAACAGAAACACTGGAGCTCTAGTGTTAAAGGGTTAAGGTGGTGCCATTAATCTCGGTCTTAAACCCAGGGAAAATGTAGCAGAATGCCACCTTAAGACCCTAACGAAGTGTAAATAAACCGCGTAGGTGTAGAGTCGCCACAGTTTTATGTGGGACACCAAACTCCTTCACTCTGCTCTTTTTCCAAGTGTGCAGGCACAACTTGTAGGCAAAATATGCCAAAGCTTTTCTACCATTTGCATAACCATTTCTAAAGACGTTGTGAGTGAGCATGTGTGTGTGTGTGTTTCTGTGCTACGTGAAGATGTGCTCATTTCTACATTGTAATGTGTCATCGGACTAAAGTGGACCTCCAGGATGTTGTTCCCTGTTTTGCTGTCCAACAGGGAGATTGATGCCACTCTGAGTTCAGGAGGACGCTGGGGGTTTTTCTCTGAAAACAGAAGGGTTCTGGCAAATCCTTCAAAGCTTGAAAAGCTCTAAAGCCACAAATTTCTTTCCTACAGACAAGATGCTGCTGCACAATTAGGCAAAAATTTACGATTTCTTGGGAATTTGAGGTAATTTTGGGATATCTTTGATCCAGACGCCACAGTATTCCTCAATAACGCCAACAATAACATGGAAGGCTCCTCCCAAAAGCTCAAGGAAGACCCTGCACGGCCTTACCAGAACGCCATCGAGCAGTCTGCCCCACAATAGGTGCTGTTCTAGTGATTCTGGCCTGTCCTGCTGAAGGCCTTTGACTTCCAGGCTGAAGCGCATTATAAAAAAGACTGAATGAAAACAGAGGTTTCTGTTGCTCATTGTTTAACTCTCAAAGATTTCCAAAATGGGCTTCACCTGGTTCAGGGGTCTGCAGCCTTCGCCCCGAGAAGACTCATTGAGTTTGTTACTGATCAAAACCTAATAGGAGCCACAAAACTTTTTTTTTTTTTTTCATCTTTTTAAGGAAAATTTGGCACTACTTTGCATCATTACATTGTTGTTTTTCATAATAAATATGAAATGTATTTATTTTTTGGCATGAATAAATACATACTTATTTAAAGAAACAGGCATTTTTTTCAATTTGACAGAAGCTTTCTTTCAAAATAAAAGACTTCTTGTCCCAAACAGGAAAATGCCAGTAAAACCATTGTATTTCTTTGAATGATTTTAACCAACGCAAGACAAAAAAATGATTTTTTTTCTTGTTTACCTTATGTCTGAATAGGTACTAATAATTTGTATGAAGCCTAAGATAAAATTAACTTTAAAGTTATAAAATAAACTCAGCGATCAGAAAAGATCAGACTTTTTTCCAAAGTTTTTCCTAGTATTTGTAATCTGTGTATTCTGGAGTAAGTGCAGCGCTAACACAGGAAATCAATTTAAAGAAATTAACTAATTAAATAGCAAAAAGTCAGTATTTGCCAGCCACTTATTATCTGTAAATAATCATAATATGAAATCACACACAAAATTGTACATTTAGAACATTTAACCCTTTGGAACCTAAGGGCTAAAACTCAGTTTTTCTCTATATATAAATTTTCTGTATTTTCAATTTGAAAGACTACCTGCTGCTTATTTGGTATCATTTTAATCAACACAACCTCTCCTATGTGACACTACCTTTATTTTGTCATTTTTTTCATTTTGTATTCACATTAGACATAAAATAAAGCAAAAACAGGAAATTCTGTCTGGAAAATTTGATTAATTTTACTGTGGAAACCCCAAAAATGTTTAACAAGCTGTTTTTACAACATAGAATAAAACTTTTAGCTGTCATTTTATAAAAACAACAAGAATAAAATTTGTCGACAAACTAATCAACATGTTTTTGAATGAAAATACTTAAAAAATCAGGCTCAAGTCACACCAGACAGGCCAAAACGTAAGAACTCAAATAAATAAAATCTATGCTAATGTAGCAACCCTTACTGTTAAAAATTGCTATTTCTTTTTCTTTAGCCAGAGACCCCCTGTGGAGGGGTAATCGAGCCGCTCCGGAGCCTCAGGTTGCAGACCCCTGACCTGGTTGAACAGTCACTGACTGGACTGACAGGCCGCTGGAATTCATCGAGTCACCACTAGGAGCTCCGGCATGTCAGAACAGGACGACCTGGGAGTCTGGTTTCAAGACTTTTCTGTTGCAGTTTCTAACATTGGAGTTAATGTTGCACTGATGGGGGCGTGGCCAAAAATGGACCTGTGTTCTCACTGCTTAATTGTCTGTTTTCAACAAATGTCAGAGTAGTTTTACCCTCTTAATGCCCCGCAGTCCACAGCTCAGTGACATCATTTCCTGCCAAGACGGCAACTGCTGTGTTTCTAAAGATTGTGGCGTTGCAACCATAAAAATCCCATGCAGTGTGTCTGCAGCACCAGAGCATGGACCCTGACCTCCACGGAAACGTCTGCTTCAGAAGGAGAGCCTCCAGCTGGGTCGGTGCCTCCTCATCGTGCTGGGAAAGGTTTGGTGTCCTTCCTTCAGCTCTGGCTCCAGATGCAGAGATGGACGTTAGCGTTTTCACAGGGATGTCAGCACACGCTGCACGTTTACGCCTCTGACACCAGAACCAGCCTTTCACGCTGACAGAGAGGGTTCGATTCCCCTCTCATTCTGCAGAGCTTTCACTCTTCCTGCTGCGCTGGCAGCCACCAGGCAGCTCCTGATGCTCCTCACCTGTAAGGTAGATGTCCTGCCGACTCAGCAGTTTTGCAGCATACCCCCTCTGCAGCCTTTTTCTGTTTGCTGTGCACAAGAGTGGGATGAATCTTTTCTCAGAGGAACAGCAAACAGGCAGAATCCCAGAACCTGTGTTTGGGTCTGCACCCCTCACATCAGACGTACAGGTTCTGGTGAGGGGTTATGAAGCTCGCCAAACCTTTTCATGTGTCCGTTTCTCTGCATGGACCTTATCAGTAACAGCCTGGAGCTCCAGCCTTCTTCTGACGTGTGCATGCACGAGTTTTGAGTTCTACCTCCAGAACCGGCCGGGCCTGCAGGACGGTTCTGGACAGGGAGTGTTGTACAGACCATATAATCCCAGTGTTCCATGGACAGCATGATCGTGAAGATGAAACTGCATCTCTTGGCATCCCGTAGGTTGTCTTAACGCTCTGCTAAAGGCCTCAGACCCGTGACGATGCGTGGATGAGGTCCAGAGTTGCATTCTTCCTGTGCAGCAAAAGGGAAAATACTGGGACATCAGGGAAGCCCCGCCCCCATTAGAGAGAGTTCTCTGCCTTATCTGTCATTCCTGTCACTCTACATAGGCATGAAGTGTAGATGTAACTAAACATCTTTGATTTTAGAGTGTAAAATAGTTGGTTTTTACTTGTTCTTTTAGCTTTAGGTTCTGAACCTTCTGTTCAGGCGTTTCTTCCTGGACAGTGCTCGCCCCCCCCCTCCCAGTGCGCTTTTAGTGTTGATGTTCTGAATGCCAGTAGGTGCTGAAGGTAAACGGCAGCCTTCTGCTGCTGGTCTCCTCCTCCAGTCTGCAGGTGAACTCTCCGTCCCTCCTCCTGCTCCTCCGTTTGCCTCCTGTCATTTTGTGCTGCAGATTTTTACAGGGAGTCAGTAAAACACCTTGTTTCCAGCTGAAACTGCTCATCATGTGTTCTTTAACATGCTGCTTGAATTGCTTTGATAAAGAAATAAATCTCCTTCCAGAACCTCTTCTGCCGCGAGTCATTTTTGCATCTGAGTTTTCTCTCTGAAACAACAGCCGGGAAGACTCTGTTTGTTCAAAAAAAGCTCATTTTATTGACAAACTTTCTTTGGCACGTTCAGAATCAGCCCCCGCTTCCTTCATCAGGACCGGCCCCTCTGCTCTGGGTCCTGCAGGATGTCCACCGCTGTCTGTCCGGGTTTGTCCAGCAGGGGGCTCCACTGTGGGTCATGGATGGCATCCAGGAGAGCAGCCAGCTCGGCCTCCAGGTTCTCCACTGTGCTCTCCATCCTCTGCAGGAGACACGCTTCACATGTGAATTATTCAGCCCTGAGTTGTAGTATAAATAATGAACTTTTCACTCATCAATTATACAGTCAGATGAATGAACCAGAAGGCCAAAACTGTTGAGGAGGGGGACGTTCCTCTGAGTCTGGGAGCATTTTGGATCAAATTCAGGACTGAAGGTTTGCTGGTTTTATGGAGGTTAACTCTGACAGATTTTGAGTTCCTCTTTCACACGACCTGTACTTCCAGGCCCTTTGAGTGGAGTCCTTTCAGAAAACCCCGTGTCACATCCGGACTAAACCTCCAGAGAGACAGACAGACACTTCCACATTCATTCAACATGATCAACAGAAACCAGGGACCCCCTCACTCCTCCCCGGCTGCTAGTTCTCCCAGAACCAGATTTGGATCGAATTAAATCTACAAATAAATTCTGAAAACAAATGAGAGAACGGAGAAAAAGATAAATTCCTACTAGGAGAAAAATGAGTATGAAATTTTTAAATGAATGTTAGTAAATTAATCTAAAAAATAACTTAAAATACTTTAATTACATATTTATAGTTATCTTTATTCATTTTCTTTGTAATGTTGAAGAGGCTTGAAGGAATCAACATAAAAGGGTTTTGATTCAGGAATGTCTAACTGCTTTGGTTGCTTTTCTTGGCTGTGAAAAGATCAGCTTTTTGAAATGAATTTCAGAGGTTTGAACCAAACGACACCAGAACTTGAGCAGGAGTTCAAACTGGAATGACAGAAGGAAGAACTTTGTTCCTTTTATTTCTTTACTTTAAAATATATTAGCATTTGGAAACATCAACTCAACAGCTTGAAAACCCAAACTTCAAGCTGCATGTTCTCCTGCTTTTGCTTTCTCCACAGACCACTCTTCCTTCAGCTCAACAGCGCCCCTGCAGGTGGAGTCAGGATTTGCATTTGGACCAGTCAGTTGAAAAGATTCTGCAGCAGAGGTTTTCAGATTCATTCAGTGTTGAAAGATTTTTCTTCTTTTCTGTTTGTTGGTGTTTTCTGCCTGAAGGCGTCCTAACAGATCCTTCTCAACGATCAAAGATCAACGTCCTAAAGCAGAACCAGTGATCCTGCAGGGAGGGGTCTTCTGCTACACTCAGATCTCTGTTAGACGGTTTAGCAAACAAAAGGAAACATCTGAAGTCTCTCAGGACAATTCCACAACTGCGACGACATGACTGTGTGACTCTGAAGACACACCTACTTCACAATGATTTAAAGTCTGGAAGCTCCAGCTCTGTGAACGTGACCAAGTGTGTTACCGTGGAAACTTGCAAAGCCTAAATGAAGGGAAATAGAAAAGTTGAACCTTCTCCACTGCGTCCAGGCGGCTGTGAAGATCTGTGTGTTCTTGACAGACACTCGAACGCACCGCTCGAGGCCGCAAGTCAGACTCCGAACCTGAAATGAGAAGAGGATCACAACAGCTTTACACAATCCAGAGAATGACAGGAAACACAAAGATGTACCCTACAAACACACACAAACATGTGTACACAAGTACACACACACACTGTAAACGGGACAGCCCCATCATTGGTTTCTGCCACACGCAGTGACAGATTTGGGTCAGTCTACATTCCCATGAAAGAGTCCTCTTGACAAACAGCTGTTGGGGTTTTGGTGATGTTGTGGGGGTTCTTGTTTCCAAACCCCGCCCCTCTCTGGAGCCAGCACATCTGACAGGTTTTGGCTTTAGGTTTCTGCTTTTATTTGACCAACAGGCTCTGACAGGCTGCCTCTTCAGAAGCACTGGAGGAGTCATGAATGTTGCTGGGCAGGAACCCCGCCCCTCACCCCCGACCTGCTGTCCATCCATCACCGGGACAAAAAGCCTTCTCAGACTCCGTCTCTGCCTCCTCAGTCTCGGTTCATCCACTCTCTGTGCTGCAGGGATGCAAAGTGGAGGAAAGTGGAATTCTCTGCACAATTGTTGAGTTGTATTTCTTCAGATCACATCAGCTGATCATGACTCCTCTTCAAGTTGGTTTTGACGTTAGCCAAATAGTCCAGTGTGAAAAATGGATGTCCTGACAGCTGATCAGTTACCACTCCAGGTTGTGCTCCAGACATGCAGAGCCTTTCCATCAGAATATCATTGGAACATGTATTCAATTCCATAAATCCATTAAAAAACGAAACGCTCATAGAATATAGATTTAAGGTCCAATGTTCATTTGATTTCCTGTATTGATTCTGTGTCCAAGCAGATCAACAGAAAGTCTAACAGGACAAACTGTGTCAGGAGAAGATGAAATGATGAAAAGACATTTTATTCAGCTGATCATAAAAGGATTCAAGAATCTTTAGACATCCAGAAAGATAGGAATGAACCTCACATTCTGGAGATGAGCTACAAGTGTGGCACTTAACGGGTCAACACTTCTGAGACTAAACAAGGGAAACATCTCAACTGGACCAAAGAGAAGGACTGGACAACCTGCTGGAGGTCCAGAGGGAAACCTCCAGTCAGTCATGACTCTAATGTCCAACACTGGTGTAGTCTAACAGAATGTTCGTCATGATTCCCTCTGCTGAAGATCTGGGATCCAGAGTTCACCTTCCAGCAGAACCTAATAGCAGTAATAAGGACAGACAAATCATTTTAAAATATTTTATTTTAATTGATTTGATTGTAATCTCTGTAGAAATCTTTTTGCAAAAAATGAGATAATTTCTCTACAGGACAAAACATTTCTGAACTCCTGTTTATGTGGGTTTTATGAGTTGGAACCAATCATGTTAATTGAATGAATAAATCATATTTTAATTAATCTGTGTTCTTGGGTGTGACCCAAGCCTTAACATTAACATTTTCCAGACAAATAGAAAATTGGTCTAATATATATTCCTGAACTGGATCTGTCATTACGGCACAAATGTCTTATTTCTGTTACTTCACATACGCAACGGTTGGTTCCGAAAGATTCCGATTATTATAGACAATAAGCAATGTGATAAAACATTCTAAGATCAAAATCTTCACCAAATCAAACAAATCGAATGAACCTGAAAACATGGACCATGCATAGACGGTTAGAACATAGGAAAACCAATCATAGTCAATTCCGCAAATGAGTGATGAAACACTAACAATATACACTATCACTTTCAGATAATAGCCTCTAAAAATGCCAATGTGGTACACAACTCATTGTATTAGAAATGAGAATTATGGAAAGGCTTAATACTGAATCTTGGACTTAACATTAACACGATGTTATGGATGATAATTTTCTCCAAGTTTTAGCAGTCAACAGAATCTTAACTTGCATCCCAGACCATCAGTTAAAATGAGCTCATATCGATGAATGATTCCTCATGGACTGAAAGCTGGCTACAAGGATACTCATGCCAGACCTTGAATGTTCCATACAAACCTCACATAACATTTCATATCTTGAGCCACACTCACAAAAATGGAATCACAATGGCTTCAACTAAGTTTCACAAAATCTAAATCAGGTCACCGGGCACCTATAGACACTATGCGTGTCCTTCTGATGATGGACAAAGTGGAGTCAAACTTTACCACCTTTACTCACATATATGTTCACCAAGTTGTTTAACCTTGCCATTAAAAGAGATGAAAGTATCGTATATATCACTCAACTTTTAAGTTTCCTTAGAAAATGATTATCCGTCCACCTAAGACTAACTGAACACAATAGAATGATTGTCTAACATTCCAGTTCATGCATTTGATATGAATTTGGACATGCAGGACGCAAGTCTACCAAAATCAACGTGTTTAGTTGATAAAGTAAATATCGGAATGAATATAAAATTGTACTACAACAGATGTCTCTGGAAGAGTAAGTGGGCCTGACGGATGAGCGAATAGTTGATCTAACTGGGAAAATTCACTGAGAGATAAGGATCTGGATAAACATTTAAGGCAAGTTCGTAGAGTATACTGATTGAAACTAGAGACTAAACTGATTCCAAGAGTAGTTTATTGCACATGAACAGGCGGATGATTATTATGCAGTTCCCTTGAAGACAGACAATTAGGAGTACCAATAAGCATTATATGTAATTGACTGACGATGCCAAATTGTCGAATGACTGCTAGTTCAAATAAAACCCAAAAGACTAATGAGACAACTTATGAATTCTGTGGTCATATGAGTTTAATCTTTCATAATTGTACAATGAGCACAATTGATTATCCCAACTAATAACAGTCAAACGATAACCATTATAGAAAATGTCCACAATCTACACAAATGAAGAAGGGACAGGTGCATGTCTGCCACGAACACCAGAGAAAATCCAAAATCTTTGAACAAAACATGTTCAGTGTGTTGTTTTTTCAGATGACCCCAATCCTAAGGTCAACATACCCAGGATAGCACAAGGGTTACACTGGAGACCTTGAATGATTCCACTACTTTCCTGGCACACACTTTGGTATCCATTCTGGCAAAATGCTCCTCCCACTTACTTTTTGCCTCTTTGCTGTGCTTATCACATATTTTTTTGTCTTTGATCGTATTATTTCATTAAGGATTTTATCTTTCATTGTTATATTGAGCATTGATCTTTCAATGCTTCTCTGGGCAACAGACAACTTTTCTCTTTGACGTCCTGAGATAGACCATGTCTCTGCTCCATATGTACGATGATCGTGTCCAGGATCTTCTTTTTCAAGCACATAGACACTTTTTGGTCTTTCATGAATGTGCTGTACTACAGTTTTGTGTTTAAACCAAGAAGAAACTTTGACTTGTGGAGGTCAGTTGAACAAGTTACCACCAGGCAGTAGTTCTGCCTGCAAGTATGTGAAAAATGTTAAAAGGAAAAAGTTCCCAATAAAATTAGACATAAAGTTGAAGTGGGGACTACGATTCTTTTTTTTTTTTAAGTATACGTCATACCAGAATATAGGCCACACAGGAGTATAAGTCGCAGAGAAGTATAGGTCGCACCTGAGTGTAACTTGCACTGGAGTATAAATATGACAGGAGTATAAGTCGGACTGAAGTTTAAGTCGCACTTGAGTATAAATCGTACTGGAGTATAAGTCACAGAGGAGTATAAGTCAGACAAGAGTACGAGTCAGACTGAAGTATAAGTCACACTGGAGTATTAGTCGCCATGGAGTACAACTCAACCTGGAGTATAAATCGGACTGGATTATAAACTGAACTGGAGAAAAGGTTGTACCGGAGTATAATTTGCTCTGTGATATAATTCGCACAGGAGAATAGGTCAGACTGGAGCATGAGTCGCACCGCAGTATAAGTCACACTGGAGTATAAATTGAGCTGGAGTATAAGTCGGACCGGAGTATAAGTCGCAGAGGAGTATAGATCACACTTGAGGATAAGTCACACTAGAGTATAAATTGCACTGGAAAATCAATCCAAGTGAAGTATAAGTCAGACTGAAGTATGAATCACATTAATACTCTGTATATACAGGCATTTTTTTCACAGAAAGCATGTGCCGGTCTAGAGAAGGAAACTCCTGGGTTGAGAAGTGTTCCCAGCATGCCCCTGCCCATCTGGTTTGATGTTACACTGGCTTTATGGACAACATCACTTCTGAAAGTGTGCTTGTTGTTCTGATGTGGAAGAACAAGTGAACCCTGGACCAACACAAATCATGGGAGTGCTTTTAGATGTGAATAAACTCCAACCCTTTTTTAGTTTTTAACTTGAACATTTCTTCGTTCATGCTGTGTGTCTTCTCCTGGTTGTTCCTCTCCTCCTTGAAGTGGATCAGTTCCTGGAAATATTCCGTTTCACTGAGAAAATGTAAACACTCTTCAGCCATTTTAGCTTCTGCTTTGCAGTTTTATTTTCCCCAGAATCCATAGAAGAAGGTGGATCCAGAGGATGCAGAGGTTTGTGCTCTGCTCTCTAAAACCAGACTTATAGCTTGTAATATTCTGGCGGCTGTGGACGTGCGGGGAGCATTCCAGGATGGGTTGTGGTTTCTCGGGGAGTGGACAGATGTCAGCTGGCTGTGCTGCTCTGCAGAGGTACACTAAACCCGCTCAGCCCGGATTGGTTTGGCAGGATGCCCGCTTTGACTCGACAGGAACTGACTAGGGATCAGATGTCTGCAGAAGACACAGAGCTCCTGCAGAAAGGGTTGTGAGCCTGTGTGGAACAGCAGGATCAGAGTCTGACCCCCCCCTCAAAAGAGGAGAAATCGTCCCAGCTGTGCTCCCATCTGGCGCAGCTGCAGTGGAGCTTCCTGACCTTCAGGGTCTGTAATGAACTGCATGTGGTGTTGACGAGGCTGCTACGCGGGGCAATGGCGTCTTTGTGTAGCCAGAGCAGCTGCTGCACCTTCAGTGTGAGCAACCTGTTGCAGCGACAACACAAACACAACAGGACACGCAAACACGTCGATCCAAGCCGCTGAGTCAGCGTCCAGATTGTTTCAAGCTATAGCAGTTTATGAGTTTGTTCTCTGCAGCAGACAGAATGCATCCATGACAAAGAACAGAAAACAACAAGCACCGTTTGGAGTTCAGGGAGGAATTGACCCGTAAGCAGCTAAAAGCTCAAAGGCTATGAACCAGACTGTTCATAGCCTGTTGGTTAAACGGCTGAAGTCTGTCAAAAGAACAAAAAAGCCGGGGAAACCCAAAAGTTGCAGGAGATCCGTGTGAGGAGAGCATCTGCTGCAGATTTCAAAACATTTAAGAAACTCAGTTAAAATTAGGCTGATCTGCTTGTTTGGGCATATTTTCTATTCAAGATTGTTTTTAAGGTTCCCCTCCAATGAAAATCATGTTTTTTGAGTTTTTAACATGTATGTGTAAGAATTCATTTCATGTTTGCATTTCCGAGTATTTCTCCTTTTAAGTAACTGTCAATCAAAGTGCTCGAGACTTTGACTTTCATACGTGACAGTAGCTAGCTAACCCGGATGCAGCTGTAGAAGATAATCTAACGTCCTACTTCTGTGCTGTAAAGGATTGTAATTCAGTGAAAGACCATACTGATGTTAGCTTTATATTTTACCAAAGAATTGGTCACAGCAATGTCAATAATTATTCCATTATTTGCGGAATCTCATCTGCATCTAAAAACGTCACCACACATGATGCATTTACAAACTGACGTGTGATTAGACCCTCTCTGTATTCTTCATTTCATTTCATGAGATTTCTTGTTGAGGTGAATTCAACAATCAGCATGAAATCAGTTCTGAACCCCAGATAGAGCTGCTGCTGCTGCAATGCAGTATGAATGGAAATGGGTTCGTTTATTTTGTTTTTTTCATGGATTTATCGAAGTGTGTCTCGCTAGCATGTCTGGGGGGGATAAAAGGGGCGGGGTTACACAACTCAGCACTATAAGCCACGCCCACACAGAACAATTTTTGTAAAGTAAGGCTTCAGATCAACAGGAAAAATGGCTTTTTAAGACATTTAGGATGTGGAATTTTTGTTAAAACTTCACAGTCCTAATTAAAACCCCACTGGGAACGTTTAAAGAAAATTTTTAAAAATTGCTGTAAGGGGACTTTAAATATGAATGCTCCAAATATGGTCCATCTCCTTGCACCTCCGGTGAGAGCCCTCAAACCCTGCGTTTCACAGAGACGTCCAGCCGCTGGTTCCTCTGTTCAGCAGAACTCTGGTTCATTCCACAGCAGCTTTTGAGCGCAGCTACAAAGGAGTGGAGCGAGCTCGCTTCAGCAGAGCTCCATGTAATTCACACTCACAGATGTGGCTCTGGGGGATTGACCCACATTTTTGAGTTTTCGTTGGGTTTTGACCAGAGCCTGGAGGCTGGGGGGGGGACACGAAGCCAAAGAAGTTTTTGTAAATTGTGCCGTCGGTGGATCAGTTTCAGAGCAGAAACCCGAGCACTCAGGAGCGCGAATGTGGGTTTCCCCAAACGACCCACCATCTGCTTCACCTGTGTGACCCTGTGCCCCGCCTCCACCCCTTACCTGCTGCTGTGAAGCCAGCTAGAAGGAGGAGGAGTCCAATCGCGGCATAGGAGGACTGCATCATGATGAAGAGGAGTAGCCAGCGTCGAAGGGTTCTGAATGTTCTCACGACGATGAAGGAGGAGGAGTCCAGACTTGAAGCTCTTCTAACTGCACTGAGGTTCTCCTGCAGCCCCCCCTTCCCATGTGTTCAGCGTCTAGTTTTCTGATGAGAACGTGGGACAAAAGCTCTGTGATGGAAGGGGTGGGAGGAACATACAGGGGAGGGGATTCACATCCCAGCTGCAGCCTCGGGCTGAGACAGAGAAATGTTTTGGTTTTTCTCCACCAAAAATGAAGACTTAGATTACAGACCTGCTTCAATACTAACTTTTGTCTTAACCTTTTTTCTCAAGTATTTGGAGAAAGACATAAAAAAATCATTTAGTCAAACAGATCGGGTGGCATTTTTGGAATGTTTTTGTGAATCTTTTATAAAACTATTCATGTTCCAGGGTTTTCTTTGGATAGCATGGACCTGGTTGTTCCTCAACATTGAGAACACTGATTGATCACTTCTCAACAAATGTCATTTATTTTTGGTCAGCATAGACTTCTCTGACTTGAAGAACTGTCCAAGCCTCCAAACTGCCTCTGGGTGGGAGGAACTGAGGGCAGTTTCATCATCGCCTTTGAATCTGATTCTGCCCAAAACATGTTTTTCTTTTTTTGAGAAAGTTATCAACAAACGGATTCCAAAACAATTTTTTTTCTTAACACTGTTTTTTGCAACAATTTTCTGAGTATGACGTAAAAGAGCACCCCCCCAACCTGAAGCTTTTCAATGGTCAAAAGTCGACCAAAAAGCACTGGAGCAGTAGCAGCTGAAGTTCTTTCTGTCTTCATTTATTTAGTGAAGCTACTGTGTTGCGCTGTTTGGACCCAGCCAGCACGGCCTGATTGGTTTAAAAGCGGCAGAAAATGTGGGCCCCTGATTGGGTTTGTCTGCAGTTTGTGTGGTGGCCCCGGCTGTGTTTGCCCACATTGACTTAAGTGGACACTTAGTGGGTTAGGTCGCTACGCTAGCCAACTGCGCGGCGGACAGTGTAGCGTGCTACCGAGCACCGCTGTGTCTAGCTAGTGAGCACCACTCACACAATTGTATCTCGCTAGCAAGCTCCGCTATAGTGTACTAGCAAGCGCCGAGATAGCGAGCTCCGTTGTATTGGCCACCCACTAAGTCTCCACTTAAGCTGATCTGGGCAAACACAGGTGGGGCCACCACAGAAAGGGTAGACAAACCCAATCGGGGTCCCCATTTTCTGACCACTTTGAAACCAAATGGGGCCCACTTGGCTTTGCTAGCTGGGGGGACTGATACAGTGATCTATGTGTAGGTATATTTTAGCAGACAGCAGTGGATGCAGTTTGTTTTTTCCACACAGTATGTGGAGTTTTGGTTTCTTCATGCTGCTTCATTGAGGATCACTTCATGAACAAAACCCAACACAGGCATCAATATGTTAGTAAAATGTTGCATAATGGTGTGAAACTGCTTTTCAGAATCCACAGGATCCACATAAATTGCATAAACAGTTGAAGAGTAACGGAAGTTAAAATAATGTAAAGACTGAAGCTAAAGCTCTGATGTTAAAGTGAAGTTATGGGGTCCAACTTTAAAGACCATGATTATCCAATAGAATGAAGGAGTTTGTCTTAAATGTGGTTTGACTCAAACTAAAGACAGAAGGGGAAAATTTAAACACAGAGTGATAAATTTCAGAGTTAACCCCTTAACGCCTAAACTTATTTCTAGCTGGGACAAAACGTTGTTATGGTTGTACCTTCAAATAGAAGATAAATTAATATGATGTGATGCATGTTTGCATCAATAGGTGTTAAAGGATTAAAACGTTCAAACTGTAACACAAACTGAACCAGCATGAGGAGAGCAGGTCCAAGGTGATGTAGAGACTGTGGATCCAAACGGAAGCTCAGCAGCTGTTTTCAAGGAGAACAGCTGGATATGAAAGCAATAAAAACGTTGAATCTCTGACAATCGGAAACACAGCCAGCCAGAAGTAGAACTTCAATGTACCACAACTTTCAGCTTCCAAACCAAACCAATATGTTCAAGTAAAACTGGACATTTTCAGTTTTACATTTCATTCCATCCCTCCCTTACTTTAAAGCCTTCCAGCAGTTTTGTTTACAGCTGGTAGATTTAAGTTGAACTTCACACAAAGTTGTATTTGAAGTGGTTTTAGCAGAAACAAGTCAGGCCAGGTTTGCGCGCTCCACAAAGAAGAAAGTGCAGGAAAAAAAACTTTTTTATTCATCCTTCAGTTCGGTTTTTAGCAGGGGAGAAAAATCAATCCAGAGTGGCCTTTACATTTAATCGAACTGATCTGTCTGAAGCCGCCTCCCTCCCTGACCCCCCCGCCCGGCCTCAGACGACCAGGACGGCTGTGTGGTAAACAGGGTTATCTCCTTTCCCCAGACCGCTTTCAGAGTCCTGCACCGCTCGCACGTCTGGACTCTTAAGCAGATTTAGATTCAAGTGGTGGAAAACAAAAGTGAAGGAGAATGAAGGGATCAGCGGATGACAGAGCAGAGCCAGGGGGGGCGCTGGGTGTCTGTCAGCAGATGGAAGGCACACATACTCGCTCCCAGCTCAGACAGGAAAAGGCTGAGGGACTGTAGTCATGACAAATGCCATTCTGGCCCCAAAGATGCCAAACTGCAGACAAACACCTTTTCTAGAAACAGACCATGTCTGAACTGCGGCCTCTCCAGGCTGAAGCTTTCAGTGGAACCTGGTCCTTGCTCGCATCCCGGATTCTGGTTCTTTCAGTCTTACTAAAAGAAGTTTATTCTTTGGAATCCACAACTTGCAGACTGCCATGCAACTCCCAGGAGGGATAGCTGAGAACTGTAATTTTTAAAACCATGTTTTAGAAACCCAAAGTGGGACCTTATGAATGAAGCTCAGAACAGCTGAGGAACGTACAGAAGTCTTCCTCCAGACCATGGCGTCCAGCGAGCGGAGTGATGATGATCTGCGGCGTGACAGACTGCTGCGGGCTGGGTCACCTTCTCACGTCTATTTCTGTCCTCCATCCTATTCCTGCTGTCCAGACGTCTCTTTGTTCAGTGCAACAAAGACGTCTGTCAGGGGTCACGATGAGCACGTGTCGCCACAGGCAGCAGTATCAACGCCTTTAGGAATCTTCATTTCATCACTGAATCTGCAAACCTGATGTGTGACGTCTTTCTGTCGTTCTTTTTAACCATGAAATCTTACACGTGATCAAAATTACAAGACCTGCAACAAAACTGCAAGATTTTCTTTTCATCACAGCTCAACCCATCACCTTAACCCGCTTTATCCTTTCAGGGTCACTGGTGGACCCTAACCCAGCTGCTGTTGGGTAAAGGCAGGGTGCACCCTGGACAGGTTACCAGTTGGCCACATAAACATATAATCATACACATACAGGCAATTAAACTATGAAGCATGTTTTTGGACTGTGGAGCAAGACAAAGTTCCCAGAGAAAAGTCACAGATGCACAGGGAGAACATGGAAACTCCACACAGAAAGGTCTTCACTGGGACTTGAAGCAGGTCTTTTCTCACTGCACAGTGCAGCACAATGTTCTAAAAAGAACTTCAAAATGTGAAAAGAAGAAAGCGTCATGAAGAGGTGTGGGTGGAGGACCCAAACGCAGGAGACCAGGATTGGTGGTAACAAAAGCATGAATCATGATTAACCTGGAACTGGTGTGACTGGCAGGGAAACTCAAAATACGACCAGTAAACACTCCAAACAAATCCACAGAAACCGTACAGTACCCCTCCTCAAAGGGGCAGATCCCAGATCCCCAAAAGTGTTGAGGTCCCCCATAGGAAATGCATTACCTTCAGCCCTCGCAACAGGACAGAACCTTCATCATCACTTCAACCACCATATTGCAAAGAGCCTGAGTCCCATTTTTAGAGGAATTACTGTCACGAAGTCCACACCCCTCCCACTGAAAGCGGCGTGGAGGAATCAGTCAATCAAACGTTCGAGGCACGGTCAGCACGGTCAGCAAAAGCCACATGCTTTTCCTGAGCCATCTGATTGGTCAGTTTATAACTTGAATGACTAGTGATAAAGAAAAATTATCTTTAAAAAAATGAGGATTGTAAAGAACATGTTAAGAGGGAAGCATCAGAGCAAGAAGGGTTATTCTGACAAATAAAATGATTGAGAAATAACTACTATGGAAGTCTATGGGACTTTGGTCTTCTTGAAACCTGCGGGGACTTCCTGTTTGGAACACAAAAAGGGAGGGGTTGCTATGTCCATTGATATTCATGTGCTCATGTCAGCAATGTATTAAAAAACTACTAAATACATAAACTCATTGTTGACATTTATGATGTAGAACCACTTTTTGGAACACCTGTTAACTGGGTGAAATTTTTGTTGAAACCCTTTTGCATTTTTTATGTCCCATGACACGTATTGTTCCCTTTTCTGCATACAAAACATAGAAATGGTCAGTTCTCGAAAAAGGTTTTTAACGTGTTCCCAGCACTAAAAAGGAGACTTGCACTCAAGTTTATGACCTGTTCAGATTTCCGTCAGCAAATGTTTTCAAAGCTGTATTCAGGAAATAGAAGTGTGACGTATGTGGATCTATATAAATGTGTTGCAACCAGCTTATTACAATCTAATCTTTTAATTGAATGTAAATAATTGTAATTCTTGAGCAGTAAAGTGACTGGAGCGCTGGAGGTTTTGGTCATTTTCATTCACCTGACCCCCTCATTTGACTGAAAACCTTCTCTGGTGTCCTGAACCCATCAGTCTTCATCAAGAGTTTTTCCTAGGAAAACTGGCGTCACCATCAGGTTTGAGGAGCACGTAGGACACATGATCTGAGCTTAACGAGATCTGGACATCCTGCTGGGTTCTGGCAGCAGCCAATTTAGCCCTTCTCCACTTTCATGGGAATCTCTCTGCAGAGACCACACAAATCCTCCTGGGGTGTTCCTCTCTGACATTCTACTTTCGCTTTGTTTGCTGGAAAATTCTGATGAAACAGGTATTAAATCCGTTTTTGGACGCAGCCCCCCCCCCGGTCCTGCGCTTCATGTGGTCAGAGCTCCTTCTGTGCTGACTCTGAGTTGGTGGTTTCACTGACTGTGTGTCAGCCATGTTTTCTGTGTTCTCAGCCATCATCACAACATCACCAAATGTTTTGGGTTTTTTTTAGGAGGACCTGCTCTGCTAGAGCCAGCAGTGCAGACCTTCTGCAGTGACTGCTCCCCCTGGGCTCTCTTTACTGGTTTATCTTTTCTCTCCATGTTTACGGAGATGTTAAGGTGTTTTCTGAGGAGACAGCTACTGCAGCTCATGGCATACTGCAGACTTTTCCAGATCTATTTTATTCTAATCATAGGAATTCTTTTACCAAACCGATTGCTTTCAGGGTTCTCCAGGATGTTCTGTTTGAGCTCCTGACTGGATGGTTTTTGCCAGCTCTCCTCCAAGTCCTGTCCTCCCTCCCACTCTAGTTCCATAAAAATATTTGGGAGTTATTCATGTTTTTTTTTTTTTTAAGAGGGGGAGGGGAACTAAAGGTTTGATTATGTTTTATGTTTTTGTCCCATTAGACTCAGATTCTTCATTTCTTCATGTTTATTGGTTAAGATTTCTGTCCGTGTTCTCCTGAAGTTAGTGATTGTGAGCCAGAATGATTTCAAGTGTGTTGGGGGGGGCGAAATCATGATCTGGTCTGTTACTAAAGTTTGTTTTGAAACCCCTTTTCTACTTTTTACCGCCGTCATCTTTGATCCTCCTCTCAAGGC
Organism: Oryzias javanicus; assembly: GCA_003999625.1. Lineage (NCBI taxonomy): Eukaryota > Metazoa > Chordata > Actinopteri > Beloniformes > Adrianichthyidae > Oryzias > Oryzias javanicus. Next base: position 924,112 of record CM012451.1, on the reverse strand, counting down.
CGTCTCTCATCTCTGCGGTTGAGCTTCCAGATCACTGCTCCCTAGATAAACCCTAATTCTGCATCTATCTCCTTAGACTGTCTGATTAGCAGTACGTCACAGAAAGGGAAGTAATCCGTGGCGGGACCCAGGAATAGAGCCGGGAGGAGCCAGACCACAGAGGAGAGTCTCTGCGGCCGCCATGCATGTGGTCATGGGTAATCCTCTCTTAAATAACTCCTGGCAGGAAGAGAGGGAGGGTGCTTGGGGAGCAGCAGCCAGCGTCTTCTTATCCCTCGAGCACACAGCACCAGGAACAGAAGTGGCATTCAGACGCTCACTGGATTGAGGACTTCTCTGGACCAACATGAACTTTGCTGCCCAGTTTTTCTACTCCCGCTACTTGAGCGAGCGACTTGAGCGTTTGTTCTCTCCAAGGCCTGCAATTAAAGACAGTGAGGAGCGGGATCCTTTCTGGGAGAGGTGGGAACCTGTAGAACCATGGATCCTTCATCGTAGCACCTGTAGCCTCTGGTTTCAGAGGTAGCTGCACTCTTCCCTCCTTGCACTGTTACCTATCAGCTCCCTCCGTGTGTTCAGCCTCTCCTTACAAACTAAATCCCTGGTATAGATACGTCCATGTTCCCTGGACAAACAGTTGAACGTCATGCCTCCGAAAAGGAGATATAATTCTTTTGCTTCATCTCCGAAAGATGAACTTTTGATTAGATCAGGGGATAAGGTGCTCATCATGTGGAACATTAATGTAAATAAAGTCTGGGTGTCCTTTTTAACAAGAGGCCTGAAAAGGCGTCTATTTGAAACTTTAAGGACATTGTTAAATCTGAGTCAAACAAGGCACAGCTTTCCTAAATTAACTTTTCCATCTGAGGAAACCAATCATGTGAGGAGACAGTCTTTTTCAAGGTCACATATATATATATATATATATATATATATATATATATATATATATATATATATATATAGTGACCTTAGAATCAGAGGTCAGCTCCTGATCTTCGTCTTGATTTGGTTCTCTTAAAAATTGTGCCTTTCTTCTTCTCTCCTTTAATGCTCATACCCGAATCAGTGGTTGGAGTGATTTTAGTTCCCATCACTAAATGTGGACGTATAGAGAAGGACAGCAAGGGCAGAGGGGAAAGAAGGACCTCAGAGATCAGGTTAAAGGTCTCAGTGTTGTTTGTGAGCGATCACTGTGGTATAAATAGAGCAGAAAGGCGGGACACCCAGACTCTTTGTTTGGTTGAACAGCTCCACCTGGTGGCTCTCTTCCTCATGATTCAGTGTTCATGGGTGAATTGGGTGTTACCCATCCTCTCTCTCTTTTGGGTTCTGGTTGTGATACAACCAGCAGCTTGTCATGCAGATTTGAATAGGTTTGCTGGTTTTAAGCTTTGGTCAACTTTTGTAACCATTTGGATCCTTGGTTGTGGTTAAACCGATGGCTTAATCTCCACGTGTAATCCTATTGTCTCCAACCGGTAGAGAGCCGGCTCAGGCCTTATCAATTATGCTGCAGGAGAAACAGCCCCAACAGAGCATGATCCGGTTCAGAACAAACATGAGGGGAAAAACCTCACAACGTGTCTGTGAGGATGTCATAAAACCATGTTGTATTGCTGGAGTGTCTCCATAAACAAACATCAGAAGTAGACCCTCAGAGAAATCTGTCCCAGAGAGTGGAAAGATGAATCTGAGGGACAGAGACTGATTTGTTGGTACAACTGATAAAAGTTTCTGGTGTTCTACTGATGAAGTTAAGGCTTCAACATGAAAACCTACTTTCTAGAGACTATTAAACAGCAGACAACCAGCTGAACATAAGCCCGAATCAAGTTTCCTTTTATGGTCTTAGCATGGATGACGTGGTTCTGAAGAACAGTAACAGGCCTTTAATCTGGGCAGCACACCTTGTGTTTAGTTTGACCTGAAATTGAAGCAAAATGTGAATTATTGACTGTGATGATTCGTGGCAAAAATTCAACCAGCTGTTCTGGTCATTCTGAGCTGCAGCAGATAAACAGATGCCTTCTCTGACTGACTGCAGACTTTAACAAGAATCTGTTACAATCACAGCAGTCGGTGAAGACAGACAGTTATTGGAAAATGGATGAAGTACAACCTCAGTGAGACTACAGGGAAGAGCATACATTTTTATACTTTTTGAATCACGTTTGAGTTAAAACAAACAGCTGACATGAGATACCTATCCCACAGTGCTGTTGGTGACATCTTGCATTTGTGAAGACCTTGAAGTGTCCTGAACATCTGCAGGGTTTCTTGTGATGCCCAGAACCATGTGTAACACTTAGCAGATCTTCTTTTGGCATGAATGTTGTGTCTGTCCTTCAGTAAGACACTGAACCCCACATTACTCCTGGTGGTTATATGTTGGCAGCGATGTTTGGCAATGTGTGAATGTTTGAGTGAATGGGACTGTAATTGTAAAGTGCTGTACAAGAATCGGCCATTAATCACCTACAAATCCTCCTTGATCTAACTTAAGAAGTCAAAAAGTCTGAAAATTTGAGGAAATGAAAAAAACTGATTTGTGAAGGGTTGGAGACTAAGATAAGAGTCAGATATTCTGAACACGTGAAGAGTTGCAGAACATGCGTGTAGAGATCAAGCAGTCAAACTTTCAGCAGGAGTCTGTCTGACACTCATGTAGGCCAAATGAAAACTGTAGTTAAGCACACGTTTGTTTGCATATTCTTGTGATTAATCTTAACTTATTCTGATAGATGCTATTCTGACTAAAAAAGACAGGATATGAAATGGTTCCTGACACCTGGGACAACTTTGAGACTATTTTAATGAGAACTCTGTGAGAACAAAGCATTGAAGAACAATTACAATCACAAGGCTCCCCAATTCACATGAGGAGATCAGCAACACTGGCATGTTGAGAGGGAAATGTTTGCAAGCTCTCCTTCTATTTTAGGTTTGTTCACTTTCTCCACCTGTTTCAGTGTGGTGTAGCTCGAGTTCTGGTTCATCCCAAACAATTCCAAGATGCTCAATCTATTACATGTTTTATGTAAAACCCAGCCTGTGGAAGCTTTGCTGGAGGCTCACTGGTGAGCTGCAGGGAAATAAAGTTCAGGATTTGATGGTGTAGACCTGAGCTGCAGTCGTCACAAAATGAGAAGATATTGGATGCTAATGTCAGCTCAGCTTTTGTCTGCTGCATTTTTAAAGCACAAAGAAAGGTGGAACTTCATGAGAGAAGCATTTATCCAAAGCCGTGCCACACTTCATGAAAGAGGTTGATCCCTCTAACTTCTTGAAGATGATATTTGCAGGAAAACACCTATGAACATGCAGTTTCTGGAACATCCTTTAGTGTGCATGATCTACTGGTGTTTGCTTTCAGAGATGAACTTCGCCTGGGTCCCAGTCAGCCTGGAACATCCCACAAGTGTGGACCCCTCAGTAACGGCGCAGCAGGCCGCCGGTCCACTCTCATCGAACCAGAGCGTCTCAAAGACTTTGGTGAGGAGGAGCTTCTCAATGGAGACGTGAGAGTCCATGAAACCAGATTGGTGGAGGCTCCGGAGATCAAGCTCATGGATCCTCCAAAAACCAGAAGACTCAGCGAGTTCAGGACGGTTCCCAGACCCCCACTTCAGTACCTGCGCTTTGAGGACATCAGCGCTGCAGCCTTCAGGATCCAGTCAGGGATTCAGAAGACACCCTGCACGGTGGACTTCCAAACCACATGTTCTGTCTCTAGTTCAAGCACCAGAAGTCGTTTGGATTTCTCAGAAATATATTTACAGTACACTTTACCATGATAACTGATAAATACTCTTCTGCATGCAGTACTCTAGGCTTTCCAAACAATATGGGATGGAGATTTACCTGAAGAAGGAGCATCTGCACTACACGGGCTCAGTGAAGGAGAGGGGAGTGCTGTACCTGCTCACCTCGCTCACACAGGTAAAGTTTTCATAGATACTCCAACCAGCAGCAGCCAGACAGATCCACCTCCATGCTGTCTGTGAAGTAGTGCTGCCACAAACAATTATTTTAATAGTCGACTAATCGAATTTTTTTTCCGATTAGTCGACTAATCGGGTCATGCACAAACTGGATGTAAAGCACACATCTAACCCATCAATAGCTACCTAAAAACTATATATATACAGTATATACCATAACCTGCAATAATGCTTGTGTGAATGCTGTTAGCTGAATTTGACTTTTCTTAAAATAGTAGTGCGATAGCTGAAGATGCTGAAATTGGTGGCTAAAATCGATGAAGATGATAGCTGAAAACACTGAAGCTGGTGGCTAAAATCACTGAAGCTGATAGCCAGCTAAAATATTAGTAAAATGCGAAAATAGCCTAAAAACAGAAAATAGCCTAAATTAGCCAGAATAACGAGCATGCAACTGAAATGTTAGCTACACTCCAAAATAGCCCATAAACTGAAAAAGCCAAATTTAAACAAGCACCTTATATGTATCTGAAATATTGGCTAAACTCCAAAATAGCCTAAAAACTGTAAAAATCCCGAATTAGCCAAAATAGTTAGCATGTAGCTAAAATATGAGCTAATCTTTAAAATAACATAAAAAACGTTAATAAATATCAAAACAGCCTAAAAAGCTAGCATAATGGCATTATAACTTTCAACTTTACCAAACTCTGACTCCATATAATATAAAATAACGACTAATCGACTATTAAATTAGTCGTCGAATATTGTAATAGTTGATTAGTCGTCGATTGGTCGACTAATCGTGGCAGCTCTACTGTGAAGTGAGGCGGATTTTGATTTCATTCTTCCATCATGGTCAGAAGTTGTTTGGGACAACAGCACCCCAATGGTACAGCTTTGGTCTCTGGTTTGTGAAAGCAAACCAGATGAAGAGTGGGGTTCCACTTGTTTATGAAACACAGGGAGACAGAAACCCTACAAGACTGCAGAGACACTTTGGAGACTAAGATGAGATAAAATAATGAGAGAGGCTTTTGCAACTTCGTCTTAGAATAGAAACACTGAGGGAGTGAGGTGTTTTTGTGTGTCCAAGGCTCCCTGTTGGTTACAAACCTTATCATTCAGACAGTTACTGTGTGATCAAAGACTGGAAAGAAGTCCATGTGTTTTCAGGAGCAGCAGAGGAAAGGAGTGATAGTGGCCTCTGACTGTAACTTCTCCATGGCTGTGGCTCACCATGCCGCAGAGCTGAAGATACCGGTGTTTGTCATCATGCCGTCTTGCTGCTCCTCGCCTCGCCTCAGAATCTACAGAGACTACGGCGCCATGGTTATCTCCTACGGCAGCACTGGCTGTGACTCCCAGAATCACGCCCGCCGTCTGGCCAAAGAGAATGGATACTTGTACCTGGAAGAGTCAGTCTCACTTTGCTCTTTGAAACTTTGGTTTCTTTTCCCAACTCTAATGCCTTCTCTCTTGTTTCTGCCTGCAGAGATGAAGGGGCAGTGTACCTGGCAGGACTGGGGACTGTGGGCATGGAGATCTATGAGCAAGTCCCCAAAGTGGATGCAGTGGTTGTACCTGCAGCAGGACAGTACGGCCTGCTTGCTGGAACAGCTGCAGCCATCAAACACCTCAACCCAGAGATTCTTGTTATTGTAAGTAAACATAGAAACCTGGAGGGAAACCTCACTAATGGGAACAATGAAACTTCATCTGACAATATTCCACTGGAAGAAAAATGATGCTTCCATTCATCATCCAACTTCTTTATGTAGCCACAGGATTCCAAAACAGTCTGGTACACACTGGATGGGTAACCAGACCCACACAAACTCACACCTCCAAGAGATTTAGGGACACCAAATGTATTTTTTTAGGTATTCAGAAAAAACACACATGCATAGAGAGAACATGCAAAATAACCACGACACCACTGTGCACAAGCTGCATGGTGGTGTCAGTTGGTCACTCAAAATTGTTCACAGTGACTGTGTGGCCATGCGATGGACTCTGGACCCATCCAGGCTGTACCCACCTATGCCCAGCAGTGGACGGGATAGCTTTTAGCCACCATGTAATCCTGAAAGAGATTAAGTGGGTTTAGAAGATGGACGGATGGACCACTATCCCATGATAGCACACTTCCAAAAATGTGGAGTAATGTTGGTTTGAGGCCCAAAACAATCATAATGAATTACTTTAAAAAAAAAACTTTTGCCTCCTGTTTGAAGTTTGCATTTTCTCTCCGTGGATGTTTGGGTTTTTTCTGGACTCCTCCTCACAGTTAAAAAAAAAAAATACCTAATATGTTAACTCAAGATTCCAAATGGTCCAAACACTTCCATCAGAGGCAATGTGGGGTTCAGTGTCTTGCCCAACATACACTTCAAAAGGCGAAAATTGATCCTGCAATCTTCCAATTTAATTCAATTATATTTTATTTATAAATCCTCATATCACAAAAGAATTTGCCTCATTGGGCTTCATGCCGATAATTTTACAGAAGCAGGTCAGTCATAAAAAGGTCATAAAAACTAAACAGACTAAATAAAACTGGTTATCCCTGCCCTTAGACCCTCCTTCCCACTGAGGAAAAACTACTTTAAAAAAAAGAGGTTGACCGCCCTACTGCTGCGCCACAACTACAAAAGTCTTTTTTTTTAATGTTTTTATAGATAAAGGTGTTAGTTGCTCATCCCATTTTCCCTTCAGAACTCAGCTTACATGTCAGAGAATCACCAGAAACAAACAACGGAAATAATTATGGGCTGTTGTTCTGCAGGGAACTGAACCGGAGGGTTTCCCTCTGCTGCTACAGTCTCTGAAAAAAGACAGTCCAATCAAAGACCTGCACAGCAACCCCAACAAGAAACTTTTTGGAGGTAAACATTTGTTTCCTTTATCTGCAGTGTGTTTTGGACTCTGTACAACAATCTGCTTTGTCAGATCTGCAGGAGCGCTCCCTGGGATCTCAGACCTTTCAGATTGCAAAGAAACTTGTGGATAAAGTCATTCCAGTCAGGTAGTGGAAGTCCACTCCCACTCTGAAGGTACAAAAACACTCTTTCAGGATCTCACTTGGTTTCTTGTTCATTTTGTCTCAGTGAGGAGAACTCTTTAGTGGCAATGCTTCGCTTTCAAGAGTTTGAGCGTTCCACAGTGGACACAGAAGGTGCCATGGGACTGGCAGCCATCTTAGCCGGCCATTTGCCTGAGCTCAGAGGAAAAAAGTGGGTCAGACTGGTAAAAACTGCAAGCATTCTGTTCTTGTTTCAGTTCATCTGAAACCCTGTGTGCTGCAGGGTTGTTGTTGTGGTGAGCAGTGCCAACATGGAGCCAGAGCTGATGAGGCAGTGTGTGGACCGGGCCCTGGTGCTGGACGACAGAGTCACTAAGTTCTCGGTGCAGCTGGGAGAGTGGCCGGGCGACATGGCTAAGCTGCTGGATGTCCTGTCTCGGGAGGACGTCAGGTACTCTTCTTCCAATTAGTCTGAATATTTCCAGTTGCCACCTTTGATTCTCTTTTCTTTGTCTCTCAGACTGCTGGATGTCTGCCATCGCAGACATGGGGACAAATCCAACCTTTTCCAGGCGAAGGTAAGTGTATATCAGCTGTCCCTTAATTCTTTGTCCACCTCTGCTCCAATCAGCTCACTTTGCCAAGAAGCTCATTGTGGGATTAAAAATCCCAGAATTCCAAACAGAAAAATAGCTGAAGAGATGTGGATCTTATTATGGTAAATGATCTATACTTGTATAGCGCTCTTCTACCTTCCTTGAAGGCCCAAAGCGCTTTACAGTCACAGACCCATTCACACATTGATGGTGGCTCTGCTGCTGAACACTGGCGCCAACTTTCCACCAGTGGCAATTTGAGGTTCAGTGTCTTGCCCAAGAATACTTCCACACAAGACAGGAATCGAGCCTGCAATCTCCTGATCAGTAGTTGACCCTCCTACCGCTGCACCACGGCCGCCCCATTATTATTGTGAGAGCCTTCAAATAATAAAGGGAATTATCACCTGCTGAGTATAGTGTTGGTGGTAGAGACTTCAAGAGGCATGTTAAAAAATGAAAAGGACAGAATGAGAAGTCTTTCTCTCAGAAGAAGCAGAAACACTTCCAGCTATGACCGCTTTCCTTTATTTTCTTAAATGCTCAACCTCAGGAATGAAACACATTCCAAAGCAAAAGTGGGAGGAGCCCTGTCCAGTTTACAACGTAACCACAGGGGGTTAGTCTAATTTGCCAGAATCTCTATTCTCTACAAACTAAAATAAAAAAAGTTCCCAACCAGACCGTGAAAAGCTTATTAAGTAGTACATTTAAGTTTGTTGTTCAGGGCTTCATTTGGACATCTTGATTTCAAAATACCAATTTGGTGACCTGCAACCCCCTCCACCGAAAAAAAATCAGGTTATTGTTGTGTTAAACAGGAGATCACATGGATGTGTGTGCATGCCTTACAGGTGGAGTGTGTGGTGGAGACCAGGGATAAGACTCAAAGTGCTCAGCTGCGGAAGACGCTGAACGAGCGCTACCCTTCCATATGCTGGCTTGACCGGTGAACCGGGAACATCCTGCAGATTCTTCATGTAACAAAGAAGCGTGAGCTCCATGCTGCAGCACGTAAACAGAAAACCAGCAGATTAGAGGTCAGACTCTTATAGCAAGCTATTCTTTCACAGCTGTTGTTCGTCTTTCTGCCACCCTGATTAGTGAGGGCCCTCGGACCTCATCCAGACATGCATGCAGCTGGGCTTGTCTACAGGCATCGTGTTGCAGCAAACTATGCAGATCCTTCAAAAGAAAAATAGGCCCTCCTATGCAAACTTCTTTAACTGCTCCTTTGTTTTTTGCTATCAATGAGCCAGATTCATTCTTCAGACTTTCTTCGGAGCTTTTAAAGTTCTCCTAGCTCAAACCCAAATGTTTTCTGAAAGTCCAGGATTTGTTTGAGTCACTCAAACACAGAAGAACACCAAGGACCAGAGATGAAGCCTTTTCATGTCTGCATGCACTTTATCCCTTCAAATGCTTCTGTGGAACAACCTTTTGTCAATCAGCAAAACGTGTCCTTATATGTTATTTACACCTGCGATTGAACAAACAAACAAACAAACAAACAACCTCCACGTGTTGACTGACTTCTTCACGGATGAGATGTAGTTTAAGAGTTTAGCAGGGTTCTGTCATGTATATTTCTGAATAAGTTGTTATTAAATTATTGTATATATTGTGTATATTTTCTCTTGTGTGGCAGAAATGTGTTGAGTGAATAAAAGAGAAAAACAATCACAATTTTTTGTCATTTCTGAGGCCAGCTGCTGCGTGGGGAAAAAGTGCCAGAGAAAGATGCATCTTCCAAATCCGGTCCTGTCAAACAAAGATGGAGGTGGGGGTTGACTGGGCGGGTTAAGACGACTTAATGCTCTTAAGTTTTTAAGCAGAGGACGTGGTGACCCAGTGCTGACACACCGCTCACCTGTGAGACACGCACACAGTGGAATAGGGTTTAAAGACCCACTCCAGCGAGCGTGTGTTTTTCTGATGGAAGAAAATTAAGATTAAAACTGGCTGCACGGTGGCGCGGTGGTTAGCGCTCTTGCTTCACAGCAAGAAGGCCCCCTGACCACCAACTGGGGTCTTTTTTGCATGTTCTCCCCGTGCATGTGTGGGTTTTCTCCAGGTACTCCGGCTTCCTCCCACCGTCCAGAAACATGCTTTATAGGTTAACTGGTGACTCTAAATTGTCCCTAGGTGTGAAAGTGAGAGTGAATGTGTGTGTGACTGTGGTCCTGCGACAGACTGGCGACCTGTCCAGGGTATATCCTGCCTTCACCCATCAGCAGCCGGGTTAGGCTCCGGCACCCCCGCGACCCCAAAAGGGACAAAGCGGCCAAGAAGATGATGAATGAAAAAAAAAGGATGAATGAAGATTAAAACAACATTTCTGATTTATGAAAGTTTTGTGAATCAGGAGCTGATGAGAAAATTCTGTTTCATCTACAGTCTGGTGACCAAAAGCTCAATGCTCCACCCCATTTTGATCATCCACTTACAGCAGGGGTGTCAAACTCAATCACATAAGAGGCCAACATCCAAAACACACCTTAGGTCAAAGGTTGAACAGGATAAACATTTATTGAACATTTTAAAAACTTTAAAACATTCACTTTTTAACATAATTATGAACTAGATATACAGGATTACCTGTGATAATGCTAGTGTGAATGCTGTAAGCTGAATTTGGCCCCTGAAGATGCTAGTACTGATAGCTGCAGATGCTGAAATTGATAGCTGAAAACACTGAAGCTGAAAACTAAAAAAAAAACGTAGTTTAGCCAAAACAGATCGCATGTAGCTGAAAAAATAGCTTTGCTTCAAAATAGCCTAAAAAACTGAAAAAAGTCTAAATTAGGAAAAATAGCTAGGATGCAGCGTGTAAAGAACAGCTTATCTCCAAATTAGCCTAAAAAACTATTTGAAAAAACTTGAATAAGCCAAAACAGCTAGCATGTCGCTGAAATATTAGCTAAACTCCAAAATAGCCTCAAAAAATCTTAGTAAATGCTAAAATAGTCTAAAAAGCTAGCAGAATGCCAATTTTAAAACTTTAGAACTGTACATTTTTAACATAATTATGCAAAACATTATTCCTAACATAAAAGTCAGGAATATTATTCCAGAATGAATCAACTTAAATCTTAAATAACTTTCAATATTTTACTCTCCACAAAAATATATTTTGTCAAAATTATACAAGTTAGAAATGAGCACACGATGACATGCGTCCGTTAACAACAGTAAAATAAAATGATCAGGAGGGCCAGATAGAATTACCAAGAGGGCCGGATCTGGCCCCCGGGCTTTGACTTGCAGACAAATAGATCCATGAACATCTTTGTTTTCCTCGTCTGAGCTGGAATCTGGATCAAAACTGTACAGCTGGATAGCTCAGATATTGCTCACCATTTTTGTTACGCTGTAAGCGAGCGAGAGACAGTATAAACAAAGGAATGATGTGAAATGAGATTGGGTTACCGCACACCAACCCGCCCACAACTCAGAAGTGAATTTCTAATGAAGTCCTGCTGCTCTGCAGATACTATGGTCTAGTACAGGTATCACAGAATAGCGGACTGCGGTCCACATCCGGACCGACAGACTTTTCACTCCGGACCGGTGAGCTGGTATCCCTGGCTGAGGAAAAAATATTGTGCTATGTAAGAAGAAATAAGGAAATAAAGAAATCAGCGGGCAGACGTGTGTAGACTATAACTGGTGCAAATAACGCGGCACAAAAACTAAAACAGTGATTATGACCGCTGTCATCATTTATGCATTGCATGATGCAGTTCAGAGCATGTGAGCAGCAGGTTATGGGAGGAGCCTAACGTGTGGCCCGGCAACTATTAAAAATAAAAACTTTAACTTGATTATTCGCTGATTTTGAATACATGAATACCACAGCTGAGTGTCCGGGTTATTATGAGTTTATGTCGAAACTAGGAGTGTAACGGATCACGGATAATCCGTGGTCTGTACGGATCAGAACGGTTCGGCACACGTGTGTACCGCAGACTTTTTTCAACTTCATAATGAAGGACGCGGATCAATAGATATCAAGTTTATTTAATTTTAATAGCTGAATAAAAGCATCGGTATACGTCTACATTTCTGGAATCAAAGAACCTCCCAATGAGGAGCTGCAGCTGTCCCGTACAGGAGAAAGCTGCAGCTCCATAACAGATGGTCTCAGGGGATGATTGTACGGCAAGCCAAAGAGACCAAAAATCACCAGAAAAAGCGAGCATAGCAGTGCCACGTTTTACAGATAACAATTATTATTTTAAATAATTAAATGTTCCCACAGTTAGTTTTGATAAAACAATTGATACCAACACTAGGGGGGGGGGATGAGAACATTTGTATTTTAAGAAGTACTCCAGATAGATTTGGTATTTTCAACACTATTTTTAAGCATTCTTTTCTCTTAGTTTTTGTAGATTTGGTCTCAAGAAATGTAAATGTAATCAGAAACTACATCTTTTAAAATGTTGTTTGTGTTCAAAGTTTAAACATGTTTTGTTTTAATAAAGAGGCATCAATGACTAAATGTTTGGATGTTGAATATATAAATATTGTGTGTGTGAAGTACTCTATATGCTTATTGAATATATGATTTGAGGCGTTTCCAAAAATGTATTTAGCTTTTAAATTTTTGTTTTTGCAGTTTTTGCAGTTTTTTCTTTTTTTACTGAACCAAAAATGATCTGAACCATGACTCTAAAACCGTAACACTGTGAAAGTAAAAGCTTGAAACTTTGTTTGCATTATTTTAGGACAAAAAGCATTTTGTTCATCCCTGACATTGTTTGTTATTATTAAAACATATTTCAGTTTGCTATAATGCCTGTTTGCTGTTGTAAAAATGTCTTAATGTGAACGAAAAAGTAAATATTACAGAAACAAACACAAATATACAGAGTGGACCTTTGTATGAAGGCTATTTTTATAATTGGACCCATCGAAATTTTAATTGATTACCCAGAACGTGACAGGTTTACTGATTTTGTCTAAAACTGTCACCATCATAATTAAACTACCACTGGCAACAATTTGAAAATAGATCAGAAGATGACCGGAGTGGGACTCTAAAAGTGCTTCTTCAACCCCCACCCCTTCACACCCAACTGGATTTCTAAATAAAACTTAAATGTAAAAGTTATTTTTCTTTGCCCCCACCACTGTTAGAATAGTTCCTGTGAAACTGCAGAGCTGCATGTGAAGTAGAGTGCAGAATATAACAGACACACAAAGAACCAACAGAAGAAGTTTCAGATATTAAAGTTATCTTTTTTAAAGCCGGGCAGAAAGCGGTGACATCAGAAAGTGGGATGTGATGCCATCCCGTTAAACATGCAGCCCATGCTTCAGAAGCTCTTCAGGAGGCTCCTGCAGATTTCCTCAAACCCGTGAAAGTAGACGGTTCTCCAATGCCTTCTCACACAGCTGTTCAGCTCAAAACCTATATTTAAGAGAATTCTTAGAATTTCAGACAAGAGTGTTGCTAAAGGCTGGTCGTCTCAGCTGCTGACGTCTCTGCACGGCCCCTCCTCAGAGGTGGTTGGCAGACGTCCTGCTGGCGCGGCGGCAAAGCTCCAGGCTTCAGTTGGCAGACGCACAGGTGAAGAGTTCCCATGACAGATCTGCCTTCAAAGGGTTTCTTGTCCCGTTGCCTTCACCTTCGTCAGAACACAGGTGAGTCTGAAAGCCTGGATGCAGTTCCTCATATGTAGTCGGTTCTTGGTTTCCTTCCACGTAAGAAATGATGGTTTTGCACTTCAGAGACTGAAGGACGTCAAACGTCTGCTGTGTTCTCCTCATCAGACTCGACTCACCGACACCAGCTTGCCCGGGCTCAGTAAACCACGGCAGTTTCAGGAGAATGAAAACCACTCGCTTCTTTTGAATTCTCTTTATTGTTAGAACTGATGAGACATTAAGGCTTCCAGCATTAGATTTTTAAAACTAAATGATTTTCCTTCTCCTGAACGTTAAGACCTGGAAAACTCTCCGTGCACTTCCCCAACATCGACCAGAGAAAAGGTAATCAGAGTACAAGTTTACCCAACAATCTGCTGCACGTAGAAACCCCTGGAATGTAGCCGGGTCAAAGGCCAAGCACACTTTCAAACTGAGCCGTGCTCTTCGAGTCCAGAGGGGGGGGCTCAGCGTTGTTTGGGCCGCTGGGGGTTGTACTTGAGCAGCAGGCCGAGGGAGGCAAAGCCGAACAAGAAGGTCTGGACAAACCACAGGCATCGAACCCCCAAGTTGCTGATTCCTTTGTTGCTATGTGGAAACAAAAACGTGTTTGTGGTGACCTGCTGTGCACTAGAGACTAGTTCACAAGTGGAAGATTGTTTAAGTGAGACTGTAGCGCCACCTCGTGGACACTCTTACCTGCAGACTCTCAGTGAGACGACAGCCTCAAAGACGTGAATAGCAAACGCTGCCCACCACCTGAGACAGGAGCACAGGCACTCAGCATCGTCCTCATGGTTAGAGTGGAACTCCACGCCTCTTATTCCTGTCTGAGGTTTAGGACTTTGACGTGTAGACAAATGCCTTTGAATACAATTTGATCTCCAGAAGAAAGAAAGTGTTCTGCTCTTCACGCCCTCAATATCCCATGTCAAGGAAAGTTTGTTGTGTACAGACCAGGGATGTCCCGATCCAATCACGTGATCGAAAATCGGGGCCGATCATGTGGTTGATGACTCTATCAATATCGGATATTACATTTATTCTTATTATGATCAGCGCTTTATATTTCAATCTTATTATTCGGAATAAATACTCCCCTAGAAGTCTGCTTGTCATGAACAGATCACAAAATGTTGTTACCCTAAAACGCAGCAGAAAACAGCATCAGCTAAAGCAGGAGGCCATAAAAACAATTCAGTCAAGCTAGCTAGGTAATAGCAGATTCAGATTTCCGGGATCAATAACTTTTAAAAACTGACAGCTAGTGTCTCTGTTGGTTTGTCTTAATGTAAACAACAACCGATAAAGGCATTTCAACAGAAAAAGACAGAGTTTTGTCAATGTTTCATATTAAGCTCTTCGTGCAGAAGACAGACAGGCGGCTACACAGCAGTAGCTAGCGGTGCTAAGCTAAATGCTAGCTCCGTGATTTAACTCCATAGGACCCGAGCTGTTCTTTAATTTGCCTGTTTTATTTCTATGATAGAGAAATGAAAGTAAAGAAAATTAACCACTGTGATGATAAAACCTAAAATGTGATGTCTTAAGAACTTAAGAACAATCACTTAATATTAAAAAAGCAAACAAACAAAAACGAACAAATGTTTCTAATAATATCAGCTAGTCATGAACACTCATCATCAAATTCATGCTAAAACAAAGTCTTCATTCATTTTTAAGAATTTTAAACGAGGACAGGAATCACATTTGGTTAAAAATGTTCAACAGCTCTAAAGATATTAAAGCTAAAGTCATTAAACTTTCATGACTAATTATTACTTATAGAACAAGAAAATAGTTTTTTTTTTCCTGTTCATATTTATTTTTACTTGTTTATTAAAGCTTCTCACAGAAGTGTTCTATTGAAGTTTTTAATGATAAAAGAAGGTTAATAAAATATAAATAAGGGACAACACAAATCTGTTTATTCAGTTTGTTCATGTTTTAAATATGTTAAAAAAGTATCAGATCAGGACTCGGTATCGGCAAATCAACAAAATCAAATTACTCTGAATCAGATCAGGCCCAAAAACCTGATCGGGACATCCCTGTTAGAAAGAAGATATTAAGAAGAATGTATCAGATCAAGAATAGTTACTCTAACCACTAAAATGACTGAGAAATAACTGTCTGTTTCACTGTGGATGTCTATGGGACTTTTGGAACTTTGGGTACTTCCTATTTGGAACACAGAAGGGGAGGGGTTACTAAGTCCAGTTCCTACTTATACAGTCAGGATTGTGGACTGTTTTGTGTGTGTTGGGGGGGGCACTTAACACCCTTTCAGAGGGATGCTGCTGCTTCTCCTTCACATGTGGATGGAACTCAAATGAAGCTAAACTAGGAGAACGCATGAAAAACAGACAAACTCAATGATTGTTTTTGCACAAACTTGCGTCACTGAGGAGTCCTACCAGCTGCTCTAAGTGTTGACTTTGTTCATTGAAGGTTCGAGGCCTTTGTTCCTGTTCTGAGACACCCCGCCCCCCTCCGATTGCTTTAGCTGAGCTCTGGACTTTGGCTGAACTGTTACAAAACTTTGATTCTTTTCTGGTGTCAATGTGGTCTGAAGGATTGTGACCCACTTCATGGCTAACCTCACATTTACTATGCAGAAGGACGCATGTGCGCCCAAATCACCATCACACCTCCACTGTGCTTCACTGTTGATGCAGGGAGTTTATGCTCAAAGGCTCCAATAGACTTTCACTAGGCGGGGGGTAAAGAAAACCAACCAATTACTCTGATAAATACTCAGGTACAAGAATCATAAGTCAGATGGAGCTAAATACGTCCTGCCACGCTTGCCCTACCTGTTCAGGACGGTGGTCTTGGAGCAGAGAGGAGCAGCACTCACCCTTTATGCATGAGCCCTGCATAGTTTTCCACCAGGTGTCTGCAGAAGCTGCCAAACACTCCCAGAAACTGGAATGGAATCTTTTCTGGAGCAAACACCATGAACTGCAAACAACAAGAGTAGTTCAGCATTAAACAACATGAACCGCAGCTGTGGCGAGTTTCTCTTCCAAAGATAGACTCAGTGGAAGATCTGCTGTTGATGAATGCCTGCTGTTCCATGATTCTCCAATACAGCTGCCAACCATTATTTTAATAAATGACTGAACACTGATTATTTTTTCCGATTAGTTGACTAATCAGGTCATGCTTAAATGGTTTTAAAATTCACAGCTTAACCATCGTTAGCTTTAAACCAACTAAAAATTAGATATATAGCATTACCTGTGATAATACTAGTGTGAATGCTGTAAGCTGAATTTGGATGCTGAAGATGCTAGTGCTGAAGTTTTGTCCTGGCTGATGCCTGGTCCAGTTTTATCCCAAGTAAACACCAAAACCTGCCTATTAGATCCCATTCCCACTTCATTTTAAAAAACATTTTATGGATTCTTTGAGTTGAAGCTTTTAAATATATTAAACATCTCTCTTCAGACGGGTGTCTTCCCCTCTACCTGTAAAACAGCAGTGGTGAGGCCCCTTCTGAAGAACAGCAGTTTAGATCCTAATATTCTGGATAACTACAAACTTGTATCTTACTTACTGTATTTTTATTTCACCTTTATTTAACCAGGAGAAACTCATTGAGATTACAAAGGCAGCAAAACATTTAACAAATATTACAGGACAGACAAATAATTACACATTACTAATTACACATTAAAAGTAATAAAGAAAGTAAAAGAAAAAAAAAGAAAAAGAAATTTCACATAAAACATTTACACGATGAAGACTGACTCTCTAAAATATCTAAAAGCCTCTTGTACATGGGAAGTGATATCGTATTTTCAAGCCCAATTTCAGCCTGTAGCTGATTCCAGGATGTAGGAGCTGCAAAACTGAAAGCCTTTTTTCCCAACTCAGTTCTGACTCTAGGCACAGACAACATCAGGACATTTTGAGATCTCAGATGATAATCTCCAGAAATCTGTGGCACCAAATAATCTGATAGATATTTGGGAATTAAACCTAACATGGCTTTATAGACAAAAAGGCACCAGTGTTTAAGTCTACGTAGTGACAAAGATGTCCACCCGACTCTCTCATACAACACACAATGATGTGTCAGCGTTTTGAGGCTTGTTATAAATTTAAGTAATTAAGTAAAACTATAGAGAAAAGTGTTGCTACTCAACTGTGTGAGTTTTTACATACCAAAAACATTTTAGAAAAATATCAATCTGGTTTCATGATGAACCACAGTACAGAGATGGCTCTTTAAAAGATCATTAATGATCTTAGAATTCATTTAGACTCCCAGAATCTTTCTGTTCTGGTGCTGCTGGATCTTAGTGCCGCTTTTGATACAGTAGATCACCAGATTCTATTAGATAGATTTAGGAGTCGAGTGGGCCTCTCTGGAAATGTTCTTAAGTGGTTTTATTCTTACCTCACAGATCAACACTTTTATGTAAGTTTGGATACATGCTCTTCAGGAATCCATGAAATAAGGTGTGGGGTTCCCCAAGGGTCAATTTTAGGTCCCATTCTTTTTAACTTATACATGTTGCCTCTTGGGGAAGTCATCAGGAGACACGGCGTTAACTTTCACAGCTATGCTGATGATACTCAGCTTTACATCGCTGTGTCTCCTGATGACCTTGAACCTATAAAAACTCTTTTAAATTGTATTTTAGATATAAAGTCGTGGATGGCAGAGAACTTCCTTAAGCTCAACCAGGACAAAACAGAAGTTTTAATCATCGGTCCTGAAGACAAGAGAGAGAGGATTTTACCTCATCTTCAGAATTTTAACCCTTCTCACTGCATGAGAAACCTGGGCATTCTTTGACTCTGAGCTGAATTTTATCCCTCACATTAAAAATGTCATTAAGACAGGATTTTATCATCTTAAAAACATTTCCAGACTCCGCCCATTCCTCTCTCTCTCCAGCACAGAGGTGCTGATGCATGCTTTTTTTTAGTCGGTTAGATTATTGTAATGCCCTGCTCTCTGGTTTACCTCAAAAGTCTCTTTCAAATCTACAATTATTACAGAACTCAGCAGCATGAGTTCTGACGAGGACCAGGGGGCGGGAACACATTACACCAGTTTTAAAATCTCTGCATTGGCTCCCTGTGCGTTTCAGGATTGATTTTATAGTTTTCTTAATGGTTTATAAATGTTTTTATGGTCTTGGGCCTTCTCATCTCAATGATCTACTTTTAAAGTATGAATCCTCGTGAACCCTGATGTTCTCCAGCACTGGCCTTTTAGTTGTTCCTAAGGTGAGGACCAAAACTTATGGTGAGGCCTCGTTCTCTCATTACGGTCCTCGCCTGTGGAACAGTCTGCTGGAGAGTCTCAGAGCTGCAGAGACCACAGAGGTTTTAAGAAGAGGTTCAAGACACCTTTTTAACTTAGCTTTTAGTATTATCTATTGTTTATTAAGTTTTAATATATATTACTCTCAGTATCTAATTCTATTTTTTGCATTTAATGTTATGTTTTTACATGCATATTATGGATGACATTTTATTATCTAGGTTTTATGCCCCAGTGTTTCCCTTTGGGGTTCCTTTGTGCCAGGAGTTGCCAGTTCTGTCTGGGGACGTTGCCATGGTTGTCACCCTTTTGGGAGCGGTCGGGGTCTGGCTTTGCTGCTTGTGCAGTGGACCCCCCGCTGCTGTCCCTGTCTGGGTGGGAACTGTGGTGATGTTCCTGTGGCTGAGCTGCTCCTGGTATAAAAAGATCTCCAAAATACGGTTTCCTCACAGCAAGGAGGAGCCCAAGTTTTTTTTTTTGCACTTCTGTAAGTATTGATTGTTTGTGAAGTCGTGTCTGTGTGTTAATGGAGGGAGGGGGGTGGGTAGGGGGTGGATTGGGTTTTTCTCTTTTTATTGATTACTTATTTATTTGCTTGTTTCAGCTTTTAATTGTAAAGAACTCCGAGTCAAGTATGAGAAGTTATTATGGTTTCCCCGTCTATATAAACTTCCCCAGTGTGTCAGTATGGTTGAGTCTGGCCAGGCCTGTTCATGTCTGGTTTAGTTATATTCAGTTGAGCCAAATTTATTTTTGTATTTAGAAATACTATGCTAGTTTTACCAACTTTTACAGGGAAAAAAAAGGAACAAAAGAAAATAAGGAAAAATAAACATCTTGAAAGAAAAACCTCCCTTTGTCCTCTGACTCATTGTGAACCTTCACGTTACCCAAAACAGCTAGCATGTAGCTAAAATATTAGCTAAACTCCAAAATACCCTGAAAAACCTTAATAAATGCTAAAATAATCCAAAAAGCTAGCATAACGCCATTATAGCTTTCAACTTTACTACACTCTGACTCCATATATACAAACTATTAATTGACTATTAAATTAGTCATCAACTCTTTTAACAGTCGATTATTCAACTAATCGTGGCAGCCCTCCTCTCCACTAGGGCTGAAAAGCAGAGTGTGAAAAACATCCTCAGGATCCAATAACCTCCGTGGATCCGTGCAGAATTACCATGTGAATGGATCCTTTCAAGCTCTGGACTCGGACTGCAGCAGCTGATAGTGCTTCCAAACGACAACCTTGTTGTGAGTGAGGAAATGAAAATGTGTCCGTTTAATGGATTTACTGGTTCTGCTTCTGACCGGGTCGGGATTCATCTTTGGTCGCATGACCATGAAGTCATCATTACAACTTTTCTTCAAAGCTCTTTTTGTGCATTAACTGCTACTCCGATCGCTTTGGGTTGGGTTAAGTCCAGAACCAAGCCTCTAAACAGAGAAATACTGACGACTGCACCTCTAAAGAAACTTAAATGCTGTTTCACATGAAAGCACCAACAATAAAAAAAAAAAAAACAAAAAAACAAGAAAATGTGGTTAACCCTTAACACCGGAGCTCCAGCGTTTATGTTCTTTGATTTACTGTAACTTTTCAACAGTTAACACAATGATTCTAGTTCTCCTTCAGAATCTACTGGAAGTGTCGTGTTAAATGTTGAAAAGTTACAGTATGCTGAAGATTTTGAGCTTAAGCATCACCGTTTAAAGGTTAAAGTTTCAAAAAACTAGAATATGAAAACAAGCAGCCAGACATTCAGGACAGAAGACGGGTTTGGCCAAAGCCCTGTTAAAATCCCCCATGACAATTTTTTATTTGAAAAAATGTTCCCAGTAGGGTTTTAATTATGACTATGAAACTCTGAACCAAAATCCCACAACCTAAATGCCTTAAAAAGTCATTTTTCATGTTAATCTGAAACCCTTGTTTCCAAAATCTCCTCTGAGGCCTCTGGACACGCTAGCCGGACCAGATGAGGGTTTAGTGCATGTGCAGCAGAAAGAAGATCATTCAGGAAAAACAGAGTCTGTCCAAGACTGTTGGATTGATTTAAAAGGAGAAATACTCGGAAATGTAAAAACTAAATGATTTCTTTTTACATTTGTTCTCTTTCAGGAGAAAAATGACACACAGACATGATAAAAACTTAAAAGGACTTTCATTGGAGGGGACTTTAAAGCTGGGTTACTCTGGAGTGAGCCCATGCACCAGCCGATTGACATGTCTGCCCCCCCCCACATTTTTTGCTGAAAAAACTACATACTGGCTTAAAATATGTTTTTACAGTATCATACACTCATGTACATCCCCTTCTGTTGTTGCTTTCTGAGGCCAACGTCACTGATAGGAGCAGGACTCCGACCTCCGGCTCAGATAAGCTGTGGTAATGACCTCCACCACTTCGCTTTATACTGAAGGTTAAACCAAAACGTTTTTAAAGTCTTACTTCAATGACTTAACACTAAAGCACTGAGCACTCATTTAGACTGTCTGCACAAGTTCCAAGTCATAAACAAATTAATAACTTATGCACCAATAGGACCCAGACTTTCCCTAAATATGAGTAGTTTTAAAGATCTGAACTTACTACCTTTATAACTATTTTTTAACATGAGATTTCCTATTTTTCCTGAAGTCTGTCTCCCTCTGATTTCTTTCTGCCCTCTGAAGCTCAGCTTTAGTTAGATTCATTTTAAACCCGAGGCTGACACTAATAACGAGTAGAATCAGTTACAAAGGTTGTCGAGAATTGGAGGGTTTAGACAAGATAAATATTTCATGAAAAGAAGAAAAAAGCAGGCTGTAATGTTTTGGTGACAGTGGGACACTGTAATAATAGTGTTCTGGTTCGTTTTTAGTTCTTCTCCTCACTATTCTCGGGTTGTTTTCACTACAAACCGAATTTTCCAGATCCTTCCTCCAGAATCTCGCAAGCTGCAGTCCAAATGCTGACGGGTTGAGAACCCGGCGAGACGACGAGCTGCGAGTCTCTTCTCGATCATCTACTTCTCGACACAGCAGCCCGAAGAAGAACCGGACCAGAACTCACGTGAAATACGCGACGGACAGCGTGACGGTGAGCATCCAGAACGGGCTGGTTCTCCGGAAAAAGGCGCTTCCGTCGGCTCCCGCCATCGCTGCTGCGCTCGCGCCGGTGCCTCCGCCAAATGTGACCGTGCATCCACAGCGGAAGGGAGGGAGGGAGGAACCGAGGGGCCCGGGGCGAAGACGGGGAGTTCCGCTCCGGAGGGCTGGGGGTCCACTCACGAACTCCACAACAAACACACGTATATCATTTCAGCGGGAAGAATCTGCAAATGCTTCGAAAGGAAGCCGGGAAGCAGCAGTATGAGGCCAGATCTGTCTCATTTTACTGCATTCACACCGAACGCGGCGAGGCGTCAAATTCGCGCGTCTGCCGCCGAAGTCGCGCTGCGGCAGATCAAGTTTTTACAATCAATCAACATTAAAAGTCGACGCCTCCGCCGTGCCGGCCGCGTTCGGTGTGAATGCACCAATAAGCAGGGTTCTAGGCTCCGGAGACTTCTGTGTTATCTGCATACATCAGGAGCGTCAAACTCAATCTCACATGGGCCAAAATCCAAAACACACCTTAAGGATAAACATTTATTGAAACCATTAAATAACTACATTTTTAAAACTTTAAAATCGTAAAATGGACTGTCACTGTTGACATTATGCTAAATAAAAAAGCATACAAGTTTAATTGTGTGGGTTTTTTATGTTCTTACAGTGTAAATCTTCTGGATCAGGATCTTACTTGACGCAGAATGTATTTTATTTTTAAAGGAAGTTTTATTCCCTGCTGTCTAAAGTAATACGTAGAAATAACACTGTTATTATTCAATTATTGTAAATATTTAAATGGAATATAATTGTATAGTGCTTTTCTACCTTCCGTGGAGGCCCAAATAACTTTACAGTCACAGAGCCATACACCCCATCCACACATACACATTCACACACTAGTAGTGCCTCCGCTGGCGAACACAAGAGACAATGTGGGGTAGTCTTATCAAGAACCCTTCGTCACGTGGATGGACAAGGCGGGCGTTGAACCCACAATCTTCTGATTGGAAGTAGACCGCCTTACCACTGCTCCACTGCCACCCTAAGTTACGTTTTATAATTTTTAAGTTACATTTTGTAAATGAATGGCTAAACAGCCCCAGAAACATAAATAAAGAATATTTTTCTGAATGGTAAAATGGGACTTTGTGCTTCTTACTAAGTCCAGTAAGAAACGGACCAAATGGTTCTTTGTTGGCGACCTATACTTGGGATAGGTTTCCTCTTCAGACATGATTTAATTTGAAATATAAATACATACAATAGTTGTAGGGCTGGCTTCCTGTTTAGCACCCCCAGGCGTGCTTGGTGGTCTGCCCTAGGGACTAGGATCACTTCTCTGGCTCTGTGAAGGACTGGGCCAACTCTCATGGGCCTGCATTTGCTCTGAAGTTAGGTGGTTCTGGTTCTGGTCCTTTCCTCTGAGCTCTCTTCAAAATTTAAAAACATAGAGGGGTCTGGTTGACCCACGTTTACCATGCTTTTTGAGGACCCTCACTTCTCTTGGTTGCCCTCTCTTGGATGGGGGAGTGGCCCCTTCGTTGACCTCCCTTGGGTTGAGTGGGATGTCTTGGGGCGGGTCTACCTTGTTGGGATTAGAAACAAGATGTTAAGAAGGAAGCATCAGAAAAAGAATAGTTCTTCTGACCAATAGAATGACAGCAATAACTGTCTATTTCTCAATGGAAGTCTATGGGATTTTGACTTCTTGGGGCCTGCAGATACTTCCTGTATGTTGTGGAACATGAGGGGAACGGCTTGAGGTGTCCAGTGATTATACAGTCTATGATTCTGCCCCCTCCTGCTACTTATTCATCATCTGACTTTTTCAACACCCTTTTCTCCCCTTCTTTTTGCGCCATTATCCTTCATCTCATCCCTCTCCCTCTCTCCTTCTCTCTTCTGTTTTTCTATCTGGTCCAATACATACAAACACAAGAAATATAACTAGAAAGTGTGACTACCTGGAATAATGCTAACAAGAAGGCTTTTTGCTGAATGTGGTCGCTGAAGATGCTGAAGAAATTTAATGTAGTTTCTGAAGACATTAGCTGAAAATGCTAAAGCTATAAACCTAAAGCTTTTGAATATTAGGAAAGTTGCTAATAGTCTTAAAGTGGCAAAAAATGCACAAAGAATTTGAAAAATTTCTTGAAAAATTGCAAAAATGTTAAAATGTGTAAAAGCAGAAGCATGAATGTAATGAATATTTTGATACCAGCCCTCTGTTACTGGGTCAAACAAACGCTCACACACACATTCACATCTCGGGAAAATATAGAACCTAAGAAGCATGTTTTTGGACTGTGGAAGAAATGAGGGTGCCTGGAGAAGACCCATGCATACACAGGGAGAACATGAACATTGAACCAGGGCCTTCTCGCCGTGAGGTGGGAGCCCAGACCTCCACTCTACCATGTAGACCATCTATAGCTTTTTGTACATGCCTGCTGATCCATGCAGCATCTCCTCCCTGCTTGGAGGATCACGCTCTGTGGTGACTGATCAGAAAAGCATCTCTGCCAAAAATGCTGACAGTGTGTTAGGATTGAGACGACAGGGACTCTTTACGCTTATCTTCAATCAATTGATCACTGTATGTAAACTTAACAAGTAAAGTAACATCCTGATAAGATTCTTTTCCTGGTTTATTTGATCCTCTTCGTTTTAGATAATAGCTGCAGTTTAGCTGGTATAAATTCCCAGAGTGAAGTTCTGTTTGAGACAGAGGAAAGTTTGGGTCCAGCGGCTGGCAAAGTGCTGAAGGGACTGATGGGATTTGGATAAGGCTCAGACTGAGGCTGGCGGACTTTCAGGAGCCGTTTCCACACGCAAAAAATATTGATTCTGGTCCCGATAGAGATAAAAACCTCTGGCCTTTTGTGTGGCTGCAGATAGCACAGGACTTCAAGCTACATTGTCTTCTAATATACTACCAAATACTATAAATCCGCACCTGCACTTTGCCCACTATTGACTGCAGCTGTTTACATTGTCAATGCTTTTTACAAGCAGCTGATATTCAGAAATCATTGGTGCGACAGCCAGACAAGAGGTCAAAGGTGTCAGCGAGAGCAGGAAGGGGCATTTTTGTTAAACCAAACTTCATGTATAAAGTCTCATTTAATGGCAGCCTAAGGTGTGGAGGTCAGAGGTCATGCCTGCTCCCAGAGCCTGCACAGGCAGGAATTGTGTGGAGTCTCCAGAGGAGAAGGCCCAGACATGTCCACCCGCTCACCACTCTGTCAAAGAAAGGCCTCTGATTTCCACTGAGCCTTTGTCTGTCCGGTGGATCTCTGCATGAGAAGCATCAGCAGCCCTCTGCTGCAGTCTGCAGATGCTTGTCACTAGAGCTGCCACAAACCATTATTTTAATAGTCGACCAATCACCGATTATTTTTTCTGATTAATCGATCATGTACAAACTGGATATAAAACACACATTTTAACCATCATTAGCTTTAAACTAACTTAAAACTAGATATATAGAATTACCTGTGATAATGCTAGTGCGGATGCTGTAAGCTGAATTTGACCGCTGAAGATGCTAAAATTGATACATGAAAACACTGAAGCTGATTGTTCAAAACGCTGACAGCCAGTAAATATATTAGCTAAATTCCAAATTAGCCTAAAAAACTGAAGAAATTCTAAGTTAGCCCAAACAGCTAGCCACCTGTTGAAATATTTGTTAAACTCAAGAATTATCCTAAAAAGCAAAAAAAAAAAAGCCTAAATTAGCAAAACTAGCTAGCAATTCAATTCAATTCAATTTTATTTATATAGCCCAAAATCACAAAGAAATTTTCCTCATTGGGCTTAGCATGTAGCTGAAATATAAGCTAAACTCCAAAACAGCCAATAAAAACCTTAATAAATGCCAAAATAGTCCAAAAAGCTAGCAGAATGATATTATAACTTTCAACTTTACTACACTCTGATATAAAGTAATAATGATGACTATCGACGATTAAATTAGTTGTTGACTATTTTAATGTTTGACTAATCGACTTTTTTTTATAGTCGACGAGTATTTTAATATTCGATCAGTCGTCGATTAGTCGACTAACGGTGGTAGCTCTAGTTCTCCCAGAGCATTGTTGTCTCATCATGTTTGCAGAGTTGTTTGTGTTTACCAAAAACAGATAAAGGGTTTCCTGCTTCTCTATATGCTGCATAAACGTTGATTTAAAGAAAAGAAAACTGCTGACAGGGTTTTGATTCCAGAGCTTTGTGTCTTCACATCTCAGCTGTCACATGATCAGCAGGACACTAACGGTCACATGACCTGAAGTGGTTTCGACGAGGCTAACGACCTGAGAAAGACCGTCTTTTGTTTCTGCCCTCAAACCTGTCATTTGTGCCTTTGACCTTGCCACAGCTGTAACAGAGTGGGGGGTGCTGTGAAGGGTCAGAGTACTGCTGTCACCCCCCCACCCCCCTGTATTCTGGTTGAGGTGGTGCTTTTGGGAATCTCAGGTGATCAATATAAAAGGTGCTCCAGTCAAAGCGCAGACAGTCAGAGTGGTAAGTCAGTGGCAAACGGAGCAGCTGTGCAGACATGTGGAAGGACTCCAGCAGCGGTAAGAGCGCTCAGACCTGACACAGGCAGGACTTTTCTGCCTTTTTTACTCTATTTTTACCTGGAATTTAAGAGTCGATTTGTGTTTGAGGCAGAAAGAAGTGAAGTGAGAGAACAGCCCCTCAAAGTAAAGTTCACGTTTGCTTCAGCAGAGCCAGAAAGATGCAGGAGGTTTAGCTTCATGCATCGTCTCAGATAATTCTTTGAAGGTTAACACTATCTTCATTTTGCCGTGTTTACTCGTCTTGATAGTGCTGTCAGACCCACTTCAGGAAGAGAAGCTCATTCTTTATCTGTGCATTGAATTAATGGCATTTGCTGTTTGGTGGATCTGTGTACATACCTGACAGCTTCACTTTTTTTCCTCAGACGAGGCCAGATCCGCGGCCTCCGGTGGCGGCGGCGCCTCTCGCAGCGCCAGCCGCAGGAAGAGGACCAGCTTCTCCAAGGAGCACGTGGAGCTCCTGAGGGCCACCTTCGAGACCGACCCGTACCCGGGAATCAGCCTCAGAGAGAGCTTGTCCCAGACCACGGGCCTGCCGGAGTCCCGCATACAGGTGGGTACCTGCTGCCCCTCACAGAGGTTCTGATCTGTTTGTAGAAGAGATGAAAAGGAAAATAAAGAAAGAAAGGTTAGCAGCTGAAACAATGTTAGAAAATAGGTTACTTCAGTTCCTAATGACCCCTTCAGGATTAACAAAGTCCTTTTGAAATGAGCAGCCAACGCACATGCATGCAAGCATGCGCACGAGGAGCAAATGCATGCATGTGGAAACATACGCCTGGCCTCTGTTGTAAGATGTTTGCTTGGTTATCATCAGAAGTCTTTGTGTTCAAATGCATCCTGCATTCAGCAGCAGATACTCTAATCTGTGGATCGCTTCACGTCTTTATCTGCACAGATGACACAAGCGCTTTTTATCAGCAGCTTGTTTTTTGGGGGGTAAACAGAGGCTGCAGCTCTAACAGCTGACATGCACTGGACCTGCCCCCCCCCCCTCCCCCCAGCCTGATTAAGCAGCCAGTGATTGACAGAATGTGCCGTCTATCATCTCTTCTGTACTTCCTGTTCAGGTGTGGTTCCAGAACCGAAGAGCTCGCACCCTGAAGTGTAAAGGAGCCAAGAAGGCGCTGTGGCAGCCGGACAGTCCGGGACACAACTCTTTCCATGCAGCTGCCAGGGCGGGGGCTCTTCGGCCTCACAGGCCCCCACCAGCCTACCCGTCCCAAGTGAAGCAGGAGGTGGAGGAGGGCAGCTATTATGGGCAGTGTCCCGCGGCCTTTTCCAGCGGCCCGGAGCAGGCGCACTTCAGCTCCCTGTTCGGCCTTCAGCAGGGGGGGCATCTGGACAGCACCTCCAGCTCCCCCTGGGGGGGTACTGGCCTGGCAGCCAGAACGGCCCGGTCTCCCCCCCGTGGGGAAAACCTTTGGAGACGAGCAGCTTCAGTTCCAAGCAGCAAGCGTTCACGTTTCCGGGAGAGCCTCTGATGTACGTGACCTCCTCCACCCCCCACTCCTCCTCCACCCCCGACACGCCCGACTCCGGATACTGGGACGCCTGCTTGGAGAACAGCCCCCCCGCCGGGGGCCCGTTCTCCCAGCTGGAGGACTCCTGCAGCAGGGAGGACAGCAGGGAGCCGGGAGTCCAACACGCCCCCCTGCCGGTGCTGTCCCTGCAGGAGATCCTGTGGGAGCTGAACGAGAGCTGGCTGGGGGGCGAGGGGCTGGAGGGGTGCGCAGCGGGAGCCGCTTCCTGAAGCTGAGCGTGGACTGTCGTTTCAGAAAACATCTGCCTGAGGAGTCCCAATCAAACAATCACTGCCCCCCCACCTGTATTTATTCATCCTCTGATTATTTAAGAGTCTATTTATGATTTCCTGCACTTGTGTTCAAATAAAAGTGGTTACAGTGAGGTGTGAGTTTCAGTTTCATTCAGGGATCTACTGTTGCTTCTCCATTCGTCTCAGCAGACGTTCAGATGATCCAAACGAAGGAGCTCAACAAAGACACAATCTCTACCTCTGCACAGCGGCTGAAGAAAGATAAAATGATAGTAACTCTTAAAAGCAAGCGTTAGCGTGGATTTACTCTAGTTTGGTTATGTAAATAGGTATATGGCCGCTGTCACGGGTCTGCAACCTTCAAGGCTTGAAAAGCCATTTGGATCAATAACTTACTGATCACAAACCAGCAGGAGCCACAAAGTCTCACTTCACTCTTAAAAAAATAACTGATAAATAATAATTATTTCTATTATTATTATAAATATAAATGAACAGTTTTTTTTTCGTTACAGATAAAATAACCTTATGTTTAAATGAATAAATACTTTATAACTTTTTACAGAGGTGCATGTGACTTTTTTTCAAAATAAAATACACCCTGAACCACAAATGATGATCTCACTGCAGCAAATATAGCAGTTCTGGTGTGATCTCAGCAGCAGTTTTAAGAGGGATATTTTGCATTTTGTGGTGCTTCTATGCCAAAACTGTTTAAATCTATCTTACAAAATGCAGTGTAAATCAGAGCTAATTAAGTGACTCTCATTGAGCTTTTCAGACAAAACCCTCAGATTTTTCAGAAATAGAAAATATTCAATTCTGCAATTCAATTTTCTGTAGTACACGGTGCACAAAAACCCATAAAAATGTTTAGTTCGACCTGTGATGCATATTTTGAATTGTGAATAAGTTTGACTCAGTTTACTTTTTTATTTTTCTTTAACGCTTGCTTCCTTTTTACTTTGGTTAATTTTTCAAAACTAAATAAATTATTTTTCTTCATCAAGAAAGCCCCAATAGAAGGGTAAAAAAAAGCCTCAGGTTGCAGACCCCGGCCAAAGTGAACCCAGAAGATAAAATGTAACAGCTTTTATATCCCCACGGCTGTGAGTGCTGCGCTTCCTCCAGAATACTCAGATTACAAATAGTAGGAAAAACTTTGGTAAAAAGTCTGATATTTTCTGACTGCTGAGTTAATTTTATGACTTTAAAGAACATTTTATCTTATGCTGCATAAGAATGGTTAGATTTGTGTATTCTTCATAAACGGTTTCTACTGCAGCGTTAACCAATCATGTTTCATGTTCACTCTCCAGTTAACAGCAGTAGTTAAAGGATGACGGCTCACCAAAGTAAACCTAAAGCATTTATGTCTTGTTTGGTTAAGGAAAACATTTTGCTTCGCTTGAATGTTTCTTTTTGGAACAGGAAGCCTTTTATTTTGAAAGAAAGTCAACTAAGCGTCTTTCAAAAGTAAAAAAAAAAAAAAAAACGACTTTACATTTCAAGAAAATTCCAGTTTATTCTGATATTTATGCATTTATTCAAGGCCAAAAGAAATATAATAATTCATATTTATTATAAAAAAAGAGAATGGAATGATGCAAAATAGTATAAAAAAAAAAAAAAAACAGGCCGGAATGGCTCTTTTAGATCTTTTAGATCTAGGAGAAGACCTCTGCTGCTCTTTCAGGAGAATTTTCCAGATTCAGCATTAACCAATGATCACTGGCTGACCCGAGCAACCCAGAAGATAAGACTCTAATCCAGCCAGAACTGACAGACGTGTGTGTCAGATTCTACAAACAAATATTTGTATTAAATGTTTTAAAAAGGTTTTTCCTACATCTTTGAGTTTCCTTAGTTACAGAATCATTTATTTCATGTAGGTTTGGTATCAGCCTCATCAGGTATTACGTTAACACCATTGACTGTATAAGTGAGAATTTTTACAGCCAATGGTTAACACAGACAAATACTTAACCCTTCAACACCGGAGCTCCAGTGTTTATGTTCTTTGATTTACTGTAAGTTTTCATTCATTCATTCATTCATTCCTTATTTTATTCCATTCATGAAGACAGCATTACATTAACATATTCAGTACACGTTGAAGGTCCACATATCTTCATGACAGGAAAGGAGCAGTAAGAAGAATAAAATTCTTATTTAATTGCTGCCCCTATATTACACCTAAAAAAAAAAAACATAAAGCAAAAAAAAACAAAAAAAAAAAACAATCCTAGATGGCTTTTAGCACCTGTCCCCACACGCTAATTACACATTACATATTCCTCAATTTTCGTCTTTACAAATATTTTTTTAAATAATATTTTGTTAGTACAACTTTTCAAAACGTCTTGTTGAGCATTCCAAACTTTTACTCCAACAAAAGAAAAACATGACTGCTTTAAGGCAGTGCGAGCGACTGGAAACTTAAAATCATATTTCCTCCTGTGATTTTCATCTTCTGAGGTGAAAACAAATTAATTTTTGCAGACTCTCCGGCATCTCTCTGTTTTTAACTTAAGCATCCAAGTAAAGTTTGCTGTTTTGCTAAGTCCTCAAATTTCAACAATCTTGACTCCACAAATAAAGCATTCGTGTGTTCTGTGTATCCAGCTTTATGAATTATTCGAATTAACTTTTTTCTGCTGTAGATGTGTAATGGTGTTAAATGAGTTTTATAACGTATTAGCCCACACTTCAACACAGTAAGTGAAATAAGGCAGTACAATTGAACAGTTATAACATTCTTAATACGTGACATGATACGTAGTACTTAATGTTATTCAAAACAAATATAATTTGGCCAATTTACTTTTGATATATGATATATGTGGCTTCCAAGACAACTTTTTGTCCAAAATTAACCCAAGAAATCTATACTCAGAAACTTTTTCAATTGTTACTCCATCAATTGATAGTTTTACCTCCTCCTGTTTTTTGTTAGTAAAAACCATAAACTTTGTCTTTTCTAAATTCAATGAAAGCTTGTTATTATTAAACCAATATTTAAGTTTGACCAGTTCAATTTCAATATTTTCTATTAAGTGATTTAAATTTTTTCCTGAACAAAACATGGCTGTATCATCAGCAAACAGAACAGGTCTCAATACATTTGAGACTTCAGAAATATCATT
The DNA here is from genome assembly GCA_003999625.1 of Oryzias javanicus. Lineage (NCBI taxonomy): Eukaryota > Metazoa > Chordata > Actinopteri > Beloniformes > Adrianichthyidae > Oryzias > Oryzias javanicus. The sequence continues at coordinate 892,996 of CM012451.1, read as the reverse complement.
TATATACAACAGAAAATTCCAGGAGATTTATCCGACTCCAGCAGCTTTTCTCCTTCACAATCTACTGGAATTATTGTGTTAACGATTGAAAACTTACAGTACGTTACAGATTTTGTGTTTAAGCGTCACCGGCGACGCCTCAGGTGTTGAAGAGTTAAACAGGAACCACAGAAAACAGTATCGAGTAGAAAAGATGTTTATTCTGTGACTTCAGGGAACATCATTTAAGGCAGAGTGACTTTTCTGACACACGAAACTAAACATATTCATGGAAAACGATGGTAACCATGGTAACCAATCATCCTTTGCACATTAGTTGCTGACCTGCACATAAACACTAGAAACTATGTTTGTTTAATCAATAGTGTTACTGTAATCTTTGAAAATCCTGCGTTCGGCCGTCCTTTGATGAGACCTGCTTTCACCATGGCTGAACTTCCTTCTCAGAGACAAACTTCCCATGAGGCTCGGTGGCACCTGGAGGCAACAAGGCCAGGTAGACTGGGGTAACGGCGCCCTCCTCTGGTGATTTGGGGGCATTGGGGCCAGCCATGTCGGTGCGGACCCATCCAGGACAGCAGGCGTTCAGGAGGATCTGAGAAGACAGGCAGGGTGAGATTTGGAGGGAACTGCAGAGCGCGGGTGGGTCATTCTGAAAGCTGGCGAGGGATCTTTGGGTTACCCCATCATTGGGTCTCTCCTTGGACAGACGACGAGCCAAGATCATGGACAGCACCTGAACACAGGGAGGAGCTTCAGGCTTTAAAAGGGTTTTCATAAACTTGAAAATCAATAAAGTTGAATTGATTTAGTGAATGAATCAAAACATAGAAACAGAGCATAGAATGATGTTGATGCATCTCAGAGATTTGTCTCTTCAAAGGTTTAATCCTCTTCTTTACCAAGCAAAGCAATAAGCAGCCAAACATTTCCCGTCAGCTCGCTGATGAACTCCTTATGGGGACTTTGAGCTTCCAGTCTTCATGAATTCTGCCAAACATTTCTTCAGCTGCTGGTCTCTGGAGTTCATAGTCTGTCTCATTTTCTCAGTTCATCCCACCTAAAGAAGTGACTGATCCATCCTTCAACAACTTGTTTGTGCCCTATGAGGACAAAACTGCAACAACCAGAAGAAGGGCGGACCCTCTCACACCATGAATATTACAGACACATGACAACCCTGAAGAAGATCAAACCCTGGAAGCAGCGGGTCCAGACAACATCCCAGCATGTGTGCTGAAAGACTGCACCAATGAGCTGGCTAAGGTACTGACTGATGTCTTTATTGTCCCACTATGACCATTTTTTAAATAAAAAAAACCCTTCTCAGGAGTGTTTTAATTATGAATATGAAGATTTTAACCAAAACCCCAAAACCTAAATGTCTTAAAAAGCTATATTTCATGTTGATCTGAAGCCTTCCTCTGGAGAGTCTCCTCTGTGGGGGCGTGGCTTTTGGAGCTGAGTTGAGAGCTTTCACAGATCCTTTCCAAGTGCGGTCAAACGAGCCGCCGTTCACATTTCTGTGGTCACATCAAGAAGCTCCGTGGAGTCTTTTGGAGATTTTCCAGCGTTCTCAGGACTGCTAGCGTAAGTATTGGATGAAAGTCACACCAAAAATCCAGTGACGGCTGATTGGTGCACAGAAATGTGAACGGCGGCTCATTTGACTGTAGTCAATGTCAAGATAGCATCTTCTCTTCTCCAGAACCTGAACTAGCCGGACCAGATGAGGGTTTAGTGACGTATTAACTGCACATTAATAGAGATTCTCTGCGAAGATTTAAATGCAAAAGCGAAATAATTTTATACGATATTTTTTCTCTTTCAGAAGAAACATGCCACGCGTACACATTAAAAACTGGATTTTCATTGGAGGAGGGCTTTAACACCTCGCTCAGGCAGTCGTTCCCAAGTTCTTTAAACGTCCATCAGAAAAGCCTCAATAACCACCACCGTGTCTCTTTAACACCTATTGTGATGAAGTGCTTCACACATTGAACATCATTCGATCTCTTCCAGTTTGCATCCCACCCCAATCGTTGTAATATCGGCCACTCAGTCATCACACTAATGGCATCACTTCATTTCCCATCATAAAGCATGAACGCTCACACAAAGCAGCATGAATGACAGCAGCATTCAGACCAAACAGTCTGGCAGACGAGCCAGTCGTACCGTCAGTCCAGTCTTGGAGACTCCGTACGCCGTCTCAGGCCAGCCGTCCTGCTTGTGCTGGCCCGCCTTGGCCTTGTCCACGAACCTCTGCATCAGACCGGCCAGCTCCTCCTCGCTGATGTCCTCGCTGCGGAAACGCTGCTGGAGCTCTGGGCTGCACTGGTTCAAGGTTCTGCAGCTGACGAAGCTGGACACGTTCACCACGCGGCCTGGAGACAGGACCGGGACAGAGGTTCAGGCAGACTCCCCCGCTAACAGTCCCGTCAAGACTGAGGATCAAAGACAAAGAACCCGGAAAGAGGTGGAGCTTTCTCCAGCAATGAGTGACATTTAGATCTGGGATGGTCCTTTTCTAAATCTGACAGAACGGTTCACCATCTCTGTTAATAAGTATTCATCATGAGAATGTAGCTTCAGAAAAACATGACAAAAACACAAACTTTACAGAGTTTGTGCTCAGTCGAGCCGCTTCATTCAGCAGGACACTCTACTAACTGAACATCACTTTAATTCTACTGTTTCTTTATTAATGCATTTCTGTCTGTCTCACACATGTTTCAGAGACAGAGGAACACGTTTGATTGTTTTATCACTGCAGGTCTGTGGAGATACGAGCATGAGAGATGAGCTGCTCTGGAGCTGCAGGAGTTCATGTCTTCATTCACACTCAACAGACGAGCTCACATTATCCCAGACTTTATTTCTGTGAAATGTGAGCAAGTTTTAAAATGAATACTACAGCTGATCACCACTCCATTTACTGGGGATGAAAGAAAGAAGAACGACAATGCTGCAAAAAGGGATATTACTGTAATTAGCAAATTAACAAAAAGTAACAACATTTAATGTTACATGGAATAAAAGCACATTCACAATAGAACTGCCACAAACCATTATTTCAATAGTCGATTAATCACAGATTTTTTTTCCTAATAGTTGACTAATGGGATCAGTGGATGTAAAGCACATCTCAACCATCGTTAGCGTTAAACTAAGAACTCCATATGCAATAATGCAGGTGTGATGCTGTGAGCTGAATTTGGCAGCTGAAGATGCTGAAGTTGATAGCTAAAATCACTAATGCTAATAAAATATTAGTTAAATAATAGTATATTAGTTAAATGCCAAATAAGCCAAAAGAACTGAAAAAAGACTCAGACTAAAGACTTAGCTCAAACAGCTAGCATGTAGCTGAAATATTAGCTAAACTCCAAATTAGCCTAAAAACCTTAATAAATACCAAATTAGTCCAAAAAGCTAGCAGAATGTTCTTACAACTTTTAACTTTACTAAACTCTGACTCCATAGAATATAAAGTAACGACAAATCGACTCTTAAATTAGTCTTGATGATTTCAATAGTCGATTAGTTGACTAATCGTCTTCTAATGTAACAAAAGTCAAATAAGCCAAAAGCACACACTGATTGTTTTCATGCTTGTAAAGTTTTTGGAAATATTGATGGTATTTTGTTCTGATTGATACAATCCCATTCCAACACTTAGATAGATATTTTTTAGATATTTAGATAGATAATTTTATATATGTTTTAGATATTCTGAAAATGTTTTTGTATTTCTTGTATCAGAGTTCACATTTTAGCGGGCTGGGTGTAGGACTGTCTCGCAGGATATCTGGGATGGCTTCACAATGATCTAGAAGATCCATCATGCTGCTGCATAACTGGGTCTCCTTGTGTCTTACAAACACAGGAAATGAAAAACTCTCTGCCAAACTCTCAGGGCAAGCTGATTCGCTGCTGGTATCCCGCTCATGGGATGGGCTGAGAAGAGGTTGCGTTACAGTTGATGATGAACAGTTGTTAGGAAGAGAATTGGCACTTCTTGTCATAAATTTCATTGACCCCTGACCTATAGGATCATGTTCAAAACACTGAATCAGATTCAGAATGTGATCATGATGCCACCACCGCCGTGCTTCCCTCTAGCTGAACATGAGCTGCTTGATTTTGTGTTCCCTCTGTTGGTAGAAGCAGGAGCTTCTCTCAGGAGAGAACACTATGAGAACTAGACTGAGTCGATCTGACCTGTCATGTTCCAGACAGGAAGTTCCTGCAGAAAGCTACATCCCATAGACTATATAGAGAAACAAACAGCTGTTACTCAGTCATTCTACTGGTCAGATTTACTATTCTTGATCTGATCTGTTTTTCTCTTACATCTTCTTCAAAATCCTCTCTTGTGGTGATATGTTTCTGTAGTGAAAGTTGTTCTAGTTATGAACTGACCAATCAGATGCCTCAATACGAGCATGTGGTGCTCGCTGGCCCCCACCTGCAATGTTTAAAACCTTTGATTGACAGATTCTCCAGAGTCCACTTTCACCTCCAACCAGCTCATTCCTGATTGGTGGATTGGTTGTCATAGAAACAAGGACCCAGAACCATTTGGATCAATCACTGTTTGGTTCTACACACACATGCATGAAGAGTGATTTGTTGAGAGAATGCGGTGAGTCGGTACCTCCGGCTTTGATGAGCGGCATGAAGGTGGTCAGCACGTCTCTGGTGGCGAAGAAGTTGGTCTTGAGGGTCTCCTCTGCCTGCGCGGCGAACGGAGTCGTGTCTGCCACTGAGAAGAGCGCGCACGAGGGGTCAGTGTGATCGCACCCGTCATACGTGTCCCCATAAACAACAGGTGTCAAAGTCGAGGCCCGGGGGCCGGATCCGGCCCTCCAGATCGTTTGATTTTATTGTTATTAATGACCTGATGTTATCTTGAGCTCATTTCTAACTTGTATCATTTTGACAAAATGTGTTTTTATTGAGAGTAAAATATTGAAAGTTATTTAAGATTTAAATTGATTTATTCTGGAATAATATTCCTGCTTTTTTATTATTCATAATTATGTTAAAAAGTTACAGTTTTAAAAATGTAGTTTTAGAGTGTTCAATAAACGTTTCTCCTGTTCGGCCCGCGACCTCAGGTGTGTTTTAGATTTTGACCCCCTGTGCAATCGAGTTTGACACCCCTGCCCCTCACGCCACCGCTCAGGTGTGTGCAGCTCCACCCCCACCTTTGAATGCGATGGCGGCGTTGTTGATGAGGACGTCCACTCCCCCGTACTTGTCCTTGAAGAAGGCAGCAGCAGTGCGGATGCTGTCCCCATCGTTGATGTCCAGCTGCTGAAACGACGCCTTCAGTCCCTCTGAGGACAGAGACGTCACTGCGGCCTGGCCCCGCCCACTGGAGACAGTACCATAGAACCATCTGTTGCAGACTCCTGCATCATCTTGGCTCCACTGATGCTTCTGGCTCAACCGTTGCCAGACTTCCAGGAGGTCTGGATGTTTGGCAGCAGCACCAAAGCCTGTCAGCGTTACAAACCGGTCTGATCCAGACTTACACATCTCTGGCTGTGAGGTAAACGTCTCCCTGGAAGTCTCTGCAGAGCGCTCTGACGATGGCCAGGCCGATGCCTTTGTTTCCCCCGGTTACTACGGCAACCCTGGTGGACATGTCTGCTCCAGGAAAGAAGTCACTGTTAGAGGCTTTGACACCGGAGCTCCAGTGTTTCTGTTCTGTGGTTAACTATAACCTTTCAACCATTAACGTGATCATTCCTGGAGATTCTGGAGGAGAAAAAGTTACAGAAGATTTTGTGTTTCAGCGTCACTGACAACGCCTCAGGGGTTAAAGGGTTAAACAAAGAGGAGCGGACGTTTGTTCAAACGGGACCGAAGCAAACTGAGCAGACGGGATCTTCCAGCCGGAGGAGAATGAAGCAAATCAAAGCAAACTCTGCTTTTGTAGAAAAACACGTAACTTTTCAAAGGATTAAACTGAAACATTAACCGTTCCCACACTAAAGACTGAAAGGATTATTTTAAATCTGCAAACTTGTTTTAGAACTGTCCTGAAAAAATACTGATGACGAGTTTTCATTAAACCGCCCACTGAAACATTTGTTTGAACAAAAGTAACATTGTTCTGACTGCAGCACTGACGGTTCAGCTGTGATGACTCAGGTTTAATCAGGGGCAGATCCTTCAGGATCAAACCTCACATTGATCAGATTTGGTTTAAATGTCACATTTGGTCTGCTGAAAAACCTCAAAGGCCCGCTCTGGTGAAAGGAGTTTTTAACATGTTCTCCGGGGATTTTTCTGATGATGGAGGACATAGATGAAGAGAATTGAGATTCAAAGTGCATATCTAGATATCAGAGGTAGACAAAAAAAGGTTTTTAGGTTTTGTTTAAAAACATCATAATGAAAAGCCTGCTGGGATGCTTTGACAACAGCTCAGAGGATGAGGGGAGCTTTTCTTTTACTTTATTGAATACAAACAAATTTACAGAACATTTAGAGTCCAAAACTAAACAATGACAATAATGATTATTTTGCTGGTGCAATAAAATTGATGTAATTCAGTTATACAACCAACAAACTGAGGAGAAGTGTTTCTAAAACTGCATTTGAGTAAATAAAACTCGTTTGAAAGAGTAGATGTTTTATTATCAAAGCTAAAACAAGTTATGATATCTTCAAAAGTTATTATTCAATTTATTTTATTTTTTATGTATTATTTATGAATCGTTCCAAAGACCAAAAGAAAATCAGTTACAGAAAAGGTGGAGTATAGATTAGGGGAGTTATTCCATAACTACTGTTATAATCAATATCTCAAAACGTGTAAACGCACATATTTGTTGGGTAAATGTTATGGAAGATTTTTATGTATTTCTTTTGACCTTTTCCAGGTCATTTTCATGCTTTATTCCAAGTAATATTTCCAAGTATATGATTCCAGTGAAGTACACCTCTAGGTATGGTGGTTCTTTTTTCACAGAATGTGTTACAAACATGTTTATTATTGCAGTTTTTATATCAAATATCAATTTCATTGATGATCAAAGGAGGTTCTACTTTACTTATATCTAGATCACGCAGATGAGGTCATTGAATGAATAAACCTGAAGGAAGCCTTTCATAACCCTATGGGACTGGACCTGGGTTCCATGTGACGTCATTCCCTCCCGGTTCTTTACATTCTGGTTCTGCTCATGAACTCCGAACCGAACCGAATCCAACTGAGGAGCGTTGAATTGACCCCACGCACCTCTGTTTACGTTGCGCAACCGCGACGTTCACTTCCGCCTGTTAACGGCTGTAAATGCCAGAAAACGCGCGTGAATCTGAACGGAAACCGGCAGGAGAAAGGCGGGAAGGCTTCTTACCGCGCTTCGGTTCGGAGGGGTCCCGGGATGAAGGATGAAGGAGCTGAAACTGCAGAAGAACCCGCGGAGGAGCTGAGGGGGGAAAGCAGCGTGACGACCACGTGACCAGGAGAGGGCGGGCACAGGGAGGGAGGCTCTGCGCAGCTCTACTGCGCATACCCGGAAAAACACGGTGGACATGTGGTCAGACCCAGACCGTGAGCCCTGTAGTTTAATACATAACTCACTGTAGCCAGACATGAGTACAGATACCGTAGCGATACATTAGAAGTTTGTTAACCCCGTCACGTCATTCTGAGCTCTCTTTCAGACCCAACAGCTCCGCAAACGTCCGGAACCGGTCTGGTTCTGGTTCAGGATCAGGTTGGTGTCAGACTTCTCTGTGTTCATCTGCCATCATTCACTGCACCGTTCAAACGTTCTATCACATGAGATTTTAACGCATAGGAACATAGAATTAAACAAACTGGTTTCATCACCAGAAAAGAACCTTATAAACAATGTCTTCTCGGATAACTTGGTGTTATTCTCGTCCTCGACAAAAGTGAGGAATTTGCTTCTTTGTTTTTCATACATTTTATGAATAAAAATATAAACAAATCTTCTTATGAAATATATTTTTTAAAGTGTTTGGATTTTGATAATCTCCTTTAATTAATATAAAAAATATCCAACGCTATTAAAATATCATAAACTAAATCAAACTGGCCAATATGTGAAATTAAACTAAAACTAATGTTTTTGTTTTTGCTATACCAAAATAGAGAGAAACATCTGAAATCATAGCAAAAGCTGTTTACAACAGGCTGTTAATCATTTCAATGTTTACAAAAAAATACAACCACCGGTATTCAAATTAAAGTCTTAAAAGTTGTTTTCAAGGACACGGGATGCACCATGTATGATGTTAAAATGTTCTTATAACTTACAACAGTTTTAACAGAGTTGATTCTTCTAAACGTAAACATTTGGTTTCACATCAACACATTGATGAGAAGACCATGATCATGTGTTTTCTCGAGGCATCGTACAGAAGAAGATGAAGACTGCGAACTCGGACTGTCTTGTGGGTGTTTGATGACCAGAGGCCTGTGGGGTCATGGCAGGTCGTGGCTGCAGAGCAGGCCGAGCTGCGAGGAGACGGCGGCGTAAACGTGGCGGCAGCATCCAGCCTGGTACGATGAGCTTCCTTCAGTGAGCTGGCCCTGCTGCTCCCTCTCACGGCGGCTTCTCTCCGTCTTCAGAGTCTCTGAGTCACCAGCTGAAGTACGTGAGGCTGATGAGGTTCCTTCACCAGCGGGGCTTCACCTCCACCCCGCTGCAGCCCGCTCTTTTCTCTGGTGCGTTTCCCTGAGTCGCTCCTCCTGTGATGAAATGCTGAGTCATGTTTATCCAAACTCTCATGTCGCCCCACGCAGACACAGACAGAGGACTGCAGGCTGTCCACGCCATCCAGGTAACTCACCTGACAATCACAACCAGCTGAAACTAACGATGATTTTAACAGTCGACTCATCACAGATTATTTTTCTCAATTAGTTGACTAATCAGCTCATGCGCAAACTGGATGTAAAACACACATCTTAACCATCATTAGCTGTGATGATAGTTTATTAAACTTTTATTGAATCCTGCAGCTTCTGTCCTTCATTAGTTTCTGGGATTAAAACAAGATTAAATCAAATAAAAGAGAGATAAGGAATATACTCCCCATCAAACTCATTTTGATAGGTGACCTTTGACCCTACAACAGAGGTGTCAAACTCAATCCCAAAATCTAAAACACGCCTTAAATCGCAGACTGAACAGGATAAACATTTATTGAATACACTAAGACAAAATTTATGAAACTGTAACTTTTAACATTTATGAACTAGATAAGTAGCATACCTGTGATAATGCTAGTGTGAATGCTGTAAGATGAATTTAGCTGCTGAATATGCTAATGCTGATAGTTGAAAACACTGAACCTCATAGCTTGCTAAAATATTAGCGAAATGCCAAATTAGCCTAAATAACCAAAAAAAACTTAGATTAGCCAAAACAGATAGCATGCAGCTGAAATATTAGCTAAAAACAAACATTTCCTAAAAAAAATCTTAGTAAATACCAAAATAGTCCAAACAGCTAGCAGAATGACAATTTTTAAAACTTTAAAACTGTAACTTTTGAACATAATTATGAATAATAAAAAAATGCAGGAATATTATTCTAGAATAAATCAACTTAAACCTTAAACTTTCATATTTTACTCTCTATAAAAATATATTTTGTTTAAATTATACAAGTTAGAAATGAGCAAAAGATAACATCAGGTCATTAATAACAATAAAATAAAATGATCTGGAGGGCCGGATCCGGCCCCCGGGTCTTGACTTTGACACGTACTCTAGAATAAACTTTGTTACACCGTCTATAATATTAATTTTATTCTGGAACAGGGTTTTGCTGATGGAAGCTCATCCAGTGTTGACAGCTTCATGCTGGAACCTAAACCTGCAGTCAGAACTTCTCAAGAACTGCAGCTGAACTAAAGATGCTTTTCTGAATAAAAATAAATAAATGATATCTGCATTAAAACCTGAAGTTTTAGCAAACCTCAACTTCAGGTTGTAATGCAGATATGTTTTATTTATTTTTATTCAGACTCCTTTTACCTTCTCTGGGTTTGACTTTAGGAAGAAAATCTGCTTTAAGAGTGAAAACAAAAGGAGTTCCAGTCTGAATCCAGTTCCAATTCAGAATCTGCTGGAATGATGGTGTGAACGGTTGAACAGTATGTTAAAGATTTTGCTGCTCCCGGTCTCAGGTTGTTCCTGTCCTGTGTGTGCTTTCAGCCTGGTGGGATGCTGGTCTCACTGCCGGAGTCCTGCCTTCTCACCACCTCCACAGTTCTTCTCAGCTACCTGGGACCGTTCTTAAAGAGGTGGGGGCCACACCTGAAGCGTCCCTGATGAGTCTTCTGGAGGCTGACGTGTTTGTTTCTGCAGCTGGAAGCCCCCCCCTTCCTCCCTCGTGGCGCTTTGTGTCTTTCTGGTGTGCGAGCGGCACAGAGGCGAGGCCTCCGATTGGTTCCCATACATAGACGTCCTGCCCCGCTCCTACAGTTGCCCCCCTTATTTCACAGACAGCGTGATGGCTGTCCTACCCTCCGGGGTTCGGAGGCGCGCTGAGGAGCAGAGGGAGGTGGTGAAACACCTCCACACCTCCCACCGGGACTTCTTCAGGTGAGTCTGTGCTGCCCACTGGGTTACCATGGCAACTGATGCCAAAATCAGGAGAATAAACCCAAAATGTGGAGAAGAAAAACTCTAGCAGTGTCTTTTAAAAAGTTGAGACACATTGAGTGGAGAGAGTTTCATTTTATTGTGGTTTGAAGATGACACCAGCTGTGAGTTGAATGGAACTGTGGTTAATATGAATCGTTACATCCCTACTGTGTTCATCATCGGTTTAAAATCCTTTCCAAATGCGGTCAAATGAGCCGCCGTTCACATTTCCGTGGTCACATCAAGAAGCTCCGTGGAGTCTGGTGGAGATTTTCCAGCGTTCTCAGGACTGCTACCGTAAGTATTGGATGAAAGTCACACCAAAAATCCAGTGACGGCTGATTGGAGCACAGAAATGTGAACGGCGGCCACTCACAAAATTCTGCTGTAATACCTCGACTCAACCTGTAGGGGGCAGCACACAGACAGATTTAGACTATATTTTCAAGAAAGTTTATTTTAATTTGTCAAACATTTGGCATTGACCAACAGACTGTATGTTTACAGTCTTATTCATTAGAGGTCAGGTGACAAAAAAAGGTTGATTTAGGGTTTAGTTGTTCTTAAACACTGAAAAAAACTCCTAAAAAACCTGAGTCAGGAAAAACGATGAAACTTTAGGGATTCCCACATGAGGGAGAGTTAATGGTTGAACATTATGTTTAAGTGCCACCAATGATGCCTCAGGTGTGAAAGGATTAATGACATCTCCATCCCAGAATCCTCATCTTCTGTCAGAACATGACCTCTGCTTACATGTGGGTCCAGGTCCCTGCAGCCAGTTCTGACCCGCCCCGCCGAGGAGGTGCTGACGTATGAAGCTCTGAGGTACACCCTCAACCAACTGCCCCGCATTCACACACTTTCATCACAAAGGATTCACACAAGAGTCTTACCCCCCCCCCCATGCCTCACAGGTGGGCCTGGTGCAGCATCAACACCCGCTCCGTCTTCATGACCCCCCCATCCAGCAGCTTCCTGTCTGGACCCGATAATTACGCTTTAGCTCCGTTTCTGGACCTGCTGAACCACCGGCCGGATGTGGAGGTCCGTCTCATGTTGCCCACCCCCCCCCACACCCCCCTGGGGTCTGTCTGCTCCGATTGGGTCATTTTTCAGACGCTCTCCTCTTCCAGGTGAAAGCGGGTTTTAATCGGGCCACAGGATGTTATGAGGTCGGAGCCTCTCTGGAGTCCAGCGCTATCAGCAGGCTTTCATCAACTACGGTTCCCATGACAACCAGCGCCTCCTGCTGGAGTACGGCTTCGTCTCCTCCTGCAACCCCCACAGTGTCGTCTATGTAGAAGAAGGTAACGTGCACAGCTTTGTCACTAGAACTCCTGCATCTTCTGGTCCCCGTCTCCTCCCGTGTGTCTGCAGATCTGCTCTGTGAAGCTTTCCGGGGGGGCCAAAGCCTGGAAGAGAAGATCCAGTTTCTCAGAGAAAACCAGTTTCTGCAGTGAGTCTGTTTACAAATACTGTCAGCTGAAATTTAGCACTGATAGCTGAAGATGCTGAAATTGATAGCTAAAAACACTGAAGCTGATAGCCAGATAAAATAGTAATTAGCCTAAAAACAAATAAGCCTATGTTAGCCGCAACAGCTAGCATGTAGCTGAAATATTAGCTAAACTTCAGAATAGCCTAAAAGCCTAATAAGTGTCCAAATAGTTCAAAAAGCTAGCAGAATTAATTTATAACTTTCAACTGTACTACACTCTGACTCCATATAATACAAAGTAACAACTGAACGACTATTCCATTAGTCGTCGACTAATCTTGCCGCCCTGCTGGACATGAACACTCAGACTGCCCCTCTCCTCCATCCCGCAGTAACCTGACGCTGTCTGATGAAGGTCCCAGCTGGAGGCTCCTCGCCGCCCTCAGGCTGCTCTCGCTGCCCCGACTACCACGGTGAGACTCCGCCCCCTGCTGCCCTTCCCGCCCTGAAACCTGCACCTCTGACCCGCTGCCTTTACAGCCAGCGCTGGAGGACGGTGCTGCTGGGACAGACGGTCGGCGAGGAGGAGGAGCGGCGCAGCGTTGAGGCCGCTAAGACGCTGTGTGAGCGTCTGTTGAAGGAAACGAGGAGGTCTCTGCAGGAGGTGAGGACGCGCCTGACCAACAGGACGCCGTTTCAGCGACACTCAGTCACCTGGACCTGTCCCTGCAGATCTCCCGCCTCCTCCAGGACTGTGAGCGGCCAATCAGGGAGCAGCTAGCAGTGGTTGAGGCGTTGCGGAGGGAGGAGTGGAGCATTCTGGGAAAGAGCCTGGAGGCTCTACGGTTGAGCTCTGAGGTGTGACGGTGCAGGTGAGGAGCTGGAGCGTTTGTGTTTCCGTCTGCTGGAACGCCACGTTCGACCCGTCCTGAAACGCTCCGCTGATGCCGTTATTCATCTTATAGACCCAAACGTTTTGAAAAAGAACTTCAAAGACCAAAGAATTTTCCAGAACTCAAGATTTTAATTAAAAAAATCTAATTTTATTTGACAACTTTTCACTGTTGCAAATGATTCCGAGGATTGTCTAACACAACCCCCCACCCCCCCCCCGCTGAGCGTCCACACCTGGACCCTCCAGGTAGAACGTGGGGACCTCCTCCTCCACGCAGGAGCCGCTCAGCCCGGCGCCTCTGCTGCAGTTCTGGCCACTAAATGATCATTCGAGCTACTGAGCAGTCAGGAAGTCTGCTTCGTCCGACTGTTGGCGTCCGACTGTTGGCGTCCGGTTTTCCTCGCCCGAGGATGCAGACCTCCTCTTCATCAGCTTTGTCTGTTTTCACTCTTTCAGGGAAAAATCAAAAACTCCAGGAGCTTTTCCAGGAAAAGTTCAGCTGCTACAACTGCAGGAGCTTCCGTCACATCTGCTGCTCCTCCCTGAGGCGGCGGCTCAGCTTGTCCAGAACCACGGACAGCTCCACCTTCCGGTCCAGCTTCAAGTACACGTCCTTCCTGATTGGATGAAGGGTTAGCCAACCAGCTGCGAGCTCTGCCAGCAGGTGGACGTGTTTCTCCATCTCTCCTGTTGGGGAAGAGGATGTAGTTAGTGTCGGTTCTGACCCACAGAACCCCAAAAGCAGCCTGGTTCTGGCAGAAGAGCCCACCTGCACTGAGGGCGGAGCTGTAGCTCGCCGCCATGCGGCTGCAGGCCGCCTCCATAGTCAACGACGCCTTCTTCTCCGCCACAAAGACGCTGCGCAGGATCCGGGCCAGCTCCAGCAGCCGGGACATCATCAGCAGGCGCTCCTCCTGGGCCGGGTCCGGGTCATGACTGCCTGCAGCTTCTGGGCCTCTTTGGCCCGAATCTTAAGAGAAAAACTAAAACTTCAGTACCCCGAAAACCGCTCCTGTGATCCAATCGAATCAAGCAGTAGTGGAGACACCCACCCGATCCAGCAAGGACTGGGACACCCCCTTTAAAGACTCTGGAACCAGACCTGGCGGGGCTGCAGGTTCTGCTACCTTCTGGGCGCCTGTGGTTTCAGAATCCGGAGCAGTTCTGAGCTGGACTCTCTGAGCTGCAGAAGTCAGCGCCTTCTCCATCTGAACACAAAGACGGGTCAGAGGAACACATCTGAGGCCCAACAAGAACCAGGCAAACTGGAACCAGTACCTTGGGGTTGATAAGCAAGCGGGCCCGGTCCAGAACCTCCTGGGCAGTAGACAGGGTCTCCTTTTGAGGAGGTTGAGGTAACGGGCCCGCCGGGACTGCAGGAACCAAATCCACGTTAAAGCGGGGGTGCCAGCGGGTTAGCTTGTCATCCGGAACCGAAACGGGCGGAACCAACGAAGACAAGAACTCCTGCAAGACAGAAAGATGGAACATGAGCCACCAGAACGCAGAGATCAACATTCCTAAGGTCTAAACAAAATTCTAAAAACAAAGTTTTTGGAACTGAACTTCATAAAAATATTAAAGATTTCCTTTCAAAAATCTTTTGTTGCTTTAAAAATATGTTTGTATTTGCAACACGTATGCTCCTCGATTCATCTGATCTCGGTTTCTCCCAATGTTCGATTTACATTCATGAGTTTAGTCCAGGATTATAAATATGTCAGACCAGCCAATCACAGACAAGAGAGTTTGTGCTGATTGGTCCAGACCAAGTCATCAAAATCAACAGAGGTTTTTTGGATCAAAATCCAAAAAACACACGAGGTCTCCGGCCGAACAGGATAAACATTTATTCAACACTCTAAAACTACATTTTTAAACTGTAACTTTATGAACTAGATACATAGTATTACCTGCAATAATCCTAGTCTGAATGATGTAAACTGAATTTGGCTGCTGAATATGATAGTGCTGAAAGCTGAAGATACTAAAGTTGATAACTAAAAACGCTGAAACTGATAGCCAGATATAATATTAGCTAAACTCAATATTTTTAAAAAGCCTGAATTAGCCAGAACAGCTAGCATGTAGCTGAAATATTAGCTAAACAAAAAAAAGCCTAAAAATCTTTTGTAAATGCAAAAATAATCCAAAGAGCTAGTAGAATGCCAATTTTAAAAACTATAACATTTTAACATGTATATGAATAATAAAAATGCAGGAATTTTATTCCAGAATAAATCAACTTAAACGCTCTGGCCCATTTGTCTCTAAGCAGAACCCAGAACCCAACACAGTTCTGTATTTGTTAGTGTAGCACCAGCATGTTGAAAACGTCTCAGCTCGTGTCTGTGCAGCCGAACGTTACATTATGTTAGGATTATGATTTGTGTCTGGACTATTGGTTTTTCATTAAAAAACGCTGACAGATAAAGAGAAAATAGTTTTTTTCATTAAAAAAATGTTGTATTTTTTATCTTTAGACAAAAGAAAGCCCAAGTTCTAAAAACAAAACCCCCTGAGAAATGAACATTCAAAGTCAAAGACTTCTTCTGCTTTACATGGAGTCTGTTTTTCATGTTAAACTCATCCAAAACACGGCTGTGCAGCAGAAGATCATACGTGCTTTAGATCTTCTCTTTAATAATAATAATAAGTCATATTTATTAAGCCCTTTCTCAGAATTTAAGATCAACTAACAGAGATAAAAGCACAAATTTAAGACATTCAGATAAAAACAAATGCATTACAGTCATGAAGAGCAGGTAAGTCTGAAAAGACGAGTCAGGATCCGGCCCCCCACATCATTTTATTTTATCATTATTAATGTTATCTCGCACTCATTTCTAACTTGTATAATTCTGAAAAGATACATTTTTATGGAAAGTAAAATATTGAAAGTTATTTAAGGTTTAAGTTGATTTATTCTGGAAATAATATTCCTGCATTTTTATTATTCATAATTATGTTAAAAAGTTACTGTTTTAAAAATGTATTTTTAAAGTGTTCAATAAATGTTTCTCCTGTCCGGCCCGTGACCTCAGGTGTGTTTTGACCCCTGTGGGATTCAGTGCGACAGCCCTGATCTAGGAGCAGAAGGGAGGTGATAAACAGCAGAGGTCCTAGGACAGAGCCCTGGGGCACACCTTTAGAGGATGTAGATGACTTTAGTTGATAAGTCTGAGTATGGTCCTTCAAAGGAGGAACAAGAGAAACAGTTTGAGAACTGCTGCAGTAAACGGAAACTTATAAATGCAAAATGAAAGGCGGGAGAAAGCGAGATGAGAGACAACTCCTCTGAAAACATCGGTGTTTTGTGACAGCAAATATTTAATTTTATTATTTGTTAAGTTTTATTTTAAAACTGAAAATGTTGTTTTCAATTTAGGATGTTTGATCTAAAAACAGACTTTTGTTCTGAAAGTCAAATATCCCTCCATCACTGGAAGCTCTGCGGCGCTGCTCACCTGGTGGTTCTGCTTCACCAGACAGATCAGGTTCTGGTGGAAGACACGCCTTCTCTCCAGCAGACGAGAGGCGGACAGAACGGGCCGGGCCTGGTTCTGGTCTGAGGAGGACACAGATGTGAATACAGCTCCCAGTGGGCGGTGCCACGTGTTCTGGAGGTGGTTCTGACCCGAGACAATGATGGGCTCCACGGTCAGCTGGTACTCGCCCTTCTTGGCGCTGCTGCTGAAGGTGGGAACGTTCTTCTCTTGCTTGAGGGTGTAAGCCTCAGGAAACACGGTCCGGATCTGACCCACATGGTTCTGCTCGAAGCGCCTTGGAGGAGAAACACAGAAGCCTTCAGCCGATTACACACAGAACCGACCGGCCCGCCGCAGTGGCTCAGACTAAGAACTTCTGACCACCTTTAGCCTTTCAGGAGCCGTTCTGACCCGATGGTCCATAAGCCTACCTGTGGGTCATGTCCTGGACCCCCTGCTGGACCTTGGCGAAGGTGGCGGTTTCACTGCGGTTGTAGAGCATGGCGACCACCGTGTCCATGCTGCGGAACATCTCAGCCAGAACCCGAAAGTGGAGCGGCAGAACCAAGCCTGGCGGGATGTCCTGAGCGAGAGTGTGGTACCGCTGGTACGCCGGCCGCTCGCTGCTGCACGCCAGCAAAGAAACAACCGTGATTCGTTTGTCCAACCCGACCAAACCAGAACCGACCCGACCAGCTCACCTGTCCTGTGTGTGTGCGTCTGCCTGTTTCTCTTCTGACTCCGCCCTCTTCCGGACCTTCGCAGACAGCTGTTTGGCCAGAACCAGCCTGGCCTGGAGACTGTGCACATCTGCAGGAGGCGCCGAGGAGGAGGTGGCAGGAGAGACCTCCTCCGCCTGCTTCTTGATCTTCAGGAGGCGACTCTTTAGAGCGGCAACGTCCTCCTTACACAGAACCTGCAGGCACACCAGCAGACGGGTCAGAACCAGAACACACAAGAAGCAACTGCCAGACTCCCGAGTCTCCACGAACAGCTGTGAGGCACAGAGGCGGAGTGATGATGGTGTGGGCTCTGCAGCAGCCTTCACACCAGAAACCAGAACCTCCACACTGATGACAACAGAGCGCACAGAACCGAGCCTCCAGAATCAAGCAGCCATGTCCTGGGTCCACCCCACCCCCACCCCCACCCCCCACCCCCAGGACTCAAACAAAGCCCCTCCCCCCACACGTTCAGATCAGATCAGTTAATGCAGACCCGAACTCTGAACCCAATCCGATCGTGGGTCATGATTCTGGAACCGAACCGCGAGCTTACACATTCATGTGTAACCAGTACCTGTGTTTGAGCCCCAGCCAGAGGGGTCTTGGGCCGTCCCGTATCATCGGGCAGGACCAGCTTCTTCCGCGCCCCCCTGCGCGCTCCCGGGTCCGCCGCGGGCTCGCTCCCGCCGGCCGGGACCCTGCGCCTCCTCTTGGCTGAACTGTGCCCCGCCGCGGCGGACTCCCGCTCCGGGCTCTGTCCGGACGGCCGCTTCGGCGTGTGCGGCTCTGCGGCGTCCGCGCTCCGGTCTGCACGGCCGGCCGCCTCATCGATGACCCGCACGAACTCCCGGTGGACCGCGAAGGACAGCGCGCCCGCGGCGGGCTTCCGCGCTCCAGAAGCGCCTTTCTTCCGCTGGGAGAAGAACTCGGTGAGCCGAACCTGGGCCATTCTGTCCGCGTGCCGACCCGAGCCGAGCCGAGCTACAAGAACACAAACAAACTCATCCGGAAGTCCACGAGCTTCACAGGAAGAAGAAAGCAATTTTCGCGCGAAACCAAAGAAACCACGCCTTTTCTGGGGCACGTGACGCAAGGGTAGAACCAATCAATAGTATGGGGGGGGGGGGGTGTCAGAAAAACCCACATGAGAAGACACGTTTACATGCAAACAAAATCATGTTTATGATCCTAGAAAATGAGTTAATAAAAGAGCAAAACAGTTCTGGTTTAACTTGAAAACTTTATATTTCTGGTCATTTTGTTTCTTTCATTACATTAAATGGATCACAAACTGTGCAGCCAGAAGGAAAATGTCTCATTTAATGATTTACTCACTCATAGAAAGCAGTATCATCACAGATGTCCTGCTGTGATTTTCATGTTTATGTTTTCAGTTTTCATCTTTCATGGTCTGCTGTTTCCCTGACAGTGAGGCCAGATGGGAAATAATCCTCACGGTTTAAAGATGAGCAGAAGATGTGGGCTCCAGTTTGGTTTGTTCACAGTTTCTGTGAAGATCCCAGCTGTGTTTGCCCACATTAGCTTAGCTGGGCACTCAGTGGGTTGCCTCGCTACGCTAGCCAGCCTCCTGGTGGACGACAATCTCCACTGTCGCAAGCTAGCAAGCCCCGCTGTACTAGCAAGATCCAGTGTATTAAGCTAGCTAGCTTTGTTGTAGCGAGCTCCGCCGTATTGAGCTAGCGAGCTCTGCTGTATTGAGCTAGCGAGCTCTGCCGTATTGAACTAGCGAGCTACGCTGTTGCGAGCTAGTGAGCTCCACTTTCGCAGGCTAACTGCAGTCTGTCGAGCTAGCAGGCTCCGCTGTTTTGAGCTAGCGATCCACTGTCACAGACTAGCGAGCTCCACTGTTGTGATCTGGAGAGCTTAATTGTCCACTGAGCGGCTAGCTAGTGTAGCAGCTTCCCACAGAGTGCCCACTTCAGTCAATGTGGGTAAACACTGGTGGAGCCACAATGGAAACTGTGGACAAACCCAGTAGGGGCCATGTTTTCTGCACACTTTCAAACCGTTTGGGGCCCATCTGGCCTTGCTGGCTGGGCTTATGTGCATCTCGTTCACTGTGCACTTTTACATGACCAAGACAAACTGAAGAATCCTGAAAATCTTAGCTGGGGAGTCAGAATCAGAATATCCTTTACTGCCATTGTCTGCACAAGGAAAATAGTGATGCTCGAAGATATTTAAAAAAAGTCAGAGTTAGGAAAAAACTCAAATTATATTAAAAGTTCTCTCTGCTCAAACTACTGCTGTGAAAATCAGAAAAAATACTGCTTGATTGTAATTTTGATTCAGTACTTGAACTTAAATGATAACCCCCCACACCTCAAAAGATCCTCTGGTTTACATAAAGTCAATCAACCACCAAATGTGTTGCTATTATGACAAGGGAGATTCCATCAAAAGCTCTTTGTTCTGAGAAGACCCTGGAAGACGATCTGCTCTTCCTCTGATTAACGTGGAGGCCAGGAATAGTTCAATCACCCCTCAGTTCTCTCAGGTCCTCTGTGGTGTTTTTTAAATGTTTCAGTGTCTCAGTTCAAACATACATGAGCTGTTCTCATCATGCAGAGTTGAGCTCAGCGACCCCTCTCTGCTTCTGCTGATTCCTAAATGAGGGAGTTGGTTGTTGAGTGTTTGTCTGCATCCAGCGGAGGCTGTGATGACAGAGCTGCATAAAGCGGAGTGTCGTCTGCGTAACTGTGAAGTGAAACTTCAGCAATCACTTCATCTGCATGACGCCTAAACATGACTGCAGTCAAATTCTGTTTGTGAAAACTCACAACATTCAAAGAGCAATTAAACCACAAGTCTGCAACCTTTCACACTAAAAGAGCTTTTTAGTCTAGATCCATACAGACCTTAACCCACGAACAAAGTCCCATTTTATTGTTTAAAAATGCGCAATATTTACGCTTTTATGATAATCAAGCATTGATTCATAAATTTAGTTCTTAAATATTACAATCATTGAATTAAAACTGTGTCTCATACACTTGTTCCTTTCAAAATAAAAGCCACTCTGTGTCAGAAGAATCTTCCTGCTGCAGAAGCTTTAGTTCAATTTAAAATGCAAGACATTCAAGCATACTTACTTATTAGGATTTTGGTTTGTTTTTTCCCCTTTTAATCTCAAAATAAACATTTCTGTAGAATCTATAAAAAAACTACTCCAAACATTTGGAAAAACCTGAATTTATCATTGAAAACACACAACTCTAAATCATTTGCAATCATTTTAAACCGTGTTTGTTGAAAACTTTAGCCATATTAGTGTAATTACCAAATTAAAAATGATTTTAGACTTAAATTTGACCAACTATAAATTAAAAATACAACGTTAAAGACCATTTTTACAGAATTTCTGACAGTAATTTAATTTTTTTTTTTTTTTTTGCTTAGATGTTTGACACGTTAACAATCTAACCAGAAATGACAAAACTTAACTCATTAATCTCTTTTTTATTCAATCTTTAGTATGTTTCATTAAAGCTAAAGAGCCACAATATGGCGATAAAAGAGCGCCACGTGGCTCCTTTCAGACCTTTGGGATAAACCAATCAAAAGTAACAGTAAAATAAAAAGTCAAAGAACTGCAGAGCAGAGTAGAGCACGACTCATGCTGCATCAACATCCCAGCTGTAAAAACACGTTTTGAGAAGTTTTTCTTTTAAAGTGGACAGAGGACGATCTCAACAGTGTTTGAGCAGCGGTTCTACTGAATTCTGATACTTTGACCCGATGATTTCTACCAGGATGGGGGCGAGCTCCGCCTACTGGAGTCATTCCTCTTGAATGACTGCTTTTGTTCTGATAGTTTGAGTATTTTGGTTGATTGCCGTAATCCTCAACTCAGAATCAGTGTTGGGTAAATCACTTTTAAAGAGTAATTGATTACTTTACTTTGGTTACTAGATGAAACTGTAATTAGATTACTTTACTCATCCTCTAATCATCACTTTTATTTTCGCAGACATAAAAACTGTTCACATTTATCTCTCGCGATAACCCACAAAATAAATCACTAGAGGCAACACAAGGGCAGTCAGGTTATTCAGCACCACCTCATTCATTTCATCACATGAACACAATAAAATGCACTGTTCCTGATAGTCCACATAGTATACAGGCAGGTTGCTCATTGACACTAAGGCAGTGGAAAGCGGTTCATCTCCACAACAGAACTTACACTTCACTGAAATGTTTTTGCATTTTTTTTCCAACAAGTTGTAAATGTGAACATCTCCAATGGTTGATTCATCCACGTCCATACTTCTGCTCTGGTGTACCAGCTCTGCATTAGCGTACATACATGTGTAGATGCATCAGTGACTCTGTTAGTATTCTCGTTTAATTTAACCAAGAGTCAATGTCAGAGCCAACTGTTAACTCAAAGTCATTTGTTGTATTGGTGGTCAATCATAGTCAACTGATGACTGCAGTCACACAACATTAATCTGAAGTGTTAGTGAACAGCTCATTTTTTTCCTGCACTCTAAGTGGGGATTGCCTGGTTCCTCTCAAACGGCTTCACTGCATCAAAATGCCAGTAATGAAGTAATACCTGTTTCTGTAGTCTAGTATTAAACTCTTTTCATGGTGATGTCAGACAAAATGGTGACAGGGCCTAAACAGTGAATAATGACTTCCTGTGTTTGGATTTAGAACAAAAAGCTGACAGATGAACACTGTTTAACACAATTTAACATAAATAGTAAAAGGTAATCTTATCAACCGAAAAATGTACAATATTGATTTGATGAATCTCTTGGTGAACTGTATTTCATTTCCTGTCTTGGATCGTTCATAAATCTAAATACAAATTTGAAGAATCTTTAATATTTGAGGTTCTATTGAAAATATTGACCTTTGATTTGAGCAGATTTTATTCTAACTGGTTCTGTTTTGCTTGATGTTATTCACACATGTTTTAAGTGCAATCAGCACAAAAACTGATAGAAATTCATGTTGATCACATGTAATAGGAGCAGCTGAGATGCAGATTGCTGCATGTTGGTGTTTACTGCACCCAAAGCTAAATGTAGTTGTTGTATGAAGAGGTATTTATTGTTTTTCTGGGTGTTTTATGGGGTAATTTTAAAAATAGAAATGCTTTTGATAGGAATATATTTTTTGACAGTTTCAAGTTATTTTTCTCCTTTCTTATCCTGCAGGGATCAGACACAGTTCTGATCAACAGTAAAGAGGAGCTACATCAGACATGTTGAAATATTTCTGACTTTATCTCTGTTTTTAGAGATTCTGAAGACAGAAATGTCATCAACTTGAACTGGACAGAAAAGATCTTCTGCAGATCTACGTCTCATCCCCGTCATGCTGGGGTAGCATTATGCTTATTATGATGACTTCATAATCAAACAGCAGCATTCAATGAAGTTCCTGTAACCTTCGTCTAACTATGACGGTTGTAGAGAAATAATCCACCATGGTTTAATATCATCCAGAGGATTTGGAGAACAGCTGTGGAGCATTCTGCAGGAGAAGACTGACATTTGATCCAACCAGGAAGGACATTTAAACAGAAATACTGGACCACATTTCTTACTCTTGTTAGGTTACCTTTGATTATTTAGGTAAAAATGCTTTAAACAGCGTTCAGCTGTCAGCTGTGGACCAGAAGACTGAAGACACTCTGAACACTCGCCGTTTGGGTGACGTCGTATGAAGAAGATCTCTTGTAATTGAAGTAACGAAATTTGAACTGCAACTTACTACGTTTACTCCTTTACTAATGATAGTAATTCAATTAGAGTAATTTGTTACCTCGCAGGGAATTGCTTTGTAATGAATTCCTCAGCACTATACCACGGGTTTATTTTAAGTTCTACAGTAGTGAGTAAAAAAGAAGAAAAAAAATCAAAGTTTGAGAGATTCTAGGTTTATATTTTGCTCTTGTTTGTGCCAAAAAACAGACATAATTTGTTATTAAAAATAGAAGGTCATGAATGCAAAATCCAAGTTTCCTAAAGACTAAAGTCAGACTTTATTTCTAGGTTTTGATCAGTAGAACGGAGCTGAAATGTCTGTTACTGTTAAAGGTTGCAGACTCCTGCACTAGTTAAGGATTATAGACTTGAAATGAAGTTGTGAGTCTGTTTAAACTGTTCACGTTGTGTCACTGTTGTTGGATCTTGCAGCTGTTGTGAACAGAGAGCACATTTGAACTGCAGCCCAGTGTGGGAGATAAGACGCAAAACTCAAACTCATTTACAAACTAGATTCAGTTAATTCAAAATGTTTTAACAGAAGGAGTGTCGTCGAGTGCACAGGTGACCGTCATCTCAGGTAACACACCTGACAGGTGGTTTTCACTCCTCCCTGAACCCTGACAGCTGTGAGGCCCCCACCCCCCACCCCTGCTGCTCGGGAGACCCCAGAGAAACCCCAACAGAAACTGAGGTCAGCAGGGAGGGGGGTCCTCTGGGGGTCCCGAGGATTCACTGACTCCCACAAACCTCTGCGTCTTCATGTTACCATGCACAGGAGTCCCCCCCCCCCCCCCCCCCCCCCCCCCCCCCCGTTGAGTGTGGTCACTTCCTGTCTGCTAGTCCCCCCCCTCCTCACACTTCCTCCCTCAAACAGAGTCTGTCTCGCCCCCCGTGCTCCGGGAGGGGGCGCTGCCGGCCCGTCTCGACCCCCAGGCGGCTCTAACCCGGGTCTGCAGTTGAGGGCGGGAGCGCGCGTCTGTTGGAGCCGTGATCGCGGCGGGAGCGCGCAGTGCGCCCGGCTCCTGAAGCGGCAGTTCGGGTGGGACATGGGCGGGTTCGGGACGGAGGGGGGGCCCGCAGCAGAATAGTTCCTCTATTGGCGCTCATGACTGTGAATCACTTTTTCCACCCCGCGCACACACAGCCCGCGTGCGCTGACACTTTCCTGCCCCTCCCTGAAGAAAGTTGGTCCGCGCTCGCGGAGAACTGAAGCCGAACCGAACTTTGTTTGGACATCATGACACTGCGCCGTCTCCTCTGCGAGAGTCCACGTAGGCAGTAAGACGGTCGGCGCCCCCGCAGAACCCGCGGTCGACCCGCGGGCCCGCATGGAGCTCCAGGTGTCGGTGTGGCTGCTGTTCGGCGGCCTGCTGCCGTGCGCGCTGCTGGCAGGTAGGAAACTTTCTGTTAACTTGGTGGGGGTGGGGGGGGGAGGGGGGGCCGTCCAGATGTTTGGGGGTGGGGGTGGGGTTGGGGGTTCCGCTCCTGTCTACCTGTGGGGAGAGTGTCGTCATCACGAGCCTGAACTACTGCTGTTGCGCCCCACTGACCCTGACCCCCCCGGCACAATCTCAAGGGACCAGCGCGTGTCAGAGGCGCACGAGCCTCCACAGAGGGGTGTTGCACCCACGACACAAAGAGCGGGACCCTTCTGAGCCCAGTCCTGGTTCTGATGTTCACTGAACAAGTCAGAATGTTTTCTTCAGCTTGTTTGTAACTTTAAACTCTGAGATGAAAACCTGCCCTCCACCTGGTGTCACGTGACCTATCAGGTCAGACCATCCAGTTAGGGACATCTGTAAACAGAGAGGGTGCATTCAGGGACACAGTAGGTGCGCGGTGGTGCGTTCAAGGACAGGAATCCCTGTGAACAGAAGTCTCTGAGTTTCTGTCTGATGTTTTTCTCGTGAGTCAGAGGAAGTGAGCTGAGAACATGTTTGCAGCTCTTCAGAGGATGTGCTGGGTTTCCTGCAGGAGCGGCTCCTGCTCACCTGATGCAGCTCCTCTCTCAGAGAGGGAGGGGTAACCCTGTGGGGCAGACGGTCCTCAGATCCAACATGACAGCTGGATCTCAAGATGTAAGAACAATCCCATCAGGGTTGATGGAAGAATAAAACACATCATGAAGGACCGTATGAGTTCAGCTTGTTCAGTTCCTGACATTTTCATTGTTTCATAATGCGATTAGTGAATCTGTTGCAGGTCATGGCTGAGCTGAACTTTAACCTCTTCATGCCTGAATCTTTTCTCTCTTATTCACACTATTGTTCCAAAGTTTTGGGTCACATAGACATTCACTATTTATGAAAGAAAAACACAGTTTTTTAAATGAAGATATCTTTAAACTTATCAGAAATACACGGACTCCAAACATCACACGTCAAAGTCAAGGCCCGGGGGCCGGATCCGGCCCTCCGGGTAATTTTATTTTATTGTTAATAATGATCCGATGTTATCTTGCGCTCATTTCTAACTTGTATAATATTGACAAATTATATTTTATAGAGAGTAAAATATTGAAAGTTATTTAAGGTTTAAATTGATTTCTTCTGGAATAATATTCCTGTCTTTTTATTTTTCATAATTATGTTAAAAAGTTACAGTTTAAAAGTTTTGAATTTGTCATTTTGCTATCTTTTAGGACTATTTTGGCATTTACTAAGATTTTTTTGGCTGTTTTAACGTTTAGCTAATATTTCAGCTACATGCTAGCTGTTTTGACTTAATTATGTTTTTAAGTTTTTAAAGATTTTTTTTCGGGTTAAGCTAATATTTACATGCGAGATGCTAGCTGTATTTGCCAACATAGGGTTTTTTCAGTTTTTTTTAGGCTGTTTGGAGTTAAGCTATTTTCTTCAGCTACAGGCTTGCTGTTTTGGCTAACTTGAGTTTTTTTAGTTTTTTAAACTAAAAAAACTAAAAACTAATTAGGCATATAGCTAATATTTTAGCTGTCTATCAGCTTGTTGTGTTTTTTTAAATCAGCTTCAGCATTTTTAGCTATCAGCTTCAGCGTTTCCCGTGATCAGCTTCAGCATTTTTAGTAATTAATTTCAGCATCTTCAGCGGCCAAATTCAGCTTACAGGCTTCACACTAGCAATATCGGAGGTGAAATGCTTTTCATCTAGTTCATAATTAGGTTACAACGTTACGTTTCAAAGTTTGAAAAATGTAGTTTAAGAGTGTTTAATAAATGTTGATTTATCCTGTTCGGCCCGTGACCTCAGGTGTGTTTTGTATTTTGACTTCCTTTGTGACTGAGTTGACCCCACCCCCCCCCTTCCTTCTGTACCCATTAATCCATTTAATTGTGTGCAGTCATGTTAGCACAGCTGAAAACTGGTTGGCTGCTTAGAGAAGCTCTAAAACTGACCTTCCTTTGAGGATGACGAGTATCTGGATCATCACATCTGCTGGATCAGTTGAACGCTCAAAATGGGCAGAAACAGAGAACTCGAATCCATGAGAGAAATTGCTAATAAACTCTCTTCAGAGAACAGCACAAACAGGCTTTAGCCAGAGTAAAGAAGAGATGGGAGGTTCCTCTGCACTACTGAGGAAGAAGATTAGTCTGTTAGAGTCTCCGGTTTGAGAAATGGACGCCTCACAGGTCCTAAATAGTGCTGTCTGTCGGACGATCAGAGTACTTTGGTACTCAAGTACAAATAGCAACGTCCAAGATTGATGATTATATTAGAGTGTCGTAAAAATATAATTTAGTAAATGTATTTATTGGTCTGAAATCCAGAATGATGCTGGATTCTAAGTTTAAAAACTTAATTAAAAAAATTAAGTTATAAACCTTTTGTAGTCCCCCTACAACGATTTTTTAAATTTTCTTTAAATGTTTCCAGTGGGGTTTTAATTAGGACTGTGAAGTTTTTAACAAAAATTCTACATTCTAAATGTCTTAAAAAGCCTCTGATCCTGTTGATCAAAAGCCTTCTTTTCAGAAAAATTCTTCTATGTGGGCGTGGCTTATGATGCTGAGCTGTATAACCCCGCCCCTTATCCCTCCCAGACATGCTAGCGAGACACACACTTTGATAAACCCATGAAAACATAAAAATAAATCAAACGTTTCCATTCATGCTGCATTGCAGCAGCAGCTCTCGAACTGATTTCATACTCCTGCTGATTGTTGAATTCACTTGAACAAGAAATCTCATGAAATGACATGAGGAATACAGAGAGGTCTAATCGTGTTTTAGTTTGTAAATATGTGTAGTGTTGATGTTTTTAGATGCAGATGAAGGGTTACATTCAGGAGAACAGTTCTGGTGTTCGGTTAAACCACCTGCTGGATCCTGAGTGGAGCTGCTAGAAACAAAGCAGCGGCGACTATAATATATTAAGGCGACTCCGGGATGCTGGCCTTTAGGGCAGAGTGGCAAAGGAATGGGGTAAATAGCGTATACGTGTATAATGCTTTCCTACCTTCCTTGAAGTGTTATACAGACACATTCACACACTGATGGTGCCAACATATAACACGATGGGGTTCAGCGTCTTTACCAAGGACACTAAGACACATGGATGGGCAAGGCGGGAATCGAACCTGCAATCTTCCAGCGTCGACCGCCCCACCACTGCACTACAGCCGCTCCTCACCATAATGGAGACTGGCTAACAAAAGACAAAAGAACAACTATTGGACGGAGGAAGATAGGACAGAGGGTTGTGGATGAACGAATCAAAGTTTGAGGAGTTTGGATGACACAGAAGAACATTTATGAGACAGAGAACAACTGAAAGAGGCTGAACAATGACGGAATCCATCTATCAAGCAAGGTGGGGGTAACATGATGGTGTGGGGTATCTTTGGTGCTGCTGAGGTGGCAGATTTCCTCCTGTAACAGGACGAGGATCCACACCTCCAATCTGTGTAAGAACTATAGCAGGGGGCCAAACTTTTTCTCTCTAAGGGCCAAAATCTAAATGTGTCCTTCAGCGGGCCAAATTTGTCCCACAGGGCCACTTTGTGCACACATGAACCATGTAGAGAAGAAGTTAAAGTTAAAGTTAAAGTTTATTTATTTATATAGCGCCTTTCCTTCGGACAAAACACAAGGCGCTTAACATAAAAGCAAATGAAATACATATTAAAAACACAAAAAACACAGTGTTTAAAAACAAACTTACACAAGACACAAAACAAACAACTCTCTCTCCCCAAGTCCCCCCACCCACCCCCCAAGTCCCCCCAATAAGACCCTTGTCAGTAAAACTAACAAAGCTATAAAAACTGCAGATGTAAGGAAACAATCTGGCTTGGTACGACTGTGTAGAAACGATATTACGAGGATCCCCTAATTCAAGAACCCCCCTGACCACAGGGGCATCGCCGCTGCGCCCGCCCAGCACGGGGCACGCAGGACCCGCTCTACCGAGCTGGACCCCAGCCCCCCAAGAGAACAGGCACCGCAGCAATAGCCCCCCGCCGCAGGCGGAGCCCCAGAACAGAGAATCCCCGTGAGGAAAACACTGGATTTTAAAACAAAGAGAAAGCAATAAAAGAAAGATAAAAATAAAAAGAACATAAAAAAATAAATATAGTAATAAAAACATTGTTAGCAATAAAAAATAGTCATAAAAAACTATAAAATGATTCTCATAGAAAAAAAAAAAAAAATAAAATAAAATACAATAAAATACAATAAAATGCAATCACTAGAAAAGTCATGTAAAAGCCAGGTTAAAAAAGTGGGTCTTGAGCCTCTTCTTAAAAACCTCTACGGTCTCTGCAGCCCTGAGGTTCTCCGGCAGGCTTTCCAGAGGCGAGGACCACAATGATGAAATGAAGCCTCACCATGTGTTTTGTCCTCACCTTAGGAACTAAAAGCCGGTGCCGGAAGACCTCAGGGTCCCGAGTTCATACTTTAAAAGCAAATCACTCAAAAAAGAAGGCCCAAGACCATAAAAACATTATAAACCATTAAAAGAATCTTAAAATCAATCCTGAAACGCACAGAAGCAGCAGCTGGTGGTTTGAGTTTCAAGGAAAACACAAAATTGTCTGGTTGACCCTGAACTTTTGAACGGGAGAGTAATAAATATTCTTCAAGTCTTTTTCCAGTCAGGGTGTCAACTTCAGTTGAGTCCTGGATTTAATGGAACGTTGCTGAGGACAGGCATGAAGGGGACAAACCTCAAGAACTGGGATTAGCTGGAGGCATTTTCAGTTGACAGAACTCAGCAGAACTCTGGAGGGCTGGCCCCGTGAGGATCCTAAGCTCAACATTTAGTTCACTCCTCTGCTGGTCAAACAGGAGAACCTTCTGGGTTTCTCCCAGTTGATAATCCAGCAGGGGTGGTGTAGTCGACTCCCAGAGGTTTTTTCTTTTTACAGTATATTTTCTGGGAGTGGGAGATAAATGATTTTACTGGGTTTAGTTTTTACCAGAGATCTGAAGCTCCGCCTTCATGGCAGTTGTTGGCTTTGCCGCTCAGTTGGTGGGAGGTGGTATTTATTTCAAAGCTGTGAAGGGAAATCCACAGAGCGTTCATATCTGCTGATGCTGAACATGTGAGTCTGTCAGTGCTGTCCGTCATCATGACGGAGTGCTCTCAGCTCACGGATTAGATTTCAAATTCATAGCTTCTTCCTCTCGTCCCCTTCAGAGCTTTGATTGAGTTGATTTCAGTCAAACTGAAGAGGCAGACCCTCCTCTTCATCATCAGAGATGCACAGTGGAGCCCAGACCACAGGCTGATGCTCACAGTTCAAACTGTCCTGCAGGAGCTCGCAGCTCTCTGACAAATACTCACTCTGAGTGTGATTGGGCGTGCGCTCACGTGCGCTCACGTGCGTGCTCAGGTCTGCCGCCGCTCTGAGCTGTGAAGGCCGCTCTTCCTGCCGTGACCGTCCAGACTCCTGCTTCACCGGAGACGGCCCAGTGACGGAGAGATGAACCTGGAAACCTTCATGGAGCTCTCGTCGTTTTGTAACAGAAGGAAACATTCAGAGGTTGCAGACACGTGGCTTCTGTTTGAAACACCAATAATAATTCCTGCATGAACGTTTAGTCATCTACACACACCTCCATAAGACATGCTCTCTGTCTGCTACTGTCAGAGAATCCTCTGAGGTCACAACAAAAGTAATAACTGGTATCATTTCACTAGAACCAACCAATACTTTGAGTTGCACTCCTAAACTCATGGACAGAAACGTGGGACCTCACTCCAGCGAGAGGTGGAGTCAGCTCAAGTCAGTTCTTATCAGCTCTGTGCACGGATGTCAGTTTGAGGTAGTTTCATGATTAGACCGCTGGACAGAGATAGGCTTCCATGTCTGTGCTGTGATACACGTTTGGATCTTCAAGACTCTCTCCTTAGACTCTGTGGTTTGATTTGGAAACGAGTCTGATGGAAGCTCCTCTCGCAGCTCAGCTGAAAGGTGCTGATGTTTGCACACCTTCATAACGACTTTGGGCTGTGATTACCTGCTGGATTTCTCGCCTGCCTCTCCTGGAGTTATTAATAGTTGGATGTAGTCACAGTACAGATCTATTTCATCACTTAAGAGGTTTTTTAGAAGCCAAGAACATGATCTCCTGAGATCTAGCAGCTGATCGCTCCTCTGCCCTGACAGGTTCAGTTTTCGGTGCAGACTGTCAGAGACGCTAAACCTTTAACACCTGAGGTGTTGTCTGTGACGCTTAAACACAAAATCTTTAACACACCATAGGGCTGGGCGATATGGGATTTTTTATATCACGATATAGCTTTTTACATATTGCGCGATAACGATATTGATCACGATATAAACCAAATAACTATATTTGAACACTTTGTGGCTCAAAAATGAAATGTAAATTCATTTCCTATCATACTAAGTATAACAGATCCAATGGAAATTATGCAACTAGTTTTTTAATAACCAAGACTATATGTATAAATGAACTAAGCTGAAAATTAAAGCAAAAGCTTTCAAGTTTCAAAAGTTTATGAAATAGATACTAAACTGTTTCTTCAGTTCCATTAAAAACAAAGCATTAAGTCTACAAATAAATTCTAATTTTTTCAGGGTTCACATAACAAAAATGTAATAATTTACTACAAATTATTTTTGTTGTATTTAGTAGGGGTGTAATGGATCACAAAACACATGGCTCGGATCGTGTCACGGCTTTAAGGTCACAGTTTTAGATCATTTTTCAGATCAGTAACAAGTAAAAAAAAAAACAAGAAAAAAGAAGATAAAAGCCTAAAATTACTTTTTTGAAAAGTTAAAAATATATGTTTGAAAAAAAAGTACTTCAAAGCATTAACTCACACATTTTGAACTTTGAACATAAACAAAACATGTATTTTCTACTTACATGTACATGTCTGGAGAGAGAAAGGAATGCTTCATATGTTATCCCACCAAATTAAACTTTCATTATTTTTGGTATTAATTGTTGTATTGAAACTAACTGTGGCAACATTTAAATATGTCAAATAAGTATTATTAACCATAGCACATGTCCAGGTGACGCACTGCCATACCAGCGTTTTTTCTGGTTAATTTTGACCCTAACGGCTTGCCATACCTTTCCCTGGCGGCTCTTGCCAGCTGGGTGCAGGAGTGCGACAGCGGCCGCTCCTCACTGGAAGGTCTCCTGAACTCCGACACGGAGATGTGTACCAATGTTTTTATTCAGCTCTTCAAAATAAAATCTCTCGGTATCCGCGTTCTTCACGAAGAGTTCCAGAAAAGTTTTGACGGAAGTTTCTCCCACACTCAGCGGGGCTTCAGAGCGACAGACTTTCTAATGACCTATAAGCATCAAATCTGATGCTTGTTAAAACTAATACAGTGTACAGTAATTTAATTTGACCCCAAATGCATTCGGCGTGGACAGACGATTGATTGTAATAAAGCGTGTGAGGCGCGAGGTCCGCAGCTGCAGCGGGGGTTGCGGCTCGTGCGCGTTTGTTTACCTTTCATGCAGACGAAGGACGCGGAGTGGAGTCCAAAAAATGAACGAAATGAGAGCTAATAAACACAATAATTAGATACACTTACTCGCCCTGTGGAGACTAACTCTCTGACTTTTACTCGTTAAAATGGGAGAAAATGTTAGCTAGCAAGTGTTATTTGCGGACCCTTCAAAATAAAAGTCTATCGCGATAGACTTATTCTTCTATCGAAAAAATGTTCTATCGCAATATCAATAATTATCGTTTTATCGCCCAGCCCTAACACACCGTAACTAACACGATCATTCCAAGTGATTTCCACAGCTTTTCTCCTTCAGAATCTGCTGGAATTACGTTAGTCGTGTGAACAATAACTGTAAAAAACTAGAAAAGTTGCATTCTCTGCAATAAGGTTAGTGTGAATGCTTCAGGCTGAGAGGAGTCGCTGTAGATGCTGAAGCTTTTGACCAAAATGGTGATGCAATCGAATTTAATTCCTTGAGGGATTTACTGGAAATACAAAAGCCATTTGCAAAATGCAAAATTTTGACATTTTGTTAAAGAACTATAAAAGAGCAATGCAGTTGACCTAAATTTGTTAAAGTTTTGTAGTGGAATTTCTTAATAATCTCCTATACATGCCAATTTTGGAAAAATATTTAGTGTGTTGCTTAAATATGAGCTAAACTCCATATTAGCTCAAAAAACCTCAGTAGAAGCCAATTTAGCCAAAAAAGCTAGCTCGTTGCTTAAATTCTAGCTAGACTCCAAAATAACTTAAAATTCCTTAGTAAAGAGAATTAGTTAAAAACTTTAGCCTGTTGCTGAGATAGAAGCTAAACTATAAGTTAGCCTTAAAACATCAGTAGATAACAAATTAGCCAAAACGTTAGCATGTTGCTAAAATATTAGCTTATTAGCATAAAAAACCTCATTAGAAGGCAAGTTAACCAAATAATGCTAATATTACAGCTCAATGCCAACTTTTTTTTTTAAAAACTACTATAAAAGGTTAAAACATAGCCTACAAATATATTTAAATATATTTTAAGTCTTGTTGGTATCTATTTAAAAATACTAAATTGGAAGACTTCCTCATTCATTTTCTATGGGGAATTTTTCTCTCAATATTTCAAACAGTATAAAGTTTATGAAAACCAAAAATAAAAGCAGTAATGTCCTGATTAAGCTGAACGTTTTACTGAAATCGCTGAAAGTGTGATTGCGATTTTACTTGATGAAAAAGGAAAGAGGCAGGAGAATCACTCTAGTGTGAATGCTGACTAATCAATCACACAACCACAGTAAATCAAAGCACATGAACACTGCAGCTCTGGTGTTAAAGGGTTAAGCTTTGGCTGCCAGGATGTTGTCTAATCAGCACCTGAGAACTAAAGGAAACACAGGGCTGCGTCGGGGCATGTTTGTGGAACAGTGGAATTTTTGGTTGAAGCCATAAAACAACTGAGTGCAGACGCCTGCTATTTTATTACAGAGCAGCTCCTGAGCCTGGGGGGTGGGGGATCACTCTGCGCGGTGCTGGGGCGTGGCGTGGCGCGTGCTGACCTCCCCTGTGCACATCTGCTCCGCCTCAAAAGGTCTTGTGATGTACCTACACAGCTGGAGGGGCCTTTAAAGGTTTAATGATTTACGCTGTTAAGGGTTTAAAAAGAGGAAAAGAAAAATCCAAAGTTATTTAAGGTTTAAGTTGATTTATTCTGGAATAATATTCCTGCTTTTTTATTATTCATACTTCTGTTAAAAAGTTTTAAGGTTTTTAGAACTGGCATTCTGATAGCTTTATGGACTATTATGGTATTTACTAAGATTTATTTAGGCTACTTTGGAGTTTAACTAATATTTCAGCTACATGCTAGCTGTTTTGGCTAACAGTTTTTTCTTTTTTTTAGTTTTTTAGGCTAATTTGGCATTTAGCTAATATTTTACCTGGCTATCAGCTTCAGCAGCCAAATTCAGATTACAGCCTTATCATTAGCATTATCACAGGTAATGTTATATATCTATTTCACAATCATGTTAAAAAGTTACGATTTCAAGTTTTAAAAATGTGGTTTTAGAGTGTTCAATAAATGTTTATCCTGTCCCGCCTCAGCTGTGTTTGGAATTGGTTCCCTTGTGTGATTGAGTTTGACACCTCTGATCTAAACGGTCTGCTTGAGACTCACATCCAGCAAACAGTCCTATTCCTCCTTTTATACCTGAAATATTTATTTACATTTATATATAATCAGCATTCTTCTCGTCTTTCCATTCTTAGTGATGCTCAGTCAGTCAGTCCTGGACTGTTTATTTTGGGAATGAGAGACATATGGCATGAAGGAGTTAATTTTAACTAAGCCTTCTATTAACATACACTCCTCACCTCAACACACTATACACATCAACACATGTTACATAAGGAGGGTGGTCTCCACTGATCCTCTGTGCTGTTCCCCATTCTTCGCGGGGGGGGCAGCTGCTCAGCGGTGCTGCCTTGCTGGCTGTTATCTGTGGAGTGAGATTCCTGACATCTTTGGGTAAAGCTGTGAACCGGCTCTGATCTGGGGGTGTCCGTGTCCCTGTGGGGAGGGCTACGGTCCTTTGTGTACCTCTCTCTAACGTTTCCGTTGGAGCTTCAGCAAAGGGAGCTTGGTTAGACCAGGGGTCGCCCTATCACCTTGCCCTCTATGGGGGGTTGAAAGGATGCCCCCCCCCTCCTTTGTTTTTACTTCTTACATTTCTTAACATTGCCACATCACCTGAGCACAGGTACCTGCACACCTTCACTCAAACAGGATATCTGTGTGCAGAAGTCAACAGGGATTTGGTCATATTTAAGTGTGTCTGTGGTCAAGCCCCGCCCTCTGGGTAAACATCTGCATTGGAAAGTAATAATCATAAACATCTACTCGTTGCCTCTTTTCATTAATCTTACCCCTCCTATGTGTTTCTTTCATCATCCTCAAACTACTGTACCGCTTGTCCTTTCTTGTACCTCTATCTCTAATGTCCCGCTCTCACTCACTCTTCTATCCAGGCCAAAAAAATGTGCAGTTATAATAGAAAAATAAAGTTTATCCCTAAATAGAGAAAAGGTTTATTCAAAGATAGACCTGTGGTGTTAGAAGATTCATAACCCTCTATTGTAACAGTAACATCTGTCCAACACAAGAGAGCTACAGCTCTGATCTGTTCAATCAGCTGCTGGACGGGACAAGTTAGAGAACAAGCACCTGTGCAGGTACTAGAACACAAACATTTAACAAACTGGGCGGAACAAAGCAAAGTCAGAGTTTCGGTCCTGTCAATGAGTAAATAATCCTAAAAAAATATTTTTCCTAATCTCCTCTCTCCACTGTTACACTGAATATAAGTGTCAGGCGGAGCGGTTTTTGATTTAATTTAATTTTCAATTCATTTCCTTTTCATTCATTCAAAGGAAAAACATACGATACAACCTTGAGTTGTAAACTCAAACATGATGGAAAGAAGAACACGAATGTACAAATAAAACAAATCAGTGTGAATGAAGTCCTTACCTCTGGGATGAGGAGTTTTTATTTAATAAAAACAATAAAAACAACCCCCGGTTCCTTTTTAAGACCATTGATTTTTTATTAAACACAGATTTTAATAAACCAATCATGCCTCACGCAGAAGCTGCATGTGAGGACTTTGCGAACCACTTCAGGAGTAAAGTCAATGCTATTAGATCTAACCTTCAACCGGTACATAGCACTAATGTTAGCAGGTCAGTGGCATTGTCTTTACCAGAGGAAACACTGGAGAGTTTTGTCCTGGTTGATGAGAAGATGCTTGGTCGAGTTTTTTCCCAAACAAACACTACAACCTGCCTTTTAGACCCCATCCCCACTTCTCTTTTAAAAACCTGTTATGGATTCTTTGAGCCGGAGCTTTTAGACAAAATTAATACCTCTCTTCAGACGGGTGTCTTCCCCACTGCCTGTAAGACGGCGGTGGTGAAGCCCCTTCTGAAGAAGAGTAACTTGGATCCAACTATTCTGGATAATTACAGACCGGTATCCAACTTACTGTTTTTAGGTAAAATTATTGAAAAAACAGTTTTTATTCAATTGCATGAGTTTTTAAATGTACATAATGTCTTAGAAAAATGTCAATCTGGTTTTAGGACAAACCACAGTACTGAGACGGCCCTTTTAAAGATTTTAACTGACCTTAGAAATAATTCTGACTCACAGAAACTCTCTGTCCTGGTGCTACTTGATCTTAGCGCCGCCTTCGATACGGTAGATCACCAGATTTTATTAGAAAGGCTTAAGAGTCGGGTTGGCCTCTCAGGAACTGTTTTTAACTGGTGTCGTTCTTATCTAACTGATCGACATTTTTATGTATGTTTGGATACATGCTCCTCAAGAATCCATTGAATAAGGTGTGGGGTTCCCCAAGGGTCAATTTTAGGTCCCATTCTTTTTAATTTATACATGTTGCCTCTTGGGGAAGTCATCAGTAGACACGGCGTTAACTTTCACAGCTATGCTGATGATACTCAGCTTTACATCGCCGTGTCTCCTGATGACTATGGACCTATAAAAACTCTTTTAAATTGTATTTTAGATATAAAGTCGTGGATGGCAGAGAACTTCCTTAAGCTCAACCAGGACAAAACAGAAGTTTTAATCATCGGTCCTGAAGACAAGAGAGAGAGGATTTTACCACATCTTCAAAGTTTTAAACCTTCTCACTGCATGAGAAACCTGGGTGTTCTTTTAGACTCTGAGCTGAATTTTATCCCTCACATTAAAAATGTCATTAAGACAGGATTTTATCATCTTAAAAACATCGCCAGACTCCGCCCATTCCTCTCTCTTGCCAGCACAGAGGTGCTGATGCATGCTTTTATTTTTAGTCGGTTAGATTATTGTAATGCCCTGCTTTCTGGTTTACCTCAAAAGTCTCTGTCAAATTTACAACTTCTTCAGAACTCAGCAGCACGAGTTCTGACGAGGACCAGGGGGCGGGAGCATATTACACCAGTTTTAAAATCGCTGCATTGGCTCCCTGTGCGTTTCAGGATTGATTTTAAGATTCTTTTAATGGTTTCTAAATGTTTTTAAGGTCTTGGGCCTTCTCATCTCAATGATCTTCTTTTAAAGTATGAACCCTCGCGGACCCTGAGGTCTTCCAGCACCGGCCTTTTAGTTGTTCCTAAGGTGAGGACCAAAACACATGGTGAGACTTCATTTCATCATTGTGGTCCTCACCTCTGGAACAGCCTTCAGGAGAGCCTCAGGGCCGCAGAGACCGTAGAGGTTTTTAAGAAGAGGCTCAAGACCCACCTTTTTAACATGGCTTTCACATGACTTTTCTAGTGATTGCATTTTATCTTCTCTTTTTTTTTTAACTTCTATAAGAATCATTTTATAGTTATTTTATGAATGTATTCAATATTTTTATCTGCTAACCATGTTTTTATTACTATATTTATTTTTTTATGCATTCTTTTTTATTTTTATCTTCTTTTATTGCTTTTTATTTGTTTTAAAATCCAGTGTTTTCCTCACGGGGATTCTCTGTTCTGGGGCTCCGCCTGCGGCGGGGGGCTATTGCTGCAGTGCCTGTTCTCTTTGGGGCGGCTGGAGTCCAGCTCGGTAGAGCCGGTCCTGTGCTGCCCCGTGCTGGGCAGGCGCAGCGGCGATGCCCCCTGTGGTCAGGGGGTTCTTGAATAAGGGGATCCTCGTAATATCGTTTCTACACAGTCGTACCAAGCCAGATTATTTCCTTACATCTGCAGTTTTTATAGCTTTGTTCAGTTTTATTGACAAGGGTCTTATTGGGGGGACTTGGGGGGTGGGGTGGGGGGACTGGGGAGAGAGGGATGTTTGTTTTGTGTCTTTGTGTACGTTTGTTTTTAAACACTGTGTTTTTTATGTTTTTAATATGAATTTTATTTGCTTTTATGTTAAGCGCCTTGTGTTTCGGCCGAAGGAAAGGCGCTATATAAATAAATAAAGTTTGAAGTTTGTTCTAGATATATTTGTAGTAACTGATGATATTATTTTTAATATCGTTTTTTAAACTTGTGGCATTTTTAATTCCTGTGCTTGATATATTCCTTTTATTTACTCCACATGCTGATACACATCAGGAGTATTCTGTGTTTTGGTTCAATAAAAATTTCCATTTGAGTTGTTGTGCAGCTTCCTGCCGTCGGCTGACTGCCGTGTTTGTCTTTCAGCCTGCGTCTCCCGCTTCAACCTGCTGTCCCTGGTTTACCTCATCTTCCTGCTCCTGCTGCCCTGGTTCTCCTACCCCAACAAATACACACTGCGAGGTAAGAGCAGCCACGTGTGCAGGTGACATCTCTCTACACCTCTACACCTGTACTGAAACATGGTCAAAGTTGAACACCTTTAATGTTATGGAACAATAAAAAACAAGACTTTTGCTTCAATATGCATGTCCAAAAATACACTTGATAAAACACATGTATGGACATATCAGCCAGCACTAGCTGGGAGTGTGGAGGAATGCTGGGATGTGTTCTGGGTCTTTTGGCATCTAGTAGCTGAGTTAACTCTGGCATTGGGTGGGATGGATGTGGCGTCATGATCTCGATGGACAGTTCACGTGGTAAACGGATCGGGCAACATGTAAAAACCATAATCAACCGTTTGAAGCAGAGCAGTGAATGCCTGTGGTTGAACCAACACACAAACAAACACACACACACACCCTCCATCAGTGTGTCTACAAAAGATCCAATCCATTCAGATTCCTCATCAGGAATAATGAGAATACTTTCTGTTTACTGAAGCTGAAGCCACTGAATGGCCCGAACTCTGATTGGTCTGCCTCTGATCTTTGATCCATGAGAGACTCAAACACGGCACGAGCTTCAAAAGAACTCCTGCGGTTGTCTCTTTGGGTTGCAGGTCACACGGGTCGCTTCCTCAGAACGGTCCTCTGCACCAGCCTGCTGTTCGTTCTGGCTCACGTCTGTTTCCAGACCGTCCTCTACACCTACCCACCCCTTAGCGTGGCTTTAGGGGAGAACTGTTCACAGTGGGACACCATCAGCAGGCACATGGGACTGTCCAGGTACGTATGTGATCTGTCCGTGCTGCAGGTGCTTAAACTCCCCCTCCATGAAAATCCTGTTTTAGAGTTGTTAACATGTCTGTGGGTCATTTTTCTTCTGAAAGAGAACAAATGTAATCAGAAATCATTTAGTTTTACCCCATTGGTTAAAGTTAAACTCACTAATAGAAATCTAAAGGAAACTTCTAGTCCTCTGAATGAAGCCTTTGGTGATGAGCTTTGAGACCGTCGTCCAGTGAACCTTTTCTTCTGTCTGGAGCGTTTGTTAGTAAGAAATGTCAGATCTCCCTCTCCTTACTTAGCTTTTCCAGACCAACAGCAATAAGAAGTTCTCAGAACAGCTAATCTCTTCAGTGTTTTTCAGGATCTGCTACACAGTCTCTTTCTCCCCTCTGACCCCTTTTAAAAAACGATGAAACTCTACAATTTGGTAATCCAAAGATACCGCCTCTGTCCTCCTCAGCTGAGGTCGGGAGGATTTTGGGATCTCTCAATCCCTGGTTGAGGTCAACAAACCCTACCTGCACAGTATAGGTGGAGCGTTCCTCACGTGAAACCTCTGAAAGTTTTTATTTTATTTAGCTGATCACTCAAAAGACTCCTCCCACCCCGAGTTTTAGACTCACTGTCAGCTAAAGCTGCATTAAATTCAGCGATCTGTGTCCAACTGCCGGCTCTGCGGGTCAACCAGACCTTCAGATGCCACGCCCACCAGAGTTTGTGTTGTAGGTCACACTCGAGGAGAGACGCATGTCCAAAGCTGCGGATCAACTGTGATCTGATTGGTGCTGTAACACGCATGCATCTGCGTTGTAGACTCCCTGTGAATGACCCATGGAACATGCTTCGCCTCCTTTGTCCTGACGTGATCGTGTGTGTGGTCTCCATGGTTACGGTCATCCTCTGCAGTCGACTGGTCAGGGACAGAGACATGGTGGCTGCTGCTAACATCATCATGGTAAGTCCCCCACAGTTGAGGGTGCTTGTGCACTGTATGGTGATCGTGTTCATGTCGTTAAAACACAGATCAGGATTGAGTTTGTTTTTGGACTGTGGGGGGAGCTGGAGGTGCTCAGAAACTCTGGAGAAAATTCCCCAAAACTGGCTTCACAGATTAACTGGGGGTCCTAAAGTGGCCCTGCTACAGACTGGCATCCTGTGCAGAAGGTACCCTCATCAGTAGCTGGGATAGGCTCCGGCAACTCCCAAAGGAATTCAGAAAATGGATGGATTGTCTAATCTTCCATCTATCCATGAATCTTCTTCGACTCATCCTGAACTGGGCTGTGGGGGTATAGACGTTCAGACTTCCCTCTCCCGGTCACCTCCTCCAGCTCCTCTGGGGGATTCCAAAGCGTCCTCAAGCCAGCAGAGAGGCGCAGTCTCTGGGGCGTGTCCTGGGTCTTCCCCGGAGCCTCTGCCCGCTCCAATCTGTCTATACATCTCACGCTCCGGTCTTCCGTCACTCCTGAACAAGACCCAGAGATATTTACACTCCACCTGAGGCAGGAGTACTCCACCCAACGAGAGAAGACAAGTAAAAGCAAATCCACATGACATGGATTAAAAACAATTCAATGTTAAAGTCTTTGTTATCATCACTTTAATTTGTATAGTTTCTGAGCTTAAGTCACCTGTTTGCACCGTCCTACATCAGGGGTGTCCAACTCAATCACACAAGATGTCGGGCTTTGGTGTGTGGACACAATCGCAGGACAGCTGTGAGCTCCAAAAGAAGTGTCTTTAATAACATAAAATCCAAAACTAAGGAAGAGCACAAAGCTGAAAAAACGGGATCAGTCACTAAAGTCAAAGTCCATAAACCAATCAAGGCCAAACTCCAAAAGAACACCACACAAAAACCTGGACTGGGAGGCTATGTCAAGTGCATGAGGTGACAAGACAAACCTGCAAGGAAGTGAGGGGAGGAACCCATTATATACAGGAGGGGGAGTGAAAAAAACAAAAGGACACAGGTGTAGCCCGTCAGTGAGGAGTGGCAATCAGCCCAGAGGAAACACATGACACAAGGGGCCAAAATCTAAAACACACCTTAGGTCACGGCCGAACAGGATAAACATTTATTGAACACAATAAAACTACATTTTTAAACTCTAAACCTGTAACTTTTTAACATGATTATGAACTACATATATAGCATTACCTGCAATAATGCGAGTGTGAATGCTGTAAGCTGAGCTTGGCTGTTGAGGCTGATAGTCAGCTAAAATATTAGCTAAATGCCAAATTAGCCTAAAAAAAAAACATAAAAAAAACTATGTTAGCCAAAACAGCTAGCATGTAGCTGAAAAAGCAGCTAAACTTCAAAATGGACAAAGAAATCATATTAAATACCAAAATAGTCCAAAAAGCTAGCAGAATGGCAATTTTTAAAATTTTACTATGTTGCAAAACATAAATGATGAAATATAATAAAAAAGGCAGGAATATTAAATTGCTAGAATAAATCACTTAAACCTTAAAATAACTTTCAGTATTTTTTCTCTATAAAAATAAATTTTGTCAAAATGATACAAGTTAGAAATTAGCACAAGAAAAAATCGGGTCATCCAGTGATCTGGAGGGCCGGATAGAATTACCCAGTGGGCCGGATCCGGCCCCTGGGCCTTGACTTTGACTCTGGTCCTACATGCTCCCATCCTGGTCTACAAACCTCCTGAACAGAGCAGCATTTTGGACAGTTTTAGCTCTCCCCCTGCTTGACCCCCGTGGTCCACATGACCATTGAAGTCCTCTCATAAAGTCCCATCTGGAGTCTGGAAGGCAGGTGATGTTCTCTGAATCGACATGTGGGGGAGCCAAGATGAAAGACGGTGGAGGGAAATCTCACCGATGTGTTTCCTTCTTTCAAACCACAGATAGACGATGATTCTGCAGAGCATCCGGTTGAGGAGGAAGACGCGTCAGGGGATGAAGAGGAAGAGGAGGACTCCTTAAATGCAGACCCTGAAGAAGTTTTCACTGTGAGCAGAGGCAAGCAGCTGGCTGAACGCCTGAAGGCCAAAGCTTGGAAAGTTCTTCAAGACCTGGGGAGGATCCTGGCTGTGGGCCTGCTGGGTTTGGCAGGTAAGAGCTGTAAACACCTGAGGCGTCGCCGGCGACGCTTAAACACAAAATCTGTAACGTACTGCAACTTTTCAACCATTAACATGATCATTCCAGAAGATTCTGAAGGAGAAAACGAGCTCTGAATCGTGACTGAAGCTCCAAAAAGATGTTTTCTGCTCAAATACTCACCGAGTTCATCTGTCATAGTCACTAAAGGTGGATTAGATCCACCTTTATTTACCAAAACCTTGTGGATGGATTGACTTTAAGTGATGATTTCATTACAGTAACCTGGTAATTCAAATGACATCAGAGTAATTCTAAAAGAACCTCCATGTCTGTCTCCTTCTCCAGGCATCACTCTGCCCTCTGCCTTCTCTGCCTTTTACTTCCTGTTCTTCGTGGGGGTGTGCACGTGGTGGGCGTGCCACCTCCCCATCAGCCAGCTGGGCTTCAGTGCTCTGTGTGTGATGGTTGGCTTCTTTGCTGCCGGTCACATCGTCTGCCTGTACCTGTACCAGAGCCTGCTGGCCCAGGCGCTCTTCCCCCCCCACAGCCTGTGGGCCAGGTGAGCAGGTGCACCACCAGGTACATCCACAGTTGACGCCAGAATGCTGTCAGGTTGGGCGGTTTGGATTCAGACTTTGTGGACAAAATTCTTCTTACAGTGGATCGAATCTGTCTGGGTTGGATGTCGGTTTGGAGGTTCTTAAGCTCCTCGTTAAAATAAGTTTGTGTTACTTTTGAGCTTTTTGGACTATTTTGGCATTTACTAAGATTATATTGGAGTTTAGCTAATATTTCAGCTACATGCTAGCTGTTTTGGCTAATTTAAGATTTTTTTTTTTAGTTTTTTAGGCTGTTTTGGAGTTTAGCCATTTTTTTCAGGAGTTTGATGGGGGGTGAGGGGGTGGGGGGTCCAGCGAGTTCATGCCAGCTTACTCAGAAAAGGAAAAGCATTCCGTCCACCATCACTGTCACCTCAGGTGACCATAAGGATCCACATGAGCTTAGTGTGGGTGTGGGGGGTGTTCTAAATAGAACTAGGATTTATGGCTCTCTGAAGGGACCTGGATCTGTGAGACCTGCTCATTCCAGAAGACTTCTCACCTCTTAGAAGCCAGTCTGGAGTTGATTAATTATTTGATCACAGGGAGGATCAGTAGGTAGAGATCTCCCACTAAAAAGTGAGTTTAAGTTATTCTAAAATATTAATTTTAGCGTCATCGAGCGTGTGTGGACACATTTTGAAGTCTGATATGGATTCTCTTGTTTGGCTTGAAGAACATCCTGAACCCACCATGGCTTCCACTGTCACTGTGATGAGGAAGTACAGGAGCTGGTACAGCAGGACTGGCTGTCTCACCTGGAGAAATGTACAGTATAGTGTACATTTCTGCTGAGATGGAGAAACACTGCTCTTTTAACTGATAAGGAGCTGAAAAAGCTGTTTCTGGTTCTGAAAGGATTTTTATAGAAAGCAGCAGCTGATGCATCCAGGAGCTTCCTCTGCTCCATCAGACTGTCTGATCCTCCTCTAGCCTCATCTGCTGTTCATGTCAGGCTGAGAGCAGATCCTGTCTGTCCAGGCTCTTCGGTCTCAAGGACTTCATTGTCCCGGGAA
Source organism: Oryzias javanicus (assembly GCA_003999625.1). NCBI lineage: Eukaryota > Metazoa > Chordata > Actinopteri > Beloniformes > Adrianichthyidae > Oryzias > Oryzias javanicus. The sequence goes on along the minus strand of CM012451.1, from coordinate 849,374 downwards.
ACTGTTCGCTGCCCGATGAACTCATCCTCAACACCAACCATGACTGGCCGGTTTACGTCAACCCGGGGATCCTGCTGCTCCTCTATGTGACTGTGGTTGCTGTCCTCAGATCAGGAAGCCCCGCCCCTCAGCAGGTACTTACACTACTAACACTGTTAGCATCAATCACAAACAGAACTGCTAACAGCAAAGACTCTGGACAGGAATCCAGACGTTTTATTGCACTCTCCGAGAGCATCTCACAAGATCCTGAATGTTTTCTCTAATGTAACCAAACACTTGTGAGCTGCATGTGAAAACCCTGCAGATCCAGGAGATGGTCCAGAACAGAACCACACCAACCGACCACCCAACACCCTCTGGTCTTTATCTGGCTTCAACAGTGTTGCCCATTTCATCATGATTGATTGTATCAGGACTGATTAGAACCTGCAGTTGTTGTGTTCTGTGGCTTCTTCCTATTGGTGTAAATCAGAGGTCTTCCACCTGCAGCTCCAGATCCACATGTGTTTCTTTATCCCTTCATTGTGACTCCTCGACCAAACATAAAATAATTCATGGAGATGTTGATCCAGACATGTCGACCGTCTGAGTCAGCAGATCTCTGATAATGTCTGCTTAACCAAAACTAAAGAAAACAAATAAACAAAGCCTGAAAACTAAGACTACCAAGATCCAACCTCAAACTAAAATAACAAAACCCAGCAGTAGAAGACTGCTGAGGACAAAATAATAAATAAAAGAAAAATAAAATATCATCTCTTTAAAGTCAAGATTACTTCATTAGCATTTATTTAATTGAGATTAGTTATATTTATAAATTGATGACATTTTAAGAGATGCTTGGTTCTTTTTGTATATTTGCTTTTGTTCATACCAAAAATACATATATTTCATATTTATTATTTTAAAAAAGAAGGTCATGAATGCAAATCCAAATTTCTTAAATTCAATAAAGTGACGCCGGGTTCACACTGGACGCGCCGCAGAACCGAGGCCGCTTCCATTTGGCGCCCATGTTAACCTATGGCGTCATTCAAAGCAGGCGTGGAGCGCCGTGGTCCTCTGCGGAGGGCTCACGCCGTGCAGCGGATCGTTTCACCGTCTGCTCAATTTTGTGCGCGAGGCGCGAGACTCTGCATCAATTCTGGCTGGAAGTTACATCAAGATACATGAGACAATCTGGTTTATTTTAAAAAAATAACCAATAAAACGCATCAATGAACAAATGTGATCATGCTTTTGTGTCTAAACAGACTGTAGACATGAAAGTAAACAATCACAACACGGACGCACACACGTGAGCGCGAGCACACGCACACACACAGATCAATGTAATGGACCGACTCCAGAGCGGGTGGGCGAGGGTGGGGTTTTGGGTGTGAAACAGCAGCAGAGAGCAGGTCCTCTTAGCAGAAACACGGGGTAATATCTTTAGGTTACTAACTTATCACCCATGACGGCTAAAACCAAAAAGCTCCAGCAGAAGCGCCTGTCGACAGTCGCAGAAAAATGTGGATCTGTTGTGAACTACAGAGCGGAGCGGACGCCACGTGCACTCCGCTCTGCGGCGCTTGGCGGGTGAACCCGGCGTCAGACTGTGCGGCTCCTTCTCGGTTTTGATCCGTAGAAAATGAGTCTCAACGGCTCTTTTCCTGTCGGTGTAAGCTGAGGACACAAAGCTTCTGTAGGTCAGACTGCACTCACAATCCCTCCTACAACGGAGAGCTGTGGATGGAGGGGGTGGGGCGGGGGGGGGGGGGGCGTGGGCAGGGTTTCTTCTGGGAGGCTGTCACAGGTGGTGGTGTCATCTGCAGGTGGAACATGGGGGAAGTAGGAAGCTGAAGGAGGAGCTGGTGGAGCTGAAGCCATGGAGTCTGCAGAGAGACGAGGGTGAAGACGACTCTCAGGTAGGCACTCTGTGGGACCTGTGCTGGTCTGAGGACGTCCTGCTCTGATTCAGGTCAGAGAAACACCAGAGAATCCTGTTTGGAGCAGACGCTGAGATCTGCTGGCTTCAAGCTTTCTGAAGAGCAGAGGGAGAGAGAAACTCTGCCTGTCTGCTCAGCTGCTTCTCCTGGAGTCACAAAGTATTCTTGAGACTTTGATCTGCTCTGTTTTAGATCATGCTTGTTACCACGGTAACAGAGAGCGGAGCAGGGGCTGTGGAGAACCAGGCAGATCCAGGTACCAAACACTCCGGTAAGTCAATGTACCCATTATGTAGAGCGCACTCTCCAACACAAACATCTATGCTCTGACGACCAGTGATCAAACTGTCCAGTCTGAACCAGAGCCCAAACCGTCTGCTTCAAAATGACAAAGCGGATCAGTTGCTCCTGTGGTCCGGTTCTGTCTGGTCTCTGGTTCAGGTGACTGCAGCTCTCCTCGGTTCTGCAGGAATCCACGGAGCCCACGAGGGAGCGTCTGGGGAGAGCCCGTTCTTCCTGCTGGGGAAGGTGGTGATGCAGCAGAGCTACGTGAGCGCCCTGATCGCCATGATGGTGAGCGGGAAGCAGGGAAGCACCCAGACATGATGTTGCTCCGCCTCACCGCCACGCTGGGTTCTGGTGTGTTCTGCAGGTCTGGAGCATCACGTACCACAGCTGGCTGACCTTTGTGCTGCTGCTGTGGGCCTGCCTCATCTGGATCCTGCGGGCCAGGTGCCGACCTTTAGTCCGTCATGGGGGATTCTGAAGGTTGTGTTGGAACCTCGCGACTGAGAAAAGCTCCTTGTGGCTTCACCTCTGACCCTCGGCTCAGCTGGAGCTTAAGTCTGAAGGGCTGAGCCAGAATTTCAGTACTTTGGACCTTTTCACGTCAGGATCTGATCCAGTTTAAGCTTTAAACTGGATCTTGAAGACCTTAACTTTTAAACATATTTATGAACTAGATATATAGCATTACCTGTGATAATGCTAGTGAATGCTGTAAGCTGAATGTGGCCGCTGAAGATGCTAGTGCTGATAGCTGAAAACGCTGAAGATGATTGCTAAAAACATTGAAGCTGATAGCTGGAGATGCTGAAATTAATTGCTGAAAATGCTTAAGCTAATTGCCTGCTAAAATATTAGCTAAATTCCAAATTAGCCTTTATAATAAAAGAAAATACATTTAAGTTTGCCAAAACAGCTAGCATGTAGCTGAAATATTAGCTAAACTCCAAAACAGCCAAAAAAAAATCTTAGTAAATACTAAAATAGTGTAAGATAACAGAATGACAATTATTAAAACTTGAAAACTGTAACTTTTAACATATTTATGATTAATAAAAAGGCTGGTGTCAGGCTTTGGTGCTCAGACACAAATCCAGACAGGTGGCAGTTCCAAAAACCAAAGAAGAGAAAAAAGCTGAAAACTGAATCTGAGTTACTAAGAAAAAGTCCATCAAAAACTCAAGACCAAAAACGTAACATACAGGATCAGCAACCTGAAAAGAGAGACAAGCGGCCGGTGTGTAGTGAAACTAAACAAACCTGCAGGGAAGTGGGGGAGGAAACCATTAAATACAGAAAAGAGAGGGAAAAAAACAGAAACCACAGGTGAAACCTGTTAAAGAGGAGTTTTGATCCGCTCAGGGGGAAAAACATGAAAGTTGGAATATTATTCCAGAATAATTCCATTTAAACCTTAAATAACTTTCAATATTTTACTCTGCATAAAAATACATTTTGTTAAAATTATTCAAGTTAGAAATAAGCACAAGATAACATCGAGTCATTAATAATAATAAAATAAAAATGTTCTGGAGGGCCGGATAGAATTACCCGGAGGGCCGGATTTTGATTCATACTATAGAACCTCAGAGCGCATTAAAGGAACATTCAAGAAGGTTTCACTGGAGTTTCCTGCATCACCCTCTGTTCCTCTGAGTTCCTGTATGTTCCTCTGAGTTCCTGTATGTTCCTCTGAGTTCCTGTATGTTCCTCTGAGTTCCTGCGTGTTCTCTTCTCACATGGACTGATCCTGGTTCCGTCTCTTCCTCCGGTCGCAGACGACACGCTGCCACGCTGTGCTCCCCCTTCATCCTGCTCTACGGTTTGGTTCTGTGCTGTCTGCAGTACATCTGGGCCATGGAGCTTCACTCAGAACTTCCCACCAGCGTAGGCACCATGAGTCTGAGGCAGTTGGGTCTGGACAGGGCCCAGTACCCCTGCCTGAGGCTTGGAGCAATGGTAAGATCCGGCAGCAGCTGCTGCGATCGAGAAGATCTCAGGTTCCTGGTTAAGGTGCACAGCTCGGCTTTTTGACTCTGGTACCAGAGAAGAAACTTTCACATTTCAGACAGTTTGCCTGAACAGGTTCTGTTGTGCTGCTGTGTCTGAGGATCAGGAGCTGCTCTGAGTCTCAGCTGTTGCTGTCCTCTGCAGCTGCTGTTTGTCCTGACCTTCTGGCTGCTGCTGCGTCAGGCAGTGAAGGAGAACTTCAAGGGGAAAAGCAGCTCTCAAACACCGCTGCAGGAAGTCGCCACAAAAGGTCAAAGCACACCCACCTACCCTCACGCCTTTTGCACATTCCTCTGAGTTCTTCTCGATCTCTTCCTGTTTCTGGGCTCCTGATGGGCTTTGAGGAGACCTGAACAACTCCTCTAACTCACTTCTAAGGGTTGGGGCTGGCTTTCTGGAGGGGTGGGGCAGTTCTTGGATCTGCAGAGGAGCCGTCACAAACTGCCCACATACGCTGGGAGTGAAGGACGCGTTTGCGTTCCCACCTCACCTTCCTGTCTTCCTCCTCTCCAGCAGGGGGCGCCGCGGAGCAGTCGATGTTGAAGGTTCTGGGCGGCATGGTCATGAGCTGCTATGCCAAATACTGGATCTACGTGTGTGGAGGGATGTTCATCATGGTCTCGTTTGCTGGGAAGCTGGTGGGATATAAGATAGTCTACATGCTGCTGTTCCTGCTCTGCCTGTGCTTTTACCAGGTAAGACCGCCCAGCAGGGGGCGGGGCCTGTGGTCCTGGAGCCAGCAGTCCCTGTCAGAATGTCACGGTGGCTGCTGCAGGTGCTGATTGTGGTGTCTGCTTTCCACAGGTCTATTACTCCCTATGGAGGCATCTGCTGAAGCTCTTCTGGTGGCTGGTGGTGGCGTACACCATGCTGGTGCTGATCACCATCTACACATACCAGTTTGAAGACTTCCCCGAGTACTGGAAGAACCTGACGGGGTTCACTGACGAGCAGTACGTTCTTCATCGTCTTGTGTCGGGGTTTGGTCTGACTGAGATGCAAACTGCCAGAGGTCCTCTCGTCTTCTCTTCAGGCTGGCGGCTGTCGGGCTGGAGACGTTCGATTTATCGGAGCTCTTCACCAGCATTTTGATCCCGGGGTTCTTCCTGCTGGCTTGTATTCTGCAGCTGCACTATTTTCACAAGCCCTTCATGAGGATCACGGACCTGGACATCGTCACCCCAACACACAAGTAACACACACACATCACAGCAATACACACAATGACACCTGAACACAAGTAGCGCTTACACCAACACATTGTCACTCCAGGTCATCACATATTGATGTTTGGTTTGCCCCAGGGGACCCTCAGGGGCGGGGCTACTCAGCTCAGCTCCAAAAGCCACGCCCCTTCAGAGGAGATTTTGGAAACAGAAGCAACACGAATAATGGCTTTTTAAGACATTCAGGTTGAGGGATTTTGGTTTAAAAAAAATTCATATTCATAATTAAAATGTTTTTTTAATTTAAAAAATTGTCATTGGGGACTTTTAGGACCCCTCCACTTTTTGACATTTTTTGTGTCCCCAACTTGTCATTTTCGACACGCTGGCTGTTCCATTAAGTCACGGGTCCCCAACCTCAGGGCTGCAAACCAGAACCAGTCCAGTACTACGACGCGTAGCATACCAGTACCATAATCTAGTACCGGTACTCTAACTTTAACCTGTTACTGGTTCTCTTTCGGTTCACGCCCAGTACTGTATCTGGTCCAGTGTCGGGTACCAAACGGATTAACCCAGTACTGCTTCATGTTCTGTGCTGTGTTTGGTCTAGTTTTGGGTTTGGGTTAGGGTGCTGGTACTGGACGCATCCAGTGCCATGTCCTGAGGGTTACGGACCCTTGATTTCACGGACAGCCAGAACGTTAAAAAAGGATGAGTTAGGGGATGAAGTGACGCAGAAGGGTCTTTGACCAAACGATAATATGAGACGACTTGAGAATGTGTTGCTTACACAGACCAGTGACACAGAAGCACACACCAGTAAGTTACAGACATTTAGCAGACAGACACATAAGTAACTCAGACACACAGGTGTTTGGTGCTTCAGTCAGACGTCATTGTTCTGCCCACAGGCGGAGGACCAGTGACACAGCTGATGCTGTGAAGCTCGACGCTGAGGAAGACCTGAGCAACGCTGAAGAATCTGCAGATGAAGGTAGACTCCAGAAAACTGTTCTTGTTTCACTGTCAACAATTTATCCAGCACAACCACTGACACACACCTGACCTCCTCACACAACGTCATCCTGGTCTTTCTGGTTCTTTTCCTCCCCTGTCTTTCTTAGAGGAGTTGGTGTCTAGTAAATGGGGTCTGGTGATGGACCGGCTGTTGGTTTTGTCCAGGAAGTTCTCGGAGATCCTCTCTAGAGTTCAGGTGTTTCTCTGGAGGCTGTTGGAGCTTCACATCCTCAAGATGGTGGCCTTCTTCACCGTCTGGGTTGCTCTCCAAGAGGTGAGGGGTCTGTTGTGGTTCTGAGGATCATTGGAGCCCGTGTCAGACCTGACACGACCTCCTCAGAGTGTGGGGTTTGTAACATCTGCTTGTGCTGTGTGTCTGAAGCCATCTGTGATGAATCTGGTGCTGGTGGTGCTGTGGTCGCTGGCCATGCCCTTCTGCCGCTTCAGGCCCATGGCGTCCTGCCTGTCCACCGTCTGGGTGTGCGTCATCATCATCTGCAAGATGCTGTACCAGCTGAGCGTGGTCAACCCAGAAGAGTACTCCCGCAACTGCAGCATGGTGAGCTCACGGTGGTGCTTCATGCAGGGACCTCAGGAGAAGCCTGCAGGAGCAGGCTCAGACCTCAATGTGGATCACAGAAGAATGAGGGCAGAGGTCAAAGGTCATCAGAAGCTTCAGTCATGACTGATGGCCAAATTAACAGTCATGCTGTTTGCTAGAACTCTATACTTTTTACTAGAATTCACTTTTGTTGAGTTTACATCCCATAATAATTTATACATTGTTCTTCAAATGCAATATTTACAATGAAGCGTATCTGAATCAACTCAATGCTGTACAAACAAACTTCTATCCTGACAGTTCTCTCCGTCCTCCACAGCCTCTGACCAATCAGACCAACTTGTTAGCGGAGGAGGTGTCGAACTCCTCCCTCTATAAGGAACCGGTGGATCCAGCCAAATGGTTTGGCATCAGGAAGGACGCCACAGCGTTGGGGTACAGTAAAGTATGTCCGATCCTCCCATCAGCTGCAGATTCCTCATCTGTAACCCAACAGCCTGCAGACTGGACTGATGGAGGCAGATTCTCCTTGAATGCTAAGCTCCAGTGAATCCTGTCCTGGATGTTTTCCTGCAGAACCATTTGATAGTTCTGATGCTGCTGGTCTTTGAGGCCACCGTGTACCGACACCAGGCCCACCATTACCGCCAGCTGCAGAGGTCTCCGCCTCCAATCCCTGCAGTCTTCCCCTCTGCAACAAGAGACTCTTTAGACCAAGGTCTGATGGCGTGCCTCAAATACCTCATCAACTACACGTTTTACAAGTTTGGACTGGAGGTGGGTGACAGCTCAGCTCCAGTCTGTCTGAAGCGGTCAGGAGCTCATGGGAAGTACTGCTGCGTCCAAACACCTTTTGCTTTGTCACCAACAGATCTGCTTCCTGATGACAGTGAATGTGATCGGGCAGAGAATGAACTTTCTGGTCCTTCTCCACGGTTGCTGGATGGTTGCCATCTTGGTGAGGCGGCGCCGAGCAGCAATCGCCAAGATCTGGCCCAAATACTGTCTGTTCCTGTCCGTCTTCATGATCTACCAGTATCTGCTGTGTGTGGGCATCCCGCCTGTCCTCTGCATAGGTGGGTTCAAACCAGAGATCTCATGCTTCTGCTTTTAAAGAATGAAGGCAGGCGGCCTCATGAGGGCCAAAAGAGCACGGGGCCCGACCTTCTGCCCCCTGAAAACAAGCAGAGGCTTCTCTGCTGGAACTCTGAGCTCATGCATCTCAAATATCTAAATCAGGGCTCTCACACTGGTGGCCTGCGGGCCATTTGCAGCCCCCAAGTCGATATTTTTTCAGCCCCTCCCTTAATATGAAGTTTAATGTCCACTAAGCACTGTCTTCTGCTTGTCCATGAGTCTCTGATGATAATGTCGTTTTTTCTTTGTGATGTTTCAGCTTTATATTTAAAACTTTGCATTTGCTATTGTTGTTGGATCTGGTTATCAGAAAAGTCCTTAGCAACAGTTGCTAGCGTCGTCAGCTCCTGTAGTTTCACAGGACACGCAAAAGATATGGCTTATTAGAACATAGACATGAACAAATGTTCAATAAACTTGTTCAGTAGACTTAAACCAGGAGTCTGCAACCATTGGCTCCAGATCCACACGTGTCTCTTTTATCTCTCCATTGTGGATCCTCAGACATAAAATAATTCATGGAGATGCTGATCCAGACAAATAAACAAAGTCTGTAAACTAAGACTACCAAGGTCCAACCTCAAACTAAAATAACAAAACCCAGCAGTGGAAGACTGCTGAGGACAAAGAGAGAAAAAAGGACAAAACAAATAAATAAAATAAAATAAAAATAGCAATTATTTAAAATAAGGATTATTTAATTTGCATTTATTTAATTTAGATAAGTTACATTCATAAATTGATGTCACACATATGATAAATTCTGTAGTTTTTTCCATCCCTGTTGACCTGAAAACATCTTGTTTGTTCAACTCTACCTCCAGAATGAACAGATTTTATATACAAAGAAAAACTTTGGTAAAAAGTTTGATCTTTTATGAGTTAAAAGCACAGATTATCTTATGCTGCACAACATTTGTCATTAGCTGCACTGAGATGATCCTGTTTGGCACAGAGGGTCTTTTATTTTGAAAATAAATAAAAGGAAAAAAAAGAAGCCACATTTTGAGTGATGCTAGCTTTTTTTATATATATTTTTGATTTTCTTTGTTCCAAAAAAAAAAAAATTCATATTTATTATTTTTAAAAAGAAGATCATGAATGCAAATCCAAATTTCTTAAAGACTAAAGTAAGACTTTGAGGCTCCCTTTAGGTTTTGATTAGTAGAAAACGAGCTCAAATGTCTCTTTAAAGGATGATTCACATTGAACATGATTCATGCAGCAGAGGTGGTCCGCTCCAATGTTAATCAATGATCCAGGCACACTCTGAGCAGAATTGAAGTCACGCTGCAGGCTTTGAGCGACGGGCGCAGCGCGAAGGTCTGCCAGCAGCTCAACTTGAGCGCGAGGCGCAAATCGGCAGCGCAGCCAAAATGTAAATACCTGAAGTTTGAAAGGTCGCTGCGTCGCGCTGACCTTTCAGCCGGATTAATATGAGACATTCAGCCTTAAAGCTCAGCCACAGAGACACAGAAACACCAGAAGCAGCTGTCATACAGACACAACTCGATGTGCCAGGAAAATCTTTTAATAATATTTATTTTAATAATCTTTTAATAATGATCCTGAATCCAAACATGGAGACATGATTACCGATGTTCTCTTTGCAATACATAAACCTTATTCCTTAACATTGTATTAGTCCATTCTTCCATTCATTCTAAAAATGAGACATCCACAGACAGAGCTGGAAGCTCCTCCCACATACGGCGTGGCATGAGAAACACCATTTTGACAGGCGCGAGCAGCAAACTCACCACGAATTGTGTTTGGTGTGAAAGGTTGTCATCAGGATCTGACAGCAGACTTTATCTGGAATGATTTGATTGTTTGCGGTCAGCAGAGAGTCCGTGTGTTTACAGATCACGCATGAGTGTGTCACACGTGTTACCACATGACATCTGGGACGTTGAGGATCACGGCTGTGCACTCCCACCTCTCTGCAGATTACCCGTGGAGGTGGAACACCCCCGTCCTCATGAACTCCGCCCTCATCAAGTGGCTCTACCTGCCAGACTTCTTCACTGTTCCCAACTCTGGAAACCTGATGGGTCAGTAACACCTGAGCCTGAGTCCACGTCTGGGCTCTGTGATGATGATGAAGGTCATGGTGGCATGAACGGAAAGAATCGTTTTTTAAAATGGCATCTCAGAGTGCTTATGATGATGACGATAGAGGTGATAGAAAAATGTAAAAGCGATGGGGGTGAAGGCGATGATGATGCTGACCATGCTGGTCTACCGAGCGTTGATGAAGAGCTGTGTGTCCTGCAGCGGACTTCGTGCTGCTGATGTGCGCGTCCCAGCAGTGGAAAGTGTTTGACTGTGAACGCACGGAGGAGTGGATGGTTCTGGCTGGAGAGAACTCGGATGAACCGGAGCCCATGGAGGGTCGCTTGTTCAACCCCGCGCCAAACTTCATCAACTGCAGGTAAACGAAGCACAGACGTTCCTGAAGAACTGCTGCAGAACAACGTATGTCGGCAGTTATTCCACCCAAAAAGATGAAAGAGGTCTATACGTCTTATTGTAGGTCCACTTCAGCTATGAAAGACAGTCCAGAAAATCTTATATTGACTTTTAATGAAATAATGGGCTAATTCTTCTGGAAAATCAGGATATGTTGTGTTTGTCGTCCACTTCTTACCTGTATTAATGTTTGAACTGGTTAGCTATATAAAGACACCTGTCCAAAACCTCAAACAGTCACACTCCAAACGCCACCAAAGAGCTGTCGAAGGACACCAGAAACAAAAATGTTGACCTGGACAAGGCTGGGAAGACTGAATCTGTAATAGAAAAGATGCTTGGTGTGAGGAAATCAACAATTATTAGTAAATAGAAGACATACAAGACCACTATGATCCTCAGTCTGAGGATCTACGAAAGATGACACCCTGTGGGGTCACAAGATCGTTAAGCAAAAATCCCAGAACCACATGGAGAATAAAGTTAGTGACCTGCAGAGAGCTGGAACCATCAGCAACCAGAACATGTGCAGGATCTTCTGGAGACAACATCTGGATGATCCAGAAGAGGATTGGGAGAATGTCCTCTGATCAGATGAAACCCAAAATAGAACTTTTTTGGTGGAAAAAATCTACTTTGGCAAAAGTTTCACTCAGTTTCTCATGTTAGTAAGAGAAAACATGCAGAGTTGCATCAAAATGACACCATCCCACTGTGCAGCATGGGGGTGGGAGCATTATGCTTTGGGGTTGTTGTTCCAGGGAAACCAAAGCAGACTGTCCTCTCTGTCTGTCCTTTTCCAGGAGTTACCTGGACATGCTAAAGGTTCTGGTGTTTCGGTACTTCTTCTGGTTCGTGCTGTCCGTGGTCTTCATCACAGGAGCCAGCAGGATCTCGGTTTTCGGCTTGGGCTACCTGCTCGGCTGCTTCTTCTTCCTGCTGTTTGGAACAAAGCTGCTGGTGAAACGCTCCAGAACCCGCCTCGTCCTGTGGGACTGCCTGATCATTTACAACGTGGCCGTCATCATTTCCAAGAGTGTTTTATCTGTAAGCGTAACCCTCTTCCACGCTCCTCCTCCTCCTGAGTCTTCTCTGATGTGTGTGTGTGTGTTTGTGTTTCAGATCCTGGCGTGTGTGTTTGTGTTTGAGATGCAGAAGGGCTTCTGTTGGGTCATCCAGCTCTTCAGCTTGGTCTGCACAGTCAGAGGATACTATGACCGTGAGTAATCTGATTACAGCTGTGGACTCGTCAGTAACATCAATGCTATCAAACTGGAGCTCCTTGAAGACCAACAACCTTCTTGTGTTTGTTCTGGAACAGCAAACGCCGTGCACAGTGAGACGTGCACTCTGCCGGTGGAGGAGGCCGGGATCCTCTGGGACGGCTTCTGTTTCATCTGTCTCCTGCTGCAGAGGAGGGTCTTCCTCAGTTTTTACTTCCTGCATGTGAGCGCGGAGCTCCAGGCATCAGCCAAGCAGGCCTCCAGGTGAATCTCAAGGTCACTTATCAGGAGAAAACCTTCATGCTGAGCAGGAACTGTATCTGAAACTTTAGAGATGCTGGAAAAAAAAAAAGTTTAGAATAGTTTTGTTGAACTTGAAAACATTTCTGACAAAAACCAAAAAGTTCTGTTTCTTGATTTTATTTTTTGGTCATCTGATATTGTTCCTTGGCTTTCATCCCCTGTTCTCCATTTATGACCAGTCAATGCTCTAGTTCAGGGGTGTCAAGCTCAGTCACACGAGGGGCCAAAAATCCAAATAAACACTTCAGGTCGCAGGCTGAACTAGATAGACATTTATTGAACACTCTAAAACTACATTTTTAAAACTATAACTTTTTAACTTGATCAAAACTAGATATATAGCATTACCTACAATAATGCTAGAGTGAATTCTGAAAGCTGAATTTGGCTGAAGATGCTAGTGCTAAAGATCCTGCAATGGATAGATAAAAACGCTGAAGCTACTAGCTGAAAATGCTGAAGCTGATAGCTAGCTAAAATATTAGCTAAATGCCAAATTAGCCTAAAAAACTGAAAAACAAAATCTTAGGTTGGGCAAAACAGCTAGCATGTGGCTGAAATATTAGCTAAACTCCAAACTAGCCTAAAAAATCTTAGTAAATGCCAAGTAGTCCAAAAAGCTAGCAGAATTACCATTTTTAAAACTTTAAAACTGTAATTTTTTAACATAATTATGAATAATAAAAATGCAGGAATATTATTCCAGAATAAATCAACTTAAACCTTAAATAACTTTCAATATTTTACTCTCTATAAACATATATTTTGTCAAAATTATAAAAGTCAGAAATGAGCGCAAAATTACATCGGGTCATTAATAATAATAAAATAAAATGATCTGGAGGGCCGGATAGAATTACCTGGAGGGCCGGATCCGGCCCCCGGGCCTTGACTTTGACACATACTTTAGAGTACGTCTCCTCTCTGCTCATAAACGCATGACGGCAGTAGGAAGGTCACGCTGAAGCTGTGTGCTCTTCTGCAGAGGCTTTGATCTCTTCAGAGCCAGCATGATGAAGAACATGGATTTCCACAAGCAAGCTGAGGGCAAATCTCTGTCACAGCTCAAGCGATCGTAAGTTCTGGACGACACAAACGTTTCATCACAGCTGCGTGGTGCTCAGACTCTCCTCTTCTTCTCTTCCTCTGTTCCCTGACTTTTCTTTCAGGATGCAAAGGATTCGCTCTAAGCAGCAGAAGTATAAAGATGGACCCAAAACTGCTGGGAGTGCCTCGGAGAGCCAGACTGATGGTAGGACAGGACCACAGATGGATCTACTGATCCCCTCTGTGGAGCCATAGGTCCAGAGTGAACCTCTGCAGTCAGTTTCTTTGTTGAACATAAGCTCATTCTGCTGCCTCCCCAACCAAGTGTTGCTGCAGGTTATGTTTCTGGAAGTCTATCGCCCTATGTGCCACGTCCTGTGGGTGATGTCCTGCAGGTTACAGGCCTGTCAGTCATGCCATTGCAGATCATGTTCCTGCATGTTGGGTTCCTTTAGAACGCTTTTTAAACTCAATCCCACAAGGGGCCAAAATCCAAAACACACCTTAGGTCGCGGGCCGAACAAGATAAACATTTATTGAACGCTCTAAAACGACATTTTGAAAACTTTCAACCGTAACTTTTAAACATTACTATCAATAACTAGAAAAATTGCTATAAGGTTAGTGTGAATGTTTTTCACTGAAAGTAGTTGCTGAAGATGCTGAAGCTTTTTGCTAAAAATTGTGACACAATTTACTTTAACTACTGGAAGAATTTGCTGACAATACAAAAGCTATTTGCAAAATATTTAATTTGCTAAAAGACTGGAAATTTCTACAAACTATGAAAGAGAGCTGAAGTTGAACTACGTTTCTGAAAACTGTGCTGTAAAATTGTTTAAAAATACCTAAAAACATGCCAATTTTGCCAAGATATTTAGTGTGTTGCTTAAATATGAGCTAAACTCCACATTACCCCCAAAACCCTTAGTAGATAACAAATTAGCCAAAAATGTTAGCATGTTGCCAAAATATTAGCTAACTCCCATTCTTTTTGAAATGACTATAAAGAATGAAAACATAGTCCATGAATATGTTTAAAAGCTTGTTGCTAATCTATTTAAAATGTTTACATTTGAAGACTTTCTCATTCATTTCCTATGGGGAAAATTTTGCTTGATATACCTTAAAAACTTTATTTTAAGTTTATAAATACCAAAAATACAAGCAGTAATGTCCTGAACAAGCTGAATGTTTTAATACCAAGATAACTGAAAACATTGAAAGTGTGATTGAGCCAAAAACACACAGAAAGGAGCAGGAGAATCACTATAGAGTGAATGCTGACTAAGCAATCACACAATGAAGAGGCAGGACTATTATTCCAGAATAAATGGACCTTAACCCTTTAACACCTGCAGCGTCGCCAGTGAGGCTTCAACACAAAATCTTCAACATGCTGTATGTTTTGAACCGTTGACACGATCATTCCAGTAGATTGTGAAGGAGAAAAACGGCTCGCACCGCTCAAGTCAGAAAGATATAAACCATAAGCGCAAGATAACGTCGGACAAAAACAACCAAATAAAATGATCTGGAGGGCCGGTCAGAACCGGATCCGGACCCCGGGCCTTGACTTTGTCTTTCTTTTGAACATGCTATTGAGTTTTTGCTGTTGAGCCTGCAGATGTAATGTAGACTATATTCCTAGACGACTTCCTGCAGAACTTGCACCTGCAGGTCATGTCTCCTGAAACAAGTTACTGCAAGTCGTGTTCCAGCAGGTCATGTTTCTGCAGCTTCTGTGCTTCAGTGCTTCTGTGCACAGCTTCTCCTTCATCCGTGTCTCATGTCCTCAGATAGTCTGTCAGACCAGAAGCAGTCCAGGCAGGAGAGGTGGCATCAGCCCTGGTTGGACCATGCCTCTGGTATGACTCTCATTGAAAATTTCAGTCTGGAAGTCTAGTTTAGTGAAAAGGAAGTTTGAAATAAAAAAATTCAACCTTATGATGGTTTGATCTGCAGATTGTTCTACTTGTTAGAACGTTTCAGATGTAAAAGCATGTGTGGATTCTGGCAGATGTTTGAATGAAGTCGCTCTGCTGTGATCTTTGCTGCAGTGATCCACTCAGGAGAGTATTATCTGTTCGAGTCCGACAGCGAGGATGAGGAGGAGCTGACCTCTGAGGAGAAGAGGCCCCGCCGGCAGACGGCCTGTCAGGTCAGGCCGCGCGCTCAGCCGTGTTCTGCTCTCTCAAAGACGCAGTCGCAGCATGAACATGTGTTTCCCAGCTGGCGTACCAGGCGTGGGTGAGCAGCATCCGCAGAGCCCTGAGGGAGCGCCAGAGGCTGCAGAGAGCCTCCAGGAGGACACAGAAGCTAAGGGGGAGAATGTCCCAACAGGAGGGGCTGTCTGAGACAGGTACTGGAGGGTGTGGGGGTGGGGGGTTCTGCCCATGTGAAGTGATACAGACGTTTTATCAGAATCAATGTCTGCAGGATGTGAAGAGGGCGTGTCTGAAGAAACACTCCTAAAAGGCGAGGAAGATGAGGAGGAGCCTGAGGAGGAGCGCTCCGGTTTGTTCATCACTTCTGTTTGACACACTTCCTCAGATTTATTGTGTCCTTATTTACTTTTCTCTTTTACTTAACATTTATTAAAGCAAAAATCTCCCTTTCTGGGTTTTATTTTGAAAGTCCTTCTCTTCTGTGCTGTTAGCGGTTTTTCACCTGAGTGGTTTTAGTGAAAATTGGGGGCAGAATTTGGAAAGCAAAGAGGAAGGAAGTTAGTACAGACAGGTCAAGTATGGAGTGGTTAAGGTGGGATGAGACTTAAGTGAGAGGTAAAACACAGGTGACTGAGGGGAAAACAGCTGATGATAAGAAATGAGCACCAAGACCAGGAGTCTGCAACTTTTGTCTCCAGATCCACATGTGTCTCTATTATCTCTCCATTGTGGATCTTTAACAGACATAAAATAATTCATGGAGATGTTGATCCAGACATGTCGACCGTCTGAGTCAGCAGCTCCTGATAATGTCTGCTTAACCAAAACTACCTCAAGAAAACAAATAAACTAAGCCTGTAAACTAAGACTATCAAGATCCAACCTCAAACTAAAATAACAAAACCCAGCAGTGTAAGACTGCTGAGGACAAAAAGGAAAAAAAGAACAAAATAAAAAAAAATATTTAAAGTCAAGATTACTTAATTATCATTTATTTAATTTAGATTATTTACATTCATAAACTGATGTCTGAAGTTCACATAGATGATAAACTCTGTAGGTTTTTACATCCCTGTTAACCTGAAGACGTCTGGTTTATTCACACGCCTGTGCCGTTACACAACTTCTGTCAAACATAAAAAAAAAAAATCATATTTTCAGAGATGCTAGGTTCTTTATATATTTTTGCTTTTGTTTGAGCCAAAAATAGATAAAATTCATATTTTTTATTTAAAAAAAAGGTCATGAATGGAAATCCAATTTTCTTAAAGGTTAAAGTAAGACTATACGGCTCCTTTCTAGGTTTTGATCAGTAGAAAATGAGCCCTAATGGCTCCTTTGCCGTTAAAGGTTGGTGACCTCTGACCTCTGGTCAAGATCAATCAGATGCAGGTGAAAGATCTCAAAAATGGACAGACTGTAAAGATATTATGATGAGCTCTGTGTCAGTCTGGTTTTCTCTGTGGTGTTTGTGGATCTGCCGGTCGATCTGATCTCCTCTCTGGTGCTGCAGTTCACGGGGAGAAGCTGCAGAAGGTGCTGGACGTCCTGCGGCTGCTCTGGGCCATCGCTTTGGCTTTGGTGGATGGACTGACTGACTGGCTGAATCTGCTGACTAAGCAGTACCGTGAGACCTCCACCGTTCTGTGTAACGAGCGCTACCTGATCATGCACAAGATCCAGCAGGTCAGCGAGGCCTGTGACACATCAGCTCCACTCCGCTTCTGCAGCTTCAGGCGTGACTCGTGTCTTCTCTGTTGTGAGTCAGGGTCCTGCAGCAGCAGAGCAGGCGTCTCCGCCCAACCGGAGCCCCCCAGCAGAGACCCATGCGGGGGAGGACCCAGAAATTCCAACCAGTCACAGGTAAATGGAGGGGGTATCCATACATCCGGTCCTGATCCCACAGTGCAGCAGAGACTCACTGCTATCTGGTCCTCCTCTGGTGTTCGCAGTGACATCAGCTTTGGCAGCAGCACAAACCTCCTGAATGAAGAAACTCAGCCCAGTCAGAGATCTGGACTACAGCCCAACATGTCCACAGAGCACAGACGGTCCAGGACGGCCAGTGAGCTCCTGTCAGAGAGGTGAGCGGACCTGCAGCTGATCCTGGAGGATCAGCTGATCCTGGAGGATCAGCTGATCCTACACAGACAGCTGCTCCCTGAGTAGCAGGAGTTGGTTCCTCAGACTCGTCAGTAGAGAAAGAGTGTCTGATGAGCGTGCTGCAGGTGTTAAAGTCCCCATGACTATTTTTTTAAATAAAAAAACTTTCCCAGTAGTGTTTAAATTATGATTATGAAGTTTTTAACCAAAATCCCACAAGCTGAATGACTTAAAGTCATTTGTCACGTTGATCTGAAGCATCTGTTTCCAAAATCTCCACTGAGGGGGCGTAGCTTCTGGAGCTGATCTGAGCAGCTCCGCCCCTGATTTCTACATACAAACATCCATCGATCTGGGTAACGTCCAGCCGTCTGGTTCTGATCCGGATGTCAGCTCAGATCTTCATGGACAGAACTTCCTCCAAAATCCTGATTCTTTCTCCTTCCAGTTCACCAGACTCTTTCAGCTCATTCTCCAATGTTTCTTGACGTTGCTGTGACACACAGACATGTTAAAAACTGGATTTTCATCAGAGGGGGAGTGTAACGGTTGTGGCCTCCGTCTGTTCCCAGCGGGCAGTTGTGTGTGGAGGAGCTGGAGCAGAGCCGGGACTTCTTTGAGAGTCAGAACCGCCTGCTGAAGCTGCTGCTGGCTCTGTACTCCCTGCTGTCAGCCCACTCCGAGCTGCTCTGCTACCTCATCATCGTGCTCAACAATGTGGTCAGTGCGTCCGTCATTTCCCTGGTGCTGCCCATCCTGGTCTTCCTGTGGGCCATGCTGGCTCTGCCGAGGCCGTCCAAGAGGTTCTGGATGACTGCCATTGTCTACACCGAGGTACCACAACTACAGACACTGCTCTAGTTCTGAAGGGATTTTCCTCACAATCAATTTGATTCAGTGTGACTTGATAATAATGTGCTGATTCTGATGGAGCAGAGAATTAGGATGGATTAGTTGTTGAAATAGTTCCAATGTGACTGATTTTGCTCCAGTGTTTTTGTAATAGCTGATATATAACAGATGATATTGATGGTTCTGCTGTGACAGGAAGGAGACAGAACTACAACGATGTACTGGAACATCTGTTAGAAGACAGAAAGATACAGAAAAACCATAGAACAGGAAGCAGAATGTTTCATTTTTGTTCCTGGTTCTGCTCATGTGTCATTGGTGGATCTCTCATTGGTTCTCTGGAGTCTCAGGTCCAAACATGTCAGAACATAGATGCTTCAGATGACTTTCTCAGATGTCAGTTTCTCATGATTTCAGGTCTGGATGTTGAACAGAAAATCCCCCTGTCCCAGTAAAAACAAAAACAAATGTCCTTTTGTTTCATTTATTCAGCATATTAACTAAGAGACATAATCATTTATGGTCAAAGTCAGAACAGTTACATGATAAAATAAAACACATTCTAGTTCTTATTACATAAAAACACCAAAAACATTCATATTAGACTCAAGGATATTCCACCAACTTCACATGTTTTATTTTATTTAACTTAATAAAATGTAATGAGTCGTCATATGACTAGATCTCCTTAAAAACATGTTCATCTCTAGGAATAATTATGTTAAAAAGTTACAGTTTTAAAAATGGTCGTTCTGTTAGCTTTTTGGACTACTTTGGCATTTACTCAGATTTTTTAGACTATTTTAGAGTTTAGCTGATATTTTAGCTTGCAGTTTTTAAAAATAGTTTTTTACTCTTTAGTTTTATGCTAGCTGTGTTGGATAAATTAGACACTTTTTAGGCAAATTTGGCGTACTTTAGCAAGCTCTTAGCTTCAGCAGTTTTTTTTTTTTTTTTTTTATCAATTTCAGCATCTTCAGCTGGCAGATGTATCTTATATCATTTACACTAGCTAAGTTTTAAAAACGTAGTTTTAGAGTGTTATAAATGTTTATCCTGTTCGGCCCGCGACCTCAGCTGTGTTTTGGGTTTTGGCTTCATGGTTGAGTTTGACACTCCTGGCTTATACATTTATGTTTTAAACTTTTTCTAAACTGTAAAAGCAAAGTATTTAATTTTAATTCATCACTCAATTGGTTGGAACTTTGAGCTGTTCCAAATAATAAATACCTCTTAAATTACACTGACTAACCCTTAAAGTAAATAGTTTCTGTATATTTTTTTAAACTAAATGATGTTTTACTGTATAAACACATTCTAATACTTTAACACAGGGGTCGGCAACCCAAAATGTTGAAAGAGCCATATTGGACCAAAAAAAACCAAAAATCAAATCACTGTCTGGACCGCAAAAAATGAAAAGCCTTATAATGAAGGCAACACATGTTGTATGTATCTATATTAGCTATATTAGCCTACTATCAAAATAACTAAGTTGGTTACAAATACATGATGAACCTTCATGATTGAATGTTTATTTAATCCTGTGGAGAATGATCCCCCACGTGACTACACTGTTGTAGGATGAAGTTTAAATTCATTACAATATTAATGAATTAGTTTGTTTCATTGCTTTGATGAAATTAAAGAAATGCAATAAAGAAATCAAATTTCTGATTATTTTGAGGATTCGTAAAAACAACAATGGAACGTGCATAACGTGCCCCTTATCTGGGCAACAGAGTGCAATAAAACACAGCATACATTAATAAAAATAAAACAACAGCCTTTTGAAGAGGTAAAGTGTATAAAATCAAATGAATACAGTTTAAGTTAAATCTCTGTGCAAAAGCCAAACAAGTCAGAGCATGGGTAAAACGCAGCAGCATCCTCTTCTCTCTCTCTCTCTTTTGACACCAAATCAGTGCAGCTATCCTCATTTCTGAGCAACCAAACACAATGATACCCTAACCCCGGGCTTACACCGCTAGAGTCACGGCTCTGTTGCGTTGCGGGAGCGGACTAGCTACAGCCAATGGCTTAGTGTCATTCCAAATATATACTGACAAAATCAGAAATTACGGACGCTGAAAGCGCCCTGCCCTACTTTTCTTTTTATCGTTTCTCGTGATAACGAGATAATCGATAATGAAAAATGAAGCGTTCCGCTCTCTCTTTCCCGCACGGAGACGCCGAAACTTCATCTGATTTAAGTGTCTTTATTTTGCGGCTAACCAGAATAACAGCAGCAGAACACTCCACAAAAGTTGTATTCACTAATCATTTTATTAGTGGGGATACCTCGAACGCACCAGCCCTCCCCCCTTTATTTACCCCAAACCTCCGAACAGCTGATTGACAGATCACTGCGCATGTTGTGTTCAATGAACTCCAGACATTAACTCAGTCCGCTACTATGCTTTTGACATTTTTTATACAATCCTCAGAAAAAGCAGTTTTTCAGGAAAAAAAAAAAGGGCGAGACTTTTTAATCCCTTGATTTATAAGGATCAGTCTGGGGTTCAATGTTTTCTATGATAAAACTGCTTTGTGGTTGAGTGTTTTACACACTACCCTGGTTTATACATTTAGTTTTAAACTTTTTCTAAAACTTTTTTGTAAAAACAAAGTATTTAATTTAATTCATCACTCAATTGGTTGGAACTTTGAGCTGTTCAAAATAATAAATACCTCTTAAATTACACTGACTAACCCTTAAAGTAAATAGTTTCTGTATATTTTTTGAAACTAAATGATGTTTTACTGTATAAACACATTCTAATACTTTAACATAAACAATTTCATTTGATTTGAAACTTTTATTCAAACAAAATAAAGAATTTGTTGATTCACAATACCCTGCTCTATTCTAATAGCTGTAAGTCACTGACGTCCAATCAGAGATGCGAACATTCAGAACAACCCAGCCAGTTCAAAGAGGAGATCTGTGCTCGTGCCCGGCCTGGAAGAATTTTTCAAGTTTGTGAAGTAAAAGTTGAAAGCCAGAAGAGTAGTCTGTACATGCAATCACGATGGGCTTTATGTGAACTTGAATTCCATGCAGCTTGCAACAATGTCACCAGATTGCTGTCACATGACAGGTGTGGTTACCTATCAGATAACATGTAGAGGGTCTGTGGTTCTGATGACGGGAAGCCTCCTGGTTCTGGTCTGAAGTGTGACACCTGCTGTGCCGCTCCCCTGCAGGTGATGGTGGTCCTCAAGTACATTTTCCAGTTTGGGTTCTTCTCGTGGAACACGGCTTATGAGATGACGGTGAACAAGGACAGGCCCTTCTTCCCGCCACGCATCCTGGGCCTGGAGAAAACCGACAACTACATCAGATACGACCTGCTGCAGCTGCTGGCGCTGTTCTTCCACCGAGCGCTGCTCATGGTCTGTACTCTGGACCTCAGTATCAATCAGAACGCATCTCAAACCCATGACCCCTCCGGTCAACAATAAAGAAAAGAACTAATTCAGGCTTTTGTTTAAGCCTCTGAACTAACCTGGAAGAATGCTGTGAGCTCTGGAGAGCATGTTTCTGGTCCTCTTCAGGTCGCTGTCTCAGCTCCATGTTGGCCTCATGTTTCTGATTTTGAATTGAACTGTGTGTGTTTCTGTGCACGAGTGTGTGTTTGTATTGGTTAACATGTGTGTCTGTGTGCAGCGGTATGGGCTGTGGGACCCAGACGGGCCCCCGGAGGAGCCAAACCTCTCGTCCGAAGAAGGACTGAAGTCCGTAGTGTCAGATGGACGGAGCGTGGAGGAAGGACGGAGCCCAGAGTCCAGCCCGACGGACGTTCCGATGGATGTTCCCCTCCCGATGGACGTTCCCGTCCCGACGGACGTTCCAGTCCCCTGAGGTGAGGAGCACGCAGAGGAAGGAGGAGCCTCTTCTGGGTTCTGCTCTGTCCGAGCTTCTTTTTCCTTTGCTGTAGGAGCAACAGGGCCTATTGGCAGCAGGAAGCGGCTCGCCTCCTGAACCTGCGGCGGGCCCGCGGGACGGGCCTCCGGCACCAGCCGTGTCCACGAAAAAAAAAACGTCAGTGGAAAACGGAGGAAGTGTGGAGGAGAAGAGGAGGGACGGAAAGAAGAAAAGGAGCATCCGGTTACGAAGGAACCGACAGAGCAGGGAGGGGGGGTCCACAGGTGTGTGCGTCATCCTCCTCACTACAACATCCTTCATTCTAGAGAAGGTCAAAGTTCACACCTGCAGCTTACTGAGGACTAATGTTCTTAAAGCTGCAGACATCCCTCATCCAGATTACTGATCTGATGAGTTTCCCTCTCTCCAGTCGCACTGACAGAATCTGTTTGCCTGTAAATGAGCCACAGAATTCCAGGATCAATCCCTATTTCGCTCCTGCGGTCCTTGTCTCCTGCAGCAGAGGCCCGGACCTCAGAATCTCCTTCAGAACCAGCAAAGAAAAAACTCAAAGGCAGAAAGAAGGAGGCCGCCCGTCTGAGGCTTCAGGCAGCGGGACAGAAGATGAAGCAGCTGCTGGTGTCCGGGTGAGTCACTTAGACTGTAAAAGCACGTATTTAAAGGAGCCGCGCATCTAAAGGAACAAACACCTGTTGAGCTTTACTGAAGACAGGATACAACTGGAAGATAAACGGTATTCTGCATCTAAAATGAAAGTGTTTTGCTGATCATCACTAGTTCTGATGTTATGTTAGACTGGGGGCGGAGCTTGCAGCCCAGACTCCTCCTGGAGGGAGCTGTTGCATCGATCTTACGTCAGCATGTTTCCAAACGCTTGTTTTCGGTGGGTATGGGAGGGCTGCTGCAGACTGCAGGTTTTGAGAGGATTACTCTTAAAAGCATGAATGGATCAAAATGCCTCTTTGGGGTTCTTTATAGTGAGGAATGAACAGTAAAATGCTTTTAAAACCTTAAAAAGTAAAATTTTCATGGTAGAGCCCTTTAAGACAGTGTGGGCAAACACAGGTGGGGTAACCACAGAAACCTTTAAACCACATGGGACCTTCTTCTTGCTGGCTGGTTGAACCTTCAAACATGTATTGAACAGTTCAGTTTTATATTTTGAGAATTGTTTCATCCCTACTATTTACTATTGAAATGACTCAATGTATATAAGAACATTGTAAAATATAACAAATATAAATGATCAATAGGAACAACATTAACGATTAAAACTTATTGTAAAAAAATCAGGATAGTAGAAATTGATAAATCCTCTTAGTGGTGAAACTACACAGTCAACCTAATTGAAACAGAGATGATATTGAGTTTAAAAAGCAATCACAACACTAAACTGAAATGAGGACTATATGTATGCTGAGGGGAGGGTTCTGTTCTGGTTTCAGGGTTCGGAGTGTGAGTGAGCCGACTCAGAACTTCTTTAAGAACCTCACTCAGAATAAGCATCAAGCCTCTACAGACGTGTACGCTCTGATGTTCCTCACCGACATGGTTGACTTTGTCATCATCATCCTTCGGCTTCTGGGCCTTCGGGGTAAGCTGGTGAACTTTGAGGGAGGAGCTCTGTCAGCAGCTGCAGTGAGGAGACAATCCCAGCTTGTTTCCACAGAAACACAGTGCAGCCGCAGACATAGCCTCCACCCTGTCGGAGGACCAGGTGCCCGAGGCCTTCCTGGTGATGCTGCTGATCCACTTCAGCACCATGATCATAGACAGAGCCTTGTACCTGCGCAAAGCCGTGCTGGGGAAGCTCATCTTTCAGGTGCGTCGCAGCTGCACCTTCAGCTTCTACCTCCATCTTTTCTCAGGTTTTCCTCACATCTCTGTCCTCTTCCTGATCTTTTTAGGTGATCCTGGTACTTGGGATCCACTTGTGGATGTTCTTCATCCTGCCGTCTGTCACCGAGAGGTTAGCTGCTCTAGTTCTGTTCATGTACAGTCCTGGAAAATGGATCTGAGCCTCACCTCTCTGTGTTCTGCTCAGGAAGTTCAACCAGAACTTTGTGGCCCAGCTGTGGTACTTTGTGAAGTGCATCTACTTTGGCCTGTCGGCTTATCAAATCCGCTGCGGATACCCGACCCGAATTCTGGGCAACTTCCTCACAAAGAACTTCAGCCACCTCAACCTGTTCCTCTTTCAGGGGTA